>CM038670.1:191083798-192364650 GCA_021605145.1 Aegilops bicornis
AATGCATTGTTTTTGTTTTACTGAGCAGAGACGCGGCTGCTTTGGTATTATTAGTTTGCTAGTTGTTTCAGTTTTTCTCTCAATATTGGTCCTGCTTGGCAGCGGTGAGGGGCGTCACTTTCACTTTGTGTTTGTAATTGTGTTTGGCATGGTTGTTTTTATAGCTTGAATATTCAGGTTGTGGTTGTGTGTATTTGAAATGTTTTATGCAGAGCTTTGAATTAGTTTAAGATTCTTGATTTTCTCCTTTGTCTTTCGCCTTTTCAATATATGTTGTCTACATTTTGAGACGATAATCCGATTAATGAGAGTTGCTGTGGGAGTATTGTGTTAGTGGCAATGATGCGTTTACGTGTTTCCAATTATTGTGGTGGTGCTTTGATTTTTGAAAGAGCATTATGCATTGAAGGTATTGGATTTTAGCCATTGTCGTATGTTTGGCGGAAAGAAGCGTTATCCTTTCTTTAGGTACACTAAATTCGGAGAAAGCGATGCGCTATGTTAGTATGAGTCAACTTTGTCATGGTTGTATGTTACATGATATTTCTATTTAGTCGGCTGAGTAGAATTCCACGCGTCTGTCTAGTTAGTGGAGGCATGTCCTATGTTATGTTGAGGCAGAGTTGTGTGTGTATCGATTGGAAATGCTTTCTCCACACGTTTGTTAGGAGAGAGCACGCATGCTCTGTTTACATTATTCAAATGCCGCAGTCGTACCTTTCTTTCAAAAGCGTTTTGCTTTTACTTACTTGCTTTGAGATAGATTAATCGATGGAAACTTGCGAGGTCCTGGACGGACCCTTTTCGGTTGAAGTCCGCAGTCGTTACTTCCATGACTTTCGTTGGCTTGAGTAGAGGGACCCGGTGTTAAGCCCTATCGAGGGGCGGTCACAGCGTGTTAATTGGTGTCTCACTTGTGTGTGTCCGAGGTTAGTTGTCCGTGTTAAGAGTGCCACGTCCTCGTGGATAAGAAACCGCAGACGTTGGTTCTATGACCAGCATTCACATGCATGGGTGATTCATTTAGCTCCTTAAATCGTCCGAGATGCTTCACGAATCGATAGTGTTTTTCCCCTCGGTGTTCCAATTGTTTCTTTTTTATGTCTAGTGGTCGGGATGAGTGGTGTTCTAGTGCAAGAATTGATGTCTTGAATACTGATCTTTACACAACTTTTTCGAAAAAAATATGATTCTTGTTTTGAAAAAATCGATGCTCGAGGAATTTAAGACTTGACCATTTGAATGCCTAGCCTGTTGTAGTTGTATTGGGGATCCGCCATAGCAGATATCTTGGACAAAGCACAAAAATAAATTTGAAACATTGTTGTGTGATTACATGAAGTCTATATGGCATTTGAAACAATGTTAGGATGTCTCCATCTAAATCTAAAGGCACACCCTAAGCAGTAGTCATCTTCTTCCAAATCTTTTCTTCTTTGTAGCGGATGTTGTGTTTGTTGATGCGATGCTTTCGGTGCACTCAAATGCATGGCTTTGTGTTGTGAGTTCGATGTTATCATTTTGTAAGTTAAGTTGTTCTCTCATCCAGGTTTCACATGGATGCATAAAACAAATAAAGCGGTACAAACTAATAAAAATTTATTGCTAAAACTTAATGTTTAGGCGGCTTGGATGAACATATGTTTGCATAATGTGTTGTCAATGAGAGTGAGACTACACTAATTGATAAAAAATGAATTATTATTGGAAATTGTGAGGGGCATCAAAATGCATGGTGTAAATAGCAGCTTGTCATCACACGAAATTTTTAGAGCATTATGTTATTTGTTAGTAGGTGAAATGATAGATTATGGGATATGTAGTGGATGACAAAAAAATGCATGTTGTAAATGAGAATTAGAGCTACTGAGTTAGAAGAAACTCACTCTCTTTATACTGAGTTACATACCACTCTTGCCTGAGTTTGACATGAAAGGAGGCAATTGTGTGAGGATAGTTGTGGTAAGCGGAGATGATACGTGGCTATCTTGAAGTTTCGATGACAATGTCCGAGTGTTCCTTTATACTTGAGTCACAATTGATATAAGGTTACACAGAATTTCGGTGACGCATTTCAAGGTTCCGACGATTGCTCGGTGTAGATAAAATATTGGTTTCTTTCTCACAGGTATTAAGACCTAAAAAAATTAATGGGAAGTTATATCATTGTAACAAGAAAATCTGGTAGTAATTGAAGGCGAACCTTTGGGACGAGATAGAGTGAAGTAGGGTGAACTCCACGATGTTGCATTTGTTTGGCAACCCTTTGAACCCAATAGTTTTTCTACAATTTGTTCCTCCAATGAGTGGTTTAGTGCTTGCTCCTAGTACTTGAAATTTATCACGCAAATTAAATTGAAGCCGCGTCTCACTCAGTAATGCTAGTAGTAGTAAATGCGGTTTTATTATTATTATTTATGATAAGCAAGAACTTCACCGGAGGCTTCAATGTGACATTATATTCTTGTGCACTTTTATATGTTGGGCGTTGGCGTTGTGTAGAATTGTTCTTTTTCATCGGCAACTCTAAGTAAGCTTATCGACCGAGGAATGAGTTGATATATCCGTATACCTTCATTGATAAACCTAAAGTTCGATGATCCCGGCCATTCGGCCCAGCGATGAATTGACGTAGAATATCCTCTTGCTGCCAAAAAAAGATAAATGCATTTTAAATGGTATGTAGTTTTACTATTTAACGTTAGAGTTGATGAGTATTCAATTTGCAATGAAGTAGAGATAATCGAGTTTGAAACTCTTTAAATTGAAAGTTTGAGCGAGAATGCATTGCGATAGTAAAAGAAAGGATCAAAACATTACTATTAGAGGAAGAACTAATTCATTACCTATCATTTTGGTGATGGCTGGTGTCTTTGTCGTGATTGTTTCATACACTTCTTTCTCCTTTGTTGTAGAATCTCTTATTTCCAAAAGTTGGCGGTGATCTTGATGGTCATTCCTTGGTGAGTGAATCGAGTGCATTTCTGGGCGGGGATGATGTTGATGAGGTTGGAAGACATGACCACGGAGTTCATTTGACCATTACTAAGTTGCAGATGACCCTCATTACAATTGTTGTTTCTTTGGACTATTAGGCCTTGTGGTTGGTCTTTGCATCTTGTGATTGTAATGTTCGATAGTTGGATCACGGTTGAGCTCGAAGGAATATCTGTTGGAAAATGTTAGAGAGGATGGCGAATTACGCATGCTTTGTTGAGCTGTTGTTTGCAAAACCTTTGTAACTTTAGCCACGAGACTTCGCTTGTCCGTGGTTCTTTGATGGATTACACTCTTGAGATTGGCGTTCTTTGGCACCGTCTTGATCTTTGTTATTCGAGCATTATTGTGTTGGGGTAGTGGGCATTGTGGACGAGGGGTTTGTTGGTGGTATTGTTTCTAACTTTGGTTGTTCATTGCATAAAGGTGAGTGCTGGCTGCTTTGTTTGGGCTGTCGTTATTCGAGCACCGGGGCGTCGGTACTAGTTGTTTTTAGAGTAGGAACTTGTTGGTAGTGTTGGTACAAAGCGATTCTTGTGGCAAGTAGCTGTCGGACAAGATAGTTTCAGTTAAACACATGGAGTATAGCGTACCAAAAAGTCTATGAGAGGTGGCTACCGCTTTGGCATTGAGCCTGATCTGCGGTCATATGTGGCTCTTCATAGTTAGAAACCCAATATCTGGATGTGAGGTTGAATTCTTGGTCAAGTGTGAGATAAGTATCAGGTTGGCATTGCTTTGGGATGCTACTTGGTTATGAAAGGGTTACTTCTTCTTTTCTTCAGCGACTCTGTCAATTTGTTCATAGATAGATGGAGTCGGACCATATTTCATCATCATCAATGAATCGAGCATCAAGAGGAGGCCTCTGTGGTTGCCGACTGTAGAGACCGATTGGTTGCAGTTTACTGTTGAATTATGTGGGCTCAATATTCTAACTTTTTCTTAGGAGTTGCCGTATTATTGTTTCTGGATCTTGTTGTTATAAGGACCTCTTGTGAGCTGCCATTTGTGTTTCCGGTTTGGCCGGATGTCTTGGTTGTGGTATTGGTAAGAGGGGCTGTATGTGGGATCAATCATTGGTTGTTGGTACATTGTTCATGTTCTTCTGCAATGTTATTGTCTTCGCATTGATAGATGTGGTAGTAATGATTGGAGCATCACTAGTGGATGGAAGTGCTTTTCTAGAAGTATCCGATGCTTGTGGCGAGAACGCTGTCGAGAATCAATGGTAATGACTACTCTAGGAGCAAGGGAGGAAGTGGCTGCAGTGCGTTCAGTTTCAGCAATTGTCTTCTCATCTCTCAAAATTGAAACAAGATGGGCCTTGGCTTACGGCGATGAAGAAGAAGCGTTGTCCGGTGACAATGTTTAACTTTTATGCGAGGTTGGGATACGGTGAGGGCTCTTTGTGTTGGTTGAAGAATTTTTGTGGCGCTTCTCGGAACTGCTTGGACACGTTCGGTGGTTGGTGATGTTTTCACAATGTGATGAACACGTGCTCCAAGTGTATCATTTGAGATTGGACAGAACCCGATGGCTTGTTTGTCAACCGCATGAAGTCTTGAGGTTGATGTTTACATTGCGATGGGTTTTCTTTGTTTCCTCCAAGAGTTTTTCCAATGGAAGCTTGTCGAGAGAGTTGTGGTCTGCGGATCCTCGGCAGAATTTTGGGTTTCAATCCGTTCAGAACACTTTCAGACAAATTTTCTTTGTCATTATAATTGCCCCACTCTCGAGCATCTCGGGGCGTTGTACGAAGGGCTCATGGTAGCAAGCCATCAAGGCAGTTCTGCGAGATGGTTATGCACTTTGTCCGGATGAATCTTGGCTTGTTCATCAATGTCCTCTCTGTTGTTGTCGATCCTGTTCACCTCCGGTAGCAACAATACGAGTTGATGATTTTAGCTGTGAAGATAGGCCAATTTGGGACTGCTCTTTGTCGTTATGGATTAGAGATGCAGGTCGGGGTATCGCGGCAACCCTTTAAATTTTCGGGGGTATGGCGTGGCGTGAAGGACACTGGTTGAGCCCTTCTTTGGAAGAACTTTGTTTGCCTTGTCGTGCTAGAACTTGGAGCGTAGAGAGTATGTTAAAGGGCTGATGAAAAAGTTTCTTTTCATTTGAGTTGTCCTGTTACCAAGTTACAATAGCGCCCCGGTCTGGTCTTGGTTTCTTTTGCATTAAGATCCTACCAAGTGAAAGGAGCTTCTCCAATTTCTGCTCGAGAAATGGTTGAAAGCTGAGAAAAAGTTTGTGTACATTTCATTGATAACTTTTGCAATTTTCACCTTGGCACGTAATTGAAAAAATAAAACATCGAAATTTTAATACGGAAATGAAAATTAGTTATTAATACTGAAATGAAAAATATATTGTAGGCTCATTTTCTGGATGAGCACTAAATCCTATATGAAGCACTTCTAGTTTAACATAAAAGCACATTAACGTGCTATAAGAAAGCTATGCAGGTGATCATAATAGGACATGTATCTTTGTTGTAAAAACTTAGGATCATCATTTCAAACATAAAATCAGGTGCGATGGCTGAAATCACTTCTGACGAACAAAGTTTTCTTGAGCACAAATTCTTCTATGTAGGATTCTAGTGCAGGACTCATTTGGAAAAATGGCGCTGAAAGCCAGTGGTGGTTGGAAAGGCGTCGCCTAATGTCTTTCATTCATCATAAAGGAAACAACTACAGGTCAAGTCAAGATTAATACATTCCAGCTAAGTCCTTATGTTGAGTTGAAAACTTACGCCAAATGAAAATGATGAAAAGTTGACTCACCGTGTGTTTCCCAAAATTCCGTCCTCTATTGACAGTATGCGTGTTAGCATAATTCTTAATAGCCTCTTGTGTGTCCCACATGACAAGTCTTGCAGGGAGTGTCGATTCCAGGTCCATAATCTTTGTATCCAGGTACTCAAAATATATTATCTGCAAGTGGGAAGAGGTAAAAATGAATCATGTTCTTGTAGTTGCTTGTGGGTATAAAGAAATGTACAAGTTAGTGAGCGAACCCTTTGGAGATCGAGAGGCAGCCACCACAGGCGCTGAGATCCTTGTCCTTGAAGGTGCAGGTGATGCCACCGGTTTCTCTGTGACAGCATTGGACCAATCATATGATGGTATGTTACTTCTGGTCCTTCTAGGCGGCTAAATAGTCGGGGCTAACACACTCATATGTCGTTGGGCATAGAAATACCGCTGTTGCAAACATCACGAAAAACCGTTGAAACACTTCTCACATCGGTGTGGGGTTCACGAGATCGATTAACTCTCGATGTTTGGAGCATGCCAGCTACTGTGAGTTTGAGACTTAACACGACATCTGAAAGCTTGAGCATTTTCTTGGGATAACCTGCCCGCCAAGTGGAATTCCCTAAGATCCGATTGCACCGTGTCTGAGTTGATGAGGAATCTGTATCCACTAGGTAGTATGAAAGACACAGGAAGGGCAATCAAAATAAGCGGACAAGCCAGTGAGCGAAACATCTTGGAAGCTACATGACGACTGGAGTCTAGAAGGTATCCAAATCCAATATCTACGACAAAAGCTGCTTTTGTGGTTACATTAGCTTTTCACATACGATAATGAATTTATGGAAGCTGAGTTTTGTGTTGAACTCTTCTTCAAATTCACCCATTATAACGACTCTGTTGACAAAAGATAAGAAATGACCTTTAGCAAATGTATTGTTGAACCACATGCTTTTCTTGCACAAGCTTACATACAAACCGCGTCGAGAAAGCAGAGACAAATATTTAAGGCGTGATTAAAAATGCAGCTAGAATGAGAGGCATTGATTTGAAAGAAATTTTAACGACACCACATAAGATGCATGATAAAAACACCTACTTGAGGCAGCAAGTTGCTTCTTTGCCTGTGCTCCTCAACAAGCTTTTTGCATGCATGTTTTAACTCGGTCATTACTCTCTCTGTTTCTAGCTGGTCATGAACCATGAAATCTTGGGTGGCAATCTACTGTTCCATTATTGATGGGGTGAGTCTCCGGCAGCTGTGGGGTGGAAGTCCATCTCATCGAACTCTACATAAAGAGGTCACGAGATATCATCGTTACCAGTCAACTATGTAAAGGCGGTTGTTAGCAGTCCATGTGAGACCATCATCAACAATTTGGTCCATGTAAGGCAGTTTCTAAATCTAAGTTAATGGCACTTTGCAAAAAGGGATGTAAGTCCTTTGGATCCTACCTTTATAGATTGCGGATCTATACAATCATATGACACTGTGACCTCATGTTAGGGATGGGATAGTGAATTTGTTGCCAGTTTAATTGAGCTCTGCGGGTAATATAATATGTAGTCACGAGTGCTTAATTTTTGCATGGCTGGAGATATAACTCAACTTAGCAAAACCATGGCGCAAGCATACAGTTAGCACATGATTAAAGTGGTCATTGAGTCCTAATTTTAAATCCATAACCCTTGTGTCTTTGTTAAGGCCAGGCGCATAGCAGTTTGAAACATGGACGGTGAAGATAATTGGGTCCGGAACCGATATTCATATCGCGCCCCACATCTTTGTGTTGTGCGAGATGCGGTGTGTCACAGCCAGCGGAATTGCTAGTACCCGGTATTTTTTTGTTCAAGCGCTGAATCGGTGGCATAATCATGGTGATAATGCAATGGATTACACGAACAGGGAGATCCACGGCGAGTGAGATGAAGGAGACCGATAAATTTTCGGTGGCAGAGTGAACTACTGCGGAGGGATCGGGATTGGCTTTCCTTTGGAAGCTAGAATATGCCTACTTTATAAGCCACCGATGCTAGATGGAGAAAGATCTAGAACTCATCTTGCGGACGACCCCACAAGTTAGTCAAATACTTGGAGGAACTATTTGAGAGCCCACATGTCAGTATGACTTCGAAGCCACCTACCACATTTTCTCACCCCAGACGGTGGTTCTCCTCGTTTTACTAATTTAAGGACGACGCCACAAGTTAGTGAGAGACTTAAAGGAATTAGTAACTGAGAGCCCACTTGTCGGTCTACATTCGACGGTCAAGTGAAATCGACCTACCACATCTCGTCACGCTGAAAAAACATGTGCATCTCTCATGCGTCATAAAACTCACCCTACCTATCAGGTTATTCTTCTCACCTTGCATAAAAAAATCAAAGTAGGCTCTCTCTTTCCTTCTCTCTTTCTCTCTCGTCTCTCTTTCTCTTTTCTCTCTCTCCCAGATTCAAAATCATTGAAGGAGATCGTGACAAACTACGAGGAAGCAGATCCCCTCACAATTAGAAAGGTGTGAGTTACGAACAATCGCGCATAAGATTGACAATCAAGGTTAGTAGAAAGGTGTGAGTTCAATTATATAGAAGTATAAATATATCTACATTGAGTGGTAAGTGTAGTACCTTAGTAAGAAAGATTGAGATACGACTTTGAAAATTTTCAACATTGATCTGCGGGTTTATAAATTTTTGGGCGAGATGTTGGGAGTTCGACATCTGGTCACGACAACGAGGATGGTCGGTCTTTGAGCGACATCGGCAAGAGATTATGGGAGGCGGAGTAATAGCAAGGCGGTTGAACATTAGGGTTTGGTCTTTTATTTACATGGCGTGTCTTTGTCAAGGTGCTACCACTGAGAACACCAATTAGTAGATCATTAAGAAGAACAAAAATGATTAATATATCATGGATGAATGCTGTAATATCGATTTATCCTGTGTATCTACTCTGTAGTTGAGTATTGAGAGGTGGAAGAAAAAAATCACTACAAAATGAGAAGAAGATGAAGGATGCAGATGCTGTCAAACACGCACATGCTATGCGGGCTGGAGTAATTGGAGTCAAGAGTGAGATACAAGTTCTTGTGCAAGCGTCCCAACCGAGGAGCATGTTGTGCAGCGGACACACTGCGAAGAGGAGCATTCTAAGCAGCGGAGACTCACTAAGCAGATTATGCGGTAACATGAAAACTTCAAGCGCTGGTTTTTGAGCGTCGTGGAAGTTTTACGTGCTAATTCTTCGTAATACTCTCACGTGCCTCTAATTATTTTTTGCTTTCAAGACATAGTTGTCACAAAGGTGCGAGGCGAGCGTTGTGATGCCCGGCGTTTGATGGCGGTTATAATGAAGAGGTCTGAGGGTAACAAAACTTGCCTTGATGCAAGCGAGAAGGATCATTGGCAACAAAAGCATTGTTAGTGTTCAAGGATCCGATGCAGTCTCTGTGAGCAAGAAGAGTCCAACGACAAAATCAAACATAGGAGGAATAAACTTTCTTTGTTCAGCGGCACGAGAGAAAGCTTAATACGGTGACAACAACAAATATGGGACGTGCAACAACATTTAAAGCAAATGTATATATTTTTGTGAGCAATTTTTCTTTGTTTTAAATGCGGTATATTTAAATTGTAGTATCTTGCACACGCAGGTGTCACGAGCAAGGAAGCAAGTATTGCGGTAGTCCACGGATCGATGAAAACATAAAGGCGAGGTCCTTTGAAAGGATCACTGCGGCGTCCAACATGAGGTCCTTCAAAGGATCTCCGATGGCATTCGAGAATCTGTTGAGAATTACCAATGCACGGAGGTTATATCGCCAAGATTTGCTGGACAAAGAGAGGCATGGGAAAACAAAGGTGGCGTCGGAACTATGCTTTTTCAATTGAATGGCCAAACAGTTTTATGGAAGAAGCGAGGTAAAAGTGTAAAACATTAGGGCCGGTACTTACATGCAGATGCTTGTTGTATATGCAGTTGTATAGGATGTTGTTGTGCCTCTCGGTTGTATGGTGTGAGCGAAGCACATACATGCCTCTTTGTCGAGATGTGTGTGCAACATAGTCACGTTCGTCTTCTTTGGGTGTAATGTGAGCAGTGCCTACGGTGTACGCTTATTAGAAATTAAAAAGCATATGCTGCTCTGGGTATCTAGTTACATTTACGTGCTATGTGTACGAGGATTTGGCGGAGGGATATGAGATGAGGCAAATAAATATCATATTTCTCCATCCATTTCGAAAGGGCAGGCATGGCGTTCAAAAGCAGCAAAGTAGCATGCGGCATGGCCGCGGTTGCATTGTAGAAGCGGCCACAGTCCCTTGGTTGCCACGATGCAGGAGAAGCGAGGGAGCAGCATTGCACAATGCGGCGGTGGAAAGCGGAGTCATTCATGGATTTGTCCGTTCCATGCGAAAAGCAGCCAGCTGCTTTGCGTGTGACAAACAACAAGCGAGCGGCTCCTGCACGTAAGTGGACTGTGGCTGGCGATGAAACCGATGTCGTCGAAGTGAATGCGATCGAAGACGAGCGAAGAACCACGGTAGATAGAGATCAAAAATGGCGCCCGCCGACCATTTGTAGAGAAATAAATGGATGACATGTTCGGAGAAGGCATATACCCAGCGATTCGGAGGTCACCGAGCGCTTTCGAACCGGAAGGGTGGTATGGTATTTGGATCATTGGATGAGTGCTTTTTCTTCTTACTGCGGATATCACGGCGAGAAAGGTTGGCTTTCGCGCCCATAGCGATCAGCAGCGGAAGATCGACATATGATCGGCAGCTTGACAAGCAGGTGTTTGATTGCACCAAGGAAAGGCGAATAAAATGGCGAGAGACATGTTAAGGAGAGAAGGAGCAATTGCTTGGTAGGACAAACTGCCGATCAAATAACGACCAAGAGGGATGCGAGATAGGAGGAAGTGGCATCGAAGAGCGATGCGCCTGAAACACAACCACCAACTTCACCCATCAGTTGGATCTTTGAAGTTCATGAGATGCTACAAGAAGATGACACCTCGGGAGAAATTCTTTATACAAAGTCTTTGTAGAAAGGCGAGGAGTTAGAACCGAGGAAGGTTATACAGATTTTTCTTGCCATGGGGACACCGGCGAGAAATTATATTAAACCACGATTGACATAAGCAACATTGCATGCAGTGGCGAAATTTGGAGGCGTGGCACTAATATCGAGGACACCATGAAACTGTTTGCCGATATCTGAGGCGGAGGCGAGGATTCCACCATGTGGAAGAGACGAAGAGAACAATGTGAGTCATGGACCTGTTTTGGACAGACTCCTTGTGCAAGATGAATTATGATCTATATGGAGATTTCGTGTCTTTTGACCACGACCTCTCTGAATATATATGGCTTGCCATTTGCACCATTTATAGGTGTAAACAACCATGGAATTCGACCGTCCTGTTTGGACTAGGCCTTTTGAAAGATGAGAAAATAGGGTCATTCAAGTGGCTCTAAGCACATTTGTCGAGGGCAATGGGAGGTAAAGGCGAAATACATAATAACGAGACCGGGACGAGCGATGAAGGCGCAATAAAGGAAGCTCTTAGAGCGAGGCACATGTTACGCTGGTGGCATATTAGGAAGAACACGAAGGAAAATAGCATGATGGTGTTTTGCTTGCGACAGGGGATGTCACGATGATTTATTTGAATCATCAAAACTCACTAAATCAAGGCGAGTTTGGCGTGCACAGAAAGCAGCAATTTACGTGCACAAGGCGGAAGGCAACAAACACTGAACACGCTATAGGAACTCCGAAATTTTTTGGGTCTTAGAAACACTTCAGGACTGCTTCTATCCTTTCTCGTCAACAACCACTCCACGGTGAGAGCACGCAATTCGATGTGGAAGAATTACGTCGAAACACGGTGACACTATAAAAAGGTTTGTTGATGCGTATCCACATGATTGACAAAATTGCCTGTCACGCTTGACAAGAAAAGACACGAAACGGAAGAAAGGCGCCATCACTAGAGCAGGTTTACGATTGAAAAGCAGGCAAGTCAAGTATACCACGAATGAAATTTTCAGGAAATTCCAGGTAGACTCTGAACCGGACTTACTTCAAGTGCTACGATCGGCAAAGGGAGGCGGTATGTTTTAAAAAGATTATTGATCCACGGAGATAAAGTGTGGAGACCATATCCGTGAGGAATTTGAGAGGTCACGAGTTCGGGGTAGATGTGGGCGAGCAAAAGAAATATCTGATTCTGTTGCAAAGAAAATGAGTAGGGATGGCATCCGGTCTTGCCATGTGCTTAAGGTGATGGACCAGAAGCAGGCATGATCGATCAACTTCCAAAATCCTTTGTCATCCCGGATGGACGGTAATCTATCGGAGAGTCTGAAAGTTACGTCTACAAGTCAAAGGTGATAGCATGACCGCACAAGATGATGAAGCTTGATGAGATTAGAAGCCTCAACTACGGCTGAGTTATCGGATATCTGTTCAAATGCTTGCAGAAAAGAGAAGGCATACAGATGTTACTGCGTGAGTGTCACGGTAGATATGAAAATAAAAGTCATGGCGGCACTTGCGAGGAACCCGGAACGGGCATTCTTGCCAAAACTCTCAAGAACCCTCCATGAGTGGCTCAAAGGAGCACGAAAAAAAGGAGATCGAATCAAAGCTGGTTACGAGAAGAAAGGAAAGGGCTACAAAGCCGCAACCAAGTGCGGCCCGTTGTGGAAGAAAAGGTCACAGGAAAACAAAGCATCCGGATAACCCAAAAGTTCGAGGAGAGGATGAGGATTGAGGGAGGAAAGAGGAAATCATGGCGGGAGAAGAGGGCAAGGTCAATGAAATGGCCGACAACACCGACAACACCATCCGGGACATCAAATGGCTCGGGACAATGCACTCCAAGCCCAGGAGGAAGGCGTCGGGCGCCAGCCAATTCCAACGACCCCAGCAGCGGTGGGGAGCATTTACCAAAGTCTTACATCTCGCCGAATCAAACATCCACACAAGCGAACTGCACAGAATGCATGCGGGGAAGCCCGGGACAAGGCCACGGAATCTGCGCGATCCATTTTCAGAAAGGAAAGGTCTGAGTGGAGACTTTTTAGTGCGGAGAAACGATGCTGAATAGAAAAATTAAAAAGGTAATAAATGCAGCTTAAGCAGGGCGTAAGCAAAAAATAGTCATGACCGCAATCTTCGCTTTGTTTTTATGTATGAATATTGATTTTTCTGGTAAATAGGTTGAATAGCTACGCAGGGGGTGGGGTTGCACAAGTGTCGAGAAGGAATAATGGATCGCTGAACATTCAAAAACAATGATGCACGTGGAAGCGATGAAATAGCAAGTGATCGGTGTGGAGGCGGGCTGGTGTCGATTGTTTATTTTCTCGTTGTGTGGTTATAAGAACGGCTTGTAAGTTAATTTGCTGCAGTCATGGAAATAAAAAAAATTAAATAACAACGCATTTTGTTTCTTTATGTAGTTTTACTCGGCGGAGAAAAATAGCAGAGGCACATGTTTCCTTGTTATTTTTCTGCAGCGGCGTCGGTTCTACGAGCGTTGATGTTGTAAGCATACAACCACGCTTCTCTCACGGTTGCATCGTAAGCGCCGCAGACGTGACTATGTAATACCACACCATGCCTCCGCGTGTTTATGTTGCTTGTCTCTCTGTTTGAGCAGTCGGCGGGATCGTTAGGAAGACGGAACACTAGTTTACATGACTCTATATAATACCGCACGATGCCTTTGTGTGCCTTGCCCGTGCTTCGGCGTGGAACATATTCTTTTTAATGTATGTATGTGTGCGTAAAAATTAAAACTTGGAGGGCACACCGTTCCTGGTCTGCATGTTCAAAAGTGCATATTGTATAATCAAAGCCGTGGCTGTTCAGTAGATGAATGCATCTGTACAACCATGATTTCACCTTGTTGTGGCATCATGGCGTTAGTTCTCTGCTGGCGTGCCTTCCACGGCCGTCCTCTTGTCGCGACAAAGGAGCGCCCGACCCGATAGAGTGCTTCTTCTATTACTAAAAACATGGCCCTCTTTGCTTCACCTCTGTGCGTTTGTGATTTGCTCCTTGAGTACAGAACCGTGGTTGTGCAGAGTTCTTGCCGTGCTTTTAAGGGCGGTGTTTCTCGGATCGTCCATTCAATGTCTCGGAGAAGTAAGCCGTGAGGATCACATACGTATCCAATTCTGTTGTGTTTCTGCAATAAATGCTCGTACGTGACTCTATGTAATACCACAACATGCCTCCACTGGTTCACGTCCGTGCCTCTCCGTCGGTGGAATCGTTCGGAACACAGACACGAGCTAACATGACTGTATATAACATCACCACGATGTCTTTGTGTGCTGCCCACCCGTGCTTTCGGCGTGGAGCAGATTCTTTTAATGTATATGCGTGTCGTAAAAAATTAAAACCACGGAGGGAGAACGCGCCGTGCACTGGTCTGCGTCTTCAGCGATGCATCTCGCATAATCAAAAGCCGTGGCCCATATTTAATGTTTCAGCAGGCATCTACAATTTCTGAGAAAAATAAAGGAGAGGTAATTAATCTGTACCTTTCGCGTCCCTCTCGATTATTTAAGTTGTTTCATGGGTGGACAGAGTTATGATCCATTTTCGAGATCCACCTCGCTGAGCACTTGTAGGTGTGCGGTCGACAGCTGCAATGGAGATGGAGATGGAGATGGAATGTGCTACTCCTAGCTCCAAGAGGCGAGAGTGGCGCCATCGGCGCCAGCCTATACAGTGGTGTGTTTGTCACCGTGGGGAGGAAGCGGCAAGTGTGCTCTTCCTCGATCCAAGGATGAAGAAGAGGGTCTCGTCTGGACCTCATCAGTGAACTCCGGACGCCGTCCTAAGTGCGATCATTTCTCATCTCCCCATGAAGGAGGGCATCCGTGCCGAATCCTCGCTCGTGGGTGGCGTCCTTTATGGCTCACCGCTCCTTTGAATCTCAAGCTGTCGCGAGATCTCTCTTGGCCAAAATCTTTTTAACGATGGAGAAACAATTCATATTGCCATCCTCTTGAAGCTATCCGCCATCACGAGGCCGTCTTGATTTTATGCGGAACTCGGTCCTCTCAATATACATCGTTAATGTTGTCGGTCTTCCGAATTCATCATGTCCGATCATCGGCTCGATGGCCGCCTCTCTATCGGCGTGCTACTGCGGTGCAGACCTTCCACCTTTCTTTGCTGGCTCCGATCGTCAAAAGCTCAACAATCTCCAGTTCTTGAGTTCTACTATACTGTTCCCGAGTTCAGGCGCAAGAGAGTCACACTGCTTGGGTGAATTCATCGTGCCCTGTTGGCGGAGTCCGTGTTTAGGTTTTCCTCCTCTTTGCACACACTCGGCTTTGCTCTTTGCCATATACCGAGACAATTATGCGGGGGCGCTTAAGCTACAGCTGGTGAAAAGACTATAAACGTGGAGGTTCTTATATCGGAGGTCTCGCTTCAAAGCATAGTCCACTCTAGTTGCCACACTTGAGTCTCTGCTTGCTTATTTTCGATTGGGGGAGTTAAATCGCATCACAATAAACACGTATAACCTTGTAAGCATTGGCATTACGTTGTTACTACGGAAAACTCATTTTTGAGATGGGCCTTCGCTTCAGCGGTTGATCCATGATAAAGAAGGGCGACCACTGTTCGATTCTCTGTTGTCTACGCACCTAAAGCCCCGGGGAATGATGGGTGAATTAGCGTTAGATGTCTGCGCCCGCACTTGTTGAGGTTGACTTTACGATTTTGGAGCAGGGTGATGACTTTTTCGATGTTAGTTCCATTAATTTGTTGAAATATGTTCTTTGCTTCATGCGGGGTGAGGATTTGGAGGTAACGGTGTCTACACTTTTGATCCGTATCCACGATCGTCTCCACATGTCTTGTGGTATTGAGTTTTGACAATACTTTTCGGCTTCATCTTGTTTGAGAGGAAACCAGTTTTATTTCGTCAACCTTTAATCTATTAGTTTTGTGGCGTATCTTTTGTTTATTTTTATGAAGCATTTTGGGGCGGTCGGTCTTACAACAATGCGGCAATCTGTCAATACCTTGTTCATCTACATGGATTATAAAATTGGACATTGTCGTTGAATTCTTTGAAGTGCTTTCCAAAAGCGGAGAACTTATGCATCGAGGTGATGATCTTGAGAAATGTGCATCTTGTAGTTCTCCTTCCATTTAAAAATGTTTATGTTAAATATGACTTAAGTGGATACATACATACATACATACATACATACATACATATCTTTTTCTATGGGCCTAAGTATTTTCAACCTTTCATGTATTTTTTCGGGGAATGATCGGCCTTCGTTACGAAAAAAAACCGTATGGCGTCGTAGGCACCGGCAGTTTCTCAAACATCCACGATATTTATGCGAAAGGCGATACTTATTTGGAAGATTATTATTCTTGCCGGAGTAACTTGAGGAATTTATGGCGTTCTTTGTTCTATGTGCAAAATGTCTGGATAGCATTGACATTAAGTTTGTGTACCCTCACGGCGGAGTTCACGAAGTATTTTACGAGGAGCAACAAAGGGTTACGAAGTGGCATAATAAGGCTTCTAAACATGGTGCGTCTTGATTATTACCAAGTTGCTTCCATAATGCGTCGATTATTTACAAAATAGGAGTGTTGAATATCTCGATTTGTGGATTCATTCAGATGTTCATCTTTG
This sequence comes from Aegilops bicornis, assembly GCA_021605145.1. NCBI lineage: Eukaryota > Viridiplantae > Streptophyta > Magnoliopsida > Poales > Poaceae > Aegilops > Aegilops bicornis. The sequence continues at coordinate 191,100,259 of CM038670.1, forward strand.
AAGAATAGGTCTTGAGATGGTTGCTCATGTTCTTGGGAGTGTCTTATTGTCTTGAAGTTTTGGAGTTAGCGTTTTGTGTAAACCTTATCGAACAATTGTTGTTCTATTTGCACTGTTTATGCGCTTGCAAACAGAAAATCAGTCTACCTTTCTATCTTCTTATGTTTATCTTTGCTCTCGTCATAGTCGCCGGTCATGTGGAAATCGCCAATAAGCGTGTACTTGCTACATCTCGAGTGGGCTGTTCGTGTCTCCACGAGTAAGCGAAAGTGTTGACATATAAACCCGATTACATTAGGTTTCCGTAATAAGCGCTTTTATACGTGCCCATGCCTCCGTGGTCTTCACGTGCGTGCCTCTTCTTACGACCCGAGTCCACCGAGCCATTCGGAATACAAGCGAGAAAATCTTTACTGCGTATTTGTATATAATAGCTCTCCATGCCTTTAAGCGCTTTATGCCCATGCTTGCGACCACGAAACACAGACATGCATGAGCGTCCACGCCTTTATCAAATAATATAAGTAGAATTAAGAAAGAACCGTTACCGCGACTCAATACGAACCGTGTCCTTATGGAATTCACGTCCAGGTGCTTTTTAAATATAAAGTCTGCGTCTACGGCGTAGGGCATTCCGTGCCTCACGAGTAAGCGCCCGTGGCTGTCGCGTAACACAAAGGTTCGATTACGTGGGCTAAGCGCCCGTGCATCTCCGTCTGATCGAGTCACAGGCGAGCATGATTCTATGTAATACCACGGACCATGCCCTTGGCGTTGCATGCTCGTGCCTATGAGCCCAAACATTACGTGGCTCTCTCCGTCACGAGCAGTCGGCGGAATCATTGAACACAAACCCAAGCGAACCTGACTCTATATAATACCACACCATTCTTTGTTGGGCTGTCGACCCGTGCCTCTGTATGTTTTCTTCCGCAATAGTGAAGGAAAATGACCGTTCTTTTGTTTTCCACCACAACAGTGAAGTAAAGATATAATTTAAAGTTGTCGTCAATTGGTGGCGTCCCCTCCCCTCCTTTCCTCACCACGTTGGATCTGCGCGTAGTGAAGACCTAGTAGTTTTCGAGATCCACGCCACATATAAGCGGTGCTTTCGCGGTAGCCTTAATCCAACAACGGAGACGGGATGGAGATCCGGCGAGTGCCCGAGCAACAAGAAAGGCGAGGATCGGGCCACCGGCGGCTTAGATCCTCTGGCGGCATGGCGGTGGCGGCGAGCGAAGCGGCGGAGCCCGCTCGGTGGTTTAGAAGCGAGAGTCTTGCCGGACCACATCAGCGACCTCCGGACCGTGTCCTCGGTGAGATCATCTGCCGTCACATCCACTAAGGAGGGCACCCGCACTCAAATCCTCGCCGCGTCGGTGGGCGCCTCTACGTGGCGCGCCACTCCCTCTGAATCTTGGCTGCGGTGAGATCCACAGCCGGTCGTCTTTTAAGCCTCTAGAAAGCAGTTCATATCGGCGTAGTCTCGATGCTCCCAACAAGGATGTCATTACGCATTAGATATTTTGGAACTTGGTGCAATTTTCAGCCTGACGTTGGTGGTTCGTGCCTTCCGAAACCATCCTCTCCGCCCTTGAGGCGCAGATCCATCGCCTCTGCATTCCGCGTGCTACCTCCACTGCAGACCCTCTACTGATTCGGCCTTTGGTTTTGATCCCCCAAAGGCGCGAAGAATCTGCAGGTTCTCGAGTTCTACTACATGTTCCCACGTTTCATGGGAAAAACCATCACACTACCGCACGAATTATGTTCGTCTGCAGCCTCGCCACCGACTTCCACGTTGCTGTTTTCCTCGCTGCACACCGTCACATTTGCTCTTTGCAAGATACCTGATGAGTATGCAAAATCGTTCAAACTTCCACTGCTTAAGAGGCTTTCGTTTTTGGAGGTTGATATATCAGACGTCTCACTACAAAGCATAATCAACCATGGTTGCCACTGCCCTTAGTGGCTCACCTTGTTTGCAATAACACGGACCACTACATCGAGAATAAACTCAGCCAAAGTTGAACTCATACAGTATCCTTTGTGAGAATGGTGAACTTCGTTGTTGAGGATGCGCCCTCACTTAAAGCAGTGATTCCACGATATTGAGGCCGGCGATTCTGCGGATAAGCATCTTCTCTGCACCCTAAACTCGAGTGTCTGGGCAATTTTCACGAAGGATCTCCCGAATCCAAGATTGTTTTTGGCTCTCTGATTGTCGAGGTACTCACCTTTTGCTCTATATACTCTTTAGTTGCATTAGTTCCTTTGCTTTCGAGTTTCATGCCATGTAAACTTTTATCCATCTAGTTTTTATGATATGTGCTTGGTGCGAGGCTTTATGCGTAGTCAGCCTACCAATGGCGGTTCAATCTGTGAAGAACACCTTATCCACATGTCATTAAATCTGAACAAGGTTGTTGCCTTGATGAGATGCTTTCTAGCCTAGAGAACTTGTTTATCGAGGTAAAATGATTTCAGACGCATTGAAAGCACAAACAATGCATAGTGTACTATATTGGAGGCCTCTCTTTCCCCTTGTAGTCCTCAAGTATTCTCACTTTTTATGCATTTCTAGGGAGGAGTTTGCCGTGAGGAAGGTGTAACAAACAAGTGGTGGCACAAGCACCGGGTGTTTCTCAAACAGCATGACATTAAATGCGAAGAGCGATGTATTTGGAAAAATATGTACACTACAACAAAAACATTGAATTTGCAATGTTCTTTATTACGAATGCAAAGGAGTTAGAGACTATGAGGCTTAAGTTTCTCTCCCCGACAACATCACTAAAGGATTTTATAAGCGTCAAGAAGAGGCGCTTCAATGGGGCAACAAGGCTTCTGGGCGTGCTCGTCTTATATTGTCGAGGTATTGTAGGCATATGAACTTGGATTTAAAAGCACACATACGGACAAACTAGTGCCCAATCATGGATTTGCCGGATCCATTGACTTGTGAATGTTGAAAATGGTTATCCGGCTGTCAAAGATAGGTGTTGTTGTGAGCTTTCCAGTTTAGATTTCCAGCTTGTACTTTATGCAGCTTTATGCAGTGATGTTGTCGAGGAACTTGTTTTTGTGGTCTTGAGTCGGGAAGCAATTCAGCGACTCAAAAACTAACAAGTTTTAATGTTTTTGTGCACCGTCTGTAAGTTTGGATTTCCTTTTGTGAATAGGCGGCGAATAAAATCACACAGGAACAGCATGATCCGTGTGATGTGACAGCCGTGCCTATCCAAATAATTTGTTAGCTGAGATATTTTACAATACGAGAGGTGTTCGTGCCTCTTTTGCATGTAAGGCTATGTATGCATTATCATTTGCCGCGACACTTACTTTGTGATGGACCAAACAGGTATATTTGTGGAATCACGGTAGTGCACTGTATGTGCATGTAAACGATGTTTTACGCCATGACTTCACTTACTGGTTTTGTCGCGTTTAAGCGAGAATCATCTACAAACATACTATGGACGATGCGTCCACACCCAAATAACATTCTATGGACTGTCGTCCGTGCTTTTAAATAAAAGGGCGGACGTGACTCTATCTAATACCGCAAACCATGCCTTTGGCGCTTCATGCCCGTGCCTGTGACAATTGTGACCCAGCGTAAAAGCGCAATCATGCCTCTACGGTCCGACATAGAGTGCCTCCTCACAGTGATAGAGTCAAAGGAATAACATACTATGGACATGTCGTCCATACCGAATAACATTCTATGGACTGTCGTCCGTGCTTTTAAATAAAAGGAAAATAAGCTTTTTAAAAACAACGTCTCTCATATAGGCCATTCCGTTGCCTCACAGAGTAAACGCATACATGGCTGTCGTGAGACAAAGGTTAGTGTGACTCTATGTAATACCACCGACCATGCCTTTGGCGCTTCATGCCCGTGCATGTGACAATTGTGACCCAGCGTAAGCGCAATCATGCCTCTCTGCAGTGCGACATAGCGTGCCTCCTCACGGTGATAGAGTCAAAGGAATAACATACTATGGACTGTACGTCCACACCCGAATAACATTCTATGGACTGTACGTCCGAGCTTTTAAATAAAAGGAAATAAGCTTTTAAAAAACAACGTCTCTCATATAGGCCATTCCGTGCCTCACAGAGTAAACTCCCATGGCTGTGCGTGAGACAAAGGTTAGCGTGACTCTATGTAATACCACCGACCATGCCTTTGAGCGCTTCATGCCCGTGCCTGTGACAATTGTGACCCCGCGTAAAAGCGCAATCATACCTCTACAGTCCGAGCATACCGTGCCTCCTCACGGTGATAGAGTCAAAGGAATAACATACTATGGACCTGTCACGTCCCACACCCGAATAACATTCTATGGACTGTATGTCCGTGTTTTTAAATAAAAGGAAATAAGCTTTTTAAAAACAACGTCTCCCATATAGGCCATTCCGTGCCTCCACAGAGTAAATGCCCGTGGCTGTGCGTAAGACAAAGGTTAGCATGACTCTATGTAATACCACCGACCATGCCTTTGGCGCTTCATGCCCATGCACTGTGACAATTATGACCCAGCGTAAAAGCATAATCATGCCTCTCAGTCCGACATACCGTGTCTCCTCTAGTGATAGAGTCAAAGGAATCATTTGGAACACAAAGGGACCTGAGCGTGACCCGAACTGTTCTACATGCACATGTGGCATGTTGGGCCGATCGCGTTACAATGCTTAGAAGGGAGGTCCGTGTGTATGCAGTTCGTGACAAGCCATGCCTCTGCCACGTTTCAAGCGGTTTTGTCCGAAGTGGCGTTTTAGCGAGAATCATCTGCAAAATAGAGCACAGCCTTGAATGTTGTAGTGTCTTGATTTGTTAACGTGCCGTGGAAATTTTGTTGCTCGCGGAGGGAAGATGGTAGCAGGACCGTGCTTGCGGCGTCAAACAAATCCTTCTATTGATTGTGTGCCTTAAATAATTAAAACACGGAGGGCCGTGGCTCTATTTAATGTTTCAAGCAGCCACCTACCTTTTACTCGTTACGAGTAGTAATTAACCCCGACCCTCCCGTCAAAAGAAAAAAAATGGTAATTAATCTGGACCCCTGCGCTCCCCGTCCCGGGTATTTAAGTCATTTGATGGATTGACAGGCTGTAATCCATTTCTCCAGATCCACCTCAGTGAGCCTTTGGTGCGTGGCGGCGCCACTTACTTGCAGCGGAGGTGGAGATGGAAAATGCTTTGCTAAATAGGATCAAGAGGTCGAGAGTGGTGCCTCGTGGCCGCCTTATACAGTGGTGTTACAGTGCGTCGGAGGGATGGAAGCGGCGACCGTGCTCCCTCTCGATCCGAGGAGGAAGAAGAGGGATGTCGTCTGCGGACCGCATCAGTGATCTCGCCGGCGGCGTCCCTAGGTGAGATCATCTCGTCTTCCCATCAAGGATGGCATCCGTACTCAAATCCTCGCCGCGTTCTTTGGCGTCCTTTGTGGTCCATCACTCCTCTTAATCTCGACTGCCGCGAGATCTCTGTCTCTCGTCTTTTTAACGATGGAGAAAAAGTTCAAATCGAGACCATATTTCATGTGTCCGCCTTGGCCAAGGAGTGCATTCGCAAATGCTATTCCGGCCGAAATATTGTCTCTGATGCTGTAAGTCTTCCGGAATCCGTGCAATAAACCATCTTTGGCTCGGTTAGCCGCCTTTGTATCGGCGTGCTACTGCGGTCTGCAGACCTTCCACCGATTGATGCTGGCTCCTATCCTCGAATTTGAACAATATCCGGGATATTGAGTTCTACTACCTCTGCCCAAGGTTTTACGAGGCAAGAGGTAACATTCTTGGATCTATGCACTTCATCTACGCCCTTGGCTTTTGAGTCCGTGTTTTGGTTCTCTTCCTCTCTCCACCTCTTGCCCTTGCTCTTTGCCAATTACCGGAAAATTATGTTGGGACACTTAAGCTACCCTTTGGTGAAAGACTCTCGCTTGTGGAAGTTGATATATCGGGCAGCCTCATTTGCAAAGTATAATCCACTCTAGTTGCCACGGACTTGAGTCTCTCTGTTTTGTTTGCAATAGAGGAGGTCGTCGCGTCACAATAAACTTCGTCTAACCTTGTAAGCATTGGCATTCGATTGTCCATTCGGAGAACTCATTATTGAGGATGCCCCTTGGTTCGACGGTTGATTGTTGATTATGCAGTCGATGACTGCTTTCGCTAAGCTTGTTGTCTACGCACCTAAAGCTGGAGGCGTTGGGTGAATTAGTGTTCATGCCCCCTCGACGCGTCTTGAAAGGTCTTGCCTTTCCTTCATCTTTGGAGCAGAGTTGCACTTGTTCGACGTTTGTTCTATTAATTTGATGGTCTATGTTCTATTCTTTATGCGTAGTCGGGACTTGGAGTTAACCGGTGTCTCTACGTCTGAACCGTATCCATGTCATCCCGTGTATTGCGGTATTGAGTTTTCACGATACTTCCGACTTCACTTTGTTTGTGAGGAAACAAGTTTTATTTCATCCAACCTTTATTCTACTTTGTTTTGTGATCCACCTTACATTACTTTTCATCAAGGGTTTGAAGGCGGTCAGTCTAACAAGAATGCGTCGATTGTGTCAAGACCTTGCTTATCTACATGGATTATAAAGGTGGACATTATCGTTGAATTGCTGCGATGCTTTCCAAAACTGGAGAACTTGTTTGTTGAGGTGATGATCTTCAAAAATGTGCATACTTTGTAGTACTCGTTCTTTTCAAAATGCTTTTCTTAATTTTGACTGAAATTGATGCACCGTATCTACACATGATTTATTGTTGGATATATCCATACATAGACAAGTCTATGTCTAACTTCTTATTACGGAGGTGGTAGAACTAATTGTTTCATTTGGTTTTTCATGATGCAGTAACTCTTTTTATAGACACTAAGTATTTTCAACCTATCATTTATATTTTAGGGATTTTGATTTCTCATGGTGAAAAAAACAAATGGCGTCGTAAGTACGGCAGTTTCTCAAACATCACGACATTTAATACGAAGAGCGATATCACTTTGGAGGATTATGTTCGCTGCGGGAGTTACGCTGATTTTGTGATGTTCTTTGTTCTTAGTGCAAAGGATCTGGAGACCATGACCATTAAGTTTTCCTCGTCTCCCGGAGAGTTCACGTGAGTATTTTACGAAAAGCAACAAAAGGCTATGGAGTGGCATAGAAGGGCTTCTAAGCGTGCCGTCTTAGATTATCATCAAGTTGCAGCCATGCGGCGTCCGCATTTAAAACGAGGAGTATTGAATACTGGATTTGGCGGTACCATTCAGGTGTGGATGCTGAAATCAGGCTTTGTGTTACTTGTCCGGTGTATGGAGTTATTTGTTGTTGCGTTCTCTTTGCATCCTGTGTAGGCTTATGCGAAAAGAGGAGCTTGGATTCTATGTAAACTTTATCGAGAGAACCGTTGTAGTCTTTGCACCGTTTGTAGGCATGTCTGTTTTTGTGTTGCGTGCAGCCATGAAGGAAGTTTGTGGTTTCAGCGGCTTTATGCGGGCGAAGGACTATGGATTCTGTGTACGAAGGTTAAAATATGTAAAGTAGTTTTAATTTTTCGGTGGAGAAATGCTCCTTTGTATGTGTAACGTACACATGTTGTATGTACGAGAGTGCACAGGTCACGTTCTTGTATGTACTTGCCATACACCTTTGAGGAGATGTAGTTGAGCCTTGCACTCATGGAGCTGCATTTGAGCCGCTGCCTTTATTTACGCTCCTTGTTGGGTGGTTATAAAAAAGCGACTTGTAAGTTTATTTGGTGAAGTTGTAGAAACAAAACAAATTTAAGCGAGAAGAGATTTTGCTTGTTTAGGTACTTTTATTACTCAATTGAGAAAATATTATAAAGGCGATAGGTTTGTGGGTAAATTTTTGCAGCCGTTTCTTTATGAAAATTTGGATGGTGTAAGAATACAACGATGCGTCTCTGCTCGACACAGCGAGGAGATGAAAAAACTCAAAGCATAGATAGCCGCCCGGTGATCAACCAAACCTGTTTCGCGAGCGTTATGTAGTGCCTCTGGTGACCGCACAACCGAGTTTCTACTTAACAGCCACACCCGTCGTCTCAAGGATTCTAGCCGTGACACCGCAGACTCACAACCATGGTTTTGACCTTGCCGTGACATCGTGATGTTCGTTGTGTGCTTGAATAACGTCCCTTCCACACCCACCCTACATGCGTGTAGCAAAGAATCAACGCCGGTGATAAAGTGCTTTTTCTACTACTAAAACTGTGGCCCTCGTTGCTTGACTTCCATTCGTTTGACAGTGGCTCTTTGGTACAAAACCGTGGTTTTCTTTTAAGGACAGTGTCTCTCGGATCGGTCATTCATTGCCTCACAAAGTAAACAGTGAGGGTTCACATCTGAATCCAATTTTGTTATGTTTCTGCAGTAAACCCTCGAACGTGACTCATCTAATACTGAAGTATGCCCCCATGGGCTTGTCGTCCGATGCCTCTACGTCTAAGCGAGTCGACGGAATCATCAGGAAAGCAGAACCACGGCGAACATGACTCTATATAATACCACACGATGCCTTTGTGGATTTGACGCCTGTGGCTGTGATCCTAGTGACTGAAACACTAAAACTCAGGCTAACGTGTTTGCTTTTCTGTTTCACAAATGGATATAGTACCTGGCAGTAGGTTCATGGTGTTTGCTGTGTAAGAATCATGTGCGGCATGTAGAACAATGCACGTCGTATCACTTCACATTTGTTCGTGATGCATTGTGGCAAACCGATGCGCTTGGCATGGTCGTGCCCATGTGATGAGCATGATCGTCGTGTGTGTTCTTTGGCGAGCCATGGTTCAACTGAATCATTGAAACACAAACACAAGCACAAGCGAACATGACTCTATATAATACCACACAATGCCTTTGTGGACTTGGCCCGTGCCCATGACCCTTATCAGTGAAACACATAAATTCACAAACGTACATAGCCGTACATAGCCGTGTATGCAGAGAGTCGACTGAATCATCCGGGAAACAGACACAAGCGAACATGATTCTATATACTACCACACGATGCCTTTGCTGATTTGGCGCCCGTGCCGTGACCCTTATCAACTGAAACACAGACGGACACAAGCGTACATAGCCGTGGCTGCAAAGAGACTTGAAGCCCATTCAGCTAATGAAATGTACGGCATGAGCAAAACAACATTAAGCCATAGACCGAAATGTCGTGTTCACTGTTGGCAAGGTTACATATTGAGCAAAAAGGTACGGGCATTGTTTCACCACACCTACGTAAATTCCAAACCAAAATGTGGCGGCAACATGTCACTCCAAGACTGTTTTCAGCACTTACAAGTGAATGGATCCTTTAAATCCAGGTGCTCAACGCATGCGTGCCTTAGATCCAAGTTCCCGTGTTTGCAAGGCAAGCATGTTTAGAAGCCTTTTTGTCCCACTAGAGCACGTCTTGTTGCTGTTTGTAGAATTCTTCCGTGAAGTCTTCCTGACGAAGAAACTTTATCCTCATAGTCTGCAGCTGTGCTGCGTTGAGAATAAAGAATGTCGCCGTCGAATGCTTGTCTCGCATTGAACATAGCTCTCCAATGTCGGTGACTTAAAAGCGAGCGTCATGATGGTGCTTGCAAGAAAAACGATGCGTCGCAAGACTTTCATCATTAGAGGGTATTTCCTGAATAAATATGAAGATTTGAAATTGTTAAGCACCATAAAGAGTGGTTACTGCTGGGAGAGCAAGTGAAGGAATAATTCTATAACCTTTGTTGTGATAAAAGCTTTTATTTAGTTTTGTCCACGATACTTATCCATTACTATATAGAGCTTTCACTGAATAAGCAGGCGTTTTTTGTTGTTGTTCTTGTTGTTGATTGGAGTTCTACACCATGCATTGTATGTGTTTACAATTTGTGTGAGAAGCATCACCTCGATATACAAGTTCTCCAAGCTTCGAAAGTGTTGCACCAAGGAAAAGACTGCGTGCAGGTCATAATCCATGCTGATAGACGACGTCTTGACAGAATGAACACATTTGTGGATGTCTTGACCGTCGGCAAACACTTCAAGTGGAATAAAATATAATATTAGTAGAGTAAAGGTTGAATTGCATAGAACTTGTTTTTACCAATGAATGGAGGTGAAAGTATTGTTGAAAGTCGTTACCTGAATAATTATCACGGTCATTTGTGATGCCGGATTCGGAGAAAATATTAGATAATTTGCCCATGACCTGCAGTTTAGAGTGCGAGAGGTGATAACTATCTACAACTTCTTGCAATCACCATCACAAAGCAACCCGTTGAAGTGACGAGGCATCTTGTATAACAATTTCCCCAAAGATACCGAAATGTCGATGCTCATAAGGGTAGGTGAGTTTATTACGATGCAATGGTGCACGACATGCCAAACAAGTAGCGAGAGACTCAAGTGTAGGAGAAGTAGAGCTGATGATGCTTTGTAATGAGACTTACGATACATCAACATCTACTAGTGAGAGTCTCTGAGCGGTGGTAGTTTAAGCGCCACGTACATAATTGTGCAGTAACTTGCAAAGAGCAAAAGCGATGGTTTGGAGAGAGGAGGAAATCTTAGGGTTAAATGCTGGTGGTGATGGCATGAGTGAAGGGCATGAGTGAAGGGCATGAGAATGGCCCTATGTGTTGTTCTCTCAAGCATGGTGAACAGGTAGTAAAACTTCGAGCACACAGAGATTGTCCGGTCTTGGGGATCAAAGCCAGGCGTCAAGCTGTGGAGTGCACTGCAATGGAGGTAGAGGCCTTGGAATGCAAAGCGGTGAAGCTACGCTCTGGCAATTTGGAGAGGATGGTCTCTGGAAGGTATGAATTATCTTCACCAACATGTTCTCCTCTAAAAAAACGTTCCATTGTATGTTAAGCGGACGAGTTCCTCTGGTGTGGCGGAGAACGCGGTGACCAACTCGAAATGTACTTGATCTAGAGGGTGAAAAACACGTGGGACAGGGATCTCACGGCAGTCCAGATTCAGAGGAGCGGCGCGCCACGAGGCGCCAGCGGCGTGCGAGGATTTGAGTCTGACGCCTTCCTTAGTGGGACAGGCGAGATGATCTCACCGAGGACACCATCCGGGGAGGTCGCTGATGCGGTCCGGACCAGGCTGCGCTTCTTGATCCTCCGGATCCGATGTGGCGCACCCTCGCCGGTTCAGCCGCTACCTCAAACCATCGAGAAGAAGGCGTCGCCGATGGCGCGAGCTTACCGCCCTCTTGGTGCTCGGGCCACGGAGTGAACCTCCATCTCCGTCCCCATTGCTTTGGGATCGCGCGGCCTGCGGCGCCGCTATTTGTGGTGTGGATCTGGACAGTCAAGAAAGAGGATGTGGCTAGGGTTTGAGACCCCTCGGTCCGCCTTAAATAAGCGGAGCCTGGCCTCTGGCGGCAGCGAGCGGCGTCGTGAGAGGAGGCGTCCGTCGGACCCTTGGGTCTCCGTAGCGACGGCACATGGCGTTCACACCCGAATAGCGGCGGCACTAACGTGACTCTGGGTAAGAAAAAACCATGCCTCCGTGGACTGGACGCCCGTGCCTCTGCTTGTGACCGAGTCCACCGACTTATTCGGAATACAATCAGAAAACCTTTGAGTGTGACTATATATAATAGCACGCCATGCCTTTGAGGGTTGTATGCCCGTGCTTGCTTGTGACCCTTGACCTTTGAAAGCGAGAGATATCCTCGAGCGTCGATGCCTTTATCAAGAAATAAAGCGTGGCGCAACTCGGTCTTGAACCGTGTATGCATATGGTCTTCACGTCCGTGCTTTTTAAATACAAGGAAACACGCTTTAAAAACAGTGTCTCTCGTATAGGCAATTCCGTGCCTCCACAGGTAAGCGTCCGTGCATCTCCGTCTGGTCGAGTCTCACAGGCCAGCATGACTCTATGTAATACAATCGACCTGCGTAATAAACGCATGATTTTGACCCTGCCTAATACTAAAGTATGCCTCCATGGGCTTCTCGTCTGTGCCTCTCCGTCTGAATGAGTCGACTGAATCATTCGGAACACAAACACAACCGAACATGACTCTATATAATACCAAACGATGCCTTTGTGTATTTGGCGCTTTGTGCGTGTGAACCTAGTGACTGAAACACAGATAGTCACAAACGTACATAGCCGTGGCTGCAGAGAGTGCTAGCCCGTGCTTTTAAAAAACGCGCGCCAGTGGTGGTGACATGTGGAATTATTTCTTGCACTGTGCCTCATCCTCGTTTTTTCCGAGATCTTCTCCTCCTCCTCTGTTAAGCTCTTGTGTTTTTTGTATGTGCGCGGTGAAGACCTAACCTAAGTGTCTATCTAAGTGTCCGGTTTTGTGCGATGGCGCTTTCGAGCGTGGTGTGCCTAATACTAAAGTATGCCTCCATGGGCGTCTCGTTCGTGCCTCTCTGTCTAAGCAGTCGGCGGAATCATCCGGAGAAACGAGCCTGGCGAACATGACTCTATATAATACCACACGATGCCTTTGTGGATTTGGCGCCGGTGTCTCGACCCTTACCAATGAAATACTGAGAAAGTCACAAAGCGCACATAACCGTGTAGCTCTGAGACTTCAAGCCCGTGCAGCTAATGAAATGTCACGGTTTGCGCAATAAGCGCATGAGCGTGATTTTGCATAATATTAAAGTATGGCTCCATTGGCTTCTTGTATGCGTGCCTTCGAGATCCACCTCACGAACAATGGTCGTGGCGGCGCCGCACGGCAGCAATGGAGGTGGAGATGGAAAGCGCTTTCGTAGTACCAAGAGGTCGAGTGGCTCCGCCGGCAGCGCCGCCTTCTCGTTGTGTGCTTGTCGCCGGGGCGGAAGGAAGAGGCGACCGTGCTCCCTCTCGATCCGTGAGCATGACTCCATGTAGTATCACCGACCATGCCTTTGAGCATTTATGCCCGTGCACATGACTCTTAACAGTGAAACACAGACAGCCACGATGTCCACGTCTTTATCGAACAATATACGTAACATCAAGAAAGAAGCATGACTCGGCTCAATATGGAACCGTGTCCGTAGGGAGTTCACGTCCGTGCTTTTAAATACAAGGAAATAATATTTTAAGAACAGCGTCCCTCACATAGGCCATTCCGTGTATCACAAAGTAAACGCCCGTGGCTGTGCGTAAGACAAAGGTTCATCTCCGTGGGCTAAACGCCCGTGGGTCTCTGTCTAATAGAGTCCGCGGTGAGCATGACTCTATGTAATACCACGGACCATGCCTTTGAGCACTTTATGCCCGTGCCTGTGACCCGAAACATTGAAACAACGAAAGGCAGGAATGTCCACGCCTTCATGTGTGCACAAGAAATGACTCTGGTTCGTGCTTTTAAAAACAGCGTCTCTAGAACTGGCCATTACGTTAATGTTCATCTGTACCCATAAACTTGGAATGAGCGTGACCCGGAAAGCAAAACACATTTGTTATCAAAGTTCTTGGCGACCACGAGGTAGCATAAGACAAAATAAGAAACATTTAGGGCCTTTGCTTAATAGCTTGAATCGAGGATCGGGTGCGCTGCTTGGAATGAACATGACCCGGAAAGCAAAACACATTTGTTATCAAAGTTCACGGCGACCGAGGTAACGGAAGACAAAATAAGAAACATTTAGGGCCTTTGCTTAATAGCTTCGGATATGAGGATCAGGGTCGCTGCTGTCTACTTAGTCCGGCGAGACTTCTTTTTTGGTTGCTCGGCGCGAAGTTCCTCGATCTATTTCTTCATAACGTATGATTCCAGCTTCAGCTTATCGCGCTCAAGTTTGAGCCGCGCCTTCTCATTCATAAGACGTGCAATCATGCATCTGTCCTCCTCGTCCAACTTTGCGGATGTCTTCATGAAGTCGTCCACAGTATTGAACAGGTTTATCAGCTGGTCAAAGGAGAAGGTGTCAGGTTGATACACCCTCATCAACATTAGGATGAAGCTCACCAAAATGATCCATGTTTCACAACTAAATCAAGTAAGCCGACGAAAAGAAAAAAGCGAATGAAGGCGAAGCGGGCGAACTTACGGATGAGGAACCCTGTAAGCCGAGATCTCTGATGCATTGGACACGGCGCTCTGGAGTAGTCTCATACACTTGCAGTGGTGAGAGTCTCGAGGATAGAAAACGACAAGATATTTGGATGGCACAGGCGGACAAAAGACGAAGGGAATGTGGCTAGGGTTTCTAGACTCGATGCAGCTTATTCACGTTTCACTACTAAATCAAGTAGCCGAAATAAAGGAAAAAAGCGAATGAAGCGGAAGCGGTGAACTCACGGATGAGGAGCCCTCGCTTGACTGGATCTCCTGCGGTGTTGGGACACTTTGGGTTCCATGATAGTCTCCTCTGACCAGCCATGGCGGAGAGGTCGAGATAGAGATCGAGGAAGAGGAATGGATGGCGGCGGCGGGCGAGGAGGGAAGAGTGTGTGGCTAGGGTTTTGAGACTCCATTCGTCCGCCTTAAATAGCCGGAGCCTGGCCTCGGGCGAAGCTGAACCCGGCGTCACGGAGGAGGCGTCCGTCGGACCCTTGGGTTTTCGTGGCGGCGCCACATGGCGTTCACACCCGAGTAGGTGGAAACGCCCGTAGAAACGTTGGGTTTCCGCAATCAACGCACGAACGTGGCTCCGCATTAAACACAAGCATGCCTCCCTCGGCGTCCCGACCATGCATGTCCTGTAATATAGTCAACGGATGCATTTGGAACACAAAGAGACACAAAGGTGACTATGGATAATTACAGGTCATGCGTTTGTGGGCTTGACAAGCTGTCGTGTGACCTGAAACAACGACACACGAAAGTCTTCTTCATGCGTAAAGAAGCGTGTGTTGCTAAACATATAAAGTAAGCCTTACGTGCATTTGTGGAAGCTTGACAACCGTGCACTGTGACATGAAACAACGACACAGGAAGTCCTCTTCATGCTTATAGGACCGTGACACTACTAAACATATAAAGTAAGCCTTCGTGCATACGAGGTAAAATCTTACAACGAAAACAATTGTAACAAGGACGATCGCCCGATTCTATTAGGTTTTCGTAATAAATGCACAAAGCGTGACTCCGGTAAGAACAAACTATGCCTCCGTGGGCTTGGCGTCCATGCCTCTCCTTTTGGCCGAGCCCACCGACTCATTGAATACAATCGGAAGACCTTTGTGCGTGATTCTATGTAATAGCACGCCATGCCTTTGAGGGTTGTATGCGCGTGCTTGCTTGTGACCCTTGACCTTTGAAAGCGGTGATAGCCTTGAATATCGGCGCCTTTATCAATAAAGAAGCGTGGCGCAACTTTCGATGCTTGAACCGTGTATGCGTATGGACTTGGCGTGTGTGCTTTTGAATACAAGGAAACACGCTTTAAAAAACAGTGTCTCGTATAGGCCAATCCGTGCCTCGTGCCTCGCGGAGTAAGCGTCGATGGCTGTGCGTAAAGGCGAAGGTTCACCCGTGGGCTAAGCGCCCGTGCATCTGCATGCGATAGAGTCACGAGGCTAGCGTGCCTTGCCTGTTCGTGCGTCTAGTGCATGAGAGCGGTCGTCTGCGGTGGCCGGACGACCTTTGCCTCCTTTGGTGGCAGGTATGCGTGCACATGGCCGTGGCTCTGCTTAATCTCAAACCGTGCTCCCAGCCGAGCTCGGGCTGTCACGTGCCTTCGTGTAAACGCATGTCCGTGAGCGAGTTTATGTCTGAGTACAAACTATCAAACCACGGAGGCACGGATGTGCGTCGCATCGAGAGTAAGCAAGATTACGTAGATTGTAGATTTTATGTGTCGGCGCTAGTGCGGTGTACATCTCCACATAGGACTGTGTCTTTGACAAGTCGGTGCGAGGTTATCGAGGCATGGTTCTACATGCACCTTAAGCGACACATGTGCCTTGCTAAATTACGATAACCCATGCCTCATGGAATGATGCAAGATGAAATATTGTTGGATGCGCCTCGCTAGCAGCACGTTTCTTTGAAATATAAAATATTCAGGAGATAAATATTTGATGTGCGTATACCGTCACACACCCTCTCAGAGATTGCAAAAAATGAGATACAAGCCTTAAGTCAAGTACTTATGTCCAAGAATAAACTTATACTAGGCGAGTATCCCTTGCAACATTTCGAAAGAAGGCAACTGTTAATGATCATTCTTGAGGATTGCCTTGATCATCGAGGAGGTCATCGGTGTTACGCAAACCCCTTGCCCCAAAGATCCTGAGATGGCGCTATGCATCTTGCTTCTATTCTCCTTCAGCTTATGCACCTCCTCCTTAAGAAAATCCCTGTCGACAATATCACCCTTGTCGTCCTTAAGATTGTGAATGGCACTTGTGAGAGACCTCTGAGATAAACAGCGTCTTTATCAACGATACCCATCTGCTTCTTTTGCCTGTCAATCTTCATGGTAGTTACATTACTTCCTTCCACAGCTGCAACAAGGTTCTCTAGCTTAAGGTTCACTTGTTCACAACCGTGACTGCACAAAACACACGTACGGGTCAGTACTAGTTTCAGCTTTGGCGAGCGAGTACAAAAAATTACTTCCCTCTCCATAATTACTCCATAAATACATCGTTTTGTTCGTCTTCTCTCCCGAGTCACTTGCTCTTCCGCTCCCCTTCTTCTCTGGTTCCTTTTCGTCCTTCTTGCTTCGTCTTCCTCACTCTATAGTCCACATAGATGGATCTCTGATTCGCCCACTTGCTCGAAATCTGATAAGTTTTCTCCCTTCTGCTTAGTACTTACGCCTTCGTCTTTGTGTTTTTAGATGGATTCTTGTTTTATGTTACCCTTTTAATATTAGTTTTTGTGTTAATATCTTACCTCTTTTAAGAGGTTCTATAGGGGAATAATCTTGGGGGGCAACAGTTGATTTTTTTTCCAGTTAGTTCGCTGCAAGCTTGTAGATTTGAGGAGCTCCGTGCGTGTTTTTTCATTTTTTTGCAGAGACACTAAGATCGAGGGATATCACCGTAACAACATTCATTCCCCTCTATCTTACTCGTTGAAACAAGCGTGTATCAGTGATATACAGTCCTTTAATTCTTTGTGCCATTAGTGGAGTGTTGAAACATTTTTTTAATAATTAATGAACCTGAGTCTTACATATTGTTACATCTTGCGGAGACAAAGATGGTGTGTAATGTTTGCAGGAACCTCAAGCTGTCCGGTGTTGAATCGATGTTGCCCAATCTTTCTTGATTGTGTCTTTGCCTCGTTCTTATGAGTCATGCACGGTAAGTTATCTTTATTCCATGATCGGCAACCACATGTATTAGATTCGGAGCGAACTATCTGCGCATGCTTGTTTTTTATTTTATAGGCCTTGATGTAATGTAATTAGAAGTTCAATTGTTTTGTATAGGTTTAATTAAATGTCATAGATGGTGGCTGTGCCCTTGCACGAAAGCCAGGAAATTTTAAGGAAAAAACAATTTCATGCATTTTTTTCTGAAAATCACTAAAACATTTATTTACCTTTGTCTTGATTTTACTTTTATGCAGTATGTCCCATGCTACTACCGGAACCAGGTCCTTTCTTTGATATCTTTATGGAAAGATGAAGCTTTCGAGGATGGTTTTGAAGACGAAGATTTTGACCTTGTGTTCGGCACTACTGAGGAATTGTCTTACAAGATTAAGTTTACAGATTGCGACCACAGGTCTAAGTTTCATTGACCTGGATGGCAAAAGTTGATACGTGACTATAATCTATTTTATGGTGATATTATAAAATTGGATTTGCAAGCAGAATATTTCTTCTTTCCGATTGACTTGACGTTGAGTGAATCTCGAGGAGGTCACAAAGCGTTTCCCAAACCTTCCGTTGGTACGTTCTGAATGCTTATCAATATTTGTTCTGGTTTAACATTTATCTATTATAATTTTACTGTGGCGTGCCATTGATATCTATGTGCTTAATCTCTGTGATATAATGTATTAAAACTTTCTTTGTACTCACGATGTAGTTTACAACTGTAATTTTCCTTTTTAAAAACCAATATTCGTTTATTTTAGTTTTAAGCGCTTTATTCGATGTTTCACACACGGTGGCTAATACATGGTTGTATTTACTTAGCCCTCGAAGGCCTCGGTTTATCGAAAAGGAGGTATGTAGGCAGGGCAGTCTACACCGGGGCATAAAACTTTCCTATATCGACATGGCCTGCATGATTAAACTAGTCCTAAATGCTAAACACATCCCTGCCATTACCTTTGTGCACCGTCTATGTTTAACCAACGTTCACCTGAGACCGTTTTGATGCGTCGTTGTTTATTTCTCTAAACCATAGTCAACATGCGTGTCTTCGTAATCTAATGCCAGAATAATTTGTTATTGTACAGAAAATCCCAGCTATTGTTACAAATGATCTTAGGATGAAGCTTGGATATTTGCCTCTCAAGGGCAGCATCGGGCTTGTTCAAATTTTCAAAGCAGCATTGATTTACACGGCACCTCTTGTATACACAAAGATGGAAGGATGGCGATCACCGGGATTTCTCCTTTTGCAAATGCAGCCAGTGACAGTTGATTGCGTTATCTTGATCCCTATCGAGGGCACACTTGTCTTGTGAGCGGGACTCGCTCTCACTTGTCATCACCGGTGTTTAGACCACATAAATTTGACCTACTATGGTATTAAGTTAAGTATCATATGTGTGTTATTTCAAACTATGAGTGCAGTTGAAATCATCGTAGTACATACCTAATAGAACTTATCGGTTTAAATTCTTATTCAGACTATGGTACTGAAAGCGGATCACGATCCTAAGCGTGGTTGTTGTCGCGGTTGTTGTTGTTACGGTTGATGTTGTTGTTGTTGTGGGTGTGTCTCTTGGTTCAACATGTTTTGCTCGAGAGAGGCACTTGAACCTAGTCTTGAGCTCAGTCCTATGTTAAGAAGACTCATGGTCATGCCTCACGTGCTTTGTTTAACTTAGCTGACTTTGTGCGATAAGAGAGGCACAACCGTGAAGTTAGTGAAAACGCGGTCATGTAGTATAAGAGATGCAGCGCTCCCTCCCAGTCATTATTTCAGGTGACTCGTGTCCTCAGATAGGCACGTTGGTCGAGCAAGCGGAGGCACGGTGCCATATTAGGAAGAAGTCTTGTGGTCGTGCATCCCATGTCAAAAAGAAGAGTTGGGATCGTGCGTGCGTGTTCAATATGTTTGTAGTGACACGCTGCTCGAAGAGGCATGTGCGTGAATCAATTGGAGGCATGGAGTCCGACTTGTTGCCACTGTCCGATGTCACTGTTCTCGCAGCGACATCACTTAAAAAATACTACTCCCTCTGTTCATTTCTATAAGGCGTTATTGACACTTCAGACAGCGTGCAAAAGTCGACTCCAACCCGTCTTTCCAGATCCACCACACCCCTCCTAGATGGAGTCCGATGCTTCTCGTACCAAGAGGGCAAGGCTCGTGCCACCGATGACGCATTCCGCTGGGTGTTTGGCGGTACCGGCGAGGACCGGTGAGGGTCCGCCCACCGGATCTGAGGAGCACGGGAAAAAAACTCGTCCAGACCACATCAGCGATCTCCCGGACGTCATCCTAGGTGAGATCATCTCGTCTCCCCATCGGGATAGCATCCGTACTCGCATCCTCACTTTCGTTGATGGCGTCCTTTATGGCCCACCGCTCCTCTGAATCTCATTGCCGTGAGATCCACCGCCGCTCGTCTTTTAAGCCTCTAGAAACAGTTCATATCGAGAAAATCTCCGTGGCGCCTCCTACAGGAGCTCGCCCGCGAAAACGCCGAACTCGGTGCCCTCGCAAACACAGCAGCAGCAATCACGACCCTTCCGGAAGCCATCCTCTCCACCCATGGGGAGCCTGATTCACCGTCTCTGCATGCAGTGCTACCTCCAGTCCGAGACACTCCGCCGTCGGCCTTTGGCTGAAATCATACAAACCGAACAATCTCTAGGGGCTCAAGTTCTATTACACGTTCCCAGATTTCGTGAGAGAGTGTGTCGATCGACCACTCACACAACCATCATCCAGCGCCTTTTGCACGGCGTCCTTCTCTCGCTTTGCATCCTCCCTACACACCGCCACCTTTGCTCTTTGCCAAATACCCGGAATGATTACATTCAGGCTCTTAAACTACCAGTGCTCTAGAGACTTCCACTCGTGGACGTTGGTATATCAGACATCTCGCTTGAAAGCATAATCCACTCTAGTTGCCCCGCACTCCGGTGCCTTCTGCTTACTTGGAATATGGAAAGCCGTTGCATACGAATAAACTCACGTAATCTTGTAAGCATTGGAATTCGCTGTGGACATGGCGAACTTGTTATAGAGGATGCCCGTCACTTCAGCGGTTGCTTAACGATATTATCGGCAGCAACTTGCGGATAAGCATCATGTACGCACCTAAGCTGGAGACTACGGGCAAATTCCATGATTTTTCTCTGAATCCAAGGTCACAGCGTAACCCTCTGGTTATCCGGTACCTAGTTTTCAGCTGCATTTGTCCGAGTAAACAAATTTCTTGTAATAGAACGTTTTGTTCAATTTTTAAAATTGTTATGCATGCACCATACAGGGTTTGCGGCGGTCGACTGTCAATAGTGCTTCAAGCGGTCAAGACTTTGCTTTCGCCAAGGTGTGTTTTGAAGTGGACGTGGCCGTTTCCCTCATGCAATGCTTTCGAAGCCTTGAGAACTTGTTTATCGAGGTGATGATTCTCGCACACATTGAAAACCCATAACATGCATATTGTACTACTTCTACATGTCGTCTTAAAAAGCTTGTATTGCATTAGATACGTAAATTGATACACCCGTGGCTAGACATGTTTTAGTATTACATACACCCGTATCTACAAAAAATCCAATAAATACCTTACACTGGATGCTCTTTCGGCAGAATCTCTATTTTTAGAGCTTAAGTATTTTCATTCTTCATGTACATGTAGGGAGGACTACATTGCGGAGAAACAAATACATGGCGTCGTAAGCACCAACCGTTTGTCAAACGAGATGACTTTTCGTTTGAAGACAGCGATTCTGTTGGATGAATATGAACCCTGCTTGGTAAACATTGAATTTACGAGATTCTTTGTTACGAGTGCAAGCAAGCTTGAGACCATGAGGCTTAACTACCGTTTCGACCAAGACTTCACGGAAGAATTTTATGAAAAGCATCAAAAGGAACTTTTGTGGCACAAAAAGGCTTCTGAACGTGCTCGCCTTATATTGTCAGGAGCATGCAAGCACCGGTTCTTTTATTTAAAACTCACGCGTGTTGAATACCTGGATTTAGCCGGACCCATTCAGCTGTGACTGCTGAATACAAAGCTGGAGTAAGTTGTTCAAGGTTGCAGGTTTACATGTTGTTGCGCCCTTTTGAACATGCGTTTGTCTAAACACGAACAGACAACCCTTGCAGTATTTTGTACCGTCTGTAAGCTTGCCATAACAATCCTTGACCAGAAAGTGTTGTGACTATGCAAATGAAAGTGTTGTGACTGTGCAAACGTCTGTGCCTTCAAGCACATTGAATGTTTCAGCGGAAAGATTACGAGTATTTTACCGACACGACCTTTGAATCTTTGTTAGTACAGCACCATATTCCCAGTGATAATGAACTCGTCGGTAGGAACCTTTCCAATACCGAAGCAAGTCCGTGATTCGTATAAGCCAATAAAACCATGTGTATCGTGACATGCCGGCTGTTCTTCCTCTTGAGTTCAGACTTTCCCTATAAACTTCACAATCGTGATTTTCTAACTGAGTACCAAGAAGTTTGGTACACGTACCTATAGAGGCCTTACTTCGGCGCCTTCTGCGCACACTTTCTGCACCCAGAGAGGGTTTATACTGAGCCAGGCCTGGAGAAACACCACGCCCGTGCGTGTGGTGGCTCCCCAACAGTGCCTCCGGCGCCCGTGCCTCACGTCACATAAGCCGTGACTGTTGGGTTGACACTCGTGCCTAAGAGGCTTCATTACCGTGCCTACGGTGTTTCAATACATGTGCCTCACATGACACTTGCCGTGACCGCTGTGGTTGCAGAGAATACACGCTGTGCCTGCGGAGCTGAGTATTCGGATCCATGCCTGCCTCTGCCACCGTTATTTTGTGCATTAAGATGGTTGACAATAAATGCGTGCACATAGAGGCTAGACTTGATGCCTCCGGATCCACGCACCCTCGTGCACGGTGTGCCACGAGCCATGGCTTTTACGTTCCCCCTCGAGACACCAGGGCGTAGATCCACAGACTCCACAGCCGTGTCTCTTCAACTGAGATTTCACAGCCATGCCTCTGCCACCACACTTTTGTGCATCCAGGGAGTTGATACCTATGTTTGTAGAGGCTTTAATGGGGTCGGTGCCTGCAGAGACTGCAATTAAGTGCCCCCAGCGCCTGCACGCACGTGCCTCACATGACACTTGCCAACATGCCGTGGCTCTTTAACAGAGTATGCCGACCCAGAGAAGGTTACTGACTTCGGCGCCTTCTGCGCACACTTTTCTGCACCCAGAGAGGGTTTATACTGAGCCAGGCCTAGCGAAACACCACGCCCGTGCGTGTGATGGCTCCCCAACAGTGCCTCCGGCGCCCTTTGCATCTCACGTGCCTCCACGTCACATAAGCCGCGATTGTTGGGTTGATACTGCGTGCCTAAGAGGCTTCATTACCGTGCCTACGGTGTTTCAATACATGTGCCTCACATGACACTTGCCGTGACCGTTGTGGTTGCGAGAGAATACGCCCGTGCCTCCGGGAGCTGAGTATTCGGATCCATGCCTCTGCCACGTTATTTACGTGCATTAAGAGGGTTGACAATCGTGCGTGCTGTGGAGGCTGAACTTGGTGCCTCCGGATCCTGCACCCTCGTGTGCGGCGTGCCACGAGCCGTGGCTTTACGTTCCCCACAGACACACGGGCGTGGATCCCACGAACTCCACGGCCGTGTCTCTTCAAGCGAGATTTCGCAGCCATGCCTCTGCCACCACACTTTTGTGCATCCGGGGAGTTGATACCTATGTGCATAGAGGCTTCAATGGGGTCGGTGCTTGCAGAGACTGCAATTAGGTGCCCCGTAGTGCATGCACGCACGCGTGCCTCACCGACACTTGCCAGCGTATGTCGTGGCTCCACACCACCGTGTCTCTCTGAGACCGCACAATCATGCATCCTTAATCGAGTATGCGAACCTTGGCTACGCCGCAAACTTCTTTGTGTCCGCCGCGGTTGATAGCCGTGCCTCGTCCAGACGCACATCCGTCCAAGCCGTGACTATTCCACCATGTCCGTCGAAATATTATAGATTAGGTACGTATATATATTGTTGTCTTTGTGAATCGTAAAACCCTACCCCTCTTCCCAGATCCACCGCACGAGGAGCTGCGCCGGGCGGCCACGAGCTCGGCAATGGAGACGAAGAAGCGTGCCTCTAGCAAAAAGAAGACGAGGTTCGCGGCTGTACCCGTGCCCTCTGAGCTCGTTAAGAGGAACGACCGTGGCCCTCCCACTGGACCCGAGAACCATGTTGAGTCTGGTCCGGACCGCATCAGCGATCTCCCGGATGCCATCCTCGGTGAGATCATCTCTCGTCTTCCCATAAAGGAAGGCATGCGCACACAAGTGCTCGCATCTCGGTGGCGCCGCATATGGCACACCGCACCACTCGAGATCAACTTCCGTGTGATCCTTGATACTCGTTCTATGAGATCTCTGGAAAAAATCTGCTGCCAAATCATCCGCGTTCTCCCGGGCAACCAAACCGTCCAGGAAACATACCTCGGAACTCAATGCAGACATCTTAGATGCAACTGTCGCGGAGAATCTGTCTCCGATGACTTCAGTCTCCCTGTATCTGTCCTCTCCGATCACGAGGGCCCAATTTGCCGCCTATGCATCCCGACAAGCTACTTCCAGTGCCAACCTTGTGGCGTCGATGAGTTGTTCCTGTCTCGGAATCTGGACCAACTCCAGGTTTTAGAGCTATCACATATTCCAAAATTTCTTCTATACAGGGCCATCGGCAGTTAGAATCCCTTCTTCTATGCCGTCGCCACCGGCATCCATCTCTAGATTTCGCTCGTATCTCCACACCGTCACCTTCGCCATGTGCAAACTAGAAGACAATCTAGTAGAAATGCTTTGCCTCCCACTGCTCAGGAGACTTTCACTGGTGGAGGTTTATATATCGGATGTCTCCTTGCGGAAGTTCATCCACCACGGTTGCCCTGCCCTGCAGTGCCTGCTGCTTGTTTGCAACAAGAAATTCTGCTGTCTACGAATAAACTCAGCTAGGCTTGTAAGCATTGGCATTCGTTCCAACGAAGGAAAACTGATCATTGAGGATCGCCTTGCCTCCGGAGGCTGCTACATGATTACGTAGATGCACAACTACAAATAACAGTTGTGTCCGTGCCTGTGTTGGACACACTGGGAAAAATTTCTGAATTTCCCAACGAAACAAATATCGTCATTGGTTCTACAGTTATTCAGGTATTGCCTCTGCATGTTACTTTGATCTGCGTTATTCAAAAGCACATGAGATTCACATCCACGAGCTAATAATATCTCGTTATGTGCTCAATGAAGGGTCTTTGCATAAGTAGCCTACACGCGGTGCTGGATTCCGTCAAGACCTTGTTTATCTCATAGACATGCTTTAATCTGGATGAGATTGTTGACTTGCTGCGATGCTTTCAATGCTTGCAAAACTTGTTTATCGAGGTTATGATTTCACACACGTTGAAAGCCCATGGACAATATACATAATATCGGCACTAAGCGCTTTCGGTTTTGCTCTTCATGTGTGTTTAGGGGAGGATGGGATCAAAGAGGTATAACAAATGAATGTCGCCAAAAGCGGTTGGTGTTTCTCAATAATCACGTCATTTGTTTGAGGACATTAATCTTTGGAAGACTATGAAGTCACAGATGCAAACACTGCATTTGTGACATTCTTTGTTCTCAATGCTAGGATGCTCTTGACAATCAGGCTTAAGTTTGGCTCATGCGAGAGATTTCACTTTCGTGAATTTTACAAATGGCAAGAAGAGGCACTTGAGGATGGACAAAAGGGCTTCTAATTGTGTCAAGCTTAAATTAACAACAACCTGCAAGCATATGCACATGGATTTAAAAAACACAGGTGTTGAATATCTGGATTTGCCAGATCCGTTCAACTGTGGATGCTGAGAATAGGTCAGGAGAGATGTACTTGCTGTATTGAATGAGTGCATTGTGTAAACATGGCCAAACGATTCTCACTCATTTTCCACGGTACCGTCTGTAAGTTTTTTTTGAGGCTGTAAACTCATATTTTTAAAATTAGGGATATAATAGTTTATGCTTTCTGTTTTCAATATCGATCATATCTTTCTGGACCTAATGATAAAAGAAACAGCTCGCACAGATGCTCAAAAATCAAACTAGTATCCTCTTGTTTATCTCAGTTATTTGCCATGAAATCCTGTCTTTTAAAAGCAACATGCGTCGACTGCAAACCTGCAACTGCGCCTCTCCGAAAGACGTCCGTGCACCCCACAGGAAACGAACAGGCATCGAGAGGTTGTGAAAACCATACGTCCGTGCAAACGCGTCAATAAAAACATTTGGAATGCTGTGATAATGACTTAAGGTCAGCAACGAACCTGCAATCACTTTTTAGATGCCGGGTTCCCATTATCATTATCATATTGAACAAAACTCATCCATCCGAAGAATTCGTCAAAGCAATAGATTACGTGCCGTTTTAATTGCAGGCACCGTGTCCCTCCGAGAGGCCGTGCCAGAAATTAACGATTCGGAAAACACTAGCACGGTCTTGCGTCATTTGAACATACACCCGTGGCTCTCTCAGTGAACAAGCAGCCTAAAATGTTGCGAGAATGAGGCAATTCGGTGCATCTTCTCCTCGGAGAACTGCGGCACACCGTGGCTTCACTCCCCTGTCCCTCGGAGTTATGCGTGTCTTGCAAAAACAACCAGGAGAACACAAAAACAACTAGGAGAACAATCGATGCCAACTGTTTAAACACCGCTGGCGTCTGTCAATGAACACGTCCTTTGAGAACATTTAGAATACAGAGGCCTTTCCGTGTGTCTCATTCTTATCATTACATGACGATGCGCACCGTGGCTTCACGTCCCTGTCCCTCCGAGAGACCGTGTTAGAGAAAAGTACTTGGAAAATGAAGCATGGTTGTGCGTCATGGGTGTGCCTTATTTGCATGTAAGTGCATGCGTGTTTGTGTTGTCCGTCGTGCCTCTATGCTCATATAATAAGCCAATAGTCTTGTCTTTGCTGCTGTCTGAGTAGCCCCATGTCGATGAGCGGTAGCGTATTATAAGTGTACATTCTGTTTTTTTCCAACCCAGACTGCCCCCTCCCGCTCACCCGCTGTAAAGTTCATCGTCCCTTCTCCCTCGATTCTCCCTCTAGGTCTAGGGTTAGTCCATTTTCTCTTAATTTCTATGTGAATTTTTCGCTACGATCCGTTTTCCTCTCTGTTGGTTTCGTCTCTCCGTGTTTGAATGCGACGCATCTACGCTATTATGCTAGGAATTGCATGGAAAATCATTGTGATCTAACCCAAATCCGCCTGATGCGAGGCGAACCTGTACCCGACCCGTGCCTCTTAGGGATAGGTTGGTTGGGAGTCGGCGTATGTGCTCGAGAACGCTACGAGCTGCAGCGACCTGCGGCGTCCAAGTCCGAGGTGAGCGATGAACTTCGCCAAGGGAGGTTGCTAGTTTAAATTGAAGCCCGTTAGGTCTTGCAAATAACGGCGGTGGCCGGAAGTCGAGGAGTGGCAGACGTTGAGCTCTATTGCTTAACCGCCACGGTGTCTTTGGAGATCGGCGTTTGGGGTGTTGTTGACTAGGAGTCGGCCTCTGTGCTTGATTATAGCGTTTGGGGTCCTGTACGCTGGAGGCAAGGTTAACGTTGATGGGTCATCCATTTCAAATACAATCTAGCCACACATGTTACGGTGGTTGGGTGTCGGCTGACGGTGGCGTATGGTTGCGGATGACGATGTTCTTTGGAGTGCGGCTCTGGCGAATTTACATATAATTTTAATGTTACAAACACTCCTTTGAGCCGCCTGTTGATAGACTATTGTTTCTCCTCTTTGCCTCTCTTGTCTTGAAATATACATTTCTTTGAAGCTGCTTTTAAAAACAAGAAGCGAAATCCTTTCACCGATTGACATTGACAACCAAGATTGTGAACTGCTCTAAAAATAGTCAATACTGAATTGTGATGAATTAAGCAACCATTCTTGGAAAATAAAATACTAATTTAATTAATTTCATATTTCCTCTGTTATTACATATGCCATATCTACTGTTCACCTTCTAATCAAAAGTTGTGCACGTTTCTTTTTAGGAAATTGCTTGTGAAAGACTATTTATGTAAAAATGCCGGTTTAGATGAATAGTTTTTCAAGATAATAAAATTTTCCTTGTCTTGAGAATTTCATATAACCGTTGTGTTTTAGCGTATTCGAGGAAACCATGTGTTGTGATATATGTACCAACTTGGCTGCCACTGGATTGGAGTCGGGTGTTCTTTTACGGTAGCGATAACACGCAACTTCCTCGATGCTTCAAGACATGCACAGTAAGGAGAGATGTTTGCCACCCGTGCTGCCCATCGATTACTACCATATTGTTCACGGTAGCGATTATAGTGTATCTTACTAGTGTATCTTTCTGATTGAGGAAATAGAAGTTTCTACCATATTGTTGGAATGGAATGCCTACATTTAAGAATTTAATGACATGTTTTCAATTTTTTGATGTACCTTGTTTTGTCCAAATAGCAACCTGTTGAAAACAATTGGTACATATATGATAAGCGCTATCTGTCTTCGTTA
Source organism: Aegilops bicornis (assembly GCA_021605145.1). Classification (NCBI taxonomy): domain Eukaryota; kingdom Viridiplantae; phylum Streptophyta; class Magnoliopsida; order Poales; family Poaceae; genus Aegilops; species Aegilops bicornis. Next base: position 191,128,119 of record CM038670.1, read on the forward strand.
TACATGTCGGTATTCAAGGATTCCTTCTTTCCGGTTCGAAGATTTTTCCCTTGCGCAGTATGTGCCATGCTATTGCAGGCAGCAAGTCACTTCTTCATTCTATCAGTGGAAAGAGCAAGCATTTCAAGAAGAAGGAAAACAAAGGAATCCGATCTTGATCACCAACGACAATCATCATATGAGGTCGCATCACCCGATGAACACAACCGGTCAAAAATTCATGGACCTGGCTGGGAAAAGTTAATTAGTGACTACGATCTTCATTACGAGATCTAGTCATCATAAACCTGGAATCTTTGGGAGTTTATCCATTGAGATAGATCTGAGACTCAGTGATTCTCGAGGAGGTCACAGGCCCCTTCCCAAACCATCACTAGGAAGTGCACCAACTTCCATTCTGTTTTATCAACTACGTTTATCAGCATACTTTGGTGCTCCTACCCCTGTCCACTAAATGAATGTCATACTTACAGTCAAAGTTATTTCATAAACGTTTTATGCAATTCTGTTGATTATCATCCCAACTTGATCACATTCATTGAATTTAACCATTCCTTTTAAACTTAAATCTGAGTCCATCGGTTTAAACAAATTTGTTTGAAAATGAGTTATTTTTTCCATGCAGCTCTTGATTTTCTAAATGACTCGGAAAGGGAGTACATTGAGAAAACAGTGTTTGGTCGGCGTAAACCTCTCATACGAGACAATTTGGACAGATGATATACTATGTGTTTGAGTCGGCGACTTCCCCACCATACCCTTTGTGCAGCGTCTAAATGTCACCAATGTCATAAATGGTACGCTGGTTAGTCATTGAATATTTGTTTTGATCCACTGCCATGGTTTTGTTTGCTATTTTCGATGTTTTATGTCCTTGTACATTGATTTTATCTAGTAATATCGATTACAATATGTCACGAGAGAATCCCGTCTGCCGTTGTGAGGCTTCTAAAGATGAACCTGGGATATCTACCTCAAAACGGTGGAATCATCCTAACAGAGATGTATGATGCAATAGAGTCAAGCACAACGTACTCCATACGAACCGACGGCAGAATGGAGGTCACATGTTTTTCAGATTTTGCCCGGGAAGCTCAGCTAAGTGTTGGTTCAATTGTCCTTGTCACAATTGAAAAGCGGTGTCCAACACTGGGAAACATGAAATTGCTGCGGATGATAATCAACGACCTTTCCTGATAGAGTGCTGCCGGTGGCTATACTTCCTAGTTCAGTACTTTATGTCTGTTTTTTGAACGGGTTATACACACCAGTTTTGTTATTTAGTTATGTCATGGTATGTAACTGAGCATATAATTATGTCGAAGAGGACGGTGGTGAAAATTTCCTGTAAAAGAAGGTGAACACTTACAGTAATAATGGAGAATGATAAATGGAGTCGTTGACTAATAATAAAAGGATTCGCTGACTAATAATGGAGAATGTATGGCTATGGTGAAGTGTGTTTCAGAATAGTTTAGTGACGTTGCTAGCTCCCCACGTTAGTAGTATATATAATTTTCACTATGGTGCTCCGCATAATATCGTCATGCCAAGTAGTTTGTTGCGATGAGCTCAAGCATACACCTCCTAAAAACCTAGCGACTTCCCCTATGGCTCAGTCACCTTAAGCATCCATGCCTTTACAAACTGTCAGTTAAAACATTTGATAGAACACGGGCACAGATTGACGTCCATGCAATCAGATAGATTCATGTCCGTACCTGACGTAGCGTCGTACCTGTGCCTCTAGCTGTGCTTCTCGCTGTATAAGTGTGTTTCGTAGTTGCATGCCCACGCCCCTCGTTTCTTCTCGTGCCCATCTTGTACTTGCAACTATTTCAGACATGACCGCAGGTTCCGTTAAAAGCACATTCATGCCTCTAACAGTTAATTGAAAAACATTCCGGAAAAGCGATGCTTGGACGCCTATTGTCAATCCTCACGTCACGTACATTCGACTTTCATTCCTTTGTCACAGAATAACATATAAGTTTAAAACAATTATTGCTACACTTGTAAAACCCGGAATGCCCTGGATAAATGTCGAATCCCACCTTGCGGTAAAACCTTGGAGACCGGTGCTTCCCAGAAACACATCTGTGGCTTTTTGCGCATGTAGTTGAGTGCACGGCTATTTGTTCGTGCCCGTGCCTCACGTAGCACCATAGCAACGAATTGAAATCCGTGTAATCACGTAACTTCATCTCCGTGCCTCACGTAGCACCGTATGTGTGCCTCTATCTGCGCATCTTGTTGTATAGGTGCTTCTTGCAGCTGCATGTGCACGCCCCTCGTTGCTTCTCGTTCTTTCTGCCCATCTCGTAGCGTCAGTTGCAACACAGACACGCAACATTGCCTCTGATAAAGCACAGCACTTATACAACGAGAGTGCAAAAAGTTAACATTTGACGGCAAACTGAATGTATCACTGAAAACAATTGCCACGACCAGTGACTGTACCACGCCCGTGTGTCTGAGAGTTAAACCAGCCACTTCAAGCATGCTTCTCTTGGTCAGAGACTTGTGCACGAGATAAACTGTAAAGGTTAACATTAGACAGCAAACTACGCAAGACAACGATCATCTCCCCGACTTGCTGGAGATTCGACGGTTGTTAAAATCATAACTGCTGATTTTATTTTAATTTTTTATAAAGAAAAACCACGATCAAAAACCCAGGATGTGCACAACCGCACCGTCAGGGAGACGAAACCACGATACACAACCCATGATGTGCACAACCGCATCGACAATGAGATCGTGCACTCCTTTGCCACTTCCCCGCCCTTAAATTTAGACTTCCGCTGCAGACTTGTCTTCCACAAACAACAGAAATCGCCATTGCGCTCCCACTCACTGTTCCCCACGAAATATCAGGTTGCAGGAGGACGAACTACTCCAGGCCATGGGATTCACCAAGGAATTCGAGGTGCAGGCCCATGGCAACACCAAGTGGCAAGTGATCCACACCAACGAGTTGCACAAGGCGGCCACCATCATCGAGCAGTACAAGCGACACCTCGAATTCGAGCGCCACAAGATCATCGGAGTTGATGTGGAGTACACCAACGACGTTGGCCAAGATCAGAAACCAGCCCTCGTCCAACTCTCCATCGGCAAAGATCTTCCGGTGCTGCTCTTTCAACTGAGCGCCACCGACAAGAACTGCACCAGGTTCAACAACTTCCTCGCCGACCCGTGTACACATTCTTTGGCTTCTCCATCGACGGGCGACATAGAGATGCTCGGCCGCGTCGGACTGGAGATCGCGCACTTCATCGACATCCAGAAGGAATGGAGGGTGCCTACAGCTACCAAGCCCCTGGACTCGCTTGGCGATGTCTCAGGCATCCTTGTCCACGACTACTACAAGGACATGAAGAAGAAGATCACCAACGCAGAGCACCAGCGCTGGGCGCGCATGCCCCTGACCATGAGGCACATCGAGTACGCGGCAAAAGATGCTTACACTGCGTACGAGATATGGAGCCGCCTCACCACTATCTGAAGGGCTCCGCCGGGCAAAACTCGAGAAGGAGCAGTCCAGAAGCGCCGCGCAAGGTCCTGGGGCGACTACGACTCTTTAAGCGGTGGTCCCGACCAAGAAAAGTATCTACAAGATTGCTCATGCCATTCTAGATTTCTCCTTACATTTGCTTTCTCTCAAGACTACTGCTTGCTTGTTCTAAATTTAGATTTGCTTTTTGTCGCAGATTAACCTTGTAGTTTGCTTCCAGTTTACATATGTTCTAAAAAGTTTATTTCCAATGCAATGTTGGAGTTTTCTATTATTAGAATATATTGGTGTGAACTAGAAAATATAAACACAGTCTGATGATGCTACACAATTAAGCGTAACGCACATGCACTAGTAACTTTGTCGATGCAAAGCATCGAAATGCAGGACAACAACTACAAAATGCTACTAAAAGCAATGCACAATGTCCTAACAAACCATTGCACACGCAATATTAAAAATAGTTCGAATGCAACACTTTTGAAAAACATTTTGAATACAGAGGTAGTTAGGTGTTTATTCTCCTTGCAAAACATTGCTTACGTCCGTGACCCTCAAAGAAGAACACTACAGAGGCACGGTTGTCCGTCAATAACACCAACTACTTAAAACACCCACGGAGGCACTTATGTGCCTCCACTCCTACGGGGACCGTGCGTAAATTTGCTTCAGGTCCGTTAATGAGGCCAAATGACTTCGAAGACACATCGAACTCATAAGCCATGGCCCCCGCAATGAAAACGTGCCAATGAAAGCTTCTTGAAAATACCTCCCTTAGAATCACGTCCGTGCCTTACGGCCAACTTCCGACGTATCGGGTCTATGAAGATTTGCATCCTACACCTCCGTGCCTCACGACCTTGCAACTATTTCAGACATAACCGTGCCTGTTCCGTCAACACATTCATGCCTCTCAAATTTAACTGAAAAACATTCCGGAAAAATAGTAACAGACGCCTATTGTCAATCCTCACGTCCGCATTACATTCGACATACATTCCTTTTCACACAAGTAATAGTCGTGCCTCGCCACAGAACATATATTTGAAAAACGATTCTTCCTACATATGTGGTTTTTTGCGTATGTAGTTGAGTGCATGGCTATCTGTTCGTGCCCGTGCCTCACGTCGCACCATAGCACGAATTAACGTCCGTACAATCACATAGCTTCATATCCGTGCCTCACGTAGCATCGTATCTGTGCCTCTTGTTGCGCCTCTCGTTGTATGAGTGCTTCTTGCAGCTGCATGTCCATGTCTCTCGTTGCTTCTCGTTATTTCTGTCCATCTGGCAGCGTCTGTTGCAACACGGACACACAACAGTGCCTCTGAAGAAACACAGCACTGCTCCTCCCAGCGAATGTATGAAGAAAAGATTTGCCACTCCTTATGAATGCACCACGCCTGTGTGTCTGAGAGTTAAACCAGCTACTTTCAAGCATGGTTCTCTAGGTCAGAGACCTGTGCTTCTACATACTGCCCCTGCATGCCTCACTAGATAAATTGTAAAAGTTAACATTTGACAGCAAACCACGCAAGAGAGCTATCATCGCCACGACTTGCTGGAGATACGACGGTTGTAAAAAACATAACTGCTGATTTTATTTTAATTTTTAATATAGAAAAACCACGATCAAAAACCCAGGATGTGCACAACCGCACCGTCAGGAAGACGAAACCACGATCCAGAACCCACGATGTGCACAACCGCATCGACAATGAGATCGTACACTCCTTTGCCGCTTCCCCGCCCTTAAATTTACACTTCCGTTGCGGACTTGTCTCCCACAAACAACAGAAATCGCCATTGCGCTCCCACTCACTGTTCCCCATGAAATACCAGGTTGCAAGAGGACGAACTGCTCCAGGCCATGGGATTCACCAAGGAAATCGAGGTGCAGGCCCACGGCAACACCAAGTTGCAAGTGATCCACACCAACGAATTGCACAAGGCGACCACCATCATCGGCAAAGACGTCTGGCGACACCTCGAATTGGAGCGCCACAAGATCGTCGGAGTTGATGTGGAGTACACCAACAACGTTGGCGAACATAAGAAACCAGCCCTCGTCCAGCTCTCCGTCGGCATGGATCATCCGGTGCTGCTCTTTCAACTGAGCGCCACCGACAAGAACTGCACCAGGTTCGACAACTTCCTCGCCGACCCCAGATACACGTTTGTTGGCTTCTCCATCGACGGCGACATAGATATGATCGGCCGCGTCGGATTGGAGATCGCGCACTTCGTCGACATCCAGAAAGAATGGAGGGTGCCTACAGCTACCAAGCCTCTGGACTCCCTTGGGGACACCTCGGGCATCCTTGTCCACGATGTAGAGCTCACCAACGCAGAGAAGCAGCTGTGGGCGCGCATGCCCCTGTCCATGAGGCACATCGGGTACGCGGCAAAGGATGCTTACGCTGCGTACGAGATATGGAGCCGCCTCACCATCATCCAGGAAGGGCTTCGTCGGGCAAAACTTCGACAAGAAGCGCAGACAGAAGCAGCGCTAGGTCCCGTGGCGACTCGACTCTTTGAAGCATGTGGTCCCGGCCAAAAGAAGTATCTAGAACATTGCTCACGCCATTCTCGATTTCTCATTAGATTTGCTTTCTCTCAAGACTGCCGTTTTCTTGTTACAAATTTAGGTTTGCTTGTGTCGTAGTTAACCTTGTAGTTTGCTTGCAGTTTACATGTCTTTTGCACAAGTTTATTTCCAATGCACCACATAGGCACTTATGTGCCTATGTGCCTCTCATACGAAGGAGACCGTGCGTAACTTGGCTTCAAGCAGTTTTACGCAACATTCTAGACGCCAACCAAAAGATTCACCTTCTCTCTAATAAGTTCATTAACGAGGTCTAATGCCTTCGAAAACACATGCAGCTCATAGTCCATGCCCCGCAATGAAAACGATGTGAATGACAACTTCTTTAAAGCGAGGCAGCTTTAAAGCGAGGCACACCTTCACATCCTTGCATCCACGATCCTTTTGCGTCCATTACCTCCGTTAGAATCACGTCCGTGCCTCCGATTAGATTACGTGTGTGCCTCTCGTCGAGTAAAACCGCATACCCGTGTCCGTGTTATCGTAAGCACATATCTGTGGCTTTTTGGGCATGTTGTTGAATGCCTCTATAGAATCTAACCATGTTAAAACCATATTCAAATCTAACCACACTGAAATCTCTAGAATAAAATATGTGCCCTAGTTGAGACGTTTATTTTGTACTACTTGAAACTGCAATCTATAATAAAACAATACAGTGTAACAAAACATGCGCCTTCCGACAAAAATATTGTACTGGAAACTGCAATTTGTAATAAAACATACACCTTCCGTCACAAATTAATTGGCTCAACATTGCACTAACCAGTACGATGTGAATTGTTCTGCCTGGTACGAAGTTATTGCAAAGTTGACACATTTCTTTTCGGATGGGGCAGTATTACTACTTAAGAACAAAATACGATTGCTTGACATGGAAACGAAACTGTCTCCATTTTGACATCGACGATTGCTTGACATGGAAAGCATAAAAACCATGGAAAAGCAAACATCTACCAACAAAACTACACTACTCCCCGCCATCGAAGATGTCCACTATCTCCATTCTAACATCGACGTCGTTGGTCGCCGCCTCCTGCTCCGCATCCAGCTCGTCGAAGAGAGCATCGGTCTTCTCCTATTCTTCCTGGAGGAAGCGCCGGTTGGACTCCACATACGCCTCATCTTGGATGGACTCCAGGATAACGGCCTGCTCCGCCATCAAGGCCGACTCACCGAGATAAAATTCCGCCTCGTCTTCCTCGTCCACGCCTTCCTCGTCGTCCTCGTCATCTTCGTCGTCCACGCCTTCCTCGTCGTCCTCCTCATCCTCGTCGTCCACACCTTCCTAGTCGTCCACGCCTTCCTCGTCGTCCTCCTCATCCTCGTCCACGCCTTCCTCGTCATCCTCGTCCACGCCTTCCTCCTCATCCTCGTCCATGCCTTCCTCGTCGTCCTCCTCATCCTCGTCCACGCCTTCCTCATTGTCCTCCTCATCCTCGTCCATGCCTTCCTCGTCGTCCTCACCATCCTCCTCCATGCCTTCCTCGTCGTCCTCCTCATCCTCGTCCACGCCTTCCTCGTCATCCTCCTCAACCTCGTCACCCACCTCCTCTTCCTCCATCAGATCTCCCCCAACTGGATCACCCCCCTCCCCTTCCTCCATGACATCTCCCCCCATTAGATCAACTCCCTGCATGAGCTCCGACGCACGCCCCTCCACTTCCCCCACCTCCCCAATCTCCTCCGGCCCCGGTGAGTCCGGAGACATGCCCGCTGCGACCCGAGCGGCGCACCTCGAACGGATGTCCTCCTGCAACTGAAAGCGGCGCTCGGGGTAAGCATGGCGTAAGTAGTTATCTTGTGCCGAACCATGGCGGGGAACGTCACAAACAAAAAGAGGAAGATGGATGATTTCCTAGGATTGCCGAGGAAAGAGGGAGAAGCAGGATGATGTCTAGTGGTAGCGGATGCCGCTCGGCTTAAATAACTGCTCCTTGACCTCGAGCGAGGAGCCGGAACGCTGACACACGGCATTCACTTCCCCGACGGATGAGGCGGCCATAGGTCCTTTTGGATTCCGCAACATCGACACGTGGCGCTCACTCTATTAAATACTACCTCCACCTCCTGCAGAGCGGTGTCACCAGAGGAAACGCCCGTCCGACCCTTGGGTTTCCGGAGGGGCGTCCAGCCGGCGTTCACACGATGCCCATCGAACGGTGGGGTTTCTGCAATCAACACACGAATGTGACACTGGGTAACGCATCAGCGTACCTGTCCTGGCTTCATAGTTGTGCCTTTCAGTGCAAACGATTCAACATAATCATTTGAAACACCAAGACAAACTAACATCACTCTACACAATGCCACGCCGTGCCTTCCTGGGACCGATGACCGTGCGAGGAATATACCACACCAGCGTCTCTCGAATAGGCCATTCCGTGCCTCACAGAGTAAACAGTGGGTGTTCACATCTGAACCAGTTCTGCTGGGATTCCCCAATTAAGGAAAGAACCTGACGGTGCCTTTGTGGGCTGAACGCCCGTGCCTTTCCGTCTGATCGAGTCGACGAAATCATTCGGAACTCAAACAAACGGGAATGTGACTCTATATTATACAGAAGCATGCCTTTTAGCGCTTCACACCCGTGCCTGCGACCCTTAACACTGGCACGAAAGTCCACGCCATCGTCAGTGCATAAGTCATCGTCCGCGCCTATATTCACTTCACGCCCGTGCTTCTAATAAAAGAAGTATGACGTAACTCAGTACAGAACTGTGGCTTTTGAAAACAAGGAACTTACGCTTTTAAACAACTCGACTCTCGAATCGGGCACTCACAAAGTATACAGCTAGCATTAAAATCTAAACCCATCCTGCCTTCATTCACGTGCGTGCCTATATTTATCAAAGAGTCAACGGAATAATTTTGAACACAAATACACGCGGACGTGACTCCATATAAAACTACACCATGAAACTGTTGGATGCAAGCCCGTGTCTGTGACCCGAAACACTGCCAACACAGAAAAGCCACGAACATACACGCCTTCATCAGTACGTCATTACAATACTAGGTACACAAACACGCATTTAGCGTGACTCTATATAATACCACACCATGCCTATGACTCTCCATCAGATCGAGTCAATGCCTTTATCGAGTACTACACACAACAACAACAACAACAACAACAACAACAACAACAACAACAACAACAACAACAACAAAGAACCGTGATTGTGCTTTTGAAAACAAGGAAAGAAGCTTTCAAAAACAGCTTCAACAGTGAGTTTTCGGATCTGAACCCATTCCGCTGGGTTACACCAACTAAAGAAACGAACGTGACTCTGGCTAATAAGAAGACTTGCCTCCTCAGGATTCACGTCCATTCCTCTCCAACAGAATGAGTGAGTGCGATCATTTTGAAATACCAAAAGAATACACCGATGGTAATGTGACTCGACGGTATGCGTAATGCAACCATATGCCTCATCGGCTGACCGGCCGTGCCTCTCGGTCTGAACGAGTCGATAGAAGCATTCAAATGTAAAAGCGAGGCGTAGTGTGCCTCAGTATAAAACAGCACCATGCCTTTGTGGGACGACGCCCTTGATTACTGTGACCGAAATATTGCCAAGAGGCACGAAAGTCCACGCGTTTATGAGTACAAGTCATGACGCTACTTAGTACAGAACCGTGGCTATACAGACTTCATGCCCGTGTTTTGCTTGAAAAACATGGCATCGTGATGTGCGTTCTTTCTTGAAAACTGTGCCTTCTACATCCACGCGTCTGTGCGCCTAAAAAGCAAGGAATGAACCCTGACGGTGCCTTTGTGGGCTGAACGCCCGTGCCTCTTCGTCAGACTGAGTCGACGGAATTATTCGGAACACAGACACATGGAAGCGTGACTCTATATTATGCGGCAGCATGCCTTTTACCGCCGCACGCTTAACACCGCCACGAACATCCACGCCATCGTCAGTGCACAAGTCATGTCGCTGCCTGGTACAGAACTGTGGCTGTATTCACTTCCCGCCCGTGCTTCTAATAAAAGAAACACCACGCAACTCAGCACAAAGCCGTGCCTTTTAAAAACAAGCAGCTTACACTTTTAAACACCTCGACTGTCGAACCGACCACTCGCAAAGTAAACTTTAAGCGTTAACATCTAAACTCATGCCGCTTTGTTTCAATATTAAACGTACAAAACGTGACGCTCCGACAGACCCAACCATGCCCTCATGGCATTCATGTCCGTGCCACTCCATTTGATCGAGTCGGCGCAATTATTCTGAAACCAAACACAAACGAGTGTGACTCTACATAGTACCACACCATGACTATGCCTCTCCACTCAATGTGCCTCACAGAATATACAGAGTCACACTGGCCCGTGTTTCACGCCCGTGACTCTACGTAATACTACACTCACCGTGACGTGCGTTATTTGCTTGAAAAATGTGACTTCTACATCGACGCGACTGCGTGCCTAACGTGACTCAGCCTAATGGGAAAACATGACTCAATAGACTCGACGCCCATGCGTATCCAAGTGAACGAGTAAGCGGAATCGCAGAGTATACAGAGTTACACTTGCCCGTGTTTCTGACGAAACAGTGAATAGTGGGTGTTCACTGTTGAAGCTGACCGGTCGTTCCTCTCCGTCTGAACGAGTCGACAGAAGCATTTGAAATAGAAAGTCGACGAGTTTAATAGTACAAATCATGACCCTACATGGACTTCAGGTCCGTGTTTTTCATATTCGTGTCTCTCGAATCGGCCATTCTTTCACCTTCATGTTTTGGCACCGTGACGTGCGTTATTTGCTTGAAAAACGTGACCTAGCGTGACCCAGCCTAATCCAAAAACGAGACTCAATAGACTCGACGCCTGTGCGTATCCAAGTGAACGAGTAAGCGGAATCATTTGAACCAAAACTACGCACGGTTCGGCAAAACGTGCTCCCCGCGGGAAAACAAAGTGCCTCTGGTGGAAGCACAACCGTGCTCCAACTGCTAACAGGCGACATCCATGAGCTTAGCCTACTCATCTACATGTACCAACAAACGAAACAACACGACGACAATGCAACGATAAATGCCTTACAAATTCATGGCAGTACAAAAGGCCACATGCCCCAACGCATAGCGGAAAAACACGCTACAAGATCTCCGCCTACACTCCAAAGAACGCTCTTGATCGGCCACCGGGCGAGCACGTCTTCAATCTCCTTCTTCGTCGCCTCATAACTTTCCTCCACAGCAGCAAAGGAATCCTCCACCAGGCTCTTGTACTTGACGAGGACCCCAGCATTCTCATCCATAAGCTGCCCCACTTTGCCCGATAGCTTCTGCACCAACGCATGGCTCTGCTCATACAGATTCTTCAAGCGGGCGCCTCCCGATCCTTCTGGTCGAGCTCGTTTAGAAGCTTCTCATTCTCACACAAAGATCGAACTATGAGACCAGTGGACTTCTCCATAGAGGCATTGTTCTGCTGCAGCAACTTCTCCAAACGAGGGATGAACTGGTGCTGCTTAATTAACTCATCAAGCAAGTCGTCGATGGCTAAGGAATTCTGTACTGCCATCTTGCCGAGATCGTCTCCATGGCGAATGCGCTTGTGGGAGGAATCGCATCCACGCAAGAGATCGTTCGACACCTGGGCAACGGGGCAGGATATTCCTGCCGCCGCTACGGCGTAGCGGCGACACCTCTCCCTTCTTTCCGCGGCTTTTGTCCTTGCTGCCTGGTTGCTTGAACAACTGTAACCCTCTTCTTGGCCATGGCGAAAGCAAGGAGCTACCAGCAAGAAAGAGGTGCCTGTCTCTGGAGAATTGTGGGCGTGGGGTGTTCGATGAGAAGGTAGCTTTTTATAACAGACGCAAACCAGTCAGATGGTCAAACGGAGTAACCGGCGCCTCGAATTATCCCAATCTATTTTAAATACCTCGAACTCCTCGTGACGGCTGGGAAACACCAAGATTATCATTTCGTCTTCTCGTATGCTCGTCCACACCACAACCACTCAACTACTTTCCAATGGTCCGCATATATTCAACAGAAAACATCTCAAACACGCTTAACTTATCGTATGCACGCCCGTTCAGATTCCAGAGAACTTACTGTCGAATTCATACCATTCTCCATTGACATTTTTTGTTTTGAAATGATATTTATATCAAAATCTAACTCCAGGTGACTCGTTCATGTCGCTACTTAGTACAGAGCGGTGGTTATACGGACTTCAGGTCCGCGTTTTGCTTGAAAAACATGGGATCGTGATGTGCGTTCTTTGCTTGAAAAACATGCCTCCTACATCCACGCGTCTGTGCGCCTAACAACCAAGGAACGAACCCTGACGGTGCCTTTGTGGGCTGAACGTCCGTGCCTCTCCGTCTGATCGAGTCGACGAAATTATTCGGAACACAAACACACGGGAGCGTGGCTCTATATTATACGGTAGCATGCCTTTTAGCGCTTCACGCATGACCCTTGACACTGCCACGAACATCCACGCCATCGCCATTGTACAAGTCATGTCGCTACCTGGTATAGAACCGTGGTTGTATTCACTTCACGTCCGTGCTTCTAATAAAAGAAGCACCACGCAACTCAGCACGAAGCCGTGCCTTTTTAAAACAAGGAGCTTACGCTTTTAAACACCTCGACTGTGCAAAGTAAACTTTTAGCGTTAACATCTAAACCCATTCCGCTTTGTTTCCATAATAAACATATGAAACGTGATGCTCCGACAGACCCAACCATGCCCTCATGGCATTCATGCCAGTGCCTCTTCTTCTCGACGAGTCAACTGAATCATTTCGAACACAAATACAGGATACCATGTCGCGGCCTTCACGGGACCCATGACCGGGCGAAGAATATACAACACCAGCGTCTCTCGAATAGTCCATTCCGTGCCTCACAGAATAAACAGTGGGTGTTCACCATGACTTCGAACCAAACTGTGCCTTTCTGCGATTAACGCCCGTGCTTCTCCATTTGATCGAGTCGACGGAATTATTCTCGAACCAAACACGACGAGCGTGACTCTACATAATACCACACCATGCCTATGCCTCTCCACTCAATGTGCCTCACGTAATATACAGAGTCACACCGCCCGTGTTTCACGCCCGTGACTCTACATAATACTACACTTACCGTGGACGTCGTTATTTGCTTCAAAAACTTGACTTCTACATCGACGCTGATCACAGCGTGCCTAACGTGACTCAGCCTAATGGGAAAACGTGACTCAATAGACTCGACGCCCGTGCGTATCCAAGTGAACCAGTAAGCGGGATCATTTGAACCAAAACTACGCAAGATTCGGCAAAACGTGTTCCCCGCGGGGGAACGAAATGCCTGTGGTGGAAGAACAACCGTGCTCCTACTGCTAACACGCGACATCCATGACCCTAGCCTACATGTACCAACATAACGTTTTGGTCACGTCCATTCCTCTCCAACAGAACAAGTGAACGGAATCATTTGGAAATACCAAAAGCATACACCCGTGGCAACGAGACTCCGACCAATGCGCTAGCATGCTTCCATTGAGTTCATGTCCATGCCTCTCCAAAACAACCATGAAACGTGACTCTGAGTAACGCCAAACCATGCCCCTGTGCATCACACAACAACACTAAAATCAAAAAATGCTAACATCCCACAGACTAAGACTTAAGAAAGCCAGCAAAAAACAAGCTCATCGAAGTACAAGAAAGATGCAGCAGTCTTGATGTCCAAACCTACGGTCTAAGATTCGAGACACTTCCCCTTTTTACATAGGAGGATGAGTGCTGGTGGCCTCACTTCCATGCGACTCACCATGGAACGTCATAGCAAACGTCTGTAACACACGCAGGAACGAACGTGACTCTGGGTAACACCAAACCATGCCACCGTGGATGTCACCACACTAAAATAAAAAAAAGCGTTCCGCAGCTTGAGCAAGCAAGGAAAAAACAAGACCATCAAAGCCCACAGAAAATTACACCAATCTTGATGTCCAGACGGACGGTCGAGATTCGAGACGGTTCGACCATTTCCCTCTCCGTCCACTACTTTCTTGCTTTTGCTTTCGCACCGAAAATCTCGAACACTTCACCAGTTCCCCTCTCTTGAACACCCTCGCCTTTCCTTCTGCCCCCATTGTCCAATCCAGCAGACCAACCAAAAATCCAAATCGCGTTCGCCTCACCCACCAGCCACCATCCACTTTGAGATACAAGCGGCCGGTGATTGCGCGAAAAGCATCAAAACCTCTCCAGCGGCGGCGATCGACGGTGATTTAACCCGTGCTTTCGCCATGGAGATACCAACAGAGAGCAAGGACAAAAACAGCCGATGGTTGCGATGAATCCTCACAAGCAATCAAAGGTAAAAAATATTAATCCATTACATTCCATTACCACAGTCGATCAAAGCGATTTTCCCCTTTTTGACGGACATGAACCCTAACCGCCATTAATAAAATCAGGTTTCCAAAAAGTCTGTCTAGACTTTTCTAGCAAAATTGAAATAAGGTAGACACGCTGCGTACAATGGGATGCTACCCTTACCCGTCACAAAATCCGCCGCAATGAATTTGCCTAAACGTCATCAGGTATGCCGTAACTATCTAGAACACCGCTCTAGATTCAAACCATGAGAGCATCCTTAAATTCAAAACCTGGTATTTACAGGAGATTCTATATATATCCGTTGGTTGCCCCTCTTTCAAATTACGTGCCTCAACGTCCGTGCACCAATAATAGATCTAGCTGTGTGCTTATAGCGTGAAACAACCTGTGCCTCTCCGACAATGCCATTTTTTGTCCACGGGATGCATCTCCTCTTTTTGCTGTGAAATTCAATTATGGTTCTACTGCTGCTAACGCCTGGGCATTTTTATGCAGCAAGGACTGGTAATAAGGAAAACAGGGTACCTGCGGAACAGCCTGCCGTGCAGCAAGGTACTATAAAAGGCTCACACAATCCATATAACAAAAACTATGTAGCAGCAGCATTAAGTTAACCAATTGCGTCCACAAAATCCTGGGAAATTGCACTTCGATGAAATTTTTCGCACACTATGTGTATTATTATTCATCCGAGAACATTTTATCTTACACTCTAAATCATACAGTTATTGCTCCAATTTACAGAATATCATTTGTAGTGTATTTTTTCCTATGAAAAAAGACTTCCCTCACCGATATGTACCGACAAAGGACATACCGCTTCATACCGACCCTAATTTCTATCAATGATTGGCGAAACAAAGAGTTAGTGGGAAGACTTGATATAACAAGAAAACAATGGATTGATCGCTTTTTTAGGTCACGAAATGAAAGAAAAGGGCTATCTTATGAATCTATGTAGATTAACCTTCAGAATATTTTTTGTGCAGCCGTGGAAGACATACTTTTAAAACTATATCCCATTTATTTCGTTGTTACTTCGTAATCCTTTTGTTACATAATCATCGCGCAGGTGACGGAGAAGTAGATATTGAAACGATTTTGTCTGAACTTAATAGTTCATATCCAGGAAAACCAGACATCTCTCCTCACCCGCCGAAAAAAGAACGAAGCGAGACCATGGACAGCGAAGCACCGAGAAAGTGCCAAAGACTAGCTTCCAGCAGGGAGGGCAACAAAAAGCAAGTGACTAGCAGCGAGAAAAGAGGAGCAATCAGAAACTAAGACCTGCTATTCCTCCTAGAGGAAAAGGACAAAAGAGAAAGGACAAAACTCAACTCATCAGCGACGGTGGTAGCTTGAAGCAGCAGCAGCCAAGTCATGTAATGATAACCCCGCCAGCAGTTCCACGCGCCGACAATGATGTAAATAAAGCTAAAAAGAAAAACAAAAGACAATGGTTGGAAGAAGACGAGGATGATGCCAGCAAAGAGTCAAAGCGTGATACTCCCGACGATGACGATAGCACAAAACACAATGATGATGTCATTTGTACAGAGGGCGATGGTGCCGCAGGGGACAACGGTGGCGCCGCAGAGGACAGAAACGATGATGTAAAAACCATATTCTCTACAGATTTTTGCTGCCGCTTTTCACCAAACCATCCTCTATAACAAAACCCTCTCTTTCTCAACAGATAAAAACAAGGCGTAAGCGCATAAAGAGAAGAAAGACAAGTGGAAAAGAATTGGCAGCACCAACGGATGATGAACAGGAGGCAACAACAAATAAGGACAAATGCGAGATCAAAGGCAGGAGCAGCATTTGATAATGTAAATAAAGCATGGAAATTACTTGAGGAACGCCACCGCAAGATGTTAGGGAAGCCAGGTTTGGAAGCATAGAGGATGCCAAATAAAGTGCTCCATATGCAAACCGCTTAAAGCACACATCTACGACAAACCGACATAGAAACCATGAAAATAAAGTTCGTGAAGCCGATCACAGAAAGAAATCACAATAACAAAGGAAGGCATCCACAAGGTGTTTGGATACCCAAACGGTACGGAAAAAGACAAAGATCAAGGCCAAAGATTTCCACCGAGACAATGACCGAACTGGTCACGGAACTTGGCCTCAAGAAAATGGGTTTCCATCACGACGATCTGTTTAAAGAACTAGAAAAATTGGTGAAACAAGATGACGAACAATCAAATAGGAAATCAGTTAAAATATTTTTCCTTATTTTTTCCACAACATTGTTCGTGGAACAACCTCCCCTACCTTCTGCAAACAAGCCATTATGGTCAAGGACTTGGACTATCCAGAAATGGCAAAGATGGATTTCTGCCAGGTAATCGTCGAAAGTATTAGGGAAGGAGCAAAGACATGGAAGAAGCACAGGTTGTTGCCACAGGAAGAAAAGAACAAAAAGCATCTCAATGGTTTGACGCAAGGACCAAGAATAATGTACCTCGACCGCTGCTGCCGATCGACATTACAAAACAAATGCGAAGATTGCCAACACAATGGACAAGACATCGTTATCATGAGCAAACCACCTAAAAGAGAGTGACCTAAGGAAAATAGCTAGAGCAGACATGAAAATGGACGAAAAAGCACCCACTGTGATGACTATGAATTTGGCAAGATACAGGTATAGCCCTATTGAATATATATGCATTATCCCTTGTAAAAACGGCTTCCAGTCTAACCAATTCCATCATGCCGAAACAATGCAGACATGGAAAGGAACAGCAGAGAGGATCTTCTATGACAACACAGCAACACCTTCGTATTCAGCACAGATGATACTAGCACAACAATAGGAGCACTAGCAAACGACCAAGGTACTACCACCTCCAACCAAGTGACAGGACGAAGCACATGTCAGCACAAGTGGAAGCAAGGAACCACGAGCACCAAAGACAGGATCATATGAAATATTCAGAAGGATAGAAGAAATGTTGAAACAAGTACTTGACGAAACAAAACAGATACCCGGAATAACGACCAGGGTTGGACACCAATGCAGCAAACAAGAGAAAGAATTAGGTGAAAGCATGAGGAACACAGTGTTGCGACAAACAACGGCCGTGATTGATTCTCTCGAACAACTTAGAGAATTCCAGGACATTGTTCACAGAGTGAGCTTTCAAGAAGAGATGATGCTGAAGCTGCAGGATCGAGCAGACGGAGGAGACACAGCTGCACTTGTACATGGAAACCACACGAAAGAAATCGTAGCCGCACCAGAACCAGGAGGGAGGAGAAAAAAGAAAGAAGAACAGGACCAACAAAACAAACATGAAGGGAAGAAAAGAATAACAAAATCAAGAAAACAGAACTCGGGAATTAGCCAGAGGGAGACAGAAGAACATAACAAGCTGCAAAAGGAGCAAAACAAGGAGGACGTATCAACGAACACATCAAGTGGCGAAGGACAGCAAGAACAAGGTAGAAAAGTAGCTGCAGAAGTAGAGAATCAAAATGAGAAACAGGTAAATGAAAAAAGTGACTCGAAAGCGATGCTTTCAAACTTGAACTTACAAAATCTGCCTTCAATTCTGTGGACACGACAGCGAGCATAACGCCACCGAAACATAAAGGCCAGCAGCACCATGTCGTCAAGAACACCGAGCAAGGGGATGGAAGCAATAGAACAAGCAACCCAACAACAGATAATGCTCCCTCAAGAGCGTCAACAGGAGTAGTACAAGGGACAAACAGGATGGAATGCAGCAAAGACGTGAGTATAAAAAATCAGTCTCTTCTCTCTAAAAAGTATCTTCTCTCTAAACTAAAAACGCTCCTGAGTTAACTGACAAATCTGCAACAAAATATACACTCAGCCGGACAAGTATCATATCAACGCTCCCGCAAACGAGCCACGGGCTGATCTAGCATCGACCGTTGACAGCACGGCAGAAAAACAAGAAGAAAACAACAAAGAAGAGGTAAAACTTCCAAACCCACTTTGCCCAAATACCGTCAACTCATATTGTTTCAACTACCAGGTATTACAAGCATAGCAAAGAGAAGAGGATGCTCATGCAAGTCAGAAAGTTCATATAGAAGAGCTTTTCAGCACAAGAGCATCTCAGATAACCTATACAGGGGAGAAAGCCTCGGACACTCCACCTGGTGACACACCCAAGGCTGGCATACAAAGCAAAGAAAAAGTGGATGCACAAACGGATATCCCAACCACCAGCGCAAAGGTAAAATTCAACAAGAACCATTTTTATAAGAAATGTACTGCCCAGTACAACCTGTCACAATAATACAAGAATTACAAGAAATGAATCATGCTTTTCCTTTTTCATGAAACTCAGGAAACAAACGATGACGACCATGCCAAAGAACAGCAAGGAGCACAGACAGGACAAACCAAAAAACAAGGGCAAATGCTGACTAAAACGGTACCCAGTACACCATCATCAAAGACCAACAAGGTAAAGCCACACGCACCTTCTCCTACAACGTTAAAACAAAAAAGTTATGCATGCACAGATGAAATCCAAACTTTATTTACATTTTTTGATTGAACAGAAAAAAGAAACAAATGAAGCAGGCGATGTGCCTCAAGAAGCGATAGAAAGTGCTGCTACTGCTCGACAATGTACAAAAACTACGCAAGACAGAGAAGAAGTGACAGGCACGAAACCGGAGAGATTGAACATAGAGGTCAAGCTACAAAACCTCTTTCTATAGCATATAAAAAAATGGATCCACCAGAAACAAAGACAGACACATTGTAATTACTTTTTTGCTCCGGCGGATGCAAGAAACAGGGAGAGCACCAACATTCAAGGCAAACAAACACAACAACACAGGGGAATGGAACAAGCGGAAGATGTTCTTCCAACAACACACAGCCTAACCATCAGAGACCAAGCCGAAAACCTTCGCTGTCCGGGCAAGAAATAACAGAGATGGCAACGTCGACGCAAAACATCAAAAAGGTGAAGTGAGATAACCTGCTTTTAAGGAAATTAGAAATTTGAGTGAACAAAGACAAAAACGACGACACCACGGAGGTCCAAAAAGCTCAACTCACCGAAGAAAAGGTCGAAGAGGCAGCACCGGCGGAAACGACTGAAAAGGTGAAGCTACAATAAAAAAATTCAAAAGACACACTAAACATTTGAGTATTTTTCTTAGGGAACAGACAATAAACTACAGTGAAAATAACGACCGAATTTATTTATTTTTTAATGACGCTTTTGCACGATAACGCGGAAACCTCAACAGGACACGCACGCAGACACAAGTAAAAAAGCAAAGGGCCACGGTGCATTGGAAAACCATGCGGCAAACATTCCAGTGAAAGAGTTAGACAACAACGAGAGAAACGCCGCACCATCAGACAAGAAACATTGTGCTGTAAAAGATGTTGCCGCCACAAACACGGCGGTAACCCAGGGCAGCACTCAAACAAAACGTGAACCGTTCATCATACAAAACCTGGCCATCGAAGAAGGGACAAAAGACAAAGGGATCGAACACCTGTACAACAACGTCATGACAGCGAATAAGGAAAAAGGGTAAGTTCATGTCCGCACCAAATAATTATTTTCTTCCAATGATTTCCTACCTTAAACATTTTATATGTATACCTATAAATATATATGTTGCAGGCACGAGATTTTAATAAATTGTCACATCCCTAGTTCTCTCCGCCTTTCTGGGTTAGCTAGTCTTGTGTTGCATCATGTCTAAATTTCTTTGAAAGTTGAAATGGGGATTGTTGAAACCCTAACACCAAATGAATTCAACTAGGTTCAATAAAAATATCTTCAATGAACCCAAATGCCCTTAAGAAAAGTTCATGATTTTTGTTAAAGGTGAAAACCTCTGCCAAAAATGATGCACATATTTCTAGGCCATTCTGGATTTTTGAATTAAATCTTATTGTATTTGACTTTGGGCATTTAAATACTATAAATAATTTAAATGTTCAAATAATGTTGGAACTATTTTGGGCCACTGAAATAATTCAGCAAGTGTCCATGAATATTTTCAGGATTTTAGGAAATGCCTTGGTATTTTTCCTAAGCTCAAAACAGAGGCAAATAATTAGAAAAACAAAAACAAATTAGAAAACATAAGAGAGGGAGAGCTTACCAGGCCTCACCTGAGCAGCCCACCTGCCTGTGCGGCCCAGCACCGTAGCTGGCCGACCCAGCCAACTGGCCCAGCCCACCACCGCAACCCCTCTGTCGTCTTCCTCCTCAAGGCCAAGAGGGCAGGAGTGTGGGACGCCAAGGCCAGCCTCCTGCTTCCACCGCGACGCCCGTTCTTCCGAGACCGCCACGGAGACACCTCGAAGCCCTGTCCCCTCTCCTCACTCGTTGCTCTCTCCCTCCTCTGCCTCTCCTGCGCAAGC
The DNA here is from genome assembly GCA_021605145.1 of Aegilops bicornis. NCBI lineage: Eukaryota > Viridiplantae > Streptophyta > Magnoliopsida > Poales > Poaceae > Aegilops > Aegilops bicornis. The sequence goes on from CM038670.1 coordinate 191,148,991, forward strand.
CACCGGAGCCGCCGCCACCGACGCCGCTTCGCGCGCCACATCCACCGCCTAGCCTCCCCCAAAGATGTCCAGAAGATCCGCCTGCCGCCACGCCTCCTCGAGGACACACGCCTTGCCGGACGCCCACAAAGATCGCCATCTTCAACGTCTTCATCGCCGGCCACCGAAGATCCCCCTCGCCGCTCCGCTCGCTCCGGTGCTTCCCCGAGCTCATCGACCCGCCCAGCGTGATCACCGTGAGCTCCTGTCCCGAACACCCCTCTCCCTTGCCCCGTTTGCACGCCGTAGCCACCGCGTCACCTGCGCCCGAATGCGCCGCCGCCCGAGCTCGTCGCTGACGAGGCTCCGGTGACCAACTGGTCCCGTGCATATGCCCGTTGGCCTCGCGAGCACGTGTAGAACCTGCACGTACTAACCGTTGTTTCCCCCGCGCGCTGGACTAGCGCTGTTGACCTGCTGACCTCATGGTTATGTCATGCTGATGCAGTAAATAAATTATGTATTTTAAATAATCAGAAATTCCAAAAATTGTCCAAAACTTCTAAAAATCATAGAAATTCAACCATAACTCCAAATGAAATAATTTATATATGAAAAATTATCAGAAAAATCCAATCTATCCATCTGTACCATTTTCATGCATGTTAGAACAACTTATGACTACTGTTTAGGACAATTCAATTAAATGGCATTTAAATAACCACATGTGGAGTTTGAATTTGAATCTTGGATTCAAACCAACTTCATTTAATCTGGTTTTAGTTGCATTAGCACAAACCAGAGCATATTTCCATGTCACATTTATGCATCATATTGTTGCATTGCATTGATTGTGTTTCTTCTTTGTTTGTCGGTGCTTGTCCCCTCTCAGTAGACGTGTACCGACGATGTGATCGATGACACCAATGAAGAACTATACTATCTTCAGAAGTGCCAGGCAAGCAAAACCCCCTTGTTCATTCCGATACAATCCCACTCTCTCGCTCCTGCTCTCTTTTGCTGCATTAGGACAACAACGATTCAACTGTTACATGATGCGGTAGTTGAACCCATTTCCTCTGCATGACCTGTCATTGCCACAGTAATTAGATGAAACCCACTAGCATGAGTAGGAGTTGTTTGAGCCGTGATGTGCCTACTCATTTATGCTTGTTTGTCATGCCTTCTACTGCTTAGAGTTGAGTCAGGTCTGATTCATCAGGGATGAATCGGAGGTGTGTGAACATGTCCTACTGTTGAGAGCTAAGTGTGTGAACACGATTTGGTAAAGGTAACGGTGGGAGGCCATGTAGGAGTACATGGTGGGTTGTCTCATTGCAGCCGTCCTCAGGAACTGAGTTCTGTGTTTGTGATCCATGAACTGTTACTACCACACATTGGGTTCCGGTAACTCGACCCCTCTCGACTTATTAATCAACATGATCCCTGTCCAGGAGTTGCAACTAGTTTCTGGTGTTTGTAGGTAGTGTTAGTAGTCTACCAAGTGGCACCCGGTACAGGTGGGCTTGGGAGAGACTAGGCACCGTGGCACGTAGAACCACCCGTTGAGGTGGGCTTGGGAACCCTGCTCACATCGTGTCGGCGTTCTGGGAACGGGGGTCCCCAGACTTGCCTGCCTGAGGCGTGGCTCGAAGGAGGCCCAGCACGGCCCATCTTCATCTACGCAAGCTCAAGACCCTCGCGAGGGGCCAGATCATGGGCGGGACGACAAGGAGCTTCCTCAGGCACGGCCTCGTCAGGCGGGCTCATGAGGAGGCGGAGAGTTCAAGGCAGGGTACCTCGCGAGGTGCCCATGACGCAAGCCATGACGACCAAGGGCGCCAGTCGGGCGCCAGCCCGCACAGCGTCCTCCTTTCCTCTTTGGTGCAAAGGGAGCAAGAGCAGGCCAGAGCATCAAGCAAAGGCATACGTTTCGGTGCAACAAGATCAAGACCAGCCCAACTGCTGGAAGGGAGTCATTGTGGAGCCCAAGCAGGCGTCATCACCAGAGCCTTTGGCAGGCGAGAACCAACTTTAGTCAGGATAAGTGTACCCGCTATTCCCCTTCAAAATGGCCAATTGTTGGCGCCCTTCCCGCTTAATATTTTGGAAGGGGCCCAGGGCCTTCGCCTATAAATAGGAGTAGCCACCCCCAGGGCAGGGGGACCCGGATCCTCATCAAGAAACCAGTAGCTAGAGCAACTGAACACCACCTAGCAGTTCATCACACCCGCCAAGAATAGACCCTCGCGAGGCTGTTCTTCCTTGTATTGTTCCTCATCAGCCCAAGAGGCAATCCACCACACCAGACACTGAAGTAAGGTATTACACCACAATGGTGGCCTGAACCAGTATAAATCTTGTGTCTCTTGTGTTGTTCCGTTTAGTAGTTTAGGTCCCAGCGATTCGGCGAGGTGCGAGACGGTGGAGGGTTGGATCTCCGCGCGCACCCCAGTGTTCGAACCTCAAGGAACCCGAAATCCGACATTTGACGCGCCAGGTAGGGGTGCGCCGGAATCTGCCTTCCGTCGCCTCGTTCTTCCCCGACCACCGCAACCATGTCTGACGCTCGTCGGGCTCGCGCCGAGAGCCGAGCCGCCCTCGCCTCCCATGTCGCCCGGACGGCTTCCGACGGCGGGCGCCCTCGTCGTTCCTCACCGCCCGCCGTCAACACCGCCACCGGCCCGGCGGGGGACGGGCAGCAAGCATCGTCCCTGCGCTCTTCGGCGACCTCTTGGGAGGAGCCCCGCAGCTTCCTCGTCACCCGCCCCGTCGCGCCGGTTCCTCCGGTCGTCGCGGCCCTCCTGGGCGGCTCGCAGGCGCCGCCTTCCAGCCGCCATGTCAAGGCATTCGTCCGCCGGGTCGGCGCCGCCTCCACGCGGCAGGGGGCTCCCTCAGGCCGGACGGAGCCGCCGGCCGGGCTGACCTTCGACTCTCGGGACCACCCCACCAACTCGGCCGGCTCGGGTGCGCTCCCCATGCTCTGCACACCCACCATCTGCCAGTTGTTGTCACCAGACCAGATCGACGGCGGCGCCGCCTCAACGCATTCTCGCCGAGGCCTTCAACCTCCTCTGCATACCCAGAGCGGCCGTAGCCCACCGGCCTTTTTTTCGGGCGTAGGAGGAGGGTCATCCAGCTCCTTGGGGCAAGTCCGGCTTCCGGTGACCTTCGGCACCTACAACAACTTCCGCAAGGAACTGGTCGACTTCGACATCGCCCCCATCGGCCTCCCCAACAATGCCATCCTTGGCTATCCAGCATTGGCCAAATTCATGGCCGCAACCCACCCGGGGTACAACCTCATGAAGATGCCCGGGAGCAGCGGCGTCCTCACCGTGCCGGGGATATCGAAGGTGCATCATGAAAGTGCTCGAGCTCACCCTCAAGACGGCGGCTGCAGCGCAGCCCGCCGATGCGGAAGCCCCAAGCCCAAGGGGGCTGCGCCGACCAAGAAGAAGCAGTTGTTCACTCAAGACAAGGCGGAGACCAAGCAGATACCTGTCGATGAGGACGGGTCCACAAGCGCCACCTTCACCATAGGCGCCAACCTCGAGCCCGAACGGGAGGAAGCCCTTGTCAAGTTCCTACGTGCGAACAAGAAGGTGTTCTCCTGGGAGCCCGATCAGCGTGCGGGGATCCCACGGGGCGTAATCGAGCACCACCTCAACGTGTGCCCCAACGTGCGTCATGTGAAGCAGAAGGCGAGAAGGCAGTCCACTGAAAAGCAGGCCTTCATCGTCCAAGAGACCCGCAAGCTAGAAGCCGCGGGGGTTATTCGCGAGGTCCGATACCCAGATTGGCTGGCCAACCCCGTGATGGTGCCAAAGAAGGGAGGAAAGGAGCGCATGTGTGTCGAACTTCACCAACCTCAACAAAGCATGCCCGCAGGATCCGTTCCCGCTCCCTCGCATTGACCAGGTCGTCGATTCCACCGCCGAGTGTGACCTGTTATGCTTCTTGGACGCCTTTTCCGGTATCATCGATCAAGATGGCGGTGGAAGACGTGGAAAAGACGGCCTTCCTAACCCCGTGTGGAGTGTACTGCTATACATGCATGCCATTCGGGTTGCGCAACGCGGGGCCAACCTTCCAGCGGCTCATGCACATCACCTTGGGCCCACAACTCGGGAAGAATGTGGAGGCCTAGGTCGACGACATCGTGGTGAAGTCTCGCGAGGCCAAGACCTTGATACAAGACCTGGAAGAAACCTTCATGAAGCCTCAACGCAGTGAGCCTGCGACTCAACCCGAGAAGTGTGTGTTTGGAGTTCCCTCAGTAAGCTCTGGGTTTCCTCATGTCCCACCGAGGCATCGAGGCCAACCTGCAAAAGGTCAAGGCAGTTGAGGACATGAGCCCACCAAAGACCCTCGTGGAAATGCAGAAGCTCATGGGGCGCCAGAACGGCATCGGGCCGTTTCATCTCCCGATTGGGGAGCGGCGCTGCCTTTCTTCTAGCTGATGAAGAAAAAGGGCCCTTCAATGGACTGAAGAGGCCGACAAAGCTGCCCAAGACCTCAAGAGGTACCGACCAGCCCTCCAAAGGATGGTGGCCCCGCGCCTCAGAGCCCTTGGTACTCTACCTCGCCGCCACTCCCTACTCGCTTAGCGCAGCCTGTGGCAGTTAGGGAGGAGCGTCGAGCCAAGACCACGGCGGCCACCCGAAGCTAAGGCAAGGCCGAATCAAGGAACTCATGCAGGCCAAAGACCGCAATGGAAGAAGATCACCGTCACAGCAGAAAGCACACCAAGGGCGGAGAGGCCCCCATCCAAGCACCCAGCCCGGAGGCGCCGTCGCCTCGGGAGGCACCACAGCTTCCGGAAGACGCCACCAGCGCCGACGCCCCTAGCCTCGTCGAGCACCCGGTGTACTTCGTCAGCACAGTGTTACGGGATGCGAGGGCATGGTACCCCATGCCGCAGAAGCTCCTCCTCGCGTTGTTGGTGGCTTCACGCAAGCTGCGGCACTACTTCCAGCGTCATCCAATCAAGGTTGTCTCGGCATACCCCCTGGAGAGGGTGCTCAGGAGCCCCAACTCGGCCGGAAGGGTCGCCGAGTGGAACGTTGAGCTGCAAGCATTCCAGCTCGAGTTCAGCACCACCAGAGTCATCAAGGGGGCCGTGCTGGCAGATTTCGTGGCCGAATGGACAGAAGCACCGGGCCTCAGGGCCGGCAAGGATTGATCCCTCTCCCCAGGAAGCGAAGCGCCAGAAGGTTGGGTCATGTAATTCGACGGAGCGTTCTCCAGACAGGGTGCTGGGGCAGGGGCGGTGCTCATATCTCCCGCTCAGGACAAGCTCTACTATGCCGTGCAGCTCTGTTTCAAAGTAGGCGAGAAGGTCTCCAACAATATAGCAGAATACGAGGGGCCGATAGCGGGTCCAAGGCTGCCGCTGCCACAGGGGTGAAGCGCCTTACCATCAAGGGCGATTCGCGGCTCCTCGTCAATTTCTCCAACAAGGTGTACGAGCCAAGAGATGAACACATGGAGGCCTACCTTGCGGAGGTCCGCAGGATGGAGAAACAATTCCGGGGGTTGGAGCTGCAGCACGTGCCCCGCCAAGACCAATCAAGAGGCCGACGACATCGCCAAACGAGCCTCCGTGAGGTTACCCCAGGAGCCGGGCGTCTTTGAGGAACGGCTCTTCAAGCCCTCAGCTGCCGCCGTTATCAAGCACAAGACAGCCTCGGGAGGGGCTCCTCACCACCTGCCTCGGGAGCCCCACCTGTGGCCCGGCCTCAGGAGCACGCCTGCTCCTAACGATGGAACCTCAAGAGGGGTGCTGGATCGCGGAGCTCAAGAGTTACTTGACGCATGGAACTTTGCCGGAGAAGGAGGAGGAGGCAGAGCGTGTGGCGCGGCAAGCCACGGCATACAGCATCATGGATGGAGAGCTCTACCGGAAACGACCGAATGACGTATCCCTGCGCTGCATCACCTGGGAACAGGGGAAGGAACTGCTGGCAGATATACATGGTGGAGATTGTGGACACCATTCGTCGTCACGGGCTCTCGTCGGCAAGGCGTTCCGCATCGGTTTCTGTTGGCCCACTGCGCTCAATGACGTTGTTGAACTCGTGAAGGCTTGCGAGGCTTGCCAAGCAGATCCACCAGCCAGCAGGAGGTCTGCAAACCATCCCCCTCACTTGGCCATTCGCGGTCTGGGGGTTGGACATCCTGGGCCCCTTTCCTCGGGCGCCAGGGGGCTATCGCTACCTCTACGTCGACGTGGACAAATTCACCAAGTGGGCCGAAGTCGAGGCCGTCCGCACCATCCCCGCTGGTTCTGCGGTCAAGTTCATCAAGGGCATCGTGAGCCGGTTCGGAGTGCCGAACCGCATCATCACCGACAACGGTTCGCAGTTCACCAGTAACCTTTTTAAAACGTACTGCGCTAACCTTGGGACGCAGATATGCTACGCTTTGGCGCACTTCAAAGCAATGGACAAAGCCGAGCGGGCCAACGCAGAGGTCCCGAGAGGCCTCAAGACCGGGACGCTCAAGAAGAAACCGGAGGCTGCGGCGTAGATCGGTATGATGAGCTTCCGTCTGTGTTGTGGTCCATCCGCACGACCGCAACCAAGCCAACCGAGAGACCCCCTTCTTCCTGGTCTCACGGAGCCAAGCGGTCCTCCCTCACGAGGTCAAGCGTCAATCCGCCTGGGTCCCCGGGCGCTCGATGAAACGCTGCAAGACGCTTACATGCGGGGACGGCCCTCGTCTTTGGGGAGGAGCGCCCGTCGAGAAAGCGAGCGGCAAAGGTACCAGCAGGCACTCCGGCGATACCACCGCAGCAACATCCACCCCTGTAACTCTCGAGGTAGGGGACCTCGTGCTCCGACGGGTCCTCTCCAGGGAGGGACTGCATAAGCTCTCTCCCATGTGGGATGGCCCGTTCAAGGTTGTTCATGTTTCCAGGCCTGGCTCAGTGCGCTTGGAGACTCAAGAGGGAGTACCTATACAGAACGCGTGGAACATCCAGCACCTCCGGAGGTTTTACCCCTAAAAAGGCCCAGTGTCTGTGAAGAAGGCGAATGCCTGTGAAGCTCATTCTTTTTGGAAAAGGCCCGGTGCCTGTGAAGAAGGCGAATGCCTGTGAAGCTCATCTTTTTCGAGAAAGGCCTAGAGCCTATGAAGAAGGCGAACGCCTGTGAAGCTGTCGCGTTCTGGAAAGGGCCCGGAGCCCGTGAAGAGGGCCAACGCCCGTGAAGCTCGCTTCCCAGAAGAAAGGCCCGGAGCCCTGTGAAGAGGGCCAACGCCTGTGAAGCTCGCCGCCCGTGACACTCTCACGTAATAATGAGTTGGGGCTGTACACGCCCCGGAGTCTCAGGAGTGCCGGCCTCAGGCCCTGGGGCTCCCTCCCACGCCCAGTGGCAGCACTTAGCTCCGTGCTGGTGAGAAGACGTCGAAGACTAGACTAGGTGCCGGGCGCGGCTTTTTCATTTGCTTTCTGCAGTTGACTAGTTATTCCCATTTGGAGTTTTTATCGAAACTATCGCCATCTTTTGGTCCGTGGTTCTTCGATCTTTTTCGCTCTCCTACCTCGATTTCTCTTGCGTGGGGACTCGCGAGGCAGAATCCTCGGGAGCCCTCGCGAGCGTTCCTACCCCTATTGCTCAAGTTTTCACGGCCCTGGTCCACAGCTGGAGCACCCCTCCTGACCGTGCCTCACGGGCAGCACAACGCAAACACGGGTCCTGGATCGGTCGCCCCCGCGGCCACGGCTGAAGTTCACTTGCGAATGGGCGTACAACAGAAAGGAACAGTATCAGGATAACAAAAGTAGTACAATAATTAACAGCGTTAACCTAAACGCTTCACGGGCCACACATTGTTGCCTTTTTGCGCTGGAGAAAAGAAAGGAAAAGGACAAAAGCAGATGAAGCACGCCCGTGCGGCCGCCCTCTTGGAAGGCTCGAGCCATCTCCGGAGCTCAAGCGGACTCCCTCTCGCGCTTCACCGGGGCGCGGCGGCAAGCGGACCCGCTGCCACCCCCCAAGCAGGCGCGGCGGCGTGGGGGCTGGCCGCGGCCGCTGCTGGAAGAATCACCACCCGCAGAAGAGCTGGTGAAGCGTGAGGAGTCACGGGCATCACCAGCCGCCCGCGCGCTGCCCTCTCCATCCACGCCGGGGCTGAGTCCTCGGCCGCGGTCGTCGTCTTCAGGGCAGCACCCCATGCGGCGACCTTCTTCCCCGAACACCCTCACATAGAGGGTGGCGTCGCCGTCGTGCCTTGAAGTGCATGGAGCACCGGGCGGCGAAGACCACGCTACAGCTGAGCGAACGTCACCACAAGGGTCAGAACAGATTCCTCAGAGCAGTAGACCTCGTAGAAGCCCACGAAGCCGGCTGCAGAGCCATCCGCTTGGAGCCAGAGGCCACCCAGGTGCCACTGGGAGCTCACCCAGAGGAAGCGGAGCTGAAGCCGGACGCCGGACGGCTCCTCCGCCTCACCATGAACTCCGGCAGCGCCAAAGAAGCATGGAGGCGCAGCCTCGGGGACGCGCGGCCGGGCACGCCCTCCGACCATGGCCAGCTGCTCGTCGCCACGCTGAGAGCCTCCCCCACGGCCGCGGGGGGCCGCCGTGGAGGCCACGGGATGCTTGCGAGGGCGACCTCGACCACGCTTAGGCGGAGGGGAGGAAGACTCGACCTCACGGCCCTTCCCCTTCTCAGCGGCCGAGAAATTCCTTGATGGAGCCATGGAGAAGAAGGAGAGTCAAGAAAGGATAGACTGGAAGGGCGCGGCCGTTCGCATTTATAGCCGGCGAAGGCCAACCATCGGCCTCCACAATCACCGGTAATCATGACCGAATCTGCATGCAGGGACTTGTCGAATCCGGGCGGTTACCGAGGCATCGTGGGGAAGCAGTGCGCACGCATCCAATCAACCGCCACGCGGCGCCCAAGGCCGCAGGCTGTTAGGGCCCGTGACGCTTCGCACTTGCCCTTTCGCCTCTCTGCTCGGCCAAGTTCGGGCGCGCCGTGGGCCCGGGGGCTACTGTCAGCGTCACAGGGAACGGGGTCCCCAGACGTGCACTTCATGCGGCCTGCGGCGTGGCTTGAAGGAGGCCCAGACGGCCCATCTTCATCTACGCAAGCTCAAGACCCTCGCGAGGGCCAAGCCTCATGGGCGGACGACAAGGAGCTTCCTCAGGCACGGCCTCGTCAGGCTGGCTCATGAGGAGGCGGAGAGTTCAAGGCAGGGTACCTCACGAGGTGCCCATGATGCAAGCCATGACGACCAAGGGCACCAGTCGGGCGCCAGCCCGCGCAGCGTCCTCCTTTACTCTTTGGTGCAAAGGGAGCAAGCGCAGGCGAGAGCATCAAGCAAAGGCATCCGTTTCGGTGCAACAAGACCAAGACCAGCCCAACGGCTGGAAGGGAGTCATTGTGGAGCCCAAGCAGGCGTCATCACCAGAGCCTTTGGCAGGCGAGGACCAACTTTAGTCAGGATAAGTGTACCCGCTGTTCCGCTTCAAATGGCCAATTGTTGGCGCCCTTGCCGCTCAATATTTGGGAAGAGGCCCAGGGCCTTCGCCTATAAATAGGAGTAGCCACCCCCAGGGCAGGGGGACCCGGATCCTCATCAAGAAACCAGTAGCTAGAGCAACTGAACACCACCTAGCAGTTCATCACACCCGCCAAGAACAGACCCTCGCGAGGCTGTTCTTCCTTGTATTGTTCCTCATCAGCCGAAGAGGCAATCCACCACACCACACACTGGAGTAGGGTATTACACCACAATGGTGGCCTGAACCAGTATAAATCGCGTGTCTCTTGTGCTGTTCCGTTTAGTAGTTTAGGTCCCAGCGATTCGGCGAGGTGCGAGACGGTGGAGGGTTGGATCTCCGTGCGCACCCCAGTGTTCGAACCTCAAGGGTCTGCCGGAACCCGAAATCTGATACATCGTTTGGGCCCGTGAGCGACACCCCGGCCAGATCTCCTTGCGGATGGAACCCGAAAAGGTGATAAACCTGGATGAGAGACTTGTGTGGTTAGTCAGGTCGTGGCCGACTCCCTCGCCAGGCTTCCGCTTGAAGGTTGCCGAGATACACGTCGTGTACATGGTGGTAAGTGGCGAGAGCGTGTGTGAAGAAGTACACCCCTGCAGGGTTAATATGATCTATTCGAATAGCCGTGTCCGCGGTAAAGGACTTCTGGGTTGCCTGTACAGTTCATATACAAGTGAAAGTGGATACTCTAAAATACACAAGATAAGCGTGAGTGCTATGGATGGCGTTCTCGTAGGAAGACGGGAGCGGATCCATAGTGGTGTATTGAAATGGTGAATATGTGGACTCATGTGCGCCACCTCAAAAGAGTTACTTGCAGTCGTAGTTCAGGATAGCCACCGAGTCAAAGCTGGCTTGCTGCAGTTAAACTCCACCACCCCCTTTGTAGATACCGATGCATATGTAACTGGTTCTGATGTAAGTCTTACTGGGTACATTTGCACCCATGTTTGCCTATTTTATGTTTTGCAGAGAGACTTCAGTCTCACTAGTAGTTCCACATGGACTTCAACGTTTAGCTTGCTACCTCAGCTACGATCTTGTGTCCTCGGCAGGATCTGGTAGATAGTCAGGCTTCTCAGCCTTTTTCATTTGTAGATGTATGTACTCAGACATGTTAAGCTTTCGCTTGTGCTTTGATTTGTATGTTTCAATGTTGGGTCATGAGACCCATGTTTGTAATATCTCGCTCCTTGGAGCCTAATGAATAAATTCTTGAGTCGTAGAGTTATGTTGTGATGCCATGTTGTATTTACACATATCGAGCATATTGTGTGTATGTTTCAAATGCTTGGTATGTGTGGGATCCGACAATCTAGTTGTTTATCTTTGGCAGCCTCTCTTATGGGGAAATGTAGTCTAGTGCTCCCATGAGCCATAGTAGTCCGCTACAGCCCGGTTCACCGGAGTCTCCTGCTAGCCCAAAGACTACCGCCAGACGCTTGACTGCCGGGTATGTGTTTCACTTCGTTCATGTGTCTGTCCTTCGGGAAATGTCACGCGGTGACTCGAGTCCTGCCTAGCTCTGCTACAGCCGGGTTCCCTGAGTCTCGTTAGCCTGCTACAGCCCGGATTCACACGCCGCCGACCGACATGCTCGGTTGATTCATGTATGCCTGTCCCCATGGGTTAGTGCCGCTTTGGGTTCACGACTAGCCATGTCGGCCCGGGTTCTCTGTCATATGGATGCTAGTGACACCATCATATACGTGAGCCAAAAGGCGCAAACGGTCTCGGGCCTTGGTAAGGCGACACCCGTGGGAATACCGTGCGTGAGGCCGCAAAGTGATATGATGTGTTACCGGCTAGATCGATGTGACTTGGAATCAGGGTCCTGACAGCTTTGGTATCAGAGCCTGACGGCCTATAGGTCTACCAAGCCAAACTGGTCGAAGTTGAGTCTAGAAATGCTTTAGTTATATAAGGGAATTGATTGTGGAAGGGAACGTAAGGCTCTTTTTACTCCTTTACCCTATGGCCTTCTGATCTGAGTCAGCCTCTTCTTTTCTACGGGGGTTAAGAACTAGGCTTCTCATCTTTCTATCAGGATGACGTGTTACTAATCCATAGACTTATATGATTGATGGTTTTAAGTCTCAGTTCAGTTCCTACTACTTCCGTATGTTAACTGTTGATCTCAAACCTTGATATTGTGCTTCCGAAAGTGGCTATGCCACCATTTTGTAGGATGTCTTAAATCCTTTGGAGCATTTACACCGTTATGTCAGTCTCGAGTCATCCTGTGTCTCTAAATAGTCTCGATGCATTTGCAAATCCCTCCTCCTGCTCCTCGGATGTCCTTTTGGGCCAGATTAAACACACTAATCGGTGAGTTGAGGTACTCTATTGCCTCGACATATATGTTGGAGTTAGTATTATGACCCTAGGTGTTTTAGGAGTCACCTAGTAATCTAGCCATGTTTTGTGTTCCCAGTGTTATGATTCTGGCCACCAATCTCGAAAGCATCCCGTGATGCCATTTAGTAGTAGGTATTCTACTCCTGGGTTCTTGACCCAATATTCACTCTACTTACCTCGTGTTGATAGTGTTGTTCGTACCTTTAGGATATTAGTAACCTTTGCGATAGTCCTCGAGGTTCGTGGTACCTTTTTCTTCCAATTACCATGAACCATTCTTGGCAGGAGTTCCTTGAACCAAAAGCTCACAATCAGAGTACTCTTGAGGAGTTATCCATTCATAATTGTGAATCTGCCAGTCCTACCTTTCCGCATGGGTTATCCAGAAGAAATGTTGAACTTGGTTCGACATACTAATCTATGCACCCACAACTCAGAAAATCATATGTTCCTTGAGTTGTCCCCCTTCAGTTGTATTTCGACCTTTGTCTATCAATTGATAGTCAGGAGTAATTGTGCATCCGTGTTATCGATGCCTACTATTCTTGTGGTCCGTCAAGCCGTTCTATTTCAGAATGAATAGGAGAAACAAACTCCAGAACCTCATCCATATCTAGGATTGGGTCAAAGCAATTGTATTCCGCAGATCAAAATGCCAATCCAGCTTCTGCTCTGCTCTACCTTGGAGTGTTACCATCTTTATGTCAAGAATGTCATGAGAATTGCACCATCTCTTATGAATTCTTGACGCAGTGATACTTCTCGCCATAATTATTCATTCCTCGGTCCCGAGTTGTTGTAACCGGAATGCCGACAAGTGAACTATGATGTGTGAAATCAATACTCCTAGCAACCCTTTTGCTTGGTAGTTAATGGACAGTAATATCATTCTTAGCATGTTGGTTGTTGGATCACTATTCTAAGATTGATTGTGCTACCTGGTCCATTTTCTTGGTGCACCCTTCGATCAATGAGTTAGGATTGTATCAATCCCTTGCTCCTATGATCATGTCGTCTTGCCTTGAAAAGCAAGATTGTTCTCGAGCTTAGGGACATATCGGTGGTTCGTGATTTTCCGAATATCTTCTCGAAGGTATCACCAGTCACACCGATCTCTATGTTGAGCTCGTGATCAAGTTGGTTTCTTGTAGCCACCCTTTTCTCCAAGAATCATGTTGGATACCCTGAGCTAGTTGGTTAAGCTTAACAAAAACTTGGAGAGTTGGAAGATAAAAGCTTGTACTACCACGTTCATCCCTAAGGGATATCTTGTATCTGTGTTGAAGAAAGATAATATCTTCATCGATTGATCCACGTGATCAATTGTCGGCGCTATTGTCTTGTCCAAACCTTGATTTGAGTGTGGGCTATCGTCAAATCAAGTTAGAACCAACAATATTCGTAGTGTTGTCTTACTCGTGGTTGATCCCTCGAGCATACACCAATACATCTTTTGGTCTGACCAATACTATCACCGTGTTCACATGAGGGCGGAAGTCCAGTGATGTGGAAATTCCGATGAGATGATGTTGAGCCCGTCAGCAGCATTTTGTCTCCCCCATGACTCATGTTGAACATCAACCTAGTGTTGGAAACTTTTATAAGCATTATCTTCATGTCCCATTCGTGAAGAATATGTTGGATGAAAGAAGTGACTTTCTCTGATTCACGTGCATTTGGTGCAAGTTGCCGCCGTGAGTTCGAGAAAGATTGTTTTTGTTTCCACGGTACCATCCCAAGTCGGTCATGCATGTGCTAAGTATGCTATGGTTTGACAGCTCGCTACCTCCAAATCCATATGTGTCCCTAGCACACCAAGCCACTGATTGATTTTTTCAAGGAGAAGAAGTTTCTTCTTAAGAGCTAGACTTACGCAAGGACTTCGATATCCTCGTTGATGGTTCCCCCTGAACTCGGTAGTGTTTCGTTGTAAGACTACCAGCTGACCATGCTTGTCTAGGACAGCGTGTTCACATGCTTGTAGCAGAACCAGCTCATGTTTTGGAGCTTACAATCATAGTTCATTCCCCCGAGAGTCCCGCAACGTCATCTCGTCGATTTGTGTTGCAAACTTTCATTTTTTTTTCAGACCCGATGAGTCTGGATTATCCTGACACCTACCAGATCTGAATCTCAGGCAGATATGATGGTTGGAACATTTCTCAAGAACTATAATATTGGTCTCTTTGTAACCCGGTAAAAGTGGATGTTGTGGCCAACACACCAAACTGGAAGACTTATTGTTGTAGTATCTTGATTGAGAAAGTTGGGCACCTCTCCATAAGGATTTCGTAGGATTTACTCCGTAGTTATTCCTTATGGATTCTTGAGCTCCCGAAGTCCGACCTGTTACTTGATGTTCTAGATACCAAACCATTTCAATGAATGGGTTACGCTAGCACATCAAGGAGAACATTAGAAGCGGAGTGCTAAATGTTTCTCGATCGATCATCCAGATTTGCTTCTTTGGCATTGCTAAGGAAAATTCTGAGAAAGTGATGTCTTCTTTTGCATCTGCATCGTCCATCACTATTCATCATGGTAGTATGATGTGTTGCCAGGATCTTTGGCATGGATGTTGGTAAAACCTTGATGAATATGGAAATGCTCAAGTTCTTGAGAGCACACTCAGTCACTAGGTTATATCCTCGGTATCAATTGGAATGTGCCTCCTGTTTGCCGAGTTGTTCTATAACCATAGTTTCCTTTCCGAACTAGTATGCCATTTCCCCGAACCCCTTTCAAACGATCGCTAGAATTGCCTTAGCTTCGGTATGGAGAGTTTCAATGATCCTTTCCGATAGAGTTTCTTTCTAACGTCATCGAGTTGGATGAAGATCTAGAAAGCAAAGACGTCAAGATCAATATGAAGCAATGGATCAACATCTTGAGAAGGACAGTTGGATCGTGAAGATCGTGTTAGCTTGTGACCCCTCTGACTTCTTACCTCACGACTTGAATCTCGGGACGAGATTCTTGTTTAGTAGGGGTGAGCTGTCACATCCCTAGTTCTGGTCTGCTCTGGGTTAGCTAGTCTTGTGTTGCATCATGTCTAAATTTCTTTGAAAGTTGAAATGGGGATTGTTGAAACCCTAACACCAAATGAATTCAACTAGGTTCAATAAAATATCTTCAACGAACCCAAATGCCCTTAAGAAAAGTTCATGATTTTTGTTAAAGGTGAAAACCTCTCGCCAAAAATGATGCACATATTTCTAGGCCATTCTGGATTTTTGAATTAAATCTTATTGTATTTGACTTTGGGCATTTAAATACTATAAATAATTTAAATGTTCAAATAATGTTGGAACTATTTTGGGCCCTTTGAAATAATTCAGCAAGTGTCCATGAATATTTTCAGGATTTTAGGAAATGCCTTGGTATTTTTCCTAAGCTCAAAACAGAGGCAAATAATTAGAAAAACAAAAACAAATTAGAAAACATAAGAGAGGGAGAGCTTACCAGGCCTCACCTGAGCAGCCCACCTGCCTGCAGGCGGCTCAAGATCAGAGCCGCCGACCCACCAATCGGCCCAGCCCACCACCGCAACCCTCTGGTTGCCTTCCTCCCCGCCAAGAGGCGGGAGTGTGGACGCCAAGGCGCCAGCTCCTGCTTCCACCGCGACGCCCCGGTTCTTCTGAGACCGCCACGGAGACACCTCGAAGCCCCTGTCCCCTCTCCCTCACTCGTTGCTCTCTCTCCCCCTCCTCTGCCTCTCCTGCGCAAGCCACCGAACGGAGCCGCCGCCACCGACGCCGTTCGCCGCGGCCACATCCACCGCCTAGCCTCCCCAGCATGTCCAGAAGATCCGCCTCCGTCGCCTACGCCTCCTCGAGGACACACGCACTGCCGGACGCCCCTACAGACGCCATCTTCAACGCCTTCATCGCTGCCGCCGAAAGATCTCGCCCTCGCTGCTCGCTCCGGTGCTTCCCCGAGCTCATCGACCCGCCCAGCGTGATCACCGTGAGCTCCTGTCCCGAACACCCCTCTCCCTTGCCCCGTTTGCACGCCGTAGCCACCGCGTCACCTGCGCCCGAATGCGCCGCCGCCCGAGCTCGTCGCTGACGAGGCTCCGGTGACCAATCGTCTCCGTGCATATGCTCGTTAGCCTCGCGAGCACGTAGAACTCTGCACGCATTTAACCGTTGTTTCCCCCGCGCGCTGCGTCGTCGGTTTCGTCAACGTCCGAGCTCCGGCCGCCGCGCTTGTCGCCGCTGCCATCGCTTCGCTCCACCTCCAGCCGCCTCGATGCCTCCACCCGACGCGCCTCGTCGCGCTGCACCCGTAGAGCCCAGCCGCGCACGCTCTCGTCGCCGGAATCGCCCGGACGAGGAGCGCCGCCGCGTCCTGCTTAGCACCGGCGGCTAATCGCCGTTTAGGTGACGTGGCGTCATTGGTTTAGAGTTAAGCACATGTTTAATTAACAACCACCCACACCTATTGACAGTCGGGCCCCACCGGTTTAACTAACCAGCTAACAAAATTAGTTAGGATTAGTATAATTCGACTGGACCCACGCTACAAAGATTTAACCGCCGACGTGGGGCTGGCCGACCAAAGTTCCACCGCCAAATGACACTAACCAGCCGTGGTGTCATCGATGTGTGGACCCGCCAGCGTCAGGTTTGACCTGGACTAGCGTCGTTGACCTGCTGACCTCATGGTTATGTCATGCTGATGCAGTAAATAATTTATGTATTTTAAATAATTCAGAAATTCTAGAAATTGTCCAAAACTTCTAAAAATCATAGAAATTCAACCATAACTCCAAATGAAATAATTTATATATGAAACATTATCAGAAAAATCCAATCTATCCATCTGTACCATTTTCATGCATGTTAGAACAACTTATGACTACTGTTTAGGACAATTCAATTAAATGGCATTTAAATAACCACATGTGGAGTTTGAATTTGAATCTTGGATTCAGACCAACTTCATGTAATCTGGTTTTAGTTGCATTAGCACAAACCAGAGCATATTGCCATGTCACATTCATGCATCATATTGTTGCATTGCATTGATTGTGTTTCTTCTTTGTTTGTCGGTGCTTGTCCCCTCTCAGTAGACGTGTACCGACGATGTGATCGATGACACCAATGAAGAACTATACTATCTTCAGAAGTGCCAGGCAAGCAAAACCCCCTTGTTCATTCCGATACAATCCCACTCTCTCGCTCCTGCTCTCTTTTACTGCATTAGGACAACAACGATTCAACTGTTACATGCTGCGGTAGTTGAACCCCTTTCCTCTGCATGACCTGTCATTGCCACAGTACTTAGATGAAACCCACTAGCATGAGTAGGAGTTGTTTGAGCCCTGATGTGCCTACTCATTTATGCTTGTTTGTCATGCCTGCTACTACTTAGAGTTGAGTCGGGTCCGATTCATCAGGGATGAATCAGAGGTGTGTGAACATGTCCTACTGTTGAGAGCTAAGTGTGTGAACACGATTTGGTAAAGGTAACGGTGGGAGGCCATGTGGGAGTACATGGTGGGTTGTCTCATTGCAACCGCCCTCGTGAACTGAAGTTCGTGTTTGTGATCCATGAACAGTTACTACCACACATTGGGTTCCGTAACTCGACCCCTCTCGACTTATTAATCAACATGATCTCTGTCGGGAGTTGCAACTAGTTTCTGGTGTTTGTAGGTAGTGTTAGTAGTATACCAAGTGGCACCCGGTACAGGTGGGCTTGGGACAGACTAGGCACCGTGGCATGGTGTACCAAGCGTAGAACCACCCATCGAGGTGGGCTTGGGAACCCTGCTCACATCGTTTGGGGCCGTGAGCTACACCCCGGCCGGATCTCCTTGCGGATGGAACCCGAATAGGCGATAAACACAGGGCCGAGAGACTTGTGTGGTTAGTCAGGTCGTGGCCGACTCCCTCGCCAGGCTTCTGCTTGAAGGTTGCCGACATACACGTCGTGTACATGGTGGTAAGTGGTGAGAGCGTGTTTGAAGAAGTACACCCCTGCAGGGTTAATATGATCTATTCGAATAGTCGTGTCCGCGGTAAAGGACTTCTGGGTTGCCTGTATAGTTCATAGACAAGTGAAAGTGGATACTCTAAAATACGCAAGATAAGCGTGAGTGCTATGGATGGCGTTCTCGTAGGAAGACGGGAGCGGATCCATAGTGGTGTATTGAAATGATGAATATGTGGACTCGTGTGCGCCACCTCAAAAGAGTTACTTGCAGTCATAGTTCAGGATAGCCACCGAGTCAAAGCTGGCTTGCAGTTAAACTCCACCACCCCCTTTGTTGATACCGATGCATATGTAGCTACTTCTGATGTAAGTCTTGTTGGGTACATTTATACTCACGTTTTCCTATTTTATGTTTTGCAGAGAGACTTCAGTCTCACTAGTAGTTCCACGTGGACTTCGACGTTTAGCTTGTTACCTCAGCTACGATCTTGTGCCCTCGGCAGGATCTGGTAGATAGTCAGGCTTCTCAGCCTTTTTCATTTGTAGATGTCTGCATTTCGGACATGTTAAGCTTCCGCTTGTGCTTTGATTTGTATGCTTTCAATGTTGGGTCATGAGACCCATGTTTGTAATATCTCGCTCCTGAGCCTAATGAATAAATTCTTGAGTCGTAGAGTTATGTTGTGATGCCATGTTGTATTTACACATATCGAGCATATTGTGTGTATGTTTGGAATGCTTGGTATGTGTGGGATCCGACAATCTAGTTGTTTATCTTTGGCAGCCTCTCTTATGGGGAAATGTAGTCTAGTGCTCCCATGAGCCATAGTAGTCCGCTACAGCCCGGTTCACCGGAGTCCTGCTAGCCCAAAGACTATCGCCAGACGTTTGATCGGGCCGGCATGTGTTTCACTTCGCTCGTGTCTGTCCCTTCGGGAAATGTCACGCAGCGACTCGGATTCCTGCTTAGCTCGCTACAGCCCGGGTTCCTGTAGTCCTGTTAGCCCAAAGGCTATAGCCCGATTCACACGCTGTTGACCGACATGCTCGAAGTTGATTCATGTATGCCTGTCCCCATGGGTTAGTGCCGCTTTGGGTTCACAACTAGCCATGTCCGCCCGGGTTCTCTGTCATATGGATGCTAGCGACACCATCATATACGTGAGCCAAAAGGCGCAAACGGTCCCGGGCCATGGTAAGGCGACACCCGTGGGAATACCGTGCGTGGGGCCGCAAAGTGGTACGATGTGTTACCGGCTAGATCGATGTGACTTGGAATCGGTGTCCTGACATAAATACAGAGACGACAACAGTAACAGTCAGCCACATGGCACAAAGCTTCGACATAGGAAAGCCAGTGCGCACCGAAACCATGGCGGTCATGCTACGTATGTTGAAAAAGCAACTCGAGGGCACAAAGAGAAAGATTCTATCAACATACAACACCGTAAGTAGAGCTCAAGATTCAACAATGAATATCACTCTATCGATCAATCAACCTCTCTCGTACAATTGAATTTACAAATTTCTTCTATGCACATGTGACAAAACAAGGTGCATCAATACGCATGGCCAACCTTGAAGATCCATTGGAGTTGAAAAATGAAGACGAAGCACACGCCGAGATAAGACAATTCCTAAAAGCTTAAAAGATTCCTTGATCTCAAGAAGGAGAGCAACTACAAGATTTCGACATGGTAAGCACATCTCATGTTACGCATAAGAGATACAATCTCGGCACTACAAATACGCCTAACGATCAACAAATCATGGCTAAATCCAAAAGGACCCTTATTTATTTATTTTGCATTTTTGCAGTTCTTTCTACCAGTTTGCATAGGCGGGCAAGTTCAACAAAAACAAGGAATTGTGGGCCACTACTTCGTTGTTACAATTAACATCAAAAAAGAGCACGTTGAACTCCTTGACTCTTTACCAATTGAATACACAGGCACAACGGACTACTTCACCACAGTAACAAGCAGAGTAAAGAGGATATGGAAGCAAATAAGCCCATTCCTCCAACTGTCTCCAAATGAAGGTGCCACTCCAGGGGAAAACGTAAGCACTACAAACCTTTCTCCTTTTCCTTACTCACTGTAACAATTATTAATGCAATCCATAAAAAACATAGGACATTAGGAAAACTTCACCTAAACTGCCCTACCATCTTTGGACATCGGCAATAATCAATCATCCTTCTACCTGCAGACTCGACTGTGCACTACACCGACGATGGAGAAACAGTGTTACTAACAGAGGAACAAGTCCCAGAGTTGAGAAAGAAAATTCTCTATCAAATATTCAGCCAATACAGAGATACGGCCGCACTGTCATTAATCAACTACACCGCGGGTTTGTCTTATCAAGACAACAAAGTAAAATTCTACTTATCTAATTTTCAGAGACACACCAATAAGTTTTTATTTTTTATTTTAACAGATATGCTGAAACCTGAGGTTGATATGGAAGACAGTGAAATGGAACGAATACATTGTGACATAATTAAACAAGAGATTCCTCCAACTCTCGAGCACATTGGGACAAGCGCTCAAGAGATCAAAGTTATTAACATTAATGACACAAGTAGCGATGAGGAGAAAGAAGATTATCATGTGAGCGGCAAGGATACCACCAAGGTGTCCGAAGAAGCACGCACGGAAGAACAAGCCCAGACAAATCCTGGTTTACAGAGGGAACAACACCAAAGAGCTTATTAATCGATTTACAAAAGGAAGACGAATGTAAAGATCCGCCCGATAGAACAAGACAGACCACACCCGAGATAAAAACAACGAAGGCATAACATGCTCTCCTTTAGAAGTGGATAACAGGACAAAGAGCATACCAACTCGCCAACAACAGCTTTCCAAACAGGACATGAACCTCAATGGCGAAGATCGCATACCAGAACATCACCAGAGGCGTAACATGCACAAGAAGAAAAGAAGGAGAAAGGAAAGATTTTATCAGAAAAGATACTTCAAAAGAGGAAACACGATGCTGAAGTCTCAATAGAACCGATCATCAAAAACAACAACACACAAAAGGACACACCAACATCTGGGCAGCTTAACGAGCAGGCACAGTTCGGTCACGACAAGAAAAGGGGAAGGCATCTTGCAAGAGTGCAGACAAGTTCCCCAAAACCCTCGACGATTCAATCACACGAGATCAGCTCAGCAAACATAATCTCAACTAAGAGGCCATTCAAGCGAGCAAGCAAGGAAATTGAGAAAGTCAACGCTCCAGCACTTGTTCCAGGAGATTTCATTTACAAAGAAAAGGCCATGCAACTCTATAGATATCTGATGAGCCGACAAGGACAGAAACAATGCGGACAGTAAGCAGATTCTCCTTGTTCCATGGAAACGATTACGTAGCTGCACATTCTCTAACATCCAACTAACCATTCACTCACCTAATTCTAAACCCTCCTCGCTTAAGAGAACAGCTATATAAAACCTCAAAGAGCGAAGGCTACATTTCAGGAAAATCCTTCATGGAACAAGCGAGGAAAGAAAACGCACAAATGGAGGGCTCCATGCTAAACGCTACATCGGACGTAATGGATGTAATAGAAATAGTTCAACCTGCACGTCACAACTGTACTCCTGCAGAATTCGCAAATGTATGCATACCTCACCCACAAAAACATCTCCGTCATTACTATGGTACAATATTTAACTAATACCACACACTCTCTTTCTTGAAGATGGTGCTAGGTCTCAATTATAAAAGAGGCGAGCTATCAGAATTCAGCGAAGACGATGCACTACAAGAATTTGAACAACTCGTGCGAGGTAAAAACATCCTGCACTCGAAGATGGTAAGTTCGGAACTATTACTGAACACGCGACTTATTCTCCTTGGGCTTCAACAATTAAATTAAATTCAAATTTTACATCAACAACGATCTCCTCTCTCAACGTAGATCATGATACCTCATCACACGGACAAGCACTACACGCTATATGTAATGAACAAGTACAGAGATAGCATCAACATTCTTGACTCACTGAACTATGTAAACTACGCCGATTTGTCTTGGAGTAAAAACCATGTGCATCGAAAGCGTAACTGCACGTACTTTTTGTACATTGTTTTATTCTTTTCCTCGCGATAGTATGATACTCTTACTTTTATCATTGCCGCACCCAAACAACAAAACATAAATGCAATCACAGATGAGAAGGATGTCGGTGTTGATGAACAAGTACCACCAACTAAAAGACAAGAACGAACCAGACCGGGCAAGGATAGCGTAAAGGCCTCACAGATCTGCACACCAAAGCAAAAAGGAACACAATGCGGACACTTCATGGCCCAATTTGCAAAACACCTTGGAATGGGAAAGAACCGGTCAAGGATGATAGGATTTTCATGTAAGTTACCAAGACATACACGCCAAATTACTTGATTTCTTTATTACCGCTTAGTTTATTCACAATGGTGGACAACACGTAACTATAAACCATGCATTTTGACATGCCTGCAGCACAGCAAGGTGGATGCGTAATGGAAACCAGAGTACGATACACACTCATATTCGTAAAACCAACCAAATAAAGCACCATCAACTTCCCGAAAAAATCAAAGTTTTCAAACCGTAGACTACAAACCTTTTTCCCCCATGAAAGGTAATATAACTATTTTCATTTTTACTACCACTCAACATGACAGAGCTTCAAATATAACTTTTAGAAGCAACAGCCATAACTTTTTATCTGCTTTTGACAGAGCTGCATTTAAAAGAACCAGGATCAATCAATGAGCACCAACAAATACCTGCAACACCGGCATTCGTTCATACACATGCGTAAGGCAAACGAGCTCTACGACATAGTCATGAGTGAGACATGGCAGGAAAAATTCAAAAGGTGAGTTGGTTCCTTTTCCAACTGAAATTAGTTAAAGTTACGCGGCAATCACGTAAATAAGATGTAAACTAGAAAGAACAATGAATTCCTGCTTATCAGCTTGCTTGTAAGTGACATTCTAAACCGAATTTTCTTCTGTTGTTTTTCCTGTAAGCATAGAAGTAGTATTCTCGGGAGAACAACCACAGGGGAACAGCGCAACTCTCACTGGATCAAACCTAAAGGAAATTTTTGGGCCTGCGAACAAGAAAAAACGTAAAGGAATAGAAAAGAAGGTGCTCGATGAGTTAGCAGAAGCATGGGAGGGAAGCAAGCAAACTAAATACAAAAGACATAGACTATTATTAGGCCCAAGCTTTGCGAGAGGTAAATTTCAAAAAAAAACACAAGGATCATACAAACTCGTCTTTTTTGCAACGATTGTTTAATCTCCTGGTACCGATCTATTCTTTCTAACTCGTTTTAATGGTTTTTTATTTGTTTCCTGCAGAATATTCTGGGTTTAAAGGATAAAAGAAAATCTATTACACAATTCACAGATGATTTCGAACGAGAGAAGGATGCCTTGGTTCCTTTGTTCCTTAAGAAATGTCAATTAGACAAGCTCAAAACAGCAAAAATGATAATAGCGTTAAAACTATATTCTAAACTCTCCTATAGCAATAAAACTCTCCTCTAATAAAATAAAAATAAGCAATTCAAACGAAATACTATATTCTAAACTCTCCTCTAACAATAAAACTTTTGTACCGCAGGTATTCATGCCATTTGAAAAGGAAGACAGATACACACTATTAGTGCTCGACAGATATAGAAGGAAGCTTCAAATCATTGAGCCTGAAGAAACCTCTTTCGAAGAATTGAAGAGGAAAGAATTCCTGAAAAATCAACGTGATCTCCACGTGCATGATGGCAAATTAAGTAAGCAAATTGCTCAAATGGAAATTAACGGCCAAGAAAGAAAAGGAGCATAACAAATACCACAACCATAAAGACAGATGGTAAGAATTGTAAATAATAAATCTTTTGGTTTTACAAATTACGTAACATGTCTCTCTAAAACGAAAACAAAATGCAATTCCAGTGCCGAGGTTCAAGGCGTATAATCTGAAATATTACTCGGTGAAAAATTCGAAAAGGAAAAGACTAAATGGGAAGTTCAATTTTTAAAGGACGTTCCAAAGGTGAACAAAGGTGAAACCCCGTTTGCTGTTCTGAGATTCGCGCATCTCTTTAATGGCAACCACATCATCGAAGAGATAGACAATTTCGATGTAAGTTTTCTCTTAAAACTCGCTATAAATCTGCAAGATATCATACAACTGCATGACATAATACTGATGTTTTTTCTCCTTATTTTTCACTGAATTTTTTATAGGATGGCACGGAACAATGGAAAGCACAACAACTGTTCAGGCTACTATTTAGCGATCAGAATACAATCGAACCCAGCAAAATGGGCGATGAGATAACAAAGATCTACGACAACATCAAGGAAAAGGAATAAAAAGTTGTTGATAAGTTGTCGCGACCAGACCCGAATGGATCTAGCGCTCTGTGCTCAGTGTCATCCCTGGATCAAGAATCGACACCACACAAGATTCAAGGATTTATAGCGAGTAGCAATCACACACTTATTACATCGTTGTCCACAAGGGAACTTAATAAAATAATATGGCTTAAGGCCATCTAATAATAACAGCGGAAGGCTTGGAAAACGAGTGAGTCCATCAACTCCAACGGCATCACCGAGTACGTAACCACAACCTAACACCTTACTGTAAATGCGAAAAGTCTGCAACATGAAAAGTTGCAGCCAAAACGAAGTCGACACATGGAATATGCCGCAATGTAACACATAGAGAACAATGAAGCAATAAGCCTATACTACATGCATATTTGGCTGGTGGTAAGGCTCTACGGTTACATTTTTGCATAAAGCTGATTTTCCCTACATCAAAGGAATAATTTTATTTAACTATCATGGTGGTTGTTAAACATTGAGAATGGTTGACAAAGATCCTCAATCCCAATTAAAAGTACTCATTAAAATCCCAATAACTTTATTATTAGAAGTAACATGTTGAGATTCACATGATATTCAAGTACTAGATACTCAAAATTTGTCCATAACCCGGGACACGGCTAATCATGATCAGTTTATACACTCTGCAGAGGTTTGCGCACTTTTCCCCACAAGACTCGATCGCCTCCGCTTGGTTCTCGTGACTACATGGTGTTTGAGAAACGAATGACCGAGACATAGTCTTTCGTAAGGCGCTAGCACCTTACATGTGAGTAGACCGTACCAACCTACATCCCCTACATCAGCTAGCCTACCCGTAAGAGTTCGCACAACTTAGTCAACTACGCCAGAGCCCATAATTGGCTTGTGGCTGCACACGGAAGTCTCTAGTTTGAATAATCTTATGAACCCTTAGAGCCCAGGTGGCGGTCCAAGAAATACGAGCAAGTCTCGATAGAAACCAGGTGCCTCAATCCACCCAGATGTGTGTTTAAGTTGCCACCTTAGATAAACCATTGATTAACAATCTCACATCTGTCATGGATATTCACTCACCCAATCCACGTCTACTAGCATAGCATGGCATAATCAAGCAAACGTAGAGGTAACTCCCAAGGTTTCATAAGTAAAACAGGTAATAGGTACTACCTCAATCTACTTCCCATCCCACAATTTGACTAGATCCTAATCATGCAAGTGTTTGAGGGTTTGATCTAATGCATAAAAACTGGGTAGTAGAAAAGGTATGATCAAAGTGTTACTTGCCTTGCTGATGATCCGCGAGTCCTAGAGATTCAAGTAACAAGCGGCGCACTCCGGATGATCTAACGCAGACAAACAACAAGCATACAATAAGTACTCATCTAATGCACAGGGAAATCTCGAATAAAAGATCTAACCAGATAGTTCAACTTAAGAACCCTGGTTGCAAAAGAATCGAATCAAATAAAGCATCGAAAGTCGGAACTCGAGAGAGAACGACTTGGTTTAGCAATCTGAAATTAGGTCAAAATTCCATAGTCGCAAAACTCTGTGAAAGTAGGTTAGTCGGAACGGCGGTTTCGTTACGAAACTCTAGGCGCTTGAATCACCTGATTCCGATAAACGAGCAAGAAATAAAACAGATTTGAAAATCGGATCGTAAATCGAATCAAAAATAACGGATTAAATCGGATTTAAAAGAAAACGACGAACGGATTAAATAACGGACGTTCGCTTATGAGAACTAATCCAATGAACACGTTCATTGAAACGAATGGGTCGGTGAACGTTCGCTAAATAAGAAAACCGAAAAAAATAAAACCAAACTAGGTTTTAAAAAAAACCGAACTTTGCAAAAAAAACCGGACCGGGTTTTCTAGGGAAAACCGGATCGGATCGGATCGGATCGGCGCGAGGCGGCGGCTACCTCCGGCGGTCGCCGGCGAGGCTCGGCGGGCTCCGTGGTCGGGCGAGGGCGGTGGGTGGCGGCGGGTCGGCGAGGGCTCCGGCGACGAGGCGGCGGGCGGCTCGACGGGCGGGCGGCTTCAAGGGGCGGGCAAGCGGGGTGAGTTGAGAGAGGGGGTCCGCGGGTTTTAAGGAGGTCGGTTGCTTGGGGGAGGGCGACGGGTCCCGGCGGAGCCACTCGGGCGGCGGCGGCGGGAGTCGCCCCCGAAGGGACTTCGGCGTGCGCGAGGGAGAGGAGAGGGAGGCGGGCGCCGGGCCGGGCTCGGCTGGCCGGGCTGGGCCTTGGCCCAAGGGCGCGTTTTTTTTTAAATAAAAATTAAATCAAAAGAATTAAAAAAAATACCAAATGAACTCCAAATTAAATAAAACAAATTTTCCCCGACTCCTAAAAATGAGTCGAACAAAATGAACTTTTAAAAACGGCAACATGCATAAAATTTTTAAAATGCTCATTTTTGCCTAAGCAAAATAAATCTTTCAAAAAACCAAATTTGATTTATTTATAATATCTTCATTTTTCCTAAATATTGGGAAAGTCATATTATTCCCTCTCTTGAGATTTTTATAGGAAAAACTTTATGAAGATGATTTTAAATAAATCCAAATGATCCTATTTCCAAAATTTGAGAAATCCCAAATATGAAAATAATGAAACTTCCAACTTCTCTCCGAGGGTCCTTGAGTTGCGTGAAATTTCCTAGGATCGGAAAAATGCGAGAAAATATGATATTCATGATGATCTAATGTATAACATTCCAAATTGAAAATTTGGTATGTTACAAACCTACCCCCCTTAAGATGAATCTCGCCCTCGAGATTCGGGTTGGCTAGAAAATAGGTGATGGTGATACTTGAGCAAAACTTCCTCTCTTTCCCTGGTGGCTTCATCCTCTGTGTGGTGGCTCCACTGAACTTTGCTAAAATTGATAACCTTGCTTTGCGGGTAACTCTGCTGGCATAATCGAGAATCTTGACCGGTTTCTCCTCATATGTCAAGTCATCCTTCAACTGAATTACTTCCAATGGTACAAGATCTCTTAACGGTACTTCGCTATCTCGGGTGACATTTCTTCAATCGAGAAATATGGAATACATCATGAACTCGACAGTCCTTCCGTAATTCCAACTTATAAGCAACTTCTCCCATGCGTTGCAAAATCTTATACGGTCCAACGAAACGGGTGCTAACTTTCCTTTAACTCCAAAACGCTTAACTCCTCAAGCGGGGATACTCGAGATATACTGTCTCCAACTTCATACTCAATCGCTGCGCTTTGAATCTGCATAGCTCTTTTGTCCGGACTGGGCTACCTTGAGCCTGTCTCGAATCAACTTAACTTTCTGTTGCACTCCTTAATCAAATCTGGTCCAAACAACCGACGATCTCCGGTTTAGTCCCATAACAACGGTGTCTGCACCTTCTTCCATACAAAGCCTCGAAAGGTGCCATCTTCAAGCTGGTTTGGTAACTGTTGTTGTAGGAAAATTCTGCATACGGCAAATTATCATCCCAGCTAGATCCATAATCTAGTGCACAAGCTCTCAAAGATGTCCTCCAAAATCTGATTGACTCTCTCGGTGCATCCATCGGTCTGTGGGTGGAAAGCTGTCTTTGAATTCCAATCGAGTTCCCAATGTTTCGTGTAATCGTTCCAAAATTTCGAGGTAAACCGGGTTCCTCTATCTCGACACGATGCTCCTCGAACTCCGTGTAAGCATACAATTCTGGTCATGTATATCTTTGCCAACTTAGCACTCGCTATAGGTAGTCTTGATCGAATAAAATGAGCTACCTTTGTCAAACGGTCGACTATAACCCAAATCGAGTCATATCCCGAACGAAGTCTTTGGCAATCTGTGATAAAATCCATGCCTAGTTTATCCCACTTCCATTCGGGTATCGGCAATGGTTGTAACAATCCTGCTGGCTTCTGATGCTCTGCCTTTACTTTCTGACACACATCGCAAACTGCTACGTACTCCGCAATATCCTTCTTCATTCCGGTCCACCAGAAAGTATTCTTCAAATCCAAGTACATCTTGGTATTTCCTGGGTGAATCGAATAGGGTGAATCATGGGCTTCTTGTAAAATCAACTTCCTGATCTCCGGGTCATTGGGCACATAAACACGGTCTTCGAACCATAGGGTATCGTGCTCGTCCTCACGAAATCCTTTAGCCTTTCCTTTGCTCATTTTCTCCTTTATAGAGGCAACTTCCTTATCTCGCCTTTTGGGCTTCTCCGATTTTGTCCATCGGTGTCATTGAATCTCCAATGCCGCTACATAGCCTCTCGGTACTATTTCCAAACATAGCTCTCGAAGGTCCTTGGCTAACTCATTGGGTATTCCTCCCATCATTAGGGTATTGACGCGTGGCTCTTACGGCTCAATAAATGCCTTTACGACATTAGCCTTCCCGAGGTGATAATGCAATCTCATGTCATAATCCTTAATAAGCTCTAACCATCTCCTTTGTCTGAGATTCAATTCCTTCTGTGTGAGAAAATGTCTCCACGTCTTGTGATCCGTATATACTTCACAATGATTTCCAATGAGAAAATGTCTCCACGTCTTCAGGGCATGCACAACGGCTGCTAGCTCCAAATCATGAGTGGCATAATTCAACTCATGGGGCTTAAGTTGTCGTGAAGCATACGAAACAACTCTTCCTTCCCTGCACAAGCACCGCTCCAAGTCCTCGACGTGAAGCGCCGCAATACACCTCATAATCCTTAGTCCGATCCGCAATATCAAAACTGGTGAGGTAACCAATCTTTTCTTCAACTCCTGAAAACTTGCCTCACAGTCCTCAGTCCATATGAATTTGTTTTCCTTCTTCAACAATTTTGTCATAGGCTTGGCAATCCTTGAGAAATTCTCAATGAACCTTCGGTAGTATCCTGCGAGTCCAGGGAAACTCCGAATCTCTCCAACTGTCGTTGGTGCTTCCCATTTGGTTACGGTCTCAACTTTTGTGGGGTCAACTGCTATCCCTTCTCCGGATATAACATGTCCGAGAAATCCAACTTCCTTTAGCCAAAACTCACATTTGCTGAACTTGGCATACAAGGTGTTCCTCGGTTTCTCCAAAACCAATCGCAAATGTTCCTTGTGTTCCTCTTCATTCTTCGAGAAAATCAAAATGTCATCAATGAACACCACGCACGAACTTATCCAAAAACTCCATAAACACTTTGTTCATCAGGTTCATGAAATAGGCTGGTGCGTTAGTCAGTCCAAATGACATAACGGTATACTCGTATAGTCCATATCTCGTGGTAAATGTTGTCTTGGGTATGTCCTGCTCCCGAATCTTCAACTGATGGTATCCCGATCGCAAGTCGATCTTGGAAAACACCTTGGCTCCTTGCAAGCGATCAAACAGATCATTTATCATAGGTAATGGGTACTTGTTCTTGATTGTTACTTCATTCAATCCACGATAATCAACAACCATTCTTAACGATCCGTCCTTCTTCTCCACTAGCAAAACGGGTGATCCCCAAGGTGAAGAACTTGGGCGTATAAAACCTTTATCCAATAGTTCCTTAATCTGCTTCTTGATTTCCGCCAAATCCTATGCTGGCATCCTATACGGTCGCTTCGATATCAGGCCTGTTCCTGGCAATAGCTCGATCAAAAACTCAATGTCTCTATCCGGTGGCATTCCTGGCAACTCTTCCGGAAATACATCAGGAAAATCCTTCACCACTGGTACTTCTTCCTGTACCACTCCTGATAAGCAATTAACTTGCGCTCTCCTCGCTCGTGCCGTGATACATACTTAATCCTTCTTCCTTCCGTGTGGTGAGCAAAATTGATCTAGTGGAGCAATCAATGTATCCACCATACTTTGATAACCAATCCATTCCCAGTATCACATCCAATCCTTGGGATTCCGTAACTATTAGGTCCGAGGGGAAAACATAGTGTCCAATCCTTAATGGCGCCGATCACACCATTTACTAGCCATGTATTCTGCTTTCTTTGGATCAGTTGGGTGATCTCTGGCGGGAAAACGAATCCGGGGTCGCGTCTCGGAGGCATCTGATGGGTTTAGAAAAGATGAGAATTTAGAATAGAATGAGGTCTAAGGGGAATCACTACCCAAATGCACATGAGCAAATACACACAAAATCACTTCATTCAAACAACAAAGGCTTACAACGATCTAACTATCGCAAAAGTGCGTGTATTATAATGTTTACATGGAGGGAATACTACTAATATGTGGGGGACTTCTACTAATTTGAACCGGTGGAAGACTCCATAATGTCTGCTCAAATTTCGTCTTCAAAGTCGGGTTCACTTGGATCCGAATTGGTGTCGTCGATGTTGATGTAGTCGCTTGGGCAATTGACATACTGGTCTTCATTCCTGAGCGCCAACTTCTTCTTCAGTTCTTCAATCTCGTACTTAAGATCGTTATTGTGTCTTGCTAGAGCTACGATCTCATCCATATAGTCCTTGCGAGTTGTCTTTAGTTCTTCAAGTCCGATGATCCTTCCCTTTGCATTCTGCAACTCCAACATATCATTACACATCTGGTTCTCCTGACGTCGAATGTGCTGGTTTAACTCCTGGATGAATGCTGCAATGGATCTATCCTTCTTGGTGCTGACGACGTCCCATTTGTCATCTCGGCGTCCGCAAATCTGGTAGATTGTGTCCTTGAGGTCTTCTTGATAAACTTCTCCAATGCGTCCCATGGTGATGTGAGCTGCCATGCTCTTTCCTGCACTCCAAGTTGGTGCAATCGAAAACACTATCTATAGGCTTGGTGATTGGGGCGAATGTCCTTCCCGAACGTGAGCGTGAATCTTCCAGCGCTCCTCTTCAGCAGAGTGGCGTTGAAAGTCCGGTGAAGCTTGGTAGTCCAATGTTCGTGTACTTGGTAACTTCCTTCAAGTGAAATCCAAAGGTGTGCCTTCATCCGTTGGGTGTACTTGATCTTCGCGTCAAATCATCCTAAAGAGAGTAGAAAAGATGAGGAGTTAGAAAATGAGAAGAGAGTAGTGATCTATGGCTTTATCTTAGTGGTCGTGTCCTATAGTCAGCGTGGTGCTCGATACCATTCTTCGTCATGACTGCACCGAATGGATCTAGCGCTCTGTGCTCAGAGTCATCCCTGGATCAGAAATGCTGACACCACACAGTACTTCGAAGGATTTATAGCAGAGTAGCAATCACACACTTATTACATCGTTGTCCACAAGGGAACTTAATAAAATAATATGGCTTAAGGCCATCTAATAATAACAGCGGAAGGCTTGGAAAACGAGTGAGTCCATCAACTCCAACGGCATCACTGAGTACAGAACCACAACCTAACACCTTACTCGTCGTCTGAAAAGTCTGCAACATGAAAAGTTGCAGCCCGAAAACGAGTCAGCACATGGAATATGCTGGCAATGTAACACATAGAGAACAATGAAGCAATAAGCCTATACTACATGCATATTTGGCTGGTGGTAAGGCTCTCACGGTTACATTTTTGCATAAAGCTGATTTTCCCTACATCAAAGGAATAATTTTATTTAACTATCATGGTGGTTGTTAAACATTGAGAATGGTTGACAGCATCCTCAATCCCAATTAAAAGTACTCATTAAAATCCCAATAACTTTATTATTAGAAGTAACATGTTGAGATTCACATGATATTCAAGTACTAGATACTCAAAATTTGTCCATAACCGGGGACACGGCTAATCATGATCAGTTTATACACTCTGCAGAGGTTTATGACTTTTCCCCACAAGACTCGATCGCCTCCGCTTGGTTCTCGTGACTACATGGTGTTTGAGAAACGGATGACCGAGACATAGTCTTTCGAGCGCTTAGCACCTTACATGTGGGTAGACCGTACTCAACCTACATCCCCTACATCAGCTAGCCTACCCGTAAGAGTTCGCACAACTTAGTCAACTACGCCAGAGCCCATAATTGGCTTGTGGCTGCACACGGAAGTCTCTAGTTTGAATAATCTTATGATCCCTTAGAGCCCGGGTGGCGGTCCAAGAAATACAGCAAGTCTCGATAGAAACCAGTGCCTCAATCCACCCAGATGTGTGTTTAAGTTGCCACCTTAGATAAACCATTAATTAACAATCTCACATCATCATGGATATTCACTCACCCAATCCACGCCTACTAGCATAGCATGGCATAATCAAGCAAACGTAGAGGTAACTCCCAAGGTTTCATAAGTAAAACAGGTAATAGGTACTACCTCAATCTACTTCCCATCCCACAATTTGATTAGATCCTAATCATGCAAGTGTTTGAGGGTTTGATCTACTGCATAAAAACTGGGTAGTAGAAAAGGTATGATCAAAGTGTTACTTGCCTTGATGATGATCCGTGAGTCCTAGAGATTCGAAGTAACAAGCGGCGCACTCCGGGTGATCTAACGCAGACAAACAACAAGCATACAATAAGTACTCATCTAATGCACAGGAAATCTCGAATAAAAGATCTAACCAGATAGTTCAACTTAAGAACCCTGGTTGCAAAAGAATCGAATCAAATAAAGCATCGAAAGTCGGAACTCGAGAGAGAACGACTTGGTTTAGCAATCTGAAATTAGGTCAAAATTCCATAGTCGCAAAACTCTGTGAAAGTAGGTTAATCGGAACGGCGGTTTCGTTACGAAACTCCAGGCGCTTGAATCACCTGATTCCGATAAACGAGCAAGAAATAAAACAGATTTGAAAATCGATCGTAAATCGAATCTGAAAAATAACGGATTAAATCGGATTTAAAAGAAAACGACGAACGGATTAAATAACGGACGTTCGTTAACAGAACTAATCCAATGAACACGTTCATTGAAACGAATGGGTCGGTGAACGTTCGCTAAATAAGAAAACCGAAAAAAATAAAACCAATCTAGGTTTTAAAAAAAACCGAACTTTGCAAAAAAAAACCGGACCGGGTTTTCTAGAGAAAACCGGATCGGATCGGATCGGATCGGCGCGAGGCGGCGGCTACCTCCGGCGGTCGCCGGCGAGGCTCCGGCGGGCTCCGTGGTCGAGCGAGGGCGGGTGGCGGCGGGTCGGCGAGGGCTCCGGGGGGGCGACGAGGGCGGCGGCTCGGCGACGGCCGGCTCTTCAAGGGCGGGCGGCGGCGGCTCGGTCGAGGGCGGCGGCGGCGGGCGAGTTGAGAGAGAGGGGGTCCGTGGGGTTTTAAGGAGTGGGGTTCCGGCTGCTTGGGGGAGGGGCGACGGGTCCCGGGGCGGAGCCGGACTCCGGCGGCGGCGGCGTCGTCCCCGAGCAGGACTCGGGCGCGGCGGCGTGCGCGCGAGGGAGAGGGAGGCGGGCGCTGGCCGGGCTCGGGCCGGTCAATGGGCCGGGCCTTGGCCATGGCGGCGCTGCTTTTAAAATAAAATTAAATCAAAAGAATTAAAAAAAATACCAAATGAACTCCAAATTAAATAAAACAAATTTTCCCCGACTCCTAAAAATGAGTCGAACAAAATGAACTTTAAAAACGGCAACATGCATAAAATTTTTAAAATGCTCATTTTTGCCTAAGCAAAATAAATCTTTCAAAAAAACCAAATTTGATTTATTTATAATATCTTCATTTTTCCTAAATATTGGGAAAGTCATATTATTCCCTCTCTTGAGATTTTTATAGGAAAAACTTTATGAAGATGATTTTAAATAAATCCAAATGATCATATTTCCAAAATTTGAGAAATCCCAAATATGAAAATAATGAAACTTCCAACTCTCTCCGAGGGTCCTTGAGTTGCGTGAAATTTCCTAGGATCGGAAAAATGCGAGAAAATATGATATGCATGATGACCTAATGTATAACATTCCAAATTGAAAATTTGGGATGTTACATAAGCGAACAAGCCTAGCTAGGTTTAGAACACTAATCAGAGGAAATGTAATGCAACCAGGCTGAACTCACTGCAACAAGGATGCAAATTTTTATGTTTCCAATTTAAATGCATTGTGTAGAATATAGGTTGTGAAATATATTAGTATTAGTACACTACCTCTTTTTCACATCCGTCAAAACATCAGAAAACGGTTTAACCGCACATCATAGTGTGATAATGAAGCAGCATACTCTTTTTATTGATGTAGTTCCTTGATTCTTCATTAACCAAGCATTCGAACACAAGCCAGTGCCCCAAGTCCGTCACTAGACATACATGCGTCACGTCGACACGCAGATACTCTACATACTCCTCACGCGTGGCCGCCAGGTGACTTTGATGTTTCGCAAACATTCCTCCTCTCTGCAATCACAGCGCCAAATGCCACCAACCCACGGCATGCATCCGCTTGAGTACGCACGTGACTCTCTAAATGAGTATTCAAACAATTGCACGTGGTGCCACCCACTCACGCCGTCAGAGGCCTCACTCCTATGCATCCACAATGGTGCCTCTCCTACCAGACCACCATGCATCCACAGGGTTGAGGGCCACTCATGCCCCTCGAAGCCTCACACCACTCCATGCCCGTGATGCCAGAACACGCGTGACTTTCTAGAGACTTGACAACCATGACTCCCTAACTGCGTATTCGGAAGCATGCTTCTGGTACCACACTTTAGAACATCCACAGTATTGATAGTTGTTCGAAACAACAAAAACCCAACTTCCATGCCGGTTGAGTCTTCACCTCCGTGATTTCTGTGCCTGCATTCACGTACCTAACGTGTGACATCCCGCGACACTTACATGCTCGCGGTACCACGCCCGTGTCTCTTCACAAACGTCACGACAGTGCATCCCGTGGCTTATGCACCTACATCCAGTGCCTCTCTCACATGACACTTGCGATGACTCTTACATGCCCCATCCTCGTCAAGACAACCTTTGCTCCGCACACTTCCAAACCATGACCCTGTAACTATGTATTCGGAGCTCACCTCTGCTACTCCGTCCACGTGCCTCTAGATGGATGCTTGTGGTGCCTTCATTTCTGTAAAGACTTCAATCTTGTGCCTTCGACACCTGCACTAACACACACCGGTGGCTCTACAGACTACAAACATGTGCCTCTCTAACTGCGTATTCCAACCCATGCCACTCCTGCCACTCCTCAAGAAGTCGCGCTTGTGTGCACAACTAAACTATACTTAGCGTAAAAAGACTGCTTTGTATTTAGTTGTTTTTAGACTAAAAAGCAACATTACTGATTCAAAATCACAAGATTGCTGAATAAACATAGTACTTAGCAAGCCAGACAACCTGTTCAATCACATAAACAAACTACAAACTTCACATAAGCAAACTTGTTTAACCTGATACAGGTGACATTAGAAACTGCTTCGTCATAATAGAACTAACCTACGAACCTGAAACAAAAGAAAGGACAAGCAGAAACACAAGCAACTCCACGACCAGTTTTCTATGTTTTCGTCATCACTAGTAGGCGTAGTAAGGATCGTCATAATTCTTCTCTGCCTATTTTGCACTCTCCAGTCCTTCTCTGATGTTTTCAATTCTCTTTCAAGACTCATAGGTGGCGTACGCATCTATCGCTGCATACTCAATGAGGTAATTTGGCAGTGGGCTGATCCCCCACAGTTTATGGTCTTCAACCCTGTCAATCTTATCCTTCATCTGTTTGTAGAATGGATGCACGCTCCCTGCAACATCAGCCAAAGAGTGGTACCTCTTTCTTCCCTTGAACGGAACTCTCCATTTGCGCTGGATGTCGATGTACTTGTCGGGTTGATCTCCAAACCGTAACTTCGCAAAGATCTCTTTGTCACCTTCAATACTGAAGCCGGCAAAGGTGTAGAGCATGTCCTCCTTCAGGAACAGGCGCAGGCTCTTGGGCCTGCAAGGGGCATGACACATTTAAGGTGGATCCATCAAGTATCCATCAAGTAAATACTTATATAGTACGTATAATTTGTGGACGAAAAATTTCAGAAACTGCTATGCAGAGTTCACAAACACAAGCACAAGCACATCATGTCATTTTTATTTTTGTAGTTACACTTGAATAAAAGACCTATGTACTCCTTACCCACGTTAACACATCAATTCAAGAAACTGAACTACACTAGAACATCAAATATAGAAACTACACTAGAACAGAAAGTGCACTAGAACATCAAGTTCGTAAAATAATCTCATACATCAAATTCATAAATTAATCTAGTGCATCAAATACATAAACTGATCCGTGAGTCAAGTTCAAAATCTATCCTGCTTTATCTACTTCGAAACTTCACCGATACATCAATTCAATAAACAAATTTAATCAAATTTCAGGGTGAAATGCTAACTAAAATGTAAACATGGAGAGGTTGAAGTCGTAAGATGGTTCACCATTTAGTTGTCATGGTGATGTGGTATACCAGACAGAGTTCCTCCACGCATAACTGCAGAACCGCTGCCCTCTGCGGAGGTTTGTCTTCCCTGGTATACTCAACATCAACGTCGATAAACTGAGGGTACAAGCCGTAGACCCTCTTCAGGATCCTGCTGATCATCTTGTCGGCTTCGTCAGGATTGCTGGTGCATACAACATCTAGCTTTTCCTTACCGTGGATGCCAACCTCCTTGAGGTGCACCTTGTAGTCGTGCTTCTGATCGGGGACCTGAACGTTGTCAACCTCGGTGCTCTGGTCGAACGTCTCACCACGCGGACGCTTGGCAGATGGTTCATCCGCCATTACGCTCCTCCAAATGATGGAGGCCTTGACACGTAGTTTGTGACAGCTTGCTAGTTGAGATGGAGCGGCAATAGTGTTTCCGTAATTGGGCGGCTATGGAAGCGCAGTTGCCCTTTTGTGCCAAGGTTTGGGTCGAGGAAGAGGCGGTTGGACGAGGCCTCATCGTGGTAATGAGGGCAGTAGACATGCGCCCATTCTTTGTCTTGCCGGGAAACCGCCGAGTGGCAGTGCTCGCGGTTTCCGGGAAAAAGCAACCGTCAAATCGTCCAATTAATCACGTAACAGATGTTCTTTCCTAAACCATTCAAGCACACACTGCACTGGCACACTTAGATAGAGTGCACTGCATTCAGATACTAAGCACGTACTATGTTGAACTCCTCGCACCTTTCCCGCACGCCGCTACTACTGAACGACCAATGCTCTCTGACTACTATTCCCACCGATGCCTCTACTACCACACTTCCCGACGCATCACTCTCACGTGCCCGTGGTGACACACGCTCGTAACTCTAAAGACTTCACAACCGTGGATCGCTCGACTAAGTCTTCGTATGCATGCCCTCGCCACTACACATTTGTGCATCCACAGAGTTGATACCAGTGCCTCTATAATTCCAACCGTGACGGTCTGAGTAAGTCTTCAGATGCATGCCCCTGCCACTACACATTTGTGCATCCACAGAGTAGATACCAGTGCGTCTATAATTCCAACGTCGGTGCCTGTAGAGCCTGGTGTTCTGTGTCTCACATGTGTACTAAGACGCTACGTCGAACCAAAAAAACAAAGCCAGGCGGCACAAATCTTGATGCTAAAATCAGACAGTCGAAGATAACAGATGGTTCCATCATTTCCAACTCTCCCACCTCCACTACTCTCTTGCTTCCTCTCTTCCACAGTAAATCTAGAAACATTTCGCACTCACAAAAGGTCTCCTCTTAGGTTCAGTACTTCAGTGCCTCCTGTACCTACATCCGTGCCTCCTGTGCCTTCAATGTCGCGGCCTCAAGTGCCTACATCCACGTGCCTCGCGTGACACTTGCAAAGTGACTCCCTACGGGCCCGTCGTGCCACACCCACGCCACTTCACAAACGTGGTTCTCTAACCGGTAGTCGGACCCATGCCTCTGCCGGCACACTTCAGACATCCATAGAGTGCACAACTGTGATCGCACAAAACACACGTGACGCGCTCGCTGTGGATTCACCAATTACGCCTTCCGTGAATCGCACTCACGTGCCTCAAGTGCCTAACGTAATAACATGCGCAGTGACTCTTACATGGCCCCACTGCCACACCCGCGTCGCTCCCGAGACTTCGCAACCGTGCCTATTTAACCGAGCATTCTAACACATGCCTCTGCCACCGCACTCTTGTACATCCTCAGCGTTGATACCCGTGCCTCCAAAAGCAGCATATATGTGCCTGTATTTCCTTCATTTCAGTGCCTCATATGCTTACATCCATGTGCCTCACGCGACTCTTGCCTGTCTCGTGGTCCTCTAACTGCCTATAGAACCCACACTTCCATGCCACCTGTGGTGCCTGAATGTACGTGCATGTAGAACCTGCACTTTCGTGCGTCGTGTGCCTGCATCCACATGCCTCTAGAGAGGCTCCAGTTCATCACTACCACGTGACTTCACAACCGTGGTCCCTTGATTTCTGTGCCTTACGTCCTTGCACCCACGTCGCCTCACGCGACACTTGCTAAGACTCTTATGTGCCAAGTAGTGCGACACCCACGTCACTTCACAACCGTGGTTATCTAACCGAGTACTCGGACCCATGCCTCTGCCACCACACTTTTTGTGCATCCAGAGAATGCACGTATGTGGCTGTGCTGCATTCATTTTCTGTGGCTTGCGCACCTGAAACCACGTGCACAACATGACACTTGTCGAGACTCTTACGTCCCCCGTAGTGCCACACCCACGTGAGTTCACAAATATGGTTCTATAACCGAGTACCCGAACCCATGCCTCTGCCGCCACACTTTTGTGCATCCAGAGATTGCACGACGCGTTTATGGTGCCTTCATTTACGTGCTGCACGCATTCGCACCATGTGCGCAACTTGACATGCGCGTGGCTCGATACTTCACAACCGTGCCTCTGTTACCGTTGCCCCGACACGCAAGGCCTCGCCATCGCATTATTTTGGCATACGCAGGGTTGATACCCCATGCCTCGACAAGCCGCAAGTATGTGCCTCCGTTGCCTTGAATGTCGTGCCTCCTTACGTACCTGCAGCCCACGTCCGCAACGTGAAGCTTACGTGTCCCGTAGTGCCACACCCACGTGACTTCACGACCGTGGTTCTCAGAACCAGTAGTCGCACCCATGCCTCTGTTGTCACACTTTTCTCGCATCTACGCATCGCACACCCGTGACTTGAGAAAACACACGTACGTGCCTGTTGTGGATTCACCTTTTCTCACTTCCGTGCTTGAACCCACGTTCCTCACGTGCCTAACACAACGTACGCCATGACTCTTAAATGGCCCCACTGCAACGCCCGCGTCGCTCCTGAGACCTCACAACCATGCCTCTTTAACGGCGCTTCTAACGCATGCCTCTGCCACATCACTATTGTACATCCTCAGTGTTGATACCCGTGCCTCCAAAAGCAGCATGTCCGTGCCTGTATTGCCTTCATTTTCGTGCCTCCTATGCTTACATCCACGTGCCCCACGCGATTGTTGCATATCCCGTGGTTCTCTACCTGCTTGTAGAACCTACACTGCCGTGCTCTCCCGTGCTCGTGCATTCACGCGCTCAGAACCTACACTCCGAGCCTAACATCGAAAAAAGCGGATCTTGATGCTCAAACGGACGGTTGAAGACTAGAGACGGTTCGATGGTTTCCATCTCTCCCTCCCTCTTCTACTACTTTGCTTCCCCTTCCGCAAAGTAAATCTCAAAACCTTCATCACTCCCGCATGCTCTCCTCCTTCCTTCTGCACACAAACAAATTCGAAATCGAATTCGCGTAACCGAACAAACCGCCACCACGTTCCCCAACCACCCTCCAATCCGACATACACACAGCCACACACTGCCCGCGAGAACACCAATATCCCCGCCGGCTGCAGCGACCGACGGCGACAACTTCGACAGCGGCGGTGGAAATCGCAACGAAAAAAGAGCAACGACACAATAAGCGGATGGAAGCGAAGAACACCGCACAACTAATTGAAGGTAATTATCATTCTATCCCACTCCATTCCACCGGGTAGATCGTAGTGATTTTTGAACTTCAAGGAGCAGCAACCCTAGCCACCGCTACCAAGGAGTTTTCGAATAACCTAAAATCAATTTTCTAACAAATTGAACTGCCGGAGAGATGAGATTTAATAGAAATGCTAAAGCTCTCCGCCCTGGAATTTTCGCCATATGATAAGTGCTCAAAGCTACTAAACCTGAAACGTCACTAACTAGAATACGTCGGTAGATCCAAACCCCGCAAGCATCCTGAGAGGCCAAAACCTGAAAACTGCACTACATTTTCTACATGTTTGTACCTTCAATGTAACCGTTTTTCAAATTAAGTGCCTCTGGTCTGAAAAACCGTGAACACGTAATACCATACCATGTGCTTCTAGTGTAAAACAACCCGTGCCTCTCTATACATACAAGTTTGTTTTCACACCACGCAGCTTTTTTTCTGCGACACTCAACTCGCTTCTAACACCTGCCCATTTTTTATGCAGCAATGAGAAATCCTCGCAAGAAGCTAAAACCCAAAGCAAAATCTTGACGAAGACCCTATCAAGAACATGCAATCCGCAAGCTCCTGTCAAAGGTTTGACCAAAAGAGTCCACCGCCTATCTGCAAAAAAACCTGTATTGAGACATTAATAACTTAACTGCTATCCTTGACAACAATAACTTAACTATGTCTACAAATAAAACTACCGCCACTTTGCACAAACATGTAGAAATATCATCTGCAGAGTGCATTTTTGTCTCAGAAAATTCTTCACCCTAAATTCACTTACCCAGCTCCACTCATAACCATAATTAATATATTTTCTTTCAATTCGCTTATTAGCTCAATTGGTAATAGTAGAAATAACCTTTCTTAACCCAAAAAAGAAAACTAAAAATCCACTTTTGGGAATTTCACATTCCTTATGCATAACCGTTGAAGATATATATTTTAAATGTATATAAATTATTTTCGGACACAAGAATATCGTTTTTCGTTACCTGGTCATTATGCAGGACACAAAGACGGTGATATTGACAGCACACAAACACAAAGCATGTCTCCTCATTCATCAGAAAAGGACACAGTAATGCACCATGAGGAACAAACCACCAAGCGAAATGGTAACTTACACCAAGCTCAACAGAGTAAACACCTAGCAACAAGCAAAAAACGAGAAAATCGGATACCAGACTGCTTTTTACTCCTCGAGCAAAAAGGCAAAAGAAAAAGGAAAATGCTGAAAACATCGTCGACACTGGTACCTTGCAGTATCAACCATTACCTCTAATGGTACTCCCGCCAACAGAACCAACCGGCACGAAGAAACAAGCTGAACGCAAGAAGAAAAACAAACAGCAAAGGGTAGAAAATGAACAAGACGATACCAACAACAAAGGTTCAGATACCAATGACGACGACGATGACAGACAGCATGATGCAGATTTCATTCCTACAGACGGCGATGATGCCGAAGAGCACGACAAAGAACGTAACATGACGACGATGTAAAAACACACTTATGCACTAATTTTGAATACCACTAGGGATCTAACATTCCTCTCTAACAAAACCCTTTCCTTTTTCTTCTAAAACAGCCCAAATCAGGCAAGAAGGACAGAAAGAGAAGAAAGACAAGCGGGAAAGAACTGGCAGTACCAACAGTTGACGAAGAACAGCAAGAAACACACGAAGAGAAATGCCAAATCAAGGCAGGGGCAGCATTCGCCCATGTCAAGAAAGCATGGAATTTACTTAAAGACCGTCACAAGAAAGATACTAGGACGGCAGGATTTGGCAGCATACAGAACTGCAAAATAACGGGCTCCATCTACAGACCGCTTGCAGCACACATCTACGACAACCTCAACACAGAAACCATAACAATAACCTTCGGTGATGCTCATCAAGACAAAAAATCAAGATTACCAAGGAAGCTACCCACAAGGTGTTTGGATACCCAAACGGCACGCAAAGGTCAGCACCAAGGCCAGAGAGTAGCCCAGCTTCAATGAAAGAATTGATGTCAGAGCTTGGCTTCAAAGATACAAAATTCGCGCCAAAACAACTGTTCGAGAAGCTACAAATATTGGTGGAAATAGATGATGAAGAATCAAACAGGAAATCAGTTAAAATATTTTTCCTTATTTTTTTCCACAATGTTGTCTGCGGGTCAAGCGCCGCTATCTTCGCCCGGACAGCTATAATGGTCAAGGACATGGACTATCCAGAAATGGCAAAGATGGATTTCTGCGAGGTAATCGTCGAATGTATTAGGGAAGGAGCCAAGACATGGCGTAAGCACGGGATGTTGCCTCAGAGGCAAAGAACAAAAAGCACATCAATGGTTTGGCACAGTACCAGTAATCATGTACCATGACTCCCTGCTGCTGCCAACAGACACAAAAGAAATGCAGAAGATTGCAAAGACAATGGAAAAAATCTCATTACCACGAGCAAACCATCTCAAAGAGAGTGACCTAGCAAAAATAGCTAGAGCAGACATGAAAACGGACGGAAAAGCACGACCAGATGACTATGAATTTGGCAAGATACAGGTATAGCTCTGTTGTACATAAATCAGTACTTCCCTTTTTGAAAACAGTTTCCATTCTAATCAACTCCATTCCACCGAAACGATGCAGACATGGAAAGGAACAGCAGAGAGGATCTTCTAATCCAACACAGCATCAACTTCGTCTTCAATTCACCAGATAGCAGGAGAACATCGTAAAGAACAGCAACACCAGCACACAACCAAGCTGCTACCACCTCCACCCAAGCGCCGACGCAAACCACGTATCGGCACCAGTGGAAGCACGGAATCAAACAAAAACATCAGCACAGGACCAGAAGAAAGATTCCAAAGGATAAACAAATTGTTGCAAAAAGTGCTCCATGAAGCAGAACAGTTACCCGCAATAACCACAAGGGCTAAACACCGATGCAACAAAAAAGAAGAGATATTGGATGACCCTGATGGATTCTCTAGAACAACTCAGACAATTTCAGGACATAGTTTGCACAAGGTACCTCACAGACAACGCGACCCTGCAGACGCTAGAGCAAGCGGCCCAGAAAGATCAAGTAGACAAGTCGATGCCAGCCGCACGAATGAAAGTGGCCACAACAGAACAAAGAGAAAGGAGAGAAGGTAAGAAAGAAGAAGAGGACGAAGAGAGGAAGAGAAGAACAAAATCAAGGACGTGGGCATTGACAAGAAGAAGATAAAGCGGCAAAAACAGGTAAATAAATAGTAATGCATGGTGCCATACGCAAGCAAAACCCTGTTTTCATACCTCAACTGAAAAGAGCTGTGACAATGCTTTCAAGAATGTCTCCAAGATGAACTCCAACAGCAGGATGGCGTCAACAACCTCAAAAACAAGAATGAACGCAACAAACAAAGCAACCTCACAACAGACAGTGCTACAACAACAACTACTCCAACACAAGCACAAGATACGATCGACGCCGTAACCATTGAAGAGGTCAAGATGAACATCCATTTTTCCTTTCAAAACTGGATAGAGTTATAAGTTAACCGACAAACCTTCAACAAAATATAGGCTCACCGAGAACAATCAACTCAGTAGTCCCGTCAACCAAATGCAGGAGGCTCACCCACAATCAACCGTTAGCATAACAAACGACAAAGAAGAAGAAAACAACGAAGAGGAGGTAAAATTCCACAGCCCACTACACCCCACACCGGAAACTCATAATGGCAGGAAAGGAAGTGAACCACAAACTCATATTGTTTGAACTCCGTGTATCACAATCACCGCAAGACCAAGAGAGAACCAAAGTGTTGAAATTGAACCCCATAGTGAACCTCAAGGCATTTAAGGAGTCACAGAACAGGAAGTTTGTGCACAAGATACTTCCAGTGCCACGACATTGCAGATCACCATCACGAGTACAAAGGAGAAAACCCAAGACATCCAAGCCAATGAGGAACTAGAGACTATTATACCTGGCAAAGAAACAGTTGATACAGGCATAAATAACCCAGTCATCAACACAGAGGTAAAAAATCAACAACAAACCCTTTTCAAACCATTTATAATGTCTGAACAACGTAATACACCCCACCACCGCAATACAACAATTATAAGGCATGTCTGACCCTTTTCTTTGAACAAATGCAGGAAACAAACAAGTACATTGATCTGGAAGATCAAGAAGCAACGCAACCAAAGGAAACTGGAAAACACACAGAACTTCAAACAACAACATCTGAAGAGGTGAGGTTACAAAGCTGAGGCACAAGTGAACTTCAAACTATAATTTCAATTTTTTATTGAACAGGAAGAGGAAGCAAGCAAAAAGAACTCGCATAAACATTGAACAAGAAAAAGTAGAGCAGAGAACGAGACAA
Source organism: Aegilops bicornis (assembly GCA_021605145.1). Lineage (NCBI taxonomy): Eukaryota > Viridiplantae > Streptophyta > Magnoliopsida > Poales > Poaceae > Aegilops > Aegilops bicornis. The sequence goes on from CM038670.1 coordinate 191,193,387, forward strand.
GGAGAAGTCAGAGTTCCAAAGCAGGAGACAAATCCCCGCAAATCCAGAGAAAGAGGTCTTATAAAAAATTGTAACTCAACAATCGAGATGCACCCATTTCTTAAATACTTTTTACATTGGTGTAGGCACAAGAAGCTCAGGAGAGCACCAACAATCAAGACCATCAAACACAAACAGAGGAGCCCAATGAACAACCCAAACATGTTCATCAAACGGTAGACAATAATGCCACTGAAGACCAAGCCACCAAAAATTGAATCACCAAACAACAGCTACCAGAGTCAGCGCCAGCGTCAACGATTGAAAAGGTGAAGTTGCGAAACTTGCAAGCATGAAATTATAAGATTGTCGCGTGCACAATTAAATAAACTCCAACCTACCACACCTGCACTCACTCCAATGCACTCTCACTTTGCCACCTCTATATTTGAACAGCTGCAAGAAAAAAACAAGGTCACTGACGATGAACACCAAAAAAAGAGCAAGAGAAGGACCGAAAAACACCACACGAAGAACAGGTAGAACAATCAGCAGTAACAAGTACAGAGGTGAAAACACATAATACCTATGAATTATCTTATAGTTCAAAAATACGCATTTCACATTTCACTACTTTCCTCAATCACAGAGAGAGGAGACAGATGAGCAAAAGGAGGCCAAAGAAGAAGAGCAAAATGTTCTTCAAATGGCAGACATCAACATCAAAGAAGACCAAGCGCCAAAATATTCACTCACCGAAAAAACCGCAGCAGAGACGGCAACAAATGACAATGACCGAAAAGGTAAAGTTACATAAGCTGATCCTCCGAAAGTATAAAATAGCTCATTGAAGCTCAAATGCACCGCCACTTAGCCACCGTGTGTTTGAAAAGCTACAAGACAAAAACAACGGGCATGGCGATGAACTCCAAACGACGTAGCAGGAAGATGCACAAAACCTCCACTCAACGAAGAACAAGCACAACAACAAGAAGAAGAACGAGAACAAAGAAGCAGAGACAATGTAAACAACAACGATCGAGAAGGTAAAGTTACATAAGCTGATTCTACGAAAATATAAAGTAGTTCCATGGTTGAAACTTACCACCTTTATGATTGAACAGCTGCAAGACAAAAACCATGACAAAGGATTTATGATCACCAAAACAAAGAACAAGACGGTACCCAAGAAACAACACCCAATCAAGAACGGGTGGAATAGTCAAGATCACCAACGACAGCTCAACAGTGAAGTTGCACGAAATGTTTCCACAAAATGACAACTTAATCACAATCAAAATAGCTCAAAGACGCACTAAACGCTTCGCTATTTTCTCCCATAACAAATGCTATAATTAAAATAAAGTAGCAAGTTAAATCATTTCAATGCTTTTTAAATGACAACGCAGAAACACGAAGAAGGCAACCACGGAAATACAACCAATGAAGCAAGCACACAAATTGTTCAAGAAAAAGAACCAGAAACTATCGAAGAAAACCCTATGCCGTCGTACGATGCCAATTCCGCTTGCACATTGTCAAAGGCCATCCGTGTCGAGACCGAAAAACAAGACGGAAAAACCACCAAGAAGACATAATGGTTGACAAGGAAAAACATGATGCCAAGAAAAGCACAGACGACTCAAATAAGGATGGAGAAGAAACTGAACAAAAGGGTACAACGCAAAAAGAAGAACAAAACATGCCGCAGGAAGCAGAAGGAGAACAAGAAAGGAACAACACTCGACAGGACATATCTTCCAGCATTGAAGCAGGCAAGACAATAGAAACATAATTGCTATCTTGTGATCTTTGTGACTTGGAATTATTTATATTAAATTCAAAATCATCGCAGGCACAGTGGAGAAAGGTGGCAAAGATAGCAATTCGGTCAACAAAGCCATTGAAGACCTGTACAACGTTGTATGCAAGCCATGGACAAAGAGAGAAATATAAGTTCATGCAACTAACACAGAAAACATTCTTACACACAATCATTTTGACTGTATTATGTGTGAACCAAAACATTTTTTAAATATACTTTGCAGGGATCAGCTTTTCATTACAAAGAACAAGTTTGATCTAAATCTAAGACATGTCTCTGAAAGCTTCAAGGTCGGTAAATCAGTACGCATCGAAGCAATAGAGCCCATGCTAACAATCTTGAGAAAACAACTCAATGACACGCGGAGAAAGATTCTGTTGTTAAGCAACACTGTAAGTAAATATCACGGCAAAAGAATCACGTTTAGAACACTATATATGACTTTATAAATAGATAAACTTCCCCTATAGCTGAACTGACAAATTCCCTTTGTCTATCTGGTGATTTAAACAAGCAAGACTCAATAAGGGAAGCCATGACGAAGATCCAATGTGCTACGAAAATAATGATCAACAACAGAATAGAAAAAATTACTACCTGCAAGGCTTATATCATTTTTCAACATGAAAGAAGAAGAAAAACTGCAAGATTATAACATGGTAAGGAGATCAGCTGTTTCAAAAACAAAACACAATTTACATATATGCTATGCAAAGTTCTCTTTTTACTTTATGTTTCTAAATATAAGAAGATTTCCAAATGTTTTATTTTTATTTTGTGTTTTGCAGTTCCTTCTACCATGTTCGTTGAGCGGGTTTGAGCAAGACGAAACTATAAGTCATTACTTCACCATCACAGTTAACATGCAAAAACAGCGTTTTGAACTCCTTGACTCTTCAACTGCATATCCAGGCACAATAGAATTCTTCAACAATGTAACCAGCAAATTAATGAAAATCTGGAAGCACATAAGCACAGAGCTACAACTTTCAGAAAAAAGCATCAACCATTACAAAAAGGTCAGACTGCAGGTGCCACTTCAAGGAGAAGACACGTAAGCACTTCCAACATCTTCACTTATTTATTTATTTTCAATACAACATTCAATACTACAATTACTGAAATAATTCTGTTCTTTCGTCTTTTCAATACAACAATTACCACTATCATTGCTCAAACTTTTCTCTTGTTTCAGATTATTGAATGGAAAAATCTAACCAATACCATTCATCTAAATGCGTAATGGATCATGCGCATTCTACATGTACATGAACCTCAAGCACTACTCCAAAGGATGGATCAACAACAACCTTAAAGCCAGAACAAGTACGAAAGTTGAGGGAAAAGGTTTTATATCAACTAATCAGCCAACACAGAGGGAATACTAAACTGTCACTAATCAAGTGTACAACAGGTAAGTCTTTTCAGAAACTAAATATTACAGTTTCGTAACACTAGAAGAAGTAATATTTTTTTAATTATTATTTTACAGATATGCTGAAATATGAAGTAGATATGGAAGACAAAGAAATGCAACAAGCACAATGTTGCATACTAGAAGAGTTTTCGCCAACTACCGGGCCAAAAGAACATATTATGCATGCGGCAACCACACAAGAGCATGAAGTTATTGATATATCCAGTAAACGCAAAGATATTATGGATGTTAGCAGCCACGCCGTCGCCCAACAATCTTCCACAGTCCATGAACAAAATGATCCACCAATAGAACCAGATCAACCACCACCAGACGACAAGATACCACACCATGCCGAAGAGGAAACAGACGAGCAAAATATCAACAGCAATATCACAACCACAGAGAAACTGGAACAAACAGTAATCGATTTAAAAGAGGATGATGAAGCAACGACGTACCAAATACACAACAACAGGTTTCCGAAAGCGGAAGAAACAAAGATGTTCTTCTTCAAGAAGAAACAGGCTCAACAAGCAATCAAGAAGGCACCTCCAAAGACCATCTCTCTATACTTCCTAAAACCAAAAACAATGGAAAAGCAGGAAGAAGTTGACGAATTTCTTTCAAGCCTTAACCCACTACAACTACAGGTGTACAACGACCATATAAACATGGGCTCTAGCTTCGATTTAATCAAAACATGGCTCAACGAGCATGAAAGCTATGAATTCAACAAAAATCCCAAGCCGTATCTGAAAATCTTGCAAAGAAGAGTCGAGAACATTCAATGCCTCAATCATCTCGAGAACAGTTCGCACAAGAAAATCTCGGTCAAGAAAAGGTCGGTAAAGCCTTCAAGAAGGCTCCTTGGAGAAATCAAGATTCCTACATTTGTCCCAGGAGATTTCAAATTCATGAACAAAGCCAGAGCACTCCATGAATACCTATTCAGCAAAGAAGGACAGGACGAATGCGGAGAGTAAGTACTTTCTCTTGCATAAACAAAAAAACAAACAAATGTTGCCCCTTTTTAAAACAACCTAACTAACGTATAAACTTTTTCTGCTTGCAGTCTAAACGTATATATTAGCTCGAAGCGACACGATTGGATTACAGGAAAACAAATAATGGCACAGCTAATGAAAGGAGATGATGGACAGATGGAGGGCTCCATCGCAAACGCATTGTTCGACGAATGGACATCGCAGCAACAATACAACACAACCGATAAAGCCATACTTCACGTAGAATTTGCAAACGTATGGAGTCCATTTTGACAAAAACACTTGCATCATTTCAGTGAATACAAAGATTGAACTAAAAAGTAGAAAACTTTTTGATCGCAGGTCGTGCTCGGTGTTAAAACTGGAGAGGAAAGAGGACTAGCAGAATTCAATGAGGAAGAAGCATTGAAAGAGTTTGCACCCCTTGTAACAGGCAAGGAACTTTTAAAGAAAAAGATGGTAAGTTAATAGAAATATAGAAACATAACTCATTCTTCCTACAGATTGCACATTCACATGTCATTTAATTCTCCTGACAAGAATTAACTTTAACTCACTCTATCTCCAAACACTGCAGATTATGATACCTTGCAACACAGATAAACACTACACACTGTATGTGCTCAACAAGTACACGAACTCCATCGACATACTTGACTCACTGAATTACAGACACGGAGATGGAAAAAAACATGGAAACACACCATAAGGACCACCAAGAACTGGTATGTCAATTCAACCTTGTTTTCCAATTAGTTTTCCAATTCCTGCATTCCCTTTATTAATGGCAAAACCCAACAATAACACAGATTAAAAGGATGCACGCACTCATGAAGAAGCATTACGGCGAAGCGGAGCTACAAGCCAACAAATGAACCAAACTGGTCGAGGATAGCACAAACACCTAATGAGTTTGCATGCCAAAACAATGAGGTACCCAATGCGGACACTTCATGACTCAATTTGCAAAATACTGGAATGGCATTTAACTCATAAAAGATGATGAGGATTTCGATGTAAGTGAATAGTACAAGAGCAACAATTTTAATTTTTACAAACAGCACTACTTGAATACTTCAATATCCGATAACCTCCATGCAAAGAAAGCAACGTAGATGCCGAGTGGAAACCAGAGTTCCTTTTTACAGCCATATTTGGTGAAACAAACCAAGTAAAGTGGGAGAAACTACCTGGAAGAATCAAAGAATTCAAACCATAAACTTCAAAGTTCTTCTCCACCAAAAAATGTAAGAAAATCATTTCTACTTATCCTCTTTTTTTGTAATAACCTACACATCACACGGTGTTCACCAACATCTTTCGTGTCATGAGAGCTTACATATTACATATCTGCTTCCGTTGACTGAAACAGATGAAACAAAAAGGAAAAAAAGACAAAGCACCAATCCATATCCAAAACATTCTCATTGCTTCCAACACACGTAGGAGGCGTCGACCTCTTCCATCTAGTCATGAGCGACACCGGCAGGAGAAATACAAAAAGTGAGTTGTTTTCTATTGCACCTCAAAATAGTTAGACAGAGGCCAAAAATAATGTAAGAATCTGTTTCTCACTAACCGTCACCTCCAAAATTATTTTCTCTCCCCTGTCGCAGCAAAACTATATTTAGGCGCATCCGCAGGACAAAGTGAAAGCACGCAACTTCATCGGAGCCCAGTGAAGGCGATTTGGTCCAAGACCAAAGACAGAACAACAAACGACATCATATGGAAAAGAGGATCCTCGATGACATAGCAGAAATCTGGGAAAGCGTACAAGTATCAAAAGCAGTGACAGAGTAATATTAGGCCCAAACTTTGCAGAGGTAAACTTTTAAAAAGCAAAATCTTGTGAACATTGCAACAACTACTCTTTTTATATTCTTACACGGCTCTTTTTTCTAACAGTTTTTTTCATCATATATATTGTTTGCAGCATATATTGGATTTGAAGAAACACACAACTACTATTAAAAAATTTAAAATTGAATTGCAAAAAACAAAGAATCGGCTCGTTCCCATGTATCTCAAGGAAAATCAACGGAAAAAGCTCTCAGCAGCAAACATGGTAACAACCTATTCTACCATGACAAAATCAGAAAATATGTGTTCTATTAAATTACTTTATATTAAACTGTCATCTAAGCAACAAGTATTTTGTACGCACATATTCATTCCAATGGAGAAGCATGACCGCTCTGTACTATATGTGCTGGACAAATACAAACACAAAGTTCACATTATTGATCCTCGAGAAACAACTCACAAGGAATTTGAAAAAGAAAAGATACACATCGACAAATTGACACCACAAGAAGCAAGCCGAGTACTTCAGGAAAATGAAGTTGCCAAAGAAAAAAGAGAAAGACAGTTTCAGGAATATCATGTTCATAAGTCGGCAATCGCAAGCATTTATACATAAAAATGAAGTGCTTCAACAAAAGGGTGCGCAAAGATTTTGATACACTATGCACGTCGGCATGCTGGAACATATGGAAGCAGAGGAACGACAGAGTGTTTCGCAACAGCAACACGGCCTCGGAAGCGGAAGTAGCTGAGGCAGTGCACAAGGAACTTCTCCTGTGGGCAGCAGCGCGAGGGAGAGGAGAGCTCAACATCGTAGAGTAGTCGCGTGGTTTGGCTGGAGTGGATGTAGTGGTGACAGCCGCCTGTGGCTGGGCATCGGAACATACCATCTTGTAATTACTCCTTCTATCTTCTATAAAGCTAAGGTACGCAATTTGCGTACTCTCGAAAAAAAACAAGTTGCAATATTAAAACAATTAATTACAAAATACAATATTCCTAGGTACATAGGTTTAAAGAAGTCTTCAACATCATACTAGGACAAACAATGAATGCCAAGGGTACAAGATGGCAGACTCATACCGTGCAAGATGTTCCAGTAGTAGAAAAGGGAGAATCAACATTTGATGTTTTAAAGCTTGCATTCCTCTACAATGGTGAAAAGTTTGTTGAAGACCTGGAAGATTTGACAGTAAGTTTATATATATTTACTTATAAACAACTTATATGCACAAACTCTAATAATATACTTCTCTTCTCGGCAAAATTTCACAGGATGAGGTCAAGACCTGGAGGGCAGAGGCAATGTACATTCTCTTAAATAGCGAGATGAATCAAGTCAAAGCTAGTGAAATGGATGAAGAGATTAGCAAGATCTTAAGCAAAAATGAAGACTAAAACTTTTGATTTAGCCCGCGAAGCTAATTCTATCTAGACGTGACAAAACAATTTGTGAATAACTCACATTTATATGTAATGTAGTTAGAAATTCCGTGTTCATGTTGAAAAAAGAACTATTTCGACAACAGTGCGTCTTACATCATAAGGGAGCGCCAGTAAACTATAAACACCAATGCCTCTTCTTATTTGTACAACAACAGTGACTCCAAAAAGGAACCCTTACGCGTGACTCTGGAAAGCACCGTCCCGTGCCTCCAGAGGCGACATGGCCTCGTGCCACCAAACCCTGGGTCACCATGCCTCCGGGCAATATCCATACACACACATAACCTTACGCGTGACTCTAGAAAGCACCGTCCCATGCCTCCAGAGGCGACATGGCCTCGTGCCACCAAACCCTGGGTCACCATGCCTCCGGGCAATATCCATACACACACATACCCTTACGCGTAATTCTGGAAAGTACCGTCCCGTGCCTCCACCAAACACATGGACAACATGCCTCCGGGCAATATCCATACACACACATACCCTTACGCGTGACTCTGGAAAGCACCGTCCTGTGCCTCCACCAAACCCTGGGTCACCATGCCTCCGGGCAATATCCACACACACACACATATCCTTACGCATGACTCTGGAAAGCACCGTCCCGTGCCTTCAGAGGCGACATGTCCTTGTGCCACCAAACACTGGGTCACCATGCCTCCGGGCAATATCCACACACACACATATCAAGAGCGCAGACCTCCTACGCACACGTGACTTCACATGCTTCAAACCCGTGCCTCCGGAGGCAACATACCAATGCCTTCGTAGTATGCACACATATGCATGCATGCACAAACCTATATATCGTCAACAAATCATAGCTCTTAAATAGACGTGACTACACATTCTTCAAATCTGTGCGTTCTGAAACAAAGCAGCTTGCCTTTTGCACGACCTGCTAGGAGGTTTCCTCGCACTGGAGGCACCGTGTCACACCAGGATGGACAACGCGCGCCTTAAAACAAAGACGCTGCACAACCAACACACACTTCGACCTATGCCCCCCCTTCAAGATGTTTATGAAAATTAAACGAGCCGAAGGCGAGCAGGAGGTTCCCTCGCGCCGGAGGCACCGTGTCACACCGCGACGGAAAACGCACCGCACGAACCAGCACGCTGCACGACCAAACACACACTTCGACCAACACACACTTCTGTTGGAAATATGCCCTAGAGGCAATAATAAAAGTATTATTATTATATTTCCTTGTTCATGATAATTATATTTTATTCATGCTATAATTGTATTATCCGGAAATCGTAATACACGTGTGAATACATAGACCACAATATGTCCCTAGTGAGCCTCTAGTTGACTAGCTCGTTGATCAACAGATAGTCATGGTTTCCTGACTATGGACATTGGATGTCATTGATAACGGGATCACATCATTAGGACAATGATGTGATGGACAAGACCCAATCCTAAGCATAGCACAAGATCGTGTAGTTCGTTTTGCTAGAGCTTTTCCAATGTCAAGTATCTCTTCCTTAGACCATGAGATCGTGTAAACTCCCGGATATCGTAGGAGTGCTTTGGGTGTACCAAACGTCACAACGTGACTGGGTGACTATAAAGGTGCACTACAGGTATCTCCGAAAGTGTCTGTTGGGTTCACACGGATCAAGACTGGGATTTGTCACTCCATATGACGGAGAGGTATCACGGCCCACTCGGTAGTGCATCATCATAATGAGCTCAAAGTGACCAAGTGTTTGGTCACGGGATCATGCATTACGGCATGCGAGTAAAGTGACTTGCGATAACGAGATTGAGCGAGGTATTGGGATACCGACGATCGAATCTCGGGCAAGTAAAATACCGATTGACAAAGGGAATTGTATACGGGTTGTTTGAATCCTCGACATCATGGTTCAACCGATGAGATCATCGAGGAGCATGTGGGAGCCAACATGGGTATCCGGATCCCGCTGTTGGTTATTGCCCGAGAGCTGTCTCGGTCATGTTCTGCATGTCTCCGAGCCCGTATGGTCTACACACTTAAGGTTCGGTGACGCTTAGGGTTGTATGAATATGAGTATGCAGCAAACCGAATGTTGTTGAGTCCGGATGAGATCCCGGACGTCACGAGGAGTTCGGAATGGTCCGGAGGTAAAGATTTATATATAGGAAGTCTTATTTTGGTCGCCGGAAAAGTTTCACACTTTATCGGTATTGTACCGGAGTGCCGAAGGGGTGCAGGGTCCACCGGGGTCCACCTGCCCCGGGGGCACATGGGCTGTAGGGGTGCGCTTGGCCTATATGGGCCAAGGGCACCAGCCCCAAAAGGCCCATGCGCCTAGAGATAAGAGGAGGGAGAATCCAAGAGGGAAGGCACCTCAGGGGTGCCTTGGGAGGATGGACTCCTCCCCTCTTGGCCGCACCCCTTCCTTGGAGGAAGGGGCAAGGCTGCGCCCTCCCCCCCTCTCTTGCACCTATATAAAGGGAGGGGAGGGAGGGGTGGCCGTACCCTGAAGCCCTTGGCACCTCCCCTCTCTGCTACACCTCCTCCTCCTCCCGTAGTTGCTTAGTGAAGCCCTGCCGGAGTTCTGCTGCATCCACCACCACGCCTGGCCGTCTGCTGGATCATCATCAACCTCTCCTTCCCCCTTGCTGGATCAAGAAGGAGGCGACGTCATCCGCTCCGTACGTGTGTTAAACGCGGAGGTGATGTCCGTCGGCACTAGGTCATCGGTGATCTGAATCACGGCGAGTACGACTCCATCATCCCCGTTCCATTGAACGCTTCCGCACGCGATCTACAAGTGGTATGTAGATGCAATCACTCTCCCATGACTCGTTGCTAGATGAACTCATAGATGGATCTTGGTGAAACCGTAGGAAAAATTTTAATTTTCTGCAACGTTCCCCAACAGTGGCATCATGAGCCAGGTTTATGTGTAGTTCTCTATTGCACGAGTAGAACACAATTTTGTTGTGGGCGTAGATCTTGTCAACTTGCTTGCCGCTACTAGTCTTATCTTGCTTCAGCAGTATTGTGGGATGAAGCGGCCCGGACCAACCTTACACGTACGCTTACGTGAGACCGGTTCCACCGACTGACATGCAGTAGTTGCATAAGGTGGCTGGCGGGTGTCTGTCTCTCCCACTTTAGTTGGAGCGGATTCGATGAAAAGATTCCTTATGAAGGGTAAATAGAAGTTGACAAAATCACGTTGTGGTTATTCGTAGGTAAGAAAACGTTCTTGCTAGAACCCAATTGCAGCCACGTAAAGATGCAACAACAATTAGAGGACGTCTAACTTGTTTTTGCAGCAATTGTCATGTGATGTGATATGGCCGTAAGTTGTGATGAATGATGAATGATATATTGTGATGTATGAGATCATGTTCTTGTAATAGGAATCACGACTTGCATGTCGATGAGTATGACAACCGGCAGGAGCCATAGGAGTTGTCTTTATTTTTGTATGACCTGCGTGTCATTCAAGAACGCCATGTAAAATTACTTTACTTTATTGCTAAATGCGTTAGCCATAGAAGTAGAAGTAGTCGTTGGCGTGACAACTTCATGAAGACACGATGATGGAGATCATGATGTCATGCCGGTGACGAAGATGATCATGGAGCCCCGAAGATGGAGATCGAAGGAGCTATATGATATTGGCCATATCATGTCACTACTATATATAATTGCATGTGATGTTTATTATGTGTATGCATCTTGTTTACTTAGAACGACGGTAGTAAATAAAATGATCCCTTATAATAATTTCAAGAAAGTGTTCCCCCTAACTGTGCACCGTTGCTAAAGTTAAATGCTTCAAGCACCACGTGATGATCGGGTGTGATAGATCCTTACGTTCACATACAATGGGTGTAAGACAGATTTACACATGCGTAACACTTAGGGTTAACTTGACGAGCCTAGCATGTACGGACATGGCCTCGGAACACAAGAGACCGAAAGGTCGAACACGAGTCGTATGGAAGATACGATCAACATGGAGATGTTCACCGGCGATGACTAGTCCGTCTCACGTGATGATCGGACACGGCCTAGTCGACTCGGATCGTGTAACACTTAGATGACTAGAGGGATGTCAGATCTGAGTGGGAGTTCATTAAATAATTTGATTAGATGAACTTAGTCTAAAACTTTTGCAAAATATGTCGTGTAGATCAAATGGCCAACGCTAATGTCACCATGAACTTCAACGTGTTCCTAGAGAAAACCAAGCTGAAAGATGATGGCAGCAACTATTCGGACTGGGTCCGGAACCTGAGGGTTATCCTCATAGCTGCCAAGAAACAATATGTCCTAGAAGCACCGCTAGGTGATGCACCCATCCTGCAGAACCAAGACGTTATGAACGCTTGGCGGTCTCGTCTTGATGATTACTCCCTCGTTCGGTCAAGGCATGCTGTACAGCTTAGAACCGGGGCTCCAAAAGCGTTTTGAGCAACACAGAGCATATGAGATGTTCAAGGAGCTGAAAATGGTTTTCCAAGCTCATGCCCGGGTCGAGAGATATGAAGTCTCCGACAAGTTCTATAGTTGTAAGATGGAGGAAAACAGTTACATCGGTGAGCACATACTCAAAATGTCAGGTTGCACAACCGCTTTGTCCCAATGGACATCAACCTCCCGGATGAGGCGGTCATTGACAGAATCCTTCAGACGCTCCCACCAAGCTACAAGAGCTTTTTGATGAACTACAATATGCAGGGGATGGTGAAAACTATTCCTGAAGTATTTTCAATGCTAAAGTCAGCAGAGGTAGAAATCAAGAAAGAGCATCAAGTGTTGATGGTCAATAAAACCACTAAGTTCAAAAAGGGCAAGGGTAAGAAGAACTTCAAGAAGGACGGCAAAGATGTTTGCGCCCTTAAGCAAGTTGCCGAAGAAGTCAAAGAATGGACCCAAGCCCGAGACCGAGTGCTTTTATTGCAAAGGGAAGGGTCCTTTGAGCGGAACTGCCCCAAATACTTAGCGCATAAGAAGTCCGGCAACACTAAAGGTATATTTGATATACATGTAATTGATGTGTACCTTACGATTACTCGTAGTAACTCCTGGTATTTGATACCGTGTCGTTGCTCATATATGTAACTCACAAAGAACTACGGAATAAACGGAGATCGGCGAAGGATGAGGTGACGATCTTGGCGTCGGGAATGGTTCCAAGGTCGATGTGATCGCCGTCGCACGCTACCTCTACATTTACCTACGGGATTAGTTTTAAACCTCAATAATTGTTATTTAGTACCAAGTTTGAGCATGAACATTGTATCGTGATCTCGTTTAATACGAGATGGCTACTCATTTAAATCCGAGAATAATGGTTGTTCTATTTATATGAGAGAAATGTTTTATGGACATGCTCCGATGGTCAATGGTTTATTCTTAATGAATCTCGAACGTAATATTACACATATTCATAGTGTGAATACCAAAAGATGTAAAGTTGATAACGATAGTCCCACATACTTGTGGTACCGCCGCCTTGGTCACATTGGTGTCAAGCGCATGAAGAAGCTCCATTCGATGGAATTTTAGAGTCTCTCGATTATGAATCATTTGACACATGCGAACCATGCCTTATGGGCAAAATGACCAAGACTCCGTTCTCCGGAACAATGGAGCGAGCAACCAACTTATTGGAAATCATACATACCGATGTGTGCGGTCCAATGAGCGTTGAGGCTCGCGGAGGATATCGTTATGTTCTCACTCTCACTGACGACTTAAGTAGATATGGGTATGTCTACTTGATGAAACACAAGTCTGAGACCTTTGAAAAGTTCAAGGAATTTCAGAATGAAGTAGAGAATCAACGTGACCGAAAGATAAAATTCTTGCGATCAGATCGTGGAGGAGAATATTTAAGTCACGAATTTGGTACACACTTAAGGAAATGTGGAATCGTTTCACAACTCACGCCGCTGGAACACCTCGGTAATAACGGTGTGTCCGAACGTCGTAATCACACTATATTGGATATGGTGCGATCTATGATGTCTCTTACTGATTTACCACTATCATTTTGGGGATACGCTCTAGAGACAGCTACATTCACTTTAAATAGGGCACCGTCTAAATCCGTTGAGACGACACCGTATGAATTATGGTTTGGGAAGAAACCTAAGCTGTCATTTCTAAAAGTTTGGGGATGCGATGCTTATGTCAAGAAACTTCAACCTGAAAAGCTCGAACCCAAGTCGGAAAAATGCATCTTCATAGGATACCCTAAGGAAACCATTGGGTATACCTTCTACCTTAGATCCGAAGGCAAGATCTTTGTTGCCAAGAACGGATCCTTTCTGGGAAAAGAGTTTCTCTCGAAAGGAGTAAGTGGGAGGAAAGTAGAACTCGATGAAGTACTACCTCTTGAACCGGAAAGTGGTGCGGCTCAGAAAATGTTCCTGTGGTGCCTACCCGGATCGGAGAGGAAATTAATGATGATGATCAAGGTACTTCGGATCAAGTTACTACTGAACTTCGTGGGTCCACTAGGACACGTTCCGCACCAGAGTGGTACGGCAACCCTGTCATGGAAATCATGTTGTTAGACAACGGTGAACCTTCGAACTATGAAGAAGCGATGGCGGGCCCAGATTCCAACAAATGGCTTGAAGCCATGCAATCCGAGATAGGATCCATGTATGAAAACAAAGTATGGACTTTGACAGACTTGCCCGATGATCGGCGGCGATAGAAAACAAATGGATCTTTAAGAAGAAGATTTAACGCGGATGGTAATGTTACCATCTATAAAGCTCTACTTGTCACTAAGGGTTATCGACAAGTTCAAGGGATTGACTACGATGAGACTTTCTCTCCCGTAGCGAAGCTTAAGTCCGTCCGAATCATGTTAGCAATTGTCGCATACTATGATTATGAGATATGGCAGATGGACATCAAAACGGCATTCCTTAACGGTTATCTTAAGGAAGAGCTGTATATGATGCAGCCGGAAGGTTTTGTCGATCCTAAGAATGCTAACAAAGTATGCAAGCTCCAATGATCCATTTATGGGCTGGTGCAAGCATCTCGGAGTTGGAACATTCGCTTTGATGAGATGATCAAAGCGTTTGGGTTTATGCAGACTGATGGAGAAGCCTGCGTTGACATGAAAGTGGGTGGGAGCTCGGGAGCATTTCTCATAGTATATGTAGATGACATACTTTTGATGGGAAATGATATATAACTTTTGGACAACATTAAGGCCTACTTGAATAAGAGTTTTTCAATGAAGGACCTTGGAGAAGCTGCTTACATATTAGGCATCAAAATCTATAGGGATAGATCGAGACGCCTCATAGGTCTTTCACAAAGCACATACCTTGATAAGATTTTGAAGAAGTTCAAAATGGATCAGTCCAAGAAAGGGTTCTTGCCTGTTTTGCAAGGTGTGAAATTGAGCTTGGCTCAATGCCCGACCACGGCAAAAGATAAAGAAGAGATGAGTGTCATCCCCTATGCCTCAGCCATAGGATCTATTATGTATGCCATGCTGTGTACCAGACCTGATGTAAACCTTGCCGTAAGTTTGGTAGGAAGGTACCAAAGTAATCCCAACAAGGAACACTGGACAGCGGTCAAGAATATCTTGAAGTACCTGAAAAGGACTAAGGACATGTGTCTCGTGTATGGTGGTGACGAAGAGCTCGTCGTAAAGGGTTACGTTGATGCTAGCTTCGACACAGATCTGAATGACTCTAAGTCGCAAACCGGATACGTGTATATGTTGAATGGTGGAGCAAGATGGCTGGTGCAAAGCGAAGCGTCGTGGCGGGATCTACATGTGAAGCGGAGTACATGGCAGCCTCGGAGGCAGCACATGAAGCAATATGGGTGAAGGAGTTCATCACCGACCTAGGAGTCATACCCAATGCGTCGGGGCTGATCAAACTCTTCTGTGACAACACTGGAGCTATTGCACTTGCCAAGGAGCCCAGGTTTCACAAGAAGACCAGGCACATCAAGCGTCGCTTCAACTCCATCCGTGAAAATGTTCAAGTTGGAGACACAGAAATTTTCAAAGTGCATACGGATCTGAATGTCGCTAATCCGTTGACTAAACCTCTTCCGCGAGCAAAACATGATCAACACCAGAACTCTATGGGTGTTCGGTTCATCACAATGTAACTAGATGATTGACTCTAGTGCAAGTGGGAGATCATGGAAATATGCCCTAGAGGCAATAATAAAATGGTTACTATTATATTTCTTTGTTCATGATAATAGTCTATTATTCATGCTATAATTGTGTTATCCGAAAATCGTAATACACGTGTGAATACATAGACCACAACGTGTCGCTAGTGAGCCTCTAGTTGACTAGCTCGTTGATCAACAGATAGTCATGGTTTCGACTATGGACATTGGATGTCATTGATAACGGGATCACATCATTAGGAGAATGATGTGATGGACAAGACCCAATCCTAAGCATAGCACAAGATCGTGTAGTTCGCTTTTGCTAGAGCTTTTCCAATGTCAAGTATCTCTTCCTTAGACCATGAGATCGTGTAAACTCCGGATACCGTAGGAGTGCTTTGGGTGTACCAAACGTCACAACGTAATCGGGTGACTATAAAGGTGCACTACGGTATCTCCGAAAGTGTCTGCGGTTGACACGGATCGAGACTGGATTTGTCACTCCGTATGACGGAGAGGTATCACCGGGCCCACTCGGTAGTGCATCATCATAATGAGCTCAAAGTGACCAAGTGTTTGGTCACGGGATCATGCATTACGGCATGCAGTAAAGTGACTTGCCGGTAACGAGATTGAACAAGGTATTGGGATACCGACGATCGAATCTCGTGCAAGTAAAATACCGATTGACAAAGGGAATTGTATACGGGGTTGTTTGAATCCTCGACATCGTGGTTCAACCGATGAGATCATCGAGGAGCATGTGGGAGCCAACATGGGTATCCAGATCCCGCTGTTGGTTATTGCCCGAGAGCTGTCTCGGTCATGTCTTGCACCCCGTCTTATCAAAGCGTTTGGGTTTATGCAGACTTATGGAGAAGCCTGCGTTTATAAGAAAGTGAGTGGGAGCTCTGTAGCATTTCTCATATTATATGTGGATGACATACTTTTGATGGTAAATGATATAGAACTTTTGGACAGCATTAAGGCCTACTTGAATAAGAGTTTTTCAATGAAGGACCTTGGAGAAGCTACTTACATATTAGGCATCAAAATCTATAGGGATAGATCGAGACGCCTCATAGGTCTTTCACAAAGCACATACCTTGATAAGATTTTGAAGAAGTTCAAAATGGATCAGTCCAAGAAAGGGTTCTTGCCTGCTTTTGCAAGGTGTGAAATTGAGCTCGGCTCAATGCCCGACCACGGCAAAAGATAAGGAAGAGATGAGTGTCATCCCCTATGCCTCGTGCATAGGATCTATTATGTATGCCATGCTGTGTACTGCACCTGATGTAAACCTTGCCGTAAGTTTGGTAGGAAGGTACCAAAGTAATCCCAAAGAAGGAACACCGGACAGCGGTCAAGAATATCCCTGAAGTACACGAAAAGGACAAAGGACATGTTTCTCGTTTATGGAGGTGACGAAGAGCTCGTCAGAAGGGTTACGCCGACGCTTAGCTTCGACACGCATCCGATGACTCTAAGTCACAAACCGGATACGTGTATATGTTGAATGGTGGAGCAAGAAGTGCAGCCGCAAGCGAAGCGTCGTGGCGGGATCTACATGTGAAGCGGAGTACATGGCAGCCTCGGAGGCAGCACATGAAGCAATATGGGTGAAGGAGTTCATCACCGACCTAGGAGTCATACCCAATGCGTCGGGGCCGATCAAACTCTTGTGACAACACTTTGGAGCTATTGCACTTGCCAAGGAGCCCAGGTTTCACAAGAAGACCAGCACATCAAGCGTCGCTTCAACTCCATCCGTGAAAATGTTCAAGTTGGAGACACGTAAATTTGCAAAGTGCATACGGATCTGAATGTCGCAGATCCGCTGACTAAACCTCTTCCATGAGCAAAACATGATCAACACCGTAACTCTATGGGTGTTCGGTTCATCACAATGTAACTAGATTATTGACTCTAGTGCAAGTGGGAGACTGTTGGAAATATGCCCTAGAGGCAATAATAAAAGTATTATTATTATATTTCCTTGTTCATGATAATTGTCTTTTATTCATGCTATAATTGTATTATCCGGAAATCGTAATACACGTGTGAATACATAGACCACAATATGTCCCTAGTGAGCCTCTAGTTGACTAGCTCGTTGATCAACAGATAGTCATGGTTTCTGACTATGGACATTGGATGTCATTGATAACGGGATCACATCATTAGGAGAATGATGTGATGGACAAGACCCAATCCTAAGCATAGCACAAGATCGTGTAGTTCGTTTTGCTAGAGTTTTTCCAATGTCAAGTATCTCTTCCTTAGACCATGAGATCGTGTAAACTCCCGGATACCGTAGGAGTGCTTTGGGTGTACCAAACGTCACAACGTAACTGGGTGACTATAAAGGTGCACTACTGTATCTCCGAAAGTGTCATTGGGTTGACACGGATCGAGACTGGGATTTGTCACTCCGTATGACGAAGAGGTATCACTGGGCCCACTCGGTAGTGCATCATCATAATGAGCTCAAAGTGACCAAGTGTTTGGTCACAGGATCATGCATTACGGTACAAGTAAAGTGACTTGCCGGTAACGAGATTGAACGAGGTATTGGGATACCGACGATCGAATCTCAGGCAAGTAAAATACCGATTGACAAAGGGAATTGTATACAGGGTTGTTTGAATCCTCGACATCGTGGTTCAACCGATGAGATCATCGAGGAGCATGTGGGAGCCAACATGGGTATCCAGATCCATTGTTGGTTATTGCCGAGAGCTGTCTCGGTCATGTCTTGCACCCCGTCTTATCAAAGCGTTTGGGTTTATGCAGACTTATGGAGAAGCCTGCGTTTACAAGAAAGTGAGTGGGAGCTCTGTAGCATTTCTCATATTATATGTGGATGACATACTTTTGATGGGAAATGATATAGAACTTTTGGACAGCATTAAGGCCTACTTGAATCGAGTTTTCAATGAAGGACCTTGGAGAAGCTGCTTACATATTAGGCATCAAAATCTATAGGGATAGATCGAGACGCCTCATAGGTCTTTCACAAAGCACATACCTTGATAAGATTTTGAAGAAGTTCAAAATGGATCGGTCCAAGAAAGGGTTCTTGCCTGTTTTGCAAGGTGTGAAATTGAGCTTGGCTCAATGCCCGACCACGGCAAAAGATAAAGAAGAGATGAGTGTCATCCCCTATGCCTCAGCCATAGGATCTATTATGTATGCCATGCTGTGTACTGCACCTGATGTAAACCTTGCCGTAAGTTTGGTAGGAAGGTACCAAAGTAATCCCAGCAAGGAACACCGGACAGCGGTCAAGAATATCCTGAAGTACCGAAAAGGACAAAGGACATGTTTCTCGTTTATGGAGGTGACGAAGAGCTCGTCAGTAAAGGGTTACGTCGATGCTAGCTTCGACACGCATCTGAATGACTCTAAGTCACAAACCGGATACGTGTATATGTTGAATGGTGGAGCGATGGTAGTGCGGTGCAAGCGAGCGTCGTGGCGGGATCTACATGTGAAGCGGAGTACATGGCAGCCTCGGAGGCAGCACATGAAGCAATATGGGTGAAGGAGTTCATCACCGACCTAGAGTCATACCCAATGCGTCGGGCTGATCAAACTCTTCTGTGACAACACCGGAGCTATTGCACTTGCCAAGGAGCCCGTGTTTCACAAGAAGACCAGCACATCAAGCGTCGCTTCAACTCCATCCGTGAAAATGTTCAAGTTGGAGACACAGAAATTTGCAAAGTGCATACGGATCTGAATGTCGCAGATCCGCTGACTAAACCTCTTCCATGAAAGCAAAACATGATCAACACCGTAACTCTATGGGTGTTCGGTTCATCACAATGTAACTAGATGATTGACTCTAGTGCAAGTGGGAGGCTGTTGGAAATATGCCCTAGAGGCAATAATAAAATGGTTACTATTATATTTCTTTGTTCATGATAATAGTCTATTATTCATGCTATAATTGTGTTATCCGAAAATCGTAATACACGTGTGAATACATAGACCACAACGTGTCGCTAGTGAGCCTCTAGTTGACTAGTTCGTTGATCAACAGATAGTCATGGTTTCCTGACTATGGACATTGGATGTCATTGATAACGGGATCACATCATTAGGAGAATGATGTGATGGACAAGACCCAATCCTAAGCATAGCACAAGATCGTGTAGTTCGTTTTGCTAGAGCTTTTCCAATGTCAAGTATCTCTTCCTTAGACCATGAGATCGTGTAAACTCCCGGATACCGTAGGATTGCTTTGGGTGTACCAAACGTCACAACGTAACTGGGTTTCTATAAAGGTGCACTACAGGTATCTCCGAAAGTGTCTGTTGGGTTGACACGGATCGAGACTGGGATTTGTCACTCCGTATGACGGAGAGGTATCACTGGGCCCACTCGGTAGTGCATCATCATAATGAGCTCAAAGTGACCAAGTGTTTGGTCACGGGATCATGCATTATGGTACGAGTAAAGTGACTTGCCGGTAACGAGATTGAACGAGGTATTGGGATACCGACGATCGAATCTCGTGCAAGTAACGTACCGATTGACAAAGGGAATTGTATACGGGGTTGTTTGAATCCTCGACATCGTGGTTCAACCGGTGAGATCATCGAGGAGCATGTGGGAGCCAACATGGGTATCCAGATCCCGCTGTTGGTTATTGCCCGAGAGCTGTCTCGGTCATGTCTTGCACCCCGTCTTATCAAAGCGTTTGGGTTTATGCAGACTTATGGAGAAGCCTGCGTTTACAAGAAAGTGAGTGGGAGCTCTGTAGCATTTCTCATATTATATGTGGATGACATACTTTTGATGGGAAATGATATAGAACTTTTGGACAGCATTAAGGCCTACTTGAATAAGAGTTTTTCAATGAAGGACCTTGGAGAAGCTGCTTACATATTAGGCATCAAAATCTATAAGGATAGATCGAGACGCCTCATAGGTCTTTCACAAAGCACATACCTTGATAAGATTTTGAAGAAGTTCAAAATGGATCAGTCCAAGAAAGGGTTCTTGCCTGTTTTGCAAGGTGCGAAATTGAGCTTGGCTCAATGCCCGACCACGGCAAAAGATAAAGAAGAGATGAGTGTCATCCCCTATGCCTCAGCCATAGGATTTATTATGTATGCCATGCTGTGTACCGCACTGATGTAAACCTTGTCGTAAGTTTGGTAGGAAGGTACCAAAGTAATCCCAGCAAGGAACACCGGACAGCGGTCAAGAATATCCTGAAGTACACCGAAAAGGACAAAGGACATGTTTCTCGTTTATGGAGGTGACGAAGAGCTCGTCAGAAAGGGTTACGCCGATGCTAGCTTCGACACGCATCTGGATGACTCTAAGTCACAAACCGGATACGTGTATATGTTGAATGGTGGAGCGATGGTAGTGCAACCGCAAGCGTAGCGTCGTGGCGGGATCTACATGTGAAGCGGAGTACATGGCAGCCTCGGAGGCAGCACATGAAGCAATATGGGTGAAGGAGTTCATCACCGACCTAGGAGTCATACCCAATGCGTCGGGGCTGATCAAACTCTTCGTGACAACACTGGAGCTATTGCACTTGCCAAGGAGCCCAGGTTTCACAAGAAGACCAGGCACATCAAGCGTCGCTTCAACTCCATCCGTGAAAATGTTCAAGTTGGAGACACAGAAATTTGCAAAGTGCATACGGATCTGAATGTCGCAGATCCGTTGACTAAACCTCTTCCGCGAGCAAAACATGATCAACACCAGAACTCTATGGGTGTTCGGTTCATCACAATGTAACTAGATGATTGACTCTAGTGCAAGTGGGAGACTGTTGGAAATATGCCCTAGAGGCAATAATAAAATGGTTACTATTATATTTCTTTGTTCATGATAATAGTCTATTATTCATGCTATAATTGTGTTATCCGAAAATCGTAATACACGTGTGAATACATAGACCACAACGTGTCGCTAGTGAGCCTCTAGTTGACTAGCTCGTTGATCAACAGATAGTCATGGTTTCCTGACTATGGACATTGGATGTCATTGATAACGGGATCACATCATTAGGAGAATGATGTGATGGACAAGACCCAATCCTAAGCATAGCACAAGATCGTGTAGTTCGTTTTGCTAGAGCTTTTCCAATGTCAAGTATCTCTTCCTTAGACCATGAGATCGTGTAAACTCCCGGATACCGTAGGAGTGCTTTGGGTGTACCAAACGTCACAACGTAACTGGGTGACTATAAAGGTACACTACAGCTATCTCCGAAAGTGTCTGTTGGGTTGACACGGATCGAGACTGTGATTTGTCACTCCGTATGACGGAGAGGTATCACTGGGCCCACTCGGTAGTGCATCATCATAATGAGCTCAAAGTGACCAAGTGTTTGGTCACGGGATCATGCATTACGGTACGAGTAAAGTGACTTGCCGGTAACGAGATTGAACGAGGTATTGGGATACCGACGATCGAATCTCGGGCAAGTAAAATACCGATTGACAAAGGGAATTGTATATGGGGTTGTTTGAATCCTCGACATCGTGGTTCAACCGATGAGATCATCGAGGAGCATGTGGGAGCCAACATGGGTATCCAGATCCCGGCTGTTGGTTATTGCCCGAGAGCTGTCTCGGTCATGTCTTGCACCCCGTCTTATCAAAGCGTTTGGGTTTATGCAGACTTATGGAGAAGCCTGCGTTTATAAGAAAGTGAGTGGGAGCTCTGTAGCATTTCTCATATTATATGTGGATGACATACTTTTGATGGTAAATGATATAGAACTTTTGGACAGCATTAAGGCCTACTTGAATAAGAGTTTTTCAATGAAGGACCTTGGAGAAGCTACTTACATATTAGGCATCAAAATCTATAGGGATAGATCGAGACGCCTCATAGGTCTTTCACAAAGCACATACCTTGATAAGATTTTGAAGAAGTTCAAAATGGATCAGTCCAAGAAAGGGTTCTTGCCTGTTTTGCAAGGTGTGAAATTGAGCTCGGCTCAATGCCCGACCACGGCAAAAGATAAGGAAGAGATGAGTGTCATCCCCTATGCCTCAGGCATAGGATCTATTATGTATGCCATGCTGTGTACCAGACCTGATGTAAACCTTGCCGTAAGTTTGGTAGGAAGGTACCAAAGTAATCCCAGCAAGGAACACTGGACAGCGGTCAAGAATATCCTGAAGTACTGAAAAGGACAAAGGACATGTTTCTCGTTTATGGAGGTGACGAAGAGCCTGCGTCAGAAGGGTTACGTCGACGCTAGCTTCGACACGCATCTGAATGACTCTAAGTCACAAACCGGATACGTGTATATGTTGAATGGTGGAAGCGATGGTAGTGCGGTACCGCAAGCGAGCGTCGTGGCGGGATCTACATGTGAAGCGGAGTACATGGCAGCCTCGGAGGCAGCACATGAAGCAATATGGGTGAAGGAGTTCATCACCGACCTAGGAGTCATACCCAATGCGTCGGGCCGATCAAACTCTTCTGTGACAACACCGAGCTATTGCACTTGCCAAGGAGCCCAGGTTTCACAAGAAGACCGAGCACATCAAGCGTCGCTTCAACTCCATCCGTGAAAATGTTCAAGTTGGAGACACGTAAATTTGCAAAGTGCATACGGATCTGAATGTCGCAGATCCGCTGACTAAACCTCTTCCATGAAAGCAAAACATGATCAACACCAGAACTCTATGGGTGTTCGGTTCATCACAATGTAACTAGATTATTGACTCTAGTGCAAGTGGGAGACTGTTGGAAATATGCCCTAGAGGCAATTATAAAAGTATTATTATAATATTTCCTTGTTCATGATAATTGTCTTTTATTCATGCTATAATTGTATTATCCGGAAATCGTAATACACGTGTGAATACATAGACCACAATATGTCCCTAGTGAGCCTCTAGTTGACTAGCTCGTTGATCAACGAGATAGTCATGGTTTCCTGACTATGGACATTGGATGTCATTGATAACGGGATCACATCATTAGGAGAATGATGTGATGGACAAGACCCAATCCTAAGCATCGCACAAGATCGTGTAGTTCATTTTGCTAGAGCTTTTCCAATGTCAAGTATCTCTTCCTTAGACCATGAGATCGTGTAAACTCCCGGATACCGTAGGAGTGCTTTGGGTGTACCAAACGTCACAACGTAATCGGGTGACTATAAAGGTGCACTACATGTATCTCCGAAAGTGTCTGTTGGGTTGACACGGATCGAGATTGGGATTTGTCACTCCGTATGACGGAGAGGTATCACTGGGCCCACGCGGTAGTGCATCATCATAATGAGCTCAAAGTGTCCAAGTGTTTGGTCACGGGATCATGCATTACGGTGCGAGTAAAGTGACTTGCCGGGTAACGAGATTGAACGAGGTATTGGGATACCGACGATCGAATCTCGTGCAAGTAAAATACCGATTGACAAAGGGAATTGTATACGGGTTGTTTGAATCCTCGACATCGTGGTTCAACCGATGAGATCATCGAGGAGCATGTGGGAGCCAACATGGGTATCCAGATCCCGCTGTTGGTTATTGCCCGAGAGCTGCCTCGGTCATGTCTGCATGTCTCCCGAGCCCGTAGGGTCTACACACTTAAGGTTCGGTGACGCTAGGGTTGTATGAATATGAGTATGCAGCAAACCGAATGTTGTTCGGAGTCCCGGATGAGATCCCGGACGTCAAGAGGAGTTCCGGAATGGTCCGGAGGTAAAGATTTATATATAGGAAGTCTTATTTTGGTCGTAGGAAAAGTTTCGCACTTTATCGGTATTGTACCGAGTGCCGAAAGGGGTCCGGGGTCCACCGGGGGTCCACCTGCCTGGGGCCACATGGGCGGTAGGGGGTGCGCCTTGGCCTATATGGGCCAAGGGCACCAGCCCCAAAAGGCCCATGCGCCTAGAGATAAGAGGAAGGGAGAGTCCAAAGAGGGGAAGGCACCTCCGAGGTGCCTTGGGGAGGATGGACTCCTCCCCCCCACTTGGCCGCACCCCATCCTTGGAGGAAGGGGCAAGGCTGCGCCCTCCCCCCCTCTCTTGCACCTATATAAAGGGAGGGGAGGGAGGGGTGGTCGCACTCAAGCCCTTGGCACCTCCCTCTCTGCTACACCTCCTCCTCCTTCCGTAGTTGCTTAGCGAAGCCTCACGGAGTTCTGCTGCATCCACCACCACGCCGTCGTCCGCTGGATCATCATCAACCTCTCCTTCCCCTTGCTGGATCAAGAAGGAGGAGACGCCATCCGCTCGTCTGCGTGTTGAACACGGAGGTGTTGTCCGCTCGGCACTTGGTCATCGGTGATCTCAATCACGGCGAGTACGACTCCATCATCCCCGTTCCATTGAACGCTTCCGCACGCGATCTACAAGTGGTATGTAGATGCAATCACTCTCCCATGACTCGTTGCTAGATGAACTCATAGATGGATCTTGGTGAAACCGTAGGAAAAATTTTAATTTTCTCGCAACGCTCCCCAACAACCCGACCTATGCCCCCCTTCAATATGTTTATGAAAATTAAACGAGCCGGCGAGCAGAGGTTTCTCATACGAGGCGCCTGCGGTCACACCACGACGGACAACGCCCGCACGAACCAAAGCACGCTGCACGACCAAACACACACTTCGACCTATGCCCCCTTCAATATGTTTATGAAAATTAAACGAGCCGAAGGCAGCAGAGGTTCCTTATACCGGAGGCGCCAGTGGTCACACCGCTGACGGACAACGCTACCGCACGAATCCAAAGACGCTGCACGCACCAAACACACACTTCGACCTATGCCCCCCTTCAAGATGTTTATGAAAATTAAACGAGCGAAGGCGAGCACGAGGTTCCTCATACGGAGGCGCCGTGTCACACCGCTGACGGACAACGCACCGCACGAATCCAAGACGCTGCACGACCAAACACACACTTCGACCAACACACACTTCGACCTATGCCCCCCTTCAAGATGTTTATGAAAATTAAACGAGCCGAAGGCGAGCAGGAGGTTCCCTCACGCCGGAGGCGCCGTGTCACACCGCGACGGACAACGTGCCGCGCGAACGAGCACATTTTTCTTCAATTTAGTAAAGTTTTTCTTCCTAAACCCATGCCTCTCCTAGTGTTCACCTGTGCCTATAAAGAAGTCACACGATTGAACAATTCTGAACACTGCCGTTTTACATTAAAAAGTTGATTTTTTTTCGTTACTTGAAAGGTCACATTTGATATTGTTGGTAGTCCCCGCTCGTAACTACCCCATAAATCTCCATATCCCGGAAATATAATGGGAACAAAAAGGGAAACGATAAAGGGAAACAGGGAACCAAGCGCCAATCTGGTATTTTTTGTGTTTCACGGAAAGGGAAAACGGAAAAATGTGGTAGTATGAGGGTCAAAGTGCAAAACGCATGAAACCACAAACCGAAGGAAAATCGGGAACCAACAAAGCGCCACTGGTTTTCTCAAGCGGGAGGCGCTCATGCAACACTTGTCACGCGCGGGGCGCTCCCGAACCGCTCGTTACGGAGCGCTTGTTAACTAGTTGCTCCCTCTGAAGAGTGCTTAGCCTGCTTGTCTGATGCTTGCTTTACACCGGCATTTCCTAAACGGCGCCTTAAGCACCCGTTTTAGGTGTTAGGGCAAACGGGCGCACCCTACGCTAACCACCACAGCCACCGCACCTTTTGCGTCTCAAATCAGTTTTTTACTTCTTTTCTTCTTTCCTTGTTTCTTTTTCGTTTTTTATTTTTTCTTGGCAGAGTTTCGGTTTTTTTTATTTTATTTTTTCGTTTTTCTTAGAACTGTTTTTGTTCTGCTTTTATATACTTTTCATTTTTTTCTTCTAAATACATGAACATTCTCTTCAAATTTGTGAACTTTTTCCCAATTCGATGAACTTTTTTTTAAAGTTGATGAACTTTTATCAAATTCAATGAACTTTTATTTTGAAATTTGGTGAAAAAATCAAACGCGGTGAACTTTTTTAAAATCGATGAACTTTTTTTGAATTTCGATGAACTTTTTCAAATTCGATGAACTACTTTTAAAATTTGGTGAACTTTTTTTCAAATTCGGTGATTTTTTTTTCAAATTCGATGAACTAATTTTCAAATTTGATGAACTTTTTGTTCACCGTATTGAAGAAAATGTTCATCATACATTGAGAAAATGTTCAGTGTGTATAAAAAATGTTCATCATGTATAGAAATTTTGTTCAGCATGCACTCAAAAGGAGTTCATCGTATTTAAAAAAAGTTCTATGTGTATTTGAATATTGTTCGCCGTACATTAAAAAAATGCTCGGTGTGTATAAAAAATGTTCATCGTGTAGAGAAATTTTGTTCAGCATGTATTCAAAAAAAGTTCCGTGTATTTTAAAAAAATGTTCAGTGTTTCTTTGAATAATGTTCACCCTATACTAAGAAAATGTTCAATGTGTATTCTAAATTTGCTTTCTAAAAATTGTTCACAGTACAAAAAAAGTATTCAAATTTTGAAATTTGTTCAATTTTTGAAAAGCACAGTTCACATTTAAAAGAAAAAGAATATTGGAAATTTCTAATAAGCAATTTTGTTCTGCTGTACTAAACATTCCATGTTTCCTTCTCTGCTCGCTTATCTTAACTATACTAAAGATAGTCATTTTTCTAATAAGCAATTACATATTTTTAACAAAAAATATAGTGAAACAGTGGAGCAACCATATGCAAGGAATTTCTAATAAGCAATCGGCAACCAATAGAAACAGTGAAACAAAAAAAGGGGTAGCGAGTGGAGCAGAAACAGTGAAACAGATGAGAAAAAGTGGAGCAGAAACAGGGCAGCGAGCAGAAACAGGGGTAGCGAGTGAAATGGGCTTCGAATCAAAAGCCCAGTTCGGGCACGGGCGCCAGGAGACAGAACCGGCGCCTTTAGGAGCTCCCACACCTTTACACCGTCATTGCGAAACAGATTCCATATCGTCTAGCGCTTCGCTACTATCGCCGGTTGCTTGATCTAACTGCTTCCATGAACATGTCGACGTCTCTTGATGGTTCTCGCGTGCACTTGTTACCGCGCTACCGGCTCTCTTTGTCTAGACTTGTTACCACACTACTGCGAGCTCTGGCAGGGCTGATCCATGCTAAGTTTTTTCTCTTCTAAATTAACACATTTGTTAGAATAATTTAAAAATACACTTTGATTTGTCGAGGACAAACAATCACACAAACACGAGCACAGCGTTGAGATTTTGAAAAAAAATCAATATATCTACATCTCAGGTATGACTACGGACGCTCCTCCACATATACCAAATCAAATGATACATTTGATTAAGAAAAACACCAAGTCCATCAGACAGCACTTCAACCACCCGCCATGGCCATTTCGGGCACCCCTGATATGATTGGCCAAATTGTTCCTCTCATAACCTCTGCATACCCTATCAGGTTATATCTAGTCCATTGGCTACCACATAGTGTCCTTATGAAATAGGCCCAAGTTACTTCATAAGCCCAAGTTACACGTGTTCGACTCCAACATCTAATTCTCTATTAATTACAAATCTACTTCGTCCATTCCTAAATATAAGACCTTATTTCAATATGGACTACATATTGAGCAAAATATGTGAATCTACATTTTTTTTTAGAACACAGACCCAGGCGCTTATATATACGCGCAAGTGAATCTACACTCTAAAATATGTCTATATATTTATATATAGTCCGTATTAAAATCTCTAAAAAGGCTTTATATTCATAAACAAAGGGAGTAATCATAGCCTAACTTGCACACCTAACATTCGACACATGTTTAAGTGTCGGTGTCAGGTTCGTTGAGGTAGCGACATGGCTACTATCTGACAGCATTGAACCTTGCAGAGTACTCCCTCCGTGCCAAAATTCTTGTCTTAGATTTGTGTATCAAGTCACGTTTTAGTATTAAAAGATACATCCATATCTAGACGATCTAAGACAAGAATTTTGCGGAAAGAGGGAGTATTTTGTGTTGCAAAGATTGATGCTATAGAGAATGCACTTCTGAGAAATTTATTGCGGAAAGAAGAGATGGTGAAGTGACACACAGATCTCAGTGATAAACAAATGGTGTAGATAGCTCCCATACCCGACTACTGGGTTGGTACAAAATCCACACTCAACAGTGTTTACATTATTCATACTAAATTAAAAGTGCTACTCATTCGGTCTCATAAGATAAGACATTATTATATCTAATATACTGCCAACATTAGCTGCTCCGAACAACGAGTGGAACGAGGCTCTCCGTATAGGGGATGACGTTGAAGAAGTGCAAATTCTTCAAGGCAGGCCTCCTTGACCTACTAGCACGCCGGAACCTCAGGCTGTCAAGCTCACACACCAGTGTCAGTTCCTTCGACTGCGGATCATAGCGCTGGAGTTTCTCGGACAGCGATATCAGCACCGCACCATCTGGTAGAATTGACAAGGGATGGCACGGGACCGTGAGATTTAGCTTGTAACGCGGTTCCCACACGGACCTCGGCCCGTTGTCTTCTATGAGTATCCAGATCATCAGAGGGTGGTCGTCAGGCTCGCCAACAGGATTGCCAGTCAGATATAACTCCCCCCGCATCACATTCAGGTTGAAGTACACACCATCTCCGGTGGCCAAAGAATCAGGCAAATTGGTCATTCTGAACGCCTCGTCTTCCAAGCCAAAGCGAAGAAGGCTATGTGGACGTGGCTCGAGATGGCTTATGTCGATGGTCCAGTAAACCGCCCCCTTGACGGATTGAGCTGTGACCCACGCCTCAACAGGGTACGGTGGATCTGCCGCGGTTTCCCTCCAACAATGGCGGCGGCCGCCACCGCCGCCCAGGGTGCACACCTCCATCCCCATGTTGAAGATGCCTGTTTTACGATCTCGGGGGCGGAAGAAGGAGCGGACTACCTTGTACCTGCCGGTGCGCGGATCACGGCCGAACCCCACGGAGAGGTTGACGCGACCGGGCAGCACGTTCCGGCTGCTCTCCGGCAGCGTGACGACGTCCCTGGTGGCCGGGTTGAAGACGTAGACGTTGGTGTCCGTGGGAACTAGCACCAGGCCGTCGCAGTGGGCAAAGAAGCAAACGGAGCTGAATTCTCCAGCGAGGTCCCTGCCATGCACGAGCCGAGCCTCGGAGGCACCTTGCTGCCACCGGTAGAAGAAGATGTTGCTGGAGAACGTGGTAGGCCAGTTCTCACCTTCGATGTAGCGGTGGAGACAATGCGGGGTGATGAGCAAGGATGGCCTCTGCTCCCATCTGGAGGCGGATAGCTGGAGGTGCCACTGAATGAAGGAGGGGTCGGATATGATTGCGCGCCAGGCCTTGCTGACACGCTTGAAACGCAGGAGCGACTCCACCTGCTTTCCTGTGGTCCGGGTCGGATAAGACCACGGGAGCAAAGTGCAAGGTTAATTGGAATATCGTCTGTCGCCCATCGGAGTACGGTGGCCTTGGAGTCCTTAACACCGCCAAGTTTGCTCGCGCCTTGTGACTGAGATGGCCTTGGTTCGAATGGACGAAGCCAAATAAGATGTGGGTCGGTTTGGGCAACCCTTGTGACGAGGCGGACATGTCTTTCTTCTATGCCTCAACCACCATTTCTGTGGGGAATGGGGCCAAAACGCCCTTCTGGGAATCCCCTTGGCTACAGGGAGCCAAACCAAAAGATGTTGCTCCCCTAATTTTCGAGGCCTCCATGAGGAAAAATTGGAAGGTGCGCGAGGCCCTCAAAAACAATGATTGGATTCTCAAGATCAACCCCTCCACGACCGTCTCCATCGAGCACATTCGGCAATTCTTCACCCTTTGGATGCTCTTGCACAACTTCCATCTTGATGAGCTTTCCGAGGATTCCATTATATGGAAGCACACGGCCGATGGGTGCTACACCGCCGCCTCCGCATATCAAGCGCAATTCCTCGGGCTAGTTCTCTCCCCCATGGAGCACATGATTTGGAAGGCTTGGGCGCCTCCAAAGGCAAAGTTCTTCGCTTGGTTAGCAACCCAAGATAGAATCTGGACGGCGGATAGGCTCGCCAAGCGGGTTGGCTTAACTGTGGTCTTTGCCCTCTTTGCAAAAGGGAGTAAGAGAGCGGTCCTCATCTTTTTTTCAAGTGTCGTTACACCATCCGCCTTTGGAAGATGGTCATTGAGAAATTTCAGCTTACGCATTTGGACACCTCTTCATGGCATTTGGAGGCTTCAACAAGAGTTGGTGGGAAATTTTGGACCGCACAGAGTACCGATGTAAAGGCGATGGCCTCGATGACTATGCTCGTGTCGTGGACCGTCTGAACGAAAGGAATGCACGGGTCTTCCGGCATAAGTGTGCTCCACCGCCTATTTTACTAGCTTCCATTGCCAATGAGGCAAAGCTTTGGGTCACCGCCGGAGCAAAGAAATTAGGGGCCATTATTTTGCGCGAGTAATCACTCATGCCGTGTAAGGGTGCCTATTGTAACAAAACCTCTTCTCTGCTTAATTAATATATGAGGCAAATCTTTTGCCTCGGTTTTAAAAAAAACTCCACCGGCAGCCGAATCAGGATCTCCCAGACGAGCTCGTTCAGCAACTCCGGAGTCGGCACCTTCCTCCTCTGCTTCTTGGAGGTCTTCATGGCCGGCGTGCATGCAGAAAAGCAGACAGACTACGATGCTATTGCTAGTTGATGCGTATATATTGATGTTTCATATTTGAAACATAGTAGTATTCGGACAAGGTTTTCAAATAAAAAAAGAGATTGCACAAAAGATACCACCTCCTCAAAACAACCAAAACCAAGATCACGTAGAAGACCGAGTGACACCCATACTGAACACTCACACTGAACCGATTGTTTCCTAGGTTATCTTAACACCGATTGACAGTTTGACAACCATACTGAACAGTGAACACTCGCATTGTCGTAGCTTCAATCCAAGACGCGCATGCGACCAAATTTCCGTTTTGTTGATCAATCGATACTCTTGTTTGTTAGCTCCATTTATGGGCCACATTCTGCATCTCACTGTAAGAACTTACAGATCCAAAGCAAAAGAAAACCAAAGAGAAAAACGAAGACTCGCCATGATCGTAGAACTACAGGGATGCGTATGCAATCCTAATAATTAATTAAATCCTAAACAATAGCAGCACCTCTCTTTCTCTCTCATATGTACAGCACATGCACACGCGACGACGCCGACGGGAGCGCACGCCGGCGTCAGGCCTTCTTGTCGTCCTCGGCCGGCACGTGCCACACCCAGAACTCCTCCTTCGGCCCGGCCCCTCGCTTCCTGGGGCTGCCCTTCGGCGACCGGAGCCTCCGCCGGTGGTGCGCGCCGACGTCCCTCGCCGTCCTCGACGGCCGCTCCTTCCTCTCCTTCTCCTCCGCCGCCGGCTCTGACGCGGCCACGAACAGCACCACCGGCCCCACGGCGACGTCCTCCGTGACGGAGAGCAGCGGCTCGAGCGCCTCCACGACGGCCGACATGTCCGGCCGGTTCTTGGGGCTGCTGCTCAGGCACTGGTGCGCCACCGCCGCCGCCTTCTGCGCCGCGGCGGCCGGGTACCGGCCCTCCAGCGCCGGGTCCATGATCCGGCGCGCCAGCTTGAGCGGGTCCCTCAGGCCGGGCCGCGCGTACTCCACCAGGTTCTGCTCCCTGCTGGGCCGGGTCTTGTCCACCGAGTGCCGGCCGGTGAGGATCTCCAGCAGCACCACCCCAAAACTATACACGTCGCTCTTCGCCGTGAGGTGGCCCGTCATGATGTACTCCGGCGCCGCGTAGCCGTGGGTGCCCATGACCCGCGTGGACACGTGCGTGTCGTCGCCCTCCGGTCCGTCCTTGGCCAGCCCGAAGTCCGACAGCTTCGGCTTCTTGTCCTGCACGCACGTACGGATCAACCAAAAACATGAGCAAAACTTAGCTTCATTTGCCGCTAGATAGATACATAGTGTGAGATGAGCACGCCGGAGAGTGGGCTCACCGAGTCGAGGAGGATGTTGGAGCCCTTGAAGTCGCGGTAGATGACCGGCTTCTCGGCGTCGTGGAGGAACGCCAGCCCCTTCGCGGCGCCGACGGCGATGTTCAGCCGGGTCGACCACGACAACGCCGAAGGAACCTCTGCAAGACATCACACACACACAAAAATCATTCCAAGATTCGAGCCACATTTTCCATTTCTTAGTCAATTGTTCTGTATACACTAGACAAGGAATCATCTGCCGATGCCCCGACAGTGTTACTGTCTTGCCGACAGAGATCTCGTATCCATTTCGTGCCTACTGTCGAGACTGTTACTACATTTTTCTGAACGCAGGGACAGTCAACGCGTTAGGAGATCTGGCGACGACTATTGGGCGAGAGGAGATCAATCAGTGAGGCTGGGGAAATTGTAGCGTGCTGAGATAGATTAATCGCGACATGGATCCGGCATCCTATCTTTAACTCGTGACCTCACTTGCTTCTGAGTTCTGACCAGCGACCTCCGATCTGCCTTCTGGTGCACGCATGGAGATGGGCGTATGTTAATTCAGAGATGGGTCAAGTTTAGTTGGTCAGAACTCTGAAAAACGTTGCGAGTTAGCTGAGGAAAATTCGGCCGCCGTGCAACGACACTACTCCAGTTTAAAATTCCGGCATTTGCCAACTTGCTGACGGACTTTTGAATTCAGACAGCTGGTTTCCTCCATCCTTGGGCATGCCAAGTCAATGTACTTACCGGAGGCAGGTCAACCAACTCATCTCTATCACCACAGCTAGCAGCCCTTAGCATACATTTTTTTACGGTTTAATCAATTTGATTCATCCATATGCATGATTGAGACAAACGAAGCATCAAGTAAAACGGTGTGGGTGAGACTTAACCAGGTCTCGGTCCGTGACTAACATGTTAAACTAATCCAAAAGAAAAAATTATATCAATGTAAGATCTCTCAAATATAGCATCAACCAAGACATAACCAAGTCAACTGAGATTTAGCAAGACTGCGAGTAAAATAGTGTGAGGGGCGTACCTTTGACGAAGAGGTGGTTCTCGAGGCTGCCGTTGGGCATGTACTCGTAGACGAGGAGGCGGTGGGCGTCCTCGCAGCAGTAGCCCACCAGCTTCACCAGGTTGGGGTGCCGCAGCTGCCCCAGGAAGATCACCTCAGCCTGCACGAGCAAATTAAACAACCAATTAATCAATCAGGGTCAATGTCCGTGTCCGTGTCAGCGTCCATCGTTTTAGGCCGCCCGACTTTTATCCGGCCGCCGGCCGGCTGCCGGAACCGTCACATCGCCCAACAAACCTCGCTCACCGGTTTTCCTGGCCCGGCCCACAGGTCCTAATCCTTGGCGCCGAGATATTTTACGGAGCATGCATGCCTTGCCTGCTCAGCTTAGCTTTGGTTTATGTGTGGGTGAGAATGGTTCTTTCAGAAAACTTAAACACGTGGTGTGAAAGTTACCTGGTTGATAGTTACTAATTAACGCAAAGGTTGAAGTGATCTTGATACCATGTTTTCATTGCGAAGCAAGCCATGTTGGGAACACACAACAACAAAAAACTTGTGAAAGGTCCACAAGGAGGAACAGCTCAATTGCTGTGTAACCAAGAATATTCTCCTGAAAGATTGCTCATACTTCCATGCCCATTTTAGGACAGCGAGCTAGCTTAACTTGCCTATAACTCTAAAAGCATTGCTTCTTGGCTACAGGTTGCATACTACACAGGTTGCTTCCCAGCAAAACTGGATCTACGAGTTATTCATTAATAAATGATTTGATAATAACCTCTCCAGGAGAATTCCTGCGACGGTGTAGCTTTTAAATTTCAGTTATCCATAAAGTTACTCAATGGTGCACCAGATGTAAGGATTGGATTTGGACATCCTTGTAAGGGATCTATGCTAACTTGTTGGTTAACCATGCAGGAGGCCACTCTTTCACTGTAAGAAAGAAATCCAAGCCCTATTCCCTCCCCAAGCATGCATTATATTAGGCCATCGATGTCAGATATAACTGGAATCTCTTCCAAGAAAAGCTACTCCAGCTAGCGCAGCCGTCCGCATACTACTACTGCTGCTCTACCGGTTGCCGTTGGGCTGTGGCTATTGCACGCGCAAAGATTAATGGATGGATGAGGGGTCGAGGAGGACACGTGGAGGTTGGACGTACCAGCCATTCCTTGTGGCCCTGCGCGCCCTCGGGGTCCCAGAGCTTCACGGCGATGGCCTGCGGCTTGAGCCCCGGCTTGACGCCGCCGCCGACGAAGCCCTTGTAGACGGGCCCGAACCCGCCCTCGCCCAGGAAGTTGTCGTCCGCGAACTCGCCCGTGGCGGCACGCAGCTCGGCGACGGTGAACACGTGCAGGTTGGACCCCACGAGGGAGATGGACAGGTCCTCGTCCGCCGCGCCGCTCAGGTCCGTGAACGACAGCCGCCGCAGCCCGCCGCCGCCGCCGGAGCGCGGGCGGGGCTTCTTCTTCGCCCCGTGGTCGCCCGCCGCGCCGCCCAGGCAGCCGCCAAGGAGCGACCTCCACGGCGACGACGACCTCTCCCTTCCGCCGCCGGCCTTGATCACACCCTCGCTCCTCATCGGTGGCTACCTTGCAGCGTCGTCGGCGCGTAGCATATGCTGCCTCCGCCCTCCGGCCGCCGCGAGCTCGACACGCACGTCGTCGTGCGGGCGCTCTCTCTGGCTAGCTGGCCTGTGTGTGGGTCGCGCGGGAGAAAGAGAGAGAGAGGAGCCCGACGATGGTTCGCGAGGCGGGGCCGTGTCCGTGTGGGTGGTGTGGCGAGGCCGCACCTGGTTCGGTGGAATATATAGGCGCGACCTCAATTCTTTCTCTCTCGTGGCTTGGCTTGGCTTGGCTGCGATGACATGGCATCGTGTTGCGTTTGACTCTAGGAATGAAATGAATAAAATTGTGCTGGCTGCAGTCTGTACAGATTACAGACTGTTCTTGTGTCATGGTGGGAATTTTCAGTGTGGATTGACTATTTCATTGGGATTTTAGAACGGGATCGTGGAAGGGGCAACGCGCGCGCCTGCGCCTTTTCCTACCTACCCGCTTTGCGAATTGGTAATGTGCGTCATGACCCGTGACATGTAAGGGTAGTAGGTGTTTTTCCCGTTTGATTTGGCTTTCTTTTCACAACGACGAAGGTTGGAAAAAATCAGTTTAATGCTAGTTTTGTGAGCGATGCAGCCCTTTTATATTGCGCCGTGTTTTCCGAGGACCGAATTTGACTTGTTCAACCTAGATTCGGTTCCGACGATAGAATCTCGAGCAACTCTTTGCATTCGGCACTTGGATAGCTTGTATAGACGCAATTGATGCTTTGTTATAAAACGAGGCGAAAGCCTATTTCGGCGTTTTTATGCGTTTGGTTGGTTTGTGTGTGCACATGACCCATGAATTCCATATAATTTATTTGTTAATAGTAGAGAATTAGTAGGGCAATATTTGGTTCAATTATGAAGGAATTTGAATTTGAATTTTTATTGTTTATCACTCTTTTTTGCGTTGCTTGATATAGTTCAAACGTATCTATATTTTTTATTCTTTCATGTTATGTTTATGTCATTTTGGCATAGTTTTGAAACCAATTTTTATTTTTTTTATTTTTTGTGGAGATAAAATTTCTTGCAAGCTAGCACCTTGAGTGGGGAAGCATGTGGCAGTTTCTGGCAGGTTGTCCTGGTTAAGGCGGTTCTCACCTCTGTGGCCATCTACTGCCTCGCTCGCCCTTCTAGCGCAGGTGATGAAGAGGATCGATGCTTTAAGATGTGCCTTCCTTTGGGTGGGCTGCAATAAGGTCACGTGGTAAATGCAAGATTGCCCGGGAGTGGGTATGTCGACAAAAATCATTGGGGGTCTCATAGTTTCGAACTTGAGAAGGTTCTTGATGGCCCTTTGCCTTAGATGGCTTTGGTTCGAGTGGACGGAGACATCCAAGCCCTTGTGGTTGGGAATGGCGTTAGGGAAAAATTCTGGGAGTCACCTTGGCTGAATGGTTTCAGGCCAAAGGACAACATGCCATTTTTTAATATTTGTAGAAAGAAGGGTAGCACGGTGCAAAAATCTCTTCCTGATAACTTCGGGGTCAGTCAAATCGACATGGCTGATGGCATTACCACTAACCACATCCAGGAGTTCGCCACCCTTTGAGAGATGTCGGATGCTACCAATATTGACCATGACACTAACAACGTGATCACATGGAAGTTCAATGATAACGGTTTGTTGGTGCAACATGAGGGGCTCACCATCACGCCTATGCCACAACTGTTTGGAAGGTGTGGACTACTCCAAAATTTGAATTCTTCGCTTGGTTGATCATCCACGATAGAGTTTGGACGGGCGATAGACTTCACCGTAAGGGATGTCCGAATTGCGGCTTATGCCCAATTAACCTCAAGAAACATCGGCACACCTTCTTTTCTGATGTTGGTTTGAAATGCGGTGAAGGTGTGGATTGGCGTGGGTGATATCATGATGAGAGAATATACAAGAATAGTCATGGACTCTCGGTGAAAGATTGGTGGACCGGCATCACCCTCAAAAGATCTCCAAATCGAAAAACAATGTCCTCTGCCATGATGCTTATATATATCCTAAGAAATATGGAAGGAGCGAAATGCTAGGGTCTTTCAAACATCGCTACTCCAACTATGATGATTGTTGACAAAACAAAGAGGAGGCGCAGCAGGCCCTAGGCACTTGAGTGATGTGTTGTCCCGCGAGTAGTTTTTTTAGGGGTACAAAACACCCATTAGAACTCAGATATCATACGCTCCTTACAAAGAATTTCCTGTAATTGTGCGGGGACATAAGCCATGATAATATGGTCCCCATGAACTCTTGTATGTGCAGCTACACCATGAGCCAATTTGTTGCATTCCCTAATAACCGCTATTTTTTTAGGAAAGGGGGATGACCCCCGGCCTCTGCATCTGGACGATGTATGTAGTCATTTTAATAATTATTTACAAAGACCTTATAAAGTGATACATCAGTAAGTCTGAAGTCATCTACTAGCAACATTTATCGCTACTCCTATCCACTTGATGAAGGGGTGCCAAAAGTCCGAGCCAAATATCAAACAGACCTTGCACCAAAGCCTAACATCTGAAGCCAGAGGCCCCAACCAAGTCATTGTCGGGTATGGGGCACACACCGTTCCGATGCACTCCCAGAGGCCGCCTCCGCCATCTTCCACCGATCCATCTTCAGAGCAGGAATTGACGCATCAACCTCGCCAAGCCTGCCATCAACGCCACCATGGCGCCAGACACCGCCACCTCCCTACGCGCGTCCATCATCACATATCTGTTGCCGAGACCCTATTGCGCCACGCCGCCAAGACTCCACATTGTCAATGCGTGACATGAAACGCCGCTCCACCGCTAAAACCGCCCACTAGTCCCTCGAGCCAGTACACACCTCCAAGATTGACGCCCCCAAGGGGGGAACGATACAAGAGCGCCGCTATCATCCGATCGACTAATCTAGGGTTTCCCCCGGAGGTAGCGGAAATAGGTCTTGAGCTTCTCCACTGTGATGCCTTCAGGAAGGAGATGACACAAAAGCGCTGCCATCGCCGGCCTTGGCACCTAGCACCCGGATCAGCTCGATGAACCTTCATCGAGCATTGTGTGCATCTGATCTCGACTACCCCAGCACCTCAGCATCACCAGTGCTCCAACCGCCACCACATCACCTCACGCCTCCACGCTCTGGCCAGATGCGTCTGGCACCCCTGCCACACCGGGCCGGCGAAGCCTGGCCACCATTCGCAGCACCACCACCACCCCGCGGGGCCGCTGGCCATTCCCAAGTCAGTAACCTCCATCCCCGATCAGATATGAGACTCCCAGATCCGCTGCCAGAAGAGGGCGCCCATACCAGGAACCACGCAGAGGCACCACTGATGGACACGACGTTGTCGAACAAGCTGGGCATCGGGGGAAGGCATCGGGCATGAGGGCGACCTCCTCCCCTACGGTGCTGGCGAGTGGATGGAGCCCCGCTCCCCAACGCGCTCACCAGGCCACGAGCAGCCCCGCCGCCGCCTACGCCACAAGGGCTTTGCTCGGTGGCGTCTGCAGGCGGCGGCGCGGCGAGAGATGTGAACCCTAGGGATGGCGGCGGTGCACTCCCGAGTCGCCCGGCGGGTGTTGGGGAACGTAGCAGAAATTCAAAATTTTCCTACGTGTCACCAAGATCTATCTATGGAGAAACCAGCAACGAGGGGAAGGAGAGTGCATCTACATACCCTTGTAGATCGCTAAGCGGAAGCGTTCAAGAGAACGGGGTTGAAGGAGTCGTGATCGTCGTGATCCAAATCACCGGAGATCCGAGTGCCGAGCAGACGGCACCTCCGCTGTTCAACACACGTACAGCCCGGTGGCGTCTCCCATGCCTTGATCCAGCAAGGAGAGAGGAGAGGTTGAGGAAGACTCCATCCAACAGCAGCACAACGGCGTGGTGATGGTGGAGGAGCGTGGCAATCCTGCAGGCTTCGCCAAGCACCCACGGGAGAGGAGGAGGTGTCACGGAGGGAGGAGGGAGGCGCCAGGGGCTCATGTCTGGATGCCCTCCCTCCCCTCCATTATATATAGGGGCAAGGGAGAGGGGGGAGGCGCAGCCTTGCCCCTTCCTCCAAGGAAGGGGTGCGGCCAAGAGGGGGGGAGGAGTCCATCCTCCCAAGGCACCTCGGAGGTGCCTTCCCCTTGAGGACTCTTCCTCCCTGTTTCCTTGGCGCATGGGCCTCTTGGGGCTGGTGCCCTTGGCCCATATAGGCCAAGGCGCACCCTACAGCCCATGTGGCCCCCCGGGGCAGGTGGACCCCCCGGTGGACCCCCGGACCCCTTTCGGCACTCCCGGTACAATACCGATAAAGTGCGAAACTTTTCCGGCGACCAAAATAGGACTTCCCATATATAAATCTTTACCTCCGAACCATTTCGGAACTCCTCGTGACGTACGGGATCTCATCCGGGACTCCGAACAACATTCGGTAACCACATACAAACTTCCTTTATAACCCAAGCGTCATCGAACCTTAAGTGTGTAGACCCTACGGGTTCGGGAGACATGTAGACATGACCGAGACGTTCTCCGGTCAATAACCAACAGCGGGATCTGGATACCCATGTTGGCTCCCACATGTTCCACGATGATCTCATCGGATGAACCACGATGTCAAGGACTCAATCGATCCCGTATACAATTCCCTTTGTCTAGTGGTATTGTACTTGCCCGAGATTCGATCGTCGGTATACCGATACCTTGTTCAATCTCGTTACCGGCAAGTCTCTTTACTCGCTCCGTAACACATCATCCCGTGATCAACCCCTTGGTAACATTGTGCACATTATGATGATGTCCTACCGAGTGGGCCCAGAGATACCTCTCCGTCACACGGAGTGACAAATCCAGTCTCGATTCGTGCCAACCCAATGTACACTTTCGGAGATACCGTAATGCACCTTTATAGCCACCCGATTCGTTGTGGACGTTTGGTACACCCAAAGCATTCCTACGGTATCCGGAGTTGCACAATCTCATGGTCTAAGGAAAAGATACTTGACATTAGAAAAGCTTTAGCATACGAACTACGATCTTTGTGCTAGGCTTAGGATTGGGTCTTGTCCATCACATCATTCTCCTAATGATGTGATCCCGTTATCAACGACATCCAATGTCCATGGTCGTGAAACTGTAACCATCTATTGATCAACGAGCTAGTCAACTAGAGGCTTACTAGGGACATGGTGTTGTCTATGTACCCACACATGTATCTGAAGTTTCCTATCAATACAATTATAGCATGGATAATAAACGATTATCGTGAACAAGGAAATATAATAATAACTAATTTATTATTGCCTCTAGGGCATATTTCCAACAGTCTCCCACTTGCACTAGAGTCAATAATCTAGTTCACATCGTCATGTGATTAACACTGATAGGTCACATCGCCATGTGACCAACACCCAAAGAGTTCACTAGTGTCTGTAAACTAGTTCACATCATCATGTGATTTAGGCTCAATGAGTTATGAGGTTTGATCATGTTTTGCTTGTGAGAGGTTTTAGTCAACGGGTTTTAGTCAACGGGTCCGAACCTTTCAGATCCGTGTGCTTTGCAACTTTCTAGGTTATATTGTAAACGCTGCTTCCACGCTTCACTTGGAGCTATTCCAAATGGTTGCTCCACTATACGTATCCAGTTTGCTACTCAGAGTCATTCGGATAGGTGTTAAAGCTTGCATCGACGTAACCCTTTACGCCGAACTCTTTATCACCTCCATAATCGAGAAACATGTCCTTATTTACTCCAAGGACAATTTTGACCGCTGTCCAATGATCTATTCTGGATCATTCTTGTACCCCTTGATCGACTCATGGCAAGGCACACTTACAGTGCGGTACACACGGATAGCATACCGTAGAGCCTATGTCTAAGGCATAGGGACGACCTTCGTCCTTTCTCTCTTCTCGCCGTGGTCGAGCTTTAACTCTTAACTTCATACCTTACATCTCGTGCAAGAACTCCTTCTTTGGTCGATCCATCTTGAACACTTTCAAGATCATGTCAAGGTATATGCTCATTTGAAAGTACCATTAAGCATTTTGATCTATCCTTATAGATCTTGATGCTCAATGTTCAAGTAGCTTAATCCAGGTTTTCCATTGAAAACACTTTTCAAACATCCCTATATGCTTTCTAGAAATTCTACATCATTTACGATCATCAATATGTCAACAACATATTGTTATCGTAAATTCCATAGTGCTCCCACTCACTTCTTTGGAAATACAAGTTTCTTATAAACTTTGTATAAACCCAAAATCTTTGATCATCTTATCAAAGTGCATATTCCAACTCCGAGATGCTTACTCCGGTCCTTAGAAGGATCATTTGGTGCTAGCATACCTTTTAGCATCCTTAGGATCGACAAAGCTTTACGATTGTATCACATACAACCTTTCCTTACGAAAACCGGTAAGGAAACTCATTTTGACATCCATCTGCCAGATTTCATAAATGCAGCTTATGCTAACATGATTCCGACGGACTTAAGCATCGCTACGGATGAGAAAATCTCATCGTAGTCAACTCCTTGAACTTGTGAAAACTCTTCGCCACAAGTCGAGCTTCATAGACGGTGACATTACCGTCCACGTCCGTCTTCTTCTTAAAGATCCATTCATCTCAATGGCTTGCCGATCATCGGGCAAGTCCACCAAAGTCCATGCTTTGTTCTGATATATGGATACTATCTCGGATTTCATGGCCTCTAACCATTTGTCGGAATTTGGGCCCACCATCGCTTCTCCATAGCTCGTAGGTTTATCAAGACAGATCACCGTACCACTCAAGCGATGCTGGCGTCCTTGTCATCCCACGAGGTTCGGTAGTGACTTGATCCGAAACTTCATGATCACTATCATAAGCTTCTACTTCAATTGGTGTAGGTGCCACGGGAACAACTTCACGTGCCTGCTACACTCTAGTTGAAGTGATGGTTCAATAACCTCATCCAGTCTCCACCATCCTCCCACTCAACTTTTCGAGACGAACTTTTCCTCGAGAAAGGACCCGATTTAAGAAACAATCCCTATTGCTTCCGGATCTGAATTAGGAGGTATACCCAACTGTTTTGGGTGTCCTATGAAGATGCATTTTGTCCGCTTTGGGTTCGAGCTTATCAACCTGAAACTTTTCCACATAAGCGTCGCAGCCCCAAACTTTTAAGAAAGCGACAACTTAGGTTTCTCCAAACGGTGTCGTCTCAACGGAATTACGTGGTGCCCTATTAAAGTGAGTGCGGTTGTCTCTAATGCCTAACCCATGAACGATAGTGGTAATTCGATAAGAGACATCATGGTACGCACCATATCCAATAGAGTGCAACTATGATGTTCGGACACACCATCACACTACGGTGTTCCAGCGGTATTAATTGTGAAACAATTTGCATAATGTCTTAATTGTGTGCCAAAACTCAGAACTCAGATATTCATCTCTATGATCATATCATAGACATTCTATCCTCTTGTCACGATGATCTTCAACTTCACTCTGAAATTACTTGAACCATTCAATAATTCAGACTTGTGCTTCATCAAGTAAATATACTCAACATCTACTCGAATCATCTGTGAAGTCATAACATAACGATATTCACTGCATGCCTCACCACTCATTGGACTGCACACATCAAAATGTGTTACTTCCAACAAGTTGCTATCTTGTTCCATCTTCAGAAACCGAGGCTTTTTAGTCATCTTGCCCATGTGGTATGTTTTGCATATCTCAAGTGATTCAAAATCAAGTGAGTCCAAACGATCCATCTGCATGGAGTTTCATCATGCGTATGCACCAATAGACATGGTTCGCATGTCTCAAACTTTTCAAAATGAGTGAGTCCAAAGATCCATCAACATGGAGCTTCTTCATGCGTTTTATGACTTACATGGCAGTGCCACAAGTAAGTGTTACTATCATTACTATCTTATATCTTTTGGCATGAAAATGTGTATCACTACAATCGAGATTCAATAAACCATTCTTTTAGGTGCAAGACCATTGAAGGTATTATTCAAATAAATAGAGTAACCATTATTCTCCTTAAATGAATAACCGTATTGCGATAGACATAATCCAATCATGTCTATGCTCAACGCAACACCAAATGACAATTATCTGGTTTAATACTAATCTTGATGGTAGAGGGAGCGTGCGATGTTTGATCACATCAAACTTGGAAACACTTCCAACACATATCGTCAGCTCACCTTTAGCTAGTCTCCGTTTATTCCGTAGCTTTTATTTCGAGTTACTAATACTTAGCAACCGAACCGGTATCTAATACCACGGTGCTACTAGGAGTACTAGTAAAGTATACATTAACATAATGTATATCCAATATACTTCTATCGACCTTGCCGACCTTCTCATCTACCAAGTATCTAGGGTGGTTCCGCTCCAGTGGCTGTTCCCCTTATTACAGAAGCACTTAGTCTCGGGTTTGGGTTCAACCTTGGGTTTCTTCACTAGTGCAGCAGCTGATTTGCCGTTTCATGAAGTATCCCTTCTTGCCCTTGCCCTTCTTGAAACTAGTGGTTTCACCAACCATCAACAATTGATGCTCCTTCTTGACTTCTACTTTCGTGATGTCAAACAACGCGAATACCTCAAGGATCATCATCTCTATCCTTGATATGTTATAGTTCATCACGAAGCTCTAGCAGCTTGGTGGCAATGACTTTGGAGAAACATCACTATCTCATCCGGAAGATCAACTCCCACTCGATTCAAGTGATTGTTGCACTCAGACAATCTGAGCACAAGCTCAACGATTGAGCTTTTCTCCCTTAGTTTGCAGGCTAAGAAAACTCGTTGGAGGTCTCATACCTCTTGACGTGGGCACGAGCCTGAAATCCTAATTTCAGCCCTCGAAACATCTCATATGTTCCGCGATGTTTCGAAAACGTCTTTGGTGCCTCAACTCTAAACCGTTTAACTGAACTATCATGTAGTTATCAAAAACGTGTATGTCCGATGTTCGCAACATCCACAGACGACGTTTGGGGTTCAAAGACACCGGCGGTGCATTAAGGGCGTAAGCTATCTCTTGTCGCATAATCGCCATCGTCAACTTTCAACTATATTTTCTCTAGGAACATATCTAAACAGTGGAACTAAAGCGCGAGCTTACGACATAATTTGCAAAAGGTCTTTTGACTATGTTCAAGATAATTAAGTTCATCTTATGAACTCCCACTCGAATAGACATCCCTCTGGTCATCTAAGTGATTACATGATCCGAG
The DNA here is from genome assembly GCA_021605145.1 of Aegilops bicornis. Taxonomy (NCBI): domain Eukaryota; kingdom Viridiplantae; phylum Streptophyta; class Magnoliopsida; order Poales; family Poaceae; genus Aegilops; species Aegilops bicornis. Next base: position 191,237,788 of record CM038670.1, read on the forward strand.
TCAACTAGGCCGTGTCCGATCATCACGTGAGACGGACGATCAACATCGGTGAACATCTTCATGTTGATCGTATCTACTATACGACTCATGCTCGACCTTTCGGTCTCTGTGTTCCCGAGGCCATGTCTGTACATCCTAGGCTCGTCAAGTTAACCCCAAGTGTTTTTGCTGTGTAAATCTGTCTTACACCCGTTGTATGTGAACGTAAGAATCCATCACACCCGATCATCACGTGGTGCTTAGAAGCGACGAATCAGCAGTAACGGTGCAGTCGAGGAGAACACTTCTTGAAATTTGTGTAAGGGATCATCTTATTTACTACCGTCGTTCTAAGTAAACAAGATGCATAAACATAATAAACATCACATGCAATTATATAGTAGTGACATGATATGGCCAATATCATATTGCTCCTTTGATCTCCATCTTCGGGGCTCCATGATCATCATTGTCACCGGCATGACACCATGATCTCCATCATCGTATCTCCATGAAGTTGTCTCGCCAACTTATTACTTCTACTACTATGGCTACCGGTTAGCAATAAAGTAAAGTAATTACATGGCGTTGTTCAATGACACGCAGGTCATACAATAAATAAAGACAACTCCTATGGCTCCTGCCGGTTGTCATACTCATCGACATGCAAGTCGTGAATCCTATTACAAGAACATGATCAATCTCATACATCACATATCATTCATCACATTCTTCTTGGCCATATCACATCACATAGCATACCCTGCAAAAACAAGTTAGGCGTCCTCTAATTGTTGTTTGCATGTTTTACGTGGACTGCTATGGGTCTCTAGCAAGAACGTTTCTTACCTACGCAAAACCACAACGTGATATGTCAATTGCTATTTACCCTTCATAAGGACCCTTTTCATCGAATCCGTTCCGACTAAAGTGGGAGAGGCGGCACCCGCTAGCCACCTTATGCACCAAGTGCATGTCGGTCGGTGGAACCTGTCTCACGTGGAAATGCGTGTAAGGTCGGTCCGGGCCGCTTCATCCCACAATACCATCGAAACAAGATTGGACTAGTAACGGTAAGCTTATTGAACAACATCAACGCCCACAACTACTTTGTGTTCTACTCGTGCAAAGAATCTACGCAATAGACCTAGCTCATGATGCCCTTTGTTGGGTAACGTAGCAGAAATTCAAAATTTTCCTACGTGTCACCAAGATCTATCTATGGAGAAACCAGCAACGAGGGAAGGAGAGTGCATCTACATACCCTTGTAGATCGCTAAGCGAAAGCGTTCAAGAGAACGGGGTTGAAGGAGTCGTACTCGTCGTGATCCAAATCACCGGAGATCCGAAAGTGCCGAGCAGACGGCACCTCCGCGTTCAACACACGTACAGCCGGTGGCGTCTCCCATGCCTTGATCCAGCAAGGAGAGAGGGAGAGGTTGAGGAAGACTCCATCCAACAGCAGCACAACGGCGTGGTGATGGTGGAGGCGTGGCAATCTGCGGGGCTTCGCCCAAGCACCTCACGGGAGAGGAGGAGGTGTCACGGGAGGGAGGGAGGCGCCAGGGCTCATGTCTGGATGCCCTCCTCCCTCCACTATATATAGGGGCAAGGGAGAGGGAGGCGCAGCCTTGCCCCTTCCTCCAAGGAAGGGGTGCGGCCAAGAGGGGAGGAGTCCATCCTCCCCAAGGCACCTCGAGTGCCTTCCCCTTGAGGACTCTTCCTCCCCAAGTTTCCTTGGCGCATGGGCCTCTTGGGGCTGGTGCCCTTGGCCCATATAGGCCAAGGCGCACCCCTACAGCCCATGTGGCCCCGGGCAGGTGGACCCCGGTGGACCCCGGACCCCTTCGGCACTCCGGTACAATACCGATAAAGTGCGAAACTTTTCCGCGACCAAAACAGGACTTCCCATATATAAATCTTTACCTCCGGACCATTCCAGAACTCCTCGTGGCGTCCGGGATCTCATCCGGACTCGAACAACATTCGGTAACCACATACAAACTTCCTTTATAACCCTAAGCGTCATCGAACCTTAAGTGTGTAGACCCTACGGGTTCGGGAGACATGTAGACATGACCGAGGCGTTCTCCGATCAATAACCAACAGCGGGATCTGGATACCCATGTTGGCTCCCACATGTTCCACGATGATCTCATCGGATGAACCACGATGTCAAGGACTCAATCGATCCCGTATACAATTCCCTTTGTCTAGTGGTATTGTACTTGCCGAGATTCGATCGTCGGTATACCGATACCTTGTTCAATCTCGTTACCGGCAAGTCTCTTTACTCGTTCCGTAACACATCATCCCGTGATCAACCCCTTGGTCACATTGTGCACATTATGATGATGTCCTACCGAGTGGGCCCAGAGATACCTCTCCGTCACACGGAGTGACAAATCCCAGTCTCGATTCGTGCCAACCCAACAGACACTTTCGGAGATACCTGTAATGCACCTTTATAGCCACCCGATTCGTTGTGGACGTTTGGTACACCCAAAGCATTCCTACGGTATCCGGAGTTGCACAATCTCATGGTCTAAGGAAAAGATACTTGACATTAGAAAAGCTTTAGCATACGAACTACGATCTTTGTGCTAGGCTTAGGATTGGGTCTTGTCCATCACATCATTCTCCTAATGATGTGATCCCGTTATCAACGACATCCAATGTCCATGGTCGAAAGCTGTAACCATCTATTGATCAACGAGCTAGTCAACTAGAGGCTTACTAGGGACATGGTGTTGTCTATGTACCCACACATGTATCTGAGTTTCCTATCAATACAATTATAGCATGGATAATAAACGATTATCGTGAACAAGGAAATATAATAATAACTAATTTATTATTGCCTCTAGGGCATATTTCCAACAGCGGGGAGGCGACTCGGGACTCTCACGATCAAATATCTACTCAATGAAGTGAAACTCTTAACTATGTCATGTATATATCAGCAATGAGCGGTAAACCACCATGAAGTGAAACTCTTAACTATGTCATGTATATATCAGCAATGATCGGTTAACCAGCTGGTCGAGAATAGACATCATGTTGTAGTTCCTTCGCCGCCATTGCGCAACCAGCCTCTATCAAGACAAGCTCCTCATAGATGACGGCTAGCTCATTTGGGCCTATCAGTATTCCCAACGCTTATGTCTCCTCAACTATGTTGCATACTCCAATGCCGCGCGCAATTGACATGACCACCTCTTCCTAGCGACTGCACCAACCCATCCCTTCCATGGATGAACGAGGAATGATGCATTAGAGTTAAGTTTGATTGATTCCCTGGATCAGAGTAGTTGTTTTGTTTCGCGGCCTTGTGGCTTTGTTTTGAACCTCTTACTTACCGGAAGAGTACACCATCATCTTAGTTCTCAGGTGTAAGGAAAGTACGTAAGGTTAAGGGCATGTACAATGGTGGCAGCACCTAGGTGCTGCCCCATGCTCCACATGTGCACAAAACGCAGAGGACGGTGATTTCATCTAGCATGTGCCCAACCTGTGACCCCAAGCTGCCATCATAGATAAGCCTTTTCCTTCTCTCAACGTTTTCACTGTTCTATTTCCCAGAAGGGAAAGTTAGTGAGCAGAATAGCACACTATGTTGCTTTTTCCCTTTCTTTCATACCTTTCTCAGCGAGAAGTCTGGCTCTTCAGCAGGATCCCGCTTTGGCCTGCAAGCAACATGATGGACCATCCGATCCTACGTGGATAGCTGGGGCATCACTTCACGGTGGAGCATTGGCCATGCCCCAAGTAGGATTCATATGTAGGTGTAGCATTTTTGTGATTTGATAGTGTGCTGCTTTCGGCAAGTCTTGGCCGAAGAAATTACGTGCCATGCTTGCTACGGCCAATGGCCACTCGCCCCCACGCTCACACACATGGCCCTGTCCCGCGTACCATTGGATCATTTCATTTCATTTCACCCGTCAGATATGTCCGAATTCCGTCGCCATCGGTCCAAACTAAGCAACCGATCGAGTCCCATCTTCGATGGCCACGCCGTACCGCCCCTAGCCTAGTGGCACATTTTAGTTTGGAGTTTCGGCCATGTAGCTCACACGGGATGCGTGATTCCTACCCGATCGAGAACCAGGACCAGTAGCTATGGTGTGTTTTAGTCGACGCGCGCGCGCACGGGCCGATGCATGGCATCCACACCTACGCGCCGACGCGTCCGGGCCACAGCAACGGAGCACCCGTCGACCGTGCTACTAGCTCGCTCGGCGCCGGAAAGGCATCGTCTCATTCTTTTCGTACGTCCATACGGCCGGGACATACGTACATACGTGCTTGACTTTGAACCAAGGAAAACGGCACGGCACGGTCCGGTCCATCTCCTTTCGGCGAGTGGCCCATGCACCATGCATGCAGAGCGGCGCAGCGGAGCGAGTGGAGTGCCCCCAGATAGATACCCTCGCAAAAAAAAAAAATAGATACCCTCGCCGCGTCGCTTTGGGTCGTCTCTTTGGCCTCGAGACAGTTGCCCCAACCCGACGTACAGTGGTGTACACGCCGCCCGCGTCGTCGTTTTTTCGCCTATCGATCGGGGTCCATTCGGGCATCCATCAGGATCGATCCAGTACGCTAGCTGCGCCTTCCTTTTCTTCTAGAGGCAGAGAGAGATCAGAGGCTTCTCTGGTGTGCTCTGTGTTGCGATGATGATGTGATGTGCCGAGATCGATCGATCGGTGGATGCGGTGCCGGAACTATTGGCGCACGAAGAATGCATGGGCACGGAGTGGGACGGTGTCTTGGTGCACACGTTCAGATCGAGATTGATCAGGGTTAGGGAGGTGGTTTTCAGTTTACTTTCGTCACGCACAATCTACTACGTACTGTAGCACGTAGCCAGGAACTGTCGATAAGCATATATTAGTGGCCGAGAAATGCCCGCGCAAGCAAGCATGCTCCCTTCCTGCCCACCTGCAGCCGCAGGCAACACCTTTCTGTGCGGGCAGTGCAGTCTCAACCGAACGACGACGTCGACCGGTATAAACTGCGCCGGTGTTGGGGGTTGATAGGTCGTTTGGTTTGAGTATACCAGTACGTGTGATCTGAAACGACGCCAATGCTAACACTGCAACACATGCATACTCAACACGCGGCACATATGTTCCCGCGAAGCGCACGCTGTCTTGTTGCAAAAATGCAAAGTCGTACATGTACGCTCTGAAAGCTAGGAAAGGTACATCGACCGCACAAATTCAAAAGCACCGAGGCGACGGTCCGCGTCCATGTCCATGTATCACCTCCAGCAACTCCAGAGCAGTGAATCCCCCGTAGGATCTGTGTAAGTACATGCATGCAATGCAACGCAGTGGAGAGGAGTGCCCTCGTCGCGTCGCTTTGGATCTTTACGATCTCCTCGAGACAGTTACCCAACCAAACAAACAGTGGCATACAAGCCGCGTGCGTCGTCGTCGTTTCGCTTTGCCTGTCGACCGGGATCCATTCACACATCTGAATCCAGCGCGCTAGCTGCTACGCCTTCCTTTTCTTCTAGAGACAGAGCTTAGAGGATGATGAAGAGGCTACTTCTCCGGTGTGCTAGCTCTATCTCTTTTGCGATGATGATGATGATGTGATGCTCTGAGATCGATCGATCAGTCGATGCTGTGCCAGAATTATTGGCACACGAACCCCTAGAAAAACAAAAGAATTGGCACGGAGAGGGACTGGGGACGGATGGTGTGCAACGTGTCTTGGCGCACACGTTCAGATTATTGGTTGGAGGAATTGATGGTTTTCGGCTTAGTTTCGTCACGCACAATCTAGTACATAATCAAGAACTGGTCATGACTCATGAAAATCGATCCGTACGAGTACCGGTTGAGAGTGAGAGATGCCCGAGCCGAGCAAGCATGCATGCTTCCTGCCTACCTGCGCCCGCAGGTAACTCGGTGTCAAGCGGACAACGACGTCGGCCAGTAGAAACCACGCCGTTGTTGGGGCCTTGGGGGGGTTGATAGGTCGTTCGGTTTGGTACACTATATCTGCAGTCTGCAACGACGCTAATACTACTGACACGCATAGTCAACATGCACTGCATGCGTGTGTGTTTCCGCGAAGCTAGCTAGCACCCCGTCTTGTCTTGCAAAAACGCAAAGTCGTACATGTACGCTGTGAGTGAAAGAGAAATGCACGTACATGATACGTCGTCGACCGCGCAAATTCAAAAGCGTCGAGACGACGGTTGCGCGCGCATGTCGTCCATATATCACCTGCACCAACTTCTCTTCTGATGACTAAACCCCCCCTACGGCGTCGTCTAGGATCTGCGTGTATACTAACTTTCTCTCGTACGGGTGTCGCTCACAGCATGATCGATGTGTGTGTATATATATTATGTAGATCTTCCTGTCTTTTTGCTACTTCTTCATGGCGTGTGGCAGGGAAGAGCGATCGAGTGGGGCAGTGATATATAGTCAAACGCTCATGCACGCGATGCGTGCCTGCGGAGAAACAATCCTTGCACCCTTTTGACTTTTCTCTCCTGCAGTGCGTACACATAAAATATTATGATCATCGATCGATCTATCTGTGTTAGTTACGGCAGTTTGAAAAAACAGACAAACCCAGCTAGGCATGCACGTCACGACATCACGTAATCAATTAAGATCCAAAACTACATGGAGCAATCGATTGCGTTCGAGACTTTGAGTACGTGTGTCTCCTCTCCGGTGCCGTAAGTTGGTATACTAAGTGAACTCGCTGCACACACGGGAGAAGAGAAGAGAAGAGAAGCCGTTAATTCTTCGTCCCCGGTCTCAGCAAGGAACCCGTGTTGTCGTCGCTTTCTCTTACTAATGCCGCAAGAAGATGCAAGCAACTAGGTATTTTATACTTATAAAAATGTCCTGTGTCCAGATACTGACGGCGACCTGTATCTGACAGGTGTATCATACAGTGACCTCAAAAAAAAAAGGTGTATCATACAGTGGTGTACTAGAGTGACCCAATTGAGAGCAACTAATTAATCTATCCTCGTGTGAGCAGTAAACCTCAAGTTAACATAAGCAATTAGTCTATTAAAAAAAACTTAAGCAATTGGTCCGTAGTACAAGTTCTAGAAACTCTCGCGAACACGTACTCAGTGTACTGCAATCAACCCTAGCTACGAAAAGTAAGCGGCAGGATAGCTTCGAGAGATACGCGGTAGGTCCGCCGTCTCCCTCCATGAGGAGAGGAAGGAGGAGAAGAGGATCGGATCGGCCGGAGGCTCAGGCGTCACGAGACTCCCTACCAACTGCTACATTACGACATCTATGCAGTATGTAACTATGTGCAGCTTTCATCGCCACATATCTTATCACTCGCACGATCCTTCCTCTGCAATTCTCTCTAGCTTGGCTTCCCTGGTTAACTTAACTAACCAGCCAGCTTCCTGCGTTTGGAAGATAGATGGATAGAAAAACACTGCTCCCATCGGAAGGTACAACCACAGCCCAAAGATATAAGCATGATTTTATGGCTCTGATGGCATCTCGCACCTGATAGATGGTCATGGATGGATGGATCATATTCTGCCGCACAAGAAAGTGTTCTAGATGCATGCATGCACGCACGCTTCCTCCTGATTAGATTAAGATGGGGTTGAAAGGCTACATGCCACCTTGCCGCTAGGGTTCTTGACATGCATGGCTCAAACTCAAGGTGGTAGGTGCCGGCTCATGCTTGCTCCCTGGCATGGGCACAGAAATTTATTCCCGGTGATCGGGGTTCTTTTTTAATTAATGTGGTATAGTCATACACGAGGGTAGGATATGTTTGTTGGTGATTCTTCGGTATCTTTGGAGATTCGCATGTATCTCTGTGCGTGTACAGAGATCAATCCTGATTACTCTCATACACGACATCAGAATGTTTTCTCTGAATATGTCGGCTTGATCACTTTTCATGGTTAGAGATTGGATTATCTTAGCTTGATTATACAATTTTTTAATAATTAGAGACTATCTTTCGTTTGATTTAGTCAATCGTCATACATTCATATTCATATACTACACTGGACAGAATGCCGGCCATTTCTTTTCGGAATACGTCACACGGACTACTTCAATGGACCGACTGCTTGCTTGACATTTGAACGGAGGTGGAAAAGTATTGTATGCGCGTATACACGCTAACTAAAAAGGGATGAAATAATCCTAATTATACACGCAACAGATCCGCACGATCCCCTCGATGGGGGAAACAACGCTCCACCCGTTATTCCCGTGCTCCTCCCGATTGATTTATTGCACCATAATAAAAAATGCGAATTTTTTTTACCTACACAGGATTCGAACCTGCGTCGGGGTGGAAAGGATAGGCACAAGTACAAAGCCCAACAACCATCACGCCAACCTAGTTTGTTGTTCATTAGTTCAACAACGAAATTTTTTAAACTCTTTCTTACTACTGTCGTAAGAAAAAAGAAAGCTATTTTTCTGAAGAAAAAAAATCACTTCATCAATGAAAGTTACCGGGGGTATATTTCATGATGTTCCTCCCTCCCCCACCCCGGTCCCCAAAGTTATCAGGACCATGGTATACAAGTTATCAGGTCTGCGAGGCGTGAGTTACCGTGTTATTAACATGAAAGTTACCGTGGGTATATTTAATCAACCCCCTCGCCAAAGTTACCAGGACCGGGGTAAATAAGTTATCATGTCTGCAAACGTGTGGGTTACCATGCTATTCACACAAATGTTACCGCCGCCCCCCCCCCCACCCTCCTCATGCCAAAGCTATCAGGAATGGGGTACATAAATCATCAGGTGTGCGATGTGTGAGTTACTATACTATTCACGCAAAAAGTTACCGAGGGGATGTTTCGTCAACTCCCCCCCCCCCCCACCCCACCCCGTACCAAAGTTATCGGGACTGGGGTCCATAAGTTACCAGGTATACGATGTGTGACTTATCATGATATCGACACAAAAATCTACCAAGGGGATATTTCATCAACTCCCCCCCGGCATTCGTTGCCAAAGTTATCAGGTCTACGTTGTGTGAGTTACCATGCTATTCATACAAAAGTTCGTCAACCCTCCCCCTCCTTCGGTCGCCAAAGTTACCAGGACAGGGGTACATAAGTTATCGGGTCTGCAATGTGTGAGTTATCATGCTATTACCGGGGTATATTTGATTACCCCGGTCATTTGAAGGTACCGAGAACCTTTGGTGCATAAGTTATCAGATGTGCGATGTGTGAGTTACCATACTATTCATACAAAAAAGTTATCGAGTGTATGTTTACATTAGTTTTTTTTTTTGTAAAAAAAGCTACGATAATATTTGTACATAAGCTATCAGGTTTGTGGTACATATAATTATCAATCTCATTACAAAAGAATTTACCGAGATATCACAAATGAGAAAAAAAACCGTTGTTTGAATTCTATAGGAATGAAACATTTATTTCTCTAAAAAACATTCATCACTACAAAAAAGAGACAAGTGAAGTACAAAACACGTTGCATCGGCCCTTTAAAAAACTTGGAGCAAATGGTTTTGTCTCCTCATCAAAGGTGCTGTGGTCTTTCTTTCTTGTTCTCATTTACTAAGGTAGAAATACAAATTAACCCGTAAATGAAACAAAAATAGGTGGTTAGCTCAGCTGGTAATGCGTCGTGGCTGCAACCGACAGGTCGTGTGTTTGAATCCTAGCAGTGGCACTATTTTTCCGAAGCTCTTTTTACGCGCAGAGCAGAAAAGAAAGATCGAAGGAAAAAAAGCGATCGTACGTGCCTGTCGCTAACCGACAGTCGGCAGGAAAATAGCTTTTCCGTTTATACAAATATGGATTTAATCAATCATGATTGATTCTTCTTTTTCTTTGCCTGAAAAGCAGGGGCATTATGCTTATATTTTAGTGTAAATGTCCAATCAACCTAACTCCATTAGCAACATTCTTTAGCATATACTAATAGTCATTAAAAAAATTGCGAAAGTACTAATAGTCATTAATTAATAGCATAAACTCGCAAATGTCAATGCCTCGCCTTCGTAGCTTGCATCAGATCAGCAAACATGATACAGTGTTGCAGATCAACAACCTCATTATGGTAGGTGTGTTGAGAGGGCTCAGGAGTCAGGCAACTCCACTGTGAACACTAGAAAAGACAGTTAGCTCCGCACTCCAATCTGCAGTTCCGCAACTGTTAGCGAGTTTTATCCTTTTTAGTGTGTCCACCCAACTGCCTTTTAGCACAAGTGTCCATTATTGTGGTGCCGTAAGTGACCGTAGTACTGCGATGAGAACATACATGAAAGCCTAGTAAACCGGCTTAACACTACACATTGTAAAAGTAGGCGTCCAAAATTGTTGTGTAACTTGGATTCTTCTTACGATGGAGAGGCATAAACGGCTAGTATTTCTTACCACGTGACACATGTGGTAAGCAATCCAAACAATTCAAAAGAAACAACTATTTCTTATGTTGTCCGGACCTGCTAATTTTCCTGAGAATTGAAAACAAACATTACAGTTCTGCCTTTTTCTAATAGATGGACCATTTTACCGCAAGGTAAGCATATTTTAAGATTTGTATGAACAAAATTGTGAAGTTGGCTAAGGATTAGTTAAATCTCAGTTGACTGAGACCGAAGAATTAGTTAACTTATGCCGTTTGCAAATATTCAAATATCTGCTCCAATAGTAAAGGAGAGTTGAGCCTCTATGATTTGTAGGATTCCAAACACACATAAATAGGAGAAACTTAGGGAGTAAGGTGTTTTGGTGCCCAAGCTCATCTGCACTCGGTTAGGAAAAAATCGTAAAAAATACTAGAAAATTTCAAAAAAAATCCAAAAAAATTGGCGGTGGAAAATTTGATGCGTGAGGCCCGCTCAAATTTTAAATCATTTGGACATCTGAGAAGCTCTCAGAAAAAAAAAGACAAATCGGGCCAAAACAGTACATGAACAGTAAACTTTTTTACGTATCCCCAATTTGTCTTTTTTGTCGAGAGCTGCTCAGATATCCAAATAATATGAAAATTGGAGCAGACCTCACGCATCAAATTGTCTACTGCAAAAAAAAATGTAATTTTTTGAATTTTTCTAATATTTGTTTTGATTTTTTTTTCGTCGGCATGGGTTCACATGAGCTTGCGTGCAGAAATGGATTTTTGAAACTTAGGATTGCAATGTCATGTCCAGATTGAATATGCATCGATTCCGTCGCAAAAAAAGCAAAGGAATATTTTCATGAGATAGAGGAGTCCATGGATATTTTCCTATGAAAATATAGACTATTCAATCTCGCAAATCAAATAGCGCGTGTTGGAGAAAATTCCCAGAGATTTTAATTCTCCGAATTCATATAGAAGTCCTTTGAGTGAACGGGACAAGTGGACACAAAAGGCGGAGCGTTGGGGCCAGTTTTTCCCGCAAAAGGAAAAGAGTTGGGGCCAGTTCATCTTGGTGAATGCTTCTTTGTTTCTTGCATGAATGTTTATGAGGCATGATTTTTCAAGCTACAGTACTTGGCAGGTATCTATGCCCTGATTGGTACGTAGCTCTATTGCAGTACTTTGGAACGGTTCCATGTCTGATTGGCATTTTCCTCCGGGGAGGACCCCTTTCTAGCTGTACCACATAACATGAGTTTGCAACGACTGACTTTCCAGAGTCTGATAAGAACGCGACCTCAGGCCGCTGAGTCTGATAGCCACCATAGGATTAGGAGCAACATGTAGGGAATAGCATCTTTTTCTCTATTTCGACATGGAACCCTAATATTCCAAAATTCCTACTCTGGTTTGAGAAGCTTCTCAGTTTTCCTTATCTCTCGTGCCTTTGAACTGCCCTGACTGAAAAGAATTCTAAATACGTTTTCCGTTAGCCGGATAAATCACCCGCCAAAGTTCTCCAAACGCTTGGTAATGCGCTTCTATATATTCCGGATATTCCCAGAATTCACATGATGAGCTTAGCATGGCGCAGCCATCTGAGCACGGCGGGCCCCCAAGGGGGAACAAGCAAGAGAGTGGGTCGCAAGGCACGGCGGCCCCTCAAAGGGGGAGCAAGGAAAAGAGTGGGTCGCGAGGCACGGCTGAGGAGGAAGAAAGGCGAGAGGGGGGAAGCAAGGGAGGAAGAGAACCCCATGGACGCTACATTGAGCTGCCAGCGCTCCACTAGCCGGATCTAATAGTGCTGTGACCACGATCATATGGACCACTGTGTGCAATCAAATAGACTTGCAAAGGCAATAGTTGCACATGATAAAAGCAGGCCACAGCCGTCTCCAGCACGGATTTCTGTTCACGGCCACTCCCTTGCGAAGAGCGGAGACTCGGACCATGCCAACCTCTGGTCGGCCTTCCCAATCCCATCCCAGCCAAATATACACGCGCGCACTCTGCCTAACAGTGATGTAACTCGACAAAGACAGGGAAGGAGGCCACATCTTTCTCACCAACAATGCAGTCTTCTGTTTCAAAGATCCAAAATCGAACCATGCAGTTTCCTTGTTTCGAAGATCCAAAATCAAAGAGTATTAGGTGCAACAGGGAAGAAACTTCAGATTTGCAGAAACTTCAGAAAAGGACGGGTGGAACAGGCGAGGAAAACTTTCAAAATTGCAAGCTTGGATATGAGAAGACATCCAGCAGCTCAAACCTTGCATACCACCAGAGTGATACCACTGCGGTCACTAGATCGGACGGACGAATAAGAAGGTGAACATTATAGATTCTGTACAGCACCCCCAGCTAACTAAATGGGGGTGGAAACCAACCACAGCAGCTCGACAAAATTTGGTACACGACAACAGGCGGTGCGACAACTTCTGTCAGGAAAAACACGGCCCACACGTACACAACTCTTTCTATCCCGGCTATTTAGCCCACTGAGATTGCCTTACAAAAATTTCAAGCCCAGGTAGGAGAACAAACAACCAATTCACTTTGGGGAGAAGTCTCCAAACGAATAAATGGAACCCTGTATTTTTTTCTCTCATGACAAACTCTTGGGTTATACTTCCCTGCATCCGATGACATGCGGTGAACAGTCAACTTCGCCACGGCAGCCATATAGTCTGTAAAAATGTTCCCGCAGTATACATCTGCAAGCATATAAAAGCCCAGTTCAAACTGTATGCAGATAGCACACAACTAAAATGAGGAATGCTGGGTGAAAGTATGTATAAATATTTAGTTTATCGAAGATGCAAACGAAAATAATGAAAACTTTAAAACAGACTACCACCAAAAGTTCAAAAGGATGCATCGCATTACACTGCTTGGTGAAGGACATGTTTATGGAATTCATGATAAATGCATTCAGGACTTCCGCTCTTACAAATCTCTATAGGTTCGTTAAGCCATCAGAATGGAAGAATTGATCGATAAGATGCACAGTTCTTAAGAATACAAAAAAGATGGAACATACATAGCAAGATAATAATAGATAGGAACAAATAACTATGTGAATGGCAAGACAATACCTTCTAATCTCAGAAATGGTAGCTTTATATACATCACTGATACAACTACCCTGCAAATTTAAATGAATTAAACAAAGAAAATAGGATTGAAATAATAGTGGCAAAATAGATAGGAAAAAAACAACGTAAATAAGTCAGAAATGACTACCTATACTCCAATCATACAGCTGAGGAGTCTTCTGGCAAACAGATTGAAAATGAATAGAATGATGCTATCTGAACACAAGACTCCCATTCTGCTGTTGTCTTATTTTCTCGATAAGTGATTGATAAAATGACCTGAATGCCTTTATGTCGTTTCCCTGTTGAAGAAAAAAAAACTACTTTGATTACAACAAGAAGTATTCTATTACAAAGTGAAGACTTTAATATGCTACAAATAAGATCAGGTATTCATGAATCATGACAGCATCTATAATTATTCCACATTACAAAGAAACAACCCTCGCAGAGTAATAGGACAAACAAAAGATGGGAGTCATCGACTAATCAATGTTACTTTCAAGTCTCAGTTAAGCAACCTTCCCAAAGCAATAGGGCAAACAAAAGATGACTAAACCCCAATTAGAGCTGCGTGGAACCAACTCTAACTGGGTACAAACTGGCACACCAGGGATTCAAGGAAACAGTACATAAACTCTAGTTTCCCTAATACTTAAGACCCTAACCCCAACTATCCTCTCCAACCACACCAGCTATGGAACCCACAGGCCGAAAAGCATCCACAGGCAACGGAATAGCCCTGAGATCCAACAGTTCATCCATCACCATTTCTCTGAAGTCACAAGTTAAGAGCTACTCCCTCCATCCCATAATATAAGATCGTTTCGCAAGCTAAAACAGCACCGTGTGAATACAACTACATTTTGTTTCCTAAGAGATGATACTAATAATAGTTTCCTAACTTAAATGTCATACTGATGGCACATCCATCAACCTGACAATAGTCCAGTAGACAAAATAGTCCAGAGACATGTAGGTTCAGTTTTTTGAGAACAGTGATTCAACCTTTTGAGTTTGCATATAGTAACTCCGATGTCTATTCTGGTATTATTACAGCAACTGGTAAAATTGCCCACTCAATTTTGCGGCTATGTACTACAACTCGTATGTTTACAATTGAGAATATAGTCGTATTTGCTGTACACTCTAAAGCCTGTGACTGAAGCACAAGTTGTATTTGTTGTACCCTTGTACTAATGTACTCCCTCTGTAAACTTTTGCAGTGATCTAAGAGGTCTTATAAAAGTTTACAGAGGGAGTAATAGATATAATGTTGACATAGATCAATTGGCAGTCATAATCTGGCCCCAACATAATAAGTTGTGTGTGCTGTAGATTCGACTCTTTTTCTCTTAATCACGAGAGAATTTCTAGTCTTAAGAACAAAGGTGGTTCCTCTGATCCACCATACATATATATAGATATAATGAACATATATTAGGAACCAGAAACAACAGGAGGTCAAGATAAGATTGTACCTGTAACTTTTGGTAGTACTGTTCAGCTAGCTCTGGTGGGCAGTGAGCTTCTGGAAGAGCTTTTGCTACAAAATTTACAATGAAGTCCTCCCCGAATCTTTCATACATAACCTTCTGAGCCATCACAATTTCACCAAAGACAACAAGCTAGAAGAAATAAACCAATTGGTCAATACATCGCCATGTACTTTTGAACATAAAGAATTGGTCAATATATCACCATGCAACAGCATGCAGATTTTAACTACAATACTGCTGCAAAATGACGACACAGGAATTCTGGAAGTTAACAAAACATACTGGTGCTCTATGGAACCCACGTTACAGCTATAACTGTCTCAACTGCATTAGTACATGTTCAGTTTTGACTCCACGCGCTCTAATTATCAATCATCATCATGAATCAACAAAATCACTTGTCTAGGATGGCCAACTCAGCATTTCGTTTTGTACAACTCTATCAGTTTAAGGGAAAAGCTAGAGTGGCAAAAACAAAGTTTTCCCCAGTTAAAATGGAACTGACCAGGTAATTGTTCTACAATCCCTTGCATAGTAGAAAAATTAACAGGTTAGCTTCAGATTCTGGGCAATGATACATGTACTTTCTTTTCTGCCAAAGGTCAGATTGATATAGTGTGTAGCTGAGAACTAAAATTATATAAATTTCATATGGTAAGGGTAAATGCCATCACCCTACGCTTTTCTGGAACTTATAGCTTGGGATTTTTCAAAATCCCATCTACATCCATCCACCCCAGTCCTCTCTAGGGGAAGGACCCAAGATGGTGGGGTAATCTCTAAGGATGATTCAGTTACAAAATTGGATGGATTAAAAACAGCATATGGCTAATAAGATCTTAATGCAACTCTTCACTCTGGAATGTCACAGAAATAGAGGCTCCATACAGCCATATTACACTAAGTGTAAGGTTTAGAATTTCCCTTACAATGACAGAACTAGACTTTATTTTTCTTGAGTGAAATTCCCAGGATATTTAAGAAAGCTGATATGAACTACGGGACAACAGACTAAATAATCATGCTGGACAAATTGAAATTTATATTACTTTGGAACTGTGGTCGTCCCAAATTTATATTGCCATTTTCCTTGGTAAACCTGGTGTAGGGGGTAAGAAATCTAACTTACCAAGTAATGCAATATAATACTCCCTCCGTCCCAAAATAAGTGTCTCAACTTTGTACTAGCTCTAGTACAAATTTGTACTAAGCTCAAGACACTTATTTTGGGACGGAGGGAGTAACTATCACCACTGGAAGTTGCAGTGTTCACAAAATTTGATGCCTATAGCTCCCACTAAGATGGGTGTCACTAAGTTTACTGAGGTTCAGATAGAGCCGGACAAACAGCCAAATAATCATGTAAAGTTTACTTTCAACACAGCAAACACAAGGATTGCAAGTTGCAAGATTATTACCGTATTTGCATCACGTAAATCAAATGATTTGTCAAGGACACTGTATAAACAGCAACCAGTAGCAAACTTCTCAATCATGAATACTCGGAAGCCAGGAAGCTGATGAAACAAGAAAGTAAAAACAGGAACACATGAGATTTATGAGTAATACAACTGTCCAGGTACTAGAGAGACACTTAACAGCGCAAGATCAAACATAGTGAACACAGCAATACCTTATCATCAGCTTTGGATGTAGTGCACCAGTCTTTTATAAGTTTGACAAAAATCTGCACACACGCCTAACAAAACCATATCAAGGTGTAAGTGAACGGTGGAAGTGGAGAACATAGCTATATTTCATCGCAGGAATAAAAAGAAGTGGAAAATAGCTATAATAAAAAGAAATATTGTAAATCAAGATAACTGGAATCCTGACCTTCCGGAGCAGTATATCTTTATGACTGCATGAAGTAAACAAAAGTAGCTGCATTATGGTTTCCAAATACTGCCTACAGGTAGGAGCAAGGAGAACTGCAGACAAATCATGTGTAACCATCCCATGGAGGAATGTGTATAATGTCCTCTGGAGCTCTTGCAGTTCACGCATTTCCTGCAACAGTAAGAAATGAATAGAGTATATAAGGAAGCCTGTAATTCATCTAGAACCCAATTGACGCCTACCAGAATAAGGAAAGTAGGTAGAATTAAAGGATGGGGGCAATAAACTAGCCAGGGACAAAAGCTAGCTACACAAGGTGAGGTGACGTATATAACGACATTATTGCAAAAAAAAATGAGCAACCAGCAGGAGCGCCACCAATTCATTAAGGGAGGCGGAATTTACAGAGAGGGACGCATGTCTTTAATGGAACATGTGAAGGCCAATGACAAAGGGGACAACTCGTCCTTGATCAGAACCCCCAGGGTGGGCTGTCCGAAAGCCCAAGCCCAAGCACACGACAAACTATCAAATACGGCAAAATCCAAATGCTTACAAAATAAAAAATAATGAGTTAGGTAGTATATGACCACTGAAGGTAATGCCACCGAGTATAATGACTAAGATGGGCAGTTCTGAAAAGCTTTTCGATGTCAGTAGATAGTTTTGCCAGAGGTTAGCTGGAGTTGCACCATCAGAAAGAAACAAAGAAGAAAGGAAGTATAATACCACGGGCAACAAAGAGGTTCACGTGGTACATGTATATCCCTATCAATCCAATACATTTAGATCTAGAAGGCATTATTAAAGTACTCCCACCGAGACACTTGTTTTGGGACGGAGGTAGTATTTAGCATTCTAGGATCACAGAGACGAATACAAGAACAGGAAGCTACAAACATGAAAATAAATAAAGCCATTGTTTACAGATGTGATTAACTTTACCTCGGTATTGCCTGCAGGACCAGTAGAAAAGGCATCTTGTGACAATATCACAGACATACGACTTGCAATAGTAGGAAAGACATCCTCCAGTATGCCACTTGCTGAAGAATTAAACTTGCATATTATTTGGTTTAACAATACAAGGAAATCCACCATATCTTTTGCCTGTATGGAAACAAATAATGATGTGAGCAGCCCAGATGGAGCAACATAATTTTAGCTGTAGGAAGCCTTTTTTTAATAAAAGAGTACACAAGTGACAGAATGTTGCTCGAAGTAATAATATGCAGCTAGTATGAAGTTCGACAGGTACCAGAAAGAAATTCATGCTAAGTATATCCAAGAAATGGGAGTGACTGAGAAGAAGTATTTAATGTCTTTTTTCCATTCGAGAAACGAGGAGCACGACTCAAGTGGTTACACATACAAATCCATTTACGGACATTGCATATTCACTACCAAGATCTCTTATAAGTTTTGGGACCAGAATGAATTCTTCCTGCAGTCCTATGTTGCTGTTTTGCATGATTTCGTTTCCTTTTCAACAGATATAAACAACTCTATGTTTTTTCTATTATATTTTCTGCATATATACAGTGCAAGGAACTGTTACTGAGAAAAGAAACCTAAGTGCTGCAGGTACTACACATCAGCAGGGACAGCAAAGCAAAGAACCAAGAAGAGTAAATTCAAATTAACATAAGCAAACAAACAAATACCTCGTTATGAACCAGCAATTGTCTTAGTGCGATCGGGATACATGGAAGCACCGAGATTCCTAATATCTCAATCATGCGGTGCAGAAAGGATATGACCTACATTTGCACAAGTTTGAAGTGGTTAATCATCCAAACAGTGAACTACCGAGGATCTTAAAGAAACAGGTTCAGATTTACCTTTGATCGCAGGGGCCTCACATTAGGAAATGAAACAAGGAGTTGTAGAACAACATCAAGGGTCTGAAGACAAAGTGGTAAGAAAATATCGCATCAGAAGAAGAGTAAAACAAAGACCATGGATATGTTGTTTATTGATGCAGAGTAATCAAGGACTTGGCAAATGTCCTCTTCATCAGCCACTTGCATATGCTACTTAACAAGAAGCAAACATCACCGCGTAAAAGATTAAGTGAAAACATGGAAGTAAAGAATGATACAATTTACCTTTTTTAACATGACACCAATTGTTGGCCTACTTATCATCACGAGGCGTTCATTAAAGCCCTAGAAAAGACAATGGCCGAACTAAGTAAGGATGTGATACATATGTACAGAAACTAGAAATTTACAAAAGAGTAAATCAGAACTAGACTAGAAAATATGCCAGAACACGAAAAAAAATACCAGACATGGCTCCGTATACTACCCCACAGAATACAGGATGTCCTATTGATCATTTCTTCTTAAGGTGCAAATGTAAAGCATACCTTGGTAACCATATTCAATGCAACAACAATCTGTAGAAGACTTGTAGCTCTCGGGGATGATTCTTCGAGTCCTTGTGCTTTGGCACCCATAACAAGCGACTCGATCTGGAATTGATTTTCACTTAACCCAGTAAGTTCCCTCTCTCCTAGAGAACTAGAGCTATCATATTGGACAGAAGGGAAACAATCACCTGATGACAGAGAGGATTCAGCAAAGCTGTCAAGCACTGAACCTGCTTCTCTGGTGATACCTCTTCAATACCGATCAACAACCCCACAGCCTGCAATAAGAAATCATGCCAGTGGTCCAAGTTCAGTATCCCAATTAAAGAACATAAACAGCTAGGTGCAAGCCAAGTTATGCTATAGAGACAGATGGACAATGCACCTCAAAAATCTGGCTGCCATCCTCTGAGCTGGAGAGCTTTGCCTCTTTATTTGCCCAGTCCATTGAAGTGAATTGTCCTAGGACATCTTCCAAGCTCTAACTCACAAACAAAACAGCCTCAGATCTAGCACAATAAAGTAGATGATGTGTGTATCTAAAAAACGGAGAAGGAAATACCTGCAAAATGGTATCCAAGTAAGGGACTAGCTTTGCCTTCAACAACTTGACAGCTTTCATGAACAAGTATCCCGCACGGCGGCTCACATGGGAATTCTGGTGGTGTATGCCTCGCTCATCCAAGAATGCGGCAAGAAGGTGTGGCACATACTGTACATTCTCTTGCATGAACTTGATGTAGCGTGTAACTGTCTCAAGATACACCAGTGCAACTAAGCGGTGTGAGTGGCATGAGAATCTCGCAGAAAGAAGCATGGGCACAAGCTCCCCGAGCAGCCCAGACCCAGTACGGATCTCCTCCTCACTCACTGCTTCCCCGAGCCGGTACAAAAGAGTAAGAGTGACCTCAACATCCTCGACGGTAGCTTCTGCGGATGAGAGCGCCGTCACAATCAACCCCTTTATGAACTGCTGTGTGGCAGCTGGCGCTACCCGACAAATGTTGCGGAACAATGCCACTAAATCCTTCCGTTGCTCCGCCATCATGTCCTCCTCCTCCTTCCCGATCTTGTCGAGCACATCAAGATGCACCCTGTAAACTGGGTCATATGTCATTTGCTGCCGCACCACCTCTAAGATCCGTCCCAAGTGCCCCAGCTGCTTCTCAGATGGAGCCTTCATCGTACTGACATAGCCAGCTAAGAACTCGAGCACGGAACCAGAATCAACATCCTCCTCATAGCAGCTTTCTGCTGCCGAAAATACAGCTGGTAGCACCTCTTCGAGCATTTCCAATGCCGCAGCTCCATCGGCATCACTAGGGCCAAGCTTGCGATAACAGGCAAGAGCCTCCACGGCATAAGTCGTCACCAAAGATGCCATCTTTAACCCACTGTCTGGGCTACCAAGCCCCTGCTGTGCAGACAGGAGTGACCTGAGCAACGCCACCTTGGCCCTTGCATCCATCCTCTTTGCAGCCACGGCAGAAAGACACCCCACCGCCGCCGCAGCAAGAGGGGCAGCACTTGCAGGGGACAGGGCAATGTCAAATAGAAGAGGAACAAACACATCATTGGCGACCAGCGCAACATCGATCCAGGAGATGCACCTGCGCGCCGCATCAAGGGCTACGGCGGCAGTGGGAGGGTCGGCCGCACCAAGAGTGGAGGCAGCGTCGTGCCAGTGGCGGGCGATCTGGGGAACGCACTGCGCTCGCATGGCGTCCTTGACCCTGCAGGCATCGGCGGTCTCGTCGGCGTTGCGAGGGTAGTCCTGGGAGAGCAGGTCGTCGTCCAGGGAGATGAGGACGCGGGCGAACATGTCCGTGGGGCCCGACTGCGGCGGCGACGGCGGGAGGAGGTCGATGAAGTAGGAGGGGTAGACATGCGGGTAATCGAGGCGGACGAGGAGCGCTACGAGCTGGGCGAGCTTGTTGCGGAGGAAGGGCGGGGAGGCGGCGTTGGAGGCGGAGGCGAGGGAGAGGAGGGAGGAGCGGAGCAGGGCGAGGTCGTCGGGGAGGGCGATGCGGCGGCGGAGGAGCGCGTCGTGGAGGGACTGGAGGCACCAGAAGTGGACGTGCGCGTGGGGCGAGGAGGCGAGGCCGGAGAGGCAGAGGCGGAGGAGCGAGGAGGGCGGGGACTCGTCGCGGGCGCGGGCGCAGAAGGCGAGCGCCTCCTCGCGGACGGCCGGGGAGGCGGAGGCCGCGGCGGGGGAGTCGGAGGCGAGCAGGATGGCCTGCTCGAGGTCGTCCATGGAGGCGCGGAGGAATCTGAGTGGAGGGGGCGGAGACGGGGAGAGAGAGAGGGGGGCGGAGGCGGAGGTGGGGTTAATATAACGGCGGAGGGGGGACGACGGGAGGGTTTCCTTTGCTCCTTCCTTTCCCTTCCTTGCTTCAGACGGGGGTGGCTTTTCTTCTCACTATTTTGGGTTTGGCTTACCGGATTTATGGGTTTACGGCTGATTTTGGGTTCTCTTAGTTGTTGTTAGGGTTTTTCGTTTCTCTTTTAAAAAATATCTTCTTTATTTCTAGATTTGATGATGTAATTTCATAAAAAAATATTTCTTTTTTCTAAATGTTGTGCTTTATTGGCCTGCCTAGGTGAATACACATAGAATAAATGTTGGTTGGCATGTTTCTTTTATGAATTGGATAAATTTCTCAGTTCTTTAAAACAACGCATTAGGGGGCATCACGTGAAATGTGTATTGCTACGGAATTCATGGTGTACTAGGTATATATAAGGTGGTCTCACTCTACGAGTTTATTTGTTGGTATCTTTTTCATGTGGCATGTTTTCCTCCTTCCCAGTGATCTGGTGTATCACATGAGCGTTAAAATAAACCAACAGAAGGGTCCCTTGCACAGGCATTCATTAACAGGTAACGGTTCTAGCATAATATTCCCTTTGTCGATTCTTTTAGATATGTGCCATGCAAAAAAGACTCTCTCAATAACCCCTCTTGGGACAATGTTGTGGGTGCTCTTGGTAAAAGAGATTATATTATGTCATAAGAAGATCGTACTATTAATACTGATGTAGTGGGGATCAATGCCCGACCCAAATCCTACAGACGCTCCAGATATCACGCCTAAAACTCCATAAGTAGTCTAGACTCTAGATGCCTCGGATGGGTCACAGGGACAAAGTAACATGAAAAAAATTGGAAGGGGGCTATGTCCATGGTTATTCTGCCGATGAGCTAGCACGTTTGGTTATGAGTTCTCCACCCCGAAATCCATTCTTCCATCTGAGAGAGTGAACGGAGAAACAACACCTACATCCAAGATTCCACTTGTCAATAATTGAATTGCCCTTCTAAGTTCTCCATTGTGTGTGTTACTCGTGGAGTTGTGGGGACTCATAAACAATCGAAATCATTCAGGAGCTTCCAAGCTTGTGGATTTTCCCTTGAGAAAGTGTGTGAAGGTTGAGGATCGCTTCAAGATCAACCATTGATGTTTGAGTTTAGACTATGCAGCCAATGCTCAAGGATAACAAGACTACGCAACAACAATTAATTGGAAATCAGCTGGAGAAAAGAACAATCGCCACATTTGATGTTGCATCCTATTCGGGAGAAATTTCATCCGTCGCCCACGCACATCTGTTGTGTCAGGTCCTAATGCGTTGCCACCCGAACAAAAGTTGACCACTTGGTCATAGCGTCTCCTAGGGATTAGAGATATGCATCAATGAGTGAAAGGGAAGATCGCGTGTCGTCAAGAGGCAGGCAAGAGGGGACTAGGAAAACCTCATTACATGAGAGAGAGGGAGAGAGAGGGGGAGAGAGAAAAGGGAAGGTTGCACTATCTGCCTTGGTGCATACGTGTGACGACCGGATAATTAAGCTACAGTAAACCCTCGCTAATGGTGCCATGTCATCACATTACTGTTGCTAATCCTTGGTTGATCCAAGTCACAATCCAAATTCAAATTTAAAATAAAAGTCCAAGATTCAAATTTCTCGAACACGCAAAATAAAATGTTCGAAGTGTGCCAAATATTCCAGCCCTAATTATGGTGGTGACCCAAAACTTTTGTAAAATAATTAAATGCCCTTTTGTGAACATAACGCGGCTAAAAAGAATTATTAAATGTTTTTTAAATTATAAAGATACTAAACTATTTTATTTGAACCTCAAACTAAATGTGGCAGTGGTATAATTAGTAAAACCATTTTAGGTGTTGTTCCTATATTTTATAAAACTAAAATATGCTAATAGTAAATAAAACAGTAAAGATAAATGAACGAACAAAAAAACACAAAGGAACCCCCCCCCCGGCCTTTTGGCCCAGCTGGCCTCACTGGCCGAGCCAGGCCGGCCCACCTCGCACTGCCTCCCCCCTCCCTGTTCACGGGGGGATCGTGGGCAGCGCCGATGCCTGCCACGGCACCGACCATCGCCGTGGCGGCCATCTCAAATCTCCCCGAGGGCTATAAAGCGACCAGCGCCTCTCCCTCGCGCCCCCGAACCCTAGCTACCCAAATTACTCCCCCCTCTCATTTTCTCGATCTAGATCGGGGAATCCCCTCGCACCCGACGCCGTGAACCGTCGCTGTTCGTCCTCGCCGTGGTCACCTCGTCGCCCTCGCCATGGCCGACCTCGTCCTCGTGCCCACCGCGCTCCCTGGCGCCTGAGGCCTCGTCCTTCTACTTCGTCGTCCCCTGCTTCATCTACGTCGACGGGATCGAGCTCGTCCTCTTCTTCGCCACCGTCTCTTCTCCGACGAACACCGTCATCGTCCTGCTGCTCCTAAGCCACTCGGCGGGCCTCCTTGCGCCTGCTCGGTGAGCGACACTCCCTCTCTCTCCTTTTTCCCGCCTCGGAACGTCGTCGTAGGTCCGTATCGCCCGGGCGCCCGCTCACGCCCGTCGCTCCCAGCACTCTGCTCCCTTCGCTCGGCGCGCGCCCGAGGCCGAGCCCTTGCCGCTCAACACCGCGCGTCCGGGCACCTCTGGCCCCTCCCCGTGACCCATGCGCCCGGTCCGGCGCGTCCCTGCTGGCCGGTTGCGCCTGCAGCGCCCCGCCACGGTGGCTGCGTCCCCGCTCGCCGTCGCCGCCTCACGTCGGCGCCCTGCACTCATGCCCGCGCATCGGCCTGCCTCTGCTTTCGCGCTGCGTCGCCCGCCCATTGTGGCCTTCTCTGCTGGTGCCGTGGCGACGCCGTGGCTCCCGCTTCCCCTGCCGAGCACGGTGCTCGCTCGGACCCGCCTGTCGGACTCTGGTGGCCGCTGGGCAGCGTGGCCTCGCCGCGCTGCGCCCTGCCGGCCCCCTCGCCGCTCGGTCGGCGCCCGCCCGCCGCTAGATTAGCCTCGCGGCGCGGTCATGACCGGCCGACCTCGCCGTGGCTGCGGCCCCTCGGCCATTGTCGTGGCAGCCTCGTGGCCTTGGTCACGGGCGCCTGCCCGTTGACCCGCCCCGCCCCGCTGGTCTAATGCCACTGCCGGTGGGCCCCACCAGCCACCCACTTAAAAAAAGAAAGAAAGAAAAAATATATATGAAAAATATATAATTAATTAATTAGTTAATTAACCTGCTAATTAACTTTCTAATCTATAATTAGTTAGATGTGTCTATGACAGGGGGGTCCCACCCCACATTGACCCGATCAAACATTGATGGTCAACTGGTCCCCAGCCCACTGTCGACCACAACACTCTTGTGTACACTGTGCTGGGTGCACCTAGCATTTTAGCATTTATCTTCGTATTAAAATTAATTCCAGAATATTGTTTAAAACTTTGAAAATTAATAGAAATTAAACCGTAGCTCGGATGAAAAAGTTTTCTACATGAAAGTTGCTCAGAATTTCAAGATGAATTCGGATACGCGGTCCGTTCGTCTGCCACACGTCTCTAGCATAGCGAACCTGC
Source organism: Aegilops bicornis (assembly GCA_021605145.1). Classification (NCBI taxonomy): domain Eukaryota; kingdom Viridiplantae; phylum Streptophyta; class Magnoliopsida; order Poales; family Poaceae; genus Aegilops; species Aegilops bicornis. Next base: position 191,262,808 of record CM038670.1, read on the forward strand.
AAACTTTCTCCTCCGGTTCATCTGTCTGACAGACGTCCGGAACCGGGAAAACTTTCCCAGATGTTTCCCCCTTCGCTAGTAACGCCTAGCACTGCGTTAGAACACCTCTAGCCCCGCTTATAATCATGGTGTGCATATGTTTGCGTGTATTTACTGTTTCTTCCCCCTCTTCTCTCCGGTAGACCCCGAGACCGTCTGCCGATGTCATGATCGACTACGCCGACGACCCTCCTTCTTGTCGAGCAACCGTGCAAGCCCCCCCTGATCATCCCGATATCGTCCATTCCATTCTCTCATGCTTGCATTAGATTTTGCTCTTGTTATTGATTGATCCTATTACGATGCATAGCACCTTTTGTACCTGCTATTGTTACCTACCTGCTTATCCTAAACTGCTTAGTATAGGTTGGTTAGTGATCCATCAGTGACCCCCACCTTATCCTTGTTGCTCCTGCTTCATCATCGATGACTCGATCTACGTGATCGACGACCAGAGCCTGACACCTCACATCACATCATGCCCCTTTAGTTGCTCGACTCTGCAGAGCTACTATCGAGTGCCGAGGGTGATCCCTCTTAACGCACTCCTGATGATAATTCTGTAGTGTAGCTATTCGGTGTGGTCATCGAGGGTGCTTCCTCTTTCACCATTCCCGTCTGACGGCTGGTGCAACACCTCAAGTGTGAACCTCGAGGGTGGTTCCTCTTACGTTTACCTTGATGATTACATCGAGTGGAATCCTCAGGGTGATTCCTTGGGTTTTCCCTTGATGTCTGGACACACAGTTACCTTGACTTTTACCGAGACCGTTGTGAAAGCCGGGCGGGCCCGGAGAGCACCCGTCTTGATGTGACGGTGACGGTGGCTGTTTAGCGGTATCACCGGGAAGGGTGATAGCTCCGGACTTGTCCCGACGGTAATCACTCCTTTTAATAATGCACTAACAGGTTTGGGTATTTGTTCAATTGGCCTTTGGCCTTTACGCACCAACCACCACGCGAGAATAGTTATGGGCCTCGGCGTGGTGGTATCGATCGAAGCTTTGTCGGGCGTCCGATTCGGCGATGCGGCACGGTACCGGGCGGCACCATCCTGTAGTGGTGGAGCCTGGACCCGCCCTGCGGCATAACGACCGGAGTGCAACGGGCGATGGGCCCAGACCCCGGAGTGCTTAGGAGGTAGACCGTCGGGGACCTCTCTGCTGAGCCTAGGTAGGGTTGCGACGTGTTGATCTTCCGAGGCTGGGCATTGACCCTAGAAAGGTGTGTACGGCCAGAGTGATCGAGCGTGTTGGAAAACGTGGTGCACCCCTGCAGGGAAGATTTTCTATTAATAGCCGTGTCCACGATAACGGACGTTCATACTTATATCCTGATCTTATACAACTACGAATGGATACTTGGATATGTGGCTCCGGGATTGCTTTCTCGCAGGGAGTCGAGGAAGGATCTCTGGGCATTAATGTCACAACATGCTTGTTAATTAAACTGCTATTCTTTACTCTTCTACATCTTTGCAAAGATGCTTGGAGCTGCTTGAAGATGCTAGCCTTCGATAGGCTAGGCCTTCCCCTTATTCGACATTCTGCAGTTCAGTCCACAGATACAACCCTTCCATTTGATACCAATGCATACTTAGTATAGATCTGATGCTTGCGAGTACTTTGGATGAGTACTCACGGTTGCCTTGCTCCCCTTTCCCCCCTTCTTCCTTCTTTCTGGTTGTTGCAACCAGATGGTGGATCCCAGGAGCCAGATGATGCCACCCCCGTCGACTACTACTACTACCCAGAGGGTGCCTACTACTACATGGAGACCGCCGACGACCAGGAGTAGTTAGGAGGTCCCAGGCAGGAGGCCTTGCCTCTTCGACCGTGTTGCTTTTGTGCTAGCCTTCTTAAGGCATCCTTGTTTAACTTATGTCTATACTCAGATATTGTTGCTTCCGCTGACTCTTGTGTATCGAGCTTGTATTCGAGCCCTCGAGGCCCCTGGCTTGTAATATGAAGCTTGTATTATTTCATTTTGTGTCTAGAGTTGTGCTGTGATATCTTCCCGTGAGTCCCTGATCTTGATCGTACACATTTGCGTGTATGATTAGTGTACGATCAAATCGGGGGCGTCACAATACGTCTATGGCGGATGATGGCCTAAAGGGTGGAAAATTGTCGGAGGACGTCGACAATCTCACACTTATTGTTTTGCGGATGATTCCTTGCTATTTTTTGAAGCTTCATGGCAACGGGCAGAGCTGGTTAAAGGTTTGTTGAGCACTTGTTCTTCGGCAACGGGGCAACTCATAAACACCTCAAAGTGTTATATCCTTTTTTTTATAACTCGTTGATGATGTGGTGGATGATGTTAGAGGGTAATCTGGATATTTCTCGGCTATTTTTTGACCCCATGTATTTGGGCCTGCCAATGCCTAGTGAAAGAATGAACAATGGTACGTTTGAGACCCTACATGCAAGCCTTGGTAGAAGATCAGTTAAGTGGAGTGAACAGTGTATGTCTTCTGGCAATAAGGAAATTTTAATCAAAGGTGTTTCCCAAGCAATATCCACATACATTACGAGTGTGTTTCGTTTGCCTGCTTCGGTGTGTGACGACCTAACACAGATGTGATGGGGAACGAAGCATGAAAATCAAAAAATCCTACGAACACACAAGATCAATCTATGAGATGCATAGCTACGAGAGGGGAGTGTGTATACATACCTTGTAGACCGAAAGTGTGCGTCGTAACGCGGTTGATGTAGTCGTACTTTTCGCCATCCAATCCGATCTAGGGCCGAACGGATGACACCTTTGAGTTTAGCACGCGTTCGCCTCGGTGGCGTCCTCACTTTCTTGATCCAGCAAGCGAGGGAGAGGAGGTAGATGAGATCTGAACCAACACAATAGCGTGGCGACGGTGGTGCCAACGGAACTCAGGCAGGGCTTCGCCAAGCGCGTACCGGAGAAACATGGGAGGAGTTGGGAGAGGCAATGGGCAAGGGTGAAGGGGTCACTGCCCCCATGCGCCTCCCCCCTCTATATATAGTATATGGGCAGGGGAGGGCGTCCAAAACCCTCCTAGGGCCGGCCACATGGGAGAAATCCTTTTAAACTTGGAGATAACATCTTTTATCTAGATTCAACCCTTTAAATTTAGAGATAAGACCTTATCTCTAGATTTAAACGACATGTGCCCTGGGGAAAGGTACGGCCAACCCATGTGGGTTGTAGCCCCATCCCTCGGTCCATGTGGGCCCTTCCTAGGTCGTTGGGCCCCATGGTGGAACCTCGGAACCTTCTAGAACCTTCCTGGTACTCTACCAAAAATTCCTGAACTTTTCCGGAACCCTGAATATGACTTCCCATATATAAATCTTTACCTCTGAACCATTCTGGAGATCCTCATGATGTCCTAGATCCCATCCAAGACTCTGAATTACTTGCAGACTTTCCACTATTAATATCTCAACATTACCCTAGCGCGACCAAACGTTAGGCGTGCGACCCTACGGGTTCGGGAATCATGTAGACATGACCGAGACACCTCTCCGGTCAATAACCAATAGCGGGACCTAGATGCCCATATTGATTTCTACATATTCCACGAGGATCTTAATCGGTTGAACCATGATGTCGAGGATTCAGATAATCCCGTATGCAATTCCCTTTGCCCGACGATATGTTACTTGTGCGAGATCCGATCATCGGTATATCCATACCTAGTTCAATCTCGTTACCGGCAAGTCTCTTTACTCGTTCCATAATACAAGATCCCGTGACTAAACTCATTAGTCACATGAAGCTTGTTATGATGTTGTATTACCGAGAGGGCCCAGAGATATCTCTCCATCACACGGAGTGACAAATTCCAGTCTCGATCCATAAACGAGAAACATGTCCTTAGTCCTCTTTAGGTACTGAAAGCGCGGGTTTACTCCCAGAGGGGGGTGAATGGGAGATTTTTAGAAATTCGTCAAACTCTGAAGAATTTGACAAAGATCAAAGTGGAGAAATAGAAACACAAGGGAAACTAAGTCGTCACAGAATCAGAGTACATGCAATCAGGATACGTAAGAGTGAAGAACATGCAGTCATATATTCATACACACATGAAGAATATGAACTGAGGAAATGAAAGATAGCGAGATGAAATTCTTTAGTTCAAATTCGTCAGAGCACATATCACAAATTCTTCAACAGCGGAATAAAGTAAGAGAGGGATGAGGAATTTGAAACCAGGTTGGCTCGGTGAAGAAAATGGAGTTTGGTAGACCAGTTCTAGTTGCTGCATCAACTGTACGTCTGGTTGAGGCGGCCGAATCGCAACTCAGAGGACACACAATCCTCACCGTATTCCTCTTGAGCTAATGTCAGTTAGTCCTCGTCCAATCACTCATGGTAAGTCTTCAAGGTAGACTTCCAAAACCTTCACAGACTTGTTCACCGGCACACCACAATGACTCTTGGTGTACTCAGAACTTGACGCCTAACCATCTGGAAGAATGAAAGTCTTGAAAGGTAACATGCGTCAGATCACACAAATCAATCTCTTCAGTGATGCTCAATCACTTTGGATCTGGGTTTTCCCTAACTTAGGATTCTCTCAAAGTCGTCAGAGGATGGGTTGCTCTCTTATGACAAGTGTTAGTTTCTCTCGGAGCAGCCAACCAACTAGTGGTTGTGGGGGCGGCTATTTATAGCTAGGGCTATCCGACATGAAATGTCATAAATGCCTTCTTTGATTTGACCGTTGTTAGGATAAGGATCCACTCGACAGCTGGCACGCGGCGCAAAAACTGTCGGAATTTGAACTCTCAAATTCGTCGGGGCACTCAATTTCCTCACTTTTAGGCAGAACGCACTAGCGAACTCCTAACTCCTCAGCATGACCAAATTCGTCAGCAACCAGATGAACTTCGTCGCTGTCGCTAGCAATTGCGTAAGTTGTATTGGAGAATTCCAAAGGCTTCACTCGAAGCGGCTTTTGTGTATAGGTTTGAATAGGTTTGAATAGGTCTGAATAGGTTTGAGCATCACTTTGGAAATGTGAAATATGATTCACCTAGACCCCCTTTAACAGTACGGTTTTTCCTATGACTTGATGTCGCTTGAAGCTACGTCAGTATTTCACCAAAGAGGAAGGGATGACGCAGCACAGCGGCGGTAGGTATTTCCCTCATATATGAAACCAAGCTTATCGAACCAGTAGGAGAACCAAGCAACACAACGTAAACATCCTCTGCACACAAACAACAACCACTCGCAACCCGACGTGTTAAAGGGGTTGTCAATCCCTTTCGGGTAATGGCGCCAGAAACGATGCACGGACGGGAAAAAGTTGTAATAGATTGAATAATAGATCGCGAATAAAATAAAGTGCAGCAAAGTATTTTTGTATTTTTAGTTTAATAGATCTGAAAATAAATGCAAAAGAAGTATATCACAAAGGCAAATATATGAGAAAGAGACCCGGGGGCCGTAGATTTCACTAGTGGCTTCTCTCGAGAAAAATAGCAAACGGTGGGTAAACAAATTACAGTTGGGCGATTGATAGAACTTTAAATAATCATGACGATATCCAGGCAATGATCATTATATAGGCATCATGTCCAAGATTAGTAGACCGACTCCTGCCTGCATCTACTACTATTACTCCACACATCGACCGCTATTCAGCATGCATCTAGTATATTAAGTTCATGGAAAAACGGAGTAATGCAATAAGAACGATGACATGATGTAGACAAGATCTATCTATGTAGAGATAGACCCCATTGTTTTATCCTTAGTAGCAACGATACATACGTGTCGGTTCCCCTTCCGTTACTGGGATCAAGCACCGTAAGATCGAACCCACTACAAAGCACCTCTTCCCATTGCAAGATAAATAGATCAAGTTGGCCAAACAAAACCCAAATATCGGAGAAGAAATACGAGGCTATAAGGAATCATGCATATAAGAGATCAAAGAAACTCAAATAACTTTCATGGATATAAAAAGATATAACTGATCATAAACTCAAAGTTCATCAGATCCCAACAAACACACCGCAAAAAGAGTTGCATCATATGGATCTCCAAGAGACCATTGTATTGAGAATTCAGCAAGATAGAGGAAGTCATCTAGCTACTAACTACGGACCCCGAAGGTCTACAAAGAACTACTCACGCATCATCGGAGAGGCACCAATGGAGGTGGTGAACCCCATTCGAGATGGTGTCTAGATTGCATCTGGTGGTTCTGGACTCTGCGACGGCTGGATCAATATTTCGTCGAGTCCCCTGGGGTTTTGGGAATATTGGAGTATTTATAGAGCAAAGAGGCGGTCCGGGGGGGCACCCGAGGTGGGCACAACCCACTAGGGTGCGCCTAGGCCTCCTGGCGCGCCCTAGTGGGTTGTGCCCTCCTCGGGACACCCCCAGGCGCAGCCAGGGCCCATTATGTTCCTTCTAGTCCAAAAAAATCTCCATGAAGTTTCGTTGCATTTGGACTCCGTCTGATATTGATTTCCTGCAATGTAAAAACATGCGTAAAACAAAGAATCGGCACTTGGCACTATGTCAATAGGTTAGTACCAAAAAATGACTATAAAATGATTATAAAACATCCAAGATTGATAATATAATAGAATGGAACAATAAAAAAATATAGATACGTTGGATACGTATCATGACTCAAGAAGAAGAAAAGAAACTATGAAAACAAAGTCTTCACACTTCAAATTCTTCACTTCAATTCCTTCAAATGTCATACCAATTTCATCACCAATTTCTTCACTTGAAGAAATACATTTTTAGGGGTTGTCTTCCATGTGTTAAACCAAATCTTCTGGGACTCTATCTCCTCTGTACACTCACAAACTCATTAGTTCCTCAACCTATTTGGCATCAATACTCCAAAACCACTAAGGGGGCACTTGATGCACTTACAATCTCCCCCTTTTGTGGCGATTGATGACAAATTGGTTAGGTTTCAACGGGAGTATAAATAATTGAAGTGTAAATACAAAGTTTGAAGAAATTTGTTACAAGATATTGAGGGACTCCCCCTGAAGATGTGCATATGAGGAATTTGCTTCGGATTACAGATGCACATGGCAGGTTGAATTTGTGGAGATCTCCCGCTATATCTTGGAAACCAATCATGCATGGTCATAAAATATTTGAAGAATATGAATGCATGATGAAAATTGGTGTCTGATGAAATTGTGCATGCATGAGCATATATATTCAAGATCATAGCATGTGTATCGAATGAAGCATAAGAGTGAGACAGCCAACAGTTACTAAGTTACAACTCATCAAAGAGCAAATCCTAATAAGTTCAAGAGTTGCAACTTAGGCAAAAACAGCCCATATAACGACCCGCTTGAAGACTAACTCAAACTTCTCCCACTTTTGTCATCAAATGACCAAAAGGTGAGGAATTTGAGAACTAGCGCCCCTGAAGAAAATCATCATGGAGAAGTCGAGGGAGCGCCAACATTGTTGGGGTCACGCGGTGCAGAAGGACCAGCAGCAGTGTCTTCAACAGCTTCATTTTCAACAGTTGTGCGCAAAGAAGACTCGGAGCTCGGCATCAGAGGAGGAACTTGTGCTTTCTTGAACTCCTTCCGAGGTGGTTCGGCCCAGTCAAAGTTCATCTGGAATTTGTCAGCAACAAGTTCTTCATCTATTTTGAGATGTGAAAGTATGGCCCAACTGCAATCAAATATTTCATGGAGATAGTAGAGGTTCTTGCGGATAGCGTATGCGTCACATTCATATTGGCTTGAATAACAGGAAATTGACGCTTAACCCATCGATGATGCTTATCGAGTTTCTGATGAAGACTAATGAGGATCGGTCATGACACATGGCGCTTCTGGTGAAGGAGGTGATCTTGAAGCTTTTGCAGCAGTATCCTGGCTGGAATTTTCATCAGCTATGGAGCTGGATATAGGTTGACGAAATTGTCCATCAAGGGGACGAATTCCTTCATCAATAACTTCTTTGCCCTTGCCATGTACAGAGGATAATGTGCTTTGAAGAACTTCAACATCAGGTAGATAACTCAGGTGATTTTGATGATAAACCCTGTAGTTGATTGAAGATTGGGACCTGATGAATCTCATAATCCATGTGCATACTGCTTCAATTCAAATGGAGACTGAGCAACACTGACCAAAGTCCTCAGAAAGAAATCATGTATGTTGATGGGGGTTCCATGAATGATATGGAATAGCAAATTATTTGTAACCCCTACAACTTCTTCAGTGTTGGAATTGTGGCCTTTGATCGGACTGAGGGTCTTTACCAGAATGCGATAGACTGTTTGAGGCACATACACTAGGAAGGTTGTCCTTGTAGCATTTTCTTTAGCCATTGGCTTCATTGGCACTTGCATCAGATGGTTGGGCACCTCAGCTTCTTCATAAATTTTATTTGCTCCTTCTTGGGGTGGATCCACTGGAAGAACACAAAGCAATTCATCAATAGGTGCTTTGTAGTGAGTGTCTTCACTCATCCAATCCAGAGCCCAAGTAGCAGTGTCATCAGCATTCCCAGAGAAGTGCACAGTAGCATAGAATTGAAGAATGAGTTCTTCATTCTAGTCATAGACGTCAGCACAAAAATTTAGCAGACCAGCATCATGAATAACAACTAAGACTGGTCGAAAGCATGGTATTGACTCCATATCGATGTGAGGAATATGGCGCTGCGGGGATACTTTCTTCTTGTCAAACAACAATGAGGCCTAAAAGTTCATCTGTGTTCTTGTCCAGAACCTCAAACGACTAAGTTTGGCAGAGTCATAAGGTGACTCGCCAATGAAGAAATTCTTCTCTACGAAGAATGCGGCGCTGTCAAATTTCAATCTCTTGAGGCTTTTGCCAATCTTGGGCATGAATGGGACATGTTGAAGATTTTGCCTTTTCTTTCTGACATCAAGAACTGGTCGTGGAGACTCAGTTGAGTCATTTGGATCAGTGACAGCTGATGATCCACAAGTATAGGGGATCAATCGCAGTCCTTTTGTGGCAGAAGGAAATGACAAGCGGTTTTCAGCAAGGTAATTTCTGCAAGCACTGAAATTATAGGTAATAGATAGTTTGATAGCAAGATAATTTGTAATGAGAAAGTAACGCTAACGGTAACAAAATGCAGCAAGGTATCCCAATCCTTTTGTGGCAAAGGATAGGCCAAAACTATCTCTTATAATAAGCAAAGCGTTCTTGAGGACACACGTGAATTTCATCTAGTCAATTTCATCGTGTTGGTTTGATTCACGTTCGCTACTTTGATAATATGGTATGTGGGTGGACCGGTGCTTGGGTGTTGTTCTTACTTGAACAATCCTCCCAATTATGATTAACCCCCTCGCAAGCATCCGCAACTACGAGAAAAGTATTAAGATAAATCTAACCATAGCATTAAACATATGGATCCAAATCAGTCCCTTATGAAATAGCGCATAAACTAGGGTTTAAGCTTATGTCACTCTTGTAACCCATCATCTAATAAATACTCTACAATGCATTCCCTTAGGCTGAAAGCCGGTGAAGTGTCATGTAGTCAACGTTCAGATAACACCACTAAGGGAATCACAACATACATACCATCAAAATATCGAATGAATATCAAATTCACATGATTACTTGCAACATGACTTCTCCCGTGGCCTCAAGAACAAAAGTAACTACTCAAAAATAATATTCATGCTCAAGATCAGAGGGGTATTTGATACGTCTCCAATGTATCTATAATTTTTGATTGTTCCATGCTGTTATATTATCATTCTTGGATGTTTTACACTCATTTTATAGCAACGTTATATCATTTTTTGGGACTAACCTATTGACATAGTGCCCAGTGCCAGTTGATGTTTTTTGCTTGTTTTTTACTTCGCACAAAATCAATACCAAACGGACTCCAAACACAGCAAAACTTTTTGGAGATTTTTTCTGGACTAGAAGACACCTGTTGGGCTAAAGAAGTACCAAAGGGGGCTCCGAGGGGAGCAAAACCCACTAGGGCGCGCCTAGGGGCCCAGGCACGCCCAGGTGGGTTATGCCCACCTCGGCCACCTCCCGCACCGCCTCTTTGCTCTATAAATACCCTGAAAATCCAAAAATCCTAGGGTAGTTGACCAAACACAATTCCAGTCGCCGCAAGTTTCAGAACCACTAGATCCTATCTAGACACCATCACGGAGGGGTTCATCATCCTCATTGGTGCCTCTCCGATGATGCGTGAGTAGTTCATTGTAGACCTACAGGTCTGTAGTTATTAGCTAGATGGCTTTCTCTCTCTCTTTTGATTCTCAATACAATGGAGATCTATTTGATGTAACTCTTTTGCAGTGTGTTTGTTGGGATCCGATGAACTTTGAGTTTATGATTGGATCTATTTTATCCATGAAAGTTATCTGAGTCTTCTTTTGATCTCTTATATGCATGATTACTTATAGCCCCGTATTTCTTCTTCGAATCTTTGATTTAGTTAGGCCAACTAGATCGATTTTTATTGCCATGGGAAGAGGTGCTTTGTGATGGGTTCGGTCGTGCGGTGTTCTTTCCTAGTGACAGAAGGGGCAGCAAGACACGTATTGATCGTTGCTATTAAGGATAACAAGATCCTACATGAATAGATCTTGTCTATATCATGTCATCGTTCTTATTGCATTACTCCGTTTCTCCATGAACTTAACACACTAGATGCATGCTGGATAGCGGTCGACGTGTGGAGTAATAGTAATAGATGCAGGCAGGAGTCGGTCTACTAATCTTGGACGTGATGCCTATATAATGATCATTGCCTAGATATCATCGTAATTATTTGAAGTTCTATCAATCGCCCAGCAGTAATTTGTTTACCCACCGTATGCTATTTTTCTCGAGAGAATCCACTAGTGAAATCTACGGCCCCTGGGTCTATTTTCTCATCATATATTTTCAGATCTATATTGCTATTTGCCTTTTTATTTATTTGCATCTTTTATTTTCAGATCTATACTATAAAAAACCCAAAAACATCTCGCTGAGTTTTATTTGCATCTATCAATCTGCCACAGTTTTATCTTGTCAACGTGACAAATTTTGGCACTATTACCCGAAAGGGATTGACAACCCCTTTAACATGTTGGGTTGCAAGTATTTTTTCTTTGTGTGCAGGTACCATTTACATAGTGTTGCTTGGTTCTCCTACTAGTTCAATAACCTTGGTCTCATCGCTGAGGAAAATACCTACCATAGTTGTGCAGCATCATCCCTTCCTCTTTGGGGAAATACCAACGTAGGTCAAGCGATATCAAAAGGAATTTCTGGCGCCATTGCCGGGGAGACATCATCAACATCTATCAGGTTCCTAATCACAAATATCATCTCCTTGCAATTTACATTATTTGCCATTTGCCTCTCATTTCATCTCCCCTACTTCACAAAATTTGTCGTTTTATTCGCCCTCTTTTTCGTTCGCCGTTTTCTCGTCAGATCTGTTTTTGTGTGCAATCTTGTTTGCGTAGTCATGGTGCCTCAAGAAAATATTGTGATGTTCCTTACCCCAATATTTTGCTTGAAATATAGAAAAGTACTAAGGAATATATGACTACACAATTTGAGCACAAAATATTTCACTGAAGAGCTTAAGGAACAATCTGTTGCATTGGATTCTATAACAAAACAACTTCATGATATTAGTAGAAAAGTTTGTAATCTCCAATCTAAGTATGCTTTTTGCTTAAAGTTTACTAGGGAAAATATCCGATGCGCAAGCTACCCCAGTAAATCAAATGGCCGCTAAACCAATCTCGTTAGAAGATAAAAGTGGTGAAGACCTTAAAGTGATTGGTGTTTCTTCTATTGATTCCTTGTTTAGTAAGATTAAAATTGATGATAAAGGGACTGGAGAAGACTCAACTTTAGTTAGAAGGCGTCCCGATAATTCGGAGGGTGAAAATCTTGATGAATTTTTTTGATAAAAGTGGGTTTGGAGAGGTCAAAACTTTAACTAGTGATGTGCGCACTCTTTTGGATTACAAAGACTTTAATTATGATAATTGCTCTTTGATTGATTGTATTTCTTCTATGCAATCCATGATTAATTCACCCCATGCTTATGAACAAAATAAAGCTTTTACTAAACATATCATAGATGCTATGATGAAAGCTTTTGAAGAAAAGTTGGAATTAGAGATCTCAATTCCTAGAAAATTACATGATGAATGGGAACCCACCATCAAAGTCAAGATCAAAAATTACGAGTGTTTTGCTTTATGTGATTTGGGTGCTAGTGTTTCCACAATTCCAAAATCTTTATGTGATGTGCTTGGTCTTACCAATATTGAAGAGTGTTCTTTAAATTTGCACTTGATGGATTCTACTAGTAAAAAGCCTATGGGAAGTATTAATGATGTTCTTATTCTTGCAAATAGGAATTATTTGCCCATATATTTTATAGTTCTTGATATTGATTGCAATCCATCTTGTCCAATTATACTTGGTAGACCGTTTTTACGTACTATTGGTGCCGTGATTGACATGAAAGAAGGCAATATTAAATTTCAGTTTCCACTAAGAAAGGCAATGGAACACTTCCCTAGAACAAGAATTAAGCCACCATATGAATCAATCATGAGGGCATCTTATGGATCTAGAACTAAAGATGGTAATACTTGAATCTATGCTTCACGCCTAGCTAGGGGCGTAAAACGATAGCGCTTGTTGGGAGGCAACCCAATCTTTATCTTTTTTCTTTTTGGTTTTCTTGATATTTTGCAATAAATATATAAAGATGCCTCTGATTAGATGTGTTTTATGTTTTAGTTAGTGTTTGGGCCAAGCAAAGCCTTTGGGATCATGTTGGGTGATAGTTGATTCGATCTTGTTGAAAAACAAAAACTTTTTCGCTCAGTAAAATAATTTTCATAAATCACAGAAGCGTGCTTTTGCTCTGAATTTTTTACATAAGATTGATATACAAATAGCAAATGTTTTTCTGATTTTTCAGAATTTTTGGAGTTGCATAAGTATACAAAGTTTTCAGATTGCTATAGACTGTTCTGTTTTTGACAGATTTTGTTTTCTTTGCATTGTGTGCTTATTTTGATGAATCTATGGACTTTATCGGGGGGTATGACCCATATCAAAGTTGGAATACAGTAGATATAATGCAATAATAAAATATGAATGGGTTTGCAACAATACTTAGAGTGGTGATTTGCTTTGTTATACTAACGGATCTCATGAAGGTTTTGTTAAGTTTTATGTGATTGAAGTTTTCAAGTTTTGGGTGAGATCACGATGGATGAAGGAATAAGTAGTAAGAAGGGCCAAAGCTTGGGGATGCCCATGGCACCCCAAGTTAATATTCAAGGATGAACAAGAAGCTAAGCTTGGGGATGCCCCGAGTGGCATCCCCTCTTTCTTCTAACGACCATCGGTATTTTACTTGGAGCTATATTTTTATTCGTCACATATCATGAGTTTTGCTTGGAGTCCTGTATTATATGAGTCTTTGCTTGTTTTGTGTTAAGTATCCTTGCTGAACACACCTATTTGAGAGAGCCAAAATTATGCTATGATTTGTTAGAATCGCTCTATGTGCTTCACTTAATTTTTTTTGAGCTACAGAGTTGCTCTAGTGCTTCACTTATATCTTTTTGAGCACGGTGTGCTTTAATAATTTTGAAGAAATGCTCTCTTGCTTCACTTTGATTTATTTGAGAGTTAGTAATTTTTTAAGAAATTCTCTCATGCTTCACTTATATTATTTTGAGAGACGAAATGCTCATGTTCTTCACTTAGATTCATTTGAGCTATCAAAAGCAACATACGAAACTAGTTCCAAAGTAACAGATATTCAAGAGGGATATAATAAAAACTTTCATGAAGATAATTGGACAAATTAAACTTGATTCTTTGTAATAGTTTTGCGATATGATGATAGTGATACGTAAGTCATGTTGATGAGTAATTGTGTTTTAGTAGGAATATTGGTGTTAAGGTTTGTGAATCCCTATGCAAGCACGAAAGTCAATAGTTATGCAATGAAATTACATCCTACTTGTGGTGCACTATTCGGTGTTAGTTGTGCTTAATGCTCGCTTATGAGATTTTTCGTTCTTGGTTGGATGCTTCTCAATCTTTTTGCTAGCCTTCACTTGTACTAAGTAGGACTACTACTTGTGCATCCAAAATCCTTAAACCCAGTTTTGCCTTATGAGTCCACTATACCTACCTAAATATGCGGTATTTCCGTGCCGTTCTAAGCATATTTGTATGTGCCATCTCTAATTTTCAAAACAAATTTCCTTTTTGTGTGCTCGTACAGCTCATGAAACGGTTGGGGGTGGTTGTTTTTTTTCATGCTAGATGTGCTATTCTCAAGATGAGTGTTTATTCATTTGTCATTGCACGAGAGTACAACAAAGGTATCAGGGATGCCAAGTCCCGAAATGAAAAATGAATTTACTGTATGTTGTCAAATAATAAATTCCTTGGAAAGTGTTGGTATGGATGGCACCGGTGGATACGCCTAGCCGTGGAATGTGAAAGTATGGTGGAAAAAAGGAATAAACTTTATTTTCTGTTTGGGGATCGCCTATGATATATCTAGCATGAAAAATATTGGGAACTACTCGATCGTTTTGGTTGACAGGAAAAGCATGCCGCCCGAAATAATTTTATCTCTCAATTTGAGCTTTGAGCTCTGGCACCTCTACAAATCCCTACTTCCCTCTGTGAAGGGCCTTTCTATTTACTTTATGCAAAATTTTATTTTTATTTGAGTCTCCATCTCTCTTATAAAGCACCAACTAAGGGGCACTATGATCGTACTTGAGCACTTGGTAGCTAATATGCGAGTGTGTTTCATGAATGGATCGATGATTGAGCATAATGGGCTAGGGATAACTTGCTTTAGTGTTGATATTTTGAAAGACATGGTTGCTTGTTGATATGCTTGAGTATTGAAATCTTCATGTCAAAACTAGACTATTGCTTTAACCCATATAAAAGTCCATATTTCCATGCTATAAAGGAAAAGAATATGTGATGAACATGTTAGGCAACATTCCACATCAAAAATTCTGTTTTTACCATTTACCTACTCGAGGACGAGCAGGAATTAAGCTTGGGGATGTTGATACGTCTCCAACGTATCTGTAATTTTTTATTGTTCCATGCTGTTATATTATCATTCTGGGATGTTTTACAATCATTTTATAGCAACTGTATATCATTTTTTGGGACTAACCTATTGACATAGTGTCGAGTGCTAGTTGCTGTTTTTTGCTTGTTTTTTACTTCGCAGAAAATCAATACCAAACGGAGTTCAAACGCAGCGAAACTTTTTGGAGATTTTTTCTGGACCAGAAGACACCTGTTGGGCCAAAGAAGTGTGAGAGGGGGCTCCGAGGGGAGCACAACCCACCAGGGCGCGCCTGGGGGCCCAGGCGCTCCCAGGTGGGTTGTGCCCACCTCGGCCGCCTCTCGCACCGCCTCTTTGCTCTATAAATACCCCGAAAATCCAAAAACCCTAGGGGAGTCGACGGAAAACAATTCCAGACGCCGCAAGTTCCAGAACCACCAGATCCAATCTAGACACCATCCGGAGGGGTTCGTCATCCTCATTGGTGCCTCTCCGATGATGCGTGAGTAGTTCATTGTAGACCTACGGGTCCGTAGTTAGTAGCTAGATGGCTTCCTCTCTCTCTTTTGATTCTCAATACAATGGTCTCTTCGAGATCTATTTGATGTAAATCTTTTTGCGATGTGTTTGTTGGGATCTGTTGAACTTTGAGTTTATGATCAGATCTATTTCATCCATGAAAGTTATTTGAGTCTTCTTTTGATCTCTTATATGCATGATTACTTATAGCCTCGTATTTCTTCTTCGAATCTTTGGTCCGACTAGATAGATTTTTCTTGCCATGGGAAGAGGTGCTTTGTGATGGGTTCGGTCGTGCGGTGTTCTTTCCCAGTGACAGAAGGGGCAGCAAGACATGTATTGATCGTTGCCTTTAAGGATAACAAGATGGGGTCTATTCCTACATGAATAGATCTTGTCTACATCATGTCATCATTCTTATTGCATTACTCCGTTTCTCCACGAACTTAATACACTAGATGCATGCTGGATAGCGGTCGATGTGTGGAGTAATAGTAGTAGATGCAGGCAGGAGTCGGTCTACTAATATTGGACGTGAGGCCTATATAATGATCATTGCCTGTATATCGTCATAATTATTTGAAGTTATATCAATTGCCCAACAATATTTTGTTTACCCACCGTATGCTATTTTTCTCGAGAGAAGCCACTAGTGAAATCTACAGCCCCTGGTTCTATTTGCCCATCATATATTTTCAGATCTATATTGCTATTTGTCTTTTTATTTATTTGCATGGCACCATTACCCGAAAGGGATTGACAACCCCTTTAACACGTCGGGTTGCAAGTATTTGTTCTTTGTGTGCAGGTACCGTTTACACAGTGTTGCTTGGTTCTCCTACTGGTTTGATAACCTTGGTCTCATCACTGAGGGAAATACCTACCGTAGCTGTGCTGCATCATCCCTTCCTGTTTGGGGAAATAGCGACGTAGTTCAAGCGACATCAGTATTAAATAGCATAATGGATCTAAACATGTAATCTTCCACCAAATAAACCATGTAGCATCAACTTCAAGATGTAATCAACACTACTAGTCACCCACAGGTACTGATGACCCACAAGTATAGGGGATCAATTGTAGCTCTTTTCGATAAGTAAGAGTGTCGAGCCCAACGAGGAGCAGAAAAAATGACAAGTGGTTTTCAGCAAGGTAATGTCTGCAAGTGCTAAAATTCTAGGTACAGAGTAGTTTGCTAGCAAGATAATTTGTATCAAGCAAGTAACGATAGTAGTAACAAAAGTGCAGCAAGGTAGCCCAATCCTTTTGAGGCAAAGGACGGCCCAAAACAGTCTCTTATGATAAGCAAAACGTTCTTGAGGGTACACGAGAATTTCATCTAGTAACTTTCATCATGTTGATACGATTTGTGTTCGCTACTTTGATAATTTGATATGTGGGTGCTACCTCTTGAGCATGTGTTGGTTTTCCCTTGAAGAGGAAAGGGTGATGCAGCAAAGTAGCGTAAGTATTTCCCTTAGTTTTGAGAACCAAGGTATAAATCCAGTAGGAGACTACACGCAAGTCCCTAGTACCTGCACAAACAATTAAGAACCTTGCAACCAACGCGATAAAGGGGTTGTCAATCCCTTCACGACCACTTGCAAAAGTGAGATCTGATAAAGATAATAAGATAAATATTTTTGGTATTTTTGTTATATAGATTGAAAAGTAAAGATTGCAAAATAAACGGCGACAGAAATAGCTAGTTGGCGGGAGATTAATATAATGGAAGATAGACCCGTGGGGGCATAGGTTTCACTAGTGGCTTCTCTCAAGATAGCAAATTCTACGGTGGGTGAACAAATTACTGTCGAGCAATTGATAGAAAAGTGCATAGTTATGAGAATATCTAGGCATGATCATGTATATAGGCATCACGTCCGTGACAAGTAGACCGAAACGATTCTGCATCTACTACTATTACTCCACACAACGACCGCTGTCCAGCATGCATCTAGAGTATTAAGTTCATAAGTACAAAGTAACGCATTAAGCAAGATGACATGATGTAGAGGGATAAACTCAAGCAATATGATATAAACCCCATCTTTTATCCTCGATGGCAACAATACAATGCGTGCCTTGTTGTCCCTGCTGTCATTGGGAAATGACACCGCAAGATTGAACCCAAAGCTAAGCACTTCTCCCATTGCAAGAAATATCAATCTAGTAGGCCAAACCAAATTGATAATTCAAAGAGACTTGCAAAGATATCAAATCATACATATAAGAATTCAGAGAAGAATCAAATATTGTTCATAGATAATCTTGATCATAAACCCATAATTTATCGGATCTCGACAAACACACCGCAAAAAGTATTACATCGAATAGATCTCCAAGAGAATCAAGGAGAACTTTGTATTGAGATCCAAAAATAGAGAAGAAGCCATCTAGCTAATAACTATGGACCCGAAGGTCTGTGGTAAACTACTCACACATCATCGGAGAGGCCATGGTGTTGATGTAGAAGCCCTCCGTGATCGATTAAGCCCCTCCCAGTGAAGCTGTAAAAGGTCCCAAGATGGGATCTCACGGGTACAGAAGGTTGCGGTGGTGGAAACAGGGTTTCGTGGTGCTCCTGGATGCTTTCAGGGTGTATGAGTATATATAGGCGAAGGAAGTAGGTCGGTGGAGCTACGAGGGGTCCACGAGGGTGGGGTGCGTGCCTACCCGCCTAGGCGCGCCCTCCTACCTCGTGGCCACCTCGTGGCTTCCTTTACGTCCACTCCAAGTCTCCTGGATTGCGTTTGTTCCAAAAATGATTCTCCCGAAGGTTTCATTCCATTTGGATTCCGTTTGATATTCCTTTTCTACGAAACACTAAAATAGGCAAAAAATAGCAATTTGCACTGGGCCTCCGGTTAGTAGGTTAGTCCCAGAAATAATATAAAAGTGCATAATAAAGCCCATTAAACATCCAAAACATATAATATAATAGCATGGAACAATAAAAATTATAGATACGTTGGAGACGTATCAAGCATCCCCAAGCTTAATTCCCGCTCGTCCTCGAGTAGGTAAATGATAAAAACAGAATTTTTGATGTGGAATGCTACCTAGCGGAATTCTCAATGTAATTTTCTTTATTGTGGCATGAATGTTCAGATCCGAAAGATTCAAGACAAAAGTTTAATATTGACATAAAAATAATAATACTTCAAGTATACTAATAAAGCAATCATGTCTTCTCAAAATAACATGGTCAAAGAAAGTTATCCCTACAAAATCATATAGTCTGGCTATGCTCTATCTTCATCACACAAAATATTTAAATCATGCACAACCCCGATGACAAGCCAAGCGATTATTTCATACTTTTGATGTTCTCAAACTTTCTCAATTTTCACGCAATACATGAGCGTGAGCCATGGACATAGCACTATATGTGGAATAGAATGGTGGTTGTGGAGAAGACAAAAAAGGAGAAGATAGTCTCACATCAACTAGGCGTATCAACTAGCTATGGATATGCCCATCAATAGATATCAATGTGAGTGAGTAGGGATTGCCATGCAATGGATGCACTAGAGCTATAAGTGTATGAAAGCTCAACAAAAGGAACTAAGTGGGTGTGCATCCAACTCGCTTGCTCACGAAGACCTAGGGCATTTTTGAGGAAGCCCGTCATTGGAATATACAAGCCAAGTTCTATAATATAAAATTCCCACTAGTATATGAAAGTGATAACATAGGAGACTCTCTATCATGAAGATCATGGTGTTACTTTGAAGCACAAGTGTGGGTAAAAGGATAGTAACATTGTCCCTTCTCTCTTTTTCTCTCATTTTTATGTTTGGGCCTTTTCTCTCTCTCTCTTTTTTATGGCCTCTTTTCTTTCTCCTTTTTTTTATTTTTAGTCCGGAGTCTCATCCCGACTTGTGGGGGAATCATAGTTTCCATCATCTTTTCCTCACTTGGGACAATGCTCTAATGATGATGATCATCACACTTTTATTTACTTACAACTCAATACTTAGAACAAAATATGACTCTATGTGAATGCCTCCAGCGGTGTACCGGGATATGCAATGAATCAAGAGTGACATGTATGAAAGAATTATAAAGGTGGCTTTGCCACAAATATGATGTCAACTACATGATCATGCAAAGCAATATGACAATGATGAAGCGTGTCATAATAAACGAAATGGTGGTAAGTTGCATGGCAATATATCTCGGAATGGCTATGGAAATGCCATAATAGGTAGGTATGGTGGCTGTTTTGAGGAAGGTATAAGGTGGGTGTATGATACCGGCGGAAGGTGCGTGGTATTAGAGAGGCTAGCAATGGTGGGAGGGTGAGAGTGCGTATAATCCATGGACTCAACATTAGTCACAAAGAACTCGCATACTTATTGCAAAAATCTATTAGTTATCAAAACGAAGTACTATGCGCATGCTCCTAGGGGGATAGATTGGTAGGAAAAGACCATCACTCGTCCCCGACCGCCACTCATAAGGAAGACAATCAATAAATAAATCATGCTACTAATTCATCACAGAACGGTTCACCATACATGCATGCTACGGGAATCATAAACTTTAACACAAGTATTTCTCAAATTCACAACTACTCAACTAGCATGACTCTAATATCACCATCTTCATATCTCAAAACAATCATAAACAATCAAACTTCTCATAGTATTCAATGCACTTTATATGATAGTTCTTATTATACCTATCTTGGATGCTCATGACTTTAGGACTAATTCTTTTTTTAACCAAAGCAAATTACCATGTTGTTCTAAAAGACTCTCAAAATAATATAAGTGAAGCATGAGAGATCAATAATTTCTATAAAATAAACCACCACCGTTCTCTAAAAAGATATAAGCGAAGCACTAGAGCAAAATTATCTAGCTCAAAAGATATAAGTGAAGCACATAGATTATTCTAATAAATTCCGATTCATGTGTGTCTCTCCAAAAGGTGTGTACAGCAAGGATGATTGTGGTAAACTAAAAAGCAAAGACTCAAATCATACAAGACGCTCCAAGCAAAACACATATCATGTGGTGAATAAAAATATAGCTTAAAGTAAAGTTACCCATCGACGAAGATGAAAGAGGGGATGCCTTCCGGGGCATCCCCAAGCTTAGGATTTTGGTTGTCCTTGAATGTTACCCTGGGGTGCCTTGGGCATCCCCAAGCTCAGGCTCTTGCCACTCCTTGTTCCAAAATCCATCAAATCTTTACCCAAAAACTTGAAAACTTCACAACACAAAACTCAACAGAAAATCTTATGAGCTCCGTTAGCGAAATAAAACAAACCACCACTTTAAGGTACTGTAATGAACTCATTATTTATTTATATTGTTGTTAAACCTACTGTATTCCAACTTCTCTATTGTTCATACCCCCCCCCCCCCATACTAGCCATAGATTCATCAAAATAAGCAAACAACACATGAAAAACAAAATCTGTCAAAAACAGAGCAGTCTGTAGTAATATGTATCAAACGCAAACTTCTGTAACTCAGAAAAATCTACCAAAATAGGACGACCTAGATAATTTTTTTATTGATCCACTTCAATTGGAATCAGTATTTTATCACTTTATGGTGATTTTCAACAATTGTTTTTGTGAGCAGAAAGTTTCTGACTTTTTCAGCAAGATCGAATAATTATCACCCAAGAAGATCCTATAGGTTTTACTTGGCACAAACACTAATTAAAACATAAAACACATCTAACCAGAGGCTAGATGAAATATTTATTACTAAACAGGAACAAAAATCAAGGAACAAAAAATAAAATTGGGTTGCCTCCCAACAAGCGATATCGTTGAATGCCCCTAGCTAGGCATAAAAACGAGAATAGATCTAGGTATCATCATCTTTGGTATGCAAATCATAAGTGGCCCTCATAATACATTCATAAGGTAATTTAATTTTCTTCCTAGGAAAGTGCTCCATGCCCTTCCTTAATGAAAATTGGAATCTAATATTTCCTTCTTTCATATGAATAATTGCACCAATCGTTCTAAGGAAAGGTCTACCAAGAATAATAGGACATGTAGGATTGCAATATATATCAAGAACAATGAAATCTACGGGCACATAATTCCTATTTGAAACAACAAGAACATCATTAATCCTTCCCATAGGTTTCTTAATGGTGGAATCTGCAAGATGCAAATTTAGAGAACAATCATCAATTTCGTGGAAACCTAACACATCACACAAAGTTTTGGGAATCGTGGAAACACTAGCACCCAAATCACACAAGGCATAGCATTCATGATCTCTAATCTTAATTTTAATAGTAGGTTCCCACTCATCATAAAGTTTTCTAGGGATAGAAACTTCTAATTCAAGTTTTTCTTCATAAGATTGCATTAAAGCATCAACGATATGTTGGGTAAAAGCTTTATTTTGACTATAAGCATGAGGGGAATTTAGCACGGATTGCAACAAGGAAATACAATCTATCAAAGATCAATTATCATAATTAAATTCCTTGAAATCCAAAATAGTGGGTTCATTGTTATGTAAAGTTTTGACCTCTTCAATCCCACTTTTACCAATTTTTGCATCAAGATCTAAAAACTCCGAATCATTGGGACGCCTTTTAACTAAAGTTGACTCATCTCCAGTCCCATCATTATAAAGATTCATATTGGAAAACAAAGATTTAGTAGGATACACAACAATCACTTTTAGATCTTCGTCATTATTATCATGAAAACTAGAAGAACACGCTTTCACAAAGCAATCTTTTTTAGCACGCATCCTAGAGGTTCTTTCTTTGCACTCATCAATGGAAATTCTCATGGCTTTGAGAGACTCATTGATATCATGCTTAGGTGGAATAGATCTAAGTTTTGAAGAATCAACATCAAGAAAAATTCTATCCACGTTCCTAGCCAACTCATCAATCTTAGGCAATTTTTCTTCAAGCAAAGCATTGAAATTCTTTTGTGAATTCATAAATTCTTTAACACTAGTCTCAAAATAAGAGGGCATCTTATTAAAATTTCCATAAGAGTTGTTGTAGGAATTACCATAATTATTAGAGGAATTACTAGGGAACGGCCTAGAATTAAAGTTTCCTCTATATGCGTTGTTACCAAAATTGTTCCTACCAACAAAATTCACATCCATAGATTCATTATTATTCTCAATCAAAGTTTACAAAGGCATATCAGTAGGATTAGAAGAAACACTCTTATTAGCAAACAATTTCATAAGTTCATCCATCTTTCCACTCAAAACATTAATCTCTTCAATCGCATGAACCTTTTTACTAGTAGATCTTTCGGTGTGCCATTGAGAATAATTAACCATATTATTATCTAGGAGTTTAGTAGCTTCTCCTAAAGTGATTTCCATAAAAGTGCCTCCCGCGGCTGAATCTAAAAGATTTCTAGAAGCAAAATTCAATCCAGCATAATTTTGTTGTATAATCATCCATAAATTCAAACCATGTGTAGGGCAATTACGTATCATTAATTTCATCCTCTCCCAAGCTTGTGCAACATGCTCATGATCAAGTTGCTTAAAATTCATAATATCATTCCTAAGAGAGATGATCTTAGCGGGAGGAAAATACTTAGAGATAAAAGCATCTTTGCACTTGTTCCAAGAATCAATACTATTTTTAGGCAAAGAAGAGAACCAGGTTTTAGCACGATCTCTAAGCGAAAACAGAAATAGCTTCAATTTAAGTATTTCCCTCAGTTTTGAGAACCAAGGTATCAATCTAGTAGGAGACTACACGCAAGTCCCTAGTACCTGCACAAACAATTAAGAACCTTGCAACCAACGCGATAAAGGGGTTGTCACTCCCTTCACGGCCACTTGCAAAAGTGAGATCTGATAAAGATAATAAGATAAATATTTTTGGTATTTTTGTTATATAGATTGAAAAGTAAAGATTGTAAAATAAACGACGACATAAATAGCTAGTTGGCGGGAGATTAATATAATGGAAGATAGACCCGGGGGCCATAGGTTTCATTAGGCTTCTCTCAAGATAGCAAATTCTATGGTGGGTGAACAAATTACTGTCGAGCAATAGATAGAAAAGTGCATAGTTATGAGAATATCTAGGCATGATCATGTATATAGGCATCACGTCCGTGACAAGTAGACCGAAACGATTCTGCATCTACTACTATTACTCCACACATCGACCGCTATCCAACAAGCATCTAGAGTATTAAGTTCATAAGAACAGAGTAACACAATAGGCAAGATGACATGATGTAGAGGGATAAACTCAAGCAATATGATATAAAACCCGTCTTTTTATCCTCGATGGCAACAATACAATGCGTGCCTTGCTGCCCCTGCTGTCACTGGGAAAGGACACCGCAGGATTGAACCCAAAGCTAAGCACTTCTCCCATTGCAAGAAATATCAATCTAGTAGGCCAAACCAAACTGATAATTCAAAGAGACTTGCAAATATATCAATTCATACATATAAGAATTCAGAGAAGAATCAAATATTGTTCATAGGTAATCTTGATCATAAACCACAATTCATCGGATCTCGACAAACACATCGCAAAAGGTATTACATCGAATAGATCTCCAAGAGAATCAAGGAGAACTTTGTATTGAGATCCAAAAAGAGAGAAGAAGTCATCTAGCTAATAACTATGGACCCGAAGGTCTGTGGTAAACTACTCACACATAATCAGAGAGTCCATGGTGTTGATGTAGAAGCCCTCTGTGATCGATTCCCCCTCCGGCGGAGCGCCGGAAAAGGCCCTAAGATGGGATCTCACGGGTACAGAAGGTTGCGGCGGTGGAAATAGGGTTTCGTGGTGCTCCTGGATGTTTTCAGGGTATATGAGTATATATAGGCGAAGGAAGTAGGTCGATGGAGCTACGACGGGCCCACGAGGGTGGGGCCGCGCCTACCCCCCTGGGCGCGCCCTCTACCTCGTGGCCACCTCGTGGCTTCCTTTACGTCCACTCCAAGTCTCCTGGATTGCGTTTGTTCCAAAAACAATTCTCCCAAAGGTTTCATTCCGTTTGATATTCCTTTTCCACGAAACACGAAATAGGCAAAAAAACAGCAATTTGCACTTGGCCTCCAGTTAGTAGGTTAGTCTCAAAAATAATATAAAAGTGCATAATAAAGCCCATTAAACATCCAAAACAGATAATATAATAGCATGGAACAATGAAAAATTATAGATACGTTGGAGACGTATTAGTGGGTGGACCGGTGCTTAGGTGCTATTCTTACTTGAACAAGCCTCCTACTTATGATTAACCCTCTCGCAAGTATCCGCAACTACGAGAAAAGTATTAAGAATAAATTCTAACCATAGCATTAAACTTTTGGATCCAATTGGTTGGTACCTCTTGAGCACTGTGTTGGTTTTCCCTTGAAGAGGAAAGGGTGATGCAGCAAAGTAGCATAAGTATTTCCCTCAGTTTTTGAGAACCAAGGTATCAATCCAGTAGGAGACCACACGTGAGTCCCTCGTACCTACACAAACAAATAAGAACCTTGTAACCAACGCGATAAAGGGGTTGTCGATCCCTTCACGACCACTTGCAAAAGTGAGTTCTGATAGAGATGATAAGATAATATTTTTGGTATTTTTATGATAAAGATTAAAAGTAAAGATTGCAAAATAAAAGTAGATCAAAAACTTATATGATAGAGAATAGACCCGGGGGCCATAATTTCACTAGTGGCTTCTCTCAAGATAGCATAAGTATTACGGTGGGTGAACGAATTACTATAGAGCAATTGATAGAATTGAGCATAGTTATGAGAATATCTAGGCATGATCATGTATATAGGCATCACGTCCGCGACAAGTAGACCAAAACGATTCTGCATCTACAACTATTACTCCACACATTGACCGCTATCCAGCATGCATCTAGAGTATTAAGTTCATGAGAACAGAGTAACGCATTAGGCAAGATGACATGATGTAGAGGGATAAACTCAAGCAATATGATATAAACCCCATCTTTTTATCCTCGATGGCAACAATAAAATACTAGTCGTTTCCCCATACATCCTTTGGGATCGAGCATCGCATGATTAAACCCAAAGCTAAGCACTTCTCCCATTGCAAGAAAGATCAATCTAGTAGGCCCAACCAAACTGATAATTCAAAGAGACTTGCAAAGATATAAAATCATACATAAAAGAATTCAGAGAAGATTCAAATATTTTTTATAGATAATCTTGATCATAAACCCACAATTCATTGGATCTCGACAAACACACCGCAAAAAGAGTTACATCGAATAGATCTCCAAGAAGATCGAGGAGAACTTTGTATTGAGATACAAAGAGAGAGAATAAGCCATCTAGTTAATAACTATGGACCTGAAGGTCTCAGGTAAACTACTCACACATCATCGAAGAGGCTATGGTGTTGATGTAGAAGCCCAGCTTGATCGATGCCCCCTCTGGCGGAGCGCCAGAAAAGGCCCCAAGATGGGATCTCACGGGTACAGAAGGTTGCGATGGTGGAAATAGGGTTTCGTCGTGCTCCTGGATGTTTTTGGGGTATAAGAGTATATATAGGCGAAGGAAGTCGGTCAGGAGAGCCACAAGGGGCCCATGAGGGTGGGGGCGTGTCCAGGGGGCAGGCGCGCCTCCCTGTCTTGTGGCCTCCTCGGTTGTTTCTTGACGTCCACTCCAAGTCCTCTGGATCAGGTTTGTTCCAAAAATCACGCTCCTGAAGGTTTCATTCCGTTTGGATTCCGTTTGGTATTCCTTTTCTGCGAAACACTGAAATAGGCGAAAAAACAGCAATTTGCACTGGTCCTTGGGTTAATAGGTTAGTCACAAAAACAATATAAAAGTGTATAATAAAGCTCATTAAACACCCAAAATAGAATATATAATAGCATGGAACAATCAAAAATTATAGATACGTTGGAGACGTATCAAGCACCCCCAAGCTTAATTCCTGCTCGCCCTCGAGTAGGTAAATGATAAAAACAAATTTTTTGATGTGGATTGCTTCCTAGCATATTCTTCAATGTAATTTTCTTTATTGTGGCATGAATATTCAGATCCGAAAGATTCAAGATAAAAGTTTAATATTGACATAAAAATAATAATACTTCAAGCATACTAACTAAGCAATTATGTCTTCTCAAAATAACATGGCCAAAGAAAGTTCATCCCTACAAAATCATATAGTTTGGTCATGCTCCATTTTCATCACACAAGAATGCTCTCATCATGCACAACCCTGATGACAAGCCAAGCAATTGTTTCATACTTTAGTAATCCCAAACCTTTTCAACTTTCACGCAATACATGAGCACGAGCCATGGATATAGCAATATGGGTGGAATAGAGTATGATGATGGGGGTTATGTGGAGAAGACAAAAAAGGAGAAAGTCTCACATTGACGCGGCTAATCAACGGGCTAGTGAGATGCCCATCAATTGATGTCAATGCAAGGAGTAGGGATTGCCATGCAAGAGGTGCACTAGAGCTATAAATGTATGAAAGCTCAACAAAAGAAACTAAGTGGCTGTGCATCCAACTTGCTTGCTCACGAAGACCTAGGGCATTTGAGGAAGCCCATTGTTGGAATATACAAGCCAAGTTCTATAATGAAAAATTCCCACTAGTATATGAAAGTGACAAAACAAGAGACTCTCTATCATAAAGATCATGGTGCTACTTTGAAGCACAAGTGTGGAAAAGGATAGTAGCATTGTCCCTTTTTATTTTTTTTATTTTTTGGGCCTTTTTTTATTTGGCCTTTCTCCCCCCCCTTTTTTTATTTGGTACAATGCTCTATTAATGATGATCATCACACTTCTATTTATTTACAACTCAATGATTACAACTCGATACTAGAACAAAGTATCACTCTATATGAATGCCTCCGGCGGTGTACCGGGATGGGCAATGAATCAAGAGTGACATGTATGAAATAATATGCATGGTGGCTTTGCCACAAATACGATGTCAACTACATGATCATGCAAGGCAATATGACAATGATGAAGCGTGTCATAATAAACGGAATGGTGGAAAGTTGCATGGCAATATATCTCGGAATGGCTATGGAAATGCCATAATAGGTAGGTATGGAGGCTGTTTTGAGGAAGATATAAGGAGGTTTATGTGTGATAGAGCGTATCGTATCACGGGGTTTGGATGCACCGCTAAGTTTGCACCAACTCTCAAGATGAGAAAGGGCAATGCAGTGCATCAAGAGTCTAGCAATGATGGAAGGGTGAGAGTGCGTATAATCCATGGACTCAACATTAGTCATAAAGAACTCACATACTTATTGCAAAAATCTACAAGTCATCAAAACCAAGCACTATGCGCATGCTCCTAGGGGATAGATTGGTAGGAAAAGACCATCGCCGTCACGACCGCCACTCATAAGGATGACAATCTAAGAACACCTCATGTTTCAAATTTGTTACACAACGGTTACCATACGTGCATGCAACGGGACTAGCAAACTTCAACACAAGTATTTCTCAAATTCACAACTACTCAACTAGCACAACTTTAATATCACTACCTCCATATCTCAAAACAATCATCAAGTATCAAACTTCTCTTAGTATTCAATGCACTTTACATGAAAGCTTTTATTATATTAATCTTGGATGCCTTTCATATTAGGACTAATTTTATAACCAAAGCAAATTACCATGTTGTTCTAAGGAACTCTCAAAATAATATAAGTGAAGCATGAGAGATCAATAATTTCTATAAAATAAAACCACCATCATGCTCTAAAAGATATATGTGAAGCACTAGAGCAAAACTATCTAGCTCAAAAGATATAAGTGAAGCACAAAGAGTATTCTAATAAATTCCGAATCATTTGTGTCTCTCTCAAAAGGTGTGTACAGCAAGGATGATTGTGGTAAACTAAAAAGCAAAGACTCAAATCATACAAGACGCTCCAAGCAAAACACATATCATGTGGTGAATAAAAATATGGCATCAAGTAAAGTTACCGATGGACGAAGACGAAAGAGGGGATGCCTTCCGGGGCATCCCCAAGATTAGGCTTTTGGTTGTCCTTGGATTTTACCTTGGGGTGCCTTGGGCATACCAAAGCTTAGGCTTTTGCCACTCCTTGTTCCATAATCCATCAAATCTTTACCCAAAAACTTGAAAACTTCACAACACAAAACTCAACAGAAAATCTCATGAGCTCCGTTAGTGAAATAAAACAAACCACCACTTTAAGGTACTGTAATGAACTCATTCTTTATTTATATTGGTGTTAAACCTACTGTATTCCAACTTCTCTATGGTTCATAACGTCCATTACTAGCCATAGAGTCATCAAAATAAGCAAACAACACACGAAAAACAGAATATGTCAAAAACAGAACAGTCTGTAGTAATATGTATCTAACGCAAACTTCTGTAACTCAGAAAAATCTACCAAAATAGGACGACCTAGATAATTTGTTTATTTATCTACTGCAATTGAATCAGTATTTTCTCACGTTCTGGTGATTTTAAACAATTGTTTTCATGAACAGAAAGTTCCTGACTTTTTCAGCAAGATCAAATAACTATCATCCAAGAAGATCCTATAGGTTTTACTTGGCACAAACACTAATTAAAACATAAAACCACATCTAACCAGAGGCTAGATCAAATATTTATTGCTAAACAGGAACAAAAAGCAAGGAACAAAAATAAAATTGGGTTGCCTCCCAACAAGCGCTATCGTTTAACGCCCCTTGCTAGGCATAAAAGCAAGGGTAGATCTAGGTATTGCCATAATAATGGTAAGGAAAATTATGAAAACTTTTCTCATATTATCTACACTCAGCAGCAAGTTTTCTTTGTGGCAAGCAAAAGTAATCAAAAGGGCTAAATTTAATGGGACAAAAGTCCCCAAGATCAGGCTCGAGAGGTATGGGTTCCTCCTTTGGTCCCTTATATTGCACAGCCAATTCATCATTATAAGCGTTCTTTTGGCAAAAGGTCACGAGCCTTTGTTCAAGAGAAAAACCTAGCCCATTATTCTGAATCGCAAAATCATCATTAAGTTCAGAAATATTATCAACTAGTACATCGGTAGGAACCTTCTTTCTAAGATTTTCATTGTAAGCGACATGATCTAAAGATCGTAAACGCATTAAGTCTTCTTGATTAAAAAGGATAGCTTCTATGGGAGGACGACCAGCGTCCACCCTAAAATGCGCAAAAATTTCATTGGCTTCTTTCATTAAAAATCTAAACTCATGTGCCAAAAAGATGGTAGCTGCTCGCTTAACAGAACAATGCTCGATATTGAAAATTCTAGAAAAATCCTTTGAATACAAGGATGCATATGAATAAACTGTCTTTCAAGTTCAACTATGAGCAAAGATATAGCATCCACAAGACTACTAGTTCTATGGAGGATAGATCCAACCATAGTAGGCAAAGCACCGACACAAGTAAAGAAATCTTGAATGACTCCTTTTCCAATAATATTACCACTACTGATTCGAAACCTTTTAGTATGCAAGATAGTAGGTTCCTCAGGAGGATCATCAAAAGCATAAAAAATTCCCATGTTATTATTATTGCCCTTATCAATGATAACCTCCCCAGTTTCAGACATCATGATAGCAAATACCACAAAGAATAAGCAGGAAAGAGGCAAATAGAAAGAGAGGGCGAATAAAATGGCAAGGGTGAAGTTGGGGAGAGTGCTACGTTTGAGCTTGCGTTGGTTTTCCTTGAAGAGGAAAGGGTGATGCAGTAATAGTAGCGTAAGTATTTCCCTCAATTTTTGAGAACCAAGGTATCAATCCAGTAGGAGGCTCCTCAGAAGTCCCACACACCTACACAAACAAACAAGAACTCGCAACCAACATAATAAAGGGGTTGTCAATCCCTTCACGGCCACTTGCGAAAGTGAGATCTGACAGAGACAATATGATAAGATAAATATATTTGTGGTATTTTTATGATATAGATTAGAAAAGTAAAAGATGTAAATAAAAGTAGATTGAAAGCTTATATGATAAAAGATAGACCCGGGGGCCATAGGTTTCACTAGTGGCTTCTCTCAATATAGCATAAGTATTACGGTGGGTGAACAAATTATCGTCAGGCAATTGATAGAAAAGCGAATAATTATGAGATTATCTAGGCATGATCATGTATATAGGCATCACGTCTGTGACAAGTAGACCGAAACGATTCTGCATCTACTACCATTACTCCACACATCGACCGCTATCCAGCATGCATCTAGAGTATTAAGTTCATAAAGAACAGAGTAATGCATTAAGAAAGATGACATGATGTAGAGGGATAAACTCATGCAATATGATATAAACGCCATCTTTTCGTCCTCGATGGCAACAATACAATACGTGCCTTGCTGCCCCTGCTGTTACTGGGAAAGGACACCACAAGATTGAACCCAAAGCTAAGCACTTCTCCCATTGCAAGAAAGATCAATATAGTAGGCCAAACCAAACTGATAATGCGAAGAGACTTGCAAAGATAACTTAATCACACATAAAAGAATTCAGAGGAGATTAAAATATTTCTAATAGATAAACTTGATCATAAACCCACAATTCATCGGATCTCGACAAACACACCACAAAAAGAGTTACATCGAATAGATCTCCAAGAATATCGAGGAGAACTTTGTATTGAGATTCAAAGAGAGAGAAGAAGCCATCTAGCTAATAACTATGGACCCGAAGGTCTGTGGTAAACTACTCACGACTCATCGGAGAGGCCTTGGAGATGATGTAGAGGCCCTCCATGGTTGATTCCCCCTCTGGCAGAGCACCGATGAAGGCTCCAAGATGGGATCTCGCGGATAGAGAAGGTTACGGCGGTGGAAATAATTTTTTGTGGTCGCTTCTGATGTTTTCAGGGTACGTGGGTATATATAGGAGGAAGAAGTAGGTCGGTGGATGCTCAAGGGGCCCACGAGGGTGGGGGGCGTGCCCACCTGTAGGGGGCGTGCCGGGCACCCTCGTGGCCGCCTCGCTTGTTTCTTGACTTCCACTCCAAGTCCTCTGGATCACGTTTGTTCCAAAAAGATCGCTCTCGAAGGTTTCATTCCGTTTGGACTCCGTTTGATATTCCTTTTCTTCTAAACACTGAAATAGAAAAAAAAACAATTCAGGCTAGGCCTCCGGTTAGTAGGTTAGTCCCAAAAATGATATAAAAGTGTAAAGTAAAGCCCGTAAACATCCAAAACGGGTAATATAATAGCATGGAACAATCAAAAATTATAGATACGCTGGAGACGTATCAAGCATCCCCAAGCTTAATTCCTGCTCGTCCTCAAGTTAGTAAATGATAAAAACAGATTTTTTGATGTGGAATGCTACCTAGCATAATTCTCAATGTAATTTTGTTTATTGTGGCATGAATGTTCAGATCCAAATGATTCAAAATAAAAGTTCATATTGACATAAGAAATAGTAATACTTTAAGCATACTAATCAAAGTAATCATGTCTTCTCAGAATAACATGGCTAAAGAAAGTTCATCCCTACAAAATCATATAGTTAGGTCATGCTTCATTTTCGTCACACAAAAATGCTCCCATCTTGCACACCCCCGATGACAAGCCAAGAAATTCTTTCGTACTTAAATAATCTCAATCTTTTTCAACTTTCACGCAATACATGAGTGTGAGCCATGGATATAGCACTATGGGTGGAATAGAATATGATAAGGGAGATTGTGTGGAGAAGAGAAAAAAAAGGAGAAAGTCTCACATTGACGAGGATAATCAACGGGCTATGGAGATGCCCATCAATTGATGTCAACATGAGGAGTAGGGATTGCCATGCAACGGATGCACTAGAGCTATAAATGTATGAAAGCTCAACAAAAGAAACTAAGTGGTTGTGCATCCAACTTGCTTGCTCACGAAGACCTAGGGCATTTGAGGAAGCCCATCGTAGGAATATACAAGCCAAGTTCTATAATGAAAAATTCCCACTAGTATATAAAGTGACAACATATGAGACTCTCTATATGAAGAACATGGTGCTACTTTGAAACACAAGTGTGGAAAAGATAGTAACATTGCCCCCTTTTTATTTTATTTTTCTTTTTTTTTCTTTTTCCCCTCTTTTTTTCCTTTTTTTTCTTTTTTCTGGCCCCCTTTTTTCTTTGGCCTTTTCTTTTATTTGGGGATAATGCTCTAATAACGATGATCATCACACTTCTATTTACTTACAACTCATGAATTACAACTCAAAAACTAGAACAAGATATGACTCTATATGAATGCCTCCGGCGATGTACCGGGATGGGCAATGAATCAAGAGTGACATGTATGAAAAATTATGCATGGTGGACAAATACGATGTCAACTACATGATCATGAAAGGAAATATGACAATGATGATGCGTGTCATGATGATGAACGAAATGGTGGAAAGTTGCATGTCAATATATCTCGGAATGACTATGGAAATGCCATAATAGGTAGGTATGGTGGCTGTTTTGAGGAAGATATAAGGAGGTTTATGTGTGATAGAGCGTATCGTATCACCGGGTTTGGATGCACCGGTGAAGTTTGCACCAACTCTCAAGGTGAGAAAGGGCAATGCACGGTACCGAAGAGGCTAGCAGTGATGGAAGGGTGAGAGTGCGTATAATCCATGGACCCAACATTAGTCAAAAGAACTCATATACTTATTGCAAAAATCTACAAGTCATCAAAAACCAAGCACTACGCACGCATGCTCCTAGGGGGATAGATTGGTAGGAAAAGACCATCGCTCGTCCCCGACCGCCACTCATAAGGATGCACTCTAAGAACACCTCATGTTTCAAATTTGTTACACAACTTTTACCATACGTGCATGCTACGGGACTTGGCAAGTTTAACACAAGCATTCTTTAAATTCATAATCACCCAACTAGCATGACTCTAATATCACTACCTCCACATCTCAAAACAATTATCAACTATCAAATTGATCATAGCATCCAATTCACTTCCTATGATAGTTTTTATTATACCCAACTTGGATGCCCATCATTCTAGGACCAATTTAATAACCATAGCAAATACCATGTTGTTATAAAAGACTCTCAAAATAATATAAGTGAAGCATGAGAGATTAACAATTTCTACAAAATTAAGCCACCGCCGTGCTCTAAAAGATATAAGTGAAGTGCTAGAGCAAAACTATCTAGCTCAAAAGATATAAGTGAAGCACATAGAGTATTCTAATAAATTCTAAATCAAGTGGGTCTCTCCCAAAAGGTGTGTACAGAAAGGATGATTGTGGTAAACTAGAAAGCAAAGACTCATATCATACAAGACGCTCCAAGCAAAACACATATCATGTGGCAAATAAAAATATAGCTCCAAGTAAAGTTACCGATAGACGAAGACGAAAGAGGGGATGCCTTCCGGGGCATCCCCAAGCTTAGGATTTTGGTTATCCTTGAATATCTTGGGGTGCCATGGGCATACCCAAGCTTAGGCTCTTGCCACTCCTTATTCCATAATCAATCAAATCTTTACCCAAAACTTGAAAACTTCACATCACAAAACTCAACAGGAAATCTCATAAGCTCCGTTAGTGCAAGAAAGAAAAACTACCACATAAGATACTGCAATGAACTCATTCTTTATTTATATTGGTGTTAAACCTACTGTATTCCAACTTCTATATGGTTCATACCCCTACATACTAGTCATAGATGCATCAAAATAAGCAAACAACACACGCAAAGCAGAATCTGTCAAAAACAGAACAGTCTGTAGCAATCTGTAACTTTCGAGTTCTTGTGGAACTTCAAAAATCCTACCAAAACTGGAAGTCCTAGACAATTTGTCTATTGATCTACAGAAAAAAGAATCAACGCAAAAGCACGTTTCTGTGATTTATTAAAATTATTTTCGTGCACACAAAGTTTCTGTTTTTCAGCTGAATCAAATTAACTAACACCATAGGTTATCCTATAGGTTCTACTTGGCACAAACGCTAATTAAAACATAAAAACAAATCTAAACATAAGCTAGATGAAATATTTATTACTAAACAGAAACAAAAAGCAAGAAACAAAAATAAAATTGGGTTGCCTCCCAACTAGCGCTATTGTTTAACGCCCCTAGCTACGCATTGAGATTTCAACGATGCTCACATGAAAGACAAGAATTGAAGCATAAAGAGAGCATCATAAAACATGTGACAAACACACTTATTTCTAACATACTTCCTATGCATAGGCATCTTGTAAGCAAACAAATTATCAAGGCAAGCAAAAACTAGCATATGCAAGGAAGAACAAAGCGATGATAGCAATCTCAACATGAAGAGAGGTAATTTAGTAACATGATAATTTCTACAACCATATTTTCCTCTCTCATAATAATTACATGTAGGATCATAAGCAAATTCAACGATATAGCTATCACAAAACGTATTCTCAACATGATCCACATGCATGCAAAGTTGACACTCTTCCAAAATAGTGGGATTAATATTAACTAAAGTCATGACCTCTCCAAACCCAGTTTTATCAAAAACTTCATAAGATTGAACATTCTCCAAATATGTGGGATCTAAAGTTGACACTCTTCCAAACACACTTTCAATATTATTGCAAACATTATTATCAATCTCATATTCATCATGGGGGTTAAATAGATTTTCAAGATCAAAAGAAGAATCACCCCGATCGTGATCATTGCAACAAGTAGTATACATAGCAAAACTAGCATCCCCAAGCTTAGGGTTTTGCATATTATTAGCACAATTGATATCAAGAGAATTTATAGTAACATCATTGCAATCATGCTTTTCATTGAAGGAACTACCAAGTATGGGTGCAATAGCAACGATCTCATGTTTAACATAAGGAACTATAGCAAATTCATCTTCATAAATATTGGCATCATGGCCACAAGAATAGCAAGCATCATGTTCATCAAGGGATATTTCAATCAAATCATCGGAATCATTATCTATAGATTCATGGATATCATTATTTTCTTCCAAAGCAACAGTCATTCTCTCAATAAATTCTTTGACATAGACATTATGAGCATAGTTTTCATAACAATATTTAAGTATGTCAAAATTTTCAGATTCGTAGAGAGTAATATCGTACTTTTCAATCAAAGAAGCAGCTTCATAAGCACCCTTAAAAGCAACAAATTATTCATTTTGTTCGATATCATAGGAACTATAAACACCCTTTGCGTAAGAAGATAAGATTTCATTATCATTAAACTCACATAGGTAGGGAAGGTGTTTTTTAGGGTTCTTAGAGCAACAAGTAAAATCACAAATTTCACAAAGATTCCAAGCATAATACAACAAACGGTTTATTTGATCCCATAAGAGTACCCCTTTTTGAGACACACGATGATGCACAAAATGAGCATGCTCATCTAAAGATTTCCCATCAACTAGGCTAGTTGGGGTTTCAGCACGAGCGCAGAAGGATCGAAGATGATCCAAGTAGAACACTTTAAGTGGATCCATATCAATAGATTTAGCAAGCAAAGATGCAAGCACATAGAAGTCACATGGTAACACAAGATC
This sequence comes from Aegilops bicornis, assembly GCA_021605145.1. Classification (NCBI taxonomy): domain Eukaryota; kingdom Viridiplantae; phylum Streptophyta; class Magnoliopsida; order Poales; family Poaceae; genus Aegilops; species Aegilops bicornis. The sequence continues at coordinate 191,298,939 of CM038670.1, forward strand.
GAACAGAAGAAGGGCGAATAAAACGGTAAGGGTGAGGTGAGGGAGAGGAAAACGAGAGGCAAATGTCAAATAATGTAATGCGAGGGAGATGAGTTTGTGATGGGTACTTGGTATGTCTTGACTTGAGCAAAGACATTCCCCGGCAACGGCGCCACAAATCCTTCTTGCTACGTCTTGAGCTTGCGTTGGTTTTCCTTGAAGAGGAAAGGGTGATGCAGCAATAGTAGCGTAAGTATTTCCCTCAGCTTTTGAGAACCAAGGTATCAATCCAGTAGGAGGCTCCTCAGAAGTCCCACGCACCTACACAAACAAACAAGAACTCGCAACCAACGCAATAAATGGGTTATCAATCCCTTCACGACCACTTGCGAAAGTGAGATCTGATAGAGATAATATGATAAGAAAAATATATTTTTGGTATTTTTATGATATAGATTAGAAAAGTAAAAGATGTAAATAAAAGTAGATTGAAAGCTTATATGATAAAAGATAGACCCGGGGGCCATAGGTTTCACTAGTGGCTTCTCTCAAGATAGCATAAGTATTACGGTGGGTGAACAAATTACTGTCGAGCAATTGATAGAAAAGCGAATAATTATGAGATTATCTAGGCATGATCATGTATATAGGCATCACGTCCGTGACAAGTAGACCGAAACGATTCTGCATCTACTACTATTACTCCACACATCGACCGCTATCGAGAGCATCTAGAGTATTAAGTTCATAAAGAACAGAGTAACGCATTAAGAAAGATGACATGATGTAGAGGAATAAACTCATGCAATATGATATAAACCCCATCTTTTTATCCTCGATGGCAACAATACAATACGTGCCTTGCTGCCCTAACATCCTTTGGGAAAGGACACCACAAGATTGAACCCAAAGCTAAGCACTTCTCCTATTGCAAGAAAGATCAATCTAGTAGGCCAAACCAAACTGATAATTCGAAGAGACTTGCAAAGATAACTTAATCACACATAAAAGAATTCAGAGGAGATTAAAATATTTCTAATAGATAAACTTGATCATAAACCCACAATTCATCGGATCTCGACAAACACACCGCAAAAAGAGTTACATCGAATAGATCTCCAAGAAGATCGAGGAGAACTTTGTATTGACATTCAAAGAGAGAGAAGAAGCCATCTAGCTAATAACTATGGACTCGAAGGTCTGTGGTAAACTACTCACGACTCATCGGAGAGGCCTTGGAGATGATGTAGAGGCCCTCCGTGGTTGATTCCCCCTCCGGCAAAGCACCAGCGAAGGCTCCAAGATGGGACCTCGCGGATATAGAAGGTTACGACAGTGGAAATAATTTTTCGTGGTTGCTTCTCATGTTTTCGGGGTACGTGGGTATATATAGGAGGAAGAAGTAGGTCGGTGGACGCTCGAGGGGCCCACGAGGGTGGGGGGCGCGCCCACCTGTAGGGGGAGCGCCGGGCACCCTTGTGGCCGCCTCGCTTGTTTCTTGACTTCCACTCCAAGTCCTATGGATCACGTTTGTTCCAAAAAGATCGCTCCCGAAGGTTTCATTCCGTTTGGACTCCGTTTGATATTTCTTTTCTTTGAAACACTGAAATAGGCAAAAAAACAAGAATTCGGGCTGGGCCTCCGGTTAGTAGGTTAGTCCCAAAAATGATATAAAAGTGTAAAGTAAAACCCATAAACATCCAAAACGGGTAATATAATAGCATGGAACAATAAAAAATTATAGATACGTTGGAGACGCACTAGAGAGCAAAACGAGAGGCAAATAGCAAATAATGTAATGCGAGGGATAAGATTTGTGATGGGTACTTGGTATGTCTTGACTTGCGCGTAGACTCCCCGGGAACGGCACCAGAAATCCTTCTTGCTACCTCTTGAGCACTGCATTGGTTTTCCCTTGAAGAGGAAAGGGTGATGCAGCAAAGTAGCGTAAGTATTTCCCTCAGTTTTTGAGAACCAAGGTATCAATCCAGTAGGAGACCACACGCGTGTCCCTCGTACCTACACAAACAAATAAGAACCTTGCAACCAACGCGATAAAGGGGTTGTCAATCCCTTCACGGCCACTTGCAAAAGTGAGATCTGATAGAGATGATAAGATAATATTTTTGGTATTTTTATGATAAAGATTAAAAGTAAAGATTGCAAAATAAAAGTAGATTGGAAACTTATATGATAAAGAATAGACCCGGGGGGGCATAGGTTTGACTAGTGGCTTCTCTCAAGATAGCATAAGTATTATGGTGGGTGAACAAATTACTGTCGAGCAATTGATAGAATTGAGCATAGTTATGAGAATATCTAGGCATGATCATGTATATAGGCATCACGTCCGCGACAAGTAGACCGAAACGATTCTGCATCTACTACTATTACTCCACATATTGACCGCTATCCAGCATGCATCTAGAGTATTAAGTTCATGAGAACAGAGTAACGCATTAGGCAAGATGACATGATGTAGAGGGATAAAATCAAGCAATATGATATAAACCCCATCTTTTTATCCTCGATGGCAACAATACAATACGTGTCGTTTCCCCTTCTGTCACTGGGATCGAGCACCACATGATTGAACCCAAAGCTAAGCACTTCTCCCATTGTAAGAAAGATCAATCTAGTAGGCCAAACCAAACTGATAATTTGAAGAGACTTGCAAAGATATCAAATCATACATAAAAGAATTCAAAGGAGATTCAAATATTGTTCATAGATAATCTTGATCATATACCCACAATTCATCGGATCTCGACAAACACACCGCAAAAAGTTACATCGAATAGATCTCCAAGAAGATCGAGGAGAACTTTGTATTGAGATCCAAAGAGAGAGAAGAAGCCATCTAGCTAATAACTATGGACCCGAAGGTCTGAGGTAAACTACTCACCCATCATCGGAGAGGCTATGGTGTTGATGTAGAAGCCCTTCGTGATCGATGCCCCCCCTCGTGAGCGCCGGAAAAAGGCCCCAAGATGGGATCTCACGGGTACAGAAGGTTGCGGCGGTGGAAATAGGGTTTCGTCGTGCTCCTGGATGTTTTTGGGCTATAAGAGTATATATAGGCGAAGGAAGTTGGTCAGGAGAGCCACGAGGGCCCCACGAGGGTGGGGGTGCGCCCAGGGTGGCAGGCGCGCCTCCCTGCCTCGTGGCCTACTCGGTTGTTTCTTCACGTCCACTCCAAGTCCTCTGGATCACATTTGTTCCAAAAATCACGCTCCCGAAGGTTTCATTCTGTTTGGATTCCGTTTGGTATTCCTTTTCTGCGAAACACTGAAATAGGCAAAAAAACAACGATTTGCACTAGGCCTTGGGTTAATAGGTTAGTCCCAAAAATAATATAAAAGTGTATGATAAATCCCATTAAACATCCAAAACAGAATATATAATCGCATGGAACAATCAAAAATTATAGATACGTTGGAGACGTATCATCGGTCCCTTACGGAATAGCGCATAAACTGGGGTTTAAGCTTCTGTCAGTCTCGCAACGCATCATCTACTTACTACTCCACAATGCATTCCTTTAGGCCCAATATGGTGAAGTGTCATGTAGTCGACGTTCACATGACACCACTAAGGGAATCACAACATACATACTATCAAAATATCAAACACATATCAAGTTCACATGATTACTTGCAACATGATTTCTCCCGTGACCTCAAGAACAAAAGTAACTAATCACAGATGATAATCATGCTCAAGATCAGAGGGGTATTAAATAGCATATTGGATCTTAACATATAATCTTCCACCAAATAAACCACATAGTAATCAACTAAAAGATGTAATCAACACTACTAGTCACCCACAAGCACCAATATGTAGTTCTGGTAACAAGATTGAACACAAGAGATGAACTAGGATTTGAGATGAGATGGTGCTGCTGAAGATGTTGATGGAGATTGCCCTCCCCAAGATGAGAGAGTTGTTGGTGATGATGATGACGATGATTTCCCCCTCCGGGAGGGAAGTTCCCCCGACGGAATCGCTCCGCCGGAGGGCAAAAGTGCTCCTGCCCAAGTCCTCCTCGAGACGGCGGCGCTCCATCCCAAAAGTTCTCTCCTTATTTTTTCTAGGTCAAAATGACCTATATACCAGAAGATGGGCACCGGAGGTGGGCCTGGGTGACCACAACCCACCAGGGCGCGCATGGGCTGCCTGTCGCGCCCAGGTGGGTTGTGCCCACCTGGTGGGCCTCCTCTGGTAGTTATTTGCTCCAATATTCTTCAAATATTCCATAAAAAATCTTCGTGAAGTTTCAGCTTGTTTGGAGTTGTGCAGAATAGGTGGCCTGACGTAGCTTTTCCAGGTCCAGATTTCCAGCTGCATGAATTCTCCCTCTTTGTGTGTACCTTGCAAATTATGAGAGAAAAGGCATTAGAATAACTCCAAAAAGCATTATTACGCATAAAAACATCATCTCTACTCCTAGTATAGCAGTTGGTGAATAGTCCGCCGGTTATTTTTCGCTGGTTTTATTTCGCCTCACCACTTTCGTTGGTTTTATTTCGCTGGTTTTATTTCGTCTCCCTCCCATCTGCCTTCTCGCTTCACCACCCACATAAACCCATCAGATTAGTTACCATATAAAAATAAATCACAATCAATCAAGTATTGATGATCAGATTAGTTACCATATAAAAAATAAATCGCAATCAATCAAGTATTGATGGGATATTTCCTTATATTGATGTGATTTTCCCTTTCTTATGTGAACTAGTAGACCGCCCGTGCGTTGCTACGGGCTACAATACAATGCATATAAATGAATTAAACAAATGGTTCAAGTTGTCTTCAAGGTCAAAACTCATTTCTCCCTTGTATATTTGGGCATGTTTGGACATCAAACGGATGGCGGTAGGCTCTCCAAAATTCAGCTGTGTGGACAATCGCTGCAACATAGCTAACACTTTATTTGCAATCAACCGCTCTCTTTCCATAACATCCTTTCTTCCTGTCATTGTAGCCCAATTGTTGAGCTCCCTCCATAGTCACACATTTCCTCACACCGCCAACCCGTCAACCACGTTGGAGGGCCACCCAAAGACAACCGTCCTTATCGTCGCCCTCACGCTAGGAGGGACAAAGAGCGAGGCATAAACATACACATATGTAAGTTAATTCATTATTTCATTAATTGATTACTTAATATGATATCTTGTATCCTCTACATGGACAAAAAATACAACAAAATATTGTCTTCATTCTACAGAATGAAATTGAAAACTTGTGAACAAAATCACAAATAAGTGTTGAAAAGTAAGAAAACATGAGGATCCTTAAATTGGTGATACGATTTACATGATACTAACTCCTTCCATATACATAGGTCCCCTATCAAAATACTGAGAAAAAGAGAAGTTATTAATGCCCATCTCCGGCCTCGCATACTTGGATGTACGATGTAAATGAAATCCATATATTAGCTAAATTATAAGGTGCTTCCAATCAAAACAAAACATTTATAAGGGAAGGGCTACTACAACTTGTACAGTCTGAGCCACCACGCTGCTAACACACTCATTGTCCAGTGTATGCAAGTCATCTCTTCCTCTCCCCATCACAAGTGACATGTTCAAACTCCAAAGTCGATGGATTGGATCCTTCAATGCGAAGACACCAAATTTTGAGCTCCAAGGTGCAACCTTGCAGCCTTCAGGATTACAGAGGCCGGATATAGTGCACTTTTGAGAACGAGAAACATTCACATGATGCAATATATTGGCCAAATATCATACTATCAAATTTAGATCCGATTATATTTTTATACCTCTCATAACATAGAGATTGACAAGATATGATGATTATCACTTGAGAATATATACCGACAACAAAAACATCCACAAAATATAAACACAAATCACTTTTAAAAAGGTAAAACTTTGAGACACAACAAAACACTATATGCCTAGATGTAAAAAAAATGACAAAAGGAGAATAGGAATAAATATGAGGACATGGAGTATTTGAACTCGAAGCTCACATGCTCCTTGATGAACAAGAAAATCCGAAAACACAAGAACAAAATAAAAATTTCTGATTTTTTAAACATTTATGAAAGTTTTAACTTCTTGCAAATGTTTTCATGACATTCGTATAGGTTCAGGAAAAAAATCGACGCTCCAAAAGATTTGTTCTCGGAAGCATTTTGGAGCATCGATTTTTTCTTTTGTCCGAACTCCACCAATGTTATTTCATCACCAAAATTTGCGGGAAGTTAAAACTTTCTTCGATGTTTAAATCCAGAATTTTTAATTCTTTAACTAATTTTTTGGATTTTACTGTTCATCGTGGAGCTTGTGAACTCGGGATCAAAAGAGCACTTTCAGTAAATATGAGTGGAATTAAATAGATCTAAGAAATGGTAAAGATAAACACGAACCAAGAAGGCGTAAATTAAAGTACTTACATGGAGGAAATGAGAAATAAAAAGAAAGGGCGAAGACAAACACCAACAAAGAACCATGGAGTTAGAAATCCTTCAATTCCAATTGGGGCAAAGACAAACGCCAAAGTCACAACTACTAATTGGGGACAACCATGGAAGATCATACAAGAGACGATCCACAGGCAGAAATCCTTCAATTCCAACGTCTTTGCTCATGCATAGTGAATTTCTTTGAGATCTAGAACCTGTAAAATCACAAAAAGAAAAGCGAGAGATCACAAATTCTTTCCATTTGACAGAGTGTATTGCACAAAGCACTCTAGTTAAAACTGATCAGTTTTGTTTCAAAAGCACCAGGCAAAAGAAACTAAAATTTACAGTAGCAAAAAATACTGAAATTACTATTATCAAGACAAGCACTGTGCACAACAAAGTTTCGACACAAAGATAGATTCAGGTATATATTGACAGCGTGAATAGATGCAACACTACCCAACATAGACATTGTGATTTACAGATCTAATGACCACTGTAATTTTACTGAAATTACACCGTATTTACATGTAATTGCACCGATCAGTAAATAATGTAAATATTCTAGTAAGAATGCACTATGATTACCCATGGAAATTACACTATAACAACACTATAAATTATAGAGAAATTGCACTGTAATTACAATAACATGATAGTGGGATTTACAAAGTGTACTTACCCTGAAAATCACACGCAATTACAAGTACACTATAAGAACACTATGATTACACTGGTAATTTCAGAGGAAATTACACCGTAACTAACGAGATTACAATCTTGGAGCTGCTGTAAACTTAGATGCAGCACTACAGAAAACATAGAAAAAGGTTATAAAATTGAAACAAATACTATCCAACGAAGACAAACCACAAAAACAAAAAGGTTCTTGAAGGCTTGGAGACCCACCATAGGCAACCCCTCCCCCCCCCCCCCCAAAAATCATAGAAGTAACAGAAAAAATTGAACTGTGGTTAACTCTGGAAATTACACTAAAATTACAGTGTCACTACTCTATGATTTGAGAGGAAATTTCACTGAAATTGAACAGTTATTGATCTAACTTAGATGCAACTACTACCTAAAAACACACACCCCTGCATCTAACAGCAAAAAAGGCCGATTGAATCAAACGCCCGGGCTAGCGTAAAGAAAATCAACAGGAATCGGATCCACCACTACATCCATGCAACTACCATCAGAATCGCAAAAATGTAGCCAGGAAAATCCACCTCTACTCCAGATGGTTTCATTCGATGGATTAGAGCGAACAAGCACGCATCATCCCTCCCACCCTCCCTCCCTCTCTCTCTCTCTCAATTCAGGCAATTCATTAATATATGTTGCTCCTTTCAGTTCGAGGCCTTCTGTTCTTGTGACACACATGCCACCTAAATCAATATGGCTGAAATACATGCCATCACACATGCCACCTACATAGAAATGGTGAAACACCATTCTAAGGAATACATTACACATAACCTTGATGACAAAACTACTGCCAATGAATCAATGAGGTTATTAGAAGTGATAAAAAAAGAAATGCACAAGCAATGCAAAATACTAAAAAGAATTCTAGAAGGTTTCACATGACTATGGGCAAATGATTTTTGCTTCAAATAATTTATGGAGACAACAGTGGCTCTGAGCTTGGCAACCTAGCATGTCTTGAATATATCTCTGAATGACTTATCGCAAGTGTGTGTCATTAAAGTAACGAAATTGTTCTTCACAAGCTTGATTCCCGATAATCAAGGGCCAATGCATCGACTTATGCATAGAAAAGAGACCAAGTTGATGCAAAACTCTTACATATTACAACACCGCCATCGCAATTCAGGCAGCTCCTTGTGTGCCGCCTTGTTCTTCTATATCCATAACAAGTTCATTTGGTCCACAAATTCTTTGGCCAAATGCACTTTATTAACATTACAACACATAGGCAAGCTAGAAATCTTCAGATAAGGGGATACCTTCTTCCTACATGAGATTAAAAAATGTACATCGACTTCAAAGCAAAATGATCCTTGACCATTGAGGGAATCAAATTTCAGAGGACCACCAGGGCCCCATCTTGCTGTGACGGGTAGTGAGGAGCAGCCCCAGAGTAGCATCATGTATCATAAAAATCATGCTCGGAGTGAAAACAAACAAACTTGCATCATAATCTGCTACCAACTGTACCTTTGCATGTTACCTACAAAGCAAACTAAAAGAAAAGTATTTCTTGTTTGAGAATCGAAGAGACATGCACACATATCATGGTATGAAAAGATAATAGAGTTGCAATCGATGCAATCATCAAGACAGGTTTGAGTGTCGTGAGGATGGAGTCAGAGCTTCACAGCCACCTGAAGCGAAGAAGTGCAGTCACATTGGATTTAACAGGAGCCGGTCATCATCACCATACAGCAAGAGATGCAAGCAATTGGTCACCGGACCCACGCAGTCCCGACCATACATGCGATCGCAAACCTCGCAACATGAAGATCAGAACACAAAATTTGAATCAATTTGGTCCTCTTCTCCGAGAGAATGAATGAATGAGCTTACCACATCTGAATCTGTTGTTGCGCTGCAAGTCGGGCTTATAGTGATAGAACTTGCAGCCCTACCGAATGCGAATGACAGCCATTGCACAAATCACAATTACACCCCACTCCATGAACACATTTAATTTGCATTCCAAGGTACCAGATGATACCGACGGCAAAGGGTCGTGGCCGTAGATGATGAAGCAGAGGTCGGCGCCGACGAAGTCCATGAAAGGCGCCAAGATGGCCATCGGTCCTGCCGCCATGTCGGCATCGCCGGGAAGCCAGAACGCATGGTCAAACGTACATTAGCAGGAAGCACACACAGCCGCGGGGCACATCACGCATACATGCCGGGTACAAACGAACAATCTTATAGTAAACAAAAAACAGAGCAAGGATAAATAAGTTTGCTTTCTCAAGAAATAAATTAGGGTTCACGTAAACTTCTCAACGTGATTTTGTTGCACATTCTCGGATAAAATTTGCAATGACCATTGCTCTGCTTTGAGACTACGTAAAGCAAACACAAAGCAAACAGAAAGTGAACATACCCGTTCCTCTCGATTCGTGGCACGCCGCCGCCTCATCGCCGCAACGCCGCCACGCCTCGCCATTGGTTATCTGATTGCCTCCTTGCCGTCGTCCACGGGTCGAGGCACGCACTTCGAGGGCTGCTCGCTGGCGCAACGCCGCCACGCCCGGGTTACGCCGCCAAGCCCTTGCGGAGGTCCGCACCGTCGTCCCACGATTCGGCCCTCGACCAGGCACGATCGATGAGTCCGATGGAGGCAGCAGATCACCATGTTTTGCCGCGGTCGGCATAGCGCAGATCCGAGCAGCTTCTTTGACAAGCACGCATGGGTCACGGATGTGGAGCTCACGCCTAACCTTGACGATCTGCAAGCGGATCCGCAATGGGGAGAAGGGTGGGGGTGGTGGACGTGGCTGGCGGGAGGTAGGGAAGGCGGGGCGGTGGCGGCGGAGCGAGAGATGAAGCGGTGCCGCATCGCGAGGAGAGGGAAAGAGAGCGGTCGCATACGGAGGGTGGATCGAGAGGAGAGGTCGCCAGACGTGACCAATCACAGGATTAACACACAAATAATAGCATACCTAATATCTGCATGCAATTACTATGGTGGGATAAGGAAAGTTAAGATTTTTGCCATAATTTTTTGTGATTTTGGGAAGCGTGGCCCACAACCATGCTTGATTGTTAGAAAATCATAAGACGGAGATCTTCATTCCAAGAAGGAAAGAATCATTCGTAATGAGGAAATACAATTGCCAAGATGGAAAAACGAAAGGAAGGGTTATGGAAAAACGAAAGGAAGGTTTTTAATGCCTAATATCTGCATGCAATTACTATGGTGGGATAAGGAAAGTTAAGATTTTTGCCATAATTTTTTTGTGATTTTGGGAAGTGTGGCCCACAACCATGCTTGATTGTTAGAAAATCAGAAGACGGAGATCTTCATTCCAAGAAGGAAAGAATCATTCAGTAATGAGGAAATACAATTGCCAAGATGGAAAAACGAAAGGAAGGGTTATGGAAAAACAAAAGGAAGGTTTTTAATGCCTAATATCTGCATGCAATTACTATGGTGGGATAAGGAAAGTTAAGATTTTTGCCATAATTTTTTTGTGATTTTGGGAAGCGTGGCCCACAACCATGCTTGATTGTTAGAAAATCAGAAGACGGAGATCTTCATTCCAAGAAGGAAAGAATCATTCGTAATGAGGAAATACAATTGCCAAGATGGAAAAAGCGAAAGGAAGGGTTATGGAAAAAGCGAAAGGAAGGTTTTTAATCACGAAATTTGGTGGGATGTGAGACAAAAATAAACCAGATGAAAAAACCGGTTGAAAATAAACCGGTTGAAAATAAACCGGTTGAAAGTGGGGGGACTATTCAACCAACTCGTCCATTAGGAGTAGAGATAGTCCGCCGGTTATTTTTCGCTGGTTTTATTTCGCCTCACCACTTTCGTTGGTTTTATTTCGCTGGTTTTATTTCGTCTCCCTCCCACCTGCCTTTTCGCTTCACCACCCACATAAACCCATCAGATTAGTTACCATATAAAAATAAATCACAATCAATCAAGTATTGATGATCGGATTAGTTACCATATAAAAAATAAATCGCAATCAATCAAGTATTGATGGGATATTTACTTATATTGATGTGATTTTCCCTTTCTTATCATCAATCATCTCTACTGCCTAAAAAAATGCGTAGCTTTCCTTTTCCTGCCAACCGACCGCGTCCTGTCTCCCTACATCCGCCCTCGTTGCTCTGCCTCCCGCACGAAAAAAAAACCTCTCGTTTGACCTCCCCCAAACCCCGCACGATGGAAAAATCCAGCCGTCTGCTTCCCCTCCTCTCGACCGCTCCATACGTCCAGATCGCAGCCCCATCCCCATCCTCCTCTCACGTCACCGCGGCCGATGGACTGCCGCCACCACCCTCCTACCTCTCGCCGCCGCCGTCCTCCCGCTCGCTTCGCCCGCCGTCGCCACCAATCCCGAAAGGCGCCGTTGCCGCTATGTCGCCTCCTTTCCCCATCCAAGCCTGACCATGGCAACGACGCCTCTCATGTGTCCCTTGGTGAGGTTTGGGGAGGCGCGACCACAATCCAAGAGGGATCTCACCATGACCCGTCACCGGAATGGGTGTTGCCTCCGTTGCGAATGGGATCGAAGGAGGGACTACTGCTGTCAAGGTCAACGAGGCAGCGGCCGATTGGGAGCCTGGTTGTGAACATGGGAGTTCGTCCCCATGGAGGCGGCGGCCGTGGAGATTGGATGTGAAGCAACCCCACTTGCCGGTGGTGGAGGCTTGCCGTCCATGTGATCCTTTCTTCTCCCGGTATCCCCATTCCTTGCCTCCCATTACAAAAGCGAGCATGAATGAGAGCGGGGCTGATTTTCATCAATTCATTTCTCATATTTTTAGTTGCTTTTTGAGATTATACAAGATGCTCCCGATCTGTTTTGTCAAATTACTTGGATCGTCTTATGGAATTGACAGCCATCGATTTTTCACCTCATGTTATTTCTTAATCCTTGTCCCACTAGGCATCCACTACATGTTTGGTAATGACGTGATGTTGAGGCGGCTAGGAGAAGCTCAGCAGCCGGATCAAGGGCTATCGAGATGGATCTGGGAGCCAAGCGATAGTTCTTCTGTTAAATTTTGGTTATTATCTTTTCTATTGTTACGATTGTGGGATGGTTGATTTTGACTCGGTGTAACATTTGCATTTGTTTCCCCGACTTGTTGGCGTAGATGCGTGTAATCGCGACAACTAATCAAGAGCGAGGCGATTGCACATCGAGCTACGCTGAATGTAGTGCACATAGGTAGGTCAACATATTTTGTAGCTCTTTCAGATGTAAAAGCATATGTTGCATAAGAAATTATTATCTTCCAAGCATACTCACATTTCACTAACAAATAGGGGAGGTTCAGACTTGAGCAATGATAAAAGGTATGTTCCTCACTCTTTTGTTGGAATTTTAGTTCCAAGTTAACATGATTTCTTATCCGCTTCATAAGTCATGCATTTGCTTAATTAGGTGATAAGTAGAGCAAAAAAAACTGATCATGTTATTGTGGGGTTTGTTTAAACTCCGGCATAAGGAATTCTGGTTTAAGAAAAAAGACTTTTGACTTCTTTAATTACAAATTTATTGCAACATCGTGTTAGTATGTGATTTCTCACATCTTGTTATAATATTTGTGAAGACGTGCATTGCACGCAGACTTGAAAGCGGGTTCAGGTCTGCCGACGGGCGCCGATCAAATGACCCGGCCACCTCCTCCGTGTATTCTTGGAGCTGTGGGCTGGCTGATTTACATGAAATTAATTCCCTCGATTACGGTGGCAAATATAATACACATAATCCATATTGTTATGCACTAAGCGCGTGTGTGTGAAATAGATGGATTATGGTCCCGCATCTGATAAGATGGATGTGTGTGTGTGTTAGAGAGAGGAGAGGGAGAGAGAGTGAGGAAGAGGGAGGGAGAGTGTGTGAGAGGATTTGATGGTAAAAAAGGTCACCAATGTCGTAATATTGAACTCTTAAAGTTAATGTGGCCCCGTTGCAACGCACGGGCGTTCTTCTAGTAAATAACAGTAGGAAAACATGATGTAAAATGGACGTATCAACTCCCGCAAGCTTAGACCTCGCTTGTCCTCAAGCGAAAACCAAAATCGAAAAACATGTCCACATGTTTAGAGAGAGAGGTGTCGATAAAAACAAAATACGGACATAAAAGCATCATGTAGATTATTATAACAATGACAAATTTAAACATAATACTTTTATCATTGAGCTTTTATTATAAACTTCTCATGAATAAGTAACAGTCCATCACACAATCAAAGTATAAAGCATAAACTCTATTAGAAACCAACAAACTATGTTCTCAATCAACTTTGCAACTACAATTCATCATCTTTTCAGGAAGGGTCACATTTCGGAGCCTTTAGGCAAGTCCACATACTCAACCATCATATAGTCTTCTATGATTGCTAACACTCATTGCATACACATGAGCAAAACGTTTCAGCCGGACACATAGAAATATAGGGGCTTATAGTTTCGCCTCCCAACGTATTCACCTCAAGGGTGATGTCAACAGTAATAACTTATGCCGCCCATATTCAACTGGACATATGTGCCTAGATCTTTCCTCACCACATGATGCTTCCCAAAGGATAAAATATAAAGGAATAGAGAGAAGAAACTTTGACTCTTTGTATAAAAGTAAATACGTAAAAGTAAAAGATAGGCCCTTCGCAGAGGGAAGCAGAGGTTGTCATGCGCTTATTTGTTTGTATGCTCAACCCCTTAGTGTAAAAAAACGTCACATTGCATTGCCCCTTGTGACAGCGACCTTTATTATGCAGTCTGTCACTTTTATTATTCACCATCACAAGTTCGTGCGATGTTTAATTTTCTCTTACACTAAATGATCTCACACATTTAGAAGCAATTTTTATTGCCCTTTTGCACCGATGACAACTTACTTGAGGGATCTTGTTCAATCCCTAGGTAGGTATGGTGGACTCTTGAAAATAAGATTTGGATTTAAGGGTTTTTGGATGCACAAGTAGTATCTCTACTTAGTGCGGAATTTTTGGCTAGCAAAGATAGGGGCAAGCACCACATGTTGAAGGATCTATGACAATATAACTTCTATGTGAATATGAACAAACATAAATCATTAAGTTGTCTTCCTTGTGCAACTTCAACAATTTTGGCATATAGTATTTTGATGGGGGCTCACAATCACAAAAGATTTCTAGGATAGTATATTTATATGTGAATATTCTCTTCCCTTATTAATTCTTTCATGGGTTGCATCATTGACCAATCTATGTTTGTCAATCTCTAATAAAATTTTCTACTTATACTTTTCCTTATGTGGTGCAATCACCTACCATAAGATTAGCATATGATCTTTTTATTTTATTTCTTTTCTTTTTATTTATATCCTTTCTTTTTATTGCAACATGAAAGTAAAGGAAGCAAAAACTCAAACTAAACTTTATTATATATCTTGCACACAATTACAAGGACAAATCACTAAGCAAGCTCTCGAAAAGAAAGGATCGAACTAAACTTTTATTCATCTAAAGCAAAAGATCAAACTAAAATAAGTAAAGGTAAAAAGATAGTGGGGATGATATGATACCGGGGCACCTCCCCTAAGCTTGGCGGAAGCCAAGGGGAGTGCCCATACCCGGTACTCAATTTTCCTTTGGTGATGAAGAAGGAGGTGGTGATGGGGAGATCCTGTCCTTCAAGATCAAGAGATTCTCTAATCTACGTATGATGCTCCGGAGGAAGATGATGTGCTCTTGATGTAGAATATTTTCATGAGTGAGGTAGTTATTCTGCACACGAACCATTTCAACGATCCGAAAGGCTGCAATCTCATTAGGGGTAAGATGAGCATGGTAAGGCTTAAGGATATCTTCTTCTTCCTCCTCGGCCGGCAGTGCTTGTTCAGCCACCGAGGGTGGATCTACGGTAGCCTCCTTGCCCTTGTCTCCCATGACGGCCTCCGTGGGCTCCTCCCTCTTCAGCTCAATCTTCATCAACCTGTTGGGGAACGTAGCATGCAATTTCAAAAAAAATTCTACGATCACGCAAGATCTATCTAGGAGATGCATAACAACGAGAGGGGGAGAGTGTGTCCACGTACCCTCATAGACCGAAAGCGGAAGTGTTAGCTTAACACGGTTGATGTAGTCGAACGTCTTCGTGATCCAATGATACGTCTCCAACGCATCTATAATTTTTGATTGTTCCATGCTATTATATTATTTGTTTTGGATGTTTAATGTGCTTTATTATGCACTTTTATATTATTTTTGGGACTAACCTACTAACCCAAGGCCCGGTGCAAATTGTTGTTTTTTTGCCTATTTTGGTGTTTCGCAGAAAAGGAATATCAAACGGAATCCAAATGTAATGAAACCTTCGGGAGAGTTATTTTTGGAACAAACAAAATCCAGGAGACTTGGAGTGGATGTCAAGTCTGCAACGAGGAAGCCATGAGGCGGGGAGGCGCGCCTAGGGGGTAGGCGCGCCCCCACCCTCGTGGGCCCCTCGTGGCCCCCCTGACCGACTTCTTTCGCCTATATATACTCATATACCCCGAAAACATCCAGGAGCACCACGAAACCCTATTTCCACCGCCACAACCTTCTGTACCCATGAGATCCCATCTTGAGGCCTTTTCCGGCGCTCTGCCAGAGAGGGAATCGATCACGGAGGGCTTCTACATCAACACCATAGCCTCTCCGATGATGTGTGAGTAGTTTACCTCAGACCTTCGGGGCCATAGTTATTAGCTAGATGGCTTCTTCTCTCTCTTTGGATCTCAATACAAAGTTATCCTTGATTCTCTTGGAGATCTATTCGATGTAATTCTTTTTGCGGCGTGTTTGTCGAGATACGATGAATTGTGGGTTTATGATCAAAATTATCTATGAACAATGTTTGGTTCACCTCTGAATTCTTATATGTATGATTTGATATCTTTGCAAGTCTCTTCGAATTATCAGTTTGGTTTGGCCTACTAGATTGATCTTTCTTGCAACGGGAGAAGTGCTTAGCTTTGGGTTCAATCTTGCGTTGCTCGATCCCAGTGACAGAAAGGGAAACGACACGTATTGTATTGTTGCCATCGAGGATAAAAAGATGGGGTTTATATCATATTGCTTGAGTTTATCCCTCTACATCATGTCATCTTGCCTAATGCGTTACTCTGTTCTTATGAACTTAATACTCTAGATGGTCGATATGTGGAGTAATAGTAGTAGATGTAGAATCGTTTCGGTCTACTTGCCACGGACGTGATGCCTATATACATAATAATGCTTAGATATTCTCATAACTATGCATTTTTCTACCAATTGCTCGACAGTAATTTGTTCACCCACCGTATAATATGCTATCTTGAGAGAAGCCACTAGTGAAACCTATGGACCCCGGATCTATTTTCCATCTTATAAGTTTCCAATCTATTTTATTTCGCAATCTTTACTTTCCAATCTATATCGTACAAATACTAACAATATTTATCTTATTATCTCTATCAGATCTCTCTTTTGCAAGTGGTCGTGAAGGGATTGACAACCCCTTTATCGCATTGGTTGCAAGGTTGTTATTTGTTTATATAGGTACAAGGCGACTTGCGTGTAACCTCCTACTGGATTGATACCTTGGTTCTCAAAAACTGAGGGAAATACTTACGCTACTTTGTTGCATCACCCTTTCCTCTTCAAAGGAAAACCAACACAGTGCTCAAGAGGTAGCAAGAAGGATTTCTGGCGTTGTTGCCAAGGAGGCTTACGCCAAGTCAAGTGAAGACATACCAAGTACCCATCACAAACTCTTATCCCTCGCATTACATTATTCGCCATTTGCCTCTCGTTTTCCTCTCCCCCGCTTCACCCTTGCCGTTTTATTCGCCCTCATTTTCGTTCGCCTTTTTTCACTTGCTCCTTGTGGTATTTGTTGTCATTATGTATGAAACTAGGGAGGTTATCGTTGGTAAGGACAATAGTAATAACATGGGAAACTTTGATGCTTTTGATGATCCTCCTAAAGAACCTACTATCTTACATACTAAAAAGTTTCAAATCGGTAGTGGTAATATTATTGGAAAATGAGTTATTCAAGATTTCTTTACTTGTGCCGGTGCTTTGCCCACTATGGGTGGATTTATTCTTCATAGAACTAGTAGTCTTGCGGATGCTATATCTTTGCGCATAGTTGAACTTGAAAGATATTTTATTCATTTGCATCCTTGCATACAAAGGATTTTTGTAGAATTTTCCAATATTGATCACTCTTCTTTTAAGCGAGCAGCTACTATCTTTTTGGCACATGAGTTTAGATTTATAATGAAAGAGGCCAAAGAAATTTTTGCGCATTATAGGGTGGACGCTGGTCGTCCTCCCATAGAAGCTATCCTTTTTAATCAAGAAGACATAATGCGTTTACAATCTTTAGATCGTGTTGCTTATAATGAAAACCTTAGAAAGAAGGTCCCTACTGATGTTCTAGTTGATAGAATCTCTGAACTCAATGATGATTTTGCTATTCAGAACAATGGATTAGGTTTTTCTCTTGAACAAAGGCTCATGACCTTTTGCCAAAAGAATGCTTATAATGATGAATTGGTTGTGCAATTTGACGAGCCAAAGGAGGAACCCATACCTCCTGAGCTTGATCTTGGGGACTTTTGTCCCATTAAATTTAGCCCTTTTGATTACTTTTGCTTGCCAAAAAGAAAACTTGCTACTGAACGTAGGGAATATGAGATGAGCTTTCGTGATTTGCCATATCATTATGGCAATACCTAGATCTATTCCCGTTTTTATGCCTAGCTAGGGGCGCTAAACGATAGCGCTTGTTGGGAGGCAACCCAATTTTATTTTTGTTCCTTGCTTTTTGTTCCTATTTAGTAATAAATATTTCATCTAGCCTCTAGTTAGATGTGGTTTTATATTTAATTAATGTTTGTGCCAAGTAAAACCTATAGGATCTTCTTGGATAGTAATTATTTGATCTTGCTGAAAAAGTCAGGAACTTTCTGCTCACAAAAACAATTGTTAAAAATCACCAGAAAGTGATAAAATACTGATTCCAATTGCATTAGATCAATAATCAAATTATATAGGTCGTCCTATTTTGGTTGAATTTTCTTAGTTACATAAGTTTTCGTTTGATACATATTACTACAGACTGTTCTATTTTTGACAGATTCTGTTTTTGTGTGTTGTTTGCTTATTTTGAATTATCTATGGCTAGTATCGGGGGGTATCAATCATAGAGAAGTTGGAATAAAGTAGGTTTAACACCAATATAAATAAAGAATGACTTTATTACAGTACCTTAAAGTGGTGGTTTGTTTTATTTCGCCAACAGAGCTCATGAGATTTTCTGTTGAGTTTTGTGTTGTGAAGTTTTCAAGTTTTTGGGTAAAGATTTGATGGATTTTGGAACAAGGAGTGTAAGAGCCTAAGCTTAGGGATGCCCAAGGCACCCCAAGGTAAAATTAAAGGACAACCAAAAGCCTAAGCTTGGGGATGCCCCGGAAGTTAAGCGTGCTCGGGCTGGAGTAGTGTGAGGATGGGTGACCTTCCGGGAAGTTTGACCACGGAGTGCGACTTGACTTGAGATTAAGGATATTGACCCGAGATTAAGAAAAAAATGAAAAAAAAATCAGAAAAAAAATTTGAAAAATAATTGTTAGTAATGGCGCACTTCTATGTGGTGCGCCATTACTAAGTCAGATAGTAATGGCGCACTTCTAGGCATAGTAATGGCGCACGCGCACTATAGGTGACCTTCCGGGAAGTTTGACCACGGAGTGCGACTTGACTTGAGATTAAGGATATTGACCCGAGATTAAGAAAAAAATGAAAAAAAATTCAGAAAAAAAATTTGAAAAAAAATTGTTAGTAATGGCGCACTTCTATGTGGTGCGCCATTACTAAGTCAGATAGTAATGGCGCACTTCTAGGCATAGTAATGGCGCACGCGCACTATAGGTGCGCCATTACTAGCACGCCATTACATTACTAGCATGCCATTAGTAACTGTTAGTGATGGCGCACGTTTGGTTCTTTGATTGTCATCCTTATGAGTGGCGGTCGGGACGAGCGACGGTCTTTTCCTACCAATCTATCCCTCTAGGAGCATGCGCGTAGCGCTTGGTTTTTGATGACTTGTAGATTTTTGCAATAAGTATGTGAGTTCTTTATGACTAATGTTGAGTGCATGGATTATATGCACTCTCACCCTTCCATCATTGCTAGCCTCTTCGGTGCCATGCATTGCCATTTGACTATGAGATTATGCAACTCCCGAATACCGGAGGAACACCTTGTGTGCTATAAAACATCACAACGTAACATGGTGATTATAAAGATGCTCTACAGGTGTCTCCAAAGGTGTTTGTTGGGTCGGCATAGATCAAGATTAGGATTTGTCACTCCGAGTATCGGAGAGGTATCTCTGGGCCCTCTTGAAAATGCACATCACTATAAGCCTTACAAGCAATGTGACTAATGAGTTAGTTACGGGATGATGCATTATGGAATGAGTAAAGAGACTTGCCGGTAATGAGATTGAACTAGGTATGAGGATACCGACGATCGAATCTCAGGCAAGTAACATACCGATGACAAAGGGAATAACGTACGCTGTTACTACGGTTTGACTGATAAAGATATTCGTAGAATATGTAGGAACCAATATGAGCATCCAAGTTCACCTATTGGTTATTGACCGGAGATGTGTCTCGGTCATGTCTACATAGTTCTAGAACCCGTAGGGTCCGTATGCTTAACGTTCGATGATGATTTGTATTATGAGTTATTGATGACCCACAAGTATAGGGGATCTATCGTAGTCCTTTCGATAAGTAAGAGTGTCGAACCCAACGAGGAGCAGAAGGAAATGATAAGCGGTTTTCAAAGCAAGGTATTCTCTGCAAATCTTGAAATAAGTGGTAACATATAGTTTTGTGATAGGATAATTTGTAACGAGCAACAAGTAACAAAAGTAAATTAAGTGCAGCAAGGTGGCCCAATCCTTTTTGTAGCAAAGGACAAGCCTGGACAAACTCTTATAATAGGAAAAGCGCTCCCGAGGACACATGGGAATATCGTCAAGCTAGTTTTCATCACGTTCATATGATTCGCGTTCGGTACTTCGATAATTTGATATGTGGGTGGACCACTGCTTGGGTGCTGTTCTTACTTGAACAAACATCCCACTTATGATTAACCTCTATTGCAAGCATCCGCAACTACAACAAAAGTATTAAGGTAAACCTAACCATAGCATGAAACATATGGATCCAAATCAGCCCCTTACGAAGCAACACATAAACTACGGTTTAAGCTTCTGTTACTCTAGCAACCCATCATCTACTTATTACTTCCCAATGCCTTCCTCTAGGCCCAAATAATGGTGAAGTGTTATGTAGTCGACGTTCACATAACACCACTAGAGGCTAGACAACATACATCTCATCAAAATATCGAATCTAATACCAAATTCACATGACTACTAATAGAAAGACTTCTCCCATGTCCTCGTGAACAAACGTAACTACTCACAAATCATATTCATGTTCATAATCGGAGGGGTATTAATATGCATAAAGGATCTGAACATATGATCTTCCACCAAATAAACCAACTAGCATCAACTACAAGGAGTAATCAACACTACTAGCAACCTACTAGTACCAATCCCGGACTTGGAGACAAGAATTGGATACAAGAGATGAACTAGGGTTTTGACAGGAGATGGTGCTGGTGAAGATGTTGATGGAGATTGCCCTCTCTCGATGAGAGGAGTGTTGGTGATGACGATGGTGATGATTTCCCCCTTCCGGAGGGAAGTGTCCCCTGGTAACAGCTCTGCCGGAGCCCTAGATTGGTTCCGCCAAGGTTCTGCCTCGTGGCGGCGGAGTTTCGTCCCGAAAGGTTGCTTCTGGGTTTTTTCGATGAAAGACCTCATATAGTAGAAGAAGGGCATCGGAGGGCCACCAGGGGGCCCACGAGGTAGGGGGGCGTGCCCTAGGAGGGGGGCGCACCCCCCACCCTCGTGGACATGGTGTGGGCCCCCTGGCCTTCATCTTTGGCAGGGATTTTTCATTATTTTTTATAAGATGTTCAGTGGAGTTCAGAACTTTTGGAGTTGTGCAGAATAAGTCTCTAATATTTGCTCCTTTTCCAGCCTGTAATTCCAAATTTCGGCATTCTCCTCCTTATGTAAACCTTGTAAAATAAGAGAGAATAGGCATAAGTATTGTGACATAACATGTAATAACAGCCCATAATGCAATAAATATCAATATAAAAGCATGATGCAAAATGGACGTATCAACTCCCCCAAGCTTAGACCTCGCTTGTCCTCAAGCGAAAGCCGACAACGATAAATATGTCCCCATGTTTAGAGGTAGAGGTGTCGATAAAAATAAAATACGGACATGAAGGCATCATGATTATTTTCATAACAGCAACATACATAGGTATTGTCATATGATTTCTTATGTTCAAGTAATAATCCATTCACAATGCAGTGTATGAATCATAAACTTTATTGAGAACCAACAAACTATAATCTCAGTAATTGAAGCAATTGCAATTTATCATAACATCAGAAAGAGTCTATGTCAGAGCTTAATAGCAAGTCCACATACTCAACTATCATTTAGTCCTTCATAATTGCTAACACTCACGCGATACTTGTGGTTACGGAGTTTTAATCGGACACGAAGAAAGATAGGGGCTTATAGTTTCGCCTCCCAACCTTTTACCTCAAGGGTAATGTCAACAATAATAACTCATGCCCCCTACATCTAATTAGATATATCAATCAGGATCTTTCCAACACATTGTGCTTGCCAAAGGATAAAATGTAAAAAGGAAAGGTGAAGATCACCATGACTCTTGCATAAGGTAGAGGATAATAATAAAAGATAGGCCCTTCGCAGAGGGAAGCAGAGGTTGCCGCCGCTTTTATGGTTGGATGCACAAAATCTTAATGCGAAAGAACGTCACTTTATATTGCCCCTTGTGATATGAACCTTTATTATGCGATCTGTCGCTTTTATTTCTTCCACATCACAAGATCGTATAAAGCTTATTTCTCCCACACCAATCAATCATACATATTTAGAGAGCAATTTTTATTGCTTTGCACCGATGACAACTTACTTGAAGGATCTTACTCAATCCATAGGTAGATATGGTGGACTCTCATGGCAAAACTGGTTAAAGGGTTTTCTGGAAGCACAAGTAGTATCTCTACTTGGTGCTGAGAATTTGGCTAGCATGAGGGGGAAAGGCAAGCTCAACATGTTGGAAGATCCATGACAATATACTTTATCTCAGATATAAGAAAACATAACCCATTACATTGTCTTCCTTGTCCAACATCAACTCTTTAGCATGTCATATTTTAATGAGTGCTCACAATCATAAAAGATGTCAATAATAGTATATTTATATATGAAACCTCTCTTCCCTTATTACTTCCTATTAATTGCAACGATGACCAAAACTATGTAACTCCCAACAACTTTCAATCATCATACTCTTCTATGTGAAGTCATTACTCTCAATAAGATCAATATGAACTCTTTGTTTCTTTTTATTCTTTTTCTCTATTCTTTTATTCACTCAAGATCATGGCAAAATAATCAAGCCCTTAACTCAACACTAATCTTTGTTATATAGCTCACGGATTCGATTACATAGAGAGATCATAAAGCAAAACTCAAAACTAGATCATGCTGTAAACTTTATTCTACTAGATCAAGATACTACTAATAGGATCGAACTAAGAAAAACGGTGAAGATAGGAGATGTGGTTGTGATACGATACTGGGGCACCTCCCCCAAGCTTGGCAGTTGCCAAGGGGAGTGCCCATACCCATGTGATTATGTATTCTTCTTCGGGGTTGGTGAAACATTCTTAGCGATGATGCCCTTTAGGATACGATTCTCCTCCTCAAGCTTATTGACTTGCTGCTTGAGGTCCATTATTTCCTTGAAGCTTTCACAGAATCGCTAAGGCTCCTTGCACCCAAGGGTGTTGCTTAGCTGCGGGAGAACAAGTGACACTCCTCTTCATATTTTCATAAGAAATCTAACATTGGAAGGGATAACCGAGTTTGGAATAGCTGAGCTCTGTAGTTCCCCCATCGCGAACCCAACTCGGAAGTGAGAAGTGACTTCTTGATCCTCCATGGCATCTACTCTCATCAAGTCAGCCTCCATCTCCTCCTCCGTTGCTGGCCCAAAGGGGTCAGCTTTGTTGCCCTTGGTTCCAAAGTCTTGGGATTAGATACCCGGCTCTCCCCGACTGACTCTTGAGAAGACATCTTGCTCTAATCTGCAGCAGCAACAGCTCGAAACAAAAACAGAGGATATTTCCGTGATACGGGAGTCAAAAACCTCCGGGAGAATATATATGAATTTTTACCGACCAAAATACGTATCGTGCAAGAAAACGGAGTCCGGGAGGCACACGAGGTGCCCACGAGGTAGGGGGGCGCGCCCAGGGGGGTAGGGCGCGCCCTCCACCCTCGTGTCCTTCCCGGACTGCTACTTATTTTTCTATTTTTCTAAATATTCCAAAACAGAGAAATATTGCCTTAAAAATTGTTTTGGAGTCGGTTTACTTACCGTACCACATACCTACTCCTTTTTTGAGTCTGAAACATTCCGGAAAGTGTCCCTTATGTATTCCTCCGGGGTTACAGTTTCAATAACATTGGTTTCAACATTTATAGGATTACCTGAGATATAGTGTTTGATTCTTTGACCGTTTACCACCTTTGGATTTGTGCCTTCGAAGTTGTTGATTCTGATGGCACTGGAACGATAGACCTCCTCGATAACGTAGGGGCCTTCCCATTTAGAGAGAAGTTTGCCTGCAATAAATCTTAAACGAGAGTTGTATAGCAATAAATAATCACCTACATTAAACTCATGCTTTTGTATCCTTTTGTCATGCCATCTTTTAACTTTTTCTTTAAACAACTTGGCATTTTCATAAGCTTGGGTTCTCCATTCATCAAGTGAGCTAATATCAAATAACC
Organism: Aegilops bicornis; assembly: GCA_021605145.1. Classification (NCBI taxonomy): domain Eukaryota; kingdom Viridiplantae; phylum Streptophyta; class Magnoliopsida; order Poales; family Poaceae; genus Aegilops; species Aegilops bicornis. Next base: position 191,323,048 of record CM038670.1, read on the forward strand.
TCTTCTCACCGCAAGTTTGAAATCATAGTTGAGTTCTTTAATAGCCCAATAAGCCTTATGCTCTAGTTCGAGAGGTAAGTGACATGCTTTTCCATAAACCATTTTATACGAGGACATACCCATAGGATTTTTATATGCAGTTCAGAGGCCCATAATGCATCATCAAGTTTCTTGGGCCAATTCTTTCTAGACCTATTGATGCCTTTTGCAAAATTAATTTGAGCTCTCTATTACTCAATTCTACTTGACGACTAGACTTTGGGTGATATGGAGATGCAATTCTATGATTAACATCATATTTAGCAAGCATTTTACGGAAAGCACCATGAATAAAATGTGAACCACCATCAGTCATTAAATATCTAGGGACTCCAAACCTCGGAAAAATAACTTCTTTAAGCATTTTAATAGAGGTGTTATGATCAGCACTACTAGTTGGAATAGCTTCTACCCACTTAGTAACTTAATCAACAACAACTAAAATATGTGTATATCCATTAGAGGCAGGAAAAGGTCCCATATAATCAAATCCCCAAACATCAAATGGTTCAATAACAAGTGAATAATTCATAGGCATTTCTTGACGTCTACTAATATTACCAATTCTTTGACATTCATCACAAGACAAAACAAACTTACGGGCATCCTTGAAGAGAGTAGGCCAATAAAAACCAGATTGCAATACCTTATGTGCAGTTCTATCTCCAGCGTGGTGTCCTCCAAAAGCTTCAGAGTGACACTTATGAGGATCTGTTCCTGTTCATGCTCAGGTACACAACATCTAATAACACCATCTACTCCTTCTTTATAAAGATGTGGGCCATCCCAAAAGTAATGTCTCAAATCATAGAAAAACATTTTCTTTTGCTGGTATGTGAAACTAGGTGGTATGAATTTAGCAACAATGTAATTAGCATAATCAGCATACCATGGAGTACTACGAGAAGTATTTATGACATTTAATTGCTCATCAGGAAAGCTATCATCAATAGGTAGTGGGTCATCAAGAACATTTTCTAACCTAGACAAGTTGTCTGCGACGGGGTTCTCAGCTCCCTTTCTATCAACAATATGCAAATCAAATTCTTGTAGCAAGAGAACCCATCTAATAAGTCTAGGTTTAGCATCTTTATTTTCCATAAGATATTTAATAGCAGCATGATCAGTGTGAATAGTTACTTTAGAATCAACAATATAAGGTCCGAACTTATCACATGCAAATACAACTGCTAAGAATTCTTTTTCAGTAGTAGCATAATTTCTTTGAGCATTGTCTAAAGTTTTACTAGCATAATGGATAACATTTAATTTCTTATCAACTCTTTGCCCTAAAACATCACCTACATCATAATCACTAGCATCACACATAATTTCAAAGGGTAAATTCCAATCAATTGGTCGAACAATAGGTGCAGAAATCAATGCTTTCTTAAGTATTTCAAATGCTTCTACACACTCATCATCAAAGACAAATGGTATATATTTTTGTAATAAATTAGTCAGAGGCCGAGAAATTTTTGAGAAGTCCTTAATGAACCTCCTATAAAATGCGGCGTGACCAAGGAAACTTCTTATACCTTTGATGTCCTTGGGACATGGCATCTTTTCAATAGAATCAACCTTGGCTTTATCAACTTCAATACCTCTTTCGTAAACTTTATGCCCCAAGACAATACCTTCATTAACCATAAAGTGGCACTTTTCCCAATTCAAGACAAGATTAGTTTCTTCACATCTCTGCAAAACTCGATCAAGATTGCTCAAGCAATCATCAAAAGAGGATCCATAGACGGAAAAGTCGTCCATGAAAACCTCACAAATCTTTTCACAAAAGTCAGAGAATATAGCCATCATGCATCTTTGAAAGGTAGCAGGTGCATTACATAAACCAAAAGGCATACGTCTATAAGCAAAAGTTCCAACCCACTGACTGTCAGCAACGGGATAAATTATACCTGCCTCCAGAAGCTTTAGTATTTCTTTTCTTACTACTTCTTTCATCTTAGGATTAAGCCTTCATTGATGATCACGAACCAGTTTGGCATCTTCTTCCAAATTTATTTTATGTTGACATAGAGTGGGACTAATGCCCTTAAGATCATCAAGAGTATATCAAATAGCAAAGACGGTGCTTCTTCGTAGTTTTCAATAATCTCTCTTCTTCATGCTGAAAGGTTAGCACTAATAATAACAGGATATATTTTCTTTTCATCAAGATAAGCATATTTAAGATTATCGTGCAACGGTTTAAGCTCAAACACGGGATCACCCTTGGGTGGAGGAGGATCCCCTAGGATTTCAACAGCAAATTATGTTTCGAATAGGTTCCTATTTAAAGAATACTTCATATATTTCCTTCTTTCATTCATAAACATATCATTTTCATGGTCTAGCAAATAATGTTCTAGAGGATCACTAGGAGGTACGGCAATAGAAGCAAGACCAATAATTTCATCCTTACTAGGCAATTCTTCTTCACGGTGTTGTTTACTAAATTTAGAGAAATTAAACTCATGAATCATATTATCCAAGCCAACAATAACAACATTCTTTTCACAATCTATCTTAGCATTGACAGTATTCAAGAAGGGTCTACCAAATATAATGGGACAAAAGCTATCTTGTGGAGAACTGAGAACAAGAAAATCAGCAGTATATTTAGTTTTCCCACACAAGACTTCAACATCTCTAACAATTCCCACTGCTGATATAGTATCTCTATTGGCAAGTTTAATTGTGACATCAATATCTTCTAACTCAGCAGGTGCAATTTCATGCTTAATTTCTCTATACAAGTCATAAGGTATGACACTAGCACTAGCACCCATATCACATAAGCCATGATAAAAATGATCTCCTATTTTAACAGAAATAACAGGCACGCCTACCACAGGTCTATGTTTATCTTTAGCACAAGGTTTGGCAATTCTAGCAGATTCACCACAGAATTGAATAACATGCCCATCAATATTATCAGACAAGAGATCTTTAACCATAGCAATATTAAGTTCTACTTTGACTTGCTCAGGAGGTGTACAAGTTCTAATATTGCTTTTACGAACCATAGTTGAAGCTTTAGCATGATCCTTTATTCTAACAGGGAAAGGTGGTTTCTCAACATAAGAGGTAGGAACAATAGGATCATTATAAGTGATAGTCTTTTCTTCAACTTTAATAGGTGCAGCTACTTTTACTTCTATGGGAGGATGATACTTAAACCACTTCTCCTTGGGGAGATCAACATAAGTAGCAAAAGATTCACAGAAATAAGCTACTATCTAAGAGTCAAGTCCATATTTAGTGCTAAACTTATGAAAAATATCGGTATCCATAAAAGATTTAACACAATCAAACTTAGGTGTCATACCTGACTCCTTACCTTCGTCAAGGTCCCAATCTTCAGAGTTGTGTTTAATTCTATCCAATAAATTCCATCTGAATTCAATAGTCTTCATCATAAAAGAGCCAAAGACAAGAAGTATCGAGCATGGTGCATTGTTTCGTAAAGCCGAGCATAAAGATTTTGAATAATTGTTTCTCTTGGGAGCTCATGATTGGGGCATGAATACAACATTGATTTAAGCCTCCCCAAGCTTTAGCGATGCTTTCTCCTTCATGAGGCCAAAAATTATATATATAATTGCGATCACGATGAACAAGATGCATAGGATAATACTTTTGATGAAATTCCAATTTCGTCTTCTATAGTTCCATGATCTCGTATCATCACATAGCCTATACCATGTCAATGCATCTCCCTTCAAAGATAAAGGAAGACCTTCTTCTTAACAATATCATCGGGTATACCGCAAGCTTAAATAGTCCACAAACTTCATCCACATATATTAGGTGCTCATTAGGATGCTTTGTTCCATCTCCTACAAAAGGATTAGCTAGCATTTTTTCCATCATACCCGAAGGAAATTCAAAGGGAATATTTTCATATTCATTTTCAGTAGGTTCATCAGGTTGAGGAGCAACTCTTTGCTCTACTGGCCGGGATGAAGATACCCTGAACAAGCCCCTCAGAGGATTACTTTCCATAGTAACAAGTGAAAGTAAATTTCAGCACACTATATAAATTTGTCCTTACCAAATTCCACCTACCAAAGGCGCTTCACTCCCCGGAAACGGCGCCAGAAAAGAGTCTTGATGACCCACAAGTATAGGGGTCTATCATAGTCCTTTCGATAAGTAAGAGTGTCGAACCAAATGAGGAGCAGAAGGAAATGATAAGCGGTTTTCAGCAAGGTATTCTCTGCAAATCGAAATAAGTGGTAACAGATAGTTTTGTGATAGGATAATTTGTAACGAGCAACAAGTAACGAAAGTAAATTAAGTGCAGCAAGGTGGCCCAATCCTTTTTGTAGCAAAGGACAAGCCTGGACAAACTCTTATAATAGGAAAAGCGCTCCCGAGGACACATGGGAATATCGTCAAGCTAGTTTTCATCACGTTCATATGATTCGCATTCGGTACTTTGGTAATTTGATATGTGGGTGGACCAGTGCTTGGGTGCTGTTCTTACTTGAACAGACATCCCACTTATGATTAACCTCTATTGCAAGCATCCGCCACTACAACAAAAGTATTAAGGTAAACCTAACCATAGCATGAAACATATGGATCCAAATCAACCCCTTACGAAGCAACGCATAAACTAGGGTTTAAGCTTCTGTCACTCTAGCAACCCATCATCTACTTATTACTTCCCAATGCCTTCCTCTAGGCCCAAATAATGGTGAAGTGTTATGTAGTCGATGTTCACATAACACCACTAGAGGCTAGACAACATACATCTCATCAAAATATCGAATCTAATACCAAATTCACATGACTACTAATAGCAAGTCTTCTCCCATGTCCTCAGGAACAAATGTAACTACTCACAAAGCATATTCATGTTCATAATCAGAGGGGTATTAATATGCATAAAGGATCTGAACATATGATCTTCCACCAAATAAACCAACTAGCATCAACTACAAGGAGTAATCAACACTACTAGCAACCTACTAGTAACAATCCCGGACTTGGAGACAAGAATTGGATACAAGAGATGAACTAGGGTTTTTAGAGGAGATGGTGCTGGTGAATATGTTGATGGAGATTGCCCTCTCCCGATGAGAGGAGCGTTGGTGATGACGATGGTGATGATTTCCCCCTTCTGGAGGGAAGTGTCCCAGACAGAACAACTCTGCCGGAGCCCTAGATTGGTTCCGCCAAGGTTCCGCCTCGTGGCGGCGGAGTTTCGTCCTGAAAGATTGCTTCTGTTTTTTTTTCTGACGTAAGACCTCATATAGCAGAAGATGGGCATCGGAGGGCCACCAGGGGGCCCACGAGGTAGGGGGCACGCCCTAGGAGGGGGGGGGGCGCCCCCACCCTCGTGGACAGGGTGTGGGCCCCCTGGCCTTCATCTTTGGCAGGGATTTTTCATTATTTTTTATAAGATGTTCCGTGGAGTTTCAGAACTTTTGGAGTTGTGCATAATAGGTCTCTAATATTTGCTCCTCTTCCAGCCCAGAATTCCAGCTGCCGGCATACTCCCTCCTTATGTAAACCTTGTAAAATAAGAGAGAATAGGCATAAGTATTGTGACATAACGTGTAATAACATCCCATAATGCAATAAATATCGATATAAAAGCATGATGCAAAATGGACGTATCAGTTATGTGTTTTGGTGACCAAAGTTTGTCCGGAGTCCTAGATGAGATCACAGACATGACGAGGAGTCTCCAAATGGTCGAGAGGTAAAGATTGATATATTGGAAGATGGTATTCGGACACCGGAATGGTTTCGAGTGGTTCGGGTATTTTTCCGGAGTACCGAGGGGTTACCGGAACCCTCCGGGGAAGTAATGGGCCTTCATGGACCATATGGGAGAAAGAGAGGGGAGCCCGCAGGGTGCCCCCCCAAGGGAGTCCAAATTGGACAATGGGGAGGGGGGCGCGACCCCCTTTCCTCTTTCCCTCTCCCTCTCCTTCCCTTTTCCCTTCGATGAGAAAGGAAAAGAGGGGGTGCTGAATCCTACAGGAGTGGAGTCCTAGTAGGACTCTCCCCCCTTGGCGCTCCTCCTTGGTGGCCGGCCTCCTCCTCCCCTCCTTTATATACGGGGCAGGGGGAACCCCAAAGCACAACAGTTGTTCTCTTAGCTGTGTGCGGTGCCCCCTCCACAATTTACTCCTCCGTTCATAGCGTCGTAGTGCTTAGGCAAAGCCCTACGCGGATCACATAACCATCACCGTCGCCACGCCATCGTGCTGACGAAACTCTCCCTCGGCCCTCTGCTGGATCAAGGGTTTGAGGGACGTCATCGAGCAGAATGTGTGCTGAACTCGGAGGTGTCGTATGTTCAGTACTAGATCGGTTGGATCGTGAAGATGTTCGACTACATCAACCGCGTTAACCTAACGCTTCCGCTTTCGGTCTACGAGGGTACATGGATACACTCTCCCCCTCTCATTGCGATGCATCTCCTAGATAGATCTTGCGTGATCGTAGGATTTTTTTTTGAAATTGCATGCTACGTTCCCCAACATCTCTTGATGTGTTTGGTTCTCTTGTGAAATTTGGATTCCTTCGCTAAGGCAATTGCTCCAGTATTGTCACAAAAGATTTTAATTGGACCCGATGCACTAGGTATTACACCTAGATCGGATATGAACTCCTTCATCCGCACTCCTTCATTTGCTGCTTCAAGTAGCTATGTACTCCGCTTCACACGTAGATCCCGCCACGACGCTCTACTTGGAACTGCACCAACTGACAGCTCCACCATTCAATAAATACGTATCCACTTTGCGACTTAGATCATCTGGATCAGTGTCAAAGCTAGCATCGACGTAACCATTTACGACGAGCTCTTTGTCACCTCCATAAACGAGAAACATATCCTTGGTCCTTTCCATGTATTTCAGGATGTTTTTAACCGCTGTCTAGTGATCCACTCCTGGATTACTTTGGCACCTCCCTGCTAAACTTATAGCAAGGCACGCATCAGGTCTGGTACACAGCATTGCATACATGATAGAACCTATGGCTGTGGCATAGGGAATGACTTTAATTTTCTCTCTATCTTCTGCAGTGGTCGGACATTGAGTCTGACTCAACTTCACACCTTGTAACACAGGCAAGAACCCTTTCTTTGACTGATCCATTTTGAACTTCTTCAAAACTTTATCAAGGTATGTGCTTTGTGAAAGTCCAATTAAGCGTATTGATCTATCTCTATAGATCTTGATGCCAATATATAAGCAGCTTCACCGAGGTCTTCCATTGAAAAATTCTTATTCAAGTATGATTTTATGCTATCAAGAAATTCTATATCATTTCCAATCAACAATATGTCATCCACATATAATATTAGAAATGCTATAGAGCTTCCACTCACTTTCTTGTAAATACATGCTTCTCCAAAAGTCTGTATAAAACCATATGCTCTGAACACACTATCAAAGCGTATATTCCAACTCCGAGAGGCTTGCACCAGTCCATAAATGGATCGCTGGAGCTTGCACACTTTGTTAGCAACTTTAGGATCGACGAAACCTTCTGGTTGCATCATATACAATTCTTCTTTAAGAAATCCATTAAGGAATGCAGTTTTGACATCCATTTGCCAAATTTCATAATCATGAAATGCTGCAATTGCTAACATGATTTAGACAGACTTAAGCATCGCTACCGGTGAGAAGGTCTCATCGTAGTCAACTCCTTGAACTTGTCGAAAACCTTTCGCAACAAGTCGAGCTTTATGTAAACAAAACATTACCGTCCGTCGGTCTTCTTCTTGAAGATACATTTATTTTCTATGGCTTGCCGATCATTGGGCAAGTCAACCAAAGTCCATACTTTGTTCTCATACATAGATCACATCTCAGATTTCATGGCCTTAAGCCATCTCGCGGAATCTGGGTTCTGTTGGGGAATGTTGCATAAAATAAAAAATTTCTACGGTTTCACCAAGATCCATCTATGAGTTCATCTAGCAACGAGTGATAGGAGTGCATCTACATACTTTTGTAGATCGCGAGCGGAAGCGTTCAAGAGAACGGGGTTGAGGGAGTCGTTCTCGTCGTGATCCAAATCACCGGAGATCCTAGCGCCGAGCAGACGGCACCTCCGCGTTCAACACACACGTATGGTCAGCGTGGCGTCTCCTCCTTCTTGATCCAGCAAGGGAAGGAGAGGTTGATGAAGATCCAGACACGCGGCGTGGTGGTGGATGCAAGACGGCTCCCAAGAGGCTTCGCCAAGCAACTACGGAGGGAGAGGTGTAGCAGGGAGGGAGGCGCCAGTGTTGGGTGAGGCTGCCCTCCACCCCCACTTTATATAGGGACCCCTGTGGCGCTGCCCTAGGAGATGGGATCTCCTAGGGGGCGGCCAAGGGGGTGGAGTGCCCCCAAGGCAAGTGGGCGCCCCTCCCTAGGGTTCCCAACCCTAGGCGCAGAGGGGGCCAGGCGCACCAGCCCACAGGGCTGGTTCCCCTCCACTTCAGCCCATGGGGCCCTCCGGGATAGGTGGCCCCACCGGTGGACCTCGGGACCCTTCCGGTGGTCCCAGACAATACCGGTGGACCCCGAAACTTTCCCGATGGCCGAAACTCGACTTCCCATATATAATTCTTTACCTCCGGACCATTCCGGAACTCCGCGTGACGTCTGGGATCTCATCCGGGACTCCGAACAACTTTCGGTTTGCTGCATACTCATATTCATACAACCCTAGCGTCACCGAACCTTAAGTGTGTAGACCCTACGGGTTCAGGAGACATGTAGACATGACCGAGACGGCTCTCCGGTCAATAACCAACAGCGGGATCTGGATACCCATGTTGGCTCCCACATGCTCCTCGATGATCTCATCGGATGAATCACGATGTTGAGGATTCAAGCAACCCGTATACAATTCCCTTTGTCGGGCCGGATGCGTTACTTGCCGAGATTCGATCGTTGGTATCCCAATACCTCGTTCAATCTCGTTCACGGCAAGTCACTTTACTCTACCGTAATGCTTGATCATGTGACCACACACTTGGTCACTTTGAGCTCATTATGTTGATGCATTACCGAGTGGGCCCAGAGATACCTCTCCGTCATACGGAGTGACAAATCCCAGTCTCGATCCGTGTCAACCCAATGACACTTCGGAGATACACCGTAGTGCACCTTTATAGTCACCCGATTACGTTGTGACGTTTGGTACACCCAAAGCACTCCGACGGTATCCGGGAGTTACACGATCTCATGGTCTAAGGAAAAGATACTTGACATTGGAAAAGCTCTAGCAAAACGAACTACAAGATCTTGTGCTATGCTTAGGATTGGGTCTTGTCCATCACATCATTCTCCTAATGATGTGATCCCGTTATCAATGACATCCAATGTCCATAGTCAGGAAACCATGACTATCTGTTGATCAACGAGCTAGCCAACTAGAGGCTCACTAGGGACATATTTTTGTCTATGTATTCACACGTGTATTACGATTTCCGGATAATACAATTATAACATGAATAAAAGACAATTATCATGAACAAGGAAATATAATAATAATCCTTTTATTATTGCCTCTAGGGCATATTTCCAACAGATTCATCATCGCTTCCTCATAGTTCGTAGGTTCGTCATGGTCTAGTAACATGACTTCCAGAACAGGATTACCGTACCACTCTGGTGCCGAACGTACTCTGGTTGACCTACAAGGTTCGGTAGTACTACCTCTTGAGCATGCATTGGTTTTCCCTTGAAGAGGAAAGGGTGATGCAGCAATGTAGCATAAGTATTTACCTCAGTTTTTTAGAACAAAGGTATCAATCCAGTAGGAGACTACACGCAAATCGCCTAGTACCTACACAAACAATCAAGAACCTTGCAACCAACGCGATAAAGGGGTTGTCAATCCCTTCACGGCCACTTGCAAAAGTGAGATATGATAAAGATAATAAGATAAATATTTTTGGTATTTTTGTTGTATAGATTGGAAAATAAAGATTGCAAAATAAACGGCGAAAGAAATAGCTAGTTGACGGAAAACTAATATGATGTAAAATAGACCCGGGGGCCATAGGTTTCACTAGTGGCTTCTCTCATGATAGCATATATTACGGTGGGTGAACAAATTACTGCAGAGCAATTGATAGAAAATCGCATAATTATAAGAATATCTAGGCATGATCACGAACATAGTCATCACGTCCGTGTCAAGTAGACCGAAACGATTCTGCATCTACTACTATTACTCCACACTTCGACCGCTATCCAGCATGCATCTAGAGTATTAAGTTCATAAGAACAGAGTAACGCATTAGGCAAGATGACATGATGTAGAGGGATAAACACAAGCAATATAATATAAACCCCATATTTTTATCCTCGATGGCAACAATACAATACGTGCCTTGCTGCCCTTAACATCCTTTGGGAAAGGACACATAAGATTGAAGCCAAAGCTAAGCACTTATCCCATTGAAAGAAAGATCAATTTAGTAGGCCAAACTAAACCGATAATTCGAAGAGACTTGCAAAGATATCAAATCATGCATATAAGAATTCAGATAAGAATCAAATATTGTCCATAGATAATCTTGATCATAAACCCACAATTCATCAGATCTCGACAAACACATCGCAAAAAGTATTACATCGAATAGATCTCCAAGAAGACCGAGGAGAACTTTGTATTGAGATCCAAAAAGAGAGAAGAAGCCATCTAGCTAATAACTATGGACCTGAAGGTCTGTGGTAAACTACTCACACATCATCAGAGAGGCTATGGTGTTGATGTAGAAGCCCTCCGTGATCGATTCCCCCTCTGACGGAGCGCCGGAAAAGGCCCCAAGATGGGATCTCAAGGGTACAGAAGGTTGCGGCGGTGGAAAAGTGGTTTCATGGCTCCCCTGGATGTTTTCAGGGTATAAGAGTATATATAGGCAAAAGAAGTAGGTCGGTGGAGCTCCGTGGGGCCCATGAGGGTGGGGGGAGCGCCTACCCCCCTGGGCGCGCCCTCCTGCCTCGTGGCCGCCTCGCGGTGCTCCAAACTTCAACTCCAAGTCTTCCGGATTACTTTCGTTCCAAGAAAGATCCTCGCGAAGGTTTCGTTCCGTTTGATATTCCTTTTCTGTAAAACACTGAAATAGGCAAAAAAACAACAATTTGCACTGGGCCTCCGGTTAATAGATTAGTCCCAAAAATAATATAAAAGAGCATATTAAAGCCCATTAAATATCCAAAACAGATAATATAATAGCATGGAACAATAAAAAATTATAGACACGTTGGAGACATATCAAGCATCCCCAAGCTTAATTCCTGCTCGTCCTCGAGTAGGTAAATGATAAAAATAGAAATTTTGATGTGGAATGCTACCTAACATAATTTTCAATGTAATTTTCTTTATTGTGGCATGAATGTTCAGATCTGAAAGATTCAAGATAAAAGTTTAATATTGACATAAAAATAATAATACTTCAAGCATACTAACTAGGCAATTATGTCTTCTAAAATAACATAGCCAAAGAAAGCTCATCCCTACAAAATCATATAGTTTGGCCATGCTCCATCTTCGTCACACAAAATGCTCTCATCATGCAAAGCCCCGATGACAAGCCAAGCAATTGTTTCATACTTTAGTATTCTCAAACTTTTTCAACTTTCACGCAATACATGAGCGTGAGCCATGGATATAGCACTATGGGTGGAATAGAATATGATGATGGAGGTTGTGTGGAGAAGACAAAAAAGGATAAAGTCTCACATCGACGCGGCTAATCAATGGGCTATGGAGATGCCCATCAATTAATGTCAATGCGAGGAGTAGGGATTGCCATGCAACGGATGCACTAGAGCTATAAATGTATGAAAGCTCAACAAAAGAAACTAAGTGGGTGTGCATCCAACGTGCTTGCTCACGAAGACCTAGGGCATTTGAGGAAGCCCATTGTTGGAATATACAAGCCAAGTTCTACAATGAAAAATTCCCACTAGTATATGAAAGTGACAAAATAAGACACTCTCTATCATGAAGATCATGGTGCTACTTTGAAGCACAAGTGTGGAAAAAGGATAGTAGCATTGTCGCTTCTATCTTTTTCACTCATTTTTTGGGGCCTTCCTTTTTTTTTATTTGGCCTTTCTTTTTTTATTTGGCCTTTCTCTTTTTTTTCCTCACACTGGACAATGCTCTAACAATGATGATCGTCACACTTCTATTCATTTACAACTCAAGGATTACAACTCGATACTAGAACAAAATATGACTCTATATGAGTTCCTCCGGTGGTGTACCGGGATAGGCAATGAATCAAGAGTGACATGTATGAAAAATTATGCATAGTGGCCTTGCCACAAATATGGTGTCAACTACATGATCATGCAAAGCAATATGACAATGATGAAGCGTTTCATAATAAACGAAACGATGGAAAGTTGCATGGCAATATATCTCGGAATGGCTATGGAAATGCCATAATAGGTAGGTATGGTGGCTGTTTTGAGGAAGATATAAGGAGGTTTATGTGTGATAGAGCTAATCATATCACGGGGTTTGGATGCACCGTGAAGTTTGCACCAACTCTCAAGGTGAGAAAGGGCAATGCACAGTACCGAAGAGGCTAGCAATGATGGAAGGGTGAGAGTGCGTATAATCCATGGACTCAACATTAGTCATACTGAACTCACATACTTATTGCAAAAATCTACAAGTTATCAAAACCAAGCACTACGCGCATGCTCCTAGGAAAAGACCATCGCTCATCCCTGACCGCCACTCATAAGGAGGACAATCAAAGAAACACCTCATGCTTCAAATTTGTACACAACGGTTACCATACGTGCATGCTACGGGACTTGCAAGATCCAATACAAGTATTTATCAAATTCACAATTACTCAACTAGCACAACACTAATATTACCATCTTCATATCTCAAAACAATCATCAAGTATCAAACTTCTCATAGTATTCAATGCACTCTCTATGGAAGTTTTTATTATACCTATCTTGGATGCCTATCATATTAGGACTAATTTTATAGCCAAAGCAAATTACCATGCTGTTCTAAAAGAATCTCAAAATAATATAAGTGAAGCATGAGAGATCAATAATTTCTATAAAATAAAATCACCACCGTGCTCTAAAAAGATATAAGCGAAGCACTAGAGCAAAATTATCTAGCTCAAAAGATATAAGTGAAGCACATAGAGTATTATAATAAATTCCGATTCATGTGTGTCTCTCCAAAAGGTGTGTACATCAAGGATGATTGTGGTAAACTAAAAGCAAAGACTCAAATCATACAAGACGCTCCAAGCAAAACACATATCATGTGGTGAATAAAAATATAGCTTCAAGTAAAGTTGCCGATGAAGCGAAGGCGAAGAGGGGATGCCTTCCGGCATCCCCAAGCTTAAACTTTTGGTTGTCCTTGAATTTTACCTTGGGGTGCCTTGGGCATCCCCAATCTTAGGATCTTGCGACTCCTTATTCGAAAATCCATCAAATCTTTACCCAAAAACTTGAAAACTTCACAACACAAAACTTAAACAGAAAATCTCATGAGCTTCGTTAGTGTAAGAAAACAAACCAGAACTTTAAGGTACTGTAATGAACTCATTACTTATTTATATTGGTTTTAAGCCTACTGTATTCCAACTTCTCTATGGTTCATACCCCCCGATACTAGCCATAGATTCATCAAAATAAGAAACAACACACGAAAAACAGAATCTGTCAAAAACAGAACAGTCTGTAGTAATCTGTATCAAACACATACTTCTGTAACTCCAAAAATTCTGCAAAACCGTGAAGGCCTAGATAATTTGTTTATTGATCTACTGCAATTGGAATCAGTATTTTATCACTCTCTGGTGATTTTTAACAATTGTTTTCGTGAGCAGAAAGTTCCTGTTTTTTTCAGCAAGATCAAATAATTATCATCCAAGAAGATCCTATAGGTTTTAATTGGCACAACACTAATTAAAACATAAAACAAAATATAACCAGAGGCTAGATGAATTATTTATTACTAAACAGGAACAAAAAGCAAGGAACAAAAATAAAATTGGGTTGCCTCCCAACAAGCGCTATCGTTTAACTCCCCTAGCTAGGCATAAAAACAAGAATATATCTAAGTATTGCTATCTTTGGTGTTGGGGAAAAAAAGAGAAAATTTCTTATCTATAGCATTTATCTTTCTATTTGTAGAAAGCACGTGGCCATTAATGGTGGAAGAAATATTAAGCACGCTACGGAAATTTGCATCTAATGTAGCCTTCATCTCTTTGATAATTTCATTTTGATAAAAGAACAAAAGAGAGGTGGATTCAACCTTCTCACTCATGGGGTGCCAGAATATGCTTTTCATCTTTTCATAGGTATCTATGGCATCCCCCTCAAGAAAACCTTCTTCAAAAATAGAATCTAAAACTTGCTTAAATGAAGAGGGTAAGCCAACATAAAAGCTTTTTAGGTATATCTCAATTTGATATTGGGGCACATAGCTGGCTCGGATCCTTAATAGCCTATCCCAAGCATCTTTCATAGACTCATCAAGTAAATAACGAAAAATTCCGGGATCATCTTCATCGAAATTATTCAAACCCTCATTGATAACCCGGTAGGTCTTTCCATAGCATCATTATTTATGAGCTTAGAGAGGACAAAGGGACTATCCAAAGTACTAAAACCCGGGAGAGAACCCTTAGCCCTTTTCGATTCGGCCATGGCGAAAGAAAAGCAAATGGAAAAGAGGCGAAGAAAAGGCAAAGGTGAAGTGGGGGAGAGGAAGACGAGAGGCAAATGGCAAATAATGTAATGCGAGGGAGAAGAGTTTGTGATGGGTACTTGGTATGTCTTGACTTGAGCGTAGATCTCCCGAACAGCGGGCCGTAAATCCTTCTTGCTACCTCTTGAGCATGCGTTGGTTTTCCCTTGAAGAGGAAAGGGTGATGCAGCAAAGTAGCGTAAGTATTTCCCTCGGTTTTTGAGAACCAAGGTATCAATCCAAAGAGGAGACTACACATAAATCGCCGGTACTGCACAAACAATCAAGAACCTTGCAACCAACGCGATAAAGGGGTTGTCAATCCCTTCATGGCCACTTGCAAAAGTGAGATCTGATAAAGATAATAAGATAAATATTTTTGGTATTTTTGTTGTATAGATTGGAAAATGAAGATTGCAAAATAAACGGCAAAAGAAATAGCTATTTGACGAAAAAGTAATATGATGTAAAATAGACCCGGGGGCCATAGGTTTCACTAGTGGCTTCTCTCATGATAGCATATATTACGGTGGGTGAACAAATTACTGCTGAGCAATTGATAGAAAAGCGCATAGTTATGAGAATATCTAGGCATGATCATGAACATAGGTATCACGTCCGTGTTAAGTAGACCGAAACGATTCTGCATCTACTACTATTACTCTGCACATCGACCGCTATCCAACATGCATCTAGAGTATTAAGTTCATAAGAACAGAGTAACGCATTAGGCAAGATGACATGATGCAGAGGGATAAACTCAAGCAATATGATATAAACCCCATCTTTTTATCCTCGATGGCAACAATACAATACGTGCCTTGCTGCCCCTGCTGTCACTAGGAAAGGACACCGCAAGATTAAACCCAAAGCTAAACACTTCTCCCATTGCAAGAAAGATCAATTTAGTAGGCCAAACTAAACCGATAATTCGAAGAGACTTGCAAAGATATCAAATCATGCATATAAGAATTCAAAGAAGAATCAAATATTGTTCATAAATAATCTTGATCATAAACCCACAATTCATCAGATCTCGACAAACACACCGCAAAAAGTATTACATCGAATAGATCTCCAAGAAGATCGAGGAGAACTTTATATTGAGATCCATAAAGAGAGAAGAAGCCATCTAGCTAATAACTATGGACCTGAAGGTCTGTGGTAAACTACTCACACATCATCGGAGAGGCTATGGTGTTGATGTAGAAGCCCTCCGTTATTGATTCCCCCTCCGGCGGAGTGCCGGAATGGGCCCCAAGATGGGATCTCACGGGTACAGAAGGTTGAGGCGGTGGAAAAATGGTTTTCGTGGCTCCCCTAGATGTTTTCAGGGTATAAGAGTATATATAGGCGAAAGAAGTAGGTCGGTGGAGCTCTATGGGGCCCACGAGGGTGGGGGGCGCGCCTACCCCCATGGGCGCGCCCTCCTGCCTTGTGGCCGCCTCGCGGTGCTCCAAACTTCAATTCCAAGTCTTCTGGATTGCTTTCGTTCCAAGAAAGATCCTCGCGAAGGTTTCGTTCTGTTTGGATTCCGTTTGATATTCCTTTTCTGTAAAACACTGAAATAGGAAAAAACCCCAGCAATTTGCACTGGGCCTCCGGTTAATAGATAGTCCCAAAAACAATATAAAAGAGCATATTAAATCCCATTAAACATCCAAAAAAGATAATATAATAGCATGGAACAATCAAAAATTATAGATACGTTGGAGACATATCAGGTAGTAACTTGATCTGAAGTTTCATGTAGCGACCCGACCCGGATGGATCGAAGTCTCTGTGCTTAAGTGTCATCCCTGGATCGGTATGCTGACACACACAGTACTTGAGGATTTATAACAGAGGTAAATCACATGTATAAAGTAAAATAAATACTATTACCTCAATCCATATAGCGGAAGTAACAACAATGTTGTGGAGTCCCAACAACACCAACGGCAAAGTTGAGTGTAGACATCGTAACCCTAACGTATCACTTACTCGCCATAAGAATCTTGCAACATGAGATGTTGCAGCCATGTAGGTCAGTACATTGAATGTACTGGCAATTTCACACCATAGGATAATAATGAAAATGTCTATCTCTATATGCATATTTGGCTGGTGGAGGCTCTAAGTTTAATGTTGCATAAAGCCAATTTTCCCCTACAACAAAGGAATACATTTTTATTTTACTACCAAGTTTATACCACTATTGAGAAGGTTTCCCCAACTCAATCCCAAAATCACCAAATCATTAACAACCCAACAATTTCATTAAATAGAGTGATGAGATCAACAAATAATTCAAATACCAGATACTCAAATATGTCCATAACCGGGGACACAACTAATCATGATTAGTTTGTACACTCTGCAGAGGTTTGCGCACTTTTCCCCACAAGACTCGATCTCCTCCGTTGAATTCCTCACACTGTCTGATGTTTGAGAACCGGATGATCGAGACATAGTATTTTTGAAGAGGTCCCCTTAAACTATAGATAGGCCGGTACACCTACAATCCCCTACATCTGCTAGCTATCATGAAAAGGTTTCCCACAACTTACTTAACTATGTTAGAGCCCATAATGGCTTGTGGCCGCACACGAAAGTTTCTAGCATGAATTATCTCGTGATCCCTTTGAGCCTGGGTGGCATTCCATAGGATGATCACACGGATACCCCGGGATCTCCTAGGACAACACTGGATTCCCCCGGTGCCCGCAACCAATCCACCCAGATGTGTATTAAAGTAGCCACCTTAAGTTTCCCTTAGTTATCATGTCTCACAACTTGCATGATTCTCACATACCAATCCCAGTCTATGAGCATGGCTAAGCAATATGAGCATAAGTTAGATTCCCGGGGTGATCAAAGGTATTAGGTTCCTACCACATCAACTACATAGCATAACCACAATTCCCAAATCGTACTCATGCAAATTTGTAAGGGTGAACTAATGCATAGTAAAAAACTGGGTATAGAAAAATATGATCAAGGTGTGAACTTGCCTTGTACTGTTGATGAAGATCCTTCGCACTCACAATTCCTGATAGTTCTACTCATCACACTCCCATCAATCTATCACGCAAGCAATTAACCACACATAAGCAATCACTCAAAGATCCAAAAGAACGCAGAAAACACTTTGGAGAACTTCAAAAACCATCAAATACAGCTTCTAGACAGATTTTTTTTATTAGTGGCAAAATTATGTGATCTTGATCTTAATAGAAGGTACATGTCAAGAGCTTTGATTTGCAAAAAGAATCAATTAAATCGGAGTTATAAAACTCAAGTTATAGCCAAAACAAGTTTGAATTTGAATATGATCTAATTTAAATTTTCAAATTTCAAAAATTTGATTTAATATGTTCTCTGGATAGAGGGGGCCATAACAAAGAACTGGGCGTTGGTTTCATCGAATTTGGACAAACGAGTAAAAAGTTGTGAGGGTTTGAAGATGAGGGGATAATCTGCGAAGAAAATATTCATAGAGGGGTCCCTGGCAGAAAATAAAACAGAAAAGGAAAAATCTATTGGACGAACGTCTGCTATGGGAGACTAACGAATGAAATCATTCGCTATAGAAGCTAAACGAACGAACATTCGCTGAATAACTAACTGATCGGGTTTTAAAGAAAAACCGAAAAAACCGGTGGTTCGACGGCGGTTACCGGCGACGGCGAGGCGAACGGCGGCGAGGCCTCGGCAAGCGGTGGCCAGGTGGAGCGGCAGCGGTGGCTGGCTAAGCGGCGTCTGACGGCGGCGTGGCCAAGCACAAGCTTGTGAAGAAGAGGGGGGGGGGGTCGGGCTGACTTATAAAGGCGGGGAGGGTGGCGGCTTGTTTGGGGGAGGAGGCAAGAGAGTCGGCGGCGAGGTGGAGCCCGGGGCGGACACGGGTGGCGGCGGCGTGCTGGCAAGGGACTTCGTCCCGAGCTCGGAGACGAGCGCGCGGCGGCTTGGGCCGGCTGGGCTAGGCGCGACCCAGTTCGGTCGGCCCGAAATAACTCTTTTTTTTAACTGACAACAAAATAAAACAAACAAATAAATAATAAATAAAAATGATATATAGGCATATTATATATCAAAATTTTCAAAAAAGATTTTCTACAATATGAACTATTTTTCAAGGGCAAATATATTCCACAAAAAAATTAAATAAAGCAAACGGTACTACTGGTTTAATTAAAAACCAAATAAAAATATTTTAAAATACCAAAATGATTTCAAAACCATTTTTCTCCAATTTTATAATGTAGGAAATCATTTTACCCTATTTTCCATATATTTTATTCTTGGAGAAAAATAATTTGAAATAAAAACCAAATAACTCCAAATTAAAAGTGGGTTTTCAAAATAACTACAAAAGGACTTTCAATTTGTTTCTTTGAAACTTCCAACTCTCTTTCTTAGCATTTGAAGAAGTCATTTTATCTTCTCTCACGAGACTCATTGAGTTGCATAAAGTTTCTGAATTTGAAATATTTTTAAATGAAATTCAAATCTTTTCAAAACCTTTTCATTTATTTCAATGGAAGAAGTGATATCATCTCCACTCTAGGGTTTTGTGATAAAATAAATTTGAATTCATGGAAATCAGAAATGCAAGGTGAAAGTTTGGGAAAGTCCTTTTATTCCCTCTCATTTAACTTTCAAAAAGTTTCAAATTTCACTCAATTTCACACAAGCAACCATGCCACAATCAAACAAACAATCAAAACTATTTTTAATATAACATTCCAAAATTTAGAATTTTGGGATGTTACATTTCATGATCATCATCATTAACTTCCTCACTAATTGGTGTAGGTATCACTGGAACTGATTTCTGTGATGAACCATTTTCCAATTCGGAGAGAAGGTACAACTAACTCATCAAGTTCTACTTTTCTCCCACTCACTTCTTTCGAGAGAAACTCCTTCTCTAGAAAGGATTGGTGATGTTTGCCAAGACTACGGCGGTGGTTCCCCCAAGAGGAGAGGATGATGTAGCACAGTAACGGTAGGTATTTCCCTCAGTAATGTAACCAAGGTATCGAACCAGTAGGAGAACCAAGCAAAAAAACGTAAACAATCCCTGCACACAAATAACAGCCACTCGCAACCCGACGTGTTAAAGGGGTTGTCAATCCCTTCCGGGTAACGGCGCTAGAAACGGCTAGTTGACGGGATAAAATTGTAATAGATTGAAATAATAGATCGCAAATAAAATAAAGTGCACCAAAGTATTTTTTGTATTTTTTGGTTTAATATATCTGAATAAAAACACAAAGGAAAAATAGATCGCAAGGCAAATATATGAGAAAGAAGACCCGGGGGCCGTAGGTTTCACTAGTGTCTTCTCTCGAGAAAAATAGCAAAAGGTGGGTAAACAAATTACTGTTGGGCAATTGATAGCACTTCAAATAATCATGACGATAGCCAGGCAATGATCAATACATATGCATCACGTCCAAGATTAGTAAACCGACTCCTGCCTGCATCTCCTACTATTACTCCACACATCGACCGCTATCCAGCATGCATCTAGTGTATTAAGTTCATGGAAAAATGGAGTGACGCAATAAGAACGATGACATGATGTAGATAAGACCCGTTTATCTATATGGCGGTAGATATAGATCTCGTCTTTTTATCTTTAGTAGCAACGATAAATACGTGTCGGTTCCCTTTCTGTCACTAGGATCAAGCACCGTAAGATCGAACCCACTACCGTGCACCTTTTTCCATTGCAAGATAAATAGATCAAGTTGGCCAAACAAAACCCAAATATCGGAGGAGAAATATGAGGCTATAAACGATCATGCATATACGAGATCAAAGAAACTGAAATAACTTTCATGGATATAAAATGATATAACTGATCATAAACTCGAAGTTCATCAGATCCCAACAAACACACCGCAAAAAGAGTTACATCATATGGATCTCCAAGAGTCCATTGTATTGAGAATCCAGCGAGAGAGAGAAATCCATCTAGCTACTAACTACGGACCCGAAGGGCTACAAAGAACTACTCACGCATCATCAGAGAGGCACCAATGCAAGTGGTGAACCCCTCCGTGATGGTGTCTAGATTGGATCTGGTGGTTCTGGACTCTGCGGCGGCTAGATGAATATTTCGTTGACTCCCCTAGGGTTTGTGGATTTTTGTGGTATTTATAGAGCAAAGAGGCAGTCCAGGGGCACCCGAGGTGGGCACAACCCAACATGGCGCGCTTGGGCCTCCTGGCGCGCCCTGGTGGGTTGTGCCCCCCTCGGGGCACCCTCCAGGTGCAACCAGGGCCCATTGCCTTCCTTCTGGCCCATACAAAATCATCATGGAGTTTCGTGGCATTTGGACTCCGTTTGATATTGATTTCCTGTGATGTAAAAAACATGGAAAACAGCAACTGCACTTGGCACTATGTCAATAGGTTAGTACCAAAAAATGATATAAAATGACTATAAAATGATTATAAAACATCCAAGATTGATAATAAAACAAC
The DNA here is from genome assembly GCA_021605145.1 of Aegilops bicornis. NCBI lineage: Eukaryota > Viridiplantae > Streptophyta > Magnoliopsida > Poales > Poaceae > Aegilops > Aegilops bicornis. Next base: position 191,344,284 of record CM038670.1, read on the forward strand.
ATGGAACAATAAAAAATTATAGATACATTGGAGACGTATCAAGGATCCATTCTTAGCAACAAAAATCTTGCCTTCGGATACGTGATAGAAGGTGTACCCAACAGTTTCTTTTGGGTATCCTATGAAGACGCACTTCTCCGATTTGGGTTCGAGATTATCAGGCTTAAGCTTTTTCTCATAAGCGTCGCAACCCCAAACTTTAAGAAACGACAACTTTGGTTTCTTGCCAAACCACAGTTCATATGGTGTCGTCTCAATAGATTTAGATGGTGCCCTATTTAACATGAATGCATCTGTCTCTAATACATAACCCCAAAATGATAGTGGTAAATCGGTAAGAGACATCATAGATCGCACCATATCTAATAAAGTATGGTTACGACGTTCGGACACACCATTCTGTTTGTGGTGTTCAGTGGCGTGAGTTGTGAAACTATTCCACATTGTTTCAAATGAAGACCAAGCTCGTAACTCAAATATTCGCCTCCGCGATCAGATCATAGAAACTTTATTTTCTTGTTATGATGATTTTCCACTTCACTCTGATATTCTTTGAACTTTTCAAATGTTTCAGACTTATGTTTCATTAAGTATATATACCCATATCTGGTCAAATCATTTGTGAAGGTCAGAAAATAACGATACCCACCGCGAGCCTCAATACTCATCGCATCTCATACATTAGTATGTATTATTTCCAATAAGTCAGTGGCTCGCTCCATTGTTCCAGAGAACGGAGTATCAGTCATCTTGCCCATGAGGCATGGTTCGCAAGTATCAAGTGATTCATAATCAAAGTGATTCCAAAAGCCCATCTGCATGTAGTTTCTTCATGCACTTTACACCAATATGACTTAAACGGCAGTGCCACAAATAAGTTGCACTATCATTATTAACTTTGAATTTTTGGCATCAATATTATGAATATGTGTATCACCACGATCGAGATTCAACAAAAATAGGCCACTCATCAAGGGTGCATGACCATAAAAGATATTACTCATATAAATAGAACAACCATTATTCTCTGATTTAAATGAATAACCGTCTCGCATCAAACAAGATCCAGAGATAATGTTCATGCTCAACGCGGGCACCAAATAACAATTATTCAGGTCTAAAACTAATCCCGAAGGTAGATGTAGAGGTAGCTTGCCTACGGCGATCACATCGACCTTGGAACCATTTACGACGCGCATCGTCACCTCGTACTTAGCCAATCTTCGTTTAATCCGTAGCCCCTGTTTCGAGTTGCAAATAAGAGCAACAGAACTAGTTTCAAATACCCAGGCGCTACTGCGAGCATTTGTAAGGTACACATCAATAACATGTATATCAAATATACCTTTGTTCACTTTGCCATCCTTCTTATCCGCCAAATACTTGGGGCAGTTCTGCTTCCAGTGTCTAGTCCCTTTGCAGTAGAAGCACTCAGTTTCAGGCTTAGGTCCAGACTTGGGGTTCTTCCCGGGAGTAGCAACTTGCTTGCTATTATTCTTGAAGTTACCCTTCTTACCTTTGCCCTTTTTCTTGAAACTAGTCGTCTTGTTAACCATCAACACTTGATGCTCCTTCTTGATTTCTACCTCTGCGGCCTTAAGCATTGCGAAGAGCTCGGGAATCGTCTTGTTCATCCCTCGCATATTATAGTTCATCACGAAGCCTTTATATCGTCTTGATTGAAGAACTCTATCAGTAACACTATCATCTGGAAGATTAACTCCCAGCTGGGTCAAGTGGTTATGGTACCCAAAAATTCTGAGTATGTGTTCACTGGCAGAACTGTTCTCCTCCATTTTACAGCTATAGAACTTGTTGGAGACTTCATATCTCTCAACTCGGGCATTTGCTTGAAATGTTAACTTCAACTCCTGGAACATCTCATATGCTCCATGACGTTCAAAACGTCTTTGAAGTCCCGATTCTAAGACGTAAAGCATGGCACACTGAACTATCGAGTAGTCATCAGATCGAGCTTGCCAGACGTTCATAACATAGCATCTGCTCATGCAACAGTCCTTTCACCTAGCGGTGCATCAAGGACATAATTCTTCTGTGCAGCAATGAGGATAATCCTCAAGTTATGGACCCAATCCATGTAGTTGCTACCATCATCTTTAAACTTAGCTTTCTCTAGGAACGCATTAAAATTCAAGGGAACGGTAGCACGTGCCATTGATCTACAACATAGATATGCAAAAACTATTAGAACTAAGTTCATGATAAATTTAAGTTCAGTTAATCATATTACTTAAGAACTCCCACTTAGATAGACATCCCTCGAGTCATCTATATGATCACGTGATCCATACCAACTAAACCACATCCGATCATCACGTGAGATGGAGTAGTTTTCAATGGTGAACATCTCTATGTTGATCATATCTACTATATGATTCACATTTGACCTTTCGGTCTCAGTGTTCCAAGGCCATGTATGTACATGCTAGGCTCGTCAAGTTTAACCCGAGTATTCTACACGTCCAAAACTGTCTTGCACCTGTTGTATGTGAACGTAGAGCTTATCACACCCGATCATCACGTGGTGTCTCGGCACGACGAACTATAGCAATGGTGCATACTCAGGGAGAACACTTTTACTTTGAAATTTAGTGAGTGATCATCTTATAATGCTACCGCCGTACTAAGCAAAATAAGATGCATAAAAAAGATAAACATCACATGCAATCAAAATATGTGACATGATATGGCCATCATCATCTTGTGCCTTTGATATCCAGCTCCAAAGCACCGTCATGATTTCCATCGTCACCGGCTTGACACCTTGATCTCCATCGTAGCGTCCTTGTCTTCTCACCAACTATTGCTTCTACAACTATCGGTACCGCATAGTGATAAAGTAAAGCAATTACATGGTGATTGCATTTCATACAATAAAGCGACAACCATAAGGCTCCTGCTAGTTGCCGATAACCTTTTACAAAACATGATCATCTCATACAATAACGTGTATCACATCATGTCTTGACCATATCACATCACAACATGCCCTACAAAAACAAGTTAGATGTCCTCTACTTTGTTGTTGCAAGTTTTACGTGGCTGCTACGGGCTTCTAGCAAGAACCGTTCTTACCTACGCATCAAAACCACAATGATTTTTCGTCAAGTGTGCTGTTTTAACCTTCAACAAGGACCGGCCGTAGTCAAATTCGATTCAACTAAAGTTGGAGAAACAGACACCCGTCAGCCAACTTTATGCAAAACAAGTTGCATGTCTGTTGGTGGAACCGGTCTCATGAACGTGGTCATGTAAGGTTGGTCCGGGCCACTTCATCCAATAATACCGCCGAATCAAAATAAGACGTTGGTGGTAAGTAGTATGACTATGATCGTCCACAACTCTTTGTGTTCTACTCGTGCATATCATCTACGCATAGACCTGGCTCGGATGCCACTGTTGGGGAACATAGCATGCAATTTCAAATATATTCCTACGATCACGCAAGATCTATCTAGGAGATGCATAGCAACAAGAGGGGGAGAGTGTGTCCACGTACTCTCATAGAACGAAAGCGGAAGCATTAGCTTAACGCGGTTGATGTAGTCAAACGTCTTCGCGATCCAACCGATCAAGCACCAAATGTATGACACCTCCGAGTTCCGCACACGTTCAGCTCGATGATGTCCCTCAAACTCTTGATCCAGCAAAGGGTCGAGGGAGAGTTTCATCAGCATGACGACATGGTGACGGTGATGGTGATTTGATCCACGCAGGGCTTCTCCTAAGCACTACGACGCTGTGACCGGAGGAGTAACTGTGGAGGAGGCACCGCACACGGCTAAGAGAACAATTGATGTGCTTTGGGGTGCCCCCATGCCCCGTATATAAAGGAGGAGGGGAGGAGGCCGGCCACAAGGGGCGCGCCATGGGGGGGGGGGAAACCGACTAGGACTCCTAGTCCAAGTCGCCCCCCTCCTTCTCTTGGAGGTGGAAAGGGGGAAGGAAAGGGAGAGGGGAAAGGAAAGGGGGGCCGAGCCCCCTTCCCCTTGTCCAATTCGGACAACCCATGGGGGGCACCCCTTATGGGCTTCCCTCTCTCTTCCCTATGGCCCATAGTGGCCCATTACTTTCCTCGGGGGGTCCCGGTAACCCCTCGGTACTCCGGAAAAATACCCGTACCACTCGAAACCATTCCGGAGTCTAAATACCATCTTCCAATATATCAATCTTTACCTCTCGACCATTTCGAGACTCCTCTTCATGTCTGTGATCTCATCCGGGACTCCGCACAAACTTTGGTCACCAAAACACATAACTCATAATACAAATCGTCATCGAACGTTAAGTGTGCAGACCCTACGGGTTCGAGAACTATGTAGACATGACCGAGAGACATCTCCGATCAATAACCAAAAGAGGAACCTGGATGCTCATATTGGTTCCTACATATTCTACGAAGATCTTTATCGGTCAAACTGCAATGACAACATACGTTATTCCCTTTGTCATCGGTATGTTACTTGCCCGAGATTCGATCGTCGGTATCTTCATACCTAGTTCAATATCGTTACCGGCAAGTCTCTTTACTCATTCCATAGTGCATCATCCCGCAACTAGCTCATTAGTCACATTGCTTGCAAGGCTTATTGTGATGTGCACCGAGAGGGCCCAGAGATACCTCTCCGATACTCGGAGTGACAAATCCTAATCTCGATCTATGCCAACCCAACAAACACCTTCGGAGACACACAGAGAGCATCTTTATAATCACCCGGTTACGTTGTGATGTTTGATAGCACACAAGGTGTTCCTCCGGTATTCGGGAGTTGCATAATCTCATAGTCAAAGGAATATGTATAAGTCATGAAGAAAGCAATAGCAATACAACTTAACGCTCATTATGCTAAGCTAACGGATGGGTCTTGTCCATCACATCATTCCTAATGATGTGATCTCGTTCATCAAATGACAACACATGTCTATGGTTAGGAAACTTAACCATCTTTGATTAACGAGCTAGTCAAGTAGATGCATACTAGGGACACTTTGTTTGTCAATTTATTCACACATGTATCAAGTTTCCGGTTAATACAATTCTAGCATGAATAATAAACATTTATCATGATATGAGGAAATATAAATAAAAACTTTATTATTGCCTCTAGGGTATGTTTCCTTCACAACCAAGCATCTTCTTCCATGTTGTTGGAGGAGGAGGAAGACATGATGCCTGGCTTGATATATCTGACTGAAAACAACAAGAAAAGAGAACAAAAGATTTCTCCGCAATCCAGTGGTCAATATGTTCGAGGGGTATATAAAGATTTTTTATCTTGGGAGGCAAGCAAACGTGAGAAAAATGGAGTCCGGAAGGTGTCCTAGGTGGGCACAACCCACCTGGGCGCGCCTGGCAAGCCAGGCGCGCCCTGGTGTCTTGTGCCCACCAGGGTACGCTTCCTGGAAGTTTCTTATTTTACTAATTTAGGGACTGTGCTAACCACCAGTCGACTGGTGGTTAGCAACAGATCTGCACGAGTCCGATCCACTTCTCCTGATAGTTAGCGATAGGTGCGCTATCTTCTCACGCTCGCTTTTCACTGATTTTTTTCCTTCTCTCAAAAACCGTAGTAAATCGCTAGTGGTTTTTTCTGGTTTTTCGCTGCATAATATGAAAAGAAAATAAAGGTGCTTGAAAGAGGATTCAAACCCAGGTCTATGCAATAGCTGTTGAACCTAATAACCAACTAAGCCACCTGTTGTTATTGTCTATTGTAGATAAACAACGTTATTTAAACCTTTCTTATTTCTGACATATCATCAGAATTTTTTTTTGGCTTGGTAACTTTGGCATGACCAGCGTGATAACTATGGTATGAGCAACATGATAACTATACCATGATAAGGCTGGTAACTACAGTACGAGAAGGTTAAGGCATGGGGAAGTATGGTAATTTAACACATAAATTACTGGTGAAAATGTTTCAAAAACTTCCCCTTGGATGAAAGATACCGTGGTGTTTAAAACGTAAGATATTAGTTATCATGTCTGCGATGTATACATTATCATGTTTTTACACGTAAATTACGGGTGTATGTTTTTCAACAAAAAAATCTGGTCAAAAATTACGATGCGTTTCTATGGGAGTTATGAACTTTGTATGTCTCTATTACCATGTTATTTACATAGAAATTACCGGGTCCCCCCCCACCCCTCGCCACAGTCGTCACATTTACCGGGATCGGGTACATAAGTTATCAGGTGTACCATGTATGAGTTATCATGTTATTTGCACATAAGTTACCGTGGCATGTTTCAATGACTTGCCCCCACCACCCTCGCCGACCAAGTCATCGGGACGGGGTACATAAGTTATCGGTCCGCAATGTTTGAGTTATCATGTTATTTGCATGAAGTTACTATGGTATGTTTCAACAACACCTCGCCAAAGTTATAGACAACGATCTAGGACCGGGGCACACAAGTTATCGTGTCATGAAATGTGAGTTACCATGTTGGGGGTCGGTAAAGTTAGTAGGAACCGGTACATAAGTTATCAGTGTCTGTGATGTGTGAGTTACCGCTATTCACGTAAAACACACGGGGGGGGGGGGTTATATTTCATCAACTCTTTCTCCATTCTTTCCAAAGTTAACATGGCGTTACATTATGTACATGAGTTATCGAGAGTATGTTTAGAGGGAAAAATCTTGGGTCACAATTACCATGTTGTTCAATGAATTCTTGGATGTATGCTTTTCAACAACTTTTTTCCCGGGTCAAGAAAGTTATCGCGTCTAGGCTCGGTAAGTTATCAGGTCTGCTATATGTATATACCAAGTTATTTACACATGAGTTACCGAAGGTGTTTTTCAACAAAAAAAATAGCAATCTCAAAAAGTTACCATGTTTCAGCTAATTAAGTTACCAGCTAAGCGCTGCGTATATTACCATGCTCAGGATAGATGGCAAGAACCATAAATTTGGAGAAAATCTCGCCCAACCCAACAAATTACGATTTCATTTTGTCGAACTAGTTAACTCAAATAAAAACATGCATAAAACCAAGACAAATAACATTAGTTAGTGGGTTGGTGCATGTATTGAAACTTTGAAGGGGTCGTGGGCTCGAGTCCTAGTACTCGCAAATTATTTATTTTTTAATTTTTCCATCGAAACCAGCAACCACCAGAAACGGGATAAGTGGGAGATGGAGATCACGGGCGGGATAAGCGGGACGTGGGAGATCACGGGATTAGCGGGAACAGTGGACGCAAGAAAGAACAGATCGGAAGACGCGATCAATCGTAGGATTCAGATCCAACGGCGCGCGATTCGTGCGGATCTGTTGCAAACTGACAGTCGGCAGGAATTTAGCACTCTCGTTTTCTAAATATTCAAAAACTGACAAAAATTATTTTTGCGGATTTTTCAGAGTCCGTTTACTTACCTTATCACATACCTCCTTATTTTCACGATTCTGTAGTGTTCCGGAAGGACTCTTTTATGTGTTCTTCCGGTGTCAAAGTTTGGATAATATTACTTTCAACATTAATGGGCGTCACTGAGATATAATGTTTTATTCGTTGCGCATTAACAACCTTCGGGTTAGTACCTTCCGCATTGTTTATTTTGATAGCTCCAGATCGATAAACCTCCTCGATAACATAGGGTCCTTCCCATTTAGAGAGGAGTTTTCCTACAAAGAACCTGAAACAAGAGTTGCACAAAAGAACATATTCTCTGACTTTGAACTCATGCTTTTGGATTCTTTTATCATGCCATCTTTTAACTTTCTCTTTATATAACTTGGCATTTTCATAAGCTTGGGTTCTCCATTCATCTAAAGAGCTAATATCAAATAACCTCTTTTCATCGGCAAGTTTGAAATCATAATTGAGTTCTTTGATTGCCCAATATGCTTTATGTTCTAACTCAAGAGGAAAATGACAAGCTTTTCCATAAACCATTTTATAAGGAGACATACCCATAGGATTTTTGTATGTTGTCCTATAAGCCCAAAGTGCATCATATAATTTCTTAGACCAATTCTTCCGGGACCTATTGACAGTCTTTTGCAAGATTAGTTTTATTTCTCTGTTACTAAGTTCAACTTGACCACTAGACTCGGGATGATAAGGTGATGCTATTCTATGGTTAACATCATACTTGGCAAGCATTTTACATAAAGCACCGTGAATAAAGTGTGAACCACCATCAGTCATTAAATATCTAGGGACTACAAACCTTGGGAAAATAACTTCCTTAAGCATTTTAATAGAGGTGTTGTGATCAGCACTACTGGTTGGAATAGCTTCTACCCACTTAGTAACATAATCAACAGCAACCAAAATATGTGTATACCCGTTAGATGAAGGAAAAGGTCCCATGTAATCAAATCCCCAAACATCGAATGGTTCAACAACAAGTGAATAATTCATAGGCATTTCTTGACGCTTACCGATATTACCTATTCTTTGGCATTCATCACAAGATAAGACGAACTTACGGGCATCCTTGAAGAGAGCAGGCCAATAAAATCCAGATTGTATTACCTTGTGAGTAGTTCTATCTCCAGTATGATGCCCTCCATAAGCTTCAGAGTGACATTTCCGTAGGATTTGTCCTTGTTCATGCTCAGGTACACAACGTCTAACAATACCATCTACTCCCTCTTTATAAAGATGTGGGTCATCCCAAAAGTAGTGTCTTAAATCATAGAAGAATTTTTTATTTTGTTTATATGTAAAGCTAGGTGGTAAATATTTAGCAACAATGTAATTAGCATCGTCAGCATACCAATGAGTGTTATTAGAAACATTTATTGCAGCTAACTGCTCATCAGGAAAACTATCATCAATAGGTAGTGGGTCATCAAGCACATTTTTAAGCTTAGACAAGTTATCAGCTACAGGGTTCTCAGCTCCTTTCCTATCGGTGATATGCAAATCAAATTCTTATAGCAAGAGAACCCATCGAATAAGTCTAGGTTTAGCATCTTTCTTTTCCATAAGATATGTAACAGCAGCATGGTCGGTGTGAATGATAACTTTAGAGTCAACGATGTAAGATCTAAATTTATCACAAGCAAACACCACTACTAGGAATTCTTTTTCACTAGTTGCATAATTCCTCGGTGCACTGTCTAGAGTTTTACTAGCATAATGAATAACATTCAGTTTCTTATCAACTCTTTGTCCTAGAACAACACCAACAACATAATCACTAGCATCACACATAATTTCAAAAGTCAAGTTCCAATCAGGTGGTTGAACAATATGTGCAGAAATTAGGGCTTTCTTGAGTGTTTCAAAGGCTTCTAAACAATCATCATAAAAAACAAAAGGAACATCCTTTTGCAAAAGTTTTGTAAGAGGCCTAGAAATTTTAGAAAAGTCTTTGATAAATCTCCTATAGAAACCAGCATGACCTAGGAAACTATGAATACCTTTGATATCTTTAGGATATGGCATTTTCTCAATTGCATCAACCTTAGCTTTGTCCACTCCAATACCTCTTTTAGAAATTTTATGACCCAAGACGATACCTTCATTAACCATAAAGTGGCACTTCTCCCAATTCAAGACAAGATTTGTTTGTTCACATCTCTGCAAAACTTGATCAAGATTGCTTAAACAGTCATCAAAAGACGGTCCATAAACAGAAAAGTCATCCATGAAAACCTTTACAATCTTTTCACAGAAATCAGAGAATATAGCAGTCATACATATTTGAAAGGTAGTAGGTGCTTTGCATAAACCGAAAGGCATACGTCTATAAGGATAAGTTCCAAAGGGACAAGTCAAAGTGGTCTTTTCTTGATCAGGTTGAGAAACAGGTATTTGTGAAAAACCAGAATATCCATCAAGGAAGCAAAAGTGTGTGTGCTTAGATAATATTTCTAACATTTGATCAATAGAAGGTAGAGGGTAATGATCTTTTCTAGTTGCTTTATTTAATTTCCTGAAATCAATTACCATTCTATAGTCTGTAACAATTCTTTGTGGAATATGTTCATTCTTATTATTAGGAACAATAGTAATACCTCCTTTCTTAGGAACACAATGAACATGACTTACCCATCTACTATCAGCTATAGGATATATTATACCTACTTCCAGAAGTTTTAATATTTCCGTTCTTACCACTTCTTTCATCTTCGGATTTAACTGACGTTGGTGATCAACAACGGGTTTAGCATCTGGTTCCATATTAATCTTGTGCCGACATAGAGTGGGACTAATGCCCTTTAAATCATCAAGACTATACCCAATAGCAGCTCGGTGCTTCCTTAGAACTTTCAATAATCTTTCTTCTTCATGTTCTGAAAGGTTAGCACTAATAATAACAGGATATATCTTCTTTTCATCATGATAAGCATATTTCAAAGTGTCTGGCAATTGTTTTAATTCATACACGGGATCACCTTTGGGTGGAGGAGGACCTCCTAGAGTTTCAATAGGCAAATTGTGTTTAAGCAGAGGACGTTGTTCAAAGAAAATCTTATCTATTTCATTTATCTCATGCATATGTAAATCATTTTCATGATCTAGCAAATATTGTTCTAAAGGATTAGTAGGAGGCACAACAATAGAAGCAAGACCAATTATTTCATCCTTACTAGGCAATTCTTTTTCATGAAGCTTTCTACTAAACTTGGAGAAATTAAACTCATGAGACTCATCACCAAAGCTAACAGCGACAGTTTGTTTTTCACAATCTATTTTAGCATTAACGGTGTTCAAGAAAGGTCTACCGAAGATAATGGGACAAAGGTCATATTGTGGGGAACCAAGAACAAGGAAATCAGTAGGGTATTTTACTTTCCCACACAAGACTTCAACATCCCTAACAATCCCAATTGGTGATATAGTGTCTCTATTAGCAGGTTTAATAGTAACATCTATGTCTTCTATCTCTGCAGGTGCTATGTCATTCTTAATTTCTTGATATAAGGAATAAGGAATAACACTCACACCAGCACCTATGTCACATATACCATGATAACAGTGATCTCCTATTTTAACTGAGACAACAGGCATGCCAACAACAGGTCTATGATTATCATTTTATCGGGTTTGGAAATTCTAGCAGCTTCTTCACATAAGTGAATAACATGCCCATCTACATTTTCTTCTAGGAGATCTTTAATCATAGCAACACTAGGTTCTACTTTAATTTGTTCATCAGGTTTAGGTGTTCTAATGTAACTTTTTTAACCCCAGATGAAACTTTAGCATGTTCCTTTATCCTAACAGGGAAAGGTGGTTTCTCGATATAAGCAGTAGGAACAACTGGATCAACATTATAAATTATGGTTTCCTCTTTAATTGGTACTAGTTCTTTAACTTCTTATTTAATAGGTGGGTGATATTTGAACCACTTCTCCTTCGGGAGATCAACATGAGTAGAAAATGGTTCACAAAAGGAGGCTACTATCTCAGAGTCGAGTCCATATTTAGTGCTAAACTTTTGAAAAGCTTCGGTATTCATACACAATCATACTTGAGCTTAATACCTGACGCTTTAACTTCATCGAGTTCCCAATCTTCAGAGTTGCGTTTAATTCTTTCCAAAAGATCCCACCGGAATTCAATAGTCTTCTTCATAAAAGAACCAATACAAGAAGTATCAAGCATGGACTGATCATCACGAGAAAGCCGAGCATAAAAGTTATGGTTAATAATTTCTCTTGAGAGCTCATGGTTGGGGCATGAATATAACAATGACTTAAGCCTCCCCCAAGCTAGAGCGATACTTTCTCCTTCACGAGGCCAAAAACTATATATATAATTCCGATCACAATGACTTAGATGCATATGATATTTTTTTGGTGAAACTCCAATTTCAATCGATTCCAATTCCAAGATCCAATATCATCGCATAGACTATACCATGCCAATGCTTTTCCCTTCAAAGATAAAGGGAAAACCTTTTTCATAACTTCATCTCTGGGTAAACCTGTAAGCTTAAACAATCCACAAATTTGTTCCACATATATCAAGTGCATATCGGGATGTTCGGTTCCATCTCCTGCATAAGGATTAGCTAGTAGTTGTTCTATCATACCCGAAGGTATTTCATATTCAATATTTTCAGTAGGTGCAGTAGGTTGAGGGGTAGCTAATTGTGGTTCTGGTCGAGCTGAAGATACCCCGAACAAAACCCCTCAAAGGATTATATTCCATAGTAACAAGTGACAATAAATTTCAGCACACTATATAAATGTTTCCTTACCAAATTCCACTTACCAAATGCGCTTCTCTCCCCGGCAACAGCGCTAGAAAATATCCTTGATACCCACAAGTATAGTGGATCAATTGTAGCTCTTTTCGATAAGTAAGAGTGTCGAACCCAACGAGGAGCAGAAGGAAATGACAAGTGGTTTTCAGCAAGGTAATGTCTGCAAGTGCTAAAACTGTAAGTAACAAAGTAGTTTGCTAGCAAGATAATTTGTATCAAGCAAGTAAAGATAGTAGTAAAAAAAGTGCACCAAGGTAGCCCAATCCTTTTGAGGCAAAGTACAGGCCAAAACAGTCTCTTATGATAAGCAAAGGGTTCTTGAGGGTACACGAGAATTTCATCTAGTCACTTTCATCATGTTGATTCAATTTGTGTTTGCTACTTTGATAATTTGATATGTGGGTGGACCGGTGCTTAGGTGATGTTCTTACTTGAACAGGCCTCCTACTTATGATTAACCCTCTCGCAAGCATCCGCAACTACGAGAAAAGTATTAAGAATAAATTCTAACCATCACATTAAACTTTTTGATCCAATCGGTCCCTTACAGAATAGTGCATAAACTGGGGTTTAAGCTTCTGTCACTCTCGCAACCCATCATCTACTTACTAATCCACAATGCACTCCCTTAGGCCCAAATATGGTGAAGTGTCATGTAGTCGACGTTGACATGACACCACTAAGGGAATCACAACATACATACTATCAAAATATCGAACACATATCAAGTTCACATGATTACTTGCAACATGATTTCTCCTATGAACTCAAGAACAAAAGTAACTACTCACAAATGATAATCATGCTCAAGATCAGAGGGGTATTAAATAGCATATTTGATCTGAACATATAATCTTCCACTAAATAAACCATGTAGTAATCAACTACAAGATGTAATCAACACTACTAGTCACCCACAAGCACCAATCTATAGTTCCGGTAACAAGATTGAACACAAGAGATGAACTAGGGTTTGAGATGAGATGGTGCTGCTGAAGATGTTGATGGAGATTTCCCTCCCCAAGATGAGAGAGTTGTTGGTGATGATGATGACGATGATTTCCCCCTCCGGGAGGGAAGTTCCTCCGACGGAATCGCTCCGCCGGAGGGCAAAAGTGCTCCTGCCCAAGTTCCGCCTCGAGACGGTGGCGCTCCGTCCCGAAAGTCCTCTCCTTATTTTTTCTAGGTCAAAATGGCCTATATACCAGAAGATGGGCACCGGAGGTGGGCCCGGGTGAGCACAACCCACTAGGGCACGCCAAGGGTGCCTGGCGTGCCCAGGTGGGTTGTGCCCACCTGGTGGGCCTCCTCTGGTAGTTATTTTCTCCAATATTCTTCAAATATTCCATAAAAAATGTCCGTGAAGTTTCAGCTTGTTTGGAGTTGTGCAGAATAGGTGGCCTGACGTAGCTTTTCCAGGTCCAGATTTCCAGCTACCGGAATTCTCCCTCTTTATGTGTACCTTGCAAATTATGAGAGAAAATGCATTAGAATTACTCCAAAAAGCATTATTATGCATAAAAACATCGTAATAACAGTAGGAAAACATGATGCAAAATGGACGTATCAGGTACCAATTTTAGGTTCCCGTACAAAGATTGAACACAAGAGATGAACTAGGGTTTCAGATGAGATGGTGATGTTGAAGATGTTGATGAAGATTGGCCTCCCAAAGATGAGAGGGTTGTTGGTAATGGCGATGGCTTCGATTTCCCCCTCAGAGAGGGAAGTTCTCCCGGCGGAATCGCTCCGCCGGCAAAAGTGCTCCTGCCCAAGTTCCGCCTCAAGACGGCGGCGCTCCGTCCCGAAAGTCCTCTCCTTCTTTTTTTTCTAGGTCAAAAAACCTTATATACTAGAAGATGGGCACTAGAGGTGGGCCAGGCTGCCCACCACCCACCAGGGCGGGCCTGGGGGGCTCGCGCGCCCTGGTGTCTTATTGACACCTGGCAGCCCCCCTCTGGTTGTTCTTTTCTCCAATATTTATTATATATTTCAAAATAATTCTCCGTAAAATTTCAACTCATTTGGAGATGTGCAAAATAGGTATCTCTGACATAGCTATTTCAGGTCCAGAATTCCATCTGCTGGTATTCTCCCTCTTTGTGTAAACCTTGCATATTATGAGAGAAAAAAGGCATTATAATTACTCCATAAAGTGTTATTATGCATAAAAACATTATAAATAATAGTAGAAAAACATGATGCAAAATGGACGTATCAACTCCCCCAAGCTTAGACCTCGCTTGTCCTCAAGCGAAAGCCGATATCGAAAATCATGTCCACGTGTTTAGAGAGAGAGAGGTGTCGACAAAAACAAAATACGGACATAGTAGCAGCATGGTTATTATTATAACAATAACAAACTTTATCATATAACTTCTCATGAACAAGTAACAATTCATCACAACATTGAGGTAAGAAGCATAAACTTTATCGAAAACCAACAAACTATGTTCTCAGTCAACTTTGCGACTGTAATTCATCATATTTTCAGGAAGGGTCTCGTATCGAACCCTTTTGGCAAGTCCATACTCAACCATCATTTAATCTTCAATGATTGATAACACACACAAAATATCTATGAGCAAAAAGTTTCAACTGGACACATAGAAAGATAGGGGCTTATAGTTTCGCCTCCCAACTTATTCACCTCAAAGGGTGATGTCAACAATAATAACTCATGATCACTCACATTCAACTGAAATACGTGCCTAGATCTTTCCCCACCACATGGTGCTTGCAAAAGAGAAAATAAAAAGGAATAGAGAAGAATACTTTGACTCTTGCATAGAAAGTAAATATATAAAGGTAAAAGATAGGCCCTTCGTAGAGGGAAGCACAGGTTGTCATGCGCTTTTGATTTTGTATGCACAATCTCTTAATGCAAAAGAATGTCAAGTTATATTGCCCCTTATGATAGCAACCTTTATTGTGCAGTCCATCACTTTTATTACTTTGCCATTACAAGTTCGTACAACGCTTATTTTCCCTTACACTAAAGGATCAAGCACATTTAGGAGCAATTTTATTGCCTTTTTGCACCGATGACAACTTACTTGAAGGATCTTACTCAATCCATAGATAGGTATGGTGGACTCTGAAAACATGGATTTGGGTTTAAGGATTTTGGATGCACAAGTAGTATTTCTACTTAGTGCGGATTTTTGGCTAGCAAAGATATTGAGCAAGCACCGCATTTTGAAGGATCTATGACAATATAACTTCTATGTGAATATGAACAAACATAAATCATTACGTTGTCTTCCTTGTCCAACGTCAATGGTTTTGGCATATAATATTTAATGGGGGGTCACAATCATAAAAGATGTCCAAGATAGTGTATTTGCATGTGAATCTTCTCTTCCCTTATTAATTATTTCATGAGTTGCATCATTCACCAATACCATGTTTGTCAACCTTCAATAAATTTTACCACTTATACTTTTCCGTATGTGATGTCACTACTTACCATAAGATTAGCATATGATCCTTTTCATTAATTTCCTTTATTTTGATTGGGACATAAAATTAAAGAAGCAAAAACTCAAACTAAACTTTATTATATAGCTCTCACTCGATTACAGATAGATCACGAAACTAGCACTCAAAAATAGACCATACTAAACTTTTATTCAACTAAATCATGAAATAACTAAGGATCGAACTAAGATAGGTAAAGGTAATAAAAGTGATGGTGATACGATACCGGGGCATCTCCCCCAAGCTTGGCACAAGCCAAGGGGAGTGCCCATACCTGTGTACTCAAGTCTCCTTCTTTGGTGATGATGATGGTGGTGGTGGTGTTGAGGTAGTAAGTTTGTCTTCCGGCTTCCAAGGCAGGGGCTCACCATCATAAGAGGATGCCCGAGTCTCCTGAATCCTGCAATTGGCAGCTAAACTCATACCTTTAAATCTTGATTCATACTCAAAAACTTGATTTTGAAGATCATAGATTTGGCTTTGCGGAAAATTTATTTGCTCATTGTAGGTGAAGACGATGTCCTTCATAGACCGGCCATCCACCATGTGATCACGGGTGAATTCCGTGATCATGAGTGATTGGCACTGAGTCCACGGTCCACCATCGCTTGGCACTTGTAGTTGTCCTGCTCCACCGCCTCGAGCCTGGCCTCCACGCTTCCCGTCCTCTTGGGCCCTTGAACATCCCGGATGTGGAGCACCCCCTCACGCATCTCAATGGCTTGAGGGTACTTCAACACCTCCGGTAGGTACGGGTTGATGACCTTCTCGAAGAACTTGTCCTTGGTGGAGCTTGGTGGAGCCATGACGATCTAGATCTGACAGGAAAACAACACGAAACAAGAACAGAGGATATTTCCACGCTGCGGTGGTCAATACGTTCGGAGGAGTATATAAAGATTTTTTTATCTTGGAAAACAAGCATACTGGAGGAGAACGGAGTCGGGAAGGTGCCCGAGGGGCCCACCACCCACGAGGGCGTGCTAGGTGGGGCAGGCGCGCCCTGGTGTCTTGTGGGCACCTAGGTTGCCTTCCCGTGTATTTCTTATTTTCCTATTTTTTCTAATATTCCAAAATTGACAAAAAATATTTTTACGGATTTTTTGGAGTCCTTTACTTACATATCACGTACCTCTTCCTTTTCATCGTTCTAGAGTGTTCTGGAAGGTTTCTTTTATGTGTTCCTCCGGTGTCATTATTTGAATAATATTAGTTTCAACATTAATAGGCGTACCTGAGATACAATGCTTAAATCTTTGTCCATTGACCACCTTCAGGATAGTACGTTCGGCATGATTAATCTTCATAGCTCCAGAGGGATAAACTTCTTTGATAATATATGGCCCTTCCCATTTGGAAAGAAGTTTTTCTGCAAAAAATCTAAAATGAGAGTTTTACAATAGAACATGTTCACCAACTTTGAATTCCTGCTTTTGGATTCTTTTGTCATGCCATCTTTTAACTTTTTCTTTGAATAGTTTGGCATTTTCATAAGCTTGGGTTCTCCATTCATCTAGTGAGCTAATATCAAATAACCTCTTTTCACCAGCAAGTTTGAAGTCATAGTTGAGTTCTTTAATTGCCCAATATGCTTTATGTTCAAACTCAAGAGGCAAATGACAAGCTTTCCCATAAACCATTTTATATGGAGACATACCCATAGGATTTTTATAAGTTGTTCTATAAGCCCAAAGTGCATCATCTAATTTCTTAGACCAATTCTTTCGGGACCCATTGACAGTTTTTTGTAATATTAATTTTATTTCTCTATTGCTAAGTTCAACTTGACCACTAGATTGAGGATGGTAACAAAAGTGCAGCAAGGTAGCCAATCCTTTTGTGGCAAAGGATAGGCCAAAACAATCTCTTATAATAAGCAAAGCGTTCTTGAGGGCACAAGGGAATTTCATCTAGTCACTTTCATCATGTTGGTTTGATTCGCGTTTGCTACTTTGATAATATGGTATGTGGGTGGACTGGTGCTTGGGTGTTGTTCTTACTTGAACAAGCCTCCCACTTATGATTAACCCCCTTGCAAGCATTCACAACTACGAGAAAAGTATTAAGATAAAATCTAACCATAGCATTAAACATATGGATCCAAATCAGTCCCTTACGAAATAGCGCATAAACTAGGGTTTAAGCTTCTATCACTCTAGCAACCCATCATCTAATAACTACTGCACAATGCATTCCCTTAGGCCCAAAGATGGTGAAGTGTCATGTTGTCGACATTCACAAAACACCACTAAGGGAATCACAACATACATACCATCAAAATATCGAACGAATATCAACTTCACATGATTACTTGCACCATGACTTCTCCCGTGGCCTCAAGAACAAAAGTAACAACTCATAAATAATATTCGTGTTCAAGATCAGAGGGGTATGTGCTACGTCTTGAGCTTGCGTTGGTTTTCCTTGAAGAGGAAAGGGTGATGCAGCAATAGTAGCGTAAGTATTTTCCTCTGTTTTTTAGAACCAAGGTATCAATCCAGTAGGAGGCTCCTCAAAAGCCCCACGCACCTACACAAACAAACAAGAACTCGCAACCAACGCAGTAAAGGGGTTGTCAATCCCTTCACGGCCACTTGCAAAAGTGAGATCTGATAGAGATAATATGATAAGATAAATATATTTTTGGTATTTTATGATATAGATTGGAAAAGTAAAGATGCAACTAAAAGTAAATTGAAAGCTTATATGATAAAAGATAGACCCAGGGGCATAGGTTTCACTAGTGGCTTTTCTCAAGATAGCATAAGTATTACGGTGGGTGAACAAATTACTGTCGAGCAATTGATAGGAAAGCGAATAATTATGAGATTATCTAGGCATGATCATGTATATAGGCATCACGTCTGGTGACAAGTAGACCGACTCCTGCCTGCATCTACTACTATTACTCCACACATCGACCGCTATCCAGCATGCATCTAGAGTATTAAGTTCATAAAGAACAGAGTAACGCATTAAGAAAGATGACATGATGTAGACGAATAAATGATAACCCACAAGTGTAGGGGATCGCAACAGCTTTCGAGGGTAAAGTATTCAACCCAAATTTATTGATTCGACACAAGGGGAGCCAAAGAATATTCTTGAGTATTAGCAGTTGAGTTGTCAATTCAACCACACCTGGATAACTTAGTATCTGCAGCAAGGTATTTAGTAGCAAAGTAGTATGATAATAAAGGTAACAGTGGCAAAAGTAAAGATAATAGTTTTTAGGTTTTTGTAGTAGTTGTAACAGTAGCAACGGAAAAGTAAATAAGCGAAGAACAATATGTGAAAAGCTCGTAGGCAATGGATCAGTGATGGATAATTATGCCGGATGCGATTCCTCATGTAATAGCTATAACATAGGGTGACACAGAACTAGCTCCAGTTCATTAATGTAACGTAGGCATGTATTCCGTAAATAGTCATACGTGCTTATGGAAAAGAACTTGCATGACATCTTTTGTCCTACCCTCCCGTGGCAGCAGGGTCCTAGTGGAAACTAAAGGATATTAAGGCCTCCTTTTAATAGAGAACCGAAACAAAGCATTAGCACATAGTGAATACATGAACTCCTCAAACTACGGTCATCATCAAGAAGTATCCCGATTATTGTCACTTCAGGGTTGTCGGATCATAACACATAATAGGTGACTATAGACTTGCAAGATAGGATCAAGAACACACATATATTCATGAAAACATAATAGGTTCAGATCTGAAATCATGGCACTCGGGCCCTAGTGACAAGCATTAAGCATAGCAAAGTCATAGTAACATCAATCTCGTAACATAGTGGATACTAGGGATCAAACCCTAACAAAACTAACTTGATTACATGGTAAATCTCATCCAACCCATCACCGTCCAGCAAGCCTACAATGGAATTACTCACGCAAGACG
This sequence comes from Aegilops bicornis, assembly GCA_021605145.1. Lineage (NCBI taxonomy): Eukaryota > Viridiplantae > Streptophyta > Magnoliopsida > Poales > Poaceae > Aegilops > Aegilops bicornis. The sequence goes on from CM038670.1 coordinate 191,363,875, forward strand.
GTGAGCATCATGAAATTGGTGATGGAGGATGGTTGATGATGACGACGGTGACGAATCCCCCTCTCCGGAGCCCCGAACGGACTCCAGATCAGCCCTCACGAGAGAGATTAGGGCTTGGCGGCGGCTCCGTGTCGTAAAACGCGATGAAACTTTCTCTCTTATTTTTTTCTCCCCGAACGTGAATATATGGAGTTGGAGTTGAGGTCGGTGGAGGTCCAGGGGGCCCACGAGATAGGGGGCGCGCCCAGGGGGAGGGGGCACGCCCCCCTGTCTCGTGGACAGGGTGTGGGCCCCCTGGTCTTGATTCTTTCGCCAGTATTTTTTATATTTTCCAAAAAGTCGCTCTGTGGATTTTCAGGACATTCCAAGAACTTTTCTTTTCTACACATAAAACAACATCATGGCAGTTCTGCTGAAAACAACGTCAGTCCGTGTTAGTTTCATTCAAATCATGCAAGTTAGAGTCCAAAACAAGGGCAAAAGTGTTTGGAAAAGTAGATACGTTGGAGACGATCAACTCCCCAAGCTTAAACCTTTGCTTGTCCTCAAGCAATTCAGTTGATAAACTGAAAGTGATAAAGAAAACTTTTACAAACTCTATTTGCTCTTGTTGTTGTAAACCTGAAAAGCCAGCATTCAAGTTTCAGCAAATATTATGAACTAACCATACTCACAATAACACTTAGGTCTCACAATTACTCATATGAATAGCATAATTAGCTAGCAAGCCATAATAATAAAACTCGGATGACAACACTTTCTCAAAACAATCATAAAATGATATAACGAAATGGTATCTCGCTAGCCCTTTCTGAGACTGCAAAACATAAATGCAGAGCACCTTTAAAGATCAAGGACTGACTAAACATTGTAATTCATGGTAAAAGAGATCCAGTCAAGTCATACCCAATATAAACCAATAGTAATGAATGCAAAGGACAGTGTGCTCTCCAGCGGGTGCTTTTTAATAAGAAGGGTGATGACTCAACATAAAAGTAAATAGATAGGCCCTTCGCAGAGGGAAGCAGGGATTTGTAGAGGTGCCAAAGCTCGATTTTAAAATAGAGATTGAATAACATTTTGAGCGGCATGCTTTTGCTGTCAACGCAACAACTATGAGATGGTTGTATCTTCTATACTACATGCATTATAGGCAGTTCCCAAACACAATGGTAAAGGTTTATACTCCCCCAACCACCAACGAGCTGTTGGAAATATGCCCTAGAGGCAATAATAAAATGGTTATTATTATATTTCTTTGTTCATGATAAAAGTCTATTATTCATGCTATAACTGTGTTATCCGGAAATCGTAATACACGTGTGAATACATAGACCACAACGTGTCCCTAGTGAGCCTCTAGTTGACTAGCTCGTTGATCAACATATAGGCATGGTTTCCTGACTATGGACATTGGATGTCATTGATAACGGGATCACATCATTGGGAGAATGATGTGATGGACAAGACCCAATCCTAAGCATAGCTCAAAGATCGTGTAGTTCGTTTAGCTAGAGCTTTTCCAAATGTCAAGTATCATTTCCTTATACCATGAGATTGTGCAACTCCCGGATACCGTAGGAGTGCTTTGGGTGTGCCAAACGTCACAACGTAACTGGGTGACTATAAAGGTACACTACGGGTATATCCGAAAGTGTCTGTTGGGTTGGCACGAATCGAGACTGGGATTTGTCACTCCGTATGACGGAGAGGTATCTCTGGGCCCACTCGGTAATGCATCATCATAATGAGCTCAATGTGGCCAAGTGGTGATCACGGGATCATGCATTACGGTACGAGTAAAGTGACTTGCCGGTAACGAGATTAAACGAGGTATTGGGATACCGACGATCGAATCTCGGGCAAGTAACGTACCGATTGACAAAGGGAATTGTATACGGGGTTGCTTGAATCCTCGACATCGTGGTCCATTCGATGAGATAAACGAGGAGCATGTGGGAGCCAACATGGGTATCCAAATCATGCTGTTGGTTATTGACCGGAGAGGCGTCTCGGTCATGTCTGCATGTCTCCCGAACCCGTAGGGTCTACACACTTAAGGTTCGGTGACGCTAGGGTTGTAGAGATATGAGTGTGCAGTAACCTGAAAGTTGTTCGGAGTCTCGGATGAGATCCCGGATGTCACGAGGAGTTCCGGAATGGTCCAGAGGTAAATAATTATATATAGGAAGTCAGGTTTCGGCCATCGGGAAAGTTTCGGGGTCATCGGTATTGTCTGGGACCCTTTGGAAGGGTCACCGGGGTCACCGGGTGGGGGCCACCTATTCCGGGGGCCCCATGGGCTGAAGTGGAGGGGAACCAGCCTGGTGGGCTGGTGCGCCTTTGGCCTCCCGGCGCCTAGGGTTGGGAAACCCTAGGGGTGGGGCGCCTCCACACAGCTTGGGGGCAAGCCACCCCCCTGGCCGCCGCCCCCCTTGGAGATCCCATCTCCCAAGGCCGGCGCCCCCCCTAGGGGGCCTATATAAAGAGGGGGGGAGGGAGGGCAGCCGCACCTATGCTCTTGGCCTCCATCTCCCCTTGCTACACCTCTCCCTCTCGCAGACGCTTGGCGAAGCCCTGCCGAGATCGCTGCTGCATCCACCACCACGCCATCGTGCTGCTGGATCTTCATCAACCTCTCTTTCCCCCTTGCTGGATCAATAAGGAGGAGACGTCTTCCCCAACCGTACGTGTGTTGAACGCGGAGGTGTTGTCCGTTCAGCACTAGGATCATCGGTGATTTGGATCACGACGAGTACGACTACCTCAACGCCTTTATCTTGTACGCTTACGATCTATATACAAGGGTATGTAGATGCACTCCTCTCTCTCGTTGCTAGATGAACTCATAGATTGATCTTGGTGAAACTGTAGAATTTTTTTTATTTTTTGCAACGTTCCCCAACAGTGGTATCAGAAATAGGTCTATGCGTAGTTCTCTTTGCACGAGTTGAACACAAACTTGTTGTGGGCGTAGATGTTGTCAACTTTCTTGCCACTACTAGTCTTATTTTTCTTCAGCGGTATTGTGGGATGAAGCGGCCCGGACCGACCTTACACGTATGCTTACGTGAGACAGGTTCCACCGACTGACATGCACTAGTTGCATAAGGTGGCTAGCGGGTGTCTGTCTCTCCCACTTTAGTTGGAGCGGATTCGATGAAAAGGGTCCTTATGAAGGGTAAATAGAAGTTGACAAATCACGTTGTGCCTTCTACGTAGGTAAGAAAACATTCTTGCTAGAACCCTATTGCAACCACGTAAAAGATGCAACAACAATTAGAGGACGTCTAACTTGTTTTTGCAGCAATTGCTTTGTGATGTGATATGGCCAGAAGTTGTGATGAATGATATATATATGTGATGTATGAGATCATGTTCTTGTAATAGGAATCACGACTTGCATGTCGATGAGTATGACGACCGGCAAGAGCCATAGGAGTTGTCTTAATTATTGTATGACCTGCGTGTCAATGATTCAACGCCATGTAATTACTTTACTTTATTGCTAAACCGTTAGCCATAGTAGTAGAAGTAATAGTTGGCGAGCAACTTCATGGAGACACTATGATGGAGATCATGGTGTCATGCCGATGACGAAGATGATCATGGAGCCCCGAAGATGGAGATCAAAGGAGCTATATGATATTGGCCATATCATGTCACTACTATTTGATTGCATGTGATGTTTATCATGTTTTTGCATCTTGTTTACTTAGAACGACGGTAGTAAGTAAGATGATCCCTCATAATAATTTCAAGAAAGTACAATGGGTGTAAGACAGATTTACACATGCATAAACACTTAGGTTAACTTGACGAGCCTAGCATGTACAGACATGGCCTCGGAACACAAGAGACCGAAAGGTCGAACATGAGTCGTATGGAAGATGCGATCAACATGGAGATGTTCACCGATGATGACTAGTCCGTCTCACGTGATGATCGGACACGGCCTAGTCGACTCGGATCATGTATCACTTAGATGACTAGAGGGATGTCTAATCTGAGTGGGAGTTCATTAAATAATTTGATTAGATGAACTTAATTATCATGAACTTAGTTTAAAAACCTTTGCAAAATGTCTTGTAGATCAAATGGCCAACGCTCATGTCCACCTCAACTTCAACGCGTTCCTAGAGAAAACCAAGCTGAAAGATGATGGCAGCAATTATACGGACTGGGTCCGGAACATGATGATCATCCTCATAGCTGCAAAAAAAATTATGTCTTAGAAGCACCGCTAGGTGAAGCTCCCATCCCAGAGAACCAAGACGTTATGAACGCTTGGCAGTCTCGTGCTGATGATTACTCCCTCGTTCAGTGCGGCATGCTTTACAGCTTAGAACCGGGGCTCCAAAAGTGTTTTGAGCAACACGGAGCATATGAGATGTTCAAAGAGCTGAAAATGGTTTTCCAAGCTCATGCCCGGGTCGAGAGATATGAAGTCTCCGACAAGTTCTTCAGTTGTAAGATGGAGGAAAATAGTTCTGTCAGTGAGCACATACTCAAAATGTCTGGGTTGCACAACCGCTTGACTCAGCTGGAGTTAATCTCCGGATGACGCGTTATTGACAGAATCCTTCACCGCTTCCACCGAGCTACAAGAGTTTTGTGATGAACTTCAATATGCAGGGGATGGACAAGACCATTCCTGAGGTATATTCAATGCTGAAATCAGCGGAGGTAGAGATCAAGAAGGAACATCAAGTGTTGATGGTGAATAAAACCACTAAGTTCGAGAAAGGCAAGGGTAAGAAGAACTTCAAGAAGGACAGCAAGGGAGTTGCCGCGCCCGGTAAGCCGCATGGGAAGAAGTCAAAGAATGGACCCAAGCACTGAAACTGAGTGCTTTTATTGCAAGGGAAGCGGACATCGAAGCGGAACTGCCCCAAATACTTAGCGGACAAGAAGGCCGGCAACACTAAAGGTATATGTGATATACATGTAATTGATGTGTACCTTACCGATTACTCGTAGTAGCTCCTGGGTATTTGATACGGTGTCGTTGCTCATATTTGTAACTCAAAGCGGAGCTGCGGAATAAGCGGAGGCTGGCGAAGGGCGAGGTGACGATGCGCGTCGGGAATGGTTCCAAGGTCGATGTGATCGCCGTCGGCACACTACCTCTACATTTACCTACGGGATTAGTTTTAAACCTCAATAACTGTTATTTAGTGCCAGCTTTGAGCATGAACATTGTATTTGGATCTCGTTTAATACGAGATGGCTACTCATTTAAATCTAAGAATAATGGTTGTTCTATTTATATGAGAGATATGTTTTATGGTCATGCCCCGATGGTCAATGGTTTATTCTTAATGAATCTCGAACGTGATGTTACACATATTCATAGTGTGAATACCAAAAGATGTAAAGTTGATAACGATAGTCCCACATACTTGTGGCACTGCCGCCTTGGTCACATTGGTGTCAAGCGCATGAAGAAGCTCCATGCTGATGGACTTTTAGAGTCTCTCGATTATGAATCATTTGACACATGCGAACCATGCCTCAAGGGCAAAATGACCAAGACTCCATTCTCCGGAAAAATGGAGCGAGCAACCAACTTATTGGAAATCATACATACTGATGTGTGCGGTCCAATGAGCGTTGAGGCTCGCGGAGGATATCATTATGTTCTCACTCTCACTGACGACTTGAGTAGATATGGATATGTCTACTTGATGAAACACAAGTTTGAGACCTTTGAAAAGTTCAAGGAATTTCAGAATGAGGTAGGGAATTAACGTGACCGAAAGATAAAGTTCTTACGATCAGATCATGGAGGAGAATACAAGTCACGGATTTGGTACGCACTTAAGGAAATGTGGAATCGTTTCACAACTCACGCCGCCTGGAACACCTCAGCGTAACGGTGTGTCTGAACATCGTAATCGCACTTTATTGGATATGGTGCGATCTATGATGTCTCTTACCGATTTACCGCTATCATTTTGGGGATACGCTCTAGAGACAGCTACATTCACTTTAAATAGGGCACCATCTAAATCCGTTGAGACAACACCGTATGAATTATGGTTTGGGAAGAAACCTAAGCTGTTGTTTCTAAAAGTTTGGGGATGCGATGCTTATGTCAAGAAACTTCAACCTGAAAAGCTCGAACCCAAGTCGGAAAAATGCGTCTTCATAGGATACCCTAAGGAAACCATTGGGTATACCTTCTACCTCATATCCTAAGGCAAGATCTTTGTTGCCAAGAACGGGTCCTTTTTGGAGAAAGAGTTTCTCTCGAGAGAAGTAAGTGGGAGGAAAGTGGAACTTGATGAAGTACTACCTCTTGAACCGGTGAGTAGAGCAACTCAGGAAGATGTTCCTGTGGTGCCAGCACCAGCTAAAGAGGAAGTTTATGATGATGATCAAGGTACTTGGATCAAGTTACTCTTGAACTTCAGAGTCCACGAGGAAACGTTCCACACCAGAGTGGTATGGCAACCCTGTCCTGGAAATCATGTTGTTAGACAATGGTGAACCTTCAAACTATGAAGAAGCGATGGCGGGCCCATATTCCAACAAATGGCTTGAAGCCATGCAATCCGAGATAGGATCCATGTATGAAAACGAAGTATGGACTTTGACAGACTTGCCCGATGATCGGCGACGATAGAAAACAAATGGATCTTTAAGAAGAAGACGACGCAGATGGTAATGTTCTTGAGGGAGTTCCGGACTAGGGGTGTCCGGATAGCCGAACTATCATCATCGGCCGGACTCCAAGACTATGAAGATACAAGATTGAAGACTTACGTCCCGTGTCCGGATGGGACTTTCCTTGGCGTGGAAGGCAAGCTTGGCGATACGGATATGTAGATCTCCTACCTTTGTAACCGACTTTGTGTAACCCTAGCCCTCTTGGTGTCTATATAAACCGGATGGCTTTAGTCCATAGGACGAACAACAATCATACCATAGGCTAGCTTTTAGGGTTTAGCCTCTTTGATCTCGTGGTAGGTCCACTCTTGTAACACACATCATCAATATTAATCAAGCAGGACGTAGGGTTTTACCTCCATCAAGAGGGCCCGAACCCGGGTAAAACATCGTGTCCCTTGTCTCCTGTTACCATCCGCCTAGACGCACAGTTCGGGACCCCCTACCCGAGATCCGCCGGTTTTGACACCGACATTGGTGCTTTCATTGAGAGTTCCTGCTGTCATCACCATCAGGAAGGATGCCTTTTCCCGTCTTTAAAGACGGCGCCGTCCCTCAAGGGAGCTTTGGCCGCCGGCCAGACTATCCGGCTAGGCGGTTTTCTCATGACCGCCTGTTCGGCCACCGCCCCGACAATGACCTCTCAAGTCATTAAAAGCGATCTTCACGTCAGCTCGGAATTCGCCGAGCAGCTAGATCCGATTGAGCTCTCCTCCGTAAACGAGCTCTTGGATCGCATCGCCGCCCTAGGAGTCGCTACCGACTACGATCAGATTGGGCTTAAAACTGATCTGAGAGAAATTGACTCTCCCCAGGTTACCCACCACGTTGTCGTGGTAGAGGAACAATGCGGCGACTCTTCTTCTATGTTAAAATCCAACTATGTCCGGATTCCGGATCCCTCCATGCCGGATTCCCGCGGAGGGACGGACGCTAATCAAATACTGAACCTAAAGTCAGGCATCGGACCAGATTTGTTGGAAAGCGCTCAGCAAACCAAGCTTCCAGATCCGGAAGCTCCTTGGCCTTTGAGCCTCAGACCGGCCGGGGTTCCGAACTTAATTCCACCCGCCCACCCAAACATAAGTGATCTATCTCAAATACGGCAAGAGCCCGATGAAACATTACATCATTACTGGGCCAAATTCCTCCTGGTTATGAACAGGATAAAGGACTGCCGTGAAGAAAGCGCGATTTCAATCTTCTGCAACAATTGCACGGACAAGGGAATCATAAACGCCATCGGTCGTCGCGAAGTTTCACGCCTCGCCGACCTAGCGACCATCATACAAAAATACTGCGCGATGGAGAGTGCCTGGAAAATCGAAACTAGGTTTTGGGACAATCCGCCCTACGAATACAAACCCAGTCCGAAATAAAAGGGTGCTTCATACTCAAGCACACGGGTTAAAAACCAAAAGCAAAAACCCCTAGGGGTACGGAACCGTCTTTGGAGGGATGGCTCAACGGACCTGCAAAATCCACAAGACGGAGGGCGCCACTCCAACACACAACCTTGAGCGTGTTGGATACTACGGCAGGTGGCCAAAAGTGGCGAGGCTTTTAGCCCCGGCAACCAACCCGGCAGTACCAAGACGGTATTAATGATCTTGAGACTTTCGCATCAAATAACATGCGGAAGCGAACAATCCGCATGACCTCGCGAAGTCTACCAAGTAGCAAGAACAAATCCATGGAGCGACACGGCTATCACCTTCAACGCCAAATGACGAACCTAAATTCCGAACAGCTAGAGCACCAGCCGCATTGGTCCTCAGTCCGATAGTGGACGGTTTCCGTCTTACTAAGGTACTCATGGATGGCGGTAGTGGATTAAACCTCATCTATGAGGAAACCCTTCAAAAAATGGAAATTTACTGGAGCCGCATTGAGCGAAGCAGCACAACCTTCAGAGGGATAATCCCTAGTCGAGAAGTACGCTGCAGGAAAAATCACACTAGATGTAGTGTTCGCTCACCGAACAATTAGAGTTCCGAGGAGGTCACGTTCCAAGTGGCCCCATTCGGCAGCGGATATCACGCTTTGTTAGGGCGAGAGGCATTCAAAATCTTCCAAGCTATACCCCACTACGGGTACATGAAGCTCAAAATGCCCGGACCCAATGGGATAATCACTCTCGCCAGTGATCCAGATACAACACTCCGCGCTGAAAATAAGACAGCTGCACTGGCCCTAGAGGCATTGTCCGAAGCCCTAGCGGCAGAGGAACTAACTAAGCTGCGCTCCACGATGGATAGGGACGATGTGATACTCGATAAGAGGTCCAAGTCCACCTCTTTAAACCAAAGCAGATTTAAATAATCAAATTTCAAGTCCATCCAACGGACCCCACAAAGACGGCCTCCATTGGGGCACAATTAAGTCACGATGTCGAAGCCGCACTATGAGAATTCCTTCGGAAAATTGGGACATTTTGCACAGCACCCTTCGACATGCCAGAATCCCACGCAGTCGGCGAGCACAGCCTAAATATCCTAAAAGGATTCAAGCCAGTCAAACAAGCTCTCCGGCGATTTTTCGAACCCAAAAGACAGGCAATGGGAGAGGAGCTAGCCAAACTCTTAGAATCCGGATTCATCAGATATAAAACATCCGGACTGGCTAGCCAATCTAGTAATGGTACCAAAAAAGGACAAATCCTGGCGCCTCTGCGTCGATTTTAAAGACCTTAACAAGGCCTGTCCAAAGGACCCTTTCCTCCCTCGCATCGACCAAATCATCGATGCTACCGCGAGCATGATTCATTGTGCTTCCTCGACGCATACTCCGGATACCATCAAATCAAGATGGCGGAGAAAGATCAGGCCGCACCGCATTCATTACTCCATATGGGCCATTCTGCTTCAACACAATGCCCTTCGGACTCAAAAACGCCCAAGCATAGCGTATCGGTAGCATGATTCAAACATGTCCGCTACCCAGATAGGCAAAACAGTAGAGGCATACGTAGACGATGTGGTCGTCAAGACCAAACACGTCGAAACTCTAGTAGAAGACTTGAGGGTGACATTCGACAACCTCCGAGCATATGACATTAAGCTAAATCCGGAAAAATGCGTCTTCGGCGTACCAGCCGGAAAGCTCTTGGGCTTCATCGTATCCGGTAGAGGAATTGAAGCAAACCCGGCCAAAATCCGAGCTCTGTCACAATTGGATATTCCAAAGGACCTCAAGCAGATACAAAAACTAACCGGATGCGTAGCGGCCTTAAGTCGTTTCATCTCCCGTTTGGGAGAAAAGGCTCTGCCCCTCTACCGCCTCCTCCGGCGCACCGAACATTTCGAATGGACGGATGCTGCCACAGCCGGACTCGAAGAAATAAAGGCCATTCTGGCAACAAATCCGGTTACGCCGCACCCAACCCGGGCGAACCTATGTTATTATATATCGCAGCAACACATCAAGTTGTCGGTAGCCGGTACTTGTCGTTGAACGAGAAAGCGAAGGCACAGATTCCCTCTTCAAAAATCGATTGTACTACGTATCCACCGCTCTAACTCCATGCAAATCCGGTGCCCACATTATCAAAAGATAGCGTATGCGGTGTTCATGGCATCCCGGAAGCTGCGACACTACTTTCAAGAGTGTTCAATAACGGTGGCCTCAAGTACCTCTCAACGATATTATAAACAATCGCGACGCCTTAGCAGGCAGGATTGCAAAATGGGCTATCGAGCTCTTACCATTTGACATAACCTACAAACCACGGCGAGCTATAAAGTCGCGAGTTACGGCTGACTTCGTCGCCGAATGGACCGTCGAACTCCCTAAAGAGTACAACGCTGCATCTAACCGGATCATGCATTTCGACGGATCCAAAATGTTGGCTGGCTTGGGGGCTGGCGTCGTCTGGCGTCCCCAACCGGAGACACAATCCAATACGTACTTCAAATAATGTACATGGACTCCAACAACGCAGCGAATCTGAGGCCCTTCTACATGGCCTTCGGATGGCAATCTCCATGGGCATTCAACGCCTAGAGGTGCGCGGGGATTCAAACCTCGCAATATCCCAAGTAAATGGAGACTTTGACGCCAAACATCCAAAAATGGCAGCTTACCGCAACGCCGTCCTAAAAATGTCAGCTCGGTTCGAAGGACTCGAATTCCACCATGTAGCCCGGATAATAACCAGCAAGCGGGCGTGTTAGCACGCATCGGCGCGAAACGAGACGCCGTCCCTCCAAACATCTTCCCGGAACGGCTCTTTAAGCCATCCGTATTATGGGAAGAGGAGTCCGGAAATAACAATCCGGAGCCAGCTGCATCACCTAACTCAGACCATTCTGACACAATCTTCGGCTCACCCAATGAAATAACACCTCCAGCTCACGAAATAATGGCAGTAATTGCCCCGTGGACAGAACCATTCCTAGCCTACTTAATGCGGGAGGAACTTCCCGAAGACCAAAATGAGGCCCGCTGCATAGTTCGGCGATCTAAAGCCTACAAGGTCCATGAGGGAGAACTTTATAAGAAAAGCACAACCGAAGTCCTTCAAAGGTGTATCTTCGAAGAGGAAGGGCGAAATCTCCTGGCTGAAATTCACGCCCGGACTCGGCGGGCACCACGCAGCCCGGGCCCTTGTAGGCAAGGCCTTCCGTACAGGATTTTATTGGCCGACAGCCCGGGCAGATGCTCAGGACTTAGTCCAACGATGCGTCGGTTGCCAGCTCTTTGCTAATCAGAGCCACATGCCACCCACCACCCTCAAAACTATACCATTACCTGGCCTTTCACGGTCTGGGGGCTTGACATGGTTGGACCCCTTAAAGGGGGAACCCACAAGCACAAATACTTATTGGTCATGGTGGACAAATTCACCAAATGGATTGAGGCCAAGCCGGTTAAAATGGCAGAATCCGGACCGGTGATAGACTTCATATCCGGGGTAGTACACCGTTTGGGCGTCCCCCACAGCATCATCACTGATAACGGCACGAACTTCACAGCCGACGAGGTTAAACTCTGGTGCAAAAACATGGGCATCAAGCTCGATTACGCTTGATCTATCACCCCCAAACTAACGGTCAAGTCGAGCGAGCAAATGGTCTAATCATGGCGGCATCAAACCCAGACTAGTGCGGTCCCTCAAGGAATCTAACACGCCTTTGGGTAGAGGAGCTCGACTCCGTACTCTGGGGCTGCGGACCACGCCTAACCGAATCCATCGATTCACACCATTTTTCATGGTATACGGCGCAGAGGCAGTTCTCGCCTGCGATATAATTCATGACTCACCTGGGTAATGCGCATGTACGAAGAAAGAGAAGCCGAGTTGGATCGGCAGGACAGTTTGGACGCCTTAGAGGAGGAGCGGGACGTGGCAAAGGCTCGTTCCACATTTTATCAGCAGCAGGCTCGAAGATATCAAAGCATAGAAGTACGGGCCAAAACTTACAATGTTGGCGAACTTGTTCTACGCCTGCCGGACAAGAAAAAGGACAAACTTAAGCCCAAGTGGGAAGGTCCCTTCATCATCGACCAAGTCCTGACCGGGCGGAGCATACCGTCTACGTAACGCATCTGACAACCGACTCGAGCCGAACCCATGGAACGCAGCCCGTCTCCGAAGATTCTACGCCTAACGCCGGACTCCGAGTTCGTCTCACTCCCCCGTCCACCTTTTTATATTTTTTACTGTCTCTTATCCCCCTCCTTCTTCCCACTTTTTTTTCAATACCTTTTATAGGCTGATTTGTGCTTTGTTCGCACACACTTGATGTGCTCCTGGCACTCATTATACACTGGGGCTTCTTCAATGAAGCTTATTCATACGGGCTTCATGCCCAATACATGTGTCATACTTCCGCATGTACCTTTTATTCACCATTGTATGCATCGATATGACTTAAGTTTTGGCCAAGCTGGGTTGCTGGCTCCTGTGCTTACCCCTCGTTCCCGATTGTTCGGCTAGGAGGTAAAGGGAGCACCTCTGCGATTACTCTTGCCGGGTCAGCGGATGTGTACCTCGGGACCGGGTGAAGCCGAAAGCTAAGCGTTCTTAAGAGAATATTCGGTCGGTGACTTGAAAGATGATTTATTACTTACTTATTTATCTGCCCCGGATGCTTTTTTCTGCTATTTTCGCAGTCCGCATTGCACTTTAGGGCATGCCTCCCGAGAAAGGAACCCTTAACGGAACTATTCTCCCGGAAGATGTTTCTTACTAACCATGTAATATAACATAACTAGTTGGGAACTTGTCTGATAAAGCAATTATGACCCTGACGCCTTGTCTCCATGCATGCCCCGGTTCTTTTATAACCGTAAGGGTATTCGGACACACTCCGGACTATTGGGTCCCGAGGTTGAAGCGAAACGGTCCGCAAAGACAAACGATCTACAATCCGGCTAGAAGGCATTTTACATGTCATTTCAAATTACATCGTCAAACCGACTGATTGTACTCCTCCTCAATCCCATCTAACAGGCTGTCTAATTTATAGTCCTGTTGGGAATATTTCGCGGCCAGTTCTACTTGGCCGTACATCAAGCTCACAGGGATCTCCTTCCTGTCAGGCCCCGCAGGTCCGACCTCGGCCATGTGGTTTGGGTCAGACTTCGGGTAATGTGTCTTCACCATGGCCCAGGCCTCCCTGGCGCCCTGACGGCAGGCCGATATCTTCCACAAATGGAGGCGTCGCCGTGCTCCCTGAAGCTTCTTAGCAAGCTCACCAAGGCCCTCGGGTAAGGAGACGGATGGCCATAAAGCATGAACGACGCCACTCATCGCCTGCCGAACACGTTCGAGCAATTGCACCAGCTCGGGAAGTTGGTCACCCGTTGACCCAGGCATTTCCTCATGAGGCGATCTGTGAGCACACCTAAAGACATATTTCGTCAATCGACTTCCTCGCCAATTCTTCTTTTCAAAGGAATTTGTTCAAGCACTTACTATAAATGCCGCGACGAAGCCGATTCTCCTTCACGGAGCTGCAATTTGGGCCCGAACACCTTTCAGCTCTTCTCCTCGCTGGGTGTGGGCATCTTGGAGCTTGTTTCTCTCCCGCTGCACCTTCATAAGCACCCTCTCGCCGGCCTTTAGCTGACGCAGTAGCTGTTGCTTGTCCGGATCTAGTCCGGCGCCGTCTGCAATATTATTGTCAGATTCACGCCGCACTTTGTTAAATAATTATCTTTTCAAAGTACGTCTTACCAGTGGGGGTCTCTGTAGCTCCCCCTGTGGCGGCCAGTGCGGCCTCAAGTTGGGCCTTGCACTCTTGGAGTTCCTGGGACAGATGGGTATTCTTCTCTGTAAGATCTTGCATAATAATTGATCCTTAAATCAGTTATTTCAACTATTTTAAGTCTCGGGGGCTACTGGCATATATAACTATTAAAATTACTTACCCGTATGTCTTTCACATACTGCTCCGTGGCTCTGGTTAACCCATCTTGAGCGGCACGGAGGTGCTGCGTTCCGCATCAAAGGCATTTAACGCCTCACGGGAGAAGCACGTCACACGAAGAACTGTCCGGCGACGCCTTTGTGATTCATGGCGCTCTCCACCTCGCATCGGGTGGCGGACAGCTGTCGGCATCCTCCCGTCGGAGGAGCGTCCGGCTCATGCCTTGTATTCGCCTCCCCTCCCGGACCATGCGTTGGAGCATGGTGGCGGAGGCTTGATTGGCAACCTCTCCGGACCTTTGTCCGTGGCGCTCTTTCTGGAAAAGTTATGAGCATTAATATACCTCATGGGGATCCTTCCCTTAAAAATAGCGGTGCTCCATACCGTTGCGGCGACGTTTCGGTTCGCGTCGCACTCCTCTTCCGCCTGGTGGGCCGGATTGACCCTTGTTGGTTGGCCGCCGCGGGTTCGGCTTCCCGCCTTAAAGGCACCTCCTGCGATGCACCATCAGTATGGGATGGTAAGAATTGAGCGCGGATCAAATGATGGTGTCAAGACCTCGGTCGTAGTCACCTGGGAGGCCGGAAACAAACCGGGTAGTCACCGTAATGGCGACTAGGGCATTGTCTATGCTACGTTGGTGGAACACCCGTCAATCAGCTCCACCTTTATGTCCGGATCCTCTTGGAGGTCGGATCAAGGGATCGTTAGGATCCTCGAGGCTGTGGAGTTAGGCTTCGTATGCCCTCCACGTCCCGGCGCAGCTCCTGCGTCGAAATCACAGAGTTAGATACTTGACTTTAAAAGTATGGATTGGGTAGATGAACATCCGCTTACCCAGCTCCGAGGGTTATTCATAGAAAATCCATTCAACGGATTCATGCGGAGGAAGTCCTCCTCCTCTCCTTGTACAAGCGAGACAGATCTTTGCCAGATCGGCTGCCGAGCCTGGCCCTTTGCGGCCATGACGGGTGGCGTCATCTTCCCCGTTGAAATCCCACATAGGGTGGCCCCTATATTGGAGTGGCTGCACCCCTCGCATAATGCATGTGGCCATGCCTCCAATCATGGTCAATCCGGAGTGGGCCAGTAACCTAATCCGGCCCATCAGATAATGGACGCTCCTATCATCTTCCCGTTGAGGGCTCCGCGGGCGCCAACTCAGGCGTTTCTTCAAGAGAGCATTGTTGAACTCCGGGAGGTCGATCCAGACTGGATCCGCAGAGGGCGTCCTCCATGTAGAACCATTCCGAAGGCTAGTCTTCGGACGCCTTCTTCGGGGAGCCGGATAGATATCCGGTCCCGGCGATGCGCCATATTTCGGCTCCGCCCACTTGATATATCGACCCCTCATGAGAACGGGGTACGAGACAAAACAATCTCTTCCACAGCGCAAAATGGGGCTCGATGCCCAAGAACAACTCGCAAAGAGCTATGAAGCCCGCGATGTGCAAAATGGAGGCGGGCGTGAGGTGGTGAAGCTGGAGCCCGTAGAACTCTAGGAGCCCCCGGAGAAACGGATGTATGGGATATCCGAGTCCCCTTATTAGATAGGGGACAAAGCATATCCGCTCCCCTTTGGAAGGGTTGGGGACGCTCTCCGCCTGCTTTCCACCCTTGTAGGTGGCTAGTCCGGCTCGAACCGGAACCATGAAAGTTGGGGAAGATATCCCTCGGTTTGGAGTGCCACTAGCTCATTTGTGTGGGCCCAGAGCATCTCCCCAATCTCTGGCTTAGGGCTGGGGCCGAGAGGAGGAGCCGCGTCGGCTATCCATGATTGAATGGATTTTTGTCAGAGGCGCTTCGATGAGAACTTGCGGATGGAGGATGGTGTGAGCTGGATCTAGATCCTCGCCTCTCTTATAGGTGGCTCGTTCGCACGGCTAGGGGGTAAAATGTAAAAATACCCCAGCCTTTCGCATTCGTATGACACGTGGAAGAAGGCCATTATTGGACGTAGACGCCAAGGAGCGCAACATTTATAAGGAAGCCGGACACTATTCGACGGGAACATGAAGTTTGAAGGAGAACCCGCCTTGCAACGCCGAAGACAATATCTGTGGCCGGACTGCGTCAATCGCTGAAGCCCGATTAAAGACTCTTGAGGGAGTTCCGGACTAGGGGTGTCCGGATATCCGAACTATCATCATCGGCCGGACTCCAAGACTATGAAGATACAAGATTGAAGACTTCGTCCCGTGTCTGGATGGGACTTTCCTTGGCGTGGAAGGCAAGCTTGGCGATACGGATATGTAGATCTCCTACCTTTGTAACCGACTTTGTGTAACCCTAGCCCTCTCCGGTGTCTATATAAACCGGATGGCTTTAGTCCATAGGACGAACAACAATCATACCATAGGCTAGCTTCTAGGGTTTAGCCTCTTTGATCTCGTGGTAGATCCACTCTTGAAACACACATCATCAATATTAATCAAGCAGGACATAGGGTTTTACCTCCATCAAGAGGGCCCGAACCTGGGTAAAACATCGTGTCCCTTGTCTCCTGTTACCGTCCGCCTAGACGCACAGTTCGGGACCCCCTACCCGAGATCCGCCGGTTTTGACACCGACAGTTACCATCTATAAAGCTCGACTTGTCGCTAAGGGTTATCGACAAGTTCAAGGGGTTGCCTACGATGAGACTTTATCTCCCGTAGCGAAGTTGAAGTCCGTCCGAATCATGTTAGCAATTGCCGCATACTATGATTATGAGATATGGCAGATGGACGTCAAAACGGCATTCTTAACAGCTATCTTAAGGAAGAACTGTATATGATGCAGCCGGAAGGTTTTGTCGATCCCGAGAATGCTAATAAGGTATGCAAGCTCCAGCGATCCATTTATGGGCTGGTGCAAGCATCTCGGAGTTGGAACATTCGCTTGGATGAGATGATCAAAGCATTTGGGTTTATGCAGACTTATGGAGAAGCCTGCGTTTACAAGAAAGTGAGTGGGAGCTCTGTAGCATTTCTCATATTATATTTAGATGACATACTTTAGATGGGAAATGATATAGAACTTTTGGACAGCATTAAGGCCTACTTGAATAAGTGTTTTTCAATGAAGGACCTTGGAGAAGCTGCTTACATATTAGGCATCAAGATCTATAGGGATAGATCAAGACGCCTCATAGGTCTTTCACAAAGCACATACCTTGATAAGATATTGAAGAAGTTCAATATGGATCAGTCCAAGAAAGGGTTCTTGCTCAGACATTGCGAGGTGTGAGATTGAGCTCGGCTCAATGCCCAACCACGGCAGAAGATAAAGAAGAGATGATCGTCATCCCCTATGCCTCGACCATAGGATCTATTATGTATGCCATCTTTGTGTACCAGACGTGATGTAAACCTTGCCGTAAGTTTGGTAGGAAGGTACCAAAGTAATCCCGGCAAGGAACACTGGACAACGGTCAAGAATATCCTGAAGTACCTGAAAAGGACAAAGGATATGTTTCTCATCTATGGAGGTGACGAAGAGCTCGTCGTAAAGGGTTACGTCGATTCTAGCTTCAACACAGATCTGGATGACTCTAAGTCACAAACCGGATACGTGTATATTTTGAATGGTGGGGCGATGGCTGGTGCAGTTGCAAGCAAAGCGTCGTGGCGGGATCTACATGTGAAGCTGAATACATGGCAGCCTCGGAGGCAGCGCATGAAGCAATCTGGGTGAAGGAGTTCATCACCGACCTAGGAGTCATACCCAATGCGTCGGGGCTGATCGCACTCTTCTGTGACAACACTGGAGCTATTGCACTTGCCAAGGAGCTCAGGTTTCACAAGTAGACCATGCACATCAAGCTTCGCTTCAACTCCATTCGTGAAAATGTTCAAGATGGAGACATAGATATTTGTAAAGTACATACGACACTGAATGTAGCAGATCCGTTGACTAAACCTCTCCCTAGGGCAAAACATGATCAACACCAGAATTCTATGGGTGTTCGATTCATCACAATGTAACTAGATGATTGACTCTAGTGCAAGTGGGAGACTGTTGGAAATATGCCCTAGAGGCAATAATAAAATGGTTATTATTATATTTATTTGTTCATGATAATAGTCTATTATTCATGCTATAATTGTGTTATCCGAAAATCGTAATACACGTGTGAATACATAGACCACAACGTGTCGCTAGTGAGCCTCTAGTTGACTAGCTCGTTGATCAACAGATAGTCATGGTTTCACGACTATGGACATTGGATGTCATTGATAACGGGATCACATCATTGGGAGAATGATGTGATGGACAAGACCCAATCCTAAGCATAGCTCAAAGATCGTGTAGTTCGTTTAGCTAGAGCTTTTCCAAATGTCAAGTATCATTTCCTTAGACCATGAGATTGTGCAACTCCCGGATACCGTAGGAGTGCTTTGGGTGTGCCAAATGTCACAACGTAACTGGGTGACTATAAAGGTACACTACGGGTATCTCCAAAAGTGTCTGTTGGGTTGGCACGAATCGAGATCGATTTGTCACTCCGTATGACGGAGAGGTATCTCTGGGCCCACTCGGTAATGCATCATCATAATGAGCTCAATGTGACCAAGTGTCTGGTCACGGGATCATGCATTAAGGTACGAGTAAAGTGACTTGCCGGTAACGAGATTATACGAGGTATTGGGATACCGACGATTGAATCTCGGGCAAGTAACGTACCGATTGACAAAGGGAATTGTATACGGGGTTGCTTGAATCCTCGACATCGTGGTCCATCCGATGAGATCATCGAGGAGCATGTGGGAGCCAACATGGGTATCCAGATCACGCTGTTGGTTATTGACCGGAGAGGCGTCTCGGTCATGTCTGCATGTCTCCCAAACCCGTAGGGTCTACACACTTAAGGTTCGGTGGCGCTTAGGGTTGTAGAGATATGAGTATGCAGTAACCCGAAAGTTGTTGAGTCCGGATGAGATCCCGGACGTCATGAGGAGTTCCGGAATGGTCCAGAGGTAAAGAATTATATATAGGAAGTCAGGTTTCGGCCATCGGGAAAGTTTCGGGGGTCACCGGTATTGTACCGGGACCACTGGAAGGGTCACGGGGGTCCACCGGGTGGGGCCACCTATCCCGGAGGGCCCCATGGGCTGAAGTGGGAGGGGAACCAGCCCGTGGTGGGCTGGTGCGCCCCCTTTGGCCCCCCGGCACCTAGGGTTGGGAAACCCTAGGGGTGGGGGCGCCTCCACCTGGCTTGGGGCGCAAGCCACCCCCCTGGCCGCCGCCCCCCCTTGGAGATCCCATCTCCCAGGGCAGGCGCCCCCTAGGGGGCATATATAAAGAGGGGGGAGGGAGGGAAGCCGCACCTATGCTCTTGGCCTCCCTCTCCCCTTGCTACACCTCTCCCTCTCGCAGACGCTTGGCGAAGCCCTGCCGAGATCATTCTTTGCATCCACCACCACGCCGTCGTCTTCTTTGGATCTTCATCAACCTCTCCTTCCCCCTTGCTGGATCAAGAAGGAGGAGACGTCTTCCCCAACCGTACGTGTGTTGAACGCGGAGGTGCTGTCCGTTCAGCACTAGGATCATCGGTGATTTGGATCACGACGAGTACGACTCCCTCAACCTCGTTCTCTTGAACGCTTCCGCTCGCGATCTACAAGGGTATGTAGATGCACTCCTCTCTCTCGTTGCTAGATGAACTCATAGATTGATCTTGGTGAAACCGTAGAAAAAAATTTATCTTCTGCAATGTTCCCCAACACGAGCATCAATCCATGGCTTGCTCGAAACGAGTGCCTCCAACTAACAACAACCCTGGGGGAGTTTTGTTTAATTATTTTGATTTGCTTTAATATTTTTGTATCATGGGACTGGGCATCCCGGTTACCGGCCCTTTCTCGTGAATGAGGAGCGGAGTCCACTCCTCTTGAGAATAACCCACCTAGCATGGAAGATATAGGCAGCCCTAGTTGTAACATGAGCTGCTCGAGCATACAAAACAGAATTTCATTTGAAGGTTTGGAGTTTGGCACATACAAATTTACTTGGAACGGCAGGTAAATACCGCATATAGGAAGGTATAGTGGACTCATATGGAACAACTTTGGGGTTTAAGGAGTTTGGATGCACAAGCAGTATTCCCGCTTAGTACAGGTGAAGGTTAGCAAAAGACTGGGAAGCGACCAACTGAGAGAGCGACAACAGCCATAAACATGCATTGGAATGAATTCACACCGAGTACAAGCATGAGTAGGATATAATCCACCATGAACATAAATATCATGAAGGCTAGGTTGATTTGTTTCAACTACATGCGTGAACATGTGCCAAGTTGAGTCACTCAATTCATTCAAAGGAGGATACCATCCCATCATATCACATCATAATCATTCTAATAGCATGTTGGCACGCAAGGTAAACCATTATAACTCATAGCTAATCAAGCATGACACAAGCAACTATAATCTCTAAATGTCATTGCAAATATGTTTACCTCATAATAAGCTGACTCAGAAACGATGAACTCATCATATTTACAAAAACAGGAGAGGTCGAGTTCATACCAGCTTTTCTCATCCCAATAAGTCCATCATATATCGTCATTATTGCCTTTCACTTGCACGATCGAATGATGTGTATAATAATAAGAGTGCACGTGCATTGGACTAAGCTGGAATCTGCAAGCATTCAACTCAAAAGAGAAGACAAGTAATATGGGCTCTAAGTTAAATAAACAATCATGCATATGAGAGCCACTAAGGCTCCGCTTGGAATGGGTGTAAACTTTTACACCTGTATTTATTTTACACATGTAAATTACCGGTCACAGCTAATTTTCTGCTTGAAAACAAAACGACCAGTCCAGGTCTGTATTCTAAACCAGCCGGATACAAGCGAAAACGCTAATCCAAGCGGGCCCTAAACATTTTCAATATGGTCTTCTCGAACCCCAAAGGAAAGAAAAGAAAATAAAACTATTTACACGGGAAAGCTCCCAACAAGTAAGAAGAAGAACTAGAAATATTTTTGGGTTTTCATTTTAATTTCTACTACAAGCATGGAAATTAAACTAACTATTTTTTTTGGTTTTTCTTAAGGTTTATCAAACACACAAGAAGAAAGCTAGGAAAAGAAATTTAAACTAGCATGGATAATACAATGAAAGAGTATGAGCACCAACGACTAGTGTGTGGAAATGAATGTAAAGTCGGTGAGAAATACGTACTCCCCCAAGCTTAGGCTTTTGGCCTAAGTTGGTCTAGTACCAAGGACCGCCTGGCTGATATCCGTAAGTGAAACTGGGTCGTCTTGAGATGCAGCGACAACCGCCTCCTGAGGCTGCGGCGTGTTGGCGAGCTGCCTCGCTCTCCCTCGTGTTCACTGCTTCCTCCTTGGTGACAACATATCTTCCTTTTGCACGATAATCAAAAGGTGGGGAGCGGGAAGAGTAACATGGACGACATTAAATGTCATAGATTAGTCGATATTGGAGGAATTGTTCATTCCTCCTTAGAAATTGATGATTGACCATAGCTTCATAATCCAAATAAACAGGAGGTATCAACATATCTCCCTCTCGTGGGGCTATACCAAGATAATTAGCCACACGGGTTGCATAAATTCCTCCAAATAAATCTCCCTTTCTACTATTATTCTGCAACCTACGTGCAACTATTGCCCCCAAGTTATAACCTTTATATCCTAACACAGCACTCTTGAGGACACACAGATCAGGGACACACATGTGACATGCTTCATCCTTACCGTTAATGCATCTACCAATGAAGAGAGCAAAATAATGTATGGCAGGAAAATGAATGCTCCCTATGGTAGCTTGTGCTATGTCCCTGGATTCTCCCATAGTAATACTAGCAAGGAAATCTCTAAATTCAGATTTGTGAGGATCATTAATATTACCCCACTGCGGGAGTTTGCAAGCAGTTGTAAAATCCTCTAAGTCCATGGTATAAGATGTATCATAAATATCAAATATGACACTAGTAGAATTACGCGCAAAGTTATATTTAAACCTCCGCACAAAGGAATCAGTCAATTGATAGTACTGAGGACACTTATCTTGTAAGAAGTCCTCCAGCTCGACATTACGCACAAACGCGTTAAATTCCTCCTTAAAGCCTGCTTAGACCATAAAATTATCGGATGGCCACTCACAAGCTCGTACATCCGCGTCCCTCGGTAATTCAACATCTTGCTCACGTATAGCAATCGTGGGCCCTTTCTTCACCGAGGAACCACCTTGGTACATTCTTCTAAGCATAATTCTTTTTCTGAAATAATTCTGAAATTTTAGTAACTTCGAAATAAAAGTGAATAAAACTAAACAAGATTGGTAGCAACTACTCCTACAAGTGCCTAGAGCCTATATCATGCATTGGAATTGCTTGGGACCTCATAAATTTAACATGCAAGCTCAAGAACATGGTCACCTATGCAGCAAGAATTTGCAATTAATAAAGCACTAGAACAAAAACTAATTGGACCAATGGAGGAGTCACATACCAAGCAACAATCTCCCAAAGCAGTTTTGTGAATGGAGCTTTGAGCAAGGAGATCGAAAATCGTAGCAAAATAAGCTAGAACTCGTGCTTGAGCTGGATGGGGATTTTTTTGGGTAGAAGATGAAGTGTGTGGGTGCTGGCATAAGTGCAGGGGGGCCACCAGGGGCCCACGAGACAGAGGGGGCGTGCCCAGGTGGGGTGGGCGCGCCCTCCACTCTCGTGCTTGCCCCTCCTGTAGTGTTTTCAGTGCCTAAAATCCTCAAATATTCCATAAAAAATCATACTAAATTTGCAGGGCATTTGGAGCACTTTTATTTTCGGGATATTTTTTAATGCACGGATAATTCAGAAAACAGACATATAATACTATTTTTGCTTTATTTATTCTAAATAACAGAAAGTAAAAAGAGGGTACAGAAGGTTGTGCCTTCTAGTTTCATCCATCTCATGATCATCAAAATGAATCCACTAACAAGGTTGATCAAGTCTTGTTAACAAACTCATTCCAAATAACACGGAACCGGAGAAATTTCGAATGACACTAAGTTACCTAAACGGGGATATGAACATCCCCAACAATAAGAATATCATACTTTTTCTTGACAGTAGGGAGAGGAAATTCAAAACATCCAATAATAATGGTTGGAACTTTTCCAATAGAATTGATGCTATGAAATTGAGATTGTTTCCTCGGAAAGTGTACCGTATGCTCATTACCATTAACATGAAAAGTGACATTGCCTTTGTTGCAATCAATAACAGCCCCTGTAGTATTCAAAAAAGGTCTACCAAGGATACTAGACATACTATCGTCCTCGGGAATGTCAAGAATAACAAAGCCCGTTAAGATAGTGACATTTGCAACCACAACAGGCACATCCTCACAAATACCGATAGGTATAGCAGTTGATTTATCAGCCATTTGCAAAGATATTACAGTAGGTGTCAACTTATTCAATTCAAGTCTATGATATAAATAGAGAGGCATAGCACTAACTCCGGCTCCAAGATCACATAAAGCAGTTCTAACATAACTTCTTTTAATGGAGCATGGTATAGTTGGTACACCCGGATCTCCAAGTTTCTTTGGTATTCCACCCTTAAAAGTGTAATTAGCAAGCATGGTGGAAATTTCAGCTTCCGGTATCTTTCTTTTATTTGTAATGATATCCTTCATATACTTAGCATAATGATTTACTTTGAGCATATCAGTTAAGCGCATATGTAAGAAAATAGGTCTAATCATTTCAGCAAAGCGCTCAAAATCCTCATCTCCTTTGTTTTGGATGGTTTAGGAGGAAAGGGCATGGGTTTCTGAACCCATGGTTCTCTTTCTCAACCGTGCTTCCTAGCAACAAAATCTCTCTTATCATAACGTTGATTCTTTGATTGTGTGTTATCAAGATCAACAACAGGTTCAATCTCTACATCATTGTTTTTGCTGGGTTGAGCATCAACATGAACATTATATCATTGGGATTCTCAGGTGTGTCTACAGTAGGTTCACTAGAAGCATGCAAAGTTCTATCATTTTTCTTTTTCTTCTTTTTAGAAGAACTAGGTGCCTCTGAATTATTTCTCTGAGAATCTTGCTCGATTCTCTTAGGGTGGTCTTCAGGGTTCCTGAGTCATTCTACCAGTTCTAGTAGCCACTCTAACAGCAAAGTCATTTTTATTATTTAATTCCTCAAGCAAATCATTTTGAGCTTTAAGTACTTGCTCAGCTTGAGTAGCAACCATAGAAGTATATTTGCTAATGAGTTGGAGTTCACCTTTAACTCTAGCCATATTATCGCTCACACGTCCTATCTCGAAAGCATTATTTTTTAACACTTTACCAACATAAGCATTAAAACTTTCTTGTCTAGCCATAAAGTCATCAAATTCATCTAAGCATGGGCTATGAAATTTAGTAGAGGGGATTTCAACTTTATCATATCTATAGAGAGAATTTACCTTTACTACCGTAGCCGGGTTATCAAGACAATGTGGTTCTTCAACAAAGCGGTATATTAAGACCAATGTATTTCTTCAATAGGAGGTAAATTCTTAACATCTTCAGCTTTAATACCTTTTTCTTTCATTGATTTCTTTGCCTCTTGCATATCTTCAGGAATGAGAAATAGAACACCTCTCTTCTTCAGAGTGGGTTTAGGAATAGGCTCAGGAGTTGTCTCCATTGGTTCAGGAATTGCCTCAGGAATTGGCTCAGGAAGAGTCCAATTATTTTCATTAGTCAACATATTATTCAATAGCAATTCAGCTTCATCGACTGTTCTTTCCCTGAAAACACAACCAGCACAACTATCCAAGTAGTCCTTGGAAGCATCGGTTAGTCCATTATAAAAGATATCAAGTATTTCATTTTTCTTAAGAGGATGATCAGGCAAAGCATTAAGTAACCGGCGAAGCCTCCCCCAAACTTGTGGGAGACTCTCTTCTTTGATTTGCACAAAATTGTATATTTCCATAAGGCAGCTTGTTTCTTATGAGCAGGGAAATATTTAGCGAGAAGTAATAAATCATATCACAGGGACTACGCACACAACGAGGAGCAAGAGAATTATACCAAGTCTTAGCATCACCCTTTAATGAGAACGGAAATATCTTAAGGATATAATAATAGCGAGACTTCACATCATTAGTAAACAGGGTGGCTATATCATTCAACTTGGTAAGATGTGCCATAACAGTTTCAGATTCAAGGCCATAAAAAGGATCAGATTCTACTAAAGTAACAATTTCAGGATCAACAGAGAATTCATAATCCTTATTAGTAACACAGATAGGTGAAGTAGCAAAAGCAGGGTTGGGTTTCATTCTAGCATTAAGAGACTGCTGCTTCCATTTAGCTAATAATTTCTTAAGATCATATCTATCATTGCAAGCAAAGATAGCTCTAGCAGCTTCTTCATTCATAACATAACCCTCAGGAACAACAGGCAATTCATAATCATTGGGAGAATTTTCATCATCACTATCATCAATAATAGCATCTTCAATAATTTCATTCCCCCTAACTCTAGCAAGTTGTTCATCAAGAAATTCACCTAATGGCAAAGTAGTATCACGCACAGAAGTAGTTTCATCATGCATAGCGTAGTGGCATCATCAATAACATGCGACATATCAGAATTCATAGCAGTAGCAGGTTTAGGTGTCGCAAGTTTACTAATAACAGAAGGAGAATCTAGTGCAGAGCTAGATGGCAGTTCCTTACCTCCCCTCGTAGTTGAGGGAAAATTCTTGGTTCTGTCGTCTTTCAAGTTCTTCATAGTGATCAACAGATATAAATCCCAAGTGACTCAGAGAATAGAGCTATGCTCCCCGGCAACGGCACCAGAAATTAGTCTTGAAAACCCACAAGTATAGGGGATCGCAACAACTTTCGACGGTAAAGTATTCAACCCAAATTTATTGATTTGACACAAGGGGAGCCAAAGAATATTCTTGAGTATTAGTAGTTGAGTTGTCAATTCAACCACACCTGGATAACTTAGTATCTGCAGCAAGGTATTTAGTTGCAAAGTAGTATGATAATAAAGGTAACAGTGGCAAAAGTAAAGATAATAGTTTTGGGTTTTTGTAGTAGTTGTAACAGTAGCAACGGAAAAGTAAATAAGCGAAGAACAATATGTGAAAAGCTCGTAGGCAATGGATCAGTGATGGATAATTATGCCGGATGCGATTCCTCATGTAATAGCTATAACATAGGGTGACACAGAACTAGCTCCAGTTCATTAATGTAACGTAGGCATGTATTCCGTAAATAGTCATACGTGCTTATGGAAAAGAACTTGCATGACATCTTTTGTCCTACCCTCCCGTGGCAGCAGGGTCCTAGTGGAAACTAAGGGATATTAAGGCCTCCTTTTAATAGAGAACCGAAACAAAGCATTAGCACATAGTGAATACATGAACTCCTCAAACTACGGTCATCATCGAGAAGTATCCCGATTATTGTCACTTGAGGTTGTCGGATCATAACACATAATAGGTGACTATAGACTTGCAAGATAGGATCAAGAACACACATATATTCATGAAAACATAATAGGTTCAGATCTGAAATCATGGCACTCGGGCCCTAGTGACAAGCATTAAGCATAGCAAAGTCATAGCAACATCAATCTCAGAACATAGTGGATACTAGGGATCAAACCCTAACAAAACTAACTTGATTACATGGCAAATCTCATCCAACCCATCACCGTCTAGCAAGCCTACAATGGAATTACTCACGCACGGCGGTGAGCATCATGAAATTGGTGATGGAGGATGGTTGATGATGATGACGGCGACGAATCCCCCTCTCCGGAGCCCCGAATGGACTCCAGATCAGCCCTCCCGAGAGAGATTAGGGCTTGGCGGCGGCTCCATGTCGGACGCGACGAAACTTTCTCTCTTATTTTTTTTCTCCCCGAACATGAATATATGGAGTTGGAGTTGAGGTCGTGGAGGTCCAGGGAGGCCACGGCATAGGGGGCGCGCCTGTGGGAGGGGGGGCGCCTGCTCGTGGGACATGTGGTGTGGGCCCCCTAGTCTTGATTCTTTCGCCAGTATTTTTTATATTTTCCAAAAAGCCGCTCCGTGGATTTTCAGGACATTCCAAGAACTTTTCTTTTCTACACATAAAACAAAAACATGGCAGTTCTGTTGAAAACAGCGTCAGTCCGGGTTAGTTTCATTCAAATCATGCAAGTTAGAGTCCAAAACAAGGGCAAAAGTGTTTGGAAAAGTAGATACTTTGGAGACGTATCAATAAACTCATGCAATATGATATAAACCCCATCTTTTTATCCTCGATGGCAACAATATAATACGTGCCTTGCTTCCCTAACATCCTTTGGGAAAGGACACCGCAAGATTGAACCCAAAGCTAAGCACTTCTCCCATTGCAAGAAAGATCAATCTAGTAGGCCAAACCAAAATGATAATTTGAAGAGACTTGCAAAGATAACTTACTCATACATAAAGGAATTCAGAGGAGATTCAAATATTTCTCATAGATAAACTTGATCATAAACCCACAATTCATCGGATCTCGACAAACACACCACAAAAAGAGTTACATCGAATAGATCTCCAAGAAGATCGAGGAGAACTTTGCATTGAGATTCAAAGAGAGAGAAGAAGCCGTCTAGCTAATAACTATGGACCCGAAGGTCTGTGGTAAACTACTCACAACTCATCAGAGAGGCTATGGTGTTGATGTAGAAGCCCTCCGTGGTCGATTGCCCCTCCGTGAAAGCGAAGGCTCCAAGATGGGATCTCGCGGATACAGAAGGTTACGGCGGTGGAAATAGTTTTTCGTGGTCGCTTCTGATGTTTTCGGGGTACATGGGTATATATAGGAGGAAGAAGTAGGTCAGTGGACGCTCGAGGGGCCCACGAGACAGGGGGCGCGCCCAGTAGGGGGGTGTTCGGGAACGTAGTAATTTCAAAAAAAATCCTACGCTCACGCAAGATCATGGTGATGCATAGCAACGAGAAGGGAGAGTGTTGTCCACGTACCCTCGTAGACCGAAAGCGGAAGCGTTAGCACAACGCGGTTGATGTATTCATACGTCTTCACGATCCGACCGATCAAGTACCGAACGCACGACACCTCCGAGTTCTCGCACACGTTCAGCTTGATGACGTCCCTCGAACTCCGATCCAGCCGAGTGTCGAGGGAGAGTTCTGTCAGCACAACAGCGTGGTGACGATGATGATGTTCTACCGTCGCAGGGCTTCGCCTAAGCACCGCTACGATATTATCGAGGAGGACTATGGTGGAGGGGCACCGCTGCGGCTAAGAGATCAATGATCAATTGTTGTGTCTATGGGGTGCCCCCCCTTTAATATAAAGGAGCAAGGGGGAAGGCGGCCGGCCTAGGAGGAGGGCGCGCCAAGGGGGGAGTCCTACTCCTACCGGGAGTAGGACTCCTCCTTTCCTTGTGGGAGTAGGAGAAGGGAAGGGAGAAGGAGAAAGAAGGAAGGGGGCACCCCCTCCCTAGTCCAATTCGGACTAGTCCATGGGGAGGGGTGCGGCCACCCTTTGGTGCCTTTCTCTCCTTTCCCGTATGGCCCATTAAGGCCCAATACGAATTCCCGTAACTCTCTGGTACTTCGAAAAATATCCGAATCACTCGGAACCTTTCCGATGTCTGAATATAGTCATCCAATATATCGATCTTAACGAATCGACCATTTCGAGACTCCTCGTCATGTCTCCGATCTCATCCGGGACTCCGAACTCCTTCGGTACATCAAAACATATAAACTCATAATATAACTATCATCGAACTTTAAGCGTACGGACCCTACGGGTTCCAGAACTATGTAGACATGACCGAGATACGTCTCCGGTCAATAACCAATAGCGGAACCTGGATGCTCATATTGGCTCCCACATATTCTACGAAGATCTTTATCGGTCAAACCACATAACAACATATGTTGTTCCCTTTGTCATCGGTATGTTACTTGCCCGAGATTCGATCGTCGGTATCTCAATACCTAGTTCAATCTCATTATCGGCAAGTCACTTTACTCGTTAAGTAATGCATCATCACGTAACTAACTCATTAGCTACATTGCTTGCAAGGATTACATTGATTTGCATTACCGAGAGGGCCCAGAGATACCTCTCCGACAATCGGAGTGACAAATCCTAATCTCGAAATACGTCAACTCAACAAGTACCTTCGGAGACACCCGTAGAGCACCTTAATAATCACCCAGTTACGTTGTGATGTTTGGTAGCACACAAAGTGTTCCTCCGGTAAACGGGAGTTGCGTAATCTCATAGTCATAGGAACATGTATAAGTTATGAAGAAAGCAATAGCAACATACTAAATGATCAAGTGCTGAGCTAACGGAATTGGTCAAGTCAATCACATCATTCTCCTAATGATGTGATCCCGTTAATGAAATGACAACTCATGTCTATGGCTAGGAAACTTACCCATCTTTGATTCAATGAGCTAGTCAAGTAGAGGCATACTAGTGACACTCTGTTTGTCTATGTATTCACACATGTATTATGTTTCCGGTTAATACAATTCTAGCCTGAATAATATACATTTATCATGATATAAGGAAATAAATAGTTTTATTATTGCCTCTAGGGCATATTTCCTTCAGTCTCCCACTTGCACTAGAGTCAATAATCTAGTTCACATCACCATGTGATTTAATACTAACATTCACATCTGCATGTGATTAACACCCATAGTTCACATCGTCATGTGACCAACACCCAAAGGGTTTACTAGAGTCCATAATCTAGTTCACATTGATATGTGATTAACACCCAAAGAGTACGAAGGTGTGATCATGTTTTCCTCGTGAGAGAAGTTTAGTCAACGGGTCTGTCACATTCAGAGCCGTATGTATTTTGTGAAATATTCTATGTCTACAATGCTCTGCACGGAGCTACTCTAGCTAATTGCTCCCACTTTCAATATGTATCCAGATTGAGACTTAGAGTCATCTGGATTGGTGTAAAAGCTTGCATCGATGTAACTCTTTACGACGAGCTCTTTTATCACCTCCATAATCGAGAAATATTTCCTTATTCCACTAAGGATAATTTTGACCAATGTCCAGTGATCTACTCCTAGATCACTATTGTACTCCCTTGCCAAACCAAGGCAGAGTATACAATAGGTCTGGTCCATAACATGGCATACTTTTATAGAACCTATGACTGATGCATAGGGAACGACTTTCATTCTCTTTCTATTTTCTGCCGTGGTCGGGATTTGAGTCTTACTCAATTGCATACCTTTGCAACACAGGCAAGAACTCTTTCTTTAATTGTTCCATTTTGAACTACTTCAAAATCTTGTCAAGCTATGTACTCATTAAAAATCTTATCAAGCATCTTGATCTATCTCAATAGATCTTGATGCTCAATATGTAAGTAGCTTTACTGAGGTCTTTCTTTTAAAGAACTCCTTTCAAACACTTCTTTATGCTTTCCAAAAAAATTCTACATCATTTCTGATCAACAATATGTCACTCACATATACTTATCAGAAAGGTTGTAGTGCTCCCACTCACTTTATTGTAAATACAGGCTTCACCGCAAGTCCGTATAAAACTATATGCTTTGATCAACTTATCAAAATGTATATTCCAACTCCGAGATGCTTGCACCAGTCCATAGATGGATCGCTAGAGCTTGCACATTTTGTTAGCACCTTTAGGATTGTCAAAACCTTCTGGTTGCATCATATACAACTCTTCTTTAAGAAAACAATTAAGGAATGCAGTTTTGACATCCATTTGCTAGATTAAATAAAATGTGGCAATTGCTAACATGATTCGGACAGATTTAAGCATCGCTACAGTTGGGAAAATCTCATTGTAGTCAGCACCTTGAACTTGTCGAAAACCTTTTTTTTGTGACAAGTCGAGCTTTGTAGATAGTAACACTACTATCAACGTCCGTCTTCCTCTTGAAGATCCATTTATTTTCTATGGCTTGCCGATCATCGGGCAAGTCCACCAAAGTCCACACTTTGTTCTCATACATGGATCCTATCTCAGATTTCATGGCCTTTAAGACATTTCGCGGAATCTAGGCTCATCATCGCTTCCTCTTAGTTCGTAAGTTCATCATGGTCTGGTAACATGACTTCCAGAACAGGATTACCGTACCACTCTGGTGCGGACCGTACTCTGGAAGACCTACGAGGTCCTGTAGTAACTTGTTCTGAAGTTTCATGATCATCATCATTAGCTTCCTCACTAATTGGTGTAGGAATCACTCGAACTGATTTCAGTGATGAACTATTTTCCAATTCAGGAGAAGGTACTATTACCTTATCAAGTTCTACTTTTCTCCCACTCACTTCTTTCGAGAGAAACTCCTTCTCTAGAAATGATCCATCTTAGCAACGAATATCTTGCTTTCGGATCTGTGACAGAAGGTGTACCCAATAGTTTCCTTTGGGTATTCTATGAAGACGCACTTCTCCAATTTGGGTTCGAGCTTATCAGGTTGAAACTTTTTTCACATAAGCATCACAGTCCCAAACTTTAAGAAACGGCAACTTTGGTTTCTTTCCAAACCACAGTTCATAAGGCGTCGTCTCAAACGGATTTTGATGGTGCCCTATTTAAAGTGAATGAAACTGTCTCTAATGCATAACCCCAAAATGATAGTGGTAAATCGGTAAGATACATCATAGATCGCACCATATCCAATAAAGTGCGGTTATGACGTTCGGACACACCATTACGCTATGGTGTTTCATGTGGCGTGAGCTGTGAAACTATTCCACATTGTTTTATATGAAGGCCAAACTCATAAATCAAATATTCTCCTCCACGATCAGATCGTAGAAACTTTATTTTCTTGTTACGATGATTCTCCACTTCACTCTGAAATTCTTTGAACTTTTC
This sequence comes from Aegilops bicornis, assembly GCA_021605145.1. Lineage (NCBI taxonomy): Eukaryota > Viridiplantae > Streptophyta > Magnoliopsida > Poales > Poaceae > Aegilops > Aegilops bicornis. The sequence continues at coordinate 191,395,782 of CM038670.1, forward strand.
AAATGTTTCAGACTTATGTTTCATTAAGTAGATATACCATATCTGCTCAAATCATCTGTGAAGGTCAGAAAATAATGATACTTGCCACGAGCATCAACACACATTGGATCGCATATATCGGTATGTATTATTTCCAATAAGTTAGTAGCTCGTTCCATTGTTCTGGAGAACGGAGTTTTAGTCATCTTGCCCATAAGGCACGGTTCGCAAGCATCAAATGATTCATAATCAAGTGATTACAAAAGTCCATTTTTATGGAGTTTCTTCATGCGCTTTACACCGATATGACCCAAACGGCAATGCCACAAATATGTTGCACTATCATTATCAGCTTTGCATCTTTTGGCATCAATATTATGAATATGTGTATCACTACGATCGAGATCCAACAAACTATTTTCATTGGGTGTATGACCATTGAAGGTTTTATTCATGTAAACAGAACAACAATTATTCTCTGACTTTAAATGAATAACCGTTTTGCAATAATTGTGATCAAATCATATTCATTCTCAACGCAAACGACAAATAACATTTATTTAGGTTTAACACTAATCCCGAAAGTATAGGGAGTGTGCGATGATCATCATATCAATCTTGGAACCACTTCCAACACACATCGTCACTTCACCTTCAACTAGTCTCTGTTTATTCTGTAACTCCTGCTTCGAGTCACTAATTTTTAGCAACCGAACAAGTATCAAATACTCAGGGGCTACTATAAACACTAGTAAGGTACACATCAATAACCTGTATATCAAATATACCCTTGTTCACTTTGCCATCCTTCTTATCCACAAAATATTCAGGCATTTCCGCTTCCAATGACCATTTCCTTCGGAGTGAAAGCACTCCGTTTCAAGCTTTGGTCCAGCTTTGGGCTTCTTCGCAGGAGTGACAACTTGCTTGTCATTCAACTTGAAGTTCCCTTTCTTTCCCTTTGCCCTTTTCTTGAAACTAGTGGTCTTGTCAATCATCAACACTTGATGCTCTTTCTTGATTTCTACCTTCATCGATTTCAATATCACGAAGAGCTCGGGAATCGTTTTCGTCTTCCCTTGCATACTATAGTTCATCACAAAGTTCCAGTAACTTGGTGACGGTGACAAGAGAACTCTGTCAATCACTGTCTTATCTGGAAGATTAACTCCCACTTGATTCAAGCGATTGTAGTACCCAGACAATCTGAGCACATGCTCACTAGTTGAGAAATTCTCCTCCATCTTTTAGCTATAGAACTTGTTGGAGACTTCATATCTCTCAATTCGGGTATTTGCTTGAAATATTAACTTCAACTCTTGGAACATCTCATATGGTCCATGACATTCAAAAATGTCTTTGAAGTCCCGATTCTAAGCCGTTAAGCATGGTGCACTAAACTATCAAGTAGTCATCATATTGAGCTAGCCAAACATTCATAACGTCTGCATCTGCTCTTACAATAGGTCTGTCACCTAGTGGTGCATGAAGGACATAATTATTTTGTGCAGCAATGAGGACAATCCTCAGATCACGGATCCAATCCGTATCATTGCTACTAACATCTTCCAACACAGTTTTCTCTAGGAACATATCAAAATTAACATATGAAAACAACAACACGAGCTATTGATCTACAACATAATTTGCAAAATACTACCAGGACTAAGTTCATGATAAATTTAAGTTCAATTAATCATATTACTTAAGAACTCCCACTTAAATAGACATCCCTCTAGTCATCTAAGTGATCACGTGATCCAAATCAACTAAACCATAACCGATCATCACGTGAGATGGAGTAGTTTTCAATGGTGAACATCACTATGTTGATCATATCTACTATATGATTCACGCTCAACCTTTCGGTCTCCAGTGTTCCGAGGCCATATCTACATATGCTAGGCTCGTCAAGTTTAACCTGAGTATTCCGTGTGTGCAAAACTGGCTTGCACCCGTTGTAGATGGACGTAGAGCTTATCACACCCGATCATCACGTGGTGTTTGGGCACGACGAACTTCGGCAACGGTGCATACTCAGGGAGAACACTTTTATCTTGAAATTTAGTGAGAGATCATCTTATAATGCTACCGTCAATCAAAACAAAATAAGATGTATAAAAGATAAACATCATATGCAATCAAAAATATGTGACATGATATGGCCATCATCATCTTGTGCCTTTGATCTGCATCTCCAAAGCATCGTCATGATCTCCATCGTCACGGGCATGACACCATGATCTCCATCATCTTGATCTATATCAATGTGTCGTCACATGGTCGTCTCGCCAACTATTGCTCTTGCAACTATTGCTATCGCATAGCGATAAAGTAAAGCAATTATTTGGCGCTTGCATCTTATGCAATAAAGAGACAACCATAAGGCTTACGCCGATTCGATAACTTCAACAAAACAAGATCATCTCATACAACAACTTATATCTCATCACGTCTTGACCATATCACATCACAACATGCCCTGCAAAAACAAGTTAGACGTCCTCTATTTTGCTGTTGCAAGTTTTACGTGGCTGCTACCGGCTGAGCAAGAACCGTTCTTACCTACACATCAAAACCACAACGATAGTTCGTCAAGTTAGTGCTATTTTAACCTTCTCAAGGACCGGGCGTAGCCACACTCGGTTCAACTAAAGTTGGAGAAACTGACACCCGCCACCACGTGTGCAAAGCACGTCGGTAGAACTAGTCTCACGTGGCGTATGCGTAATGTCGGTCCGGCCGCTTCATCCAACAATACCGCCGAACCAAAGTATGACATGCTGGTAAGCAGTATGACTTGTATCGCCCACAACTCACTTGTGTTCTACTCGTGCATATAACATCAACGCATAAAACCTAGGCTCTGATACCACTATTGTGGAACGTAGTAATTTCAAAAAAAATCCTATGCACACGCAAGATCATGGTGATGCATAGCAACGAGAGGGGAGAGTGTTGTCCACGTACCCTCGTAGACCGAAAGCGGAAGCGTTAGCACAACGCGGTTGATGTAGTCGTACATCTTCACGATCCGACCGATCAAGTACCGAACGCACGGCACCTCCGAGTTCTCACACACGTTCAACTCGATGACGTCCCTCGAACTCCGATCCAGCCGAGTGTCGAGGGAGAGTTCTGTCAGCACGACAGCGTGGTGACGATGATGATGTTCTACCATCGCAGGGCTTCGCCTAAGCACCGCTATGATATTATCGAGGAGGACTATGGTGGAGGGGGGCACCGCACACGGCTAAGAGATCAATGATCAATTGTTGTGTCTATGGGGTGCCCCCTGCCCCCGTATATAAAGGAGCAAGGGGGAAGGCGGCCGGCCTAGGAGGAGGGCGCGCCAAGGGGGGAGTCCTACTCCTACCGGGAGTAGGACTCCTCCTTTCCTTGTGGGAGTAGCAGAAGGGAAGGGAGAAGGAGAAGGAAGGAAGGGGGCGGCCCCCTCCCTAGTCCAATTCGGACTAGTCCACGGGGAGGGGTGCGGCCACCCTTTGGGGCCTTTCTCTCCTTTCCCGTATGGCCAATTAAGGCCCAATACGAGTTCCCGTAACTCTCCGGTACTCCGAAAAATACCCGAATCACTCGAAACCTTTTCGATGTCCGAATATAGTCGTCCAATATATTGATCTTTACGTCTCGACCATTTCGAGACACCTCGTCATGTCCCCATTCTCATCCGGGACTCTGAACTCCTTCGGTACATCAAAACACATAAACTCATAATATAACTGTCATCGAACTTTAAGCGTGCGGACCCTACGGGTTCGAGAACTATGTAGACATGACCGAGACACGTCTCCGGTCAATAACCAATAGCGGAACCTGGATGCTCATATTGGCTCCCACATATTCTACGAAGATCTTTGTCGGTCAAACCGCATAACAACATACGTTGTTCCTTTGTCATCGGTATGTTACTTGCCCGATATTCGATCGTCGGTATCTCAATACCTAGTTCAATCTCATTACCGGCAAGTCTCTTTACTCGTTACGTAATGCATCATCCCGTAACTAACTCATTAGCTACATTGCTTGCAAGGCTTATAGTGATGTGCATTACCGAGAGGGCCGGAGATACCTCTCCGAGCAATAGGAGTGACAAATCCTAATCTTGAAATACGTCAACTCAACAAGTACCTTCGGAGACACCTGTAGAGCACCTTTATAATCACCCGATTCGTTGTGACGTTTGGTAGCACACAAAGTGTTCCTCCGGTAAACGGGAGTTGCGTAATCTCATAGTCATAGGAACATGTATAAGTTATGAAGAAAGCAATAGCAACATACTAAACGATCAAGTGCTAAGCTAACGGAATCGGTCAAGTCAATCACATCATTCTCCTAATGATGTGATCCCGTTAATCAAATGACAACTCATGTCTATGACTGGGAAACTTAACCATCTTTGATTCAACGAGCTAGTCAAGTAGAGGCATACTAGTGACACTCTGTTTGTCTATTTATTCACACATGTATTATGTTTCCGGTTAATACAATTCTAGCATGAATAATAAACATTTATCATGATATAAGGAAATAAATAAGTTTATTATTGCCTCTAGGGCATATTTCCTTCAGGGGGCGCCCTCCACCATCGTGGCCGCCTCGCTTGTTTCTTGACTTCCACTCCAAGTCCTCTGAATCACGTTTGTTCCAAAAAGATCGCTCCCGAAGGTTTCATTCCGTTTGGACTCCGTTTGATATTCCTTTTCTTCGAAACACTGAAATAGGCAAAAAAAACAGCAATACAGGCTGGGCCTCCGGTTAGTAGGTTAGTCCCAAAAATGATATAAAAGTGTAAATTAAAGCCCATAAACATCCAAAACCAGTAATATAATAGCATGGAACAATCAAAAATTATAGATACGTTGGAGACGTATCAAGCATCCCCAAGTTTAATTCCTGCTCGTCCTCGAGTAAGTAAATGATAAAAACAGAATTTTTGATGTGGAATGCTACCTAGCATAATTCTCAATGTATTTTTCTTTATTGTGGCATGATTGTTCCGATCCAAATGATTCAAGATAAAAGCTTATAAAACATAAAAATAGCAATACTTCGAAGCATACTAACAAATTATCATGCCTTAACAAAATAGCATAGCCAAAGAAAGCTTATCCCTACAAAATCATATAGTTAGGCCATGCTTCATTTTCATTACAAAAAATACTCCCATCACGCACAACCCCGATGACGAGCCGAGCAATTGGTTCATACTTTTTAACGCGCTTCAGCTTTTTTCAACTCTTACGCAATACATGAGCGCAAGCCATGGACATAGCACTATGGTGGTATATGGTGGTGGTTGTGAAGACAAAAAGGGAGAAGATAGTCTCACATCAACTTGGTTTATTGATACGTCTCCAACTTATCTATAATTTATGAAGCATTCATGCTATTTTATTATCTGTTTTGAATGTTTATGGGCTTTATTATACACTTTTATATTATTTTTGGGACTAACCTATTAACCGGAGGCCCAGCCCATATTGTTGTTTTCTTGCCTATTTCAGTGTTTCGAAGAAAAAGGAATATCAAACGGAGTCCAAACGGAATGAAACCTTCGGAAAAGTTATTTTTGGAATGTATAATCCAGGAACTTGGAGTGCAAGCCAGGGAAGCTTTGAGGAGGCCACGAGATAGGAGGGCGCGCCCTCCACTCTCATGGGCCCCTCGTGGCTCCCCCGACCGACTTGTTTCGCCTATATATTCCCATATACCCTAAAAACATCGAGGCGAACAATAGATCGGGAGTTCCGCCACCGCAAGCCTCTGTAGCCACCAAAAACCTCTCGGGAGCCCGTCCGGCACCCTGCCGGAGGGGGGATCCCTCACCGGTGGCCATCTTCATCATCCCGGCGCTCTCCATGACGAGGAGGGAGTAGTTCACCCTCGGGGCTGAGGGTATGTACCAGTAGCTATGTGTTTGATCTCTCTCTCTCTCGTGTTCTCTCTATGGCACGATCTTGATGTATCGCGAGCTTTGCTATTATAGTTGGATCTTATGATGTTTCTCCCTCTCTACTCTCTTGTAATGGATTGAGTTTTCCCTTTGAAGTTATCTTATCGGATTGAGTCTTTAAGGATTTGAGAACACTTGATGTATGTCTTGCCGTGCTTATCTGTGGTGACAATGGGATATCACGTGATCCACTTGATGTATGTTTTGGTGATCAACTTGCGGGTTCCGCCCATGAACCTATGCATAGGGGTTGGCACGTGTTTTTCATCTTGACTCTCCGGTAGAAACTTTGGGGCACTCTTTGAAGTACTTTGTGTTGGTTGAATAGATGAATCTGAGATTGTGTGATGCACATCGTATAATCATGCCCATGGATACTTCAGGTGACAATGGAGTATCTAGGTGACATCAGGGCTTTGGTTGATTTGTGTCTTAAGGTGTTATTCTAGTATGAACTCTATGATAGATTGAACGGAAAGAATAGCTTCATGTTATTTTACTACGGACTCTTGAATAGATAGAAATGTAAAGGATAACTTTGAGGTGGTTTCATTCCTACCATAATCTCTTCGTTTGCTCTCCGCTATTAGTGACTTTGGAGTGACTCTTTGTTGCATGTTGAGGGATAGTTATATGATCCAGTTATGTTATTATTGTTGAGAGAACTTGCACTAGTGAAAGTATGAACCTTAGGCCTTATTTCCTACCATTGCAATACCGTTTACGCTCACTTTTATCATTAGTTACCTTGTTGTTTTTATATTTTCAGATTACAAAAACTCATATCTACCATCGATATTGCACTTGTATCACCATCTCTTCGCCGAACTAGTGCACCTATACAATTTACCATTGTATTGGGTGTGTTGGGGACACAAGAAACTCTTTGTTATTTGGTTGCAGGGTTGCTTGAGAGAGACCATCTTCATCCTACGCCTCCCACGGATTGATAAACCTTAGGTCATCCACTTGAGGGAAATTTGCTACTGTCCTACAAACCTCTGCACTTTGTGGCCCAACAACGTCTACAAGAAGAAGGTTGTGTAGTAGACATATAGCTCTTTTCTGGCGCCGTTGCCGGGGAGGTGAGTGCTTGAAGGTATATCTTTAGATCTTGCAATCGAATCTTTATGTTTCTTGTTTTATCACTAGTTTATTCTATAAAATAAAACTACAAAAAAATGGAATTGAGTTTGCCTCTTACGCTTCATCTTTTTAATATCTTTCGTGAGAATGATGGAAAAAAATTGTGCTCAATTGCTAGAAGAAGAATGTGTTAAAATGCTTGGTACCAAATATTTGAATGATGCGCATGATTGCAATGTTGTTAGTGTGAACTCCTTGAATATCCATAGTACTAATGATGATTGCACTAGTTATGATGAAAATGTCTCTTATAAGCATGTCAATTTTTGTGGAGAGCATTGGGTTTGCATAGATACACCAAATAGAGAAGATAGATATTGCAAAAGGCATAAGCATGTAGAAACTAAATTGTTGCAAGAAAGGCTAAGGGTGAGTGATGAAGAATTATATTTCCTTCGCCGTACTTGTGAACTTTGCAATGAAAGTGGTCATTTACATCTCCGATGCAAACTGTTTCATGATCGAATCGTGTCCCAAAATTGTGATGATTTGATCTCCCTTGCACATTATAATGAACTTAGTTTGATTATGGGTTATGAAGAAATGAAAAGTTTAACTAAATTTCTTCTAGAATTTGCCTGTTATAACCTTCTTGAGTCTGATCTAGAGGAAATTTATATGTATTGTGCGATGAATTGCATTGAAAATCCTTATATTGCCAATTACATAAAGAAAAGAAAGAAAATAGAAGATGATGAGAATACTAATGAAAGGGAATATACTTCCCAAACTCCTCCTATTATTTCTTATGATGAATCAGGTAATGAGGAGGAGCTTTCTATTCAACCAATCTCATCAATAAGGAGCTCAAAGAAGAAGGTTGAACCCACACATAATGTGAAGAAGAGAAAGAAAAGAAGGAGCAACAAAGGTAAAAACGTATCCCTCCCAAATGAAGTTGCTCCTACTACTCATTGTGATGATGATAATTGCTATACTATTGGTGCTATCCATACTATTAATGATGAGAGTGATTATGCTTATGATATGAAAAGGCCCAAGCTTGGTGAAGCTATGTTTGATAAGGATGAAATATTTGAGAATATATTTGCTGAAATTAATGTTTGTCCCAAGCTTGGGGATGATATGTTCAATGAATATGATATTTTTAGCATCCCAAGTTTTGATATGCAAAGTTGTTATGATGATAGCATGCCTTCTACCTATGATGATTATATTGATGAAAGTGGGTTTGGAAGAGTGTCAACTTTAGTAAGTAGTGATCCCACTATTTTGGAGGATGTTGAATCTTATAATATTTATGAAAGTGGATTTGGAAGAGTGTCAACTTTATTTAGTGATGATTCCACTATCTTGGAAGAGGTTTTAATCGATTATGATGAGAACAAAGTTGCTACTTATGATGATTATTGTGATGAAACTTATGATATAAGAAGTAGTGATTATTATATTTATAAAACTTGTCATGATTATGATTACCCTTTTTCTGAACATTACTCTTTTAATGTGGAAACAATTTTTAGTATTCGAGTCTCTTATGATACTCCCACTATTCCGAATGAGAAGAATTTTGCTTATGTGGAGAGTAGTAAATTTTCTATGCTTGTAGATCATGAAAATAATGCTTTATGTGCTGGCTATATTGTTGAATTCATTTATGATGCTACTGAAAATTATTATGAGGGAGGAACATATGCTTGTAGGAATTGCAATAATATCAAGTTTCCTCTCTATGTGTTGAAAATTTTGAAGCTATGCTTGTTTTGCCTTCCTATGCTAGTTGATTATTGTTCCCATAAGTTGTTTGCTCACAAAATCCCTATTCATAGGAAGTGGGTTAGACTTAAATGTGCTAGTCATATGCTTCATGATGCTCTCTTTATGTTTCAATTCTTATCTTTTATGTGAGCATCATTGTCATCATCACGCCTAGCTAGAAAGGCATGAAAGAAAAGCGCTTGTTGGGAGACAACCCAATATGTACCCTTACTGTTTTTGTGTGTCCACATGATTATTCTACTGTAGTAATCATGTTTTATAGCTTTTGTTTCAATAAAGTGCCAAGTAAGACCTATAGGTTAACCTATGGTCATAGTTAATTTGATTCTGCTGAAAAATAGAAACTTTGCGCGCACGAGAATATTTTTAGTAAATCACAGAAAAGTTCTTTTGCATTGATTCTTTTTTCTGTAGATCAATATACAAATGTCCTAGTACTTACTATTTTGGTAGAATTTTTGAAGTTCCATAAGTTTGCGTTAGTTACAGATTACTACACACTGTTCTGTTTTTGACAGATTCTATTTTTCGTGTGTTGTTTGCTTATTTTGATGAATCTATGGCTAGTAAAATAGTTTATAAACCATAGAGAAGTTGGAATAAAGTAGTTTTAACACCAATATAAATAAATAATGAGTTAATTACAGTACCTTTTAGTGGTGGTTTGTTTTCTTTCGCTAACGGAAATTATCAAGCATCAAATTGATCCTAGTGTCTAATGCACTTTCTATGATAGTTTTTATTATACCCAACTTGGATGCTCATCATTGTAGGACCAAATTTATAACCATAGAAAATCCCATGATGTTCTAAAAGACTCTCAAAATAATATAAGTGAAGCATGAGAGATTAACAATTTCTTCAAAATTAAGCCACCGCCGTGCTCTAAAAAAATTTAAGTGAAGCACTAGAGAAAAAACTATCTAGCTCAAAAGATATAAGTGAAGCACATAGAGTATTCTAATAAATTCTAATCATGTGGGTTTCTCCCAAAAGGTGTGTACAGCAAGGATGACTGTGGAAAACTAAAAAGTAAAGACTAATATCATACAAGACGCTCCAAGCAAAACGCATATCATATGGTGAATAAAAATATAGCTCCAAGTAAAGTTACCGATAAACAAAGAAGAAAGAGGGGATGCCTTCCCGGGGGCATCCCCAAGCTTAGGCTTTTGGCTATTCTTGAATATATTGGGGTGCCATGGGCATCCCCAAGCTTAGGCTCTTGCCACTCCTTACTCCATAGTCCATCAAATCTTCACCCAAAACTTGAAAACTTCACAACACAAAACTTAACAAAAAATCTCGTAAGCTCCGTTAGAGAAAGAAAACAAAACACCACTTCAAGGTACTGTAATGAACTCATTCTTTATTTATATTGGTGTTAAACCTACTTTATTCCAACTTCTCTATGGTTTATAAACTATTTTACTAGCCATAGATTCATCAAAATAAGCAAACAACACACGAAAAACAGAATTTATCAATAACAGAACAGTCTGTAATAATCTGTAACTAACGCAAACTTCTGGAACTTCAAAAATTCTACCAAAATAGGAAGTCCTGGGAAATTTGTCTATTGATCTAAAGAAAAAAGAATCAACGCAAAATCACGTTTCTGTGATTTTCTAAAATTATTTTCGTGCATGTAAAGTTTCTGTTTTTCAGCAGAATCAAATTAACTATCACCATCCTATAGGTTCTACTTGGCACAAACACTAATTAAAACATAAAAACACATCTAAACAGAAGGTAGATGATAAATTTATTACTAAATAGAAGCAAAAACAAAAAAACAAAGATAAAATTGGGTTGCCTCCCAACTAGCGCTATCGTTTAACGCCCCTAGCTAGGCATAAAAGCGAGGATATATCTAAGTGGTACCATCTTTGGCACTCAATTCATAAGTAAAGCACTTATAATTTTTAGGAGTTTATTTCTTTTTAGAAATGATTAAGCTCCTAGGCAAGAAATCAAGAAATGCATTTGAAGCAAAAGGTTCATTTATGATAGAGAGACAATTGGGGTGAACACTTATTGATTTGAGATCCGCATTTTCCTTACTAGAAGATTCACCCTTATTTTTAGGAACATACATTAATTTGGCAATTTTAGTAGGCGGAGTGGAAGTATTTTTCACGGATGAAAAGGCAGCCCCTAAGTTGGTAATGATATCCTCAAGTTTACCGATTCTTGAAATTTTTTGATCTATTCTTTCGTTAACTATAGGTTCTTTATCCTTAAAACCTTTCATAGTAGCTCCAACCTTAGACCCAAATTGGGTGATTTGATTATGGATCTTTTTATCCAAATTTTCAATTAACTCAATAGTAGCAATTCTATTTTCAATAATTTCAAGCCTTTGCATCACATGTTCCAAAGTTAAGATAGTTCCATTAACCAAGAGAGGTGGTGGACCAAACAAATCTAACATAGCATTATAAGCGTCAAAAGTGTGGCTACCCGAGAAATTCCCTCCGGTAATAGCATCAAGAATACATCTATTCCAAGGAGTAATGCCTACATAAAAATTGCGAAGAAGGACGGAAGTAGATTGCTTCCTAGTAGATCTATTTTGAGCATTGCAAATTCTATGCCAAGCATCCTTTAAATTTTCTCCCTCCCTTTGTTTAAAATTGAGAACTTCATGATCGGGAGTATTAACGATAATAGGAGGACTAGACATAGCGACGAGCACACAAAAGGTAAGCAAACGAGAGAGGAGATTGGGAAAAAGAGGGCGAATAAAACGGCAAGGGTGAAGTGGGGGAGAGGAAAACGAGAGGCAAATGGCAAATAATGTAAGTGCGAGGGAGATGAGTTTGTGATGGGTACTTGGTATGTCTTGACTTGAGCGAAGACCTCCCCGGCAATGGCGCCAGAAATCGCACGTTGGCGGGAGGTCGAATCTTGACTTGACTTGGTGGAAGCTTCCCCGGCAACGGCGCCAGAAATCCTTCTTGCCACGTCTTGAGCTTACGTTGGTTTTCCTTGAAGAGGAAAGGGTGATGCAACAATAGTAGCGTAAGTATTTCCCTCAGTTTTTGAGAACCAAGGTATCAATCTAGTAGGAGGCTCCTCAAAAGTCCCACACACCTACACAAACAAACAAGAACTCGCAACCAACGCAATAAAGGGGTTGTCAATCCCTTCATGGCCACTTGCGAAAGTGAGATCTGATAGAGATAATATGATAAGATAAATATATTTTTGGTATTTTATGATATAGATTGGAAAAGTAAAGATGAAACTAAAAGTAAATTGAGAGCTTATATGATAAAAGATAGACCCGGGGGCCATAGGTTTCACTAGTGGCTTCTCTCAAGATAGCATAAGTATTACGGTGGGTGAACAAATTACTGTCGAGCAATTGATAGAAAAGCGAATAATTATGAGATTATCTAGGCATGATCATGTATATAGGCATCACGTCCATGACGAGTAGACCAACTCCTGCCTGCATCTACTACTATTACTCCACACATCGACCGCTATCCAAAGATGCATCTAGAGTATTAAGTTCATAAAGAACAGAGTAATGCATTAAGAAAGATGACATGATGTAGAGGGATAAACTCATGCAAAATGATACAAACCCCATCTTTTTATCCTCGATGGCAACAATACAATACGTGCCTTGCTGCCCCTGCTGTCACTTGGAAAGGACACCGCAAGATTGAACCCAAAGCTAAGCAGTTCTCCCATTGCAAGAAAGATCAATCTAGTAGGCCAAACCAAACTGATAATTCGAGGAGACTTACAAAGATAACTTAATCATACATAAAAGAATCCAGAGGAGATTCAAATATTTCTCATAGATAAACTTGATCATAAACCCACAATTCATCGGATCTCGACAAACACACCGCAAAAAGAGTTACATCGAATAGATCTCCAAGAAGATGGAGGAGAACTTTGTATTGAGATTCAAAGAGAGAGAAGAAGCCATCTAGCTAATAACTATGGACCCGAAGGTCTGTGGTAAACTACTCACAACTCATCGGAGGCTATGGTGTTGATGTAGAAGCCCTCCGTGGTCGATTCCCCCCTCGTGAGCGCCAAAGAAAGGCTCCAAGATGGGATCTCGCGGATACAGAAGGTTACGGCGGTGGAAATAGTTTTTCGTGGTCGCTTCTGATGTTTTTGGGGTACATGGGTATATATAGGAGGAAGAAGTAGGTCGGTGGACGCTCGAGGGGCCCACGAGAAAGGGGGCGCGCCCAGTAGGGGGGGGGGGCTCCACCCTCGTGGCCGCCTCGCTTGTTTCTTGACTTTCACTCCAAGTCCTCTGGATCACGTTTGTTCCAAGAAGATCGCTCCCGAAGGTTTCATTCCGTTTGGACTCCGTTTGATATTCCTTTTCTTCGAAACACTGAAATAGGCAAAAAAACAGCAATACGGGTTGGGCCTCCGGTTAGTAGGTTAGTCCCAAAAATGATATAAAAGTGTAAAGTAAATCCCATAAACATCCAAAACCAGTAATATAATAGCATGGAACAATCAAAAATTGTAGATACGTTGGAGACGTATCAATATGAAATAGCATAATGGATCTAAACATATAATCTTCCACCAAATAAACCTTATAGCATCAACTACAAGATGTCATCAAGACTACTAGTCACCCACATGTACCAATCAGGTTCTGGTACAAAGATTGAACACAAGAGATGAACTAGGGTTTGAGATGAGATGGTGTTGTTGAAGATGTTGATGAAGATTGGCTTCCCAAAGATGAGAGGGTTGTTTGTGATGACGATGACTTTAATTTCCCCCTCCGGGAGGGAAGTTCCCCCGGTGGAATCGCTCCGCCGGAGGGCAAAAGTGCTCTGCCCAAGTTTCGCCTCGAGAAGGCGGCGCTCCGTCCCGAAAGTCCTCTCTTTGTTTTTTCTATGTCTAAAGACCTTATATACTAGAAGATGGGCACCAGAGGTGGGACAGGCTGCCCACCGCCCACCAGGGCGCGCCTGGGGGGCTGGCGCACCCTGTTGTGTTGTGGACACATGGCAGCCCCCCTCTGGTAGTTATTTTCTCCAATATTTATTATATATTCCAAAATAACTTTCCGTAAAATTTCAGCTCATTTGGAGATGTGCAGAATAGGTGATGTAGGGTGGAACCCTATGGGGTCGATCTTTCACGTTTCGAGAGGATCCCTACGAGGAACACGAAGAACGAGCGGGAGAGCATGAGGGAAATCACGAGGAAAACACAAGAGAATCACTCAAACCAACAAGATTCGATTACACATGCGCTAGATCGATGAACACAAAGAGAGATACACGATCCACGATCAACAAAGGACGATACAAGGGGTAACCGGGTTCTTCTCCGTGAGGAGGTCTTGATAGGGGCCACCCATGAGGGGGTCTTGAGGTAGGTCACTCCAAGAGGAGGTCTTGATCTCCTAGTGGAGTGGATCCATGGAGCAAAGCTCTCATATGTCTAACATATCCTTTGTTAACCCTAACAAATCACCTAGGGACGAAATATATAGGTGGCTGGAGGTAAGGGACGAGTGGAGGGGCAAAAGGGGCATCTCCGGCCAACTCATGCGAGTAGGCCCGTCTTGCAAGACTAAGTCAGCCCGTGGGCACGGGGTCCCGTCTTGCAGGGGTATCCGAAACTCTCTGGAAAGGCCGTGCGCACGGGGTCCAAAAGGCCCGTGCGCACGGGGTCCTCTGAGTCGTGCTTCTTCTTCCATCTTCTCGTCTCCGTCTTCCTTCTTGTGGCCTTGTGGTCCTTCTCCAACTCCTTCGGGGTGTTCCTCACCAGCTTGTGGTCGTCGGTCTTTGTATCTAAGGACACATAGAGCTCTTCGGTGAGGTAGCAAGCAAGTCCAATGTCTATTCATGATATTCTCGAAGAAGAGCGGGTTCACCTTAATTCTGGTAGGTCCGCTTGGGGCTTGATGAGCTATGAAGGTGTACATGGAGATGAATGTGGGATGCTCCGCATCATCCCCTCCCCCTTGGGAAATATCCGACCTCGGATCATAAACCGTATCGCCATGTACATGGTAGGCATGGATGTACCATAGGTCGATGTCGTGGCACTCCTCAACTTGAAGGTCCATAGGGTCCATCTCCAATGTCGGTCTTCCATCCAATATATGTATCATGTAGACAAGAAGAGGGAAACAACAATGAAAGTATGGCCCATCCAATATGCATATTTGAGGATGTCTCAAAGTGAAGGAGTTCACCTTTAGGAGTTTCTCAAGGATGTTGGAGTTGCGCATCTTGTATGCCTTCACATAACCAATATGTCTCGTGATGGTACCGCCTTGTGAATCCTTCGAAACGAAAGAATATGTCAAACACTTGGAAAAACAAATGAGGTTAGCGGAAATGCAAAACCTAACATTCGTGTGGTAAGATACCCAACAAGTGTATGCATCATGCTCATCATAAGAAAGGACAAGGGAGCATTTCATAGTATGGAGGCATATGATGCGAGAACAACCAAATACAATAGGCTTAATCAAACAAGCATGCTTCACAAGTAAATTGTCCAAGTCTCCAAGATCAATAAGCATAGCAAGTTGGAACTCAATATAAGGTGATATGAGAGATGCAAGTAATGGAGACAAGAGACAATAATCTATATAAATCATGTGAGAGGCATGAACATGGGTGCTATCAACCCAAGAAAGCGAGTAAGAGTGGAACTTGGGTGATGCAACCAAGCAAGTAATGATAGTGGTTGTAACACCCCGATTAATAGGTACTACAAGAATCTCTCATTAATGGCGCCATGTCATCCTTTATTCTTGTTGCTAATCTCACGTTGATTCAAAACCAATTCAAATTCAATTTTAAAATAAAGTCAAATAAATTATTTTCCTCCAAACAGTAAAACAAAAATGTTCGCTGGGTTGAAAATATCCACTGACTAAATGTCATGAGTGATTCAACATCATTTGAGATAGCTAATTTCCCCTAGGAATTAAACCAGTTCAAAATCAGCATTTTTTAAATGCTTTTCCAATTGTGAAAAATCCAAATCATTTCAAACTCCTCCCAAACTTTTTGTGGCAGGTGCCAAATATTGTCATGTATTTATTTGGCAAAGTCCCACATTTTTCAGAACTCCTTTTAGCAGCTCAAATATTGCATAGCATTTTTTTCTGTAAAAAGAAAAGAGCAAAAGAAAGGAAAAGGGGGAGAGAGAGAAAAGGCCCCTAACCCCCCCTGGGCCTAACCCTCCGGGCTAAGCCCAACAGGCCATGTGGCCCACTACCCCTCCCCTGTCGTCTCCCACCTCCCACTGTTCGACCGACCGGGTGCCTCAGCACCACCCGACCACCTCGCCGGCCTCGCTGGGAGAGGATAAGGGCGACGCCTCGGGCTCCCCTCGTCTCCCCTCACCCACTCGCCCTCCCCACTTGGCCGCCCACTCCCCCTTGCACTCCCTCGCCCTCTCCGCTCTCTCCCTCGCTCTCCAGATCCCCTCCTCACCTCACCGAGCGCCGTCGTCGCCATGGCTGCGCCATAACCGCGGCCACCGGCCACCCCGCGCCGTCTGCGCATGTCAAGTAGCGCCGGCGCCTTCACCTACGTTGCCTACGCCCTTGGATCGGAGCGGGGGAGCTCCACTGTCGCCGCACGCATCGTCTTCTTCCTCGACGGCCGCCGGCGATCCCCTTCTTCCCCAACGACGTTCTGCAGCTCCTAAACCATCACGGGCCTACGTGTGAGCCGCGCGGTGAGCTTCTACGTCTCATGCTCCCCTTCATTAGCCTCTTCACGCGCCGTAGCTCCCTGGTCGCCGTTGCCATGAGCCCGTCCCCGCGGATCGCCTCGCCGCCGTGGCCATAGCCCCTGTCGCGCTCACCTAGGCACGGCATCGAGCTCCTCATGCTCCCATGAGCCCAACGAGCTCGAGCCCGTGCCTCCCCGTGCCCTCTAGACTCGTTTCCGACCGCGGCCGAACGTCGGCGTACGCCCGACCTCTCGCCGTCGTCGTTCTAACCCGTTACGGGCCGCGCCGCCACAATAGATGGACGCGGCGTTGAACGCCCGACCCAACGCGCACGCGCACGCCCCCTCCCGTGCCTCTTAGCGCCGTCCCTGATGAGCGCCCGAACGCACAACCGCGGACCTCGTCGCCGGCGATGTTTCCGGCCAGGTCCGGTGATGCCACCACCACCAACCGACGCGCGGTCGAGTGACCGTTCGAACGCACCCACGCACGCCTGAAACCGAGCCCCGTAGCACGATTCCGGCCAACTCCGGCGAGGCGCCGCCACTGTTTTGGTCGCCGGAGTCACTCCGGCGCCGGCCGCTGACATGGCTGGCCTGGGGCCACCCTGAGCCATCGCGAGTGGGCCCCGTCAGGTCCCGATTGGCTGACTGGTTGACCCGATCAGCTGCTGATCGAGTAGCCCGATTACCACGGACACGCGGGCCCCACCGCCTATTTTAAATAATTAAAATGTTTTAATAATTAAAACCTAATTAGTTACTAATTAGAGACTGACATGTGGGCCCAGTGGCTATTTAAACTCAGGTCAGTTTAATTTAAAATCTGTTAATTACTGTGGCTGACATGTGGGCGCCACACATGCAGTTTATTTGGTCGGTGACTACATTGGCGTCTTGACGTCGACATTGCGTCATGCTGATGTCATAATTCTCTTTTCTGTTTATATAAATAAATCCAGAATATGGTTTAATCTTTGAAAATTCATAGAAATTAAACCGTAACTTGGATAAAAATGTTTTCTATATGAAAGTTGCTCAGAAAAATCCAACGAATCCGAATATGCGGTCCGTTCATCTGTGACATGCCCCTAGCATGCTGAACATGGAACATACCCCCTCCGGTCATCTCAGATGACCACAGTCCGAGCAGGAATATATTCCCGGTTGAATTCCCCCTTCACCTTTATCGTGTAGCCTTACGTTAGGTCACACCCGGCACAACATATTGCCACGTTATGCTTTGTGATGCTATGTTTGCTTTATATTTACTGTTTCTTCTCCCTCTTCTCTCCGATAGACCCCGAGACCGATGCCGTCCCTGTGATGGACTACGTGGACGACTAACCCTCCTTGCCAAAGCAACCAGGCAAGCCCCCCCTTTGATCATCCCGATATCGCCCATTCCATTCTCTCATGCTTGCATTAGATTTTGCTACTGTTATTGTTTGCTCCTATTCTGATGCATAGCCTGCTTTTGTATCTGCTGTTGTACCTTACCTGCTTATCTTAAACTACTTAGTATAGGTTGGTTAGTGATCCATCAGTGACCCCCACTTTGTCCCGACTGCCCCGCTGGATTATCAGAAGACCCGATCAACGGGATGGAAGACCAGGCCCCGGCACCGCACATCACTTTCCCCTTAGTTGCTCGACAATACTGGGTTACTATCGAGTACCGAGGGTGAGACCTCATCAGTACTTCTGATGTTAACCCTGTAGTGTTGCTATTCGGTCGTGGTCATCAAGGGTGATTTCCTATTTAACCACTTCCGATACGACTCTGTCGTGCAACCCCTCAAGTGTGGACCTCGAGGGTGAATCCTCTTACGTTCACCTTGATGATTACATCGAGTGGAATTCACCGGGGGTGATTCCTCAGGCTTTCCTTGATGTTTATACACACGTTACTATGATTACTATGACTTTACGAGCCATGTTACTAAAGACGGGTCGAATTCCACGAGGGGTACCCGAGCTTAATTGCGAGTGATGTGGAGTCGGGTTGACCTGGAGGGTGCCCGCGAGATAATTATGAGGCGTGGCCGGGCATTCTTAGCCCTTGCCGCAAGTCCTCGAGACGGGGCAACAGGGTCACACCTTTCGTGAGTCTATGCTTGTGACCGCGCGCTCCTAATCCACTACGATTTGGATATTTGATCCAAGGGGCCTCTGTCCTGATAGCACTAACCATCACGTGGGCATAGTATGGGCGTTCCGCGTCGTATACATCAGCCGAATCTTAATAGGCGTCGTGGCCGGCGGCCTTGTGCCGGGTTGGACTGGTAAGCTCCTGCCTTTTTAGGGAGGTAGCTAGGTCTGCTCATCGCCCACGCATAGCGTCTTGGCGGGGAGTTCGGGCGATGGCCGATGACCCCTGGGGGCATATGTTTAGTCCGACGTGCTGACCTCTCAATTAAGCCTAGGTCGGGTTGCGGCGTATTGTTTGGCCGAGGCCAGGCATGATCCAGGAAAGTGTGTCCAGCCGGAGTTAATCGAGCGTGGTGGGTAAGTTGGTGCACCCCTGCAGGGAAGAAAACGTCTATCGATAGCCTGTCCTACGGCAACGGACACTTGGAGTTGTATCCCGATCGATACAACTAGAACTGGATACTTATGATGAGAATTGGATGGTGATGAGAATTGGATTGTGATGATAACTGGATAGTATGGCTCTGGGATTGCTTTCTTGCAGGGAGTCAAGAAAGGATCTCCGGCCGAGGTTGATAACACTACTACTTTACTTTATGCTACTCTACTCCCTCCTGTTGCTGCAAGATGGTGGTTTCCAGAAGATGCTAGTCTTCGATATGATACCAATGCATATGTAGTGTAGATCCTTGCTTGCGAGTACTTTGGATGAGCCTCACTGTTGCTTTGCTCCCCCTTTTCCCCCCTTCTTCTTCTTTCCGGTTGATGGAACCAGACGGTGGAGCCCAGGATCCAGACGACACCACCGACGACTACTACTACCCCGAGGGTGCCTACTACTACGTGAAGATCGCCGACGACCAGGAGTAGTTAGGAGGCTCCCAGGCAGGAGGCCTTGCCTTTTCGATCGATGTTGCTTTTGTGCTAGCCTTCTTAAGGCAATCTTGCCTAACTTATGTCTGTACTTAGATATTGTTGCTTCCGCTGACTCTTGTGTATTCGTGCTTATGTATTCGAGCCCTCGAGTCCCCTGGCTTGTAATATAAAGCTTTTATTATTTTAATTTGTGTCTAGAGTTGTGTTGTGATATCTTCCCGTGAGTCCTTGATCTTGATCGTACACATTTGCGTGTATGATTAGTGTACGATTGAATCGAGGGCGCCAGAAGTTGGTATCAGAGCCGACTGCCTGTAGGTAGCCCCCCTTCCAACTCCTTGGCCGAAGTTGAGTCTAGTCAATGAAAAACTTTTACTAACTTGGCTGTGTGGCTTACGGGCCCACGTCGCCATTGGGTGGTATTAGGACCATTTATTCCTTTTCCTTACTCTGGGATTCTGATCTCTCGTCTATACGGGTTAAACATTTTACTAACTATGACATTAGGTTCTCTCACCCACTTCCTCCCGGAGAGCCCCGACATTACCGCTGATCGCTTGCTTCGCCAGAAGATTCTGCAGATACTCCTCGATGTTTTTCGAGACCACAGCCTTACTTGCCTTGCGCTTCGACCATAGATAATCCCCGTGAATAACATCCTTGCCGCTTGTACCATCATACCCAGTTTCTCCTATTATTACAAGATGTACTCTCCGTTGTTTCGATAATCCTTTGTGCCTTCTGCCCTGCGGTTTCTTTTTGCACTACGGATAATTCGCTGAACCCGTTCATCCCCAGTTGTTCACATGCTTTCCAAAATACTTGGAAATGCTATGTGATCTTTCGAAAATCCTCTGCAGCCTATTGCTCTTGATTCTCCTTGCACCTTGCATTAGGATTAATTCCATATGTCTAGCAATATTCTTTAAAATTCTTTGTGGCTGTCATTCTGTTCCTATGGATTCAACGTGTGAGCGAATACTCGCAATTATCAATTAATCCTTGGAAATTTTATTTCCGGCTTCGACATGGCTCCTGTTATGAGCTGGTTCTTGCCCAATCAAGACTTGATCGGGTGCATATTTAAGTCTATTCAACTTACTCATCTTTTGATCAGAGCCTCTGCTTCTGAACCTTCGACTTGAAATCATAACTCCTTTGTACTCAAGCATCGAATTATTCAGATGTTTCTATAATCCAATGCCTTTGCATTCCTTCCTTCTTCTGATTGAGTACTGATACTCACATCAGATCCATTAAGGACCGCTGAATCCTTTCTTGGATTATTATCCACTAGTCTCCTTCATATTCAAAATTTGTGCGCTCTTCCCCTGATACATATTGCCTTTGGTAAATTGTACCATCTGCTTTGACTCCGATACTCTGCTTTTGAACTCGTATCTTTTGCTTGGTTGATGGTTGTATAGATTCATAAAAATGCCCCGATGGGTTGAACTTATGCCTTCCATAATCCGTGTGAACCCGAGAGTTCTCACGAGTCTTAATCTTCTGGTACTTCGCCAGATAAATCCTCTGCACTACATTTTCTTCGAAAAACGAGGAGTGAATGAAAGGTTATGCATTGAAGAAGTGGGAGACGACCTTGAACCCTTGTGTTCATGCCCATGGACCCGATGTAGAACTTATCATGGAAGCTGCTCATAAAAATAATTATTTCTTTGGTACAAGCTCAGCTTGTATCTATGAATTGATCCTTTGCAATCGTGGTTCCGACCATATTTCCTCCTTGATTCCATTTACCGGATAAGTTAAAATACTTATCCTCTGCAAATCATTCCCCCGTCCAACCTCTACTCCAATTTACCTTCCGGCATTACACCTATTACCTGATATTGGGAAGTTTTATACCCCATAACATCATTCCTAGCCTGATCGGCTATATTTTTATCATGTCAACTTTTAACTGTGCTACCTGATCCTTCTTCCCGGAGCACAATTTTTGACGATGAGCTAAGCCTACATCGACTTTCCTCGTCATATCATTTTGTCTTGAATAGCAAACTTAATTTTGAGTTTGTGTCGTACCCGTGGTTCCAATAACCTTTCGCTTCATCATTCCTTTGACTTGATTTCATCGCCGATCGATTACATCTTCATGAAATCTCTCGACAAATGTGTCATGATCATCATCAACATTCTAAGCTCTCCCATGATATCAATCGAATTCATGATGAGAAATACAATCCTTGCCCCTCGATGATTTAAGTTATCATCGACAACATTCTTGCCTTCCCCAACACAAACTTGTTCACATAATTTTGGGAATACATCCTTTTTGACATGTCGATGGATTGTTGCTGGGCCCGTCGGCCACACCCTAATCTTTTCCTTGCTGAAATTGTATGGCATATTTTCTAAGTTGTTTCCGATGGATCCTTTGTGTATCTGAAGTCTGACCTTTCCCTGATGACCATGTCAACACTATCCCGAAACATGTGTGTGGTACTCCGATCATCAACAAGAACATTGGGAGCGCAATGCTAACTATTCTTGATCAATTATCCAAACACCATTGTATGGGTAAACCTCATAAATTCCTTGCCCCTAAACGGTTTAATACTTGGAGTCCAATCATGCTCTGCCTTTCTTTGGGAAAGTTATACTCTAATACTTGGGTATAAACATCTTTCCTTTCCATTGGTCTGATTATCATAATAATCACATATTCCTTTCCATTGTTTTGTTTAACCTATCTTGTGATCCATATGTTCTAAGCAGTAATAGTTCCGGCTTATGTAAACACCTCGGTGTACAATTTGTCAGTAAGACCTTGTTATTATTGATGTTGACATTCCGGTAACCACCGATGGATGAGAACTTTGCCTATTGGTCTGCCTCGTTCAACGAGCAGGAACATAGTTATCTCCGTCCCTCGCCCTTGGTACCAACGTTGTTGACAACATAATTGACAGTCTATCATCTCACATGCCTTGCTATCGGCCCCCTTTCTACTTTTAACCCACATTGTGGGCTCATAACCCACAGTTCCACAGGATCGAAGCCTGACTCTCCTGTACAACCTTGGTGCCAAAGTATCTTATGCTCTTGGCTTTGTGTGTTATCATGAGCCACCCTCCGAGAGATGATCTATTCCCAATGCTCTGAACCCCCTTCTCACACTCTGTTCAGGTATCGATCATTTGTCCATTCGCTTGAAACTTCCTATTGTACCTTCATATTTGCTCTCGATGTTTTCTTAAGTTTCAACTCGAGAGATACTTCTACCACATTCCCTGAATTATTCTCCAGATAATTAACCCTATAAGTGTCAGTTCTTCTGAAGTTGCTCTTTACTTCCCCACCTAAATCTCGGGACGAGATTTCTTGTAGTGGAGGAGATTTGTAACACCCCGATTAACCGTACTCGATAATCTCATTAATGGCGCCATGTCATCATCATTCTTGTTGCTAATCTCACATTGATTCAAAACCAATTCAAATTCAATTTTAAAATAAAGTCAAATAAATTATTTTCCTTCAAACAGTAAAACAAAAATGTTCGCTGGGTTGAAAATATCCACTGACTAAATGTCATGAGTGATTCAACATAATTTGAGATAGCTAATTTCCCCTGGGAATTAAAGCAGTTCCAAATCATCATTTTTTAAATGCTTTTCCAATTGTGAAAAATCCAAATCATTTCAAACTCCTCCCAAACTTTTTGTGGCAGGTGCCAAATATTGTCATGTATTTATTTGGCCAAGTCCCACATTTTTTAGAACTCCTTTTGGCAGCTCAAATATTGCATAGCATTTTTTCGGTAAAAAGAAAAGAGCAAAAGAAAGGAAAAGGGGAGAGAGAGAGAAAAGGCCCCTGACCCCCCTGGGCCTAACCCTCCGGGCTAAGCCCAACAGGCCATGTGGCCCACTACCCCTCCCCTGTCGTCTCCCACCTCCCACTGTTCGACCGACCGGGCGCCTTGGCGCCACCCGACCACCTTGCCGGTCTCGCCGGGAGAGGATAAGGGCGATGCCTCGGGCTCCCCTCGTCTCCCCTCACCCACTTGCCCTCCCCACTTGGCCGCCCACTCCCCCTTGCACTCCCTCGCCCTCTCCGCTCTCTCCCTCGCTCTCCAGATCCCCTCCTCACCTCACCGAGCGCCGTCGTCGCCATGGCTTCGCCATAGCCGCGGCCACCAGCCACCCCGCGTCGTCTGTGCATGTCAAGTAGCGCCGGCGCCTTCACCTATGTTGCCTACGCCCTTGGATCGGAGCGGGGGAGCTCCACTGTCGCCGCACGCATCGTCTTCTTCCTCGACGGCCGCCGGCGATCCCCTTCTTCCCCAACGACGTTCTGCAGCTCCTAAACCATCACGGGTCTACGTGTGAGCCGTGCGGTGAGCTTCTCCATCTCCTGCTCCCCTTCATTAGCCTCTTCGCGCGCCGTAGCTCCCTGGTCGCCGTTGCCATGAGCCCGTCGCCGCGGATCGCCTCGCCGCCGTGGCCATAGCCCCTGTCGCGCTCACCTGGGCACGGCATCGAGCTCCTCATGCTCCCATGAGCCCAACAAGCTCGAGCCCGTGCCTCCCTGTGCCCTCTAGCCTCGTTTCCGACCGCGGCTAAACGCCGGTGTCCGCCCGGCCTCTCGCCGTCGTCGTTCTAGCCTGTTACGGGCCGCGCCGCCACCATAGATGGACGCGGCATCAAACGCCTGCCCCAACGCGCACGCGCACTCCCCCTCCCGTGCCTCTTAGCGCCGTCCCTGATGAGCGCCCGAACGCACCGCCGCGGACCTCGTCGCTGGCGACGTTTCCGGCCAGGTCCGGCGATGCCACCACCTCCACTCGACGCGCGGTCGAGTGACCGTTCGAATGCACCCACGCACGCCCGAAACCGAGCCCCGTAGCACGATTCCGGCCAACTCCGGCGAGGCGCCGCCACTGTTTTGGTCGCCGGAGTCACTCCGGCGCCGGCCGCTGACGTGGCTGGCCTGGGGCCACCCCAGAGCCACTGCCAGTGGGCCCCGTGGGTCCCAGTTGACTGGGTTGACCCAGTCAACTGCTGACCAGGTAGCCCAGTGCCACTGACACGCGGGCCCCACCGCCTATTTTAAATAATTAAAATGTTTTAATAATTAAAACCTAATTAGTTACTAATTAGGGACTGACATGTGGGCGCAATGGGTATTTAACCTCAGGTCGGTTTAATTTAAACTCTGTTAATTACAGTGGCTGACATGTGGGCGCCACCTGTCTGGTTTGACTGGTCAGCCGACCTGTTGACCTGCTGACGTCAGCATTGCATCATGCTGATGTCATAATTCTCTTTTCTGTTTATATAAATAAATCCAGAGTATGGTTTAATCTTTGAAAATTCATAGAAATTAAACCGTAACTCGGATAAAAATGGTTTCTATATGAAAGTTGCTCAGAAAAATCCAACGAATCTGAATACACAGTCCGTTCATCTATCACATGCCCCTAGCATGCTGAACATGGAACATTCCCCCTCCGGTCATCTGTCTGACACAGGTCCGGAACCGGGAATACATTCCCGGTTGAATTCCTCCTTCACCTTTATTGTGTAGCCTTACGTTAGGTCACACCCGGCACAGCATATTGCCACGTTAAGCTTTGTGATGCTATGTTTGCTTTATATTTACTGTTTCTTCCCCCTCTTCTCTCCGATAGACTCCGAGACCGATGCCGCCCCTGTGATCGACTACGTGGACGACTAACCCTCCTTGCCAGAGCAACCAGGCAAGCCCCCCCTTTGATCATCCCGATATCGCCCATATCATTCTCACATGCTTGCATTAGATTTTGCTACTGTTATTGTTTGCTCCTATTCTGATGCATAGCCTGCTTTTGTATCTATTTGTTGTACCTTACACCTTATCCTAAACTGCTTAGTATAGGTTGGTTAGTGATCCATTAGCGACCCCCACTTTGTCCCGACTGTCCCGCTGGATTATCAGAAGACCCGATCAACGGGATCGAAGACCAGGCCCCGGCACCGCACATCACTTTCCCCTTAGTTGCTCGACAATACTGGGTTACTATCGAGTACCGAGGGAGAGACCTCATCGATTTCCGATGTTAACCTGTAGTGTAGCTATTCGATTAGTGGTCATCGAGGGTGATTTCCTCTTTAACCACTTCGATACGACTACGTCGTGCAACCCCTCAAGTGTGGACCTCGAGGGTGAATCCTCTTACGTTCACCTTGATGATTACATCGAGTGGAATTCACCGGGGGTGATTCCTCAGGCTTTCCCCTTGATGTTTATACACATAGTTACTATGATTACTATGACTTTACACTGAGCCATGTTACTAAAGACGGGTCGACCACGAGGGGTACCCGCGCGAGCTTAATTGCGAGTGATGTGGAGTCAGGTTGACCTGGAGGGTGCCCGCGAGATAATTACAAGGCGTGGCCGGGCATTCTTAGCCCTTGCCGCAAGTCCTCGAGACGGGGCAACGGGGTCACACCTTTCGTGAGTCTCTGCTTGTTACCGCGCGCTCCTAATCCACTACGATTTGGATATTTGATCCAAGGGGCCTCTGGCCTGATAGCACTAACCATCACGTGGGCATAGTATGGGCGTTCCGCGTCGTATACATCAGCCAAATCTTAATAGACGTCAGCGACTGAGCGGCGCGCGCCGGGTTGGACTGGTAAGCTCCTGCCTTTTTAGGGAGGTAGCTAGGTCTGCTCACCGGCCGCCCACGCAACATGCAGGAGTTCCCAGGGCGATGGCCCATGACCCCTGGGGGCATAGGTTTAGTCCGGCGTGCTGACCTCTCAAGCCTAGGTCGGGTTGCGACGTATTGTTTGGTCGAGGCCGGGCATGACCCAGGAAAGTGTGTCCGGCCGAAGTTAATCGAGCGTGGTGGGTAAGTTGGTGCACCCCTGCAGGGAAGAAAACATCTATCGATAGCCTGTCCTACGGTAACGGACACTTGGAGTTGTATCCCGATCGTTACAACTAGAACTGGATACTTATGATGAGAATTGGATGGTGATGAGAATTGGATTGTGATGATAACTGGATAGTATGTCTCTGGGATTGCTTTCTTGCAGGGAGTCAAGAAAGGATCTCTGGCCGAGGTTGATAACACTACTACTTTACTTTATGCTACTCTACTCCCTCCTGTTGCTGCAAGATGGTGGTTTCTAGAAGATGCTAGTCTTCGATAGGACTAGGCCTTCTCTCTATTCTGGAATTTCTGCAGCTCAGTCCACATATACAGCCCATTTCATTGATACCGATGCATATGTAGTGTAGATCCTTGCTTGCGAGTACTTTGGATGAGTACTCACTGTTGCTTTGCTCCCCCTTTTCATCCTTTCTTCTTCTTTCCGGTTGATGCAACCAGACGGTGGAGCCCAGGATCCAGATGACACCACCGACGACGACTACTACCCCGAGGGTGCCTACTAATACGTGAAGACCGCCGACGACCAGGAGTAGTTAGGAGGCTCCCAGGCAGGAGGCCTTGCATTTTCGATCGATGTTGCTTTTGTGCTAGCCTTCTTAAGGCAATCTTGCCTAACTTATGTCTGTACTTAGATATTGTTGCTTCCGCTGACTCTTGTGTATTCGAGCTTATGTATTCGAGCCCTCGAGGCCCCTGGCTTGTAATATAAAGCTTGTATTATTTTAATTTGTGTCTAGAGTTGTGTTGTGATATCTTCCCGTGAGTCCTAGATCTTGATCGTACACATTTGTGTGTATGATTAGTGTATGATTGGATCGAGGGTGTCACAGTGGTCAAGTCAAGCAAGCTAGTAGTGCGAAGATGCAACGTACTAGAAGGAATCATGGCAAACATGTCATGGGTGCAAATAGTGTTCATGGATAATTCACATGACATAGCACAAGCATGAAAGCAAGATAGGATGGAAGTATCATTAATGTATTGGCGAGAGGCCATATGTAAATAGCAATGGGTCATCATGACTCTCCCAACACAACAAGCATCAATACCATGGGGCACATGATAAACATGGCAATAGTAACAAGGATCTCCACCAAGCATGCAAATACACATAGAAGTGGCATAATGATGAAACATGGGTAGATGCAAGCAAGGGTCAAAATTGCATGGCAAAGGCATAGAAGCAAGCATAACATGCAAAGTGAACACGGGAAAATGAGCATAAGGTGACAAGTGGTAAATGGCCCATTGCCGTGTGAGAGCCAAGTAGAAGAGATGAGCGTAGTCCTTGCGCGAAGGGGGCGGTGGTAAGGATAGTCCACGGGATCCCAAAGCACCATTGCTCTCAAGAGCTCGTTTCATCAACTCATGGGATTGAGAATTTGACGAGTAAACGTGAGTACCTACACAAAACAAAGACAAAGGAAAAATGGTGTGTGCGTGGTAGATGTACACATCATCCATTATGATGCGCACGTGCGTGTGTTGGTTAGCACCAAATATCCAATGCTCAAATAAATGAGATGCGTGATATAGAAACATGTCATCTATCATGATAGGTTTGTTGTTATGTATAGCATAATGGAGACTCAAATTGTGTAATGCATCACGAGCAATATCTAGAGCATTGTGAGGAATGGTATGTATGTGGTGCACACAAGGGAAGTAATCATGCGATACACAATAATTGTCATGGCATGGCATATGAGATGAATTGCACAAATTTTGCAAAGGAAGCATAGCAATATCATCGCAAGAGAAACAAAAGCCAATGACCATCATCATGTCATCTATGCCATAAGTGCAAATGGGATTGATTTTAATGGGGCATGCATAGTTACTATGTTGAGATTGAAATGAGGCACTATGAGAGATCTCACTCATAGCATATGACAAGTTCAATGGATTGTCAAACATGATGTGACCAAAAGAATTTTCACATGATATCCTATGAAGCATAGAATCACAACTAGGCAACTCAACATGATCATCATCATATTTATCATAAATGGGTAAGTCATGACATGAAGAATGCGCACTAGCATGAAGCATGGGCATAGGTGTGTCAACATCATCGGAGCAATCGATGTCAAGAGAGTCCACTAGTGGGACAAGAGAAGTACCATCATCTATATTACCTTTGGAGCATCGCTCATGTGTTGTAGGTGAGGTGTTGAAGATCGTCTCATTGTCATCTTCATCTTGATGGGACCATGTGTGGGGTGCATCATCGTCCACCATGGCCATCGTTGTCTCCAATGGAGGGATGGACTGGTCGAGGATAGGCATGTCGTCATGTAGGAGACCTAGCACCAAAGAAGAAAACACACTAGGAGTAGAGGTTAAGTCGTTAGAAATCATAGTGGCCTCACATGCCGTGTCAACTACCTCACTCACTAAGTGTTGTGGCTCACTCACTCCCTCTTGGATGCTCTCACTCATATGGTTGGTGGAGTCACTCAAATGGCTCTCAACCTCACATAGGATGTGTGGCATGCTCTCATGTGTGGGGCTAGTAGTGGTCACACTCATCCTCTCATAGGAAATGCACTCAATGTCATATATGGTGGAGTCACTCGTCTCACTCATGGATTGGTGGCTCTCCTCACATGGCAATTGGGTCATCTCATGATATGTGGGTGTCGGGAAGATGTTGGTGCAAATGTCTCCATGCTCAACTACTATCGTCGCCTTGGTTGAAGGGATAGTCCCATGCTCAACCTTCTTGTCACCGTCTTGTTGTTGGAGGCCCATATGATGTGGCACCTCATAGCTCGTCTCCATGACCGAAGGGAATTTCCCATGCTCGGCCATCTTCCTTGAGGGGCTTCCGAAGATGGAAGTGTCACCCTCGCTTGTAGGTAGTCGCCTTGGACTTGGTAAAGTCAATGTAGGCAAACTCACGGGAAGTAGGCGAAGATGCCATACGTCCAAAGGAGAAGATGCCTTGATAGCACTTGGCAAAGATGCCAAAGTGGTTGGTGTAGTAGCCGTCGCGTTCTCGTGGTGGTGCTTGTCTTGCGGTCTTCTTTTGTGCTCTTGAAGCTTGGACGTGGCGTGAAGTAGGGCTTGTTGGGACTTGTGCATTTGCGCTTGTGGAGCATCTTCATGATGATGATGTCGTTGTCATGCTTGAGCTCGTAGGAGATGTTGTTCGTCGTCGTCGTGCACATGTTGCTTGGAGGTGACTTGCCCTTCATGACGATGTTGATCACGAACATGATGGTGGTCGCCATGTAGATGTGGACGTGGACGACTTGCGCTTGCATCGCTTGGGCGCTCCGAAGACTTGTGGCTTGAACGTCGCCGCCTTGAAGATGACGAAGGGGAAGAAGACTTGATCAAGGCCCGAATCTCCTCCATCCTTGCATCTTGCTCCTCCTTTTGTGCGGAAAGCTTGTTGTCGATGTAGTCCCTTTTCCTTGCTTCGGAGAGATGAATGTCGATGGGGAGGTTCTCGATGCGCTCTTGCAAGGTAGATTGTGCGCCTTGCACTTGTCGTTGTAGATCGAAGATAGACGCTTTGGTGATGTAGTTGTTCACGCCGTCGTTGTTGTCGAAGACCGGAGATGAAATGCCTTGCCTATCCATCACAAGACTCGAGCAAATATGAGAGGGAGAAAGAGAAGAACTTATACCAAATGTACCTTGACCGATGTTGAAAATGAATCAATGGTCACTCAATGTGTAACAAGGAAATAGCACAATTGGTACCAGATCTTGTCAATTCTCACACCTACACAAATAAGGCTTATGGTGGAGCTCGGTGAGGATAGTGGCATAAAAATTTGATGCAAAATGTTAGCAAGAGTCAATAATGTTGAAAGACATTCACAAATTCGCAAGTGAAACAAGTAGACCAATAGCAAAGAATGGCACACGGAAACACACACACGGATAGATAAATGGGGTCGTGCAACCAAGGAATGAGCTCAAATTGTGGAATCCACCAAAAGCGCTTCGTGTTGCACAACTCAAGAGAGACGCTAGCACGATTGCTCAATAGGCGGATACGACACTTGTGCACAACCTATAAGATGCAAAATCGATAAACTTTCTATCCCAAGTATGCTATATATGTATGGTTCCCGGTGTTTGATCCAAGATGATCGGATATGATAGTCTTATATGCAATGGGGTATGATGCTATGGCACTTGCTTACAAGCTTCTTTGCTCTCTTTTCTTTTGCTTAAAATCTTTTTTTCTATGGCCACTTTTGCACAATGCACAAACCAAGATAGCTATTGTGTATATGCGGGAACGATATTGTGACACAATGGATGATATGATACCAATATGATATGGTATGTATGCAATGGATGCTGTAGATCAATGATCACTAATGTTCACAAGAAACGATGCCGGCAATACTCAAATGTCTAGTCTCGATAGGCAAATAGCATAAAATGGGCTAGGGGTTATTAATGCAATTGCAAGGGGAATATACAATGGTGTCGTCGAGGTTACCGTCCTTTGCGATGATGAGTGGCGGTGTTCTTGATGTAGATACCAAAATGATGGAGACTCGTCCCTAAGTAGCCGAAACACCTTAGGAAACGGAAAAACCGCGAACTCAAAATCTCAAATGACAAATGTCAAATGGTGGTAGCGGGAAGCGGTGGTGGTTGCACTCGGCAATGCGGAAGTGAAATGATGGGTTATGCGAGTCAATGTTGAAGTTGTCGTCCCTAAGTAGCCGAAACACCTTAGGAGACACAACACACAACCCAAACAAGCTCAAACAAAATTGGTTTAAGTTGGGATGGTGGAAGTGTATGGTGGGCAAGTCTATGTGGAAATGGTGGTGGTTGTTGATGAAGAAGCAACCGTCCCTAAGTAGCCTAAACACCTTAGGAGACTCAAGTCACCACTCAAACAATCTCAAGTGCTAAATGGAGCAAAATGGGTTAGGTTGCGGAAGGCTATTGTGGTTTTGCGAATGATATGGTGGAAGACCTAGTTAAAGAAGCCAAAATGTCAAAATTTTGGTGGAGTCAAATGGTTTTGGTGCCTATCTAGGTGGATGGTGGATGTCAATAGCTACTCAACGGGCTAAAGAACGCGAAAATCAGACTCCGGATGTGGAAGTTATGGACAAAACGGTGAAATGCACGTGGCTGGCCTGGGGGGTCGTCTTGCAGGGTAGGAGCCGTGGGCACGAGGTCCCGTCTTGCAGTACACACACACCGAGGGCACGGGGTCACCTGGGACATGCGGGTTTTGGCGAATTTCTTCCCGATTTGGGCAGCAAGATGAATGATCTCGTGGCTGGTGTGTAGCTGGGGTGGAAGGGCGAAGGTACAGCGGCATGAACGCACTGGAAGGGTCGTGCGCACGGGGTCTGGCTGGCCCGTGTGCACGGGGTCCTCTGAGAGCGGACGAACTGCTCCGGATCCGTGGCAAATCTCGAATCTGAGGTCAAAATCGAAGGGTGGAAGGTAGGGGAAGGTGGTAGAGGGGTGTATCTACTTGCTAAACACCAAATCCATGGATCAAATCCAACAAAATCTCATCAAAACCAACAAATCACAAAAAAAAATTGGGGCTATTTTTGGTGGGAAAATTTTCGAATTTAGGACAAAAACAACAAAATCAAGCTAGAAAACATGGGGTAGGGGCTCCAAAAACGTGATCAACGTGGCTCATGATACCATATGATGTAGGGTGGAACCCTATGGGGTCGATCTTTCACGTTTGGAGAGGACCCCTACGAGGAACAGGAAGAACGAGCAGGAGAGCACGAGGGAAATCACGAGGAAAACACAAGAGAATCACTCAAACCAACAAGATTCGATTACACATGCGCTAGACCGATGAACACAAATAGAGATACACGATCCACGATCAACAAAGGACGATACAAGGGGTAACCGGGTTCTTCTCCGTGAGGAGGTCTTGATAGGGGCCACCCATGAGGGGGTCTTGAGGTAGGTCACGCCAAGAGGAGGTCTTGATCTCCTAGTGGAGTGGATCCATGGAGCAAAGCTCTCAGATGTCTAACATATCCTTTTCTAACCCTAATAAATGACCTGGGGACGAAATATATAGGTGGCTGGAGGTAAGGGACGAGTGGAGGGGCAAAAGGGGCATCTCCCGGCCAACTCGCAGGTAGGCCCGTGCGCACGAGCTAAGTCAGCCCCGTAGGCACGGGGGTCC
The DNA here is from genome assembly GCA_021605145.1 of Aegilops bicornis. NCBI lineage: Eukaryota > Viridiplantae > Streptophyta > Magnoliopsida > Poales > Poaceae > Aegilops > Aegilops bicornis. Next base: position 191,428,412 of record CM038670.1, read on the forward strand.
CGTGTGATGACCCACAAGTATAAGGGATCTATCATAGTCCTTTCGATAAGTAAGAGTGTCGAACCCAACGAGGAGCAGAAGGAAATGATAAGCAGTTTTCAGCAAAGTATTCTCTGCAAATCTTGAAATAAGTGGTAACAGATAGTTTTGTGATAAGGTAAATTGTAACGAGCAACAAGTAACAAAAGTAAATAAGGTGCAGCAAGGTGGCCCAATCCTTTTTGTAGCAAAGGACAAGCCGGAACAAACTCTTATAATATGAAAAGCGCTCCCGAGGACACATGGGAATATCGTCAAGCTAGTTTTCATCACGCTCATATGATTCGCGTGAGGTCCTTTGTTAATTTGAGATGTGGGTGGACCGGTGCTTGGGTGTTGTTCTTACTTGAACAAACATCCCACTTATGATTAACCTCTATTGCAAGCATCTGCAACTACAACAAAAGTATTAAGGTAAACCTAACCATAGCATGAAACATATGGATCCAAATCAGCCCCTTACGAAGCAACGCATAAACTAGGGTTTAAGCTTACATCACTCTAGCAACCCATCATCTACTTATTACTTCCCAATGCCTTCCTCTAGGCCTAAATAATGGTGAAGTGTTATGTAGTCGACGTTCACATAACACCACTAGAGGTTAGACAACATACATCTCATCAAAATATCGAATCTAATACCAAATTCACATGACTACTAATAGCAAGACTTCTCCCGTGTCCTCGGGAACAAAAGTAACTACTCACAAAGCATATTCATGTTCAAAATCAGAGGGGTAATAATATGCATAAAGGATCTGAACATATGATCTTCCACCAAGTAAACCAACTAGCATCAACTACAAGGAGTAATCAACACTACTAGCAACCTACTAGCACCAATCCCGGACTTGGAGACAAGAATTGGACACAAGAGATGAACTAGGGTTTGGAGATGAGATGGTGCTGGTGAACATGTTGATGGAGATTGCCCTCTCCCGATGAGAGGAGCATTGGTGATGATGATGACGATGATTTCCCCCTCCCGGAGGGAAGTGTCCCCGGCAGAACGGCTCCGCCGGAGCCCTAGATTGGTTCCGCCAAGGTTCCGCCTCATGGTGGCGGAGTCTCGTCCCGAAAGGTTGCTTCTGATTTTTTTCTCATCGAAAGACTTCATATAGGAGAAGATGGGCATCGGAGAGCCACCAGGGGGCCCACAGGGTAGGGGGGCGCCCCGGGGGGCGCACCCCCCACCCTCGTGAGCAGGGTGTCGGCCCCCTGGCCTTCATCTTTGGCGACGATTTTCTTTATTTATTTTAAGATATTCCATGGAGTTTCAGGACTTTTGGAGTTGCAGTAATAGGTCTCCAATATTTGCTCCTTTTCCAAATTTTAATTTAAGCTGCCTGCATTCTCCCTCTTCATGTAAACCTTGTAAAATAAGAGAGAATAGCCATAAGTATTGTGACATAACGTGAAATAACAGCCCATAATGCAATAAATATCGATATAAAAGCATGATGCAAAGTGGACGTATCAACTCCCCAAAGCTTAGACCTCGCTTCACCTCAAGCGAAAAGCCGATAACAATAAATATGTCCTCATGTTTAGAGGTAGAGGCGTCGATAAAAATAAAATACGGACATGAAGGCATCATGATTATTCTCAAAACAACAACATATATATAGATTTTGTCATATGATTACTTATGTTCAAGTGATGATCTTTTCACAATGCAAAAGTATGAATCAGAAACCTTATTGGGCACCAACAAATTATAACCTCAGTCATTAAAGCAATTGCAATTTATCATAACACCGGAAAGAGTCTATGTCAGAGCTTAAAGCAGGTCCACATACTCAACTATCACTTAGTCCTTCATAATTGCTAGCACTCACGCAATACTTGTGGTTACGGAGTTTTAATCGGACACATAGAAAGATAGGGGCTTATAGTTTTGCCCCACAACCTTTTACCTCAAGGGTAATGTCAACAATAACAATTCATGCTCCCCTACATCCAATTAGATATATATATCATGTTCTTTCAAACATGCTGAGCTTGCCAAAGGATAAAATGAAAAAGGAAAGGTGAAGATCACCATGATCTTGCATAAGGTAGAAGATAATAATAAAAGATAGGCCCTTCACAGAGGGAAGCAGAGGTTGCCATGCGCTTTCATGGTTGGATGCACAAAATCTTAATGCAAAAGAACGTCACTTTATATTGCCCCTTGTATGTGGAACTTTATTATGCGATGCAGCCGCTTTTATTACTTCCACAACAAGTTCGTACAAAGCTTATTTCTCTGCGCTAACATGTCATGCATATTTAGAGAGCAATTTTTATTGCTTGCACCGATGACAACTTACTTGAAGGATCTTACTCAATCCATAGGTAGATATGGTGGACTCTCATGGCTAAACTGGTTTAAGGGTATTTGGAAGCACACGTAGTATCTCTACTTGGTGCTGAGAATTTTGGCTAGCATGAGGGGGAAAGGCAAGCTCAACATGTTAGAGGATCCATGACAACATACTTTATCTCAGATATAAGAAAACATAACTCATCACGTTGTCTTCCTTGTCCAACATCAACTCTTTAGCATGTCATATTTTAATGAGTGCTCCCAATCATAAAAGATGTCAATGATAATATATCTATATGTGAAACCTCTCTCTCCTTATTACTTTCTATTAATTGCAACGATGACCAAAGCTATATTTGCCAACTCCCAACAACTTTTAATCATCATACTCTTTCTATGTGAAGTCATTACTCTCGATAAGATCAATATGAACTCTTTGTTTCTTTTTATTCTTTTCTTTTATTCACCCAAGATCATGGCAAAACAATCAAGCCCTTGACTCAACACTAAACTTTATTATATATATAGCTCACGGACTCGATTACATAGAGGGATCATAAAGCAAAACTTCAAAACTAGATCATGCCATGACTTTATTCTACTAAATCAAGATACTACTAATAGGATCGAACTAAGAAAAGCAGTAAAGATAGGAGTTATGATGGTGATACGATACTGAGGCACCTCCCCCAAGCTTGGCAGTTGCCAAGGGGAGTGCCCATACCCATGTGATTATATCTCCTTCTTTGTTGTTGGAGGAAATGGAGGTGTTGTTGATGATGCGGGCTTGTCGTCCACCTTCCATGGCATAGGCTCGCCATCATAGAAGGATGATCGAGTCTCCGGAATCCTAAAATCTGCAGCCAAACTCATCCTTTTGAATCTATATTCATACTCACAGTTTTGATTTTGCAGATCATAGATTTGGGCTTGGAGGTGCTCGATCTTCTCATGTAGCTTGAAGATGGCTTCCTCGGTGTTCTTGGCATCCGGCTCGTAGTTGTTGGTGAACTCCGCGAGCATCTTGTGGCTAGCGTTAATTCCACGCTCCACCATCCCCTGGCACTTGAAAACTTGTTGCTCCATTGCTTCGAGCCTTGCCTCCACGCTTCCGGTTCCCTTGGGTCCCTCAACATCGCGGATGTGCAGCAACCCATCATGCATCTCAATGGTTTGAGGGTGTCGCAGCACCTCCGTGAGGTAAGGGTTGATCACCTTCTCGAAGAACTTGTCCTTGGAAGCACTTGGGGACGTCATGATGATCTAGATCTGTCACAAGAACAGCTCGAAACAAGGACAGGAGATATTTGCGTGATACGGGAGTCAAAACCTTCGGGAGAATATATAATGAATTTTTAACGACCAAAATACGTATCGTGCAAGAAAACAGAGTCCGGAGGGCACACGAGGTGCTCACGAGGTAGGGGGCACGCCCAGGGGGGTAGGGCGCGCCCTCCACCCTCGTGAAGGCCTCATATCTTTCCCGGACTGCCACTTATTTTTCTATTTTTCTAAATATTCCAAAACGGAGAAATATTGCCTTAAAAATTGTTTTGGAGTCGGTTTACTTACCGTACCACATACCTATTCCTTTTCGGAGTCTGAAATGGTCTGGAAAGTGTCCCTTATGTATTCCTCCGGGGTTACGTTTTCAATAATATTGGTTTCAACATTTATGGGATTACCCGAGATATAATGTTTGATTCTTTGACCGTTTACCACCTTGGATTTGTGCCTTGAAGTTGATGATTTTTATGGCACCGGAACGATAGACCTCCTCGATAACGTAGGTACCTTCCCATTTAGAGAGAATTTTTCCTGCAAAAAATCTTAAACGAGAGTTGTATAGCAATACATAATCACCTACATTAAACTCACGCTTTTGTATCCTTTTGTCATGGCATCTTTTAACTTTTTCTTTAAATAACTTGGCATTTTCATAAGCTTGGGTTCTCCATTCATCAAGTGAGCTAATATCAAATAACCTCTTCTCACCGGCAAGTTTGAAATCATGGTTGAGCTCTTTAATAGCCCAATATGCCTTATGTTCTAGTTCGAGAGGTAAGTGACATGCTTTTCCATAAACCATTTTATACGGAGACATACCCATAGGATTCTTATATGCAGTTCTATAGGCCCATAATGCATCATCAAGTTTCTTGGACCAATTCTTTCTAGACCTATTAACAGTCTTTTGCAAAATTAATTTGAGCTCTCTATTACTCAATTCTACTTGACCACTAGACTGCGGGTGATATGGAGACGCAATCCTATGATTAACGTCATATTTAACAAGCATTTTACGGAAAGCACCATGAATAAAGTGTGAACCGCCATCAGTCATTAAATATCTAGGGACTCCAAACCTCGGAAAAATAACTTCCTTAAGCATTTTAATAGAAGTGTTATGATCAGCACTACTAGTTGGAATAGCTTCTACCCACTTAGTAACGTAATCAACAAAGCAACTAAAATATGTGTATATCCATTAGAGGCAGGAAAAGGTCCCATATAATCAAAGCCCCAAACATCAAATGGTTCAATAACAAGTGAATAATTCATAGGCATTTCTTGACGTCTACTAATATTACCAATTCTTTGACATTCATCACAAGACAAAACAAACTTACGGGCATCCTTGAAGAGAGTAGGCCAATAAAAACCAGATTGCAATACATTATGTGCAGTTCTATCTCCAGCGTGGGGTCCTCCATAAGCTTCGGAGTGACACTTGCGTCGGATCTGTTCCTGTTCATGCTCAGGTACACAACGTCTAATAACACCATCTGCTCCTTCTTTATAAATATGTGCGTCATCCCAAAAGTAATGTCGCAAATCATAAAAGAACTTTTTCCTTTGTTGGTATGTGAAGCTAGGTGGTATAAATTTAGCAACAATATAATTAGCATAATCAGCATACCATGGAGTGCTACGAGAAGTGCTTATGACATTTAATTGTTCATCATGAAAGCTATCATCAATAGGTAGTGGGTCATCAAGAACATTCTCTAACCTAGATAAGTTATGCATAGCGGGGTTCTCAGCTCTCTTTCTATCAACAATATGCAAATCAAATTCTTGCAGCAAGAGAACCCATCTAATAAGTCTAGGTTTAGCATCTTTCTTTTCCATAAGATATTTAATAGCAGCATGATCGGTGTGAATAGTTACTTTAGAATCAACAATATAAGGTCTGAATTTATCACAAGCAAACACAAGCGCTAAAAGTTCCTTTTCGGTAGTAGCATAATTTCTTTGAGCATTGTCTAGAGTCTTACTAGCATAATGGATAACATTTAACTTCTTATCAACTCTTTGCCCTAGAACAGCACCTACAAAGATAATCACTAGCATCACACATAATTTCAAAGGGTAAATTCCAATCGGTGGCTGAACAACAGTGCGAGAGACTAATGCTTTCTTAAGTATTTCAAATGCTTCTACACAATCATCATCAAAGATAAATGGTACATCTTTTGTAATAAATTAGTCGAGGTCGAGAAATTTTGAGAAGTCCTTAATGAACCTCCTATAAAATCCGGCGTGACCAAGGAAACTTCTTATACCTTTGATGTCCTTGGGACATGGCATCTTTTCAATAGCATCAACCTTGGCTTTATCAACTTCAATACCTCTTTCGTAAACTTTGTGCCCCAAGACAATACCTTCATTAACCATAAAGTGGCACTTTTTCCAATTCAAGACAAGATTAGTTTCTTCACATCTCTCGCAAAACTCGATCAAGATTGCTCAAGCAATCGTCAAAAGAGGAACCATAGACGGAAAAGTCGTCCATGAAAACCTCACAAATCTTTTCACAAAAGTCAGAGAATATAGCCATCATGCATCTTTGAAAGGTAGCTGGTGCATTACATAGACCAAAAGGCATACGTCTATAAGCAAAAGTACCAAAAGGGCATGTAAAAGTAGTCTTTGATTGATCTTAAGCCGACACAGGTATTTGAGAGAAACCAGAATAACCATCTTGAAAGCAATAATGTGTATGTTTGCATAATCTTTCTAGCATTTGATCAATAAAAGGTAAGGGGTAATGATCTTTCTTAGTAGCTTTATTTAATTTGCGGAAATCAATTACCATCATATAACCTGTGATAATTCTTTGCGGAATCAATTCATCTTTATCATTAGGGACAACAGTAATACCTCCCTTCTTAGGGACACAATGGACAGGACTTACCCACTGACTATCAGCAACGGGAAAAAATATACCGCCTCCGTAAGCTTGAGTATTTCTTTTCTTACCACTTCTTTCATTTCAGATTCAAGCGTCCGTGAGGATCACGAACTGGTTTGGCATCCGCTTCCAAATTTATTTTATCTTTGACATAGAGTGGGACTAATGCCCTTAAGATCATCAAGAGTATATCCAATAGCGACGGTGTTTTTTCAGTAGTTTTCAATAATCTTTCTTCTTCATGCTCTCAAAGGTTAGCACTAATAATAACATGATATATTTTCTTTTCATCAAGATAAGCATATTTAAGATTATCGAGCAACGGTTTAAGCTCAAACACGGGATCACCCTTGGGTGGAGGAGGATCCCCTAGGATTTCAACAGCAAATTATGTTGCGAGAATTGGGTCCTGTTTAAAGAATACTTCATCTATTTCCCTTCTTTCATTCATGAACATCTCATTTTCATGGTCTAGCAATTAGTGTTCTAAAGGATCACTAGGAGGTACGGCAATAGAAGCAAGACCAATAATTTCATCCTTACTAGGCAATTCTTCCTCACTATGATGTTTACTAAATTTAGAGAAATTAAACTCATGAACCATATCATCCAAGCCAATAGTAACAACATTTTTTTCGCAATCTATCCTAGCATTAATAAAGATTCAAGAAGGGTCTACCAAATATAATGGGACAAAAGCTATCTTGTGGGGAACCAAGAACAAGCAAATCAGCAGGATATTTAGTTTTCCCACACAAGACTTCAACATCTCTAACAATTCCCATTGCAAATATAGTATCTCTATTGGCAAGTTTAATTGTAACATCAATATCTTCTAACTCAGCAGGTGCAATATCATGCATAATTTCTTTGTATAAGTCAATGGGTATAACACTAGCACTAGCACCCATATCACATAAGCCATGATAACAATGATCTCCTATTTTAACAGTAAATAATGTGCACGCCTACCACATGTCTATGTTTATCTTTAGCACAAGGTTTAGCAATTCTAGCGGTTTCACCATAGAATTGAATAACATGCCCATCAATATTATCGGACAAGAGATCTTTAACAATAGCAATATTAGGTTCTACTTTGACTTGCTCAGGAGGTGTATAAGTTCTAATATTGCTTTTGCGAACAACAGTTGAAGCTTTAGCATGATCCTTTACTCTAACAGGGAAAGGTGGTTTCTCAACATAAGAGGTAGGAACAATAGGATCATTATAAGTGACAGTCTTTTCTTCAACTTTAATAGGTGCAGCTACTTTTACTTCTATGGGAGGATGGTATTTAAACCACTTCTCTTTAGGGAGATCAACATAAGTAGCAAAAGATCCACGAGAAGAAGCTACTATCTCGAGTCAAGTCCATATTTAGTGCTAAACTTACGGAAAATATCGGTATCCATAAAAGATTTAACACAATCAAACTTAGGTGTCATACCGACTCCTTACCTTCGTCGAGGTCCCAATCTTCAGAGTTGCGTTTAATTCTATCCAATAAATTCCATTTGAATTCAATAGTCTTCATCATAAAAGAGCCAAGACAAGAAGTATCGAGCATGGTGCGATTGTTATCGAAGTCGAGCATAAAAATTCTGAAGAATTGTCACTTTTGAGAGCTCATGATTGGGGCATGAATATAACATTGATTTAAGCCTCCCACAAGCTTGAGCGATGCTTTCTCCTTCGCAAGGCCAAAAATTATATAGATAATTGCAATCACGATGAACAAGATGCATAGGATAATACTTTTGATGAAATTCCAATTTCAATCTTTTATAGTTCCATGATCCCGTATCATCACATAGCCTATACCATGTCAATGCGTCTTCCTTCAAAGATAAAGGGAAGACCTTCTTCTTAACAACATCATCGGGTATACCTGCAAGCTTAAATAATCCACACACTTCATCCACATAGAGTAGATGTTCATCAGGATGCTTTGTTCCATCTCCTGTAAGAGTATTAGCCAGCAGTTTTTCCATCATACCCGAAGGAACTTCAAAAGGAGCTTCATTTTCAATAGGTTCAGTAGGTTGAGGAGCAACTCTTTGCTCTACTGGACGGGGTGAAGATACCCCGAACAAGCCCCTCAGAACTACTTTCCATAGTAACAAGTGACAGTAAATTTCAGCACACTATATAAATTTTTCCTTTCCAAATTCCACCTACCAAAGGCGCTTCACTCCCGTCAACGGGCGCCAAAAGAGTCTTGATGACCCACAAGTATAGGGGATCTATCATAGTCCTTTCGATAAGTAAGAGTGTCGAACCCAACGAGGAGCGAAGGAAATGATAAGCAGTTTTCAGCAAGGTATTCTCTGCAAATCTTGAAATAAGTGGTAACAGATAGTTTTGTGATAAGGTAAATTGTAACGAGCAACAAGTAACAAAAGTAAATAAGGTGCAGCAAGGTGGCCCAATACTTTTTATAGCAAAGGACAAGCCGGAACAAACTCTTATAATAGGAAAAGCGCTCCTAAGGACACATGGGAATATCATCAAGCTAGTTTTCATCACGTTCATATGATTCGCGTTCTGTACTTTGATAATTTGATATGTGGGTGGACCGGTGCTTGGGTGTTGTTCTTACTTGAACAAACATCCCACTTATGATTAACCTCTATTGCAAGCATCCGCAACTACAACAAAAGTATTAAGGTAAACCTAACCATATCATGAAACATATGGATCCAAATCAGCCCTTACGAAGCAACGCATAAACTAGGGTTTAAGCTTACATCACTCTAGCAACCCATCATCTACTTATTACTTCCCAATGCCTTCCTCTAGGCCCAAGTAATGGTGAAGTGTTATGTAGTCGATGTTCACATAACACCACTAGAGGTTAGACAACATACATCTCATCAAAATATCGAATCTAATACCAAATTCACATGACTACTAATAGCAAGACTTCTCCGTGTCCTCGTGAACAAACGTAACTACTCACAAAGCATATTCATGTTCAAAATCAGAGGGTAATAATATGCATAAAGGATCTGAACATATGATCTTCCACCAAGTAAACCAACTAGCATCAACTACAAGGAGTAATCAACACTACTAGCAACCTACTAGCACCAATCCCGGACTTGGAGACAAGAATTGGATACAAGAGATGAACTAGGGTTTGGAGATGAGATGGTGCTGGTGAAGATGTTGATGGAGATTGCCCTCTCCCGATGAGAGGAGGCGTTGGTGATGATGATGACGATGATTTCCCCCTCCGGGAGGAAGTGTCCCCGTAACAGCTCCATGAGCCCTAGATTGGTTCCGCCAAGCTTCCGCCTCGTGGCGGCGGAGTCTCGTCCCGAAAGGTTGCTTAATGTTTTTTTCTCATCGAAAGACTTCATATAGGAGAAGATGGGCATCGGAGAGCCACCAGGGGGCCCATGAGGTAGGGGGGCGCGCCCCCCACCCTCGTGAGCAGGGTGTGGGCCCCCTGGCCTTCATCTTTGGTGACGATTTTTCTTTATTTATTTTAAGGTATTCCGTGGAGTTTCAGGACTTTTGGAGTTGCGTAGAATATGTCTCCAATATATGCTCCTTTTCCATTTCGAATTCCGGTATCGGCATTCTCCCTCTTCATGTAAACCTTGTAAAATAAGAGAGAATAGCCATAAGTATTGTGACATAACGTGAAATAACAACCCATAATCCAATAAATATCGATATAAAAGCATGATGCAAAATGGACGTATCACCGTGCGCACGGGGTCTTTGGGGGCCCGTGCGCACGAGGTATCCAGAAACTCTCTGGATAGGCCGTGCGCACGGGGTCCAAAAGGCCCGTGCGCACAGGGTCCTCTGAGCCGTCCTTCTTCTTCCATCTTCTCGCCTCTGTCTTCCTTCTTGTGGCCTTGTGGTCCTTCTCCAACTCCTTTGGGGTGTTCCTCACCAGCTTGTGGTCGTCGGTCTTCGTATCTAAGGACACATAGAGCTCTTCGGTGAGGTAGCAAGCAAGTCCAATGGATATTCATGATATTCTCGAAGAAGAGCGGGTTCACCTTAATTCCGGTAGGTCCGCTTGGGGCTTGATGAGCTATGAAGGTGTACATGGAGATGAACGTGGGATGCTCCGCATCAATAGGCATCTCTGACATAGCTTTTTCAGGTCTAGAATTCCGTTTGTTGGTATTCTCCCTCTTTGTGTAAACCTTGCATATTATGAGAGAAAAAGCATTGGAATTACTCCATAAAGTGTTATTATGCATAAAAACATTATAAATAACATTAGGAAAACATGATGCAAAATGGACGTATCAACAGCCAAAGCTTGAGCAACTTCCTCAGCCGTAGTAGTTGGAACTGTGTGAGTACCTGCTGAGGGAATTGAGTCGGCACGTGGAGGAGATGCATTGATGACATCAACATCAAGGTCATCTTGAGCATTTTCATCAGGTGTTGCAGCTGGAACTTCTTCAGGAGTACTATGGAGCGATGGTTGTTGCTCTTCAGAGCCAATTTGAATTTCTTCAGTGCGCTGAGGTGACTAAGGCTCTCTTGTGAGGGGAGTCATGAGGGGCGAATTTGGGTGAGCTGCTTCCCAAAATTCGTCATGGAGTGGAGGAGTTGTTTCACCGTCAATATCCACTTCCTCCTCATTTTCTTCAACCAGCGGTGTACGTTGAGGGGTTTGAACAGTTTGTTGAGGCAGAGAAACATGAGTGTCAGCCTCAATTTCTTCATTCATTTGCTCTACGGCTGCCCGAACTCAACAAAAGAAGCATGGTCATTGATACGTCTTTGACGTATCTATTTTTTTTATTGTTTCAAGCTATTATATTATCATTCCTACATACTCTTGCCATCAGTTCATATTATTTTTCTGGACTAACATATTAATCTAGTGCCCAGAGCCAGTTGATGTTTTCTACTTGTTTTGGCATTATTATTTTTACAAAAAATCAATACCTAAGGAGGTCCAAACACGATGCCAAATTTTGAAGATTTCTTCTGAACTAGAAGAAACCCTAAAAGCTTAGGGAGTTGTCGAGAGGATGCCCAAGGGCCCTAGAAGGACAGGTGGCGCAGGCAGGGGGTGGCCACACCACCCAGGCTTGTCGCCCCCCTAAGCCTCCTCTTGTACTAATCCCTGACCTATAAATTCACAAATATTCCAAAACTCTCGAAGCAAGACCCGAAACAGTTTTATCGATGTCGCAAGTCTGTTCCGAAGCGATCCCATCTGTAGCCCTGTTCCGTAGTTATGCCGGATGGGGATGTTGGGGAACGTTGCAGAAGATAAAAAAATTCTACGGTTTCACCAAGATCTATCTATGAGTTCATCTAGCAACGAGAGAGATGAGTGCATCTACATACCCTTGTAGATCGCGAGCGGAAGCGTTCAAGAGAACGGGGTTGAGGGAGTCGTACTCGTTGTGATCCAAATCACCGGAGATCCTAGTGCTGAACGGACAGCACCTCCGCGTTCAACACACGTATGGTTGAGGAAGACGTCTCCTCCTTCTTGATCCAGCAAGGGGGGAGGAGAGGTTGACGGAGATCCAGCAGCACGACGGCGTGGTGGTGGATGCAGTAGTGATCTCGGCATAGCTTCGCCGAGCTTCTACGAGAGGGAGAGGTGTAGCAAGGGGGAAGGGAGGCACCTATGGCATGGGTGCGGCTGCCCTCCCTCCCCCCCCCCCTTTATATAGGCCCCCTAAGGGGGCCGCCCGGGAGATGAGATCTCTGGGGCGGCGGCCAAGGGGGAGGCTTGCCCCAAGGCAAGTGGGCGCCCCCACCCTAGGGTTTCCAACCCCTAGGCGCGGGAGGCCCAGAGCGCACCAGCCCACCAGGCTGGTTCCCTCCCCACTTCAGCCCAGGGCCCTCCGGGATAGGTGGCCCCACCAGTGGACCCCAGGACCCTTCCAAAGTGGTCCTCGTACAATACCGTGACCCCGAAACTTTCCCGATGGCCGAAACTGCACTTCCTATATATAATTCTTCACCTCCGGACCATTCCGGAACTCCTCGTGACGTATGGGATCTCATCCGGGACTCCGAACAACTTTCGGGTTACTGCATTCTCATATATCTACAACCCTAGCGTCACCTAACCTTAAGTGTGTAGACCCTACGGGTTCGGGAGACATGCAGACATGACCGAGACGCCTCTCCGGTCAATAACCAACAGCGGGACCTGGATACCCATGTTGGCTCCCACATGCTCCTCGATGATCTCATCGGATGAACCACGATGTCGAGGATTCAACCAACCCCGTATAAAATTCCCTTTGTCAATCGGTACGTTACTTGCCCGAGACTCGATTGTCGGTATCCCAATACCTCGTTTAATCTCGTTACCGGCAAGTCACTTTACTCGTACCGTAATGCATGATCCCATGACCAGACACTTTGTCACATTGAGCTCATTATGATGATGCATTACCGAGTGGGCCCAGAGATACCTCTCCGTCATACGGAGTGACAAATCCCGGTCTCGATTCGTGCCAACCCAACAGACACTTTCGGAGATACCCGTAGTGTACCTTTATAGTCACCAAGTTACGTTGTGATGTTTGGCACGCCCAAAGCACTCCTACGGTACCCGGGAGTTGCACAATCTCATGGTCTAAGGAAATGATACTTGACACTTGGAAAAGCTCTAGCTAAACGAACTACACGATCTTTGAGCTATGCTTAGGATTGGGTCTTGTCCATCACATCATTCTCCTAATGATGTGATCCCGTTATCAATGACATCCAATGTCCATAGTCAGGAAACCATGACTATCTATTGATCAACGAGCTAGTCAACTAGAGGCATACTAGGGACATGTTGTGGTCTATGTATTCACACGTGTATTACGATTTCCGGATAACACAGTTATAGCATGAATAATGTACTATTATCATGAACAAAGAAATATAATAATAACCATTTTATTATTGCCTCTAGGGCATATTTCCAACAGTCTCCCACTTGCACTAGAGTCAATATTCTAGTTACATTGTGATGAATCGAACACCCATAGTGTTCTGGTGTTTATCATGTTTTGCTCTAGGGAGAGGTTTAGTCAATGGATCTGCTACATTCAGATCCGTATGTACTTTACAAATATCTATGTCTCCATCTTGAACATTTTCACGTATGGATTTGAAGCGACGCTTGATGTGCCTGGTCTTCTTGTGAAACCTGGTCTCTTTGGCAAGTGCAATAGCTCCAGTGTTGTCACAGAAGAGTGCAATCGGCCCCGACGCATTGGGTATGACTCCTAGGTCGGTGATGAACTCCTTCACCCATATTGCTTCATGCGCCTCCTCGAGGCTGCCATGTACTTTGCTTCACATATAGATCCCGCCACGATGCTTTGCTTGCAATCGCACTACCATCGCCCCACCATTCAAAATATACACGTATCCGGTCTGTGACTTAGAGTCATCCAGATCTGTGTCGAAGCTAGCATCGACGTAACCTTTTGCGACGAGCTCTTCGTCACCTCCATAAACAGGAAGCATATCCTTAGTCCTTTTCGTGTACTTTAGGATGTTCTTGATCGTTGTCCAATGTTCCTTGCCGGGATTACTTTGGTACCTTCCTACCAAACTTACGGCTAGGTTTACATCATGTCTGGTACACAGCATGGCATACATGATAGACCCTATGGTTGAGGCACAGGGGATGACACTCATCTCTTCTTTATCTTCTGCCGTGGTGGGGCATTGAGCCGAGCTCAATCTCACACCTTGCAATACAGGCAAGAACCCTTTCTTGGACTGATCCATATTGAACTTCTTCAATATCTTATCAAGGTATGTGCTTTGTGAAAGACCTATGAGGTGTCTCGATCTATCCCTATAGATCTTGATGCCTGATATGTAAGCAACTTCTCCAAGGTCCTTCATTGGAAAACACTTATTCAAGTAGGCCTTAATGATGTCCAAAAGTTCTATATCATTTCCCATCAAAAGTATGTCATCTACATATAATATGAGAAATGCTACAGAGCTCCCACTCACTTTCTTGTAAACTCAGGCTTCTCCATAAGTCTGCATAAACCCAAACGCTTTGATCATCTCATCAAAGCGAATGTTCCAACTCCGAGATGCTTGCACCAGCCCATAAATGGATCGCTGGAGCTTGCATACCTTGTTAGCATTCTCATGGTCGACAAAACCTTTCGGCTGCATCATATACAGTTCTTCCTTAAGATGGCCATTAAGTAATGCCGTTTTGACGTCCATTTGCCATATCTCATAATCATAGTATGCGGCAATTGCTAACATGATTCGGACAGACTTCAGCTTCGCTACGGGAGAGAAAGTGTCATCGTAGTCAATCCTTTGAACTTGTTGATAACCCTTAGCGACAAGTCGAGCTTTATATATGGTAACATTACCATCTGCGTCCGTCTTCTTCTTAAAGATCCATTTGTTTTCTATTGCTCTCCGATCATCGGGCAAGTCTGTCAAAGTCCATACTTTGTTTTCATACATGGATCCTATCTCGGATTGCATGGCTTCAAGCCATTTGTTGGAATCTGGGCCCGCCATCGCTTCTTCATAGTTCGAAGGTTCACCGTTGTATAACAACATGATTTCCAAGACAGGGTTGCCGTACCACTCTGGTGCGGAACGTGTCCTTGTAGACCTTCAAAGTTTAGTAGGAGCTTGATCCGAAGTATCTTGATCATCATCATTAACCTCCTCTCTTGTCGGTGCAGGCACCACAGGAACATCTTCCTGAGTTGCGCTACTTACCGTTTCAAGAGGCAATACTTCATCAAGCTCTACTTTCCTCCCACTTAATTCTTTCGAGAGAAACTCTTTCTCCGGAAAGGACCCGTTCTTGGCAACAAAGATCTTGCCTTCGAATCTTAAGTAGAAGGTATACCCAATGGTTTCCTTAGGGTATCCTATGAAGACGCATTTTTCCGACTTGGGTTCGAGCTTTTCAGGTTGGAGTTTCTTGACATAAGCATCGCATCCCCAAACTTTTACAAACGATGACCTTGGGTTTCTTTCCAAACCATAATTCATACGGTGTCGTCTCAACGGATTTAGACGGTGCCCTATTTAAAGTGAATGTTGCTGTCTCTAGAGCGTATCCCCAAAATGATAGCGGTAAATCGGTAAGAGACATCATAGATCGCACCATATCCAATAAAGTGTGATTACGACGTTCGGACACACCGTTACATTACCGAGGTGTTCCAGGCGGCGTGAGTTGTGAAACGATTCCACATTTCCTTAAGTGCGTACCAAATTCGTGACTTAGATATTCTCCCCCACGATCTGATCATAAGAACTTTATCTTTCGGTCATGTTAATTCTCTACCTCATTCTGAAATTCCTTGAACTTTTCAAAGGTCTCAGACTTGTGTTTCATCAAGTAGACATACCCATATCTACTCAAGTCGTCAGTGAGAGTGAGAACATAACGATATCCTCCATGAGCCTCAACGCTCATTGGACCGCACACATCGGTATGTATGATTTCCAATAAGTTGGTTGCTCGCTCCATTGTTCCGGAGAACGGAGTCTTGGTCATTTTTCCCATGAGGCATGGTTCGCATGTGTCAAATGATTCATAATCGAGAGACTCTAAAGTCCATCAGCATGGAGCTTCTTCATGCGCTTGACACCAATGTGACCAAGGTGGTAGTGCCACAAGTATGTGGGACTATCGTTATCAACTTTACATCTTTTGGTATTCACACTATGAATATGTGTAACATCACGTTCGAGATTCATTAAGAATAAACCATTGACCATCGGGGCATGACCATAAAACATATCTCTCATATAAATAGAACAACCATTATTCTCGGATTTAAATGAGTAGCCATCTCGTATTAAACGAGATCCGGATACAATGTTCATGCTCAAAGCTGGTACTAAATAACAATTATTGAGGTTTAAAACTAATCCCGTAGGTAAATGTAGAGGTAGCGTGCGGCAGCGATCACATCGACCTTGGAACCATTCCCGACGCGCATCGTCACCTCGTCCTTCGCCAGCCTCCGCTTATTCCGCAGCTCCCGCTTTGAGTTACAAATATGAGCAACCGCAGGTATCAAATACCCGGGAGCTACTACGAGCACCGGTAAGGTACACATCAATTACATGTATATCAAATATACCTTTGGTTTTGCCGGCCTTCTTGTCCGCTAAGTACTTGGGGCGATTCCGCTTCGGTGACCACTTCCCTTGCAATAAAAGCACTCAGTCTCGTGCTTGGGTCCATTGTTTGACTTCTTCCCAGAATCGGCTTATCGGGCGCAACTCCCTTGCCGTCCTTCTTGAAGTTCTTCTTACCCTTGCCTTTCTTGAACTTAGTGGTTTTATTCACCATCAACACTTGATGTTCCTTTTTGATCTCTACCTCCGCTGATTTCAGCATTGAATATGCCTCAGGAATGGTCTTTTCCATCCCCGCATATTGAAGTTCATCACAAAGCTCTTGTAGCTCGGTGGAAGCGATCAAGGATTCTGTCAATGACCCGCGTCATCCGTGAGATTAACTCCCACCGAGTCAAGCGTTTGTGCAGCCTAGACATCTTGAGTATGTGCTCACCGATGAACTATTTTCCTCCATCTTACAGCTGAAGAACTTGTCGGAGACTTCATATCTCTCGACCGGGCATGAGCTTGGAAAACCATTTTCAGCTCTTGAACATCTCATATGCTCCGTGTTTCTCAAAACACTTTTGGAGCCCCGGTTCTAAGTCAGCAAGCATGCCGCCTTGAACGAGGGAGTAATCATCAAGACGAGACTGCCAAGTGTTCATAACGTCTTGGTTCTCTGGGATTGGTGCTTCACCTAAGCGGTGCTTCTAGGACATAATCTTTCTTGGCAGCTATGAGGATGATCCTCGGGTTCGGACTCGATCCGTATAGTTGTTGCCATCATCTTTCAGCTTGGTTTTCTCTAGGAACGTTGAAGGTGAGGGTAACATGGGCCATTTGATCTACAAGACATATTGTAAAGATTTTAGACTAAGTTCATGATAATTAAGTTCATCTAATCAAATTATTTAATGAACTCCCACTCAGATTAGACATCCCTCTAGTCATCTAAGTGAAACATGATCCGAGTGAACTAGGTCGTGTCCGATCATCACATGAGACGGACTAGTCGACGTCGGTGAACATCTCCATGTTGATCGTATCTTCTATACGACTCATGCTCGACCTTTCGGTCTTCCGTGTTCCGAGGCCATGTTTGTACATGCTAGGCTCGTCAAGTCAACCTAAGTGTATTGCGTGTGTAAATCTGGCTTACACCCATTGTATTCGAATGTTAGGATCTATCACACCCGATCATCACGTGGTGCTTCGAAACAACGAACCTTCGCATAGCGATGCACGCTTAGGGGAACACTTTCTTGAAATTATTGTGAGGGATCATCTTATTTACTACCGTCGTTCTAAGTAAACAAGACGCAAAAACATGATAAACATCACATGCAATCAAATAGTAGTGACATGATATGGCCAATATCATATAGCTCCTTTGATCTCCATCTTGAGGCTCCATGATCATCTGTGTCACCGGCATAACACCATGATCTCCATCATCATGATCTCCATCATGGTGTCTCCATGAAGTTGCTCGCCAACTATTACTTCTACTACTATAGCTAACGGTTTAGCAATAAAGTAAAGTAATTACATGGCGTTGAATCAATGACACGCAGGTCATACAATAATTAGGACAACTCCTATGGCTCCTGCCGGTTGTCATACTCATCGACATGCAAGTCGTGATTCCTATTACAAGAACATGATCTCATACATCACATATATCATTCATCATTCATCACAACTTTTGGCCATATCACATCACAATCACATCTTTGCCAAAAACAAGTTAGACGTCCTCTAATTGTTGTTGCATGTTTTCTGATGGCTGCAATAGGGTTCTAGCAAGAACGTTTTCTTACCTACGTAAAAGCCACAACGTGATTTGTCAACTTCTATTTACCCTTCATAAGGATCCTTTTCATCAAATCCGCTCCAACTAAAGTGGGAGAGACAGACACCCGCTAGCCACCTTGTGCAACTAGTGCATGTCAGTCGGTGGAACCTGTCTCACGTAAGCGTACGTGTAAGGTCGGTCCGGGCCGCTTCATCCCACAATACCGCTGAAGCAAAATAAGACTAGTAGTGGCAAGAAAGTTGACAACATCTACGCCCACAACAAATTGTGTTCTACTCGTGCAAAGAGAACTACGCATAGACCTAGCTCATGATGCCACTGTTGGGGAACGTTGCAGAAAATAAATTTTTTCTACGGTTTCACCAAGACCTATCTATGAGTTCATCTAGCAACGAGAGAGAGGAGTGCATCTACATACCCTTGTAGATCGCGAGCGGAAGCGTTCAAGAGAACGGGGTTAAGGGAGTCGACTGTCTGTGATCCAAATCACCGGAGATCCTAGTGCTGAACGGACAGCACCTCCGCGTTCAACACACGTACGGTTGAGGAAGACGTATCCTCCTTCTTGATCCAGCAAGGGGGGAGGAGAGGTTGACAGAGATCCAGCAGCACGACGACATGGTGGTGGATGCAGTAGTGATCTTGGCAGAGCTTCGCCGAGCTTCTACGAGAGGGAGAGGTGTAGCAAGGGGGAAGGGAGGCGCCTATGGCATGGGTGCGGCTTCCCTCCCTCCCCACTTTATATAGGCCCCCCTAGGGGGGCGCCGGCCCTGGGAGATGAGATCTCCTGGGGGAGGGGGGCGGCGGCCAAGGGGGAGGCTTGCCCCCCAAGGCAAGTGGAGGCGCCCCCCACCCTAGGGTTTCCAACCCTAGGCGCAGGGGGGGCGCACCAGCCCACCAGGGGCTGGTTCCCCTCCCACTTCAGCCCATGGGGCCCTCCGGGATAGGTGGCCCCACCCGGTGGACCTCGGGACCCTTCCGGTGGTCCCAGACAATACCAGTGACCCCGAAACTTTCCGATGGCCAAACTGCACTTCCTTTATATAATTCTTCACCTCCGACCATTCCGAACTCCTCGTGATGTCCGGGATCTCATCCGGACTCGAACAACTTTCGGTTACTGCATACTCATATCTCTACAACCCTAAGCGTCACCTAACCTTAAGTGTGTAGACCCTACGGGTTCGGGAGACATGTAGACATGACCAGGACTACTCTCGGTCACTAACCAACAGCGGGATCTGGATACCCATGTTGGCTCCCACATGCTCCTCGATGATCTCATCGGATGAACCACGATGTCGAGGATTCAAGCAACCCCGTTGAGGGAGTCCTGGATTAGGGGTTTAGTCCATAGGACGAACAACAATCATACCATAGGCTAGCCTCTAGGGTTTAGCCTCTCTGATCTCGTGGTAGATCCACTCTTGTACTACCCATATCATCAATATTAATCAAGCAGGAGTAGGGTTTTACCTCCATCGAGAGGGCCCAACTCAGGTAAAAACATCGTGTCCCTTGTCTCCTGTTACCATCCGCCTAGACGCACGCTCGGGACCCCCTACCCGAGATCCGCGGTTTTGACACCGACATTGGTGCTTTCATTGAGAGTTCCTCTGTCTTTGTCATTGTCAGGAAGGATGCCTCATCCCGTCTTTAAAACGGCACTGTTGCTAAAGGAGCTTTGGCCACCGGCCAAACTCTCCGGCTAGGCGGTTTTCTTATGACCGCCTGTTCGGCCGCCGCACCGACGATGACTTCTCGGGTCATCGAAAGCAATCTTCATGTTGACTCGGAACTCGCCGAGCAGTTAGATCCGATGGAGCTCTCTTCATTAAACGAGCTCTTGGATCGCATCGCCGCCTCGAGTCGCTATGAGACTACGATCATATTGGGCCTAAAACCGATCTGAGAGAGATCAACTCTCCCCAGGCTACCGACCACGTCGCTGTGGTAGAGGAACAATACAACGACTCTTCTCCTACCTTAAGGACTAGCTATGTCCGGATTCATGACCCCTCCATGCCGGATTCAGCGGAGGGAGGACACCACTCAAGCCCCGAACTTAAAGTCAGTCATGGGCTAGATTCATTGGACAACCTCCAAGAACCCAAGCTTCCAAGTTCGGAAACTTCTTGGCCCCCTGAGTCTTAGATCGGACGGGGTTCGAATTTAATTCCACCCGCCCACCCAAACATAAGCGATCTATCCCAAATCCGGCAAGAGCCCGGTGAAAGACACATCATTATCGGGCGATTCCTCCCTGGTTATGGACAGGATAAAGCATTGCCGCGAGGAGGACACAATCTCATTCTTCTGCAACAATTGCACGGACAAGGGAATCCTAAACGCCATAAGTCATCTTGAAATTACACGCTTCGCTGACTTGGCGTCCATAGTACAAAAGTACTGCGTGATGGAGAGCGCCTGGAAAACTGAAATCAAATTTTGGGATAATCTGGCCCCGAATACGACCCTAGTCCGAAATAAAAGGGTGCATCATCACCAGGCACCTGGGTTACATACCAAAAAGAAAAAAAAACCCAAAGGGCATGGAACCGTACTGGAGGGATGGTTCAATGGACCTGCAAAATTCATAGCACGTAGGGCGCCACTCCAACTCATAGCCTTAGAGCATGTTGGATACTACTACGGTGGCCAAAAGTGGCGAAGAGCTCTTAGCTCGAGCACCAGCCCAGCAATACCGATGCGGTATTAACGGTCTTAGACTTTCGCATCAAATGATATGCGGAAACGAACACTCCACAAATTTTGCCAAGTTTACCAGATAGCAACAATAAATCCATGGGTGACACGGCTATTACCTTTAACGCCGATTTAACCTAAATTCGAACAGCCCGAGCACCCGGCCGCATTGGTCCTCGGTCCGATAGTGGATTGACTTTCGCCTTACCAAGGTACTCATGGACGGCGGCAATGGATTAAACCTCATCTACGAGGAAACCCTTGAAAAATGGAAATAGACCGGAGCCGCATTGAGCAAAGCGGCACAACCTTTAGAGGAATAATCCCGATCGGGAAGCATCTTTGTCTGAGAAAGATCACATGGATGTGGTGTTGACACGCCGGACAATTATAGGTCCGAGGAGGTCACATTCCAAGTGGCCCTGCTCAGCCGGATACCACGCTCTATTAGGGCGAGAGGCATTCACAATTTTTCAAGCTATACCCCATTACGGGTACATGAAGCTCAAAATGCCCGGGCCCAAAGGAATTATCACTCTCGCTAGTGACCCGGACATAGCGCTCCGCGCCGAAAATAAAACAGTCGCACTTGCCCTTGAGGCACTATACGAAGCCCTAGCGGTAGAGGAACTCACTACGCTGCGCTCCACGGTGAACAGGGACGATGTGATACTCAATAAGAGATCCAAGTCCACCTCTTTTAAACCGGCAGACAAAATAGTCAAATTCCAAGTCCATCCAACGGACCCTACAAAAACGGCCTCCATCGGGGCACAATTAAACTCTGATGTGGACGTCGCACTACGAGAATCCCTACGCGAAAATTGGGACATTTTGCTCGGCACCCTTCAGACATGCCAGAATCCCACGCCGGCCGAAAGCACAAACTAAATATCCTAAAAGGATTCAAGCCAGTCAAACAAGCTCTTCGGCGTTTCTCCGAACCCAAGAGATAGGCCATTGGAGAGGAGCTAGCCAAACTATTGGAGGCCGGATTCATCAGAGATATTAAACATCTGGACTGGCTAGCAAACCCGGTAATGGTACCAAAGAAGGACAAATCCTGGCGCCTATGTGTCGATTTTAAGGACCTTAACAAGGCTTGCCCAAAGGATCCCTTCCCCTCTCCCGCATCGATCAAATTATCAACGCTACCGCAGGACACGATTCATTGTGTTTCCTCGACGCATACTCCGGCTACCACCAAATTAAGATGGCAGAGTCAGACCAAGCCGCAACGGCATTCATCACTCCATACGGCCCATTCTGCTTCAACACAATGCCCTTTGGGCTCAAAAACGCCGGCGCAACATATCAACGCATGATTCAGACATGTCTTGCAAACCAGATCGGCAAAACAGTGGAGGCATACGTAGACGATGTGGTCGTCAAATCCAAGCATGTCGAAACCCTAGTCGACGACTTGAGGCTCACATTCGATAATCTCCGAACATATGACATCAAGCTCAACCCGGAAAAATGCGTTTTTGGCGTACCGGCAGGAAAGCTCTTGGGCTTCATTGTATCCGGTAGAGGAATTGAAGCAAACCCAGCCAACATCCGAGCTCTGTCACAATTGTATATCCCCAAAGACCTCAAACAAATACAAAAATTGACTGGATGCGTGGCGGCTCTAAGCCGCTTTATCTCCCGCTTAGGAGAAAAGGCATTACTCCTTTATCGCCTCCTCCGGTGCACCGGACACTTCGAGTGGACGGATGCCGCCACGGCCGGACTCGAAGAAATCAAAGCCATATTGGCAACAAATCTGGTCCTGGCTGCGCCCAACATGGGCGAACCAATGCTATTATACATCGCAGCAACCCATCAAGTTGTCCGCGCGGTGCTCGTTGTCGAGCGAGAAACGGACGGACACAAGTTCCCTCTCCAAAACCCGATTTACTACATGTCAACTGTCCTAACTCCATGCAAGTCACAGTACCGCATTATCAAAAGATAGCATACGCGGTGTTCATGGCATCCCTAAGCTGCGACACTACTTCCAAGAGTGTTCGATAACAGTAGCCTCCAAAGTACCACTTAATGACATTATAACCAATCATGACGTTAACGGGCGGATTGCTAAATGGGCCATTGAGCTCCTCCCATTCGACATAACATACAAGCCACGGCAAGCTATTAAATCGCAAGTTTTGGCTGACTTAAATGCCGAATGGATCAAGTCGAACTCCCTAAAGAGTATGGCGCATATTCCAACTGGATCATGCACTTCGACGGCTCCAAAATGTTGGCGGCACTGGGAAAGGCGTCGTTCGACATCCCCAACCGGAGATACAGTCAATACGTACTTCAAATAATGTACACGGACTCCAACAACGCAGAATCTGAGGCCCTTCTACATGGTCTCCGGATGGCAGTCTCCATGGGCATTCAACGCCTAGAGGTGCGCGGGGATTCGAACCTCGCGATATCCCAAATAAATGGGGACTTTGATGCCAAGGATCCGAAAATGGCAGCTTATCGCAATGTCGTCCTAAAAATATTAGCTCGGTTTGAGGGGCTCGAATTTCACCATATAGCCCGGGATAACAACCAGGCAGCAGACGTGTTGTACGCATTGGCGCCAGCGCGATGCCGCCCCCCAACATCTTCCTAGAGAGGCTTTTCAAGCCATCCGTATTATGGGAGGGAGAGTCCGGAAATAACAACCCGGACCCAACCACCGCCCACACGAACATTCCGCCAACGAAATAACATCGTCATTCACGCAATAATGGCGCTCATTGCCCGTGGGCAGAACCATTCCTAGCCTACCTAACTAGGCGGGGAACTTCCCGAGGACCAAAAGCGAGGCCCATTTGCATAGTCTGCGGTCTAAAGCCTATAAGGTCCATCGAGGAGAGCTTTATAAGAAAAGCACAACCGAGTCCTTCAAAGGTGTATCTCCGAAGAGGAAGGCGGAATCTCTGGCTGAAATTTATGCGGACTCGGTGGGCACCATGTCATGACCCGAGCCCTTGTAGGCAAGGCCTTCCGTACAAGATTTTATTGGCCGACGGCCCGGGCTGATGCTCAGGACTTAGTCCAACGACGCGTCGGTTGCCAGCTCTTTGCTAATCAAATCCACATGCCACCCACCACCCTCAAAATTATACCCATCACACCGCCCTTCGTGGTCCAGGGGCTTGACATGGTTGGACCCCTTAAAGGAGGAACCCACAAGCAAAAATACCTATTGGTCATGGTGGATAAATTCATCAAATGGATAGAGGCCAAGCACAGAAGACGGTCGAATCTGGACCGGTGATAGACTTCATAGCGGGGGTAGTACACGTTCTGGCGTCCC
This sequence comes from Aegilops bicornis, assembly GCA_021605145.1. Lineage (NCBI taxonomy): Eukaryota > Viridiplantae > Streptophyta > Magnoliopsida > Poales > Poaceae > Aegilops > Aegilops bicornis. Next base: position 191,452,863 of record CM038670.1, read on the forward strand.
CATATCATCATCATCGATAACGGCCACGAACTTCACGGCCGGCGAGGTCAAACTCGTGCAAAAACATGGGCATCAAGCTCGACTACGCTTGATCTATCACCCCCAAACTAACGGTCAAGTCGAGCGAGCAAACGGTCTAATCATGAGCGGCATTAAACCCGGACTAGTGCGGTCCCTCAAGGAATCTAACACGCCTTTGGGTAGAGGAGCTTCGACTCCGTACTCTGGGGGCTGCGGACCACGCTGAATCGCATTACCGGATTCACACCATTTTTTATGGTATACGGCACAGAGGCAGTTTTGCCCTGCGACATAATTCATGACTCACCTCGCGTGCGCATGTACGAAGAAAGAGAAGCCTTGCTCGATCGGCAGGACGGTTTGGACGCCTTGGAGGAGGAGCGCGACGTGGCAAAAGCTCGTTCCGCATTCTATCAACAATGAGCTCGAAGATATCAAAGCGAGGAAATGCGGGCCAAAGCTTACAATGTTGGCGAACTAGTTCTCGCTGCGGACAAGAAAAAGGACAAACTCAAGCCCAAATGGGAGGGTCCCTTCATCATCGACCAAGTCCTAACCGGCGGAGCGTACCGTCTGCGAAACGCATTGAATAACCGACTCGAGCCGAACCCATGGAACGCAGCCCATCTCCGAAGATTCTATGCCTAGCGCCGGATTCTGAGTTCGTCTCCTTCCTCCGTCTATATTTTATACTTTAAGCTATCTTTTATTTCTCTCCTTCTTCCTCCTTTTTTCCGAAGCCGTTAAAGGCTCGTTTGCGCATTGTTCGCACACACTTGACGCGCTATCCGCGCTCATTATACCTGGGGGCTTCTTTAACAGAAGCTTATTTATACGGGCTTTATGCCCAACACATGTGTCACACTTCCGCATGTACCTTTTAGTCACCATTATATGCATCGATATGACTTAAGTTTTGGCCAAGCTGGGTTGCCTGGCTCACTGCTTACCCCTACGTTCCCGATTGTTCGGCTAGGTGGTAAAGGGAGCACCTCTGCGATTATTACCGCTTGGTCGGGACGTGTACCTCGGTAGGTGAAGCCGAAAGCTAAGCGTTCTTAAGGGAATATTCGATTCGGTGAACTAAAAGATGATTTTTATTTTCATTTATCTGCCCCAGATGCTTTTACGCTTTTTTTCGTAGTCCCAGGACATGCACTTTAGGGCATGCCTCCTGTGGAAAGGAACCCCTAACGGAACTATTCTCCTGGAAGATGTTTCTTACTAACCATGTAATATAACATAACTAGTTGGGCACTTGTCCGATAAAGCACTCATGACCCCTACGCTTTGGTCTCCACGCATGCCCCGTTTTTTACATAACCGCGAGGGTATTCGGACACTTCGGACTATTGGGTCCGGAGGTTGAAGCGAAAAGGTCCGCTTCGACAAACGATCTACAATCCGGCTAGAAGGCATTTTACATGTCATTTTAAATTACATAGTCAAATTGGTGATTGTATTCCTCTTCAATGCCATCTAATAGGCGGTCTAGTTTACAGATCCTGCTGGGAATACTTTGCGGCCAACTCTACTTGGCCGTACACTAAGCTCACAGGATCTCCTTCCCGTCGGGCCCCACAGTCCGACCTCGGCCATGTGGTTTGGGTCCGCCTTCATGTACGCGTCTTCACCATGGCCCGAGCCTCCTGGCGCCTTGACGACATGCCGATATCTTCCATAGTCGGAGCGCCGCCGTGCTCCTGAAGCTTCTCTGCAAGCTCTCCAAGGCCTTGAGGCGGGGAGATAGATGGCCACAAGGCACAGGCGACGCCTTTCATCACTGCCGAACTTCGTTAGATGCGATTGCAATAACTTCGGGAAGAAGGTCACCCGTAGAACCGGGCATTTCCTCTGCAGGGCGACCCGTGAGCATACCTACGGACATAACTCATTAGTTGTCTTCCTCGCCGAACTCTTTTTCAAAGTTCGCTCAAGCACTTACTATAAATGCCGCTGACGAAGTCGCCGATTCTCCTTCACGGAGTCGGCATTTGGCACAAACATCCTTTAGTTCCTCACCCGGTGGGTGTTGGCATCTTGGAGATTATTTTTCTCTTGCCTCACCCTTGTAAGCACGTTCTCGCCGGCCTTCAACCGGCGTAAGAGCTGTTGCTTGTCCGGATCTAGTCCGGAGCCATCTGCAATATTATTGTCAGATTTACACACACGCCGCACTTCACAAACTACTTATCTTTTGAAGCATATATTACGGAGGGGGTCTCTGTGGCTCCCCACAGGCGGCTAGTGTGGCCTCAAGTTGGGCCTTGCATTCTTCAAGCTCCTGGGATAGTCGGGTATTCTTTTTTGTAAGATCGTGCATAACAAATGATCCTTAAATCAGTTATTCTAACTATTTTAAGTCTCGGGGGCTACTTGCATATATAACCGTCAAATTTCCTCACCCGTATGTCCTTTACATACCTGCTTTCTGTGGCTCTGGCTAGACCATCTTGAGCGGCACGGTGCGCATCTCCCGAATTGAAGGCATTCAATGCCTCTTGGGAGAAACATGTCGTCCACGAAGAACTGTCCGTGGCGCCTGTGATTCATGGCACTCTCCACCTCGGAGTTGGTGGCGGACAATCTGTCGGCATCCTCTGCCGGAGGAGCATCCGACCTTGCGCCTCGTTTCGCCTCCGCTTTTGGACCCGGCTTTGGAGCACAGGCTGGCGGAGGCTCGATTGGCAACCTCTCCGGACACGGTCCGACGAGCGCTCTTTTTCTGAAAAGAGCACCGGCGTTAATATGCCTTCCGGGAATCAATCACAGGAATATGGTGACGTGCCATACCGTTCTTGCGGCGTTTCGATCCGGACCGCACTTCTTTTTAGCTGCAGGCCGTCTTGCCCCTTGTTGACTAGCCGCGCGAACTCGGCCTCCTGCCTCGAAGGTACCCCTGCGAAACACCATTGGTATACGGTGATAAAAAATAAGCGAGGATGGGTCATTATCGAGTATTGGGACCTCGGTCTCGATTACCTATGAAATTTGGAAGTATTAGGGTAATCGGATGTAATGGCAACCAAGGCATTATCGATGCTCGATTGGTGAAATACCCCATCAATCAGCTCCACCAATATGTCCAGATCCTCTTGGGAGGCCGGATCGAGGAGCCGTTCCGGATCCTCGGGTTGTGGAGGCGGGCTGTTTATGTCTTTCAAGGCCTGGCGCAGTTCCTGCGTCAAAATCACAAAATGAGATACCTAACCATGGGATTACGGATCGGATGTGCAAAAAAGAAATGTCCGCTTACCCAACTTCGAGGATTGTTCATAGAAAATCCGTTCAATGGACTGACGCGGAGAAAATCCTCCTCTTCTCCCTTGTACAGCGCAGACAAGATCTTCACCAGATCGGTGACCGATCCCGGCCCCTTACGGCCATGACGGGTGGCATCGTCCTCCCCGTTGAAATCCCACATGGGGTGGCCCCTATCTTTGGGCCGGCAACCCCGCATAATACATGTGGCCATGACACCGACCATGGTCATCCGGAATGAGCTAACACTCTTATTCGGCTCATCGTAAAGGACGTCCTGTCGTTTTTCCCTCAGGGGGCTCATGGCGCCAACTCGAGCGTTTCTTCAAAGGAGCATTGCTGAACTCCGGAGACCGATCCGAGCAGGATCCGGCGTGGGGCGTCTTCTATATAAAACCATTCCGAAGGCTAGTCTTGGACGCCTTCTTCGAGTTCGGATAGATATCCGGTCCGGCGATCTTCCACAGCTCGGCTCCGCCCACTTGATATATTGACCCCTCATGAGAACGGGGTAAAAGGCAGAATAATCTCTTCCACAGCGCAAAATGAACCTCGACGCCTAAGAACAGTTTGCAAAGGGCCATGAAGCCCGCGATGTGCAAAATGGAGGCAGGCGTAAGGTGGTGCAACTGGAGGCCGTAGAACTCCAAGAGCCCCCGGAGAAACAGATGAATTGGAAATCTGAGTCCTCTTACTAGATAAGAGAAAAAGCATACCCGCTCTCCTTTGGAGGGATCGGGGACACTCTCCGCTTGCTTTCCGCCCTTATAGGTGGCGAGTCCGGCTCGAACCGGAACCATGAAGGCCGGGGGAAGAAATCCCTTGGTTTGGAGTGTCACTAGCTCGCTATGAGGGACTGTGCATCTCTCCCAATTTCCAGGCTGAGGGCTGGGAGCGCAGGAAGAGGAGCTGCGTCGACTGTCCATGATGAAATGGATTTTTGTCAGAGGCGCTCCGATGAAAGCTCATGGAGGGAGGATGGTGTGACTTGGATCTAGATCCTCGTCCCTTTTATAGACGGCTCATTTGCGCGCACTAGGGGATAAGTGTAAAATACCACGGCTTTTTGGCGTTCATTCAACACGTGGAAGATGGCCATTATTGGGCGTGGAAGCCAAGGAGCGCAACATTTATCGAAGCGGACACTATTCGACAAGTATATGGAATTTGGAGAAGAACCCGCCTCGCAATGCCGAAGACAATCTGGCGCCGGACTCATCGCCATTGAAGCCTGGTTCGGGGCTACTAAGGAGTCCTAGATTAGGCGGTGTCCTGATAAGCCAACTATCACCGTTCTTGGGACTCTGGACTATGAAGATACAAGATTGAAGACTTCGTCCCGTGTCCTGGATGGGACTTTCCTTGGCGTGGAAGGCAAGCTTGGCGATCTGGATATGTAGATCTCCTACCATTGTAACCGACTGTGTAACCCTAACCCCATCCAAAGTGTCTATATAAACCGGAGGGTTTTAGTCCGTGGGACGAACAACAATCATACCATAGGCTAGCCTCTAGGGTTTAGCCTCTCGATCTCATGGTAGATCCACTCTTGTACTACCCATATCATCAATATTAATCAAGCGAGGAATAGGGTTTTACCTCCATCGAGAGGGCCCGAACCTGGGTAAAAACATCGTGTCCCTTGTCTCCTGTTACCATCCGCCTAGACGCACAGTTCGGGACCCCCTACCCGAGATCCGCCGGTTTTGACACCGACACCCGTATACAATTCCCTTTGTCAATCGGTACGTTACTTGCCCGAGACTCGATCGTCGGTATCCCAATACCTCGTTTAATCTCGTTACCGGCAAGTCACTTTACTCGTATCGTAATGCATGATCCCGTGACCAGACACTTGGTCACATTGAGCTCATTATGATGATGCATTACCAAGTGGGCCCAGAGATACCTCTCCGTCATACGGAGTGACAAATCCCGATGTCGATTCGTACAACCCAACAGACACTTTCGGAGATACCCGTAGTGTACCTTTATAGTCACCCGATTACGTTGTGACGTTTGGCACACCAAAGCACTCCTACGGTATCCGGGAGTTGCACAATCTCATGGTCTAAAGAAATGATACTTGACACTTGGAAAAGCTCTAGCTAAACGAACTACACGATCTTTGAGCTATGCTTAGGATTGGGTCTTGTCCATCACATCATTCTCCTAATGATGTGATCCCGTTACCAATGACATCCAATGTCCATAGTCGAGAAACCATGACTATCTGTTGATCAACGAGCTAGTCAACTAGAGGCTTACTAGGGACATGTTGTGGTCTATGTATTCACACGTGTATTACGATTTCCGGATAACACAGTTATAGCATGAATAACAGACTATTATCATGAACAAAGAAATATAATAATAACCATTTTATTATTGCCTCTAGGGCATATTTCCAACAGGGGAAACCATTGCGGTGGCCATCTTTCATCAACCTTACTACCTCCATGATTGTGTGTTAGTACCTCCTTCAGGACCTATAGGTCCATGATACGTCCCAAACGTATCTACTTTTCCAAACACTTTTACTCTTGTTTTAGACTCTAATCTGCATGATTTGAATGGAACTAACCCAGACTGGCGCTGTTTTCAGCAGAATTTCCGGAGTGTTATTTTTGTGTAGAAATATAAGTCTTCGAATTGAGCTGAAAATTTACGGAGAATATTTCCAGAATATATGAAAATATTGGCGAAGAGAACTACTGGAGCCCCCCCCCCCCAGAAGCCACAAGCTCAGGGGCGGGCCCTATGAGCTCGTGGGCCCCTCGAGCCTCCGGTTTCCCTAATTCTAACTCCATAAATACTGTTTCATGGAGAGAAAAATCAGAGAGAAAGTTTCATTGCATTTTACTATACGGGGCCGCTACCACCTCTTGTTCTTCATCGGGAGGGCTGATCTGGAGTCCGTTCGGGGCTCCAGAGAGGGGGATTCGACGCTGTTGTCATCATCAACCATCCTCCATCAACAATTTCATGATGCTCACCATCGGGAGTGAGTAATTCCTTCGTAGGCTTGCTATACGGTGATGGAATAGGATGATATTTTTCATGTAATCGAGTCAACTTGTTAGGGCTTGATCCCTAGTATCCTCTATGTTCTAAGATTGATGTTGCTATGACTTTGCTATGCTTAATGCTTGTCACTAGGGCCCGAGTGCTATGATTTCAGATCTGAACCCTCTATATTTCCATGAATATATTTGATTTCTTGATCCTATATTACAAGTTATAAGCACCTATTACATGTTATGATTCGCATACCCCAAGGTGACAATAATTGATTTATTTCTGGTGATGACCGCAATATGAGGAGTTCATGTATTCACTATGTGCTAATGCTTTGTTCCCATTCTCTATTAAAAGGAGGCCTTAATATCCCTTAGATTTCCTTATGGACCCCGTTGCCACGGGAGGGTAGGATAAAATATGTCATGCAAGTTCTTATTATAAGCACATATGACTATATGCGGAATACATGCCTACATTATATTGATGAGTTGGAGCTATTGTGCATTGCTCTAGGTTGTGACTGTTATATGATGAATGTCATCCAACACAAATATCCATCACCGATCCAATGCCTACGCTTTTCTCATATTGATCTTTGCTAAGTTACTACTACTGCTGTTGTTATAATCATCACAATCTACTACCATTATTGTTCATGTTCCTGTTACTACTGTTACTGCTACTATCAAAACTATCAAAGTACTGTGCTACTAAACACTTTGCTGCAGGGTGATAATTTCCTAGGTGTGGTGGAATTCACAACTCAACTGCTAAGGCTCATAAATATTCTCTGGATCCCCTTGTGTCGAATCAATAAATTTGGGTGAAATAGTACCCTCAAAGACTGTCGCGATCCCCTATACTTGTGGGTTATCAGTCCATAGTAGTAGCTAGATGTCTCTCTCTCTCTCCCTCCCTCTGATCTTCAATGCCATGTTATCTTTTGAGATCAATCAGATGTAATTCTTGTGGCGTGTTTGTTAGGATCCAATGAATTGTGAATTTATGATCACATTGTTCAGTGATTTATATTGAATCTCTTGAAGTTTTTTTGTTGTATAATTAAATAAGTATGTATGCTTTTTGATCTACGAGTCTTCTCTGGCAAAGATAGATGCCTAATTCTTCAGAGGGAGTGGTGCATAGTAGTGGGTTCAATCTTGCAGTGCTTTAATCAAGTGTCAATAAGGACGGAGACACGTATATTGTATCGTTGTCACTAAGGATAAATGGTGCTCTAATCAAGTGACAATAAGGACGAAGGCACGTATATTGTATCGTTGTCACTAAGGATAAAACGACGGGGTTTACTTCTATTGCTAGATTTCTTCTTGTCTACATTATGTCATCTTGCTTATTGCATTACTCTGTTTCTTGCAAACTTAGTACTTTGAGATGCATGCTGGGTAGCGGTCTTGGAGTGGAGTAATAGTGGTAGATGCAGTTGGATTAACTATCTACTTATCACAGACATAATGCCTATGTGAGATTATGCCATGAATGATTGTATTTATCAATTGTTACTTTTCTGTCAATTGTCGAGCAACAATTCGTCTACCAGCATATGCCACTATCCGCTTTCGAGAGAGATGGCACTAGTTAACCTATGGCCTCGGGTCCATTTGCCATTAATACAAGCTATAAAATTGTTAGTTTATTTTCCTTTACTTTTTACCGTTTTACCTATACCACCATCTATTTGCTTTTAATCTTGTAACTAGCAAGACAAGGGGCCTCATAATCCCCTTGCCATGTTTTTATTTGTTTGTGTGCAAGTTTGTTTACATTGTTTTCTTGGGGACACCTACTTGTTCGATAAACTTTGTTTATTAATTTAGGGAAATACTTTCTGCTGCTATGCTACATCACCTTTCCTCTTCGGAGAATCCAACAACTCCTACGGAAGTAGCAGTCATTATGCTAGTGTGGCGGATATGGCAACTGAGGAACGATGTTGTTCATGCAAAGGAGACCCCCACCCGGTTAGTACTTCGGTCGAACCCTTACGAAGCTACCGACAATTTATCTACAATGCTCGCAGGTTTTTGACAAAGGAGATATTGAAAGGGAAGATGTCGCTGGAAGTGATGTCGGCGCAACCGAATTTAAGGAGTACCCCACCAACCATGGCCTAACCACCCCCAGTCGGACAGATGGCGTTGCCCGTCGACGACGCTTTTTCTGAGGTGGACGACACATCGGTAGCAGGTATGATTATGCATGGTCACGGCGGCCTAGTCGTGTTTGCAACATATCGTTTCCTGTTCAACCGTGGTGATGCTCTTGAAGCAGAAATTCATGCGATAATGCAAGGTGGCACTTGCCATACAACATGCCGAGCTTTCATTCGTTGCGCAATCTGACTCGTTCATGGCCCTTTCCATCTTCTCCGGTGATTCTTTGGACCGCTCGGTGTATGGAGAGTTTATGTCGCATAAACTTATTCTAGTGAGAATAGATTTACATATACTTTGGCAAGATATAGCCGTACTGAACATAGCACTGTTGTTTGACATGTACTCCCTAGACATGATAAATCAGAGACAAGTTTTTTTTTGGGATGGAGGTAATATTAAGGAAATCTTCTCTAGTTTGTAACTCTACACATTCGGAATATAACTCTAATTTACCTCCCACCCAAAACCCGACAATGTTACATGGAGAGGGTGGCAAGCGAACCCTCTTTGATGACATTTCTAGTTATGAGAAGAGATAAAACGATGGCAGTTTTAAAACTAAAATTGCCTTCTCAGAAAGGAAGAATCTAACATATCTTCTGGAGGAAAATGTCACCACTCCACCACTTTCTCATAACTAAAACTGCCACAAAATCATTTGTATATGTCACCCTCTGGCAAATGTTCACCGGTTAACAGGGTCGAAAATAAAAAGATGTTCCTTTTTTAGGGGTGCATGCAACTTTATTAAGAACTTAAGCAAGGTTTGGGACCTCGTCCGCTACAACACGAAGAATAAAATCCGGAGGAAATTCAAGGAAAAAATAGAAGCTTTGTTGCTAACACCCTCTTTGGCTAAACCATGCGCCGCCATATTCGCCGAACGACGAACCCATGTAACTTTGTACTCCAGCCTCGTCTTCAGTGACTCCTTCATCTCTTCCACGATCTGGCCAAATGCCGAGAGGTTCCTGGTTTCGTCATTGAGCATTGTCACTACCTCCTGGCAGTCCAGCTCAACGTGGAGATGCTGGATGTTCATGGTGATCGCCAGTTGCACCGTGCTCCTAGCAGCAAGAAGTTCAGAGAGTTAAGGATTCGCAACGCCTGGGAAAAAGACCGATGTCCCTTCCCGGTAAGCACCATGGTGATCCCTAAGGACCACGCCAACCCCTCCTCCATCCTGCATCATGTACATCGCCCCATCGGCGTTTGCCTTGACCCATCCCATCTCTGGTGGTTTCCATCTTTCTGCTCTCATCGGTTCCTTGGCCTGCTGCACATTTGAGTTCACAGATCTCCATTCATGAATGTGTTCGTATACTCTCTCCGCCAGGGCCCGAGTATCCTGGATCATCTTGCCATCCCTGGTTTCGTTCCTCGCACTCCACAAGCCATACAACGCGTGGATCATCGTTTCCCGCTCCGCGCGCCCGACCTCGTGAACCATGCCTTGAGCCAAGTGACAAGGGCCTGCAGCGACCCATCCATTGCTGGTGGGAGCACTACCGGTTCCCCCTTGTCTTGACACAAGTATTTCCAAAAGCACCTAGAGTGAGGGCACGCCCAGAAGCGATGATAGGTCGTTTCTTCTCGTCCACAAGCACAACAGAAGACCCCGGTTTTGATGCAGCGACGGTGCAGCTCGAAACCAACCGCAAGGCCATTCTTTAGCAAGCGCCATGTATGTATTTTTGCCTTACCAGGTGCACTAGATCATAGAAGCGCGCGTTACCGCGCCCGTACATCTTAATAAAATATATTTAAGAAGATCTGGTCATTGCAAATACTTGAGAAAATATATACGTTATATCTATATTCTGCAAATCCAGTGAGAAAATTCTACATTTTGATGCAAGGGATAAATAACACCGGTGCTATAGATATAGCTTCTCGTCTTATTTACAACCGATGTTCAAAGTCAAGGATACCATGATATCTCACAAAATCAGCATATGGCTATCTCAGTGTCATACATGCCCACACACAACTTCTGGTCGCCTCCATGTGAGCATGCTTCCTTCAATAAAAAAAAACGTGAACATGTTGTTGGTTCAAAGAGCTGATTGGATGTCCATTAGCTGCTCCACGTTTTGTTGTATTGCCTTGTTAATTTTGTTTTGCTCCGAAGGAATTGTATAACCAACACCGTTAAATTGATTCAGAAAAGAAGAGAGTTAAATCAGGAGAGGATTTCCAGGAAAATGGCTCTATTATTCAGCATAAGCACAGCCAAAAAGATATACATGGATATTGGATACCTTGCACAGAAAATCTGAAGTACAGAAAATACAATATGGAAGTACATACGGAAGTTGTGGTTATAGTTCCTAAAACCGCAAGGATGACTGAAAGCCTTGAAATGATTGCATTTTCTTATTTGCCCAAGGGATACTAATTCATATGTTTTTTTGTTTTTTTTGCCAGGAAATCTCTGTGGTTCATTGATGAAAGTGAACAGAACAATTTATGTTTTTATAGGCTAATAATATATACAGTTTCACCGCAGAGGCTAAACTTGACTAAATATAAATCATAGGAGAAGATAAAAACATACTGAAAGAAGTTGTTTGATGGAAGGTTTCCCTTTAATAAAACATGAGGTAAACACACACTGTCACTTCCTCGGCCGTTGTCACACCAACAAGCTAAAAAAGGCTCAAAATTACACATGGAGATGTACGTGTGCAGCCTGCTAACTTCAAAAAACAAAAACAAGTTGAAGTTGCCATACCTTTGTCTACACCGAGCATGCTAGAGCCTCACTCTGAACAATTTTTGGACAAACAAACATTCTGAACAATCAATCACTGCTGCAGAGCCAGGACAAGTTTCCGACGATATCAAGATGCATCAGCTATAACCTCTGTAGTTATTTACCTGACATGGTGATACTGGCAACTGACGAAAAAGGTAAGCCATGTGTGACCTGGAATCCAACCTGACATGTATTGTTCATACCTGAATCATCATTACCAGTGAGAGGCACCTCGGCTCTCAGCTTTGTTGTTGTACTACATAACAAGAAGCACACTTCAGAGAAGAAACCCCCCTCCCCCCTTTTTAGTTTAATAGGGGATTGAAGAAGACATGGTCAACCAGGGACTGTTTGGGCACCAAGGCAAGCACTCCGATTTTCTTCATCACCCCTTTCTTCCCCCAGCAGCAAGTACCCTAAAGCGTGGCGCCAAACCATGAGCCCTCATTGCGAGCCGCTAGGAGTGTTGCCGTTAATGTGACGAGGTGGAGGATGAGAGGAGACGGTGGTCGGTTCTAGCCTCTAGGGCTTAGGGAGGCCGCCGATGTGCCTGTAGAAGGAGGTGATCCGATCAACGACGAGACGCAGGCTCGCCTCTTTCGCTTCCCTAACATTAGGCTGCATCAGTAAACGAGAGGGCTCCTAGATCGATCCTCGGAGCAGCAGCCCAGTAACGCGTTTGGGCCGGCGGGGACACTCGAGGTGGGAGCGGTAGGAAAGACCGCGGGAACACGGCGGGACGACTGGAGGATCCAGATCGTTGATTGAACTAATCGGACGATGCAGAGTGTCAAATCGTTGTGAAGGCTCTAAGGTAGCCCCGTTATACTGTTTCTCAATTGGTGTCCCATAGTGCCAGCCATGCCTTATGTTCCCTGCTCGGGATCGACGAGCCCGGCTGTCGGTTCTCGCGTCCTTCAGGCTCATGCACATGTGATAAGCTGATTTAACCGTGAACTGCCCGCTCCTGGTAAAATTTCATAAAAAGATGTTCCTGTTCTATACGATCACAATATGCCATCACATCGCGAGCCCACACCCACCAACGGACTAGCTGTTCTTCCGTCGTGACAGCTGACTAGTGTCCCACTGCTAGTCTCAAACGCAAGAAAACTTTCGCAACGAGACCATGTTTTCTTTAAGGCGAGCAACGAGACAATGTTTTTCTCTATAAATTAGGCCGAAAGCCCAATATAGCACCCGAGACCCAGGGCACGGGCCATCGGTCCAGCCTATCACCGAAGCCAGGCCCAGCCCATAGCCCTCCCCCTCTCGGCCGCACCAAAGCAAAACCCTAGGAACCTACATCCAACGGCCCGAACCACCCAATACCCCATCCGACGGTCGACGCCCCACGCGCCAGCCTTATAAGTGCTTCCATTCCCACCCGCAAGGGTTCCCTCCCACACACCTCCGCCTCCACCCCACCCTTCCCGACCCCTCTCCTCCAAGGCAAGCCCGCGGCGGCGAGCGGCGGCGATGACGACCCGCTTCAAGAAGAACCGGAAGAAGCGCGGCCACGTGTCCGCCGGGCACGGGCGTGTGGGCAAGCACCGCAAGCATCCCGGAGGCCGCGGTAACGCCGGAGGCATGCACCACCACCGCATCCTCTTCGACAAGTACCATCCCGGCTACTTCGGCAAGGTCGGTATGCGCTACTTCCACAAGCTCAGCAACAGGTTCTACACCCCGACGATCAACGTCGAGAGGCTCTGGTCCATGGTGCCGTCCGACAAGGCGGCGGAGGCCGGCGGCGACAAGGCCCCCGTGGTCGACGTCTCGCAGTTCGGCTACTTCAAGGTGCTCGGCAAGGGGATGCTGCCGGAGAAGCCCATCGTCGTCAAGGCCAAGCTCATCTCCAAGATCGCCGAGAAGAAGATCAAGGCCGCCGGCGGCGCAGTCGTGCTCGTTGCCTAGGGCTCTGTTCGCGACCGTGCCTCGAGATCTATATCTGAACTATTAGTTGTTTCCCGTACCAGCAATTTGTGTTGAACAAGACATCGTTAGTTTGTTATCCTGGTTCCTGTGTGGTAAACCAACATCTTATGAGAATTTTGCGCTATGTTATGCCAGTTTATATCAGACGAGTTATTCATATCTGTGCTCCTATTTATTTCGTTTGATCTGTGTTAATCGTTATTCATCCCTAACCCTAATGAATATGCTGTTATTTGGCATTGTGCATCACTATAAGATTCTATGCCTGCTAGTCATGTTAACTGTATGATTATATGCCTGCTAGTCATGTGACATGTTAACTGTGTGATTTTGATTTGCACTGTCAGCCATTGTTATGCTTTGTTTGATGTTTGTCTTTACTGATTTACTGACACATTCTGTTACTTGTCAGTGTATTACTACAGGATTGTATTTCTTGTAGTCATGGTTTACTTATAATTGTATGATAGTGATTTGCTTGCTTGATAACATTGAAGTTGATGTCTGTAAGAGGTTGTTTGTAGCCATGCTAGTTAACATGATCTGGGTCCTAGTGTTGCCCAGGATCTATTTGGGCCAGCAAATTTCCCTACCGCAGTAGTCTTTATCTTTGGAATTCCTAGCAGGTACTCCAGTTTTAGATTGCAGCTTCCTTTTAGTAGTTTAGTGCCACCTCATCAGTTAAATAAACACCTGGAGTAAGCTATTGTGCTGCAATTGTTGTGCCATTGTGTGAAGTATTGATATCCATTTGCATCTTTGCTGAAATGGCTACTTGTTCTTTGAGCAATCTTCCTTCGATGCCTTCTGTCTACTTCGTTTTTGCTAGAACAATGATGATATTCTTTAGGAGTGGTTGATTGTTTTTGCTGCTGTGGCACCTGACACTTGGCACCTGTTTTATATGCCGAGCTTTGTTTGATATTCAAGCATTTGTTACTGTATTTCCCAGAGTGCATTAGTACTAGATTATGTTTCTGCTAGTTTCAATCTGATGTTTATAGACTACTATGTATGTTCAGGTTCATGTAGTCATACGTCTGTTCGCCTATATACACGCTTCGATTGACTTGTGCCAGCAAATTTTCCTGTCATAGTCCTACCTTTGGACAGGCTCTTGCAGTGTTAGGTTTAATCTTTTTAATTTTACTCTATTTGGCTTGTTTAGTGCCACATCCTGGCTTTAATAAACATGACGTGTTAAGCCATTGTGTTGTCTTAATATGTTGAATTTCTTAATTGGTGCTTGCAAAGCAGTTGCAGCTATCCAATCGTGCTTTTGTGTGTATGTATAGTCATTTGCCTCTTTGCTACAATCATGCTTTTCTGTGTATGTTATATTCATTTGCCTCTTTGCTAAAATAGCTAGATGTTCATGTTATCTTTGTAGGTGTTACCTGTGTGGAATAATGTTTGTGTTTGCTTGTTGCTCGATTGATCTTTAGGGCTCCTTTGTTTCAAAGGATTTTATAGGAATTTTTGAGGATTAGAGTTCTTAGGAATTTTTTCTACGTTGGTTGTTTGATTCAGATGATTGAATCCGATTTATTTGTTCTACTTCCCATAGGATATCTAGCATCCACTTGAACCTTTTTAAATAGTCCTTTGCCTTTGTTTTTGGTACGATGCACTCAAAAGACCGGGATTGAGCATGACAATTCAATCCTACTTATTTCCTATTTCCTGTGTTTCCAGAATCCCCTACGAATTTCCTATTTCCTGTGTTTTCAGAATCCCGCGAATCAAATAGTCTGTTTCTTTGAAAATTGTGGTTTGTATAGATTTGGTGCGACGAAATTTTAAATGAAGCCATCGCTTTTGTACTGTATCGGAAGTATCATATCACACAATGGTGTTGATGCAGTTTTCGTAAGTAAAATATCACTACAATGGTCTTGATACATTTGCCGCTCCCGTAATTTGTTTGCCCACGCACGTCGCCTGAATCTGTTGTGCACAACTGATTCCCGTGCCCTCTAGTATTCCACCACTGCCGGCCATCGGAGGCACAACATCCATCAGTTTCAGTTGATTGACAAGCGAGTGGTTGGGTCATTTTCTCCAGCCCGTTGCCATCGATCGAAAGAAACATTGGCGCCGTGACACGAGACGGTGAGTAGAACAAACGCATCAGCTGTTGAGCCAATGCCTGCTTTGCCCAACCGGCAAGCGACCCCTCGTCCACACGCACAAGGGAACCCTCCGTTTGACATGCGTGCGCCCCGTCGTATGCGGCCCTCGTCCACACGCACAAGGAACCCTCCGTTTGACACGAGACGGTGAGTAGAAGTGGCACGTTTAAGCACGAGGCACCCTCACGTTCATGCATATCACTTCCGTGGTACGTGGACGTTCAGGAGATGATTTCTTATAAATTTTATAAAAACTTATATTAAAAAACAGAGAAAATAGTAATAATATCTGTCATATTTAGAAATATTTAGTTTTTTTTCTAGACTGCGTGACGGGTTTAAGTAAGACTATGTTACTTGCCCTTATAGAAAACGCCAAAAAGAACATGTAAATACTTCAATAACCATGAACATCGAACGGATCCAGACCGATCCACTAGAGACCAAAGGCAACCGGATGCCGGAAGATCTTTTCGAGACACACCTTGACATGCTCTCCATCAACACTAAGTGCACCGATGGAACATGGATAGGACGGGAAGGACATTATTTCTAAACCGGCGCAACATTACCGCCTCGCGGCCTCGACTGATGCACAAACTTTTAAAACCGAGCTAAACCAAAAAGACACTTATGGCGTTGTACGCCAATCCAAGCTAGCAGTTGAATCTCCATCTAGGACCCCGGCGGCGCACGTAGCATCGCCGGTGAGCGTCCCCAGTTGAGAATCATCATCGCTCGACCACACATCAACCGCCGCAACTAGCCCAATCCGCCGCAGCCGACCAACCTCGTTGCATGAACTCCATGTGAACAGATCCTCCTAGCGCCGTCGACGCCATACGTGTTTTGCCCGATGATGCACTTTGGCGGCGGCGAGAGCGTAGCGCTGGCGGCGGCAAGGGACGAGTGAATCAGCTCAGGTAATTAGGGTCGATGGAGCCTCGAAGCAAGAGGAAATCAATACGAGTTAGAACTACAAATTTCACATGTTTAAGAACATTATATGTCTAATATATCATATATTTTTAGTAATGTCAAAAATCTCGCAAGAACATTATATGTCTAATATACCATATATTTTTTGTAATGTCAAAAATCTCGCATGTGACTTCCTGAGTTTTCATCGTAATTGGTTCCCATGGGATACTTCCCTTCTCCCCACCTCTCTCGCGTCGCTCCCTCGGGGCAGCTTGGGAGAAACCCTAATCGTCGCCGCCACCCCCACTCCCTCCTCCCTCTCTTGTTGCCGTCAACGCACCTTGTCGGGGCAAAGACCACTGGTGGCTGACGAGGACGGGTTCTGGTTCATGTGAGCTCGCGTTGCTCTCGGGTATGGTCTTCTTCGTGGTGCGTGCGATGGAGTTTGCTTGTGGCAGTGATCGGCCCTGGCTCACTGGCTAGCCTCATGTGCTACTCTAGTGAGTGCCGAGGCGGCTGGGTTGAGCCATGCCTGACGGTTGGGCGGCTTGGCGTGTCCGAGTGCGGTTGTGCCTGGTTGGCCGCGACACGTGCTCGCAGGAAGCGTGACATGCTCGATGACGATGTTGTTCCTTCCTACAACAACGAGGTGGTCATGGGCTTCGTGGTGGCTCCGACGTGACACGGGCGACGATCCCTGGTTTGAGTGGTCCGAGCTCTGCTCAGGCTTGGCCCGGATTTGGCTTGTTGGTGGCGTTAGCAGCTGTGGGCAGCGGTTGCCGGGATGGCGGTTGGGCGTGGCTTGGTATGAGACGTTGGGCATCAGAGGCCGCTGGGCACCGTGGTGGGTGCAGGCGGTTGCGTGGTGTCTTAGTGTGGTGGTGTTGACCGTTTCTAACGGTGGTGTCGGTGGGCGCGGTGATGCGGCTTCACTTGTGAGGTGTTGCGGCGATGGCGGAGTGAACCTACTAGGACGGTGTGCCCCATCCTGGTGGGCATGGATGTAGGTGTGCGATAATTTGAATGAAAGTCTTGCGTGTCTTTGGCCAGTGTCAGCGGCTAAGGCGCCCGTGGGCCTCGTTTCCCCTCCTTGGAAGCATCGCAGTAGTGTGTCGGCACCTCGCTCTCTCCCACTTGATTGGGTGTCTCCGGGCGAAATCCTTGGGTCGGATCCGGATCGGCAATGGCAGCATCCTCTATGTCATTCCTCTATTGGGAGCATTGCTTTGGAGACACGGCTTGGAGGTCCTAGTTTGCTTTCTTGTGGTACTCGCCACTGTTCTGGATTGTTTGTAAGGGCCTCAACGTACCATGTACGGATGATTCCAAGACAATAACTTTTTTGGGGCCGGTCGAGTCATGTCTACCACCTGCCAACCCTTTTGATCAATCAAGAGTTGTTGATGCCACACACTGGTTGATGCGTTGGAAAGGAGAGTTCATTTGAAGTTGTTGCTTTTTAGAGGTGACCGGCATTTGTCGAGACGCAACTCTGCTGGTCAGTTTAGAACAAGCCCTTTTATGTTGGAGTTGTTTTATGTGCGATCAAGTTGGAGTGGTGTTTGCCTCTCATCAGCCTCTGGTGTGAGGGCCTGTTCGGAGGCCCTTCGCTCCACATGACCCGCTCCAGGAGCAGTCGGAGTTACAGTTTAAAACAACGGAGCAAGGAAATTGGTATTCCGTGGATTCTGTGATTTCCGGAGCGGGTGGGTTTCCGAACAAACCCTAAGTTTGTCTAAATTCTTGTATTTTATCATTTGCCTTCTAAGCATAAAATTATGGCACACAGTTTAATCGTGCTCTTGAAAAAAACATACTTCCTCGTTCGGAAATTAGCAAGCCAAGCCAACCCAAATGATTTGGCGACTTGAGGTCTAAAATAAAAACGACCACCCATCTTCCCACGAGTAGGTTTACTATTCATAACCACGCCAGCACGCGCGAAGAGCCCAACGTCCCAACTAGAGCTCTCTTCCACGCCTCTTTCTCCAATCTCCACCTCCCCACTCCCCCTCTTCCTCCGCCCCCTCCGCCGAACTCCAACTCGCCGAGCCAGCCAGCACCACCAGGAGCCATGCCGGCGGCGGTCGCCTGCTCCGTCAAATGCCGCCCCCACCACCGTCTCTCGGCGCCGCAGCCCCACGCCGCGCTGGAGCTCCTCCCCCGCGCCCCGGCCTCCGCCGCCGGCGAGCTGCGGGCGACCCGGTGCCGGACCCCGCCCTCCCTCTCCTTCTCGCGCGCCTCCGAACAAGGGGAGGCGCGAAGCCCGCCGTCCGCCCGGCGAGCCCGCGCCGCCGTGGCGGGGTTCGAGGAAGTCGGCCCCGCTTCTTCCGCGGCCGCGGCCGCCCTGCTCGCCGGCGCGCAGTCGCGGCACGCCATCTTCCGCGAGGAGCTCGTGAGAAAGGCCTACTACGCGGCCGAGGCGGCCCACCGCGGCCAGGTGCTCGACCGTGCCCCTCTCGCTCTCTGTCTGCTCATCGTTTCGGCGTGGCCTGTCGGGCGTTTGAAGTGACCGGGCCGCGTTCCTCGGCTGGGCGTTTTGGTGGTTTCTGCAGATGCGCGCGAGCGGCGACCCTTACCTGCAGCACTGCGTGGAGACGGCGGCGCTGCTCGCGGAGCTCGGCGCAGGCCCTCCGGTTATCGCGGCGGGGCTGCTGCACGACACGGTCGACGACGCAGGCCTGGATTACGGCTCCATCTCCGAGCAATTCGGTGCTGGCGTTGCGGACCTCGTGAAGGGGGTAAGAATTCGGATCTACTACTATCTAGTTACTGTACTGGATATAACTGACATTAGGATGTGACGAGCAGGCTCGCTGATACAGTATGTAACTATTCAGTAGAACTGTTTTTCTCTGTTAAAACTCGCTTAGTGTTTTTTCGAAAAGGGGGAATTCCCCGTTTAGTGTGGTAGTATTATTTTCTGAAACGAACCAAAGTAAGGTGCCATTGCTGCTACACCGTTTCCACCGTACTGATAAAGTGATAATGTAGCAATTCAGAGCTTCTTCACTGGTAGATTATTCGTACCGGCATATACAGATGATTTTCTGAGCATGACTTAGTCTGTGCCAGTGTCCAGGATCAGGCCGTAGTTTTTTAGGCGAAGGATCAGGTCATAGTCACAATTGATTAGTTATATGGTTATGCTCCGCGTGGGCCCATCTTCTTTTTTTTAACTCGGTGTTGTCTTTTTCGTCATTTGGAGAAGTGGATGTTGCTAGTTTGGCTACCTTGCTAAAATATTTTTTTACGATTATGACTGACAGACCATAATTGATTGTTACGTTATTGATAGGGCTTCTAGAACAAATACAAATCTTATGTTTATCTAAGTTAGGTATTAAGTTAACATCACCTCTATTAAGTTAGGCTGTAGGCATCTCCTAGGATTGACTTGTGCTTTAGTATATTGTAGAATTTCTTCCTGGCTGTTTACCAGATCAAAGCAGACACACGCTTTGGTGATTTTATGTGTCTTCTTTCATGACATCGCGTTTATTATTTGGAACTTGGGAAAGGCTGTTGTTTGTTCTGCTACATGTTGTCGCAGTCATCTTTATCAATATCCCCCCTGCTATATGTTAGGGTGCTTCACCAATTTTTGGCAACAAGGGTGCTTTGGCCGTTTGAGGACTTTGTGGAATGACTAGACTTAGTTGTGTCGAATATTTGACAGGTTTCTAATCTAAGTCATTTGAGCAAACTGGCTCGTAGAAATGATACAGCGAGCAGAACTGATGAAGCTGACAGATTGCGTACAGTCTTCCTTGCAATGGAGGATGCGAGAGCAGTGCTTATCAAACTTGCTGATAGGCTACACAATATGAGGACGTTGGATTCATTGCCCAAGATCAAACAGCAGTGCTTTGCAAAGGAAACACTGGAGATATTTGCTCCATTGGCGAATCAATTGGGGATCTTGAACTGGAAGGAGCAGCTTGAAAATCTGTGCTTCAAGCATCTTTACCCAGAGCAATACGAGGAATTGGCATCCAACCTTCATGAGTTTTACAACAGAGATATGATTGCAGCTGCAACAAGGCGATTGGAACAGGCCCTTCAGGTGAGAGGGCTATCCTATCGTTCCATATCAGGGAGGCACAAGAGCATATACAGCATCTACAGCAAGATGACAAGGTGAACTCGTGCGTCATGTTTTCATTGTGGTGTCTTTACTAGATTTTTTTTTTCAAATGATTTGCCTTTCATTTTAGTTTTTTTTGCGGGGGCCTTTCATTTTAGTTGTGTTAATGAAGTCAAATGAATCATTATCTAAAATAGATAATTCCTGCACTGACTTCAACATGGCCTTTGAAGTAACCTTGCTAGCCGGAGAGACATATGCCACTAAACATGCTAATGTAATTGCTTTTTTATTACAGGAAAAAACTGGACATGGATGAAATCTATGATGTACATGGAGTGCGTGTGATACTCGAGAATAAAGCTGATTGTTTCACCACATTAGAAGTTGTCCATCACTTGTGGCCTAGAATTCCTGGGAAGTTTAAAGACTATGTCAGCAGCCCCAAATCTAATGGGTACGACCATGCAAAATATTGCTATGCTATGCAGAAAAAAAATGTAATGTCACGGTGCTAACTTGATGCTTCTTAACTTGTAGGTACCAATCGCTGCACACGGTTGTTCTCAGTGAAGAAACACTCCCATTAGAGATCCAAATTCGTACTGCGGACATGCACTTGCAGGCAGAGTTTGGAATCGCTGCACATTGGAGGTACAAGGAAGGCGTTCGGAATTGCTCTTCATCTCTGCCTGAAATGGTTGAATGGGTTAGATGTGTTGTTACATGGCAGTGTGAAACTCTGCACACAGATCACCCTTCGCCTCCTGGACTTGGTTCTTCCCCAAGGGCAACATGCACCTTCCCTTCTGACTCTGATGGCTGTCCTTTCTCCTATTCAAAACAATGTGATCACACTGGACCAATCCTAGTAATACTTCTGGAGAATGAAAAGGTTGAGAACCGTCATAATATTTTGCGCTGATGCTTTTTGATTAACTAAAGTTGCAATGTGTTAACTTTGAAAGAGCAGCAGAACTGATTTTTTTTTTATGTTTGTTTTCTTCAGATGTCAGTGCAAGAACTCCCACAAAATTCGAAAATACTGGACCTACTGAAGAGGGCTTCTAGCTACGACATGCAGTTGAGCCTAAGGCTCAACAGTCATGCTGTGCACAACCTGAACCAGGAACTGAAGATGGGCGACGTGCTGGAGCTGATTCCTTCAACTCCATGCAAATCTGGAGGCTACATGAGGGAGCTCAACCAAATGTCTGATCACCGTCTCGCGGTTTCGCAGTCTTGACAGCCGTAGACCAGCAGATCTTGTGAATACATATATGACAGCGCAGCTAAATCATCTGAAGTTTTGGTGACCGCACTGACAGAATCATAACAGATAGTGTAGCATTTGGTGTATATTTTTGTTGATACTTTTGTTCAAGTAGAGCAAAACAAGTTAACTTGTAAATAGTACGTGATACAGCTCGAATTGTTCTTAGTTGTAGAACACCTATCGAGAAAATAGTACATGGTTAGGGTAAGTGATTTCAGTTCTCTACTTGTTCAGATATTGGCTATGAATTTGCAATTACATGTGGATATTTTTTTGCTCGGTGAGCTTGACTGCTAAAGATGCAAAATGAGAAGTGAAAAGAAAGAGAATAGAAAGGCTGTGATAAGTGATTTGAGTTCTCTTCTAATTCAGACATTAGCTATGGAGTGCAAATTTGTGAAAATATTAAATATTTTTCCAGCGAGCTAGACAACGAAAAGACTGGGTGCTTTTACTGCCGATGATGCAAAATCATAAGTGAAAGCGAAAAACTATAGCAAAAAGGCTATAATAAGTGTTTGAGTTCTATACTTCAGACATTGGCTTTGACTTTTGCATTTGTGAAAAATATACTGCTCAATGGAAATGTGTGCCTGGGGCTTGGCAGTTTAAAGATGCAGAAATGAAAAAAAGCAAACGACACCTGAGAGATTCGAACTCTGGAGGCTACATGAGGGAGCTCAACCAAATGTCTGATCACCGTCTCGCGGTTTCGCAGTCTTGACAGCCGTAGACCAGCAGATCTTGTGAATACATATATGACAGCGCAGCTAAATCATCTGAAGTTTTGGTGA
Source organism: Aegilops bicornis (assembly GCA_021605145.1). NCBI lineage: Eukaryota > Viridiplantae > Streptophyta > Magnoliopsida > Poales > Poaceae > Aegilops > Aegilops bicornis. Next base: position 191,475,249 of record CM038670.1, read on the forward strand.
CCGCACTGACAGAATCATAACAGATAGTGTAGCATTTGGTGTATATTTTTGTTGATACTTTTGTTCAAGTAGAGCAAAACAAGTTAACTTGTAAATAGTACGTGATACAGCTCGGGAATTGTTCTTAGTTGTAGAACACCTATCGAGAAAATAGTACATGGTTAGGGTAAGTGATTTCAGTTCTCTACTTGTTCAGATATTGGCTATGAATTTGCAATTACATGTGGATATTTTTTTGCTCGGTGAGCTTGACTGCTAAAGATGCAAAATGAGAAGTGAAAAAGAAAGAGAATAGAAAGGCTGTGATAAGTGATTTGAGTTCTCTTCTAATTCAGACATTGGCTATGGAGTGCAAATTTGTGAAAATATTAAATATTTTTCCAGCGAGCTAGACAACGAAAAGACTGGGTGCTTTTACTGCCGATGATGCAAAATCATAAGTGAAAGCGAAAAACTATAGCAAAAGGCTATAATAAGTGTTTGAGTTCTATACTTCAGACATTGGCTTTGACTTTTGCATTTGTGAAAAATATACTGCTCAATGGAAATGTGTGCCTGGGGCTTGGCAGTTTAAAGATGCAGAAATGAAAAAAAGCAAACGACACCTGAGAGATTCGAACTCTGGAGGCTACATGAGGGAGCTCAACCAAATGTCTGATCACCGTCCGCGGTTTCGCAGTCTTGACAGCCGTAGACCAGCAGATCTTGTGAATACATATATGACAGCGCAGCTAAATCATCTGAAGTTTTGGTGACCGCACTGACAGAATCATAACAGATAGTGTAGCATTTGGTGTATATTTTTGTTGATACTTTTGTTCAAGTAGAGCAAAACAAGTTAACTTGTAAATAGTACGTGATACAGCTCGGGAATTGTTCTTAGTTGTAGAACACCTATCGAGAAAATAGTACATGGTTAGGGTAAGTGATTTCAGTTCTCTACTTGTTCAGATATTGGCTATGAATTTGCAATTACATGTGGATATTTTTTTGCTCGGTGAGCTTGACTGCTAAAGATGCAAAATGAGAAGTGAAAAAGAAAGAGAATAGAAAGGCTGTGATAAGTGATTTGAGTTCTCTTCTAATTCAGACATTGGCTATGGAGTGCAAATTTGTGAAAATATTAAATATTTTTCCAGCGAGCTAGACAACGAAAAGGCTGGGTGCTTTTACTGCCGATGATGCAAAATCATAAGTGAAAGCGAAAAACTATAGTAAAAAGGCTATAATAAGTGTTTGAGTTCTATACTTCAGACATTGGCTTTGACTTTTGCATTTGTGAAAAATATACTGCTCAATGGAAATGTGTGCCTGGGGCTTGGCAGTTTAAAGATGCAGAAATGAAAAAAAGCAAACGACACCTGAGAGATTCGAACTCTCGCGGGGAAACCCCATGTACTTAGCAGGCACACGCCTTAACCACTCGGCCAAAGTGTCCTTGTTGTGTATATTAGTGAAACAGTGCTATTAGACGTATGATATACTAGATGGAGGTAAATTCATGAACAAGGCCAGCATAGTTGCTTCCACCTCTCTCTATTAGGATGATTATGAGTTGACCTTGTTATCTGCCTCTTTCCACCAAAAATCAAAAACCAAGCAACAGTCAACATATAAACATATGTCGCTCCTTTGTCAGACAACAAGGACTATCACGCGATGGTGGTGTCAGTTACAGGGGAGGGCGACAAGATCAGATTGCTAACGACATTGTGCATTGCATGACACCTATGGAAAGAGAGAAATGCTAGAACTTTCGAGAGGGTTAGCTCCACTGCTGTTGCGGTAGCGGAGAGAGCCAGAGCTAATGCTTGTCTGTTCCAGGAGGCAGTTACATTGTAGGGTGTATATGATGTAAGTCGATGTTCTCTTAGTTGATGAGGTCCCTAGCCGTGATGGATCATAACGACTCTGTAAAGGACAACTTCCCAACTCTCTTCTAAATGCAAAGCATGCACCTACTATAGTTCGTTAAAAAAACACTGGCATTACCGGTGCCACAAATCAAGCACGCAGTTCATGCTTCTCCCACACGTTTTCTATTTGTTTAGACTGGTCAGGCAGTTCAATTATTTTGTGTTTATGTAAAAAAAAACGCTAAAAACATAAATACCTCCCCCCCCCCCCCGGTGGGTGTCCCGCAAGATTTTCATTTGTTTGTGTCGTTTTTTTTTACTTTTTGAATTTTCGAGTAAAGCAGAAAAAAGAAAGATACTAGTGGGTACAAATACTCAAAACACTTGCTTAAGACATGGAAATGTCAATATGTTTTTTACACATGAAATCGACAAATATATGCATATGTCGCGTTTTTAAGTCAGATGAGCTTTAGTGTCTGACAATACCTGATTGTTCAAAGTACTCACTTGTGAGAACCTTATTATTGTTCATAATCTTTTCTTCCTTGAGCTAAGCAAATGTTGTGGAGCTTGATTGCCTACGCAGGAAAAGGAAATGTTGTGCAGGCTTAAGCAAGCAAAAAGTAAAAAGAAATCGACGCCTGAGAGATTCGAACTCTCGCGGGGAAACCCCATGTACTTAGCAGGCACACGCCTTAACCACTCGGCCAAAGCGTCTTTGATGTCCTGAGAAGTGAAATTAGCTTATTTCTACCAGGGTAACTAGATCTTTTACTTAAACCCAAATTCTATTTTGCCTCTCCCGCGAAGAGTTGCCCGACACACCGCAAATCTGCGCCCTACCCTAATGGACACCGGGGTCGGACGGACCCCTCCTCCTGCGGCGGCGGCGGAGGCCGGCGACGAGCCACGGGACGCGCGTGTCGTGAAGGAGATCTTGCGTTCGGTGGGGCTTGAGGAAGGGGATTACGAGCCGGCGGTGGTCCACCAGTTCCTGAGGCTCGCCCACCGGTACGCCGGCGACGTGCTCGGCGACGCGCTGGCCTATGCGGAGCACGCCGGCAGGGCGTCGCTCCAAGCAGACGACGTCCAACTGGCCATCCGCTCCAACGCCACGTTCGGCCACGAGCTGCCGGGGCGCGAGGTACGTGCTTAGCCCTAAACCTCTCCGTTCCTCATGAGGATTTCGCTGCTGTTGGTTGCATCAATCGCGTACGCGGCTGTCCGGGATGGGTTTGTTTGAATCCTGCGCTTTGGTGTCCAGATCGGAACTTTACCCGCGGATCACGGGATCAGTAATTAGACTGGTGTTCAAGAAGCAAGAGTTTGCAGTTTTCACGCACTCTCCGTTCCTTTCAGATCGTGCGAGTTGGAGATTCTCCGGATTTCCTCGTAGATACGAAACAATTGAATATTTTATTATCAGATAATAGAAGTATAATCCGCCTGCCTTTGCATCGAAAAACTAAATAAATCTGTAAAATGAAATTGGAACCCTGATGTTCCGCGGAAACTTGCAATCAAGATGGAGAGACACAAACTTGGAGATCCGTTAGGAATATCATAAGAACCGACTCGATGTCATCATGTTAAAACGGGTGCTAACGGCATCTAGAAAGGTGGAGTCATTCCTTGACTCTTTGGTTCCTCGTCATCAGAAGTTGATAGTAAAACAGTTTATATAGTAGGGCATCTCTAGATTGACTCTACAAAAAAGTTATAATTAAATGTGACCATGAACATGGCTTGACTCTTATTAGCACATGTGCAATAGTGTTATCTTAACAGTATCAATATCAGGTAGGATGATTTCTAAGTTGAGAAGAGAGAGCGAGACTGAAAAAAGAGATTTGCATTCTTTTAGCTTTTTTCGAAAATCATGGGCCTCCCCCCGACTCCATTTTCATTAAGAAATAGAAGCCAAACGAGTTGGAGCGGATTCCTGCAATTCCACAACTCTAGGCAGTCCCCACAGGATAGCAGAGGTGATTACATTGAGATGTAAACACTTTTTTCTCATCACCATTTAGCAACCGATTCAAAGTTAAAAAAGGAAAGACCAAACAGTTCTTCTACCTCTGGCCACATCAACCTAGCTACCACACATTCAAAGAATAGAAGGTACACCGACTCAATCTCGGTACGGAGAATGCACCCAGAGGTTTGGCCACCCCCTTCTTCTCAAATTATCACATTTCATATTTTTGTTCTGAGAGAATAGCCAAAGAAAACGCTGGATCCTAGGCGGCACTTTAATCTTCCAAACCGCTGGCAGGAAGATAGGCTATATGCCTCTAAAGTTATCTATTGCATACAGAGGCTTTGAAGAATAAACCCCTTTAGATTCATACCGCCAGATCAAGGAGTCATTCTCCTGGCTAAATTTAGTGAGTTTGAGAATATTAATCGGATCAAACCATTGGATCATAAGTTCATCAGAAAAAGGTCCTTCTAAAAGTGCATTTCAAGAGTTTACCATCCCACGACTCTAAAATGGTCTTGTTTTTCTCATTAACTAGGTAATACAGATCCCAGAATTGTGTAGCCAGAGGAGCATTCCCATACTAAATATCTCCCCAAAACCTAATCTGCCTACCATCTTCTACTGCCCACCTATACCCCACTCTCACCGCTTGCATTGCCCACAAAAAACTCTTCCAGAATTGAGAAGAATTGTTATCATGGCAGCAAAGAACATTGGGTTTTTGGTGCTATATATTTACTGTCAATAACCGTCCTCTAGAGGGACCCTTCCCCGACGATATACCTCTTAACCCAAGATCCTATCAAACATACATTCATATCTTGCAGATTTAGCACTCCCATTCCCCCAAATTCCTTCCTCATGCAAATAGATTGCCAGTTAGCAAGGTGGATTTTATGATTCCCCTCACAAACACTCCAGATACAATTAGTCATGTGGGAATTAATGAGCTGAAGGTCCCACTTGGGAAACTTAATAAAAGACAGTAGATATAATGGGATACTAGCCAAACATGATTTGATCAAAGTTATCTTTCCCAGGAAGGATAAAAACTTGCCTCTCCACCTAGCTATTCTAGCCAAAATTTTATCAATTAAAAACTGGAGACCTTCCCTACTAAGCTTATTAAAGTGCAGAGGGATTTCCAAGTACTTAATGGGAAACTGCCCAACTAAACATTGAAAGATATCTAAAAACTTTTCAACTCCACTGGTACTATGTTAATGGGGACCAAGGAACTTTTATGATAATTAACCCTCATGCCTGACACTTGTTCAAAACAGGTCAGTATTCACTTCAGATTCAGAGAAACTCTACTATCTTTTTGAAGGAACAAGAGGGTATCATCTGCATATTGTAGACACATAACCACCCCATCCACAAACTCAAGATACAAGCCTCTAACCAAACCAGCTTGTGCCCCTTTGATCAACATCGTAGAAAAAACATCTACCACCAAATTGAAAAGGAGGGGAGAACAAGGATCTCCTTGTTTCAAGCCTTTGCCTGTTAAGAAGAAATCACTTTCTTCCCCATTTAACTTGACTCCAACAGAGCCTCTCCGAGTTAGACTTTTCACCCACCCTATCCATTTTGGGCCAAAGCCCCTAAGAGCTAGCATTTCATGCACAAAATCTAAGTTCACCTTGTCATATTCTTATTCATAATCAATCTTAAAAACTAGCCCCTGCCTACCAGAAGAATGTATACCATGAACAATCTCATGGGCCGTAACAACACTTTCCAAGATGTACCTCCCCCCTAATAAAAGCTGTCTGGAAACCAGAAATTAATCTACCAATGATCAGAGCCAACCTATTAGTGAGGACTTTAGTAAAGAGACGATCTCTTAGTAAGGAGGATAAGAAAATTCTCTCCATTGTACCAAATTTCATCTCTTAGTTAAATATTGTCTAGTTTACCCATAATTTTAGGAGCATGCAACAATCAATTGTCAGAGATATCTATAGCATGATATCTTTTTTTGCCTTCTCTAGAAGGCATGCATTGCATATGAAAAGATTGTCTTATCATTCAAGAACTAGTTTGACTCTAAGAAATCAGAATTTGTTTTTCTCTCCTTGTTATCTCCCTCCCATATCGACAATTAATCAATTAAGTGACAACATTAAGAGTCAACCTGTGTAGATCCCTTATAAAGTAACCTAGCCCCTCTTTTGTTGCTTTAACACATGGACTAGGGCATGCCTGTCCAATACATTATTGTATGAATGCAAATAATGTACAAAAAGGCAAATATGAGGTCCATTATCCCATATAAGGATCAAATCCATCCTTTTGTATGAACATAATTCATAGTGGCGGGTGGCTTACCACTACCAATCATATGTAACTTTTGTGCTTTAACTAGATTTTTGTTTTTGTTCTCTTTTAGGTTTCTGGCCAATCCATCTACACTGTTAGTAGGCAAATAAGACAAAACGACCCTCACATGTAAGACTTGGAGAAAAGAAACAATTTTTTTCTTATCATTCAATTTAACACCCAAAATAACAAAATCTTTTTTGGAAATAAAGGAATTCTTATTGTCCGGTATGCCACTTGGATAAGTTTTCACTTATTATCTAGTCAAGTATAGAATACACATGATGATTGAATTATCAAACTACACTCCTTAAGTTATCTAGCTACATATTAGCGAGGGATTTAATTAAACATTCTCTTGGCTTGGATCCCTTAATGGTGCCAAGTTCATAATATTAACATTTAATTATGATGATTACTTGTGTTTTTATGTCATTTTCAAGGAGCCATGAGGTTTCAACGGGCTACTGACCTAATGCATCACATACATTTCATGCGAGCACTATATTGTTATCATAACATTCCAATTCTTCACTTTGGTAGGTTTTTCTTGAAATGGCTCATAGCTGGAACAAAATCCCTATACCCAAGCCCCCTCCCGGATCAATCTGTCTACCTCATGATCAAGACATGATGCTGGGACGAAAATACTTGTGCATTCCACAAATGAAGCCACCGACTGACAATGTTGAGGGAACCAAGAACGACAACACCGGTGAAACCCCCAATCCTAAAGTTGCTTCTCCTAGTTGCAACAATGAAGATCAAACTAGTAGTAGCAATCAACAATGTTCTAAGAGAATTCCCTCCCAACTCAATGCTATGGCCGCTAGGGCAGCAAGGCGATGTATAATGAAGAACAAAAGATCCAAAAAGTCTCAGCCTTGAATATATGATTAATTTCTGTTCAACTCATTATATATTTTTGTATAATTTGTTTGTTGTTGTTGGACAAATCTAGCGTGATGATGTAAAAGGGTTGTTAGTAGCAACAAGTGCATCTCAACTTGGCGCATCTACACTTTATGCTCTCTTGCTAGTGGTCATGATTGTTTCCATAAATTGTTGTGTACATGGTTATTAGACCGTGTCACGCCAAAAATATATATTGTATACATGGTTATTGGATTGTGGCATGCAAAAAATATTGTATACATGGTTATTGGATCGTGACATGCCAAAAATAGCATGGAGGCTAAAACCCCACATGGCAAGATTAACATATGGAAGGAGTTTGTGTGTGGCGTGAGGAGTGAACCATATGAATCAAAACAAAGGTTCAAGATTAGACTTCAGCCAGCTCAATCCAGACAAAAAGCACTATGATCATAAGCATCTTGAGGTCAACTTTGAAACTGGAGAATATGCTTACCTCTAAGTGATACCCACTATAGAGGTTTCATGCAAAAAAAACTTGTCCCAATATTTATTGGACCTTTCCAAGTCTCATCAAGAAAAGGAAATGTGGCATATTTGCTAGGCCTACTAGAAGACCTAGCAGAGGTCCATGATGTGTTTCACATATCATAACATGGATACCGACATTGTGTCCCACATCATGGATGCCGCGAGGCCAGAGAATGAGCCAATGCTCACGATGGCGAAGACTGAGGAGCAAGCAAAAGGTAATTGTTCTGATGAACCCTTACTTTTTCTCTCCTTTCTGTAGGTTTGATGATATGTGTTCTAAAGATGTTGGGGAGGAGATCCATCGTATCCGTGTGACGCCCTAGGAGCGACACAATTTAACTCTAGCACCTCCACTAGCATTCACATAGTATCGACCCCAAGAGGCCCACTAAACAAACATGCATGCGGCAACATGCTCCGTATGTGGGCGGTCAGTATCACAACACAATTCCTCAACATGTCTACGATAATGTATATACAATGACTCAAGGAGTCAAATTTAACGAATGAATACATATAAGGGTTTGACAACCAAGATAAAAATCTCATAACTCAAGCGAAATATACCTTAGACATGTCAAAAATGCCTTATGAAAGGCTAAAGAAAAGCGAGTGGCGTCCACATCCCTGCCCAGACCATTTTCTGGGGGATAACCATAGTTAATGTCGTCCTTGACCAAGAGATTATCTGCTCCAAATGCTACTATCTTGTGGCACCTCGTGTCGGTGTCAAATCGGCAGATCTCGGGTAGGGGGGCCCAAGCTGCGAGTCTAAGGATCAATGATAACGAGGGACAATAGGGACACGATGTTTACCTAGGTTCGGGCCCTCTTTAAGGAAGTAAAACCCTACGTCCTGATTGATTGTATTCGATGAGTATAGGGGTTATAAGAGTTGACCTACCTCGAGATCGTAATGGCTAAACCCTAGCCGTCTAGCCTATGATTATTATGATGGCCTCTACGGACTAAACCCTCCAGTTTATATACACATGGAGGGGCCTAGGGTTGTACTGAGTCGGCTTGCAGAGGAAGGAAACATCACACCCGAACACCAAACTTGCCGTTCCGCGCACATAGGACTCCTATCCGGACACGGGGGATGGTCTTCTGCTTCGTCTTCACGGCCCATCAGCTTGGCCCATATCGAATAGACCGGACACCTGAGGACCCCTTAATCCAGGAGCCCCTCAGTAGCCCCCGAACTTTCCTTCAATGACGATGTAGTATCCGTCTTTGCAAGGCGGGTTCTTTATCATACTCCGGAGTGATGCCAGTCCGGCTTTGACCTTCATACCCTGCTTTTATGATTCCTTCCTGCTGTCGCCTCGATTTCCACGTGTCGGGTGGATGCGAACGGTCCATATTTTTTTTACAAATGAACCCCTTATTATGCAAGGGTGGCATCTATTTAAGGAGATCAGATCCTAGATGCCCTCCCACATCGCGCAAAGAGCATCAGAGCAAACCACGAAAAACGTCAAAGCATGGCAAACACCCGTAGCTCTTCCTCGCGCCCCCATGGCCCTCAAGCGGGTGACTAGGGAAGCTGCTCAGTATCTTACCTCCAGCTGAATCGACTTCAGACAGAGGGATATCTCCCTCCCGCAGATCTAGTCTCCGTGCGGGCGGGATTGGCCTCAATTGGCAACGAGGTGCTAGCAGAAATTTTCCCCAACCCCAGCAAGGTAACCCAGCTTGGCAAAAAACTTAAGTCATAGAGGTGCATATAATGGCATAAAATGTATAAAACAAACGATGTAAACATTTTAAGCAACAAGCTCTAATAGTAAGCTTCATCAAAGAAGCCCCTAGTTATCGTGGGGTATGTACATTTAAAAATGTGTACCCCTAACAGTTCGGTAGATCCGAACACATCCTGGGACATTGAAAGGAAAAGTAAAAAAGGAGAGGAGAAAAGGGGACCTAGTCAAAAATAAAAAAGGTGCTACCGAACTATCCATAGAATCGTCGGAGCCGAGCAACGTTCCATGGATTCGGGTCGAGGCGATTATCCGATGCATTACAAAGGCGATAGGCTCCTCCTATGAGAACTTCATCTATGATGAAGGGGCTGCTACCTCTTGAGCACTGCGTTGGTTTTCTCTCGAAGAGGAAAGGGTGATGCAGCAAAGTAGCGTAAGTATTTCCCTCAGTTTTTGAGAACCAATGAATCAATCCAGTAGGAGGCCACGCACGAGTCCCTTGCACCTACACAAACAAATAAATCCTCGCAACCAACGCGATAAGGGGTTTTCAATCCCTACACGGTCACTTACGAGAGTGAGATCTGATAGATATGATAAGATAATATTTTTGGTATTTTTATGATAAAGATGCAAAGTAAAATAAAAGGCAATAAAAATAACTAAGTGTTGGAAGACTAATATGATGGAAAATAGACCACAGGGCCATAGGTTTCACTAGTGGCTTCTCTCAAGAGCATAAGTTTTTACGGTGGGTGAACAAATTACTGTTGAGCAATTGACAGAATTGAGCATAGTTATGAGAATATCTAGGTATGATCATGTATATAGGCATCACGTCCGAGACAAGTAGACCGACCGCTATCCACTACTGTTACTCCACACATCGACCGCTATCCAGCATGCATCTAGAGTATTAAGTCCATAAGAACAGAGTAACGCTTTAAGCAAGATGACATGATGTAGAGGGATAAACTCATGCAATATGATGTAAACCCCATCTTGTTATCCTCGATGGCAACAATACAATACGTGCCTTCCTGCCCCTACTGTCACTGGGAAAGGACACCGCAAGATTGAACCCGAAGCTAAGCACTTCTCCCATTACATGAAAGATCAATCTAGTAGGCCAAACCAAACTGATAATTCGAAGAGACTTGCAAAGATAACCAATCATACATAAAAGAATTAAGAGAAGATTCAAATATTGTTCATAGATAATCTTGATCATAAACCCACAATTCATCGATCTCAACAAACACACCGCAAAAGAAGATACATCGAATAGATATCCACGAGAGAGGGGGAGAACATTGTATTGAGATCCAAAAAGAGAGAAGAAGCCATCTAGCTAATAACTATGGACCCGAAGGTCTGAGGTAAACTACTCACACATCATCGGAGAGGCTATGGTGTTGATGTAGAAGCCCTCCATGATCGATGCCCCTCCGGCGGAGCTCCGGAAAAGGCCCCAAGATGGGATCTCACGCGCATGAGAAGGTTGCGGCGGTGGAATTAGGTTTTGGCTCCGTGTCTGGTAGTTTGGGGCTACGTGAGGTATATATAGGAGGAAGGAGTACGTCGGTGGAGCAACAGGGCCCCATGAGGGTGGGCGCGCCCCTACCTCGTGCCCTCTGGTTGATGTCTTGACGTAGGGTCCAAGTCCTCTGGATCACGTTAGATTACGAAAATCACGTTCCCGAAGGTTTCATTCCGTTTGGACTCCGTTTGATATTCTTTTTCTGCGAAACTCAATAGGCAAAAACAGCAATTACAGGCTGGCCCCGGTTAATAGGTTAGTCCCAAAAAATAATATAAAAGTGTATAATAAAGCCCAATAATGTCCAAAACAGAATATAATATAGCATGGAACAATAAAAAATTATAGATACGTTGGAGACGTATCAAGCATCCCCAAGCTTAATTCCTGCTCGTCCTCGAGTAGGTAAATGATAAAAACGGAATTTTTGAGGTGGAATGCTACTTGGCATAATTTCAATGTAATTCTTCTTAACTGTGGCATGAATATTCAGATCCGAAAGATTCAAGATAAAAGTTCAATATTGACATAGAAATAATAATACTTCAAGCATACTAACTAAGCAATTATGTCCTCTCAAAATAACATGGCCAAAGAAAGTTTCCCTACAAAATCATATAGTTTAGTCATGCTCCATTTTCGTCACACAAGAATGCTCTTATCATGCACAACTCCGATGACAAGCCAAGCAATTGTTTCATACTTTAGTAATCTCAAACTTTTTCAACCTTCACGCAATACATGAGCGTGAGCCATGGACATAGCACTATGAGTGGAATAGAATATAATGATGGGGGTTATGTGGAGAAGACAAAAAGGAGAAAGTCTCACATCAACGAGGCTAATCAATGAGCTATGGAGATGCCCATCAATTGATGTTAATGCAAGGAGTAGGGATTGCCATGCAAAGGATGCACTAGAGCTATAAATATATGAAAGCTCAACAAAAGGAACTAAGTGGGTGTGCATCCAACTTGCTTGCTCAAGAAGACCTATGACATTTGAGGAAGCCCATTGTTGGAATATACAAGCCAAGTTCTATAATGAAAAGTTCCCACTAGTATATGAAAGTGACAAAACAAAGGACTCTCTATCATGAAAATTATGGTGCTACTTTGAAGCACAAGTGTGGTAAAAGGATAGTAACATTGTCCCTTCTCTCTTTTTCTCTCATTTTTTGGGACTTCTCTTTTTTTATGGCCTTTCTCTATTTTTTTATTTTTTTAATTTTTCCTCACTTGGGACAATGCTCTAGAAAATGATGATCATCACACTTCTATTTATTTACAACTCAATGATTACAACTCGATACTAGAACAAAGTATGACTCTATATGAATGCCTCTGGCGGTGTACCGGGATATGCAATGAACCAAGAGTGACATGTATGAAAGAATTATGAATGGTGACTTTGCCACAAATATTATGTCAACTACATGATCATGCAAAGCAATATGACAATGATGAACGTGTCATGATAAACAGAACGGTGGAAAGTTGCATGACAATATATCTCGGAATGGCTATGGGAATGCCATAATAGGTAGGTATGGTGGTTGTTTTTAGGAAGATATAAGGAGGTTTATGTGTGAAAGAGCGTATCATATCACGGGGTTTGGATGCACCGGCGAAGTTTGCACCAACTCTCAATGTGAGAAAGGGCAATGCACGGTACCGAAGAGGCTAGCAATGATGGAAAGGTGAGAGTGAGTATAATCCATGGACTCAACATTAGTCATAAAGAACTCACATACTTATTGCAAAAATCTACAAGTCATCAAAAACCAAGCACTACGCGCATGCTCCTAGGGGATAGATTGGTAGGAAAAGACCATCGCTCGTCCCCGACCGCCACTCATAAGGAGGACAATCAAAGAACACCTCATGTTTCAAATTTGTTACATAACGTTTACCATACGTGCATGCTACGGGACTTGCAAACTTCAACACAAGTATTTCTCGAATTCACAACTACTTAACTAGTACAACTTTGAAATCAGTACCTCCATATCACAAAACAATCATCAAGCATCAAACTTATCTTAGTATTCAACACACTCATAAGAAAGTTTTTACTAGTATTGAATACCTAGCATATTAGGATATTTTAAGTAAATTACTATGCTATTTTCGACTCTCAAAATAATATAAGTGAAGCATGAGAGAATAATAGTTTCTATAAAACAAAACCACCACCGTGCTCTAAAAAATATAAGTGAAGTACTAGAGCAAAAACTATATAACTCAAACGATATAAGTGAAGCACATAGAGTATTCTAATAATTTCCGAATCATGTGTGTCTCTCTCAAAAGGTGTGTACAGCAAGGATGACTGTGGTAAACTAAAAAGCAAAGACTCAAATCATACAATACGCTCCAAGCAAAACACATATCATGTGGTGAATAAAAATATAGCTCCAAGTAAAGTTACCGATGGAAGTAGACGAAAGCAGGGATGCCTTCCGGGGCATCCCCAAGCTTTGGCTTTTAGGTGTAATTAGATTATCTTGGGGGTGCCATGGGCATCCCCAAGCTTAGGATCTTGCCACTCCTTGTTCCATAATCCATCAAATCTTTCACCCAAAACTTGAAAACTTCACAACACAAAACTTAACAGAAAATCTCGTGAGCTCCGTTAGCGAAGCAAAACAAAACACGACTTCAAGGTACTGTAATGAACTCATTATTTATTTATATTGGTGTTAAACCTACTGTATTCCAACTTCTCTATGGTTTATAAACTATTTTACTAGCCATAGATTCATCAAAATAATCAAATAACACACGAAAAACAGAATCTGTCAAAAACAGAACAGTATGTAGTAATCTGTAACTAACGCAAACTTCTGGAACTCCAAAAATTCATCCAAAATAGGAAGACCTAGACAATTTGTTTATTGATCAGCAGCAATTGGAATCAATAATTTATCACGTTCTGGTGATTTTTAACAATTATTTTCGTGAACAGAAAGTTTCTGGAATTTTCAGCAAGATTAAATAACTATCATCCAAGAAGATCCTATAGGTTTAACTTGGCACAAACACTAATTAAAACATAAAAGACATCTAACCAGAGGCTAGATCAAAGATTTATTCCTAAACAGAAGCAAAAATAAAAAAAAACTAAAAATAAAATTGGGTTGCCTCCCAACAAGCGCTATCGTTTAACGCCCCTAGCTAGGCATAAAAAGCAAGGATAGATCTAGGTATTGCCATCTTTGGTAGGCAATCCATAAGTGGCTCTCATGATAGATTCATATGGTAATTTTATTTTCTTTCTAGGGAAGTGTTCCATGCCTTTCCTTAACGGAAATTGGAATCTAATATTCCCTTCCTTCATATCAATAATTGCACCAATCGTTCCACGGAAAGGTCTACCAAGAATAATAGGACATGAAGGATTGCAATCTATATCAAGAACAATAAAATCTACGGGCACATAGTTCCTATTTGCAACAATAAGAACATCATTAATTCTTCCCATAGGTTTTTTAATAGTGGAATCCGCAAGGTGCAAGTTTAGAGAGCAATCATCAAAATCACGGAAACCTAGCAAATCGAGAAAGTCTTTGGAATCGTAGAAACACTAGCACCCAAATCACACAAAGCATAGCATTCATAATCTTTAATTTTAATTTTAATAGTAGGTTCCCATTCACCATAAAGTTTTCTAGGGATAGAAACTTCCAACTCAAGTTTTTCTTCATAAGATTGCATCAAAGCATCAACGATATGTTTGGTAAAGGCTTTATTTTGACTATAAGCATGAGGAGAATTTAGCACGGATTGCAACAAGGAAATACAATCTATTAAAGAACAATTATCATAATTAAATTCCTTGAAATCCAAAATAGTGGGTTCATTAATATCTAGAGTTTTGATCTCTTCAATCCCACTTTTATCAATTTTAGCATCAAGATAAAAAAACTCCGAATTTTTGGAACTCCTTCTAGGTAAAGGTGGATCATATTCAGTCCCATCATTATCAAGATTCATATTGCAAAACAAAGATTTAATAGGGGACACATCAATAACTTTTAGATCTTCATCTTTATTTTCAAAGTTTTCTGGCTTAGCGGCCATCTTATTAACTAAGGTGGCCTGCTTATCCGAAATTTCAGCTATTAACTTCTCAAGATGAGCAATTTGGGATCTCAAACCGTCAAATTCTTTAGACATATCATCGAGCTCTTTATTCATATAACTCATAAAGCTTTTTTGTTCCTTAGCTCGTTTCTAAAGAAATTGTTATGTTCAAATTGTAAGACCATGAAACTCCTAACGTTGCTTTCGATCTCTTCTAGCCTTTTAAGGTGAGGATCACCAAATCTTGGCAGAGCCATCGAGACAAACAAGCAATCCAACACACGAGCAAACAAGGAGCAAGCGAAAAAGGAGGCGAACGGAAAAGAGAGGGCGAATAAAACGACATGGGTAAAGTGGGGGAGAGGAAAACGAGAGGCAAATGGCAAATAATGTAATGCGGGAGATAAGGGTTTGTGATGGGTACTTGGTATGTTGACTTTTGCGAAGACCTCCCCAGCAACGGTGCCAGAAATCCTTCTTGCTACCTCTTGAGCACTGCGTTGGTTTTCCCTTGAAGAGGAAAGGGTGATGCAGCAAAGTAGCGTAAGTATTTCCTTCAGTTTTTGAGAACCAAGGTATCAATCCAGTAGGAGGCCACGCACGAGTCCCTCACACCTACACAAGCAAATAAATCCTCGCGACCAACGCGATAAGGGGTTGTCAATCCCTACATGGTCACTTACGAGAGTGAGATTTGATAGATATGATAAGATAATATTTTTGGTATTTTTTATGATAAAGATGCAAAGTAAAATAAAAGGAAATAAAAATAACTAAGTGTTGTAAGATTAATATGATGGAAAATAGACCCGGGGGCCATAGGTTTCACTAGTGGCTTCTCTCAAGAGCATAAGTTTTTCTGATTGGGTGAACAAATTACTGTTGAGCAATTGATGTAATTGAGCATAGTTATGAGAATATCTAGGTATGATCATGTATATAGGCATCACGTCCGAGACAAGTAGATCGGCTCCTGCCTGCATCTACTACTATTACTCCACACATCGACTGCTATCCAACATGCATCTAGAGTATTAAGTCCATAAGAACAGAGTAACGCTTTAAGCAAGATGACATGATGTAGAGGGGTAAACTCATGCAATATGATGTAAACCCCATCTTGTTATCCTCGATGGCAACAATACAATACGTGCCTTGCTGCCCCTCACATCCTTTGGGAAAGGACACCGCAAGACTGAACCCAAAGCTAAGCACTTCTCCCATTACAAGAACGATCAATCTAGTAGGCCAAACCAAACTGATAATTCAAAGAGACTTGCAAAGATAACCAATCATACATAAAAGAATTCAGAGAAGATTCAAATATTGTTCATAGATAATCTTGATCATAAACCCACAATTCATCGGTCTCAACAAACGCACCACAAAAGAAGATTACATCGAATAGATCTCCACGAGAGAGGGGGAGAACATTGTATTGAGATCCAAAAAGAGAGAAGCCATCTAGCTAATAACTATGGACCCGAAGGTCTGAGGTAAACTACTCACACATCATCGAGAGGCTATGGTGTTGATGTAGAAGCCCTCCGTGATCGATGCCCCCTCGTGAGCTGGAATAGGCCCCAAGATGGGATCTCACGGGTAAAGAAGGTTGCGGCGGTGGAATTAGGTTTTTGGCTCCGTATCTGGTAGTTTGGGGGTACGTCGGTATATATAGGAGGAAGGAGTACGTCGGTGGAGCAACAGGGGCCCCACAAGGGTGGAGGGCGCGCCCCCCTACCTCGTGCCCTCCTGGTTGATGTCTTGACGTAGGGTCCAAGTCCTCTGGATCACGTTCGTTCCGAAAATCACGTTCCCGAAGGTTTCATTCCGTTTGGACTCCGTTTGATATTCTTTTTCTGCGAAACTCTGAAATAGGCAAAAACAACAATTAGGCTGGGCCTCCGATTAATAGGTTAGTCCCAAAAATAATATAGAAGTGTATAATAAAGCCCGATAATGTCCAAAAGCAGAATATAATATAGCATGGAACAATAAAAATTATAGATACGTTGGAGACGTATCAAGCATCTAAGCTTAATTCCTGCTCGTCCTCGAGTAGGTAAATGATAAAAACATAATTTTTGATGTGGAATGCTACTTGGCATAATTTCAATTTAATTCTTCTTAATTGTGGTATGAATATTCAGATCCGATAGATTCAAGATAAAAGTTCAATATTGACATAGAAATAATAATACTTCAAGCATACTAACTAAGCAATTATGTCCTCTCACAATAACATGGCCAAAGAAAGTTTCCCTACAAAATCATATAGGTTAGTCCCAAAAAATAATATAAAAGTGTACAATAAAGCCCAATAATGTCCAAAACAGAATATAATATAGCATGGAACAATAAAAAATTATAGATACGTTGGAGACGTATCAGGGGCCCTCCCATCTTGGTTTGAGCTTATCCTTTTTCTTCTCTGGGAGATGCAAGACGAGTTCGCCGACTTTGTATGTTTTGGCCCACACTTCTCTGCTTTGGTATCGCCTGGCCTGTTGTTGTTAAAATGCGGAACAAGCTTGCGCGATATTGCGCTCCTCTTCGAGGACGTCAAGGTCATCGTGTCGATCGAGCTCGGCTTCTCGCTCTCATACATGTGCACTCAAGGTGAATCATGAATAATGTCGTAGGGCAGAACAACCTCTGCGTCGTACACCATGAAGAAATGTGTATATCCGGTTATTCGGTTAGGTGTGGTCCGCAGCCCCAGAGCACGGAATCAAGTTCCTCAACCCAGTGTTTATCTGACTCCCGTAGGGAGCGTGCTAGTCGGGGTTTAATGCCGCTCATTATCAGGCCTTGGCCCGTTCGACCTGACCGTTTGTTTGAGGGTGGTAGACGGATGCATAGTCAAGTTTAATGCCCAATTTAGCACACCGGTTTTTCACCTCATCGGCCGTAAATTGGAACCATTATCAGTGATGATGCTGTGCGGGACACCGTAGAGGTGTACCACGCCGGATATAAAATCAATCACTGGTCCTCCTTCAGCCGTTTTTACTGGTTTGGCCTCTATCCACTTAGCGAATTTATCCACCATAACCAGTAAATATTTATTTTTGTGGCTTCCCCCTTTAAGGGGTCCGACCATATCGAGCCCCCAGACCGCGAAGGGCCAAGTGATGGGGATTGTTCTTAAGGCGGTGGGAGGCATATGACTTTGATTGGCGAAAAGCTGACATCCCACGCAACGCTGGACAAGGGCTTGTGCATCTGCTCGGGCCGTTGGCCAAAAAAAGCCTGTCCGGAAAGCTTTGCTTACGAGGGCCCGAGCTGGGGCGTGATGGCCGCCTAGACCAGCATGTGTTTCGGCCAAGAGTTCCCGTCCCTCCTCTTCGGAGATGCACCTTTGGAGAACTCCAGTAGTGCATTTCTTGTACAACTCACCTTCGTGAACTTTGTAGGCTTTAGAACACTGAACTATGCGACGGGCCTCATTTTGATCATCAGGAAGCTCTTGCCTATTAAGGTAGGCCAGGAAGGGTTCGGTCCAGGGAGCGATAACGGCCATGATCTCATGAGCAGAGGGTGTTATTTCAGTATCCGAAACTCCGATGCTATCTGTATTGGTTTCGGCTGCATGGGGCGTGGTCAGGTCTGAACCGGCGTATCTACTCTCGTTCTGCCATACCACGGATGGCTTGAAGAGCCTTTCCACAAAGGTGTTAGGCGGGATGGGGTCGCGCTTGGCGCCCATGCGAGCGAGTATGTCCGCTGCCTGATTACTGTCTCGAGCGACGTGATGAAATTCGAGCCCCTCAAACCGAGCTGATATTTTTAATATGGTGTTTTGATATGTCGCCATTTTTTGATCTTTTGCGTCGAACTCTTCATTTATTTGAGATATTGCGAGGTTTGAGTCTCCGCGCACCTCTAGGCGTTGTATGACCATGGGGACGGCCATGCGGAGACCATGTAGCAGTGCCTCGTATTCAGCACCGCTGTTGGAGTCAGTGTACATGATTTATAACACGTAGCAGACTGTGTCCCCAGTAGGGGATGTCATGATGACGCCAGCCCCCAGTCCGGCTAGCATCTTGGAGCCGTCGAAATACGTGGTCCAGCTGGAGTATGAACTATACTCTTTAGGGAGCCCGACTTCCGTCCACTCTGCAATGAAGTCGGCCAACACCCGAGATTTGATAGCTCGGCGTGGCTTGTATGTTATTTCGAACGGTAAGAGCTCAATGGCCCATTTAGCTATGCGGCCGGTGGTGTCCTTGTTGTTTATAATATCACTAAGTGGTACTTCGGATGCCATTGTGACCGAACACTCTTGAAAATAGTGTCAGAGTTTTTGGGATGCCATAAAGACCGCGTAGGCTATCTTTTGATAATGAGGGTATCGAGATTTTCATGGTTTAAGGACCTCCGATACATAATAGACTGGTTTTTGGACGGGGAATTTATGTCCCTCTTCCTCTCGTTCGACAACGAGCACAACGCTCACTACTTGGTGAGTTGCTGAGATGTAAAGCAACATAGGCTCGCCAACACTTGGAGCGGCTAGGATTGGGTTGCCTGCTAATAAGGTTTTTATTTCTTCCAATCTGGCTGTGGCCGCTTTCGTCCACTCGAAGTTGTCGGTGCGTTTGAGCACTTTATAAAGTGGTAATGCTTTTTCTCCTAGTCTGGAGATGAAGCGGCTCAAAGCCGCCACGCACCCTGGTAGCTTTTGGACCTGCTTTAGGTTAGTTGGTGTAGCCAATTGTGACAAGGCTCCGATTTTAGCTGGGTTTGCTTCAATTCCTCTATGGGAGACAATGAACCCCAGTAGCTTTCCGGCAGGAACGCTGAAGACGCATTTTTCCGGATTGAGCCGTATGTCATATGTTCAGTGGTTATTGAATGTGAGGCGGAGATCATCCACCAATGATTCGACATGTTTGGTCTTGATGATGGCGCCGTCCACATATGCCTCTCCACTGTCTTGCCAATTTGTTTTTCCAAGTGTCGCGGGATATAAATCGGCCACCTATGGGACCGAGAGGCCCTTCTTTGGTTCGGCAGGGGGCGTCGCGTCGCCTAAAGCGGAACCGGCGCCAGACGGCCACGACAAAAAGCACACATGCAATTTACCCAGGTTCGGGCCGCCGTGAGGCGTAAGACCCTACTCCTGCCTTAGTGGATTGATGGTGGAATGGAGATGATGAACCATAGTACACTTGCCCGGCAAGGGATGCCTATGGGCAGCAGTGACTACACGCGTACGTGGGTGTAGGTTCAACAATTCCCCAACCAGCTAACCCCCCTACGAGTGCCATGGGCCTCCTTTTATAGATTAAGGGGTCACCACAATGGCAAAGTGGTCATTATCCATTGATATGATAGCAAACAGTGCTATCATACCTAACTCTGCAGGCTGACAGAGCACATTAAATGTGCCGCTTAGCATCACATCAGTATCTTGCTAGCTCCGCGCCTGTTCTCTTGACATGTCGCAGGACGGGTGTCATCTGTGGGTTTCTTCTATAGGAAATAGCTGCCATGTGGCGAATGGCTGCTACTTAATCATCCTGCGGCTTGACACCGCAATGATTGATGACGTGGGTCGTGCTTGAGTGGTTGGTGGGGCAGTTCTGCCCCCGAGAGCCCCGGCAGACCTTGCCAGGGTGCCTCGATTGCGTGCTTCTGGTGGTGGCCCGGCCCTTTGCCGGGCTCGTCCGCCCGGCAAGGGAGGCCCTGCTCTTGCCGATATCTTGCTCTTCTAGCCTGATCTTGGTCTCCCTGAACTGCATGTTGATTCTTCAATCCTCTTAGTCCTTCTGAACTCTGTCCCGGCCTTGGCTTGTCCGTGCACTAGTCAGGGGAAAGTGCATACCCCTGTATGTTTTCCCCGACACCAAGCATGTTTGAATCACGCATTGATAAGTGGCACCAGCATTTTTAAGCCCAATAGGCATAGTGTTGTAACAGAAAGGCCCGTACGGGGTTATAAGCGATGTTGCGGCCTGATCGGATTCCTTCATTTTAATCTGATGGTATCCGGAGTAAGCATCGAGGAAACATAGTGAGTCGTGTCCCGCAGTCGCATCAATGATCTGGTCAATGCGGGGCAACGGAAAAGGGTCCTTAGGGCAAGCCTTGCTGAGGTCTTTGAAGTCGACACAAAGGCGCCATGATTTATCCTTCTTCGGCACCATGAAAAAGTTGGCTAGCCAATCCGGGTGTTTAATTTCTCTAATGAACCCGGCCTCGAGCAGTTTGGCTAGCTCCTCCCCCATAGCTTGTCATTTGGGTTCAGAAAATCGCCGCAGTGATTTCTTGATTGGTTTGAACCCTTCGTTTCTGTTGAAGCTGTGTTCGGCCAGTCTGCGTGGGATCTCGGGCATGTCCGAGGGGTGCCAGGCGAAGATATCCCAATTTTCACGCAGGAACGCGCGTACGACAGTGTCTACCATTGGGTCCAGCTGGGCTTCGATGGATGCTATTTTATTAGGATCCGTCGGGTGCACTTGAAATTTAACTATTTCATCTGCTGGCTTAAAAGAGGTGGATTTAGGGCTTTTGTTGAGGACGACATCATCCTTGTCCACCATGGATCGTAGGGTGGTTAGTTCTTCGGCCGCAAAGGCTTCAGATAGTGCCTCGAGAGCCAAGGATGCGGTTTTGTTTTCGGTGCAAAGTGCTTTATCTGGATCACTCGTGACTGTGATTGTTCCATTGGGCCCTGACATTTTAAGCTTCATGTACCCATAATGGGGTATGGCTTAGAAACGTGAGAAAGCGTCCCACCCTAGAAGGGTGTGGTATCCGCTATTGAAGGGAACAATGTGAAAGAGCAGTTCTTTCGACCTGTAATTTTCAGGCGTGCCGAATACTACATCAAGTTTAATTCTCCGCGAACATCATGCCTCTCGACTAGGGATAATGCCTCGAAAGGTGGTATTGCTTAGCTCGATGCGGGTTCTATCGACCTGCATTTTGTTGAGCGTGTCCTCGTGGATGAGGTTAAACCCACTGCCGCCGTCCATGAGCACTTTGGTAAATAGAAAGCCGTCCACAATAGGGTTTAGTACTAAAGCGGCGGGTGCTCGGACTGATCGGGCCCTTGGTTCATCATCAGCGGTGAAGGTTATTGCCGCGTCGTTCCATGGGCTTACTGCAGTTACTTGGTGGACCTCGGCGAGTTCGCGAAGTGCCCTCTTACGCTGATTATTTGAAGAGGAGGTCTCGAAGACCGTAAGGACATTAAAATTGTCATTTTCCGGAGAGTGTTTCTCTGGAGTGGCGGCGGCTAGGATGGACTCACCACTTTTAGCTACCTGCCGTAGTACCCAACACGCTCGAAGGCTGTGAGTTGAGATTGTGCTTAACATCGCATGTATCGGACAGGGCTTGTCGAGGAGTTCGTCACACAAACCTGTATCCCGCAAAGGGTTTATTATTCTTGCCAACGGGCTTATGATCGGATGTCCCATCAGGGTGTATCCGTTTTGCCTGAGCAGTGCATTTCCTGAAAGCAGCAGGTCCGTAATGGGTTTTCTGGGCCTTCCATGTGCTTTCCATCGCGCAGTACTTCCATACTAAGTGCGATAATTCCGTGAAACTCTGTATGCAACGACGGTCGAGGGCGTTCAAAATTCCCTCATCAGTACACTTGCGATGAAAGACTGGAACTGTATCATCGTTGTAACATTCTTTAATCTTGTTTTTAACAAGTAGGAATCTGGCCCAGAAGTGATGGACCATTTCCTAAGGTTGTTCCCGTACATACATCAAGTCATATATAACTGGAGGGCTAGAATTACTTGGAGAGTATTGGTTGTGGTGGGTGGGTGTGGTAAAACTCAATTCCTGACCCAAGATAGTATCTGGAGTTCGCAAAATTTCCGTGGTCACCAATTCGGGTCCAGGAGGATCCAAGTGCCTCCCGGATTCTATGGCCGACCCTGATTTCCGAAGGTGCAGAGTCTCACCCAAAGGAAGGGTATTCGACTCAAAGGGTTCGGAGGTCCGAATATAGCTGGTCTTCAGTTTAGGAGAAGAAGCGTTTTTGGCTCATTCCTCAACGACCGCTACCAGGTGAGTGATCGGTGAGGGATTGCTTTCCCCCTGATCATGTTTAAGCCCAATCCAATCATTGGTTGTTGAAAGCCCCAGGGAGGCGATGCGATCTAGCAGTTCATTTAAGGACGAGGTGTCCACCGGATTCGTCTTTTCGGAGTATTCGAGACCGATGAAAGGGTGGTTCTTGGCGATCACAGGGGACGCTGTCGGCTTAATGGCCATGCGGGCACTCACGGTGAAGCCGCCAAGCTGGGGGACCTGTCCTAAAGTCAGGCTCCTTCCAGAAGTGATATTGTCGATGATGACAAGGTGAGCCACAGATCGCTTTTCGTGACTACACAGCAGAGCTCTCAATTAAAGCACCATTGTCGGTGTCAAAACCGGCAGATCTTGGGTAGGGGGGCCCAAGCTGTGAGTCTAAGGATCAATGGTAACGGGGGACAATAGGGACATGATGTTTACCAAGGCTCAGGCCATCTTTAAGGAGGTAAAACCCTACATCCTGCTTGATTGTATTCGATGAGTATAGGGGTTACAAGAGTTGACCTACCTCGAGATCGTAATGGCTAAACCCTAGCCGTCTAGCCTATAATTATTCTGATGGCCTCTACAGACTAAACCCTCTAGTTTATATACACACCCGAGGGGGCTAGGGTTGTACAGAGTCGGCTTGCAGAGGAAGGAAACATTACATCCACACACCAAACTTGTTGTTCCGCGCACATAGGACTCCTATTCGGACACAGGGGATGGTCTTCTGCTTCGTCTTCATTGCCCATCAGCCCGGCCCATATCAAATAAACCGGACACCTAAGGACCCCTTAATCCTGGACCCCCTCACCTCGGCTCAGAGGAACCGAAACACCCCGTATTCCAGCCCAGAGATCAAGTCTTCTGGAATACGACACTGCTTGGTATAGAACAAATCAACTCTTATTACAAATGATACAGGTACAAGGGTCTGATGTAACAAAAGATTACATTGGCACGACGACACTACGCCTGCTAAGGTAGCTCTATGCTAGCAGTGGAACGACTCGTAGCAGTGGAACAACGACGACGGTGATGAACTCCACTCCGTAGGGACTCTGGCTGGGACACGGTCTAGCTCGCATGCTCGGTATCCTCGACAAGCAATCAATCACGACATCACCTGCAAACTGGCATGACACGCCAGGTGAGTACTTTGAATGTACTCGCAAGCTCACAACAACCAAAAGCATCAAGGCAAGACAACATATCATTAACAGGTTAAGTTATTAACAACTACTATGATATGGAAGCAATTTACTAAGCATGATATGGTAAAGAGAAAATTACTGCTAAACCATCATTTGGGGCCACATGAATCATCTCACTCTTGGCTATCCCTGAAGGAAATATGCCATAGAGGCAATAATAAGGTTATTATTTATTTCCTTATATCATGATAAATGTTTATTATTCATGCTAGAATTGTATTAACCGGAAACATAATACATGTGTGAATACATAGACAGACATAGTGTCACTAGTATGCCTCTACTTGACTAGCTCGTTGATCAAAGATGGTTGAGTTTCCTAGCCATGGACATGAATTGTCATTTGATTAACGGGATCACATCATTAGGAGAATGAAGTGATTGACTTGACCTATTCCGTTAGCTTAGCACTTGATCGTTTAGTATGTTGCTATTGCTTTCTTCATGACTTATACATGTTCCTATGACTATGAGATTATGCAACTCCCGTTTACCGGAGGAACACTTTCTGTGCTACCAAACTTCACAATGTAACTGGGTGATTATAAAGGTACTCTACAGGTGTCTCCGAAGGTACTTGTTGGGTTGGCGTATTTCGAGATTAGGATTTGTCACTCCGATTGTCGGAGAGGTATCTCTGGGCCCTCTTGGTAATGCACATCACTATAAGCCTTGCAAGCATTGTGACTAATGAGTTAGTTGTGAGATGATGTATTACGGAACGAGTAAAGAGACTTGCCGGTAACAAGATTGAACTAGGTATTGAGATACCGACGATCGAATCTCAGGCAGTAACATACCAATGACAAAGGGAACAACGTATGTTGTTATGCGGTTTGACCGATTAAGATCTTTGTAGAATATGTAGGAGCCAATATGAGCATCCAGGTTCCGCTATTGGTTATTGACCGGAGACGTGTCTCGGTCATGTCTACATAGTTCTCGAACCCATAGGGTCCGCATGCTTAAGGTTAGATGACGATCGGTATTATGAGTTTTGTGTTTTGATGTACCAAAGGTAGTTCGGAGTCCCGGATATGATCACGGACATGATGAGGAGTCTCGAAATGGTCGAGACATAAAGATTGATATATTGGAAGCCTATATTTGGATATCGAAGTGTTCCGGGTGAAACCGGGATTTTACCGGAGTACCGGGATTTACCGGAACCCCCCCGGGGAAGTAATGGGCCTATTGGGCCTTAGTGGAGAAGAGAGAGGGCAGCCAGGAGGTGGCGCGTGGCCCCCCTTGCCCCAGTTCAAATTGGACAAGGGAAGGGGGCGGCGGCCCCCCTCTCCTTCCTTCTCTCCACCTCGTCCTTCCCCCCTTCTCCTACTCCAACTAGGAAAGGAGGGAGTCCTACTCCCGGTGGGAGTAGGACTCCTCCCTGGCGTGCCCTCCCCTGGCCGACCGCCTCCTCCCCCTGGTCATTTATATACGGGGGCAGGGGGGCACCTCTTAGATACAACAATTGATCTCTTGATCTCTTAGCCGTGTGCGGTGCCCCCCTCCACCATATTCCACCTCGATCATATCATAGCGGTGCTTAGGCGAAGCCCTGCATCGGTAGCATCATCATCACCTTCACCACGCCGTCGTGCTGACGAAACTCTCCCTCAAAGCTCGGCTGGATCAGAGTTCGAGGGACGTCATCGAGCTGAATGTGTGCTGAACTCGGAGGTGCCGTATGTTCGGTACTTGGATCGGTCGGATTGTGAAGACGTACGACTACATCAACCGCGTTGTGCTAACGCTTTCGCTTTCGGTCTATGAGGGTACGTGGACACGCTCTCCCCTCTCGTTGCTATGCATCACCATGATCCTGTGTGTGCGTAGGATTTTTTTTGAAATTACTACGTTCCCCAACAGTGGCATCCGAGCCAGGTTTATGCGTATATGTTATATGCACGAGTAGAACGCAAGTGAGTTGTGGGCGATACAAGTCATACTGCTTACCAGCATGTCATACTTTGGTTCGGCGGTATTGTTGGATGAAGCGGCCCGGACCGACATTACGCGTACGCTTACGCGGGACTGGTTCTACCGACGTGCTTTGCACATAGGTGGCTAGTGGGTGTGTGTTTCTCCAACTTTAGTTGAACCGATTGTGGCTACGCCCGGTCCTTGTGAAGGTTAAAACATCACTAACTTGACGAACTATCGTTGTGGTTTTGATGCATAGGTAAGAACGGTTCTTGCTCAGCCGGTAGCAACCATGTAAAACTTGCAACAACAAAGTAGAGGATGTCTAACTTGTTTTTGCAGGGCATGTTGTGATGTGATATGGTCAAGGCATGATGCTATATTTTATTGTATGAGATGATCATTTTTTGTAACCGAGTTATCGGCAATTGGCAGGATCCATATGGTTGTAGCTTTATTGTATGCAATGCAATCGCCCTGTAATTGCTTTACTTTATCACTAAGCAGTAGCGATAGTCGTAGAAGCAATAGTTGGCGAGACAACAACGATGCTACGATGGAGATCAAGGTGTCGCGCCGGTGACGATGGTGATCATGGCGGTGCTTTGAGATGGAGATCACAAGCACAAGATGATGATGACCATATCATATCACTTATATTGATTGCATGTGATGTTTATCTTTTATGCATCTTATTTTGCTTTGATTGACGGTAGCATTATAAGATGATCTCTCACTAAATTTCAAGATAAAAGTGTTCTCCCGAGTATGCACCATTGCCAAAGTTAAATGGTCCGAGACACCACGTGATGATCGGGTGTGATAAGCTCTACGTTCATCTACAATGGGTGCAAGCCAGTTTTGCACACGCAGAATACTCGGGTTAAACTTGACGAGCCTAGCATATGCAGATATGGCCTCGGAACACTAGAGACCGAAAGGTCGAGCGTGAATCATATAGAAGATATGATCAACATAGTGATGTTCACCATTGAAAACTACTCCATCTCACGTGATGATAGGACATGGTTTAGTTGATTTGGATCACGTGATCACTTAGATGATTAGAGGGATGTCTATCTAAGTGGGAGTTCTTAAGTAATATGATTAATTGAACTTTAATTTATCATGGACTTAGTCCTGGTAGTATTAGCATATCTATGTTGTAGATCAATTGCTCGCGTTTAGCTCCCCTGTTTTATTTTTGATATGTTCCTAGAGAAAACTAAGTTAAAAGATGTTAGTAGCAATGATACGGATTGGATCCGTGATCTGAGGATTATCCTCATTGCTTCACATAAGAATTATGTCCTTAATGCACCACTAGGTGACAGACCGATTGCAGGAGCAACTGCAGATGTTATGAACGTTTGGCAAGCTCGATATGATGACTATTTGATAGTTTAGTGCACCATGCTTTACGGCTTAGAATCGGGGCTTCAAAGACGTTTTTTTGAAACGCATACGGAGCATATGAGATGTTCCAAGAGTTGAAATTAGTATTTCATACTCATGCCCGTGTCGAGAGGTATGAGACCTCCGGCGATTACTTTGCCTACAAGATGGAGGAGAATTGCTCGACTAGTGAGCATGTGCTCGAGAATGTCCGAGTACTAGAATCACTTGAATCAAGTGGGAGTTAATCTTCCGGATAAGATAGTGATTGGCGAGTTCTCTAGTCACTATCACCAAGTTACTAGAACTTCGTGATGAACTATAATATGCAAGGGATAATGAAGCGATTCCCAAGCTCTTAGTGATGCTTTGAAATCGTGAAGGTAGAAATCAAGAAAAACATCAAGTGTTGATGGTTGACAAGACCACTAGTTTCAAGAAAAGGAAAAGGGAAGAAGGGGAACTTCAAGAAGAACGGCAAGCGAGTTGTTGCTCAAGTGAAGAAGCCCAAGTCTGACCTAAGCCTGAGACTAAGTGCTTCTACTGCAAAGGGACTGGTCACTAGAAGTGGAACTGCCCTAGATACTTGGCGGATAAGAAGGATGGCATAGTGAACAAAGGTATATTTGATATACATGTTATTGATGTGTACTTTACTAGTTTTTATAGCAACCCCTTAGTATTTGATATTAGTTCAGTTGCTAAGATTAGTAACTCGAAACGGGAGTTGCAGAATGAACTGAGACTAGTTAAGGGTGAAGTGATGATGTGTTTTGGAAGTAGTTCCAAAATTGATATGATCATCATCGCACACTCCCTATACTTTCGGGATTAGTGTTGAAACGTAAATAAATGTTATTTGGTGTTTGCGTTGAGCATGAATATGATTTGATCATGTTTATTGCAATACAGTTATTCATTTAAGTTAGAGAATAATTGTTATTCTGTCTACATGAATAAAACCTTCTATGGTCATACACCCAATGAAAATGGTTTGTTCGATCTCGATCGTAGTGATACACATATTCATAATATTGAAGCCAAAAGATGCAAAGTTAATAATGATAGTGCAACTTATTTGTGTACTTGCCGTTTAGGTCATATTGGTGTAAAGCGCATGAAGAAAATCCATGCTGATGGGCTTTTGGAATCACTTGATTATGAATCAGTTGATGCTTGCGAACCATGCCTCATGGGCAAGATGACTAAGACTCCGTTCTTCGGAACAATGGAGCGAGCTACCGACTTATTGGAAATAATACATACCAATGTATGCGGTCCGATGAGTGTTGAGGCTCGTGGCGGGTATCGTTATTTCCTGACCTTCACAGATGATTTGAGCAGATATGAGTATATCTTCTTAATGAAACTGAAACAGTTGAAAAGTTCAAAGAATTTCAGAGTGAAGTGGAGAATCATTGTAACAAGAAAATAAAAGTTTTTCTGTGATTTGATCGGCGTGAGCGAATATTTGAGTTACAAGTTTGGCCTTCAATTAAAACAATGTGGAATAGTTTCACAAACTCATGCCACCTGGAACACCACATCATAATGGTGTGTCCAAACGTCATAACCATACTTTATTGGCTATAGTGCAATCTATGATGTCTCTTACCGATTTACCACTATCGTTCTGGGGTTATGCATTAGAGACAGATGCATTCACATTAAATAGGGTACCGTCTAATCCATTGAGACGACACCATATGAGCTATGGTTTAGCAAGAAACCTAAGCTGTCGTTTCTTAAAGTTTGGGGATATGATGCTTATGTGAAAAAGTTTCAACCTGATAAGCTCGAACCCAAATCGGAAAGTGCGTCTTCATAGGATACCCAAAAGAAAATGTTGGGTACACCTTCTATCACAGACCCGAAGGCAAGACATTTGTTGCTAAGAATGGATCCTTTCTAGAGAAGGAGTTTCTCTTGAAAGAAGTGAGTGGGAGGAAGGTTGAACTTGATGAGGTAACTATACCTGCTCCCTTATTGGAAACTAGTTCATCATAGAAATCTGTTCCTGTGACTCCTACACCAATTAGTGAGGAAGCTAATGATGATGATCATGTAACTTCAGATCAAGTTACTATCGAACCTCGTAGGTCAACCAGAGTGAGATCCGCACCAGAGTGGTACGGTAATCCTATTCTGGAGGTCATGTTACTTGACCATGAGAAACCTACGAACCATGAGGAAGCGATGATGAGCCCAGATTCCGCGAAATGGTTTGAGGCCATGAAATCTGAGATAGGATCCATGTATGAGAACAAAGTGTGGACTTTGGTTGACTTGCCCGATGATCGGCAAGCCATAGAAAATAAATGGATCTTCAAGAGGAAGAGGACGCTGATAGTAGTGTTACTATCTACAAAGCTAGACTTGTCGAAAATGGTTTTGACAAAGTTCAAGGTGTTGACTACGATGAGATTTTCTCACTCGTAGCGATGCTTAAGTCTGTCCGAATCATGTTAGCAAATTGCCACATTTTATGAAATCTGGCAAATGGATGTCAAAACTACATTCCTTAATGAATTTCTTAAAGAAGAGTTGTATATGATGCAACCAAAAGGTTTTGTCAATCCTAAAGGTGCTAACAAAATATGCAAGCTCCAGCGATCCATCTATGGACTGGTGCAAGCATCTCGGAGTTGGAATATACGCTTTGATAAGTTGATCAAAGCATATAGTTTTATACAGACTTGCGGTGAAGCCTATATTTATAAGAAAGTGAGTGGGAGCACTACAACATTTCTAAGAAGCATATGTGAATGACATATTATTGATTGGAAATAATGTAGAATTTTCTGGAAAGCATAAAGGAGTATTTGAAAGGAGTTTTCAAAGAAAGACCTCGGTGAAGCTGCTTACATATTGAGCATCAAGATCTATAGATAGATCAAGACGCTTGATCAGTTTTCTCAATGAGTATATACCTTGACATTTTTTTTGAAGTAGTTCAAAATGGAACAGGACAAAGAAAGAGTTTTTGCACTGTGTTGCAAGGTGTGAAGTTGAGTAAGACTCAAAGCGACCACGACGAATCTGAGAAGAGAATGAAAGTCATTCCCTATGCCTCAACCATAGGTTCTATAAAGTATGCCAGGCTGTGTACCATATCTATTGTATACCCTACACTGAGTTTGGCAAGGGAGTACACTAGTGATCTAGGAGTAGATCACTGGACAACGTTCAAAATTATCCTTAGTGGAATAAGGATATGTTTCTCGATTATGGAGGTGACAAAAGGTATGTCGTAAAGAGTTACTTCAATGCAAGCTTTGACACAGATCTAGATGACTCTAAGTCTCGATCTAGATACATATTGAAAGTGGGAGCAATTAACTAGAGTAGATCCGTGCAGAGCATTGTTGACATAGAAATTCGCATAATACATACGGATCTGAATTTGGCAGACCCGTTGACTAAATTTCTCTCACAAGCAAAACATGATCACACCTTAGTACTCTTTGGGTGTTAATCACATGGCATTTTGAACTATATTACTGACTCTAGTAAATCCTTTGAGTGTTGGTCACATGACGATATGAACTATGGGTGTTAATCACATGCTGATGTGAACTATTGATGTTAAATCACATGGCGATGTGATATAGATTATCGACTCTAGTGCAAGTGGGAGACTGAAGGAAATATGCCCTAGAGGCAATAATAAAGTTACTATTTATTTCCTTATACCATGATAAATGTTTATTATTCATGCTAGAATTTTATTAACCGGAAACATAATACATGTGTGAATACATAGACAAACATAGTGTCACTAGTATGCCTCTACTTGACTAGCTCGTTGATCAAAGATGGTTGAGTTTCCTAGCCATGGACATGAGTTGTCATTTGATTAACGGGATCACATCATTAGGAGAATGAAGTGATTGACTTGACCCATTCCGTTAGCTTAGCACTTGATCGTTTAGTATGTTTCTATTGCTTTCTTCATGACTTATACATGTTCCTATGACTATGAGATTATGCAACTCCGTTTACGGAGGAACACTTTGTGTGCTACCAAACGTCACAACATAACTGGGTGATTATAAAGGTACTCTACAGGTGTCTCCAAAGGTACTTGTTGGGTTGGCGTATTTCGAGATTAGGATTTGTCACTCCGATTGTGGGAGAGGTATCTCTGGGGCCTCTTGGTAATGCACATCACTATAACCTTGCAAGCATTGTGACTAATGAGTTAAGTTGCGAGATGATGTATTACGGAACGAGTAAAGAGACTTGCCGGTAACGAGATTGAACTAGGTATTGAGATACCGACGATCGAATCTCGGGCAAGTAACATACCGATGACAAAGGGAACAACGTATGTTGTTATGCGGTTTGACCGATAAAGATCTTCGTAGAATATGTAGGAGCCAATATGAGCATCCAGGTTCCGCTATTGGTTATTGACCGGAGAGGTGTCTCGGTCATGTCTACATAGTTCTCGAACCCATAGGGTCCGCACGCTTAAAGTTAGATGACAATCGGTATTATGAGTTTTGTGTTTTGATGTACCGAAGGTAGTTAGGAGTCCCGGATATGATCACGAACATGACGAGGAGTCTCAAAATGGTCGAGACATAAATATTGATATATTGGAAGCCTATATTTGGATATCGGAAGTGTTCCGGGTGAAATCGGGATTTTACCGAAGTACCGGGAGTTACCGGACCCACCCCCCCCCCCCCCGGGGAAGTAATGGGCCTATTGGGCCTTAGTGGAGAAGAGAGAGGGCAGCCAGGAGGTGGCGCGCGACCCCCTTGCCCCAGTCCGAATTGGACAAGGGAAGGGGGCGGCGGCCCCCCTCTCCTTCCTTCTCTCCACCTCCTCCTTCCCCCCTTCTCCTACTCCAACTAGGAAAGGAGGGAGTCCTACTACCGGTGGGAGTAGGACTCCTCCCTGGCGCGCCCTCCCCTGGCCAGCCGCCTCCTCCCCCTAGTCCTTTATATATGGGGGCAGGGGGGCACCTCTAGATACAACAATTGATCTCTTGATCTCTTAGCCATGTGCGGTGCCCCCCTCCAACATATTCCACCTTGATCATATTGTAGCGGTGCTTAGGCGAAGCCCTGCATCGGTAGCATCATCATCACCGTCACCACGCCGTCGTGCTGACAGAACTCTCCCTCAAAGCTGGCTGGATCGGAGTTCGAGGGACGTCATCGAGCTGAACGTGTGCTGAACTCGGAGGTGCCGTATGTTCGGTACTTGGATCGGTCGGATCATGAAGACGTACGAATACATCAACCGCGTTGTTCTAACGCTTCCGCTTTCAGTCTACGAGGGTACGTGGACACACTCTCCCCTCTCGTTGCTATGCATCACCATGATCCTGTGTGTGCATAGGAATTTTTTTGAAATTACTACGTTCCCCAACAATCCCACCAAGCAATAAATCTTCTCAATCACCTCGTGATCAATACCTCCTCGTGATCACTACGTGATCACATCACAAACCGAATGATCATCCTCAAAATCATCCCAACATCATCATCGGCACCCTGCAATACTATTACTGCTCAAATATAAAGATAAGTCTTCTCATAAGTCATTCCATCATCGTGAGTGTTGATTGAACAGTGTGACCTAGTATGAACTGTGTCCATGATCGAGGGCGCGACTATCAATAGTTTGTACACTCTGCAGAGGTTAGTACATTGTACCTACACCACTGAACTCATGGCCTTGTGCTCCCATTCGGGTGGACCAATGACATTTTGACAAAACCAATCTATTGCATGACACTCTCTCGGCCACTCCGACAAACTCCCCTTTGGGCTATGTCATGGGTGGCCTCGATGTCACCGCGTGACATCTGCCACATTCATGGCCGGCCACCATCATGGAAAAACAAAACAAAAACAGCCCCAAACGGGGACAATGGTACCATACAACTTGGGCACACAAGGTTTACGAGCGCCCACCTGATCAGGGTAGCGCACGCATAGAACCTCCCCTGGTTGGAGGCACCGGCGAGAGACATGACAATAGACCGAATTAGGGCCTCCCCATCCAGGCAAGTGTGGCTGCACTGGTGAGCTCGGTTCGGTGGCACGTGACCAACAGAATGATGGAATTTGTCCCCAAGGTATATCTGTGATAACTAATACTCCAATATCATATATCGATCCGTAATCCAAGGCATAGCAATATCCATCCAAAGAATAATACGACTGAAGCATAATAAACTTCAAGGGTAGCATGTACTAGTATCAAGATGAATCCAAAAACAAGGATGCCACTATGACAATATCAAGATTTAAGCTAATGATCAGATCCAAACAATCAGGTATCAATCAAATCCAATAATAATCCAATAGGCATAATGTGCAATATGATCATAAAAGAAGCATAACTATTGTTAGTGATAATCCAATGGCAACATGTCATCCCCAATCTGCAAAGCATTAGTCCAAGAAATCCAAGCATCATCATGGCAGTAGCAAGATCAATTATTACTCCAAGAAATGCCATGAACAAATCATAGTTAGCTAATGCAAATTGTAAGTAAGTTTATTAAATAAAAACATGGCATTGCATTGCAATCATGCATATGGAGGGTGTGGCTTGCCTGGGGTGGGTGGATTCACTGGGAAGAAGTGCGAGGAGGTTCCACAAAGATTTACCGGAAAAGGTTCTCTCTCGGAGGAGCTGAATATAGGGCAGGGGCAAAATGGTCTATTTCAGAATGCACCTCATAGTGAAAATGATACCATCAGAACAAGCTCGACGAATAGAGAACATGGGATTTGGAATCACCTGATTCCGAGTTACAAGTGAAAAGATATAGTGGTTTTTCTGCCAGGAACCTTTCTACAATAATTTTATTTATGTACGGATCCTAGCCAATTATTCCACTGATAAAAGAAAAAGGGCACTCTTGCCTTTGGGCGATTCCGTCTCACAATTGGGCTGGCCCAGCCGAGACATGTGCGAGGGGGGGGGGGGTGGGTGGGTGACACAGGAGGCGGTTTCCAGGAGCACGCCTTCCCTTTGGAAAGACGGCTCCGGAGAAACCGTTTCCAATAAAAACCAGTGGGCCCACCGCGTGCCTTGCCTCTCTCTCTGGCTGGAGGGGCCCGCCTGCAGGTTCGTCGCCCTCACCTCAAGTCGGCATCCATCTCCCACATACGCACTCGGCCGAGGGGAGCAGCAGACTCCGGCGAGGATTGCCGGCGGCTTCGTTCATCGTTCGCGGCGCCCCGACTACCGCCAGGCTCGACGAAGTGAGGTGCATCTGCCGGAGCACAACACGGCTGTCGGGAAGCCCGGGAGCAAGCGGGGGCCTAACCAGGCGGACGGGACTTCGTCCGGAGATGAAACCAAGCGCAGAGCCATCCCGGAGTGAGTTGAGGACCTGGTGTTGGGGACATAACCCCACGGTATAACCCGCCCTGATAGGGTCAGGTAAGATCGTTGGCGACTTATGAAGCTGGGCATCAGATAGGCTGAGACAATCAAGACAAAGGCCAGTAGGGCGGGTCATAAGCTGGGCCCGCTTAGGGCCCGGATCCAGGAGGTGGCCCAGGGGCGTTAGCCACCATATGATACCTTGTCTTATAAGGCAAGGCGATTTAGAATATGACCTAGTCACGGGTCGTAACCCGACCCGGACTCTTGTAAGCCGACAACCTTGACTTGTATATAATGGCGAGTCCCTGACATAGAATAGAGAAGTTACAATCAATCAAGAGCTAGGTCAAGCGAATCCACTCCCTTGTAATCGATTATACAACAATAAACACAAAGCAAGACATAGGCTATTACCTCGATCGTGAGGGGCCAAACCTGGGTAACTCGTGTCTGTCGTCCCGCTCAACCCCTTCAAGCTAATCGCTGTTGCGATGGCCTCGCGACAAAGTCCTCACACTAGGACATCGCCGTGACAAAACCACTATAGTTGGCGCCCACCATGGGGCCAGCGCACGGTGGTTTTGAGTTCTTGAAGGGCTCTTTCCCAGGGATCGAGGGATACATAGTTGGCAGGATGACCAAGAGTCGCAGCAGCAAGGTCTACATCGGCGACGTTGGCTGGGGTCCCGAGGCCGACTCAACCGAGTACTGGTACCGGGTCCCCTTGGGCGGAATCCACGTCTTCATCGGCAAGATCGATGGATCTGGGCCTGAGCCGGACATCTGCACCAACCTCGTCGAGCCGGCTCGGCGTGCGCAACCCGCCCGGATCTAAGCCGGCCGGAAACACATTTTTGTGGGCTTCACACAAGGAGTAGTACTTGCGGAGAATTCTGCTTCTGGAGGAGACACTCTCATCTACTTAGGTGAAGAGTCCTCGACCGGAGAGACAAAATCCATGTACCAACTTCAGAACGGCGGGCTTGGGGGTTGTTCCAACAGCGACAGTATTTCTGACCCCTAGGAGCCACCGAGCCAAGCCGCCATCTTAATGGCAGGCACGACGCCGACTCTCACCAATTCGACAATTGGAGTAGCAGCAGCTACTGACCCCTCAGGATCCAGCTCGGCCAGGCTGCCGGCTCAGGTCTTGTTGGAGTTGATGAATGAGTTGTCAACTTTAATGGGGACCGAGGTCACAACGGAAAACCAAGGAGAGCGTAATGTGGAGATTGCGAAGCTTAGGGAGCAGATGACCAAGGCCCAAGAGGATATCAACGCGGAGAATACCCGGATGGCAGCAGTGCAGGCTCGGATTGATGTTGAGTTGGAGCGTTTGAGAGTAGAAGCTTGGCGTTTAAGTCTGGATCAGAATGCCTCCAATGCAGTCCTTCAGAGGAGGCACTAGACCCGCCCGCCTTTACACAATGAACCCATGAGTCTGTTCAATACACCAGGTGTAGGACCAAGTACTCCAATAGTTATACCCCAGGCTGCAGAGGCACCTGGGAACAGGGCGGCGGCTCAGCCTCGTCAGTCAGAGCTGCCCCGTAGGGGTCAAACCCCGCCTCAGCGTTTTGCAACACACTGGGTCATTTTTCTAACCAGGTGGATAACATGTTAGCGGTGGCTACCCGACTTAATGCGCTCCCTTTCATGGGTGAGTCGCCCCTTGTAGTGGAAGCATGGAACACCATCGAGCTTCTTCAAACAACGGTCGTGCAACAGGAAAAGTAGTCATACAATCATGATCGGGTGCACTCAACTCCCCTTCCAAGCCGCAGCTACAATCGACATGTTGAGTCGCCCGCGGTATCTAGCAATGAGCAACGACGTAACCCGCCCCGTGATGACCCGCCCCTTAACCCGAGGACTGACGCTCAAGCGATCGTGGATGAGGCCAGAGCCCGCCGTGAGGCGGCTGCAGCGGCTAACCAGGGGGCTTATCAACAGCCTCCAGTGACCCCTTCAGTCTCGGTGGGAGCCAGATCAAATTCTAGGACAATTGGAGTGCCGTGCCTAGTGTCGGCTTTGCGTAATGAGCGCCTGCCCACAGATTTTACGGGACCTCGTAAGGTGCCCAATTACACGGCGGATCTACCTCCCGAGGCTTGGATTGAGAGTCACGAGCTGGCCATGGAGATGCTGGACGTCAATGATGCAGTCTATGCCAAATATTTCACTATGATGTTGGAAGGGCCGTCTCGTACATGGTTGAAGAACCTGCCCCCCAACTCTGCCAATACTTGGGCGGAGTTGAAAGACAGCTTAATCAAGAACTTTCAAGGAACTTGTAAGCAGCCAATAACAATTGTTGATTTGGAGCATTGTGTCCAGCGAGAGGATTAGTCAGCCCATCATTGGGCTCTCCTGGTTGCGACCATCATTCATTCCTCTTGAATCGCCAGAGCAGGGTGGCTTCAAGTTCTTGAAGGGCAACTTCTCAGGGATCAAAGTATACGCCGTTGGCCGGATGACTAAGAGTCGCCGCGGCAAGATCTACATCGATGATGCTGGCTGGGGCCTCGAGGCCGAATCTATCGAGTACGGGTACCGGGTCCCCTTTGGCGGAATTCACGTCTTCATCGGCAAGATCGGTGAGTCAGAACATGAGCCGGACACCTGCACTACCATTGTGGAGACGGCACAACGTGCACGACCCGCCAGGGTTCAGCCCAGCCGGAAGCACGTTTTGATTGGCTTCATTCATGGGACGGATCTTGAGGAAGGTTCTGCATCTGGTGGAGAGACGACCATCTATTCAGGTGATGAGTCCTCAACCGGAGAAACCGATTCAATCTATCAGCTTCAGGACGACGAGCTTGGGGGCTATTCCGATGGTGACAATATTCTAGACCCTTATGAGCCGCCGAGCAGGGCTGCTATTTTTATGGCTGGTATGCAACTGTTTCTGAACTCGTCGACAATTGTTGCTATGACATTTGGTTCAACTGCTGCTGCAACAGCTAAAGCAAGCGGTTAAACTCGGTCGCCGACTCAATTCTTATCTGAGCTCTTGGGCACTTTGACGACTCTGTTAGCTACGGAGGTGACTCCGGTGAATCAAGCACAACATAATTCAGAAGTTGCAAAGGTGCGAGATGAGGTGGCTAAGGCCCAAGAGGATCTTAATGCAGAGAACGCCAGTATGACGGCAGAGCGGGCTTCGATGGAGGCCGAGGCTATTGACTTGTCTATCTTAACCTGTCCCTCTTGGGGTGCCTTGCCCCTCCTTATATAAGTTGAAGGGGCGGGTTACATGTGGATTCCTAGTAGGATTAGGACCCTTGCTTCCCTTGTAAGGGAATTATTCCTTTTGCCTTCCTTCTCAAGCCGACCCACCATAATGTGAGTCAACCTTCCCATGAGCCACCTTATGGGACATTGGGTCTTGTCGTCCGTCTGACCCGCCCGCCGGGTCACTAATGAGTTGCAAAGTCGGGTGAGTTACCCATGAGTAGCCAGGTCCGCGTGGGTCGCCAAGTCCGGCCGGGTCATACTTCCGGCCGGGTGACACCACGGGGTATATCCCCGACATTAGCCCCTAGTTTAATTTGGATTTATACCTACTCTAGTGAGCCCAATGATGGGCCGACTCATCCTCTCGCTATACACAATGCTCCGAAATCAACAATTGTCATTGGCTGCTTACAAGTTCCTTGAAAGTTCTTGATAAAACTGTCTTTCAACTCTGTCCAAGTATTGATAGAGTTGGGGGCAGGTTCTTTAACCATGTTCGAGTCGACCCTTCCAATATCATAGTGAAATATTTGGCATAGACTGCATCATTGACGTCCAACATCTCCATGGCCAGCTCGTAACTCTCAATCCAAGCCTCAGGAGGTAGATCCGCTGTGTAATTGGGAACCTTACGAGGTCCCTTAAAATCTTTGGGAGGGCGCTCGTTACGCAAAGACGACACTAGGCACAACACTCCAATTGTCCTGGAATTTGATCCGGCACCCACCGAGACTGAAGGGGTCACTAGAGGCTGTTGATAAGCCCCCTGGTTAGCCGCTGCAGCAGCCTCACGGTAGGCTCTGGCCTCATCCACAATCGCTCGAGTGTCAGTCCTCGTGTTAAGGGGCGGGTCATCACGTGGCGGGTTACATCGTTGCTCATTGCTAGAGACCGCGGGCGACTCAATATGCCGACTGTAGCTGCGGCTTAGGAGAGGAGTTGAGTACACCCGATCACGACTGTATGAGTACTTTTCCTATTGCACCACCATTGTTTGAAGAAGCTCGATGGCGTTCCGTGCTTCCACTTCAAGGGGAGACTCACCCGTAAAGACCCGTAAAAGGGAACACATTGAGTCAGGTAGCCACCGCTAACATGTTATCCACCTGGTTAAAAAAATGACCCGACGGTGTTGCAAAATGCTAAGGCGGGGTTTCACCCCTACGGGGCATCTCTAACTGACGAGGCTGAGCCGCCGCCCTATTCCCAGGTGCCTCTACAGCCTGGGGTATAACCAGTGGAGTACTTGGTCCTGCTCCTGGTGTATTGAACAGACACATGGGTTCATAATGTAAAGGTAGGTGGGTTTAGTGCCTCCTCCGAAGGACTGCGTTGGAGGCGTTCTGATCCAGACTTAAACTACAAGCTTCTGCTCTCAAGCGCTCTGCTCAGCATCAATCCGAGCCTGCACTGCTGCCATCCGGGTATTCTCTGTGTTGATATCCTCTTGGGCCTTGGTCATCTACTCCCTAAGCTTTGCAATCTCCACATTACGCTCTGCTTGGTTTTCTGCTGTGACCTCGATCCCCATTAAAGTTGTCAACTCATTCATCAACTCCAACGAGAACTGAGTCGGCGGCCTGGTCGAGCCAGATCTTGAGGGGTTAGTAGCTGCTGCTACTTCGGTTGTCGAATTGGTGGAGTCAGCACCATGCCTGCCACGAAGACGACTATAACATCCCAAATTTTCAATTTGGAATGTTATACATAGGTCATCATATGCATATCATATTTTATTCGCATTTCGAGATCCTAGAAATTCTAAGCAACTCGAGGACCCACCGAGAGAGTTGGGGATTTCATTTATTTTCATATTTGATTTTTTCTCAAATTTGAAAAGAGGATCATTTTGGTTTTAATAATTTTTCTCTTCGAAATATTTCCAATATAAAAACAAAAGAGCGGAGATAAAATGACTTCTCCAAAATAAAAGAAATATTGGAGGAAAAATATTAAAATCAAATAGATAGTTTTATTTGTTTTTATTGCTATTTTATTTGAATTAAAAAATATGCACATTTTCAAAATTGCATTTTTAGGCCAAAAAAATGTTCACTTTGTTCTAATTTTTTTATTTAGACGGTGAAAATTGTTTTTGGCATTTTTAGAGTTTTTTTATGTTTATTTAGGATTTTTCCTTTCAGCATATTTTTTGAAAATTTTCCCGGACCACACTGGGCCGAAGGCCCAGCCGGCCCGCTGCGCCTCCGCCTCCCTCGCGCCGCGCCGTTGCTGGCACGGATGCCGAGGCAGAGTTCGAGCCGGACTCCACCTCGGGCCGACCCCATCCGCAAGTCAGCCGCCCCCACTTATAAATGCCGCGCGCCCCCACCACCTCTCCTCGTCCCACCCCGAGCCGCAGCCCCGCCGTCGAGCCGCGCCGCCTCCGCCACTTCTGTACTTCT
This sequence comes from Aegilops bicornis, assembly GCA_021605145.1. Classification (NCBI taxonomy): domain Eukaryota; kingdom Viridiplantae; phylum Streptophyta; class Magnoliopsida; order Poales; family Poaceae; genus Aegilops; species Aegilops bicornis. The sequence goes on from CM038670.1 coordinate 191,515,743, forward strand.
TGCCATGCATGAGTACCACCACCTGCTCCGCCGACAGCCCATGTTGCCTCGCCTTCTTTTGCCGCCGCGCCCGTCCTGCGCCGCCGGATCAAGCCACCACCAGCCGCGGTTTTCACCCGAGCCAGGTAAAAAACCATAAAGCCGCTATTTTTTTGTTGTAAACCCTAGATCATTTTTTGATCAGTTCGGTTTTCTCGATTTTCTTCTGTTATCTCTAATCTACGAACGTCCGTCCATTCGTTATTTCGTTTTATCGAACGAATTCGTTCATTAGTCTCTGTTAGCAGACGTTCGTCCGATAGATTTTTCTTTTTATTTTTATTTTCTGCCAGGGACCTATCCGTGATTACTTTTAACACAGATTAGCCCCTGATCTTCAAACCCTTGTAACTTTTTAACCGTTCGTCCAAATCCAGTGAAACCAACGCCAATATCTTCGTCTCGAGACCCTCTTTCCGGTTAAACTACTTGAATATGGTTTTGACAAATTAAAATTTGGTTTCAAGAAGATTTGTTTTTGAAGTTCTTTTGATCGTAGTTTTAGTTCCGTAGCTCCGATTCGATTGATTCTTTTTGCAAATCGAAGCTCTTCAGTTGAAATTTCATATTGGATCTTCTTATTTGAGTTTTACCCTTGCATCTATGCTTGAGTGCTTATGTATGCTATTGTTTGTTTGCGATAGAATTCCCGTAGTGCGAAGCATGCTACTACGAGTCTCTAGGTTTTGCGGATCGTCAGCAAGGCAAGTAACACATTGACCATACTTCTTTATTACCTAGTTTTTATGCATTAGTTACAACCCTCAAACACTGCGTGATTAGGATGTGATTAACTTGTGGGTATTGGGAAGTAGATGATGCGGTAGAACCTATTGCCCTTTTACTATCAATCCCTTGGGAGTTACTTCTACGTTATGCTATACTGCTATGCTATGCTCGTAGACGTGATTCGTTTTAAGTGATCCATGATAGATGTGAGATTGATAATTAATGGTTAACTTAAGGTGGCTACTTAAATACACATCTGGGTGGATTGGTTGCAGGCACCTGGGGATATACAAGTGTTGTCTTTTGGTTCGCCACCCAGGCTCAAAGGGATCAGAAGATTTTTCTTGCTAGAAACTTCCGTGTGCAGCCACAAGCCATTATGGGCTCTGGCATAGTTGAGTATGTTGCATGACCTCTTTCAGTGGTGGGCTAGTAGATGTAGAGGAAAGTAGGAGTAACTGTCCACCCAGAGTAAAGAGTTGATGTTTCTGAAAGACTGTGTCTCGGTCATCCGTTTCTCAAACACCTTGTAGTGCGAGAAAACCAACGGAGGAGATCGAGTCTTGTGGGGAAAAGTGCGCAAACCTCTGCAGAGTGTACAAACTAATCATGGTTAGCCATGTCCCCGGTTATGGACATTTTGAGTATCTGGTTCTTGGATTATCATGTTGATCTCAACACTCTAAATTAATTTGCTGGGTTGTTAATTACTGTTTAATTGGGATTGAGTTGGGGTAACCTTCTCAATGTTCCAACTACCATGATAGTTAAACAAAATATATTCCTTTGTTGTAGGAAAAAATTGGCTTTTCACAAAACATTATAACCATAGAGCCTCCACCAGCCATATATACATGTAGTGATAGTATTTATTCTATTCATTGCTCTATTGTGTTATATTGCGAGCATATTCCATGTGCTGACCCGTTTCGGGTTGCAACATATCATGTTGCAGACTTTTCAAACGAAGAGTAAGGTGCACTAGGTCATTGTCATGCACTCAGTTATGCCGTTGGAGTTGATGGACTCACTTTATCTTCCGAGCCTTCCGCTGTTATCTTATTTAGATGGCCTTAAGCCATATTATTGTAACAAGTTCTATTTTGAGACATTCGATGTAATAAGTGTGTGATTGCACTCTGTTATAAATCCTTCAAGCATCTTGTGTGTGTCAAAGATTACCGATCCAGGGATGACACTTATGCATAGAGATTTGACCGTTTGAGGTCGGATCGCTACAAGATGGTATCAGAGCACACGCTGATTGTAGGACACGACCACTAAGTTAAGCCATAGGCCACTCTTCTCTACTCATTTCTGACTCCTCTCCATTTTCCACACTATATGATGGCGGACTCAAGGAACAAGTTTGCACAACCGGATGAAGACACACCTTTTGGACGACACTTGAAGGAAGTCAATAGTTACCTGAACATCGGAATACCAAGCTTCACCAGGACCTACACCACCACTTTACTAGAAGAGGAGCGTTGGATGATTCGAGTTTAAGTTCCAGGAAGGACATTCATGCCAGTTACTGAGCCCATAGAGTTTTCCTTTGATGCACCAACCTGGAGTCTAGGAAAGAGCATGGCAGCCCACATCGCCATGGGACTCATCGGCAAAGTTTATCACAAGGATCTTAAGGACACCATCTATCAGATATGTGGGCGCCGAGATGAGCAATGGGAGATGATCAGCACCAGGAGGGACATGTCCATTGCAGCTTTCATCCAGGAGTTAAACCAACACATTCGTCGCCAGGAGAACCAAATGTGCGCAAGCATGATAGACCTGAAGAAGGTGATGACCAGGAACATGGAACTAGAAGAGGAACTCAAGTCTACACGCGATGGATACGCAGAGGAAATCACAATACTAGTGGAGAAGAATGACGACCTGACAAGGAAGTTAGGAGTATTCATGGGAGACCCCGCGCCAGGAGGAGATGACGACCATCCCGAAGACTACATCATCATCGACGACACCGACTCCGACCCCGACAGTAGTGATGATGATTACAAAGACGGAGCTGGAGCGGATATCATGGAGTCTTCCACCGATCAAAATTTTTAGTCGACCACCATATTATCAGTAGTATTCCCCCATGTACATAGTAGTAGTCCGAGCACTTTTGTAACGGTAGTTAGATCGTTTGTATGCCCTTGTTTGAATTGATTGGTGTGCTATGATTGTGTTTGTTTCATGTGCATATGGGTAGTGCTTTCTCACTAGAGCTCACTCTATTCTAATCTCTTCCCCCTAAACCCATCAGATGCCTCCGAGATGTGACCTCGGATTTGTCTTCCCACCGGAGCTCACTCAGTTGATCCAACAGCAGAATGCCTTGATGCAGCTACTAGTCCAGAACCAAGGCAACAACAACAACAAAAACAACAACAACAACACACCGCAACCACCTCCAGTTGACAACTTAGCCCGTTTTCTGAGGCTGCAACCGCCGGTGTTTTCCAATAGCACCGAGCCGATAGTTGCTGATGACTGGCTACGCAGGATTGGAAGGGAGTTGACCACCGCGGAGTTGCAGATCTCAGAGAGAAGGTGCGTTTTGCCGCACATCAATTGCATGGACCCACAACCGCATGGTGGGAGAATTACACAACCACTTTCCCCATAGCCAATGTCACTTGGGAACAGTTTCAGCAAGCATTCCACACTACACATGTCTCAACGGAGCTATGAGCATGAAGAAGCGTGAGTTTCGCAACTTACGCCAGGGAAACCGTACTGTGGGGCAGTACGTGGATGAGTTGAACAAGTTAGCTCGCTATGCCCCAGATGATGTGGCCACTGATGCCGTGAAGCAGGAGAAGTTTATGGAAGGGCTGAATGATGAGATGAGTATGCAGTTAAAGGTGGCAACATTTAACAACTACCAGGAGTTGGTAGACAAGGCTCTAATGATAGAAGGGAAGCAGCAGCAGATTGAGAGCCGCAAAAGGAAGTATGGACAGGGGAAGTACAATTCAGGAGCTCAGCAGAAGCCTCGTTTTACCCCGAACTCGGGAGGATACACCCATAACCTTGGAGGCCATACCCACAATGGGAGGAGTTCGCATAACCACAGTGGCTCCAAGAATGGAAATGGGAATGGAGCAGGAGCAATCAGAACCGCTCTAACCCAGCCACACCTGCCAAGAAAGACCAAAGCCACATTACTTGTTTCAAGTGCGGGAAGACTAGACACTATGCCAATGAGTGTTCTGAAGCAAAGAATGGAAATGGCATTGGAAGATTTGGGAAGAAGCCCAACCCTTTCAACAGGGGACAAGTGAACCACGTGAACGTGGAGGAGGTTGAAGAGAAGCCAGATGCAGTTATAGGTAAGTTTTTGGTTAAGACATTTACTGCAATTGTTCTTTTTGATATTGGTGCATCACATTCATACATATCAAGGTTATTTCTGGATAAGTATAAGTTGCCCACTAAAGTTCTTAGGACACCTACGTTAGTAAGCTCGCCAGGAGCGGAGTATATGGCAAGCTAAGGATGTTTTCAGATGCCATTGACCATAGGTAGGCATGTTTTCCCCTCAGACTTAATAATTCCGGAGTCGCAAGGATTGCATGTGATACTAGGAATGGATTGGCTATCAATGTATGGAGGAAACATCGATTGCGCCAGTAAGTCAATTATGCTCACCACCCCGGAGGGAAAAAGGATTAAGTATGTATCTAGGCATGTGCCTAGAAGGACCCAAGTAAATTCCCTCTCAGGAGTTGTTCAGGAGGAAGTGCCTGTTGTGAAGGATTACCCGGATGTATTTCCAGAGGAGTTATCGGGCATGCCGCCGGACCGAGACATTGAGTTTTTGATAGAGCTGTTGCCAGGCACCGGAACAATATCAAAGAGACCATACCGGATGCCCGCAAATGATCTGGAGGAGATTAAGAAGCAGATTAAGGAGTTATTTGAGAAAGGTTACATTAGGCGAAGTTCGTCACCGTGGGGAGCCCTAGTGCTCTTTGTTGAGAAGAAGGATGGATCGTTGAGAATGGTTGTTGATTATCGTGCATTGAATGAAGTGACGATCAAGAATAAGTACCCACTTCCGATGATCAATGATTTATTCGACCAGCTGCAAGGAGCTAAAGTATTCTCCAAGATCGATCTACGATCAGGATACCACCAACTGAAGATCCGAGAACAAGATATACCTAAGACAACCTTCACCACAAGGTACGAACTATATGAGTATACGGTTATGTCATTTGGATTGACTAATGCCCCAGCCTATTTCATGAGTATGATGAATAAGGTGTTCATGGAGTTCTTGGATAAGTTTTTCGTGGTGTTCATTGATGATATTTTGGTGTACTCGAAGAATGAAGAGGAACATAAGGAGCATTTGCGTTTAGTTCTCGAGAAGCTCAGGGAACATCAGTTCTATGCCAAGTTCAGCAAATGTGAGTTTTGGTTGAAGGAGGTTGGATTTATTGGACATGTTATATCAGGAGAAGGTATAGCAGTGGATCCTACCAAGGTTCAGTCTGTCACTGAGTGGTTGGCACCCACCTTAGTAGGAGAGATCCACATTTTTCTTGGACTCGCGGGATATTATCGAAGATTCATTGAGAATTTTTCTAAGATTGCGAAGCCTATGACGGAGTTGTTGAAGAAGGACACCAAGTTCAAATGGATAGATGAATGTGAGGCAAGTTTTCGTGAGTGAAGAAGCGTTTGGTTACTGACCCAGTCTTGATTACGCGGATATACACAAGCATTTCCAAGTGTATTGTGACGCTTCTCGCTTAGGACTTGGAGGTGTACTTATGCAAGACGGAAGAGTTGTTTCATATGCCTCACGACAGCTTCGACCGCATGAGTTGAATTATGCCACACATGATTTGGAGTTAGCAGCTGTAGTTCATGCTGTAACACCCCGGATGTAACTTTCCATATTTGTATCTCCAACTCTTGCCATTTTCGGCATTGTGATATGATATTCCCTTCGTGGTTGGGTTTTTGTCTTTTGTTTTGCATTTTGTTTATGTCATGCATCTCATATCATGTCATCATGTGCATCTCATTTGCATACGTGTTCGTCTCATGATTCCGAGCATTTTCCCGTTGTCTGCTTTTGCAATCCAAGCACTCCTATGTCCCCCGGCGTCCCCTTTTACATTTTTCCGTGAGCGGGTACTAAACTTTCTCGGAATGGACGGAGGTTTGCCAAGTGGCCTTGGTACACCACCGGTAGACCACCTGTCAAGTTTCGGGTCATTTGGAGCTCGTTTGGTACTCCAACGGTTAACCGCACTCTCGCAAAGGTCTCTTTTAAGTTGCAGCCCAACACCCTTTCAAAACAGCCCAAAAACCCATCTAAGTCACTTCCATGCTCTCCGTCGTCGGATCACGATCGTGTGGGCGAAAACTACACTCCATTTGGAGCTTCCTAGCTCCTTCTACCTATAAAAACACCCTCCCCGAAATCCGGATCAATTCCTACCCTAACCCTAACCCGCTCCTCTCGCGCCCGACGCATCCGGACCGGGCGGACACGTCCGCGCCGCCGCCCGTGCCAATCGCGGCCACGCCGTGGCGCGCCCGCCGCCCGCCGTCGGCCGTAGAACCGCGGGAAACCCTCCGGCTTCTGCGCCGCTCACCGCCCGCGCGCCACATTCGCCCGCGCCGCCGGACTTCGCCCGCCCGCGCCGCCGGACCTTGCCGCGCGCCTCGGCCTCCCGGCCCGTCGGCTGCCGCCGCCCGTCCCCGGCCAGGCGCCTCGGCCTCGCCCGGCGCCGCCGCCGCCTCGACCTCGGCCCGCCGGCCTCTCCTCTCCAGCGAGCCGCCGCCGGCCGCCTCGATCCGCGCGCACCCCGGATCCGATCTAGATCCAAACGAGGGTTGACTTCTTCTCCCCCCGTTTTCCTCTGTCTTTTATCCTGTGATTATTTTGTTGCATATTCATCATGCCATGACTTTGCACCCGTGGCTCCGTTTTGGGCGTATAGCATACCGGATTGTTCGCCTCGAAGAGTAGATCATTTCATCTCATTGCATCATTTTCATTTGAGCTCATCTTGATGCCAGAAATGCTGTTGGAAGAGGGCTATGTGATGTTAGTTTCAGATTCTTAACAGAACATGCACTTTTGTCATTTTTGCCATGATTGATGTGTGCACCCTATGATCTTGAGTCCTACATGTGTTTTGTAATATGCCATACCATCTTTACAGGAGGTATGCCATGTATTTTTGTGATCTCTGTGGTGACTAGCACAAGCATGCAAACTAGGCTTCATGATGTTGCTGATTTCAGCCCCTGTTTTGCTGATATTTTTATGCCATGTTAACTTGATGCTACCGAGAGATCCATGCATATTTTGAGATACTTAATTAAGGATGTTTTTAACATATGGTTATGATCTATCCATCCATGCCCTTGTTTGCAATTATGAAGTGACATAGCTTGAGTCAATCGAGCTCTACTTTTGCTATAAAATGTTTCCTGGCAGATTGTTTACATGTTATTCAATTTTTCCAAGGTTGTTGTAGTTGATCCGTGTATGATATGATGTTGTTCTTGCCATGTGTAGCTTCTATGCCATGTCTTCTTGACGGATGTATGCTTAGTTTATCATAAAATACTCTGTAGTGAGTGCATCGAGCTCTTAAACATGCCTACTTGTTATCTGTTTTTGTCATGCCCTGTTGCTGAATCTGTTAACGAAACTTGCTATGTTGACATGGGTGCTATTGCATTTTTTGATCCCTTTTGGCTCATGGTCAGTAAGGGACTTTTGTTCTACGCTTTGAGTGGATTCATGCCATGGCTTGTTTTTATACTATAAGTTCCTGTAGCGTGTAGTTTGCTTGCTCTGAACATTGCTTCCTGATGCTGATTCTGCCGTGTTCAGTATTTTCACCCTCTGTGAAGCTGATATATTTTGCACTTTTGCCATGCTTGTTTGGACCTGTTATGATGTGATTTAGCCGTAGCTCAGTGTTCATCTTTTGTCAAGCATCTTGAGTAGATCACTGCCATATACTTTTCTGGTACGTTTGGGTGCAGTAGCTTAATTTCTTGTTGCTTGCTATGTGGCATCATGCTGTTAATGGCAGATTTGTGTCATTCTTGTTTTGCTTGTCATTTGCAAACCGTGCAACCGATTCCGGTGATCTTTATATCGATTTCAACCAAAATCATCTCACCTTTCCAGCGGCATACTTGGTTTGCCAAGTTGATGCCTGGTTCATCATTTTCCTTCCGGAGCACGCATATCGCATTGCATATCACATCTCGCATATCATGCCATATATTGCATCATGTTGCTTGTGCATTGCAAGTGATTTATTGTGGTTCTATTGTTTGTGTTATTGCTTTGGGTAGAGCCCGGAGACGAAATGCGTGAACGAGGAACCTGTTGAGAACGCTTACGAGGATCAAGCTTTCGACAACTTTGAGAACCTTGCGAGCAAGATGACCATACCCTCGAAATCACTTCTATCTTTGCTTGCTAGATGCTCGCTCTTTTGCTATGCCTATGCTACTGAAGCCTATCACTTGCTTATCATGCCACCCATATTGCCATGTCAAACCTCTAACCATCCTTTCCTAGCAAACCGTTGTTTGGCTATGTTACCGCTTTGCTCGGCCCCTCTTATAAGCGTTGCTAGTTGCGGAGAAGATGAAGTTTGTTCCTTGTTGGAACATGGAGATGTTGTTCCTTGTGGGAACATGTTTACTTGTTGGGATATCACAATATCTATTGTTTAATTAATGCATCTATATACTTGGTAAAGGGTGGAAGGCTCGGCCTTATGCCTGGTGTTTTGTTCCACTCTTGCCACCCAAGTTTCCGTCATACCGGTGTTATGTTCCTTGATTTTATGCTCCTTACACGGTTGGGTGATTTATGGGACCCCTTGACAGTTCGCTTTGAATAAGACTCCTCCAAAGAAGGCCCAACATTGGTTTTACCATTTGCCACCTAAGCCTTTTTCCCCGGGTTTTCCGCGAGCCCGAGGGTCATCTTTATTTACCCCGGGCGGTGCTCCTTCGAAAGTGTTGGTCCAAACTAGAGCACCGTCTTGAGGACCATTCCTTGGCAACTCGGATTACGTCGGTTCCTCAGACGCTTAGCTTATCCGTGTGCCACGAGAACGAGATATGTGCAGCTCCTATCGGGATTTGTTGGCACAGTCGGGTGGTCTTGCTGGTCTTGTTTTACCATTGTCGAAATGTCTTGTAGTCCGGGATTCCGAGACTGATCGGGTCTTCCCGGTAGAAGGAATATCCTTCGTTGACCGTGAGAGCTTATTATGGGCTAAGTTGGGACACCCTGCAGGTATTATCTTTCAAAGCCGTGCAGCGGTTATGAGGCAGATGGGAATTTGTTAATGTCCGGTTGTAGAAAACCCGAAGTTGACCTTAATTAAAACACATCAATCAAGGTGTGTAACTGTGATGGTCTCTTCTCGGCGGAGTCCGGGAAGTGAACACGGTGTTGGAGTTATGTTTGACGTAAGTAGTTTCAGATCACTTCTTGATCGCTACTAGCTTCACGGACCGTGCTTTGCTTCTCTTCTCGCTCTCTTTAAGTAATGTAGCCACCATATATGATAGTCGCTGTCGCAGCTCCACCTCACAACTCTGTCCTTCCTATAACCTTAAATAGTCTTGATCTCGCGGGTGTGAGATTGCTGAGTCCCCGTGACTCACAGATTCTACCAAAACGATTTGCAGTGTGCCGCGATGCGGTCACGAGATGGCGCAACCGAGCTCAAGTGGGAGTTCGATGAGGAACGTGGTCGTTACTATGTGTCTTTTCCCGATGATCGATAGTGGAGCTCAGTTGGGACGATCGGGGATCTGTTTAGCATTTGGGGTATCTTCTTTTATTTTGGTTCCGTAGTCGGACCTTGAGTGTAATCTGGATGATGGATGTTTATTTATGTATTGTGTGAAGTGGCATTGTAAGCCAACTATGTATCTCTTTCCTTATGTATTACATGGGTTGTGTGAAGATTACCTCACTTGCGACATTTCTTTCAATGCGGTTATGCCTCTAAGTCATGCTTCGACACGTGGGAGATATAGCCGCATCGAGGGCGTTACAAGTTGGTAATCGAGCCATCCCGACTTAGGAGCCCTCGCTTGATTGTTTGTCATGCGTTGTTGAGTCTAGAACAAAAATGTTTTGAGTCTTAGGATTATATATATCGAGAGTAGGATTCTTTTTACTCCCAGTCCCTTCATCGCTCTGGTGAGGTCTCTTGACGTAGAAGTTTTGACTCTCCTCTCCTCAAATTTCACTAAATTTTTTTAGGATCACGCTGGTATCTTGGAATCGTTAGATGGTTTTGTGACGAGAACATTGTTCTTGGTGCCTCGACATTTAGGGGTTGTGGCGGTGTCCCGGGAGTTGAGCTCCGAGGTGTTGTCGCCACAATTTTATCGTTGCAGCTTCGAATATCCGAGCTTTGCCGACATCGAAAATCTCTTTTGTGCGCTTGTTGGTGAGATAACCCGATAACCCAAAGATCTTGGGGCGAGCTCGAGTATTGCCATGACTCATATAACGGATGCTTTTCAAGGTCGAGGTACACGATTTCGAAGGTTTCTTGGTTATGTGTTGACGGATGGATACACTGGATCTAGGTATTGTTAGTTTGGGTGATATATTTTGTGTCCCCTATCCCCAACACCGCATTGCATAACCAGGAAGTTTCGAGTTTATAGGTGGGATTCAAGTAGCTCCTAGCATTTCTTCCCGCAGATATTTGGTTTGTGATTGGGTAATCCTTACCACTTATTTGTTCCAACATTACCTTGTATTTTTTTCATCAACCCTTAATCAAGTGGCTTCTCACCTTAATGGACGTGTGATGTTAGCTTTTGGAATTCATTCGTTCATCCTTGTTCGAATGTTTATTGTGAAGACTATATGTTGCAATTTCTATCCGTTGATTCAACTTGTCTATCTGTCTATCAAGTGCTAACGGATGTCACCCTCTTCAGATGGCTCCGCCAACGTCTGAATCCGGATCGCAATGATGGGAGTCAGTCGAACCCTCCACCTCCACCTCCGCCTCCGGAGGCATGGCAAGCTATCATGGCAGCCACCAACGCAAATGCTCAGATGATTTTGCAACTCTTGCAAGAGCGTACCCAAGGGCAAGGCAATCAAGGAAATCAAGGTCAAGGCAACAACCAGCCGCACTTTGCTACCCTCAATCAGTTCCTTGATAATCAGCCGAAGTCTTTCACCTTCGTGTCGAGGCCACAGACGCCGACGATTGGCTTGTGGACATCCTGCAAACATTTTGAATGTAGCAATGTCGGACACGAGGACTTTGTCAAGTTTGCTTCGTTTCAACTCAAGGACCAAGCTCTTTGAGTGGTACCAAGAATACAAAGATTCCAGAGGAGGTCGTGTAATTACTCAGGATGAGTTCCGCCGAGACTTCAAAGCTCACCACATTCCGAAAAGTGTTGTTGAGAGCAAGCGTGAGGAGTTCCGCAATCTCAAGCAAGGCAACATGTCTGTGTATCAATACAATATCCAGTTCCAAAAACTCGCTCGCTTTGCTAAGCAAGACGTCCCTGATGAAAAGAGTATGATCTATCAATTCAGAGGTGGTCTCAAAGAAGATCTGCAATTATCTCTCGTGCTTTTTGAGCCAGAAAAGTATGATGAATTCTACAACATGGCTTCAAGCAAGAAGCTTCCAGCTCAAATGTGAGGCTTCTAAGAAGAGAATCGTGGATGCAATTCAGTCTTCTTCTTCCTCTCAAGTGGCAGCTAAGCGGCGAAGTTCTACCTTCCTCCTCCTCCGTTCAAATCGGCCTTTATCGGCCAGAAGAACTCAGGTGGTCGTGGATCTTCCCACCCGCCCAACCCAAAGCTATCGTAACAAGTCTAATTCTCAAGCTCCAAGGTCAAATGCTCCTTATCATCGTCCGCTCTCGTGAGGTGACTTGCAACAAATGTCGGCAGAAAGGTCACTATGCGAACAAGTGCTTCAACCAAAGGCGCCTTCCGCCTCCTCCTCCCGTGTGAGATCTTCCAAGAATGCAAAGGGTCAAGCATAATCCCAAGTCTGCAAAGGTGAACATGATGAATGCAGCACAAGCAGAGGATTCTTCTGATGTGATAATGGGTAATCTTCCAGTCAATGATATTCCTGCAAAAGTTTTATTTGATACTGGTGCATCGCATTGTTTCATGTCTAGATCATTTGTTGCAAAGCATGATTTCATTTCGGAAATGTTGGAAAAACCCTTGGGAGTTGTTTCTCCAGCCTCTTCTATGAGGGCTACCACAATGATTCCGGATGTTTCTATCAAGATGGGCGACTATAGATTTCTGGCTAAACCATTTGTTCTTGGTGACTCGGATATTGATCTTATTCTTGGGATGGACTGGCTTTCTCAGCACAAAGCTTAGCTTGATTGTGCTGCCAGGGAAATTCAATTGACTCACTCTTCCGAGGATGTGATCATCTATGCCGCTTCGTGATGAAACCATTCGGTTGTTTTCTCTCAATGAGAAGGGCGAGTTGGATGCTATCTCTCGATTCCAAGTTTGTGAGTACCAAGATGTCTTTCCAGAAGAGCTTCCAGGAATGCCTCCTCACCGGCCAGTTGAATTTGTTATCGATCGTGATGAAACCATTCGGTTGTTTTCTCTCAATGAGAAGGGCGAGTTGGATGCTATCTCTCAGATTCCAGTCGTTTGTGAGTACCAAGATGTCTTTCCAGAAGAGCTTCCAGGAATGCCTCCTCACCGCCAGCTTGAATTTGTTATCGATCTTGAGCCCTGCACGGAACCCGTTTGCAAGCGCCCATACAAGCTTGGACCTAATGAGCTGAAGGAATCGAAGAAACAACTCGATGAACAAGAGCGTCTGGGTTTGATCGGACCGAGTTCATCTCCTTGGGGTTGTGGTGTTCTTTTGTCCAGAAGAAGGATGGCACGGACCGACTTTGCGCCGACATCGGCCCATTGAACAAGAAGACAATCAAGAACAAGTATCCACTTCCCAACATCAATGAGCTTTTCGAGCAACTCAAAGGTGCTAAAGTGTTCTCCAAGCTTGACCTTCAGATGGGTTATCATCAAATTCGCATTCGTGAACAAGATATTCTCAAGACAGATTCGTAACAAGCTTTGGTTCTTATGAATATACTGTCATGTCTTTCGGCCTTGTCAATGCTCCTCCAACATTCTCTCGGATGATGAACTTCATCTTCAACCCTTACACCAATGAATTCGTCTTGGTCTATCTTGATGATATTTTGGTCTTGTCCAAGAATAAGAAGGATCATGCCAAACATTTGCGATTGGTGCTTGACAAGCTCAGAGAGCATCAATTCTATGCGAAGTTTTCCAAATGTGAATTTTGGCTTGATGAAGTTCTTTACCTTGGTCATATCATCTCTGCCAAGGGCATCGCTGTTAATCCCGAGAAGGTGTCTGCAGGTTGTGAATTGGGAACCTCCTCGAATCGTCAAGCAGCTCCGCTTTTCTTGGTCTTGCAAGCTATTGCGAAGATTCGTTGAGAACTTCTCTAAGATTGCAAAGCCTCTTTCCAACCTCCTCCGTAAGCACGTGAAGTATGTCCGGTCTCCCGAGTGTGACGTTGCTTTCAACACCCTCAAAGAGAAACTCGTCACAGCTCCTGCCTTGACTCCTCCCGATGAATCCAAGCCATTTGAAGTTTTCTCGTGATGCTTCTCTTCAAGGTCTCGGTCTTTGTGTTAATGCAAGAGAAGAGAGTTGTGGCCTATACCTCTCGTCAATTGAAGCCCAACGAGAAGAACTACCCCACTCACGATCTTGAGTTGGCGGCTGTCCATGCATTAATAACTTGGAGAAATCTCTTGTTGGGAAGGAAAGTGGACATATTCACCGATCACAAGAGTCTCAAGTATATCTTCACTCAACCCAACCTCAACCTCGTGCAAACTCGATGGGTCGAAATGATTCAAGAGTACAACCCAAGTATTGAATATACTCCGGCAAGGCCAATGTGATTGCAGATGCTTTGAGCAGGAAGGCTTATCGCAACAGCTTTAATTCTCAAGCCCTTCCAACCGGATCTCTGTGAAGCTTTCCGCAAGCTGAATCTTCAAGTTGTTCCTCAAGGCTTTCTTGCCAACCTCATAGTCTCTCCTACTTTGGAAGACCAAATTCGTGAGGCTCAACTCCTGGATACCATGGTGAAAAAGGTGAAACGTGGTATCGACAAGGGCATTTCCAAATACAAGTGCTTCCACATTGATGACAAAGATACTCTTTTCTTCGAGGACCGGATTGTGGTTCCAAAGGGTGATCTACGTAAAGTCATTATGAACGAGGCGCACAATTCCCTTCTATCCATTCATCCTGGAAGTACGAAGATGTACCATGACCTCAAGCAGTCATATTGGTGGACTCGAATGAAGCGAGAGATTGCTCAATCCGTGAATGAGTGTGATGTCTGCAGAAGAGTGAAAGCAGAACACCAACGACCAGCTGGTCTCCTCCAACCTCTTGCTATTCCAGAATGGAAGTTTGATCATATCGAAATGGACTTCGTGACTGAATTTCCTAAGTCCAAGCGTGGAAATGATGCTATCTTCGTTGTCATTGACAAGCTTACTAAAGTGGCTCATTTTCTTCCAATCAAAGAATCCATCATAGCAGCTCGGTTGGCAGCTATACACATCCAGGATTGTCTCCTTGCACGGCATTCCACAATTGATCTCTTCGCATCGTGGCAGCATCTTTACCTCCAAGTTTTGGGATTCTTTTCGTAAGGCCATGGGCACCAACATTCGTTTCAAAGACAGCTTTCCATCCTCAAACAAGTGGCCAAGTCGAGCGAGTCAATCAAATCCTTGAAGATATGCTCGTGGCTTGTGTCATTTCCTTCGGTATGAAGTGGGAAGATTGTCTTCCATATGCCGAAGTTCTCCTACAACAACAGCTTCCAAGCGAGTTCGCAAGGCCCCATTCGAAATTCCCTATGGCGTAAAGTGTCGTACTCCTCTCAATTGGTCCGAGATGTGAACGCCAACTTCTTGGCAACGACTTGATCACGAAGCCAAGAAATGTGCAAAGTCATTCGTGAGAATCTCAAAGCCGCCGCAATCGCGCCGGAAGAGCTATTATGATGACAAGCACCGTGATGTGGCTTTTGAAATCGGAGACCATGTCTACCTCCGCCTCTCCAATGAAAGGCACTCGTCGCGCCCGGTATCAAAGGGAAGCTTGCCCCTAGATACGTGGGTCCTTTCAAGATCATTGGCAAAAGAGGCGGTCTCGCCTATCAACTTGAGCTCCCGTCCAACTTCGCGAACGTGCACGATGTGTTTCACGTGTCATAGCTTCGCAAGTGCTTCAAGACTCCTGAACGCACTATCAACTTCGAAGAAATTGACCTCCAAGAAGATCTCTCTTATCATGAGCACCCCGTTGCTATTCTTGAAGAAACTGAGCGCAAGACTCGCAGCAAGTCAATCAAATTCCTGAAAGTGAAGTGGTCACACCATTCCGACCGAGAAGCCACACAGGAGCGTGAGGATCACCTCCGTTCGAATATCCGAGTTCTTTCAGTCCTAGATCTCGGACGAGATCCTCTTGTAGTGGTGGAGTGTTGTAACACCCCGGATGTAACTTTCCATATTTGTATCTCCAACTCTTGCCATTTTCGGCATTGTGATATGATATTCCCTTCGTGGTTGGGTTTTTGTCTTTTGTTTTGCATTTTGTTTATGTCATGCATCTCATATCATGTCATCATGTGCATCTCATTTGCATACGTTTTCGTCTCATGATTCTGAGCATTTTCCCCGTTGTCCGTTTTGCAATCCCAAGACTCCTATGTCCCCCGGCGTCCCCTTTTACATTTTTCCGTGAGCGGGTACTAAACTTTCTCGGAATGTACGGAGGTTTGCCAAGTGGCCTTGGTACACCACCGGTAGACCACCTGTCAAGTTTCGGGTCATTTGGAGCTCGTTTGGTACTCCCACGGTTACTCGCACTCTCAAGAAGGCCTCTTTAAGTTGCAGCCCAACACCCTTTCAAAACAGCCCAAAACCCAGCTAAGTCACTTCCATGCTCTCCGTCGTCGGATCACGATCGTGTGGGCGAAAACTACACTCCATTTGGAGCTTCCTAGCTCCTTCTACCTATAAAAACACCCCCTCCCCCGAAATCCCGGATCAATTCCTACCCTAACCCTAACCCCGCTCCTCTCCGCGCCGCCGGACGCATCCGGACCGGGCCGGACACGTCCGCCCGCCGCCGCCCGGCCAACCGTGGCGCGCCACGTGGCGCGCCCGCCGCCCACGCCGTCGGCCCGTAAGGCTCGCGGGAGGCCCTCCTTCTGCCCGCCGCTCACCGCCCGCCGCCATTGCTTCGCCCGCCCGCCCGGACTTCGCCCGCCCGCCCGCGCCGGACCTCGCCGCCAGCGCCTCGGCCTCCGGCCCGTCGGCGCCGCCGCTTGCCGTCCCGTGGCCCGCCTCGGCCTCCGCCCGGCGCCCGCCTTCGCCCGCCTCCGGCCTCGGCGCGCGCAGCCTCTCCTCTCCGAAACCGCCGCCGGCCGCCTCGATCTGCGCGCGCCCCGGATCCGATCTAGATCCAAACGAGGGTTGACTTCTTCTCCCCCCGTTTTCCTCCGTCTTTTATCCTGTGATTATTTTGTTGCATATTCATCATGCCATGACTTTGCACCCGTGGCTCTGCTTTTGGGCGTATAGCATACCGGATTGTTCGCCTCGAAGAGTAGATCATTTCATCTCATTGCATCATTTTCATTTGAGCTCATCTTGATGCCAGAAATGCTGTTGGAAGAGGGCTATCTGATGTTAGTTTTGATTCTTAATGTAACATGCAGCTTTGTCATTTTGCCATGATTGATGTGTGCACCCTATGATCTTGAGTCCTACATGTGTTTTGTAATATGCCATGCCATATTTACAGGGGTATGCCATGTATTTTGTGATCTCTGTGGTGACTAGCACAAGCATGCAAACTAGGCTTCATGATGTTGCTGATTTCAGCCCCTGTTTTGCTGATATTTTTATGCCATGTTAACTTGATACTACCGAGAGATCCATGCATATTTTGAGATACTTAAGTAAGGATGTTTTGAACATATGGTTATGCTCTATCCATCCATGCCCTGTTTTGCAATTATGAAGTGACATAGCTTGAGTCAATCGAGCTCTACTTTTGCTATAAAATGTTTCCTGGCAGATTGTTTACATGTTATTCAATTTTTCCAAAGTTGTTGTAGTTGATCCGTGTATGCTATGATATTGTTCTTGCCATGTGTAGCTTCTATGCCATGTCTTCTTGATGGATGTATGCTTAGGTTATCATAAAATGCTCTGTAGTGAGTGCATCGAGCTCTTAAACATGCCTACTTGTTATCTGTTTTTGTCATGCCCTGTTGCTGAATCTGTTAACGAAACTTGCTATGTTGACATGGGTGCTATTGCATTTTTTGATCCCTTTTGGCTCATGGTCAGTAAGGGACTTTTGTTCTATGCTTTGAGTAGATTCATGCCATGGCTTGTTTTTGTACTATAAGTTCCTGTAGCGTGTAGTTTGCTTGCTCTGAACATTGCTTCCTGATGCTGATTCTGCCATGTTCAGTATTTTCACATCCGTGAAGCTGATATATTTTGCACTTTTGCCATGCTTGTTTGGACCTGTTATGATGTGATTTAGCCGTAGCTCAGTATTCATCTTTTGTCAAGCATCTTGAGTAGATCACTGCCATATACTTTTCTGGTATGTTCGGGTGCAGTAGCTTAATTTCTTATTGCTTGCTATGTGGCATCATGCTGTTAATGGCAGATTTGTGTCATTCTTGTTTTGCTTGTCATTTGCAAACCGTGCATCCGATTCGGTGATCTTTATATCGATTTCAACCAAAATCATCTCACCTTTCCAGCGGCATACTTGGTTTGCCAAGTTGATGCCTGGTTCATCATTTTCCTTCCGGAGCACGCATACGCATTGCATATCACATCTCGCATATCATGCCATATATTGCATCATGTTGCTTGTGCATTGCACCGTGATTTATTGTGGTTCTATTGTTTGTGTTATTGCTTTGGGTAGAGCCGGGAGACGAGTACGTGAACGAGGAACCTGTTGAGAACGCTTTACGAGGATCAAGCTTTCGACAACTTTGAGAACCTTGCGTGCAAGATGACCATACCCTCGAAATCACTTCTATCTTTGCTTGCTCGATGCTCGCTCTTTTGCTATGCCTATGCTATGAAGCCTATCACTTGCTTATCATGCCACCCATATTGCCATGTCAAACCTCTAACCATCCTTTCCTAGCAAACCGTTGTTTGGCTATGTTACCGCTTTGCTCAGCCCCTCTTATAGCGTTGCTAGTTGCAGGAGAAGATGAAGTTTGTTCCTTGTTGGAACATGGAGATGTTGTTCCTTGTGGGAACATGTTTACTTGTTGGGATATCACAATATCTATTGTTTAATTAATGCATCTATATACTTGGTAAAGGGTGGAAGGCTCGGCCTTATGCAGTGTTTTGTTCCACTCTTGCCACCCAAGTTTCCGTCATACCGGTGTTATGTTCCTTGATTTTATGCGTTCCTTACACGGTTGGGTGATTTATGGGACCCCTTGACAGTTCGCTTTGAATAAGACTCCTCCAAAGAAGGCCCAACATTGGTTTTACCATTTGCCACCTAAGCCTTTTCCCCCGGGTTTTCCGCGAGCCCGAGGGTCATCTTTATTTACCCCCCCGGGCCAGTGCTCCTTCGAGTGTTGGTCCAAACTAGAGCACCGTGCGGGACCATTCCTTGGCAACTCGGATTACGTTGGTTCCTGTACGCTTAGCTTATCCGGTGTGCCCTGAGAACGAGATATGTGCAGCTCCTATCGGGATTTGTCGGCACAGTCGGGTGGTCTTGCTGGTCTTGTTTTACCATTGTCGAAATGTCTTGTAGTCCGGGATTCCGAGACTGATCGGGTCTTCCCGGTAGAAGGAATATCCTTCGTTGACCGTGAGAGCTTATTATGGGCTAAGTTGGGACACCCCTGCAGGGTATTATCTTTCAAAGCCGTGCCCACGGTTATGAGGCGATGGGAATTTGTTAATGTCCGGTTGTAGAAAACCCGAAGTTGACCTTAATTAAAACACATCAATCACAGTGTAACCGTGATGGTCTCTTCTCGGCGGAGTCCGGAAGTGAACACGGTGTTGGAGTTATGTTTGACGTAAGTAGTTTCGGGATCACTTCTTGATCGCTACTAGCTTCACTACCGTGCTTTGCTTCTCTTCTCGCTCTCTTTTGCGAATGTAGCCACCATATATGCTAGTCGCTGTCGCAGCTCCACCTCACAACTCTGTCCTTCCTATAAGCTTAAATAGTCTTGATCTCGCGGGTGTGAGATTGCTTGAGTCCCCGTGACTCACAGATTCTACCAAAATAGTTGCAGTGCCGACGATGCCAAGGTCACGAGATGACGCAACCGAGCTCAAGTGGGAGTTCGATGAGGAACGTGGTCGTTACTATGTGTCTTTTTCCGATGATCAAGAGTGGAGCCCAGTTGGGACGATCGGGATCTGTTTAGCATTTGGGGTATCTTCTTTTATTTTGGTTCCGTAGTCGGACCTTCAAAGGTAATCTGGATGATGGATGTTTATTTATGTATTGTGTGAAGTGGCGACTGTAAGCCAACTATGTATCTCTTTCCCTTATGTATTACATGGGTTGTGTGAAGATTACCTCACTTGCGACATTTCTTTCAATGCGGTTATGCCTCTAAGTCGGGCTTCGACACGTCGGAGATATAGCCGCATCGAGGGCGTTACACATGCACTCAAGACCTGGAGACATTTTCTTATTGGAAACTGTTGTGATGTGTACACGAATCACAAGAGTTTGAAGTACAATTTCACCTGTAGGAGCTGAATCTCCGGCAAAGGAGATGGTTGGAGCTTATAAAGGATTATGATATGAATTTGCATTATCACCCAGGAAAGGCCAATGTCGTAGCAGACGCTTTGAGCCGGAAAAGTTATGCCAATACCCTCGTGAGCGGAGGATTACCCAAGGTGTTATTCAAAGATCTCAAGGAGCTTCATTTGGAGATAGTCCCTAGAGGTTTTGTTCCAAAGAATGGAGGTTCAGTCGAAATTATTGGGAAATATTCAAGAAGCTCAAAAGGATGATAAGGAAATTGCTGAGATAAAGGAGAAGATGAGCAAAGGAAAAGCCATGGGGTTTCATGAGGATGAGCATGACACCTTATGGTTTGAGGACTGTGTTTATGTACCCAATAATGTAGAGATCAGGAAGTTAATACTTCAGGAAGCTCATGATTCGCCATACTCGATACACCCCGGAAACACCAAGATATATTTGGATATGAAGGAGCATTTCTGGTGGACAGGAATGAAGAAGGATATTGCCGAGTATGTAGCCGTATGTGATGTATGTCGGAGAGTGAAGGCAGAACATCAGAAGCCAGCATGATTACTGCAGCCTATGCTGATACCCGAATGGAAGTGGGACAAGCTTGGCATGGATTTCATCACCGAATTACCCAGGACCCGATCGGGGTATGATTCCATCTGGGTAGTAGTGGATCGTTACCAAAGTAGCTCACTTTATCCCAGTGAAAACCACCTTTACAAGTGCAAAGTTGGCCAAGATATATATGACTAGGATCGTATGTCTGCATGGGGTTCCAAGGACCATCATATCAGATAGAGGGACACAGTTCACTTCAAAGTTTTGGCATCAGTTGCACTAGACTTTGGGGACTAGGCTGGAGTTTAGTACATCCTTTCATCCGCAGACAGATGGGCAGACCGAGAGAGTCAATCAGATTTGGAGGACAAGTTGAGAGCTTGTGCGCTAGATTATGGATCTAGTTGGGAGAATAATTTGCCTTTACGCTGGAGTTCTCATACAACAACAGCTACTGTGCCAGTTTGAAGATGGCACCTTTTGA
Organism: Aegilops bicornis; assembly: GCA_021605145.1. Lineage (NCBI taxonomy): Eukaryota > Viridiplantae > Streptophyta > Magnoliopsida > Poales > Poaceae > Aegilops > Aegilops bicornis. The sequence continues at coordinate 191,536,469 of CM038670.1, forward strand.
AGCCTTGTATGGAAGGAGGTGCAGGACACCGTTGATGTGGGATGAAGTTGTAGACCGTCAGTTGTTTGGACTAGACTTGATCAAAGAGTCCGAAGAGAAGGTTAAGTTGATTCGGGATATACTGAAGGTAGCTCAATCCAGACAAAAGAGTTATGCAGATTCAAAACACAAGGAGGTAGTCTATGAAATCGGAGACAGAGCATATCTTCGTGTGTCACCTCTGCGAGGAGTTAAACATTTCAGAGTTAAGGGAAAGTTAGCCCCGAGATTTGTAGGACCATACCGAGTTTTGGAACGTATGGGAGAAGTGGCCTACAAGTTGGAGTTACCTAAAGGACTGTCAGGAGTTCATGATGTGTTTCACGTTTCTCAGTTGAAGAAGTGCCATGCTGAGATGGCCGATATTCCTCTGAGAGATACAATGCACCTGGAAGCAATTTAGTTGGATAGCAATTTGACTTACGAGGAGAAACCAGTCAAGATTCTCGAGTTTGCCAGCCAAGTCACACGCATCAAGGTTATCAAGTTTTGCAAAGTTCAGTGGAGCCACCATACCGAGGATGAAGCCACTTGGGAACGAGAGGAAGATCTACGGAAAGACCACCCACACCTATTTCTAGCCAACCCGAATCTCGAGGGCGAGATTCATCTTAAGGGGGGTAGGTTTGTAACATCCCAAATTTTCAATTTGGAATGTTATACATTGGTCATCATATGCATATCATATTTTATTTGCATTTCCTTGGAGATCCTAGAAATTCTAAGCAACTCAAGGACCCACCGAGAGAGTTGGGGATTTCGTTTATTTTCATATTTGAATTTTTCTCAAATTTGAAAAGAGGACCATTTTAGTTTTAATAATTTTTCTCTCCGAAATATTTCCAATATAAAAATAAAAGAGCGAAGATAAAATGACCTCTCCAAAATAAAAGAAATATTGGAGGAAAAATATTAAAATGAAATAGATAGTTTTATTTGGTTTTATTGCTATTTTATTTGAATTAGAAAAATATGCACTTTTTCAAAATTGCATTTTTAGGCGAGAAAAATGTTCACTTTGTTCTAAATATTTTATTTAGACGGTGAAAATTGTTTTTGGCATTTTTAGAATTTTTTTATATTTATTTAGGATTTTTCCTTTCGGCAGAATTTATTTACTTATTTTAAAAAAAAGTTTCCCGGACCGCACTGGGCCGAAGGCCCAGCTGGCCCGCTTCACCGCCGCCTCCCTCGCGCCGCGCCGTCGCTGGCATGGACGCCGAGGCAGAGTCCGAGCCGGACTCCACCTTGGGCCGGCCCCCTCCCCAAGTCAGCCGCCCCCACCTACAAATGCCGCTTCAGCCGCTTCTCCTCGTCCCACCCGAGTCAAGAAGATCGCCGCCACACACCGCCACCTGCCTTCGCCTCGCCGACGCCTTGCGTGCGCCGCCGGATCTCGCCGCCACCGCCATCGCCGGTTTCGCCGAGAATCGGTAAAAACCCGCAGTTGGTCGTTTTGTTGTAAACCCTAGATCGGTTTTTTAGATCGGTTCGGTTTTCTCGGTTTTCTTCGGTTAGCTCTAATCTACGAACGTTCGTTCGTTAGTTCGTTTTAACGAACGAATTCGTTCTTTAGTCTCTGTTAGCGGACGTTTGTCCGATAGATTTTTCTTTTTCTTTTTATTTTCAGCCAGGGACCTATCCGCAATTACTTTTATCGCAGATTAGCCTCTGATCTTCAAACCCTCGCAACTTTTTAAACGTTCATCCAAATCCAGTGAAACCAACGCCAAAATCTTCGTCTCGAGACCCTCTTTCCGGTTAAATAACTTGAATATGGTTTTGACAAATTAAAATTTGGTTTCAACCAGATTTGTTTTCGAAGTTCTTTTGACCGTAGTTTTAGTTCCATAGCTCGATTCGATTGATTCTTTTTGCAAATCGAAGCTCTTCAGTTGAACTTTCAGATTGGATCTTATTATTTGAGTTTTATCCTTGAATCTATGCTTGAGTGCTTATGTATGCTATTGTTTGTTTGCGATAGAATTCCGAGTCTTGACGTGCTACTACGAGTCTCTAGGTTTTGCGGATCTTCAGCAAGGCAAGTAACACATAGATCATACTTCTTTATTACCCAATTTTTATGCATTAGTTACAACCCTCAAACACTGCATGATTAGGATGTGATTAACTTGCGGGTATTGGGAAGTAGACGATGAGGTAGAACCTATTGCCCTTTTACAATCAAACCCTTGGGAGTTACTTCTACGTTATGTTATACTGCTATGCTATGCTCGTAGACGTGGTTTGGTTTGAGTGATCCATGACAGATGTGAGATTGATAATTAATGGTTAACTTAAGGTGGCTACTTAAATACACATCTGGGTGGATTGGTTGCAGGCACCTGGGGATATACCAGTGTTGTCTTTTGGTTCGCCACCCATGCTCAAAGGGATCATAAGATTATTCTTGCTAGAAACTTCCGTGTGCAGCCACAAGCCATTATGGGCTCTGGCATAGTTGAGTATGTTGCATGACCTCTTTCAGTGGTGGGCTAGCAGATGTAGGGGAAAGTAGGTGTAACTGTCCACCCAGAGTAAAGAGTTAATGTTTTTGAAAGACTGTGTCTCGGTCATTTGTTTCTCAAACACCTAGTAGTGCGAGAAAACCAACGTAGGAGATCAAGTCTTGTGGGGAAAAGTGTGCAAACCTCTGCAGAGTGTACAAACTAATCATGGTTAGCCGTGTCCCCGGTTATGGACATTTTGAGTACCTGGTTCTTGGATTATCATGTTGATCTCAACACTCTAAATTAATTTGCTGGCTTGTTAATTACTGTTTAATTGGGATTGAGTTGGGGTTACCTTCTCAATGTTTCAACTGCCATGATAGTTAAACAAAATATATTCCTTTGTTGTAGGAAAAAATTGGCTTTTCACAAAACATTATAACCATAGAGCCTCCACCAGCCATATATGCATGTAGTGATAGTATTTATTCTGTTCATTGCTCTACTGTGTTATATTGCCAGCATATTCCTTGTGCTGACCCCTTTCGGGCTGCAACATATCATGTTGCAGACTTTTCAGACAAAGAGTAAGGTGCGCTAGGTCGTTGTCGTGCACTCAGTTATGCCGTTGGAGTTGATGGACTCACTTTATCTTCCAAGCCTTCCAAGTTATCTTATTTAGATGGCCTTAAGCCATATTATTGTAATAAGTTCTCTTTTGAGACATTCGATGTAATAAGTGTGTGATTGCACTCTGTTATAAATCCTTCAAGTAATGCGTGTCAAGCATTACCGATCCAGGGATGACACTTATGCACGTATATTTGACCGCTTGAGGTCGGATCGCTTCTAACGACGGCTCATTTCGGCGCCTCGTAGGAGTCCGAATCTGCCGCCATCGGCACCCCCAAGCCTGCCGTTCTGAAGTTGGTAGATGGATTATGTCTCTCCGGCCGAGAACTCATCACCTGAGTAAAAGGGAGTCTCTCCTCCAGATGCGGCATTTTCCGCAAGTTCCACTCCTTGCGTGAAGCCCAGAAAAATGTGTTTTTGGCCGGCTTAGATCCAGGCGGGTTGCGCGCGTCGAGTCGGCTCGACGAGGTCTGTGGAGATGTCCGCTTAGGCCCAGATCCGCTGATCTTGCCGATGAGATGCGGATTCCGCCTAAGGGGACCAGTACCCATACTCAATTGAGTCGGCCTCGGGACCCTAGCCAGCGTCGTCGGACGTGAGAGCTTGCCTTGATGACTCTTGGTTTTCCGCCAACCTGTACCCTTGATCCTTGGGAAAGATCCCTTCAAGAACTCGAAACCACCACGCGCTGGCCCCATGGTGGGCGCCAACTGCCGTGGTTTTGTCACGACAGATGTCCTAGTGTGAGGACTATGTCGTGAGGCAATCGCAACGGCGATTAGCTTGAAGGGGTTGAGCGGGACGATAGACACGAGTTACCCAGGTTCGGCCTCTCAAGATCGAGGTAATAGCCTACATCTTGCTTTGTGTTTATTGTTGTTTAATCGATTACAAAGGAGCGGATTCGCTTGACCTCGCTCTTGATTGATTGTAACAAGCCTCTTTCCAACCTCCTCCAGAAGCACGTGAAGTATGTCTGGTCTCCTGAGTGTGACGTTGCTTTCAACACCCTCAAAGAGAAACTCGTCACAGCTCCTGTCTTGACTCCTCCTGATGAATCCAAGCCATTTGAAGTTTTCTGTGATGCTTCTCTTCAAGGTCTCGGTCTTTGTGTTAATGCAAGAGAAGAGAGTTGTGGCCTATACCTCTCGTCAATTGAAGCCTAACGAGAAGAACTACCCCACTCACGATCTTGAGTTGGCGGCGATTGTCCATGCATTAATAACTTGGAGAAATCTCTTGTTGGGAAGGAAAGTGGACATATTCACCGATCACAAGAGTCTCAAGTATATCTTCACTCAACCCAACCTCAACCTCGTGCAAACTCGATGGGTCGAAATGATTCAAGAGTACAACCCAAGTATTGAATATACTCCGGCAAGGCCAATGTGATTGCAGATGCTTTGAGCAGGAAGGCTTATCGCAATGCTTTAATTCTCAAGCCCTTCCAACCGGATCTCTGTGAAGCTTTCCAAGCTGAATCTTCAAGTTGTTCCTCAAGGCTTTCTTGCCAACCTCATAGTCTCTCCTACTTTGGAAGACCAAATTCGTGAGGCTCAACTCCGGATACCATGGTGAAAAAGGGTGAAACGTGGTATCGACAAGGGCATTTCCAAATACAAGTGCTTCCACATTGATGACAAAGATACTCTTTTCTTCGAGGACCGGATTGTGGTTCCAAAGGGTGATCTACGTAAAGTCATTATGAACGAGGCGCACATTTCCCTTCTATCCATTCATCCCGAAGTACGAAGATGTACCATGACCTCAAGCAGTCATATTGGTGGACTCGAATGAAGCGAGAGATTTCTCAATTCGTGAATGAGTGTGTTTTCTGCAGAATACTGAAAGCATAACACCAACGACCAGCTGGTCTCCTCCAACCTCTTGCTATTCCAGAATGGAAGTTTGATCATATCGAAATGGACTTCGTGACTGAATTTCCTAAGTCCAAGCGTGGAAATGATGCTATCTTCGTTGTCATTGACAAGCTTACTAAAGTGGCTCATTTTCTTCCAATCAAAGAATCCATCATAGCAGCTCAGTTGGCAGAGCTATACACATCCAGGATTGTCTCCTTGCACGGCATTCCACAATTGATCTCTTCAGACCGTGGCAGCATCTTTACCTCCAAGTTTTGGGATTCTTTTCAGAAGGCCATGGGCACCAACATTCGTTTCAAAGACAGCCTTTCCATCCTCAAACAAGTGGCCAAGTCGAGCGAGTCAATCAAATCCTTGAAGATATGCTCGTGGCTTGTGTCATTTCCTTGGTATGAAGTGGGAAGATTGTCTTCCATATGCCGAAGTTCTCCTACAACAACAGCTTCCAAGCGAGTTCGCAAGGCCCCATTCGAAATTCCCTATGGCGTAAAGTGTCGTACTCCTCTCAATTGGTCCGAGATGTGAACGCCAACTTCTTGGCAACGACTTGATCACGAAGCGAAGAAATGTGCAAAGTCATTCGTGAGAATCTCAAAGCCGCCGCAATCGCGCCAAGAGCTATTATGATGACAAGCACCGTGATGTGGCTTTTGAAATCGGAGACCATGTCTACCTCCGTCTCTCCAATGAAAGGCACTCGTCGCTCGGTATCAAAGGGAAGCTTGCCCCTAGATACGTGGGTCCTTTCAAGATCATTGGCAAAAGAGGCGGTCTCGCCTATCAACTTGAGCTCCCGTCCAACTTCGCGAACGCGTGCACGATGTGTTTCACGTGTCATAGCTTCGCAAGTGCTTCAAGACTCCTGAACGCACTATCAACTTCAAGAAATTGACCTCCAAGAAGATCTCTCTTATCATGAGCACCCGTTGCTATTCTTGAAGAAACCGAGCGCAAGACTCGCAAAGAAGTCAATCAAATTCACGAAAGTGAAGTGGTCACACCATTCCGACCGAGAAGCCACACGGGAGCGTGAGGATCACCTCCGTTCGAATATCCGGAGTTCTTTCAGTCCTAGATCTCGGACGAGATCCTCTTGTAGTGGTGGAGTGTTGTAACACCCCGGATGTAACTTTCCATATTTGTATCTCCAACTCTTGCCATTTTCGGCATTGTGATATGATATTCCCTTCGTGGTTGGGTTTTTGTCTTTTGTTTTGCATTTTGTTTATGTCATGCATCTCATATCATGTCATCATGTGCATCTCATTTGCATACGTTTTCGTCTCATGATTCTGAGCATTTTCCCCGTTGTCCGTTTTGCAATCCGGCACTCCTATGTCCCCCGGCGTCCCCTTTTACATTTTTCCGTGAGCGGGTACTAAACTTTCTCGGAATGTACGGAGGTTTGCCAAGTGGCCTTGGTACACCACCGGTAGACCACCTGTCAAGTTTCGGGTCATTTGGAGCTCGTTTGGTACTCCAACGGTTAACCGCACTCTCGCAAAGGCCTCTTTTAAGTTGCAGCCCAACACCCTTTCAAAACAGCCCAAAAACCCAGCTAAGTCACTTCCATGCTCTCCGTCGTCGGATCACGATCGTGTGGGCGAAAACTACACTCCATTTGGAGCTTCCTAGCTCCTTCTACCTATAAAAACACCCCCTCCCCCGAAATCCCGGATCAATTCCTACCCTAACCCTAACCCCGCTCCTCTCCGCGCCGCGATCCGGACGGGCGGACGTCCGCCCGCCGCCCGCCAACTGTGGCGCGCCACGTGGCGCCACTTCGCCCGCCCGTCGGCCGTAACCAGAGGCCCTCGCTTCTTGCCCGCTCACCGCCGCCCTTGTCGCCGCCACGCGCCCGGACTTCGCCCGCCGCCGCCCGCCGGACCTCGCCGCCCGCGCCTCGGCCTCCCGGCCCGTCGGCCGCCGCTTGGTCAGGCGCCTCGGCCTCCGCCCGGCCCGCCGCCTCGCCGCCTCCGGCCTCGGCGCCCGCGCGGCCTCTCCTCTCCAGCGAAAGTCCCGGCCGCTCGATCACGCACCCGGATCCGATCTAGATCCAAACGAGGTTGACTTCTTCTCCCCGTTTTCCTCATCTTTTATCCTGTCATTATTTTGTTGCATTATCATCATGCCATAACTTCGCGCTCGTGGCTCCGTTTTGGGCGTATAGCATAACGGATTGTTCGCCTCGAAGAGTAGATCATTTCATCTCATTGCATCATTTTCATTTGAGCTCATCTTGATGCCAGAAATGCTGTTGGAAGAGGGCTATCTGATGTTAGTTTCAGATTCTTAACAGAACATGCAGTTTTGTCATTTTTGCCATGATTGATGTGTGCACCCTATGATCTTGAGTCCTACATGTGTTTTGTAATATGCCATGCCATCTTTACAGGGGGTATGCCATGTATTTTTGTGATCTCTGTGGTGACTAGCACAAGCATGCAAACTAGGCTTCATGATGTTGCTGATTTCAGCCCCTGTCTTGCTGATATTTTTTATGCCATGTTAACTTGATACTACCGAGAGATCCATGCATATTTTGAGATACTTAAGTAAGGATGTTTTGAACATATGGTTATGCTCTATCCATCCATGCCCTTTTTTGCAATTATGAAGTGACATAGCTTGAGTCAATCGAGCTCTACTTTTGCTATAAAATGTTTCCTGGCAGATTGTTTACATGTTATTCAATTTTTCCAAAGTTGTTGTAGTTGATCCGTGTATGCTATGATATTGTTCTTGCCATGTGTAGCTTCTATGCCATGTCTTCTTGATGGATGTATGCTTAGGTTATCATAAAATGCTCTGTAGTGAGTGCATCGAGCTCTTAAACATGCCTACTTGTTATCTGTTTTTGTCATGCCCTGTTGCTGAATCTGTTAATCTAAACTTGCTATGTTGACATGGGTGCTATTGCATTTTTGATCCTTTTGGCTCATGGTCAGTAAGGGACTTTTGTTCTATGCTTTGAGTAGATTCATGCCATGGCTTGTTTTTGTACTATAAGTTCCTGTAGCGTGTAGTTTGCTTGCTCTGAACATTGCTTCCTGATGCTGATTCTGCCATGTTCAGTATTTTCACATCTGTGAAGCTGATATATTTTGCACTTTTGCCATGCTTGTTTGGACCTGTTATGATGTGATTTAGCCGTAGCTCAGTATTCATCTTTTGTCAAGCATCTTGAGTAGATCACTGCCATATACTTTTCTGGTATGTTCGGGTGCAGTAGCTTAATTTCTTATTGCTTGCTATGTGGCATCATGCTGTTAATGGCAGATTTGTGTCATTCTTGTTTTGCTTGTCATTTGCAAACCGTGCATCCGATTCCGGTGATCTTTATATCGATTTCAACCAAAATCATCTCACCTTTCCAGCGGCATACTTGGTTTGCCAAGTTGATGCCTGGTTCATCATTTTCCTTCCGAGCACGATACGCATTGCATATCACATCTCGCATATCATGCCATATATTGCATCATGTTGCTTGTGCATTGCACCGTGATTTATTGTGGTTCTATTGTTTGTGTTATTGCTTTGGGTAGAGCCGGGAGACGAGTACGTGAACGAGGAACCTGTTGAGAACGCTTACGAGGATCAAGCTTTCGACAACTTTGAGAACCTTGCAGGCAAGATGACCATACCCTCGAAATCACTTCTATCTTTGCTTGCTAGATGCTCGCTCTTTTGCTATGCCTATGCTACGAAGCCTATCACTTGCTTATCATGCCACCCATATTGCCATGTCAAACCTCTAACCATCCTTTCCTAGCAAACCGTTGTTTGGCTATGTTACCGCTTTGCTCAAATTTCTCTTATAGCGTTGCTAGTTGCAGGAGAAGATGAAGTTTGTTCCTTGTTGGAACATGGAGATGTTGTTCCTTGTGGGAACATGTTTACTTGTTGGGATATCACAATATCTATTGTTTAATTAATGCATCTATATACTTGGTAAAGGGTGGAAGGCTCGGCCTTATGCACAGTGTTTTGTTCCACTCTTGCCACCCAAGTTTCCGTCATACCGTGTTATGTTCCTTGATTTTATGCGTTCCTTACACGGTTGGGTGATTTATGGGACCCCTTGACAGTTCGCTTTGAATAAGACTCCTCCAAAGAAGGCCCAACATTGGTTTTACCATTTGCCACCTAAGCCTTTTCCCCGGGTTTTCCATGAGCCCGAGGGTCATCTTTATTTACCCCGGGCGGTGCTCCTTCGAAAGTGTTGGTCCAAACTAGAGCACCGTATGGGACCATTCCTTGGCAACTCGGATTACGTTGGTTCCTCAGACGCTTAGCTTATCCGGTGTGCCACGAGAACGAGATATGTGCAGCTCCTATCGGGATTTGTCGGCAATCGGGTGGTCTTGCCTGGTCTTGTTTTACCATTGTCGAAATGTCTTGTAGTCCGGGATTCCGAGATCGATCGGGTCTTCCCGGTAGAAGGAATATCCTTCGTTGACCGTGAGAGCTTATTATGGGCTAAGTTGGGACACCCTGCAGGTATTATCTTTCAAAGCCGTGCCCACGGTTATGAGGCGTATGGGAATTTGTTAATGTCCGGTTGTAGAAAACCCGAAGTTGACCTTAATTAAAACACATCAATCAAGCGTGTGTAACCGTGATGGTCTCTTCTCGGCGGAGTCCGGGAAGTGAACACGGTGTTGGAGTTATGTTTGACGTAAGTAGTTTCAGGATCACTTCTTGATCGCTACTAGCTTCACTACCGTGCTTTGCTTCTCTTCTCGCTCTCTTTTGCGAATGTAGCCACCATATATGCTAGTCGCTGTCGCAGCTCCACCTCACAACTCTGTCCTTCCTATAAGCTTAAATAGTCTTGATCTCGGGTGTGAGATTGCTGAGTCCCCGTGACTCACAGATTCTACCAAAATAGTTGCAGTGCCGACGATGCCGGCAGATGACGCAACCGAGCTCAAGTGGGAGTTCGATGAGGAACGTGGTCGCATTATGTGTCTTTTCCTCGATGATCAGAGTGGAGCTCAGCTTGGGACGATCGGGATCTGTTTAGCATTTGGGGTATCTTCTTTTATTTTGGTTCCGTAGTCGGACCTTCAAAGGTAATCTGGATGATGGATGTTTATTTATGTATTGTGTGAAGTGGCGACTGTAAGCCAACTATGTATCTCTTTCCCTTATGTATTACATGGGTTGTGTGAAGATTACCTCACTTGCGACATTTCTTTCAATGCGGTTATGCCTCTAAGTCGGGCTTCGACACGTCGGAGATATAGCCGCATCGAGGGCGTTACACATGCACTCAAGACCTGGAGACATTTTCTTATTGGAAACTGTTGTGATGTGTACACGAATCACAAGAGTTTGAAGTACAATTTCACCCAGAAGGAGCTGAATCTCCGGCAAAGGAGATGGTTGGAGCTTATAAAGGATTATGATATGAATTTGCATTATCACCCAGGAAAGGCCAATGTCGTAGCAGACGCTTTGAGCCGGAAAAGTTATGCCAATACCCTCGTGAGCGGAGGATTACCCAAGGTGTTATTCAAAGATCTCAAGGAGCTTCATTTGGAGATAGTCCCTAGAGGTTTTGTTCCAGCAATGGAGGTTCAGTCGAAATTATTGGGAAATATTCAAGAAGCTCAAAAGGATGATAAGGAAATTGCTGAGATAAAGGAGAAGATGAGCAAAGGAAAAGCCATGGGGTTTCATGAGGATGAGCACGACACCTTATGGTTTGAGGACTATGTTTATGTACCCAATAATGTAGAGATCGTGAAGTTAATACTTGTGAAGCTCATGATTCGCCATACTCGATACACCCCGGAAACACCAAGATATATTTGGATATGAAGGAGCATTTCTGGTGGACAGGAATGAAGAAGGATATTGCCGAGTATGTAGCCGTATGTGATGTATGTCGGAGAGTGAAGGCAGAACATCAGAAGCCAGCATGATTACTGCAGCCTATGCTGATACCCGAATGGAAGTGGGACAAGCTTGGCATGGATTTCATCACCGAATTACCCAGACCCGATCGGGTATGATTCCATCTGGGTAGTAGTGGATCGTTACCAAAGTAGCTCACTTTATCCGTGAAAACCACCTTTACAAGTGCAAAGTTGGCCAAGATATATATGACTAGGATCGTATGTCTGCATGGGGTTCCAAGGACCATCATATCAGATAGAGGGACACAGTTCACTTCAAAGTTTTGGCATCAGTTGCACTAGACTTTGGGGACTAGGCTGGAGTTTAGTACATCCTTTCATCCGCAGACAGATGGGCAGACCGAGAGAGTCAATCAGATTTCGGAGGACAAGTTGAGAGCTTGTGCGCTAGATTATGGATCTAGTTGGGAGAATAATTTGCCTTACGCGGAGTTCTCATACAACAACAGCTACCAGGCCAGTTTGAAGATGGCACCTTTTGAAGCCTTGTATGGAAGGAGGTGCAGGACACCGTTGATGTGGGATGAAGTTGTAGACCGTCAGTTGTTTGGACTAGACTTGATCAAAGAGTCCGAAGAGAAGGTTAAGTTGATTCGGGATATCTTGAAGGTAGCTCAATCCGCATAAAAGAGTTATGCAGATTCAAAACACAAGGAGGTAGTCTATGAAATCGGAGATGAGCATATCTTCGTGTGTCACCTCTGCGAGGAGTTAAACATTTCAGTAGTTAAGGGAAAGTTAGCCCGAGATTTGTAGGACCATACCGAGTTTTGGAACGTATGGGAGAAGTGGCCTACAAGTTGGAGTTACCTAAAGGACTGTCAGGAGTTCATGATGTGTTTCACGTTTCTCAGTTGAAGAAGTGCCATGCTGAGATGGCCGATATTCCTCTGAGAGATACAATGCACTGAAGCAATTTAGTTGGATAGCAATTTGACTTACGAGGAGAAACCAGTCAAGATTCTCGAGTTTGCCAGCCAAGTCACACGCATCAAGGTTATCAAGTTTTGCAAAGTTCAGTGGAGCCACCATACCGAGGATGAAGCCACTTGGGAACGAGAGGAAGATCTACGGAAAGACCACCCACACCTATTTCTAGCCAACCCGAATCTCGAGGGCGAGATTCATCTTAAGGGGGGTAGGTTTGTAACATCCCAAATTTTCAATTTGGAATGTTATACATTGGTCATCATATGCATATCATATTTTATTTGCATTTCGTTGGAGATCCTAGAAATTCTAAGCAACTCAAGGACCCACCGAGAGAGTTGGGGATTTCATTTATTTTCATATTTGAATTTTTCTCAAATTTGAAAAGAGGACCATTTTGGTTTTAATATTTTTTCTCTCCGAAATATTTCCAATATAAAAATAAAAGTGCGGAGATTTAATGACCTCTCCAAAATAAAAGAAATATTGGAGGAAAAAATATTAAAATCAAATAGATAGTTTTATTTGGTTTTATTGCTATTTTATTTGAATTAGAAAAATATGTACTTTTTCAAAATTGCATTTTTAGGCCAGAAAAATGTTCACTTTGTTCTAAATATTTTATTTAGACGGTGAAAATTGTTTTTGGCATTTTTAGAATTTTTTTATATTTATTTAGGATTTTTCCTTTCGGCAGAATTTATTTACTTATTTTAAAAAAAAGTTTCCCGGACCGCATCGGGTCAAGGCCCACTGCCCGCTTCACCGCCTCCCTCAAGGCCGTCAGCCGGCATGGACGCCGAGGCGAGTCCGAGCCGGACTCCACCTTGGGCCGCCTCCCCAAGTCACCGCCCCACCTACAAATGCCGCCCGCCGCCTCTCCTCGTCCCACCCTCGAGTCATGAAGATCGCCCGCGCCGCCGCCATTGCCAACTCGCCTCGCCGCTCGCCGACGCTTCTTGCGCCCAAGGCCGCCGCTGGATCCTGCCGCCACCGCCATCGCCGGTTTTCGCCCGAGAATCGGTAAAAACCCGCAAAGCCGCCGTCGTTTTTGTTGTAAACCCTAGATCGGTTTTTTTGATCGGTTCGGTTTTCTCGGTTTTCTTCGGTTATTTCTAATCTACGAACGTTCGTTCGTTAGTTTGTTTTAACGAACGAATTCGTTCTTTAGTCTCTGTTAGCGGACGTTTGTCCGATAGATTTTTCTTTTTCTTTTTATTTTCAGCCAGGGACCTATCCGCAATTACTTTTATCGCAGATTATCCTCTGATCTTCAAACCCTCGCAACTTTTTAAACGCTCATCCAAATCCAAAGTGAAACCAACGCCAAAATCTTCGTCTCGAGACCCTCTTTCCGGTTAAATAACTTGAATATGGTTTTGACAAATTAAAATTTGGTTTCAACCAGATTTGTTTTCGAAGTTCTTTTGACCGTAGTTTTAGTTCCATAGCTCCGATTCGATTGATTCTTTTTGCAAATCGAAGCTCTTCAGTTGAACTTTCAGATTGGATCTTATTATTTGAGTTTTATCCTTGAATCTATGCTTGAGTGCTTATGTATGCTATTGTTTGTTTGCGATAGAATTCCCGGAGTGCGAAGCGTGCTACTACGAGTCTCTAGGTTTTGCGGATCTTCAGCAAGGCAAGTAACACATTGATCATACTTCTTTATTACCCAATTTTTATGCATTAGTTACAACCCTCAAACACTGCATGATTAGGATGTGATTAACTTGCGGGTATTGGGAAGTAGACGATGAGGTAGAACCTATTGCCCTTTTACAATCAAACCCTTGGGAGTTACTTCTACGTTATGTTATACTGCTATGCTATGCTCGTAGACGTGGTTTGGTTTGAGTGATCCATGATGTATGTGAGATTGATAATTAATGGTTAACTTAAGGTGGCTACTTAAATACACATCTGGGTGGATTGGTTGCGAGCACTGGGATATACCGGTTGTCTTTTGGTTCGCCACCCATGCTCAAAGGGATCATAAGATTATTCTTGCTAGAAACTTCCGTGTGCAGCCACAAGCCATTATGGGCTGGCATAGTTGAGTATGTTGCATGACCTCTTTCAGTGGTGGGCTAGCAGATGTAGGGGAAAGTAGGTGTAACTGTCCACCCAGAGTAAAGAGTTAATGTTTTTGAAAGACTGTGTCTCGGTCATGTGTTTCTCAAACACCGTGTAGTGCGAGAAAACCAACGAAGGAGATCAAGTCTTGTGGGTGAAAGTGCGCAAACCTCTGCAGAGTGTACAAACTAATCATGGTTAGCCGTGTCCCCGGTTATGGACATTTTGAGTATCTAGTTCTTGGATTATCATGTTGATCTCAACACTCTAAATTAATTTGCTGGTTGTTAATTACTGTTTAATTGGGATTGAGTTGGGGTTACCTTCTCAATGTTCCAACTACCATGATAGTTAAACAAAATATATTCCTTTGTTGTAGGAAAAATTGGCTTTTCACAAAACATTATAACCATAGAGCCTCCACCAGCCATATATGCATGTAGTGATAGTATTTATTCTGTTCATTGCTCTACTGTGTTATATTGCCAAGATATTCCTTGTGTCGACTTTTCGGGCTGCAACATATCATGTTGCGCACTTTTCGCATAAAGAGTAAGGTGCGCTTAGGTCGTTGTCGTGCACTCAGCTATGCCGTTGGAGTTAATGGACTCACTTTATCTTCCAAGCCTTCCGCTGTTATCTTATTTAGATGGCCTTAAGCCATATTATTGTAATAAGTTCTCTTTTGAGACATTCGATGTAATAAGTGTGTGATTGCACTCTGTTATAAATCCTTCAAGTACTGCGTGTGTCAGCATTACCGATCCAGGGATGACACTTATGCACAGATATTTGACCGTTTGAGGTCGGATCGCTACAACGACGGCTCAGCTCGGCGCCTCGTAGGAGTCCGGAATACTGTCGCCATCAGAAGTACCCCCAAGCCTGCCGTTCTGAAGTTGGTAGATGGATTATGTCTCTCCGGCCGAGAACTCATCACCTGAGTAAAAGGGAGTCTCTCCTCCAGATGCGGCATTTTCCGCAAGTTCCACTCCTTGCGTGAAGCCCAGAAAAATGTGTTTTTGGCCGGCTTAGATCCAGGCGGGTTGCGCGCGTCGAGTCGGCTCGACGAGGTCAGTGGAGATGTCTGGCTTAGGCCCAGATCCGCTGATCTTGCCGATGAAGATGCGGATTCCGCCCAAGGGGACCCGGTACCCATACTCAATTGAGTCGGCCTCGGGACCCTAGCCAGCGTCGTCGACGTAGAGCTTGCCGCAGTGACTCTTGGTTTTCCTGCCAACTGTGTACCCTTGATCCTTGGGAAAGATCCCTTCAAGAACTCGAAACCACCACGCGCTGGCCCCATGGTGGGCGCCAACTGCCGTGGTTTTGTCACGACAGATGTCCTAGTGTGAGGACTATGTCGTGAGGCAATCGCAACGGCGATTAGCTTGAAGGGGTTGAGCGGGACGATAGACACGAGTTACCCAGGTTCGGCCTCTCAAGATCGAGGTAATAGCCTACATCTTGCTTTGTGTTTATTGTTGTTTAATCGATTACAAAGGAGCGGATTCGCTTGACCTCGCTCTTGATTGATTGTAACTTGTCTATTATATGCCAGGGACTTGCCTTTATATAGAATTTGAGGCCGCCGGCTTACAAGAGTCCGGGTCGGGTTACGACCCGTGACCAGGTCATATTCTAAATCGCCTTGATTTATAAGACAAGCTATCATAGGGCGGCTTATGCCCCTGGGCCACCTCCTGGATCCGGGCCCTAAGCCGGCCCAACTTATGACCCGCCCTACTGGCCTTGTGTCTTGATCTTCTCAGCCTATCTGATGCCCAGCTTCATAAGTCACCAACTATCTTACCCGACCCTATCAGGGCGGGTTATACCGTGGGGTTATATCCCCAACACCAGGTCCTCAACTTACCTCTGGGAAGGCTCTCCACTTGATCTCATCTCTAGACGAAGTCCCGTCCGCCACGGTCAGGCCCCAGCTTGCTCTTGTGCTTCCCGGCGGCCGTGCTGTTGTCGTGGGAAACCAAGGCCACCTATGGGACCAAGGGCCCCTTGTTGGTTCGGCAAGGGGTATGTCGCGTTGCACAAAGAGCAGAAGGACATGAGACGACGCGACAGTGATCACACAAGCGATTTTATCTAGGTTCGGACCGCCATGAGGCGTAAAACCCTACTCCTGCTTTGGTGGATTGATGGTGGAAGAATGATGGTGGAGCGTAGTACACTTGCCCGGCAGGGGCGGCAGTGGCTACGGGCATATGGGCGGGTGTGTTGTCCAAGCTTCCAACCCTTTCTATGGTTGCCATGGGCCTCCTTTTATAGATTAAGGGGTTACCACAATGGCAAAGTAGTCATTATGCACTGATAAGATAGCAAACAGTGCTATCATACCTAACTTTGCAGGCTGACAGGGCGCATTAAATGCATCACTTAGCGTCACGTCATTGGTTGCCCGGCAGGCCCTGCCGGACTGTTTTGTCAGCTCCATGCATGCTCGCTTGACACGTCGCACGACGAGTGTCAGCTGGGGCATTTCTTGTAGAAAGAGGCTGCCATGTGGCGATCGGCTGCCACTTAATCACCTTGTGGCTTGACATCGCACTGACTGGCGACGTGGGTCGTGGCGGAGTGGTTGGGTGAGGTAGTTTTGCCTTCACGAGTCCCGGCAGGCCCTGCCGGGACGTCTTGGACATCCTCTTCTGGGGGCGACCCCGTCCTTGCTGAGTTTGTCTGCCCGGCAAGGGAGGCTTTTCTCCTGGTGGCATGTGGTCTCTCTGGCTTGATCTTGGTCCTCTTGATCTGCATGTTGGTCCTTCAAAGCTCTTGGTCACTTGTACTTTGGCACAGGCTTGATTTGTCCGTGCACGAGTCAAGGGAAAATACATGCCCCTGTTTGTTTTCCCCGACATAAGCCCCCGGGCCTGAGCCATACGTGTTGCATGGCACGTTGGGTTAGGCCCCAAACAGTGCACGGACACGTGGTAGGAGAGGGCTGTGCACGCCGGTTTTGCTGTGGCGACTTGTCAATCCAACGTCCACTTCGCATAATTACTGCGCGTCGTGGGGTTGTGGGAATGTTGGAAGGGTCGACTCGTACATGTTTAAAGAACCTGCCCCCAACTCTATCAATACTTGGACAGAGTTGAAAGACAGTTTTATCAAGAACTTTCAAGGAACTTGTAAGCAGCCAATGACAATTGTTGATTTTGGAGCACTGTGTGCAGCGAGAGGATGAGTCGGCCCATCATTGGGCTCACCGGAGCAGGTATAAATCCAAATTAAACTGGGGGCTAATGTCGGGGATTGTCGTGGAATTGTCATGACAGATGTCCCAGGGTGAGGACTTAGTTGTGAGGCCAACGAATCTATGTAGTAGCTTGAGAGGGGTTGATCAGAATTGAGAGACGCACCACAAGACAAGGGTTTAGACAGCTTCAGGCCCCGGGAAACATCATCCGGTAATAACCCTAATGCAGTTTTTGGGTAGGTCTCATTATGATCCTCATGGAGTCGCCGCATAAGCTGGCTCTCCTTATTGTTGAAGGGGCGGGTTACATGAGGAGTCCTAGTAGGATTAGGACTATTCTATTACAAGTAGAATCCTAGTCTTGCTTCCCTTGTAAGGGAATTATTCCCTATGTCTTCCTTCTTAAGCCGGCCAACCAGAACATAAGCCGGCCTTCCCACAAGTCGCCTTCTGGGCCGTTGAGTGTCATCGTCCGTCTAACCCGCCAGCCAGGTTACTAATAAGTCGTCGAGGATCGGGCAGGTCTCCAGTGAGTCGCCAAATGTCAGTCGGGTCTCTGGCGAGCCGCCAAGTTTGGCCGGGTCATACCGCGGGGTATATCCTCGACATTAGCCCCCAGTTTAATTTGGATTTATCCATGTTAAACTGATCTTGCAACATAAACACCAGAACAGAGTTTGACATGTTGTGCTCTGGGTTAAGAATTCTTGTAAGCCGGCACCTGATCATCCTTAAGTCCTTGTCATTTCCTCCTGGATGAGTGTCCATGATCTCATAGCAAACCTCCTTTAGCAGATATGTTCAAACTTTGGCAATGCAAAAGATCCGGGCACTTCTTCTGAAAAATCCAGGTCATTAATCCAGCTTCATAATCAATTTGCTGACATTGGTTTCTCACAGAGAAATATTGTGAAGAATAATTCATTTGATTCGGCTCCCAATGCTTAACAAAAAATATTGGTCTTTGAAATACTCATCCGATATTCAGCCGGCTTGAAGATATAAAACTTGCCGGTTTATCATTGCCAAAATTGATGGGTTACAAAAACTGATGATTCCGGGTTATGACTGTTATACACACCAGGTCATGATTGTTGCCAACGTCGGGTCACACAATTAATCTTCCTGATTTGCTCAAAACTGAGAATTTGAAGACGTTCCTCCTTTATATGCATATTACCTATAGCCCCCAAGTCTTAAGAGGAGAACATAGTGATAGCTTAAGACTTGCTTCAATATAAATGTTGCAACCTTGAAGAAATCCAGATTGTTCATCTCAGTCACTATTCAAAATTGAATATTCCACATATGTAGCCCCCCAAGTGCCGGGTTGTCATGCTTGCAGCAACCTGGGACTTGTAATTGCCCGATGCCCATAAAAACTTCAACTAGTGAAGCCCCCAAGGGCCGGTTCATTATGTAATAATGAGCAGGGACTTTTATAGATATGATCATGTAGACTTGAACAGCAACGTGTAGCCCCCAAGGGCCGGCTCAATAAGATAATATTGAGCTGGGACTTTATATATGCTTCTTTGAAAAGAACATCATATGATGTAACCCCCATCATGGGGCTTGAACCCACATCCACAAGGTTAAGAGCTTTGTGCTTTACCAACTGAGCAGTGGACCCTTCAATATAATGGATTAAGACTTGTGTACCTTGAATTGTTGACTGGAGCAATTGGTAGCCTCCAAGGGCCGGCTCATTACTGTAACATCCCAAATTTTCGATTTGGAATGTTATACATAGGTCATCATATGCATATCATATTTTATTTGCATTTTGGTTTTGGATCCTAAAAATTCTAAGCAACTCAAGGACCTACGGAGAGAGTTGGGGATTTCATTTATTTTCATATTTGAATTTTCTCAAATATTGAAAAGAGGATCATTTGGTTTTAATTATTTTCTCTCCGAAAAATTTCAATATCAAAATATATGAGAGGAGATAATATGACTTCTCCAAAATAAAAGAAATATTGGAGGAAAAATGTTAAAATCAAATAAATATTTTTATTTGGATTTTATTGCTGTTTTATTTGAATTAGAAAAAAATATGCATTATTCAAAATTGCATTTTTAGGCCAAGAAAATGTTCACTAAGGGCCCGTTCGGATCTCGTCTGGCTTCCAGATTCCAGAGAATCACGAGAGAAGCCAGCCAAACAGTTCAGATCCCGAATCCAAATTTTCCGGAGAACGGGCGGAACATGCGTGCAAATTTCTGGAGCAGCTATCGCCCAGCTTCGCGAAAAAGGGAAGCGGGAGTTGCTCCAAATTACATGTACCTGCCATCCCGAAGTGCTACAGCCCACCGAGCGAATCGTTTTCCTATCGCAAAAGCCCTGCATGAACCGTTTTCTCCCAGCGAACCATTTTCCTATCGCTACAGCCCACCAAGTCAACCGAACGCTCCCCTAGCTCCCGCGAGAAGATGGCTCGTTTGGGAAGCTGGAGAGCTTCCGAACGGGCCCTAAGTTCTAAATATTCTATTTAGACGGTGGAAATTGTTTTTTGAATTTTTAGTTTTTTTATATTTATTTAGGAATTTTGTTTCGGCGGAATTTTATTAAAAAAAAACTCTCGGACCGAACTGGGCTGAAGCCCAGCCGGCCCGTCGCGCGCCACCGCCTTCCCCCGCTCGCCCGCGTGCCCGAGCCGGACTCCGGCCGGAGTCTGGGATGCCCCCGCCGCCGTGGCTTGCCTCCCCCCCCCCAAGTCGGACCCCTCCCCCTTTATATGCCGCAGCCGTCGGCCCCTCCTCTCCTCGTCCCGAACACACCGCATGACAACTATCACACCGCCTCGCCGCAGCCGCCTTTCTTTACCACCGCCCGCCAGCGCTTCTTCTGCGCCAAGGCCCGCCCGCGCCGCCCATGTCGCAGTCTGATCACCGCCTCGCCGAGCTGCCTTTGCGGACTTCCGTCGTCGGATCAGAGCCGCCGCCGTCGATTTTTTTTTCTGTTTAGGTAAAAACTGATCTTTTTTTAAAACCCTAGATTAGTTTTTCTTTTTAGATCGGTTCAGTTTTCTCGGTTCAGTTCGTTTGCGGACGTTCGTTCGTTCATTCATTTTAACGAACGAATTCGCCCGTTCGTCTTTGTTAGCGGACGTTCGTCCGATAGATTTTTCATTTTCTCTTTATTTTTCGGCCAGGGACCTATCTATGATTATTTTTATCGCAGATTAGCCCCTGATTTTCAAACCCTCGCCGTTTCTAAACCGTTTGTCCAAATCCAGTGAAACCAATGCCAAAATCTTTGTCTTGAGCCCCTCTTGCCGTTTATTCAACTTGAACAAGGTTTTGACAATTTAAAATTTGGTTTCAAGCAGATTTGGTTTCGAAGTTCTTTTGACCGTAGTTTCAGTTCCGTAGCTCCGATTCGATTGGTTCTTTTTGCTAATCGAATTTCTTCAGTTGAACTTTCAGTTTGGATCTTCTTAGTTGAGTTTTACCCTTGCATCTATGCTTGAGTGCTTATATATGTTTGTTTGTGATAGAATTCCCGGAGTGCGAAGCGTGCTACTACGAGTCTCTAGTGTTTGCGAATCGTCAGCAAGGCAAGTAAAACATTAATATACCCCTTTATTACCTAGTTTTTATGCATTAGTTACAACCCTCAAACACTGCATGATTAGGTTGTGATTAACATGTGGGTATTGGGAAGTAGTTGATGAAGTAGAACCTATTGCCCTTTTATTATCAAACCCTTGGGAGTTACTTCTACGTTATGCTTATATTGCCATGCTATGCTCGTAGACGTGGATTGGGTTTGAGTGTATCCATGACAGATGTGAGATTGTTAATTAATGGTTAACTTAAGGTGGCTACTTAAATACACATCTGGGTGGATTGGTTGCGGCACTGGAGAATCCAAAGGTTGTCCTAGGATATCCCGGAGTACCCGTGTGATCATCCTATGGTTCGCCACCTAGGCTCAAAGGGATCATAAGATTGTTCATGCTAGAAACTTCCGTGTGCAGCCATAAGCTATTATGGGCTTTAGCATAGTTGATTATGTTGCATGACCTATTCTAGTGGTAGGCTAGCAGATGTAGGGGATGTAGGTTGGTACTGTCTACCAAGGGTTAGAGTTAATGTTTCTGAAAGACTGTGTCTCGGTCATCCGTTTCTCAAACATCTTGTAGTGCGAGAAATCCAACGGAGGAGATCGAGTCTTGTGGGGAAAAGTGCGCAAACATCTACAGAGTGTACAAACTAATCATGGTTAGCCGTGTCCCCGGTTATGGACATCTTGAGTATCTGGTTCTTGGATTATCATGTTGATCTCATCACTATTAATTAATTTGTTGGGTTATTAATACTGCTTAATTGGAATTGAGTTGGAGGAACCTTCTCAATGTTTTACAACTACCATGATAGTTAAACAAAATGTATTCCTTTGTTGTAGGAAAAAATTGGCTTTTCGCAAAACATTATAACCATAGAGCCTCCACCAGCCTCATATGCATGTAGTGATAGCTTTTACTTGTTCATTGCTCTACTGTGTTATCTTGCCAGCATATTCCATGCGCTGACCCGTTTCAGGCTGCAAAATATCATGTTGCAGACTTTTCAAACAAAGAGTGAGGTGCGATAAGTCGTTGTCGTGCACTCAACTATGCCGTTGGAGTTGATGGACTCACTTTATTTTCCAAGCCTTCCGCTGTTATCTTATTTAGATGACCTTAAGCCATGTTTATTGTAATAAGTTCTCTTTTGAGACACTCGATGTAATAAGTGTGTGATTGAACTCTGTTATAAATCCTTCAAGTATTGTGTGTGTCAGCATTACCGATCCAGGGATGACACTTATACACAGAGATTTGACCGTGCGAGGTCGGATCACTACAAGATGGTATCAGAGCACACGCTGATTGTAGGACACGACCACTAAGATGAGCCATAGGTCACTCTTCTCTACTCATTTCTGACTCCTCTCCATTTTCTACTCTATCGGATGGCGGACTCAAGGAACAAGTTTGCACAACCGGATGAAGACACACCCTTTGGATGACACTTGAAGGAAGTCACTAGATACCTGGACATAGGAATACCAAGCTTCATCGGGACCTACACCGCCCCTTTACCAGAAGAGGAGCGATGGATGATTCGAGTTCAAGTTCCAGGAAGGACATTCACGCCAGTCACTAAGCCCATAGAGTTTCCTTTGATGCACCCACCTGGAGTCTAGGTAAGAGCATGGCAGCCCACATCGCCATGGGACGCATCAGCGAAGTTTATCACAAGGATCTCAAGGACACCATCTACCAGATATGTGGGCGCCGAGATGAGCAATGGGAGATGATCAGCACCAGGAGGGACATGTCCATTGCAGCCTTCATCCAGGAGTTAAATCAGTACATTCGTCTCCAGGAGAACCAGATGTGCGCAAGCATGATAGAACTGAAGAAGGTGATGACCAGGAACATGGAGCTTGAAAGGAACTCAAGTCTACACGCGACGGATGCGAGGAGGAAATCACAATACTAGTGGAGAAGAATGACGACCTGACAAGGAAGCTAGGAGTGTTCATGGGAGACCCCGCGCCAGGAGGAGATGACGACCACCCCGATGACATTCGTTCTGAAGACTACATCATCATCGACGACACCGACTCTGACCCTAACAGCAGTGATGATGACTATGAGGACGAAGATGGAGTGGATATCATGGAGTCTTCCACCGATCAAAATTTCTAGATGACCACCATGTGATCAGTAGTATTTCCCCATGTATATAGTAGTAGTCCGAGCACTTTTGTAACGATAGTTAGATTGATTGTATGCCCTTGCTTGAATTGATTTGGTGTGATATGAATGTGTTTGTCTCATGTGCATATGGGTAGTGCTTTCTCACTAGACCTCACTTTATTTTGATCTCTCCCCTCTAAACCCATCAGATGCCTTCGAGACGTGACCCCGGATTTGTCTTCCCACCGGAGCTCACTCAGTTGATCCAACAACAGAATGCCTTGATGCAGCTACTATTCCAGAACCAAGGCAACAACAACAACAACAATAACAACCCACCGCCACCATCTCCAGTTGACAACTTAGCCCATTTTCTGAGGTTGCAACCGCCGGTGTTTTCTAGTAGCACCAAGCCAATAGTTGCTGATGACTGGCTACACAGGATTGGAAGGGAGTTGACCACCGCAGGTTGCACAAACGCTGAGAAGGTGCATTTTGCCGCACATCAATTGGATGGACCCGCAGCCTCATGGTGGGAGAATTACACAACCACTTTCCCTATAGCCAATATCACTTGGGAGCAGTTTCAACAAGCATTCCGCACTGCTCATGTCTCAACTGGAGCTATGAGTATGAATAAGCGTGAGTTTCACAACTTACGCCAAGGAAATCACACTGTGGGGCAGTACGTGGATGAGTTCAGTAAGTTAGCCCGCTATGCCCCAGATGATGTGGCCACAGATGCCGCGAAGCAGGAGAAGTTTATGGAAGGGCTGAATGATGAGATGAGTATGCAGTTGATGGTAGCGACATTCGCTAACTATCAGGAGTTGGTAGACAAGGCTCTTATGATTGAAGGGAAGCAGAAGCAAATTGAGAGCCGAAAAAGGAAGTATGGACAAGGGAAGTACAATTCAGGAGCTCAGCAGAAGCCTCGTTTTACCCCGAACTCGGGAGGATATACCCATAACCATGGAGGCCATACGCACAGTGGAGGAAGTTCGCATAATCACAGTGGCCCCAAGAATGGAAATGGGAATGGAGCAGGCAGCAATCAGAACCGCTCTAACCCAGCCACACCCGCCAAGAAGGATCTAAGTCACATTACTTGTTTCAAGTGCGGGAAGAGTGGACATTACGCCACCGAGTGTTCTGAAGCAAAGAATGGAAACGGCAATGGAAGCTCTGGGAAGAAGCCCAACCCTTTCAACAGGGGACAAGTAAACCACGTGAACGTGGAGGAGGTCGAAGAGCCGCCAGATGCAGTTATCAGTAAGTTTTTGGTTAAGTCATTTACCGCTCTTGTTCTTTTTCGTAATCGTGCATCGCATTCAAACATTTCAAGGGGATTTGTGGACAAGTTTGAGTTACCCACCTTAGCCCTTAGGACACCCTTGTTAGTAAGCTCACCAGGTGCAGAGTATATGGCCAGCCGATGGTGCGATCGGTTACCCTTAACCATTGGTAGCCATGTTTTCCCCTCAGACCTCATAATTTTGGAGTCACAAGGATTGGATGTGATACTAGGAATGGATTGGCTATCAAAGTATGGAGGAAACATTGACTGTTCTAGTAGGTCAATTCTGCTCACCACCCCGGAGGAAAAAAGGATTAAGTATGTATCCATGCATGCACCAAGGAGGACCCAAGTAAATTCTCTCTCCGGAGTTGTCCAGGAGGAAGTGCCTGTAGTGAAGGATTACCCAGATGTATTTCCAGAGGAACTACCAGGCATGCCGCCGGATCAAGACATTGAGTTTTTGATAGAGCTGTTGCCAAGCACCGGACCAATATCGAAGAGACCATACCGGATGCCCGCAAATGATCTGGAGGAGATTAAGAAACATATTAAGGAGTTATTGGAGAAAGGTTACATTCGACGAAGTTCGTCACCGTGGGGAGCCCAAGTGCTTTTGGTTGAGAAGAAGGATGGATCCTTGAGAATGGTTGTTGATTATCGGGCATTGAATGAAGTGACGATCAAGAACAAGTACCCGTTACCAATGATTAATGATTTGTTTGACCAGCTGCAAGGAGCTAAAGTATTCTCCAAGATCAATCTGCGATCAGGATACCACCAGCTGAAGATTCGAGAACATGATATAGCTAAGGCAGCCTTCACCACAAGGTACGGGCTATATGAGTACACTGTTATGTCATTTGGATTGACTAACGCCCCTGCCTATTTCATGAGTATGATGAATAAGGTGTTCATGGAGTTCTTGGATAAGTTTGTTGTGGTGTTCATTGATGATATCTTGGTGTACTCGAAGAATGAAGAGGAACACAAGGAGCATTTATGCTTAGTTCTCGAGAAGCTCGGGGAACATCGCTTATACGCCAAGTTCAAAGAAGTGTGAGTTCTGGTTGAAGGAAGTAGGATTTCTTGGACATGTTATATCAGGAGAAGGTATAGCCGTGGATCCTACCAAAGTTAAGTCAGCCACTAATTGGCTATCACCCACCTCTGTTGGAGAGATCCGCAGTTTTCTTGGACTCGCGGGATATTATCGGAGATTCATTGAGAAATTTTCTAAGATTGCGAAGCCTATGACGGAGTTGTTGAAGAAGGACACCAAGTTCAAATGGATAGATGAATGTGAGGCACGTTTTCAGGAGTTGAAGAAAAGTTTGGTTACAACCCTAGTATTGATTCTGCCGATACGCAAAGATTTCCAAGTGTATTGCGACGTTTCTCGCTTAGGACTTGGAGGTACTTATGCAAGACGGAAGAGTTGTTTCATATGCCTCACGTCAGCTTCGCCCGCATGAGTTAAATTATGCCACACATGATTTGGAATTAGCTGCTATAGTGCATGTGCTCAAGACCTGGAGACATTTTCTTAGTGGAAATCGTTGTGATGTGTACACAGATTATAAGAGTTTGAAGTACATTTTCACTCAGAAGGAGCTGAATCTCAGGCAAAGAAGATGGTTGGAGCTTATAAAGGATTATGACATGAAGTTGCATTATCACCCAGGAAAGGCCAATGTCGTAGCACACGCTTTGAGCCAGAAGAGTTATGCCAATACCCTGGTAAGTGGAGGATTGCCAAAGGAGTTAGCCGAAGATCTCATAGAGCTTGGTTTGGAGATAGTCCCTAGAGGTTTTGTTGCAGCATTGGAAGTTAAGTCCACATTATTGGAAAGATTCGAGAAGCTCAGAAGGATGACAAAGAAATTGCTGAGATAAAGGAGAGGATGAGCAAAGGAAAAGCCAAAGGTTTTTGTGAGGATGAGCACGACACCTTGTGGTTTGAGGACCGTGTTTATGTACCCAATAATGCAGAAATCAGGAAGTTGATACTTCAGGAAGCTCATGACTCACCATACTCGATACACCCCGGAAACACCAAGATGTATTTGGATTTGAAGGAGCGTTTCTGGTGGACAGGAATGAAGAAGGATATTGCCGAGTATGTAGCAGTATGTGATGTATGTCTTAGAGTGAAGGCAGAACATCAAAAGCCAGCAGGATTACTGCAGCCTATGCCGATACCCGAATGGAAGTGGGACAAGGTTGGCATGGATTTTATCATCACCGGATTACCCAGGACCCGATCGGGATATGATTCTATCTGGGTAGTAGTGGATCACTTGACCAAACTGGCTGACTTTATCCCAGTAAAGACCACCTATACAAGTGCGAAGTTGGCCAAGATATATATGACCAGGATCGTATGTCTGCATGGAGTTTCGAGGACCATCTTATCAGATAGAGGAACACAGTTTACTCCAAACACGAGCTGCACCAGACTTTGGGTACCAGGCTAGAGTTCAGTACATCTTTTCATCCGGAGACCGATGGACAGATCGAGAGAGTCAATCAGTTTCTGGAGGACATGTTGAGAGCTTGTGCGCTAGATTATGTATCTAGTTGGGATGATAACTTGCGCTACGAGAGTTCTCATACAACAACAACTACCAGGCTAGTTTGAGGATGGCACCTTTCGAAGCCTTGTATGGAAGGAGGTGCAGGACACCGTTGATCTGGGATGAAGTTGGAGACCGTCAGTTGTTTGCACCAGATTTGATCAAAGAGTCCAAAGAGAAGGTTAAGTTGTTTCGAGATAGACTGAAGGTAGCTCACCAGTGTAAGAGTTATGCAGACTCAAAATGCAAGGAGGTAGTCTATGAAATCGGAGACAGAGCATATCTTCGCGTGTCGCCTCTGCGAGGAGTTAAACACTTTGGAGTCAAGGGAAAGTTTGCCCCGAGATTTGTAGGACCATACCGAGTTTTGCAACGTATGGGAGAGGTAGCCTATAAGTTGGAGTTACCCGAAGGACTGTCAAGAGTTCATGATGTGTTTCACGTTTCTCAGTTGAAGAAGTGCCATGCTGAGATGGCCGATATTCCTCTGAGAGATACAGTGCCCCTGGAAGCAATTCAGTTGGATAATGATCTGACCTATGATACATCCATTTTGCATCATGCTTTTATATCGATATTTATTGCATTATGGGCTGTTATTACACATTATGTCACAATACTTATGCCTATTCTCTCTTATTTTACAAGGTTTACATAAGGAGGGAGAATGCCGACATCTGGAGTTCTGGGCTAGAAAATGTGCAAATATTGGAGACCTATTCTGCACAACTCCAAAAGTCCTGAAACTCCACGGAAGTTATTTTTGGAAATAATAAAAAATATTGAGCGGAAGAAATACCAGAGGGGACCCACACCCTGGGCACGAGGGTGGGGGCGCGCCCCCTGCCTCGTGGGCCCCCTGGTGGCCCTCCGGTGCCCATCTTCTGCTATTTGAAGTCTTTCGTCCGAGAAAATCATAAGCAAGCTTTCGGGACGAGACTCCGCCGCCACGAGGCGGAACCTTGGTGGAACCAATCTAGGGCTCTGGCGGAGCTGTTCTGCTGGGGATACTTCCCTCCGGGAGGGGGAAATCATCGCCATCGTCATCACCAACGCTCCTCTCATCGGGAGAGGGCCAATCTCCATCAACATCTTCACCAGCACCATCTCATATAAAACCCTAGTTCATCTCTTCTATCCAATTCTTGTCTCTAAGTCTGGGATTTGTACCTGTAGGTTGCTAGTAGTGTTGATTACTCCTTGTAGTTGATGCTAGTTGGTTTATTTGGTGGAAGATCATATGTTCAGATCCTATATGCATATTAATACCCCTCTGATTATGAACATGAATATGCTTTGTGAGTAGTTACGCTTGTTCCTCGTGACATGGGAGAAGTCTTGCTATTAGTAGTCATGTGAATTTGGTATTCGTTTGATATTTTGATGAGATGTATGTTGTCTCTCCTCTAGTGGTGTTATGTGAACATCGACTACATGACACTTCACCATTATTTGGGCCTAGAGGAAGCCATTGGGAAGTAATAAGTAGATGATGGGTTGCTAGAGTGACAGAAGCTTAAACCCTAGTTTATGCGTTGCTTCGTAAGGGGCTGATTTGGATCCATACGTTTCATGCTATGGTTAGGTTTACCTTAATACTTGTTTTGTAGTTGTGGATGCTTGCAATAGGGGTTAATCATAAGTGGATGCTTGTCCAAGTAAGGACAGCACCCAAGCACCGGTCCACCCACATATCAAATTATCAAAGTACCGAACGCGAATCATATGAACGTGATGAAAACTAGCTTGACGATAATTCCCATGTGTCCTGGAGCGCTTTTCTTTATATAAGAGTTTGTCAAGGCTTGTCCTTTGCTACAAAAAGGATTGGGCCACCTTGCTGCACTTTATTTACTTTTGTTACTTGTTGCTCGTTACAAATTATCCTATCACAAAACTATCTGTTATCTATAATTTCAAAGTGCTTGCAGAGAATACCTTGCTGAAAACCGCTTATCATTTCCTTCGCTCCTCGTTGGGTTCGACACTCTTACTTATCGAAAGGACTATGATAGATCCCCTATACTTGTGGGTCATCAAGACTCTTTTCCGGCGCCGCTGTCGGGAGTGAAGCGCCTTTGGTAGGTGGAATTTGGTAAGGAAAAATTTATATAGTGTGCTGAAATTTCATCGTCACCGTTACTATGGAAAGTAATCCTCCGAGGGGATTGTTTGGGGTATCTTCACCCCGACCAAGAGAGCAAAGAGTTGCTCCTCAACGCATCGAACCTACTAAAAATGAAAATGTCTACTTTGAAATTCCTTCAGGTATGATAGAAAAACTGCTAGCTAATCCTTTTGCAGGAGACGGAACATTACATCCTGATGAGCACCTAATATATGTGGATGAAGTTTGTGGATTATTTAAGCTTGCAGTATGTCCGATGATGTTATCAAGAAGAAGATCTTCCCTTTATCTTTTAAGGGAGATGCATTGACATGGTATAGGTTATGTGATGATATGGGATCATGGAACTACAAATGATTGAAATTGGAATTTCATCAGATGTTTTATCCTATGCATCTTGTTCATCGTGATCGTAATTATATATATAATTTTTGGCCTCGCGAAGGAGAAAGCATCGCTCAAGCTTGGGGGAGGCTTAAGTCAATGTTATATTCATGCCCCAACCATGAGCTCTCAAGATAAATGATTATTCAAATTTTTGTGCTCGGCTTTCTGACAATAATCACACCATGCTCGATACTTCTTGTACTGGGTCTTTTATGATGAAGACTATTGAATTGAAATGAGATTTATTGGGAAGAATTAAACTCAACTCTGAAGATTGGGACCTCGACGAAGGTAAGGAGTCAGGTATAACACCCAAGTTTGATTGTGTTAAATCTTTTATGGATACCGATGTTTTCCGTAAATTTAGCACTAAATATGGACTTGACTCTGAGATAGTAGCTTCTTTTTGTGAATCTTTTGCTGCTCACGTTGATCTCCCTAAGGAGAAGTGGTTTAAATATCATCCTCCCATAGAAGTAAAAGTAGTTGCACCTATTAAAGCTGAAGAAAAGACTATCACTTGTAATGATCCTATTGTTCCTACTGCTTATGTTGAGAAACCACCTTTCCCCGTTAGAATAAAGGATCATGCTAAAGCTTCAACTGTGGTTCGTAAAAGCAATATTAGAACTTATACACCTCCTGAGCAAGTTAACGTTGAACCTAATATTGCTATTGTTAAATATCTCTTGGCTGATAATATTGATGGGCATGTTATTTATTTCTGTGATGAAACTGCTAGAATTGCTAAACCTTGTGCTAAGATAAACATAGACCTGTGGTAGGCATGCCTGTTATTTCTGTTAAAATAGGAGATCATTGTTATCATGGCTTATGTGATATGGGTGCTAGTGCTAGTGCAATACCTATTTATTTATAAAACGAAATTATGCAAGATATTGCACCTACTGAGTTAGAAGATATTGATGTCACAATTAAACTTGCCAATAGAGATACTATATCACCAATTGGAATTGTTAGAGATGTTGAAGTCTTGTGTGGGAAAACTAAATACCCTGCTGATTTTCTTGTTCTTGGTTCCCCACAAGATAGCTTTTGTCCCATTATAGTTGGTAGACCCTTCTTAAACACTGTTGATGCTAGGATAGACTGCAAAAAGGATGTTGTTACCATTGGTCTAGGTGATATGTCTCATGAGTTAATTTTTCTAAATTTCGTAGACAACACCGTGAAGAGGAATTGCCTAGTAAAGATGAAATTATTGGTCTTGCTTCTATTGCCGTACCTCCTAGTGATCCTTTAGAACAATATTTGCTAGACCATGAAAATGATATGTTTATGAATGAAAGAAGGGAAATAGATGAAGTGTTCTTTAAACGGGGATCTATTCTGAAACACAACTTGCCTGTTGAAATCTTAGGGGATCCTCCTCCACCCAAGGGTGGTCCCGTGTTTGTGCTTAAACCATTGCCTGATACTCTTAAATATGCTTATCTTGATGAAAAGAAGATATATCCTGTTATTATTAGTGCTAACCTTTCAGAGAAGGAAGAAGAAAAATTATTGAAAACTCTGAAGAAGCATTGTGCTGCTATTGGATATACTCTTGATGATCTTAAGGGCATTAGTCCCACTCTATGCCAACACAAAATAAATTTGGAGAAAGATGCCAAACCAATTATTGATCACCAATGACGGTTAAATCCTAAGATGAAAGAAGTGGTAAGAAAGGAAATATTAAAGCTCCTTGAGGCAGGTATAATTTATTTCGTTGCTGATAGTCAGTGGGTAAGTCATGTCCATTGTGTCCCTAAAAAGGGAGGTATTACTGTCGTTCCTAATGATAAAGATGAATTGATTCCTCAAAGAATTATTACAGGTTATAGGATGGTAATTGATTTCCGCAAATTAAATAAAGCTACTAAAAAGGATCATTGCCCCTTACCTTTTATTGATCAAATGCTAGAAAGACTATCCAAACATACACATTTTTGCTTTCTAGATGGTTATTCTGGTTTCTCTCAAATACCTGTCACCGATGATCAAGCTAAGACCACTTTTACTTGCCCTTTCGGTACTTTTGCTTATAGAAGTATGCCTTTTGGTTTATGTAATGCACCTGCTACCTTTCAAAGATGCATGATGGCTATATTCTTTGACTTTTGTGAAAAGATTGAGGTTTTCATGGACGATTTCTCCGTTTATGGATCCTCTTTTGATGATTGCTTGAGCAACCTTGATCGAGTTTTGCAGAGATGTGAAGAAACTAACCTTGTCTTGAATTGGGAGAAGTGCCACTTTATGGTTAATGAAGGTATTGTCTTGGGGCATAAAATTTCTGAAAGGGGTATTGAAGTTGATAAAGCTAAAGTTGATGCTATTGAAAAGATGCCATGTCCGAAGGACATCAAAGGTATAAGAAGTTTTCTTGGCCATGCCAGTTTTTATAGGAGGTTCATTAAGGACTTCTCAAAAATTTCTCGACCTCTGACTAATCTATTACAAAAAGATATACCATTTGTCTTTGATGATGATTGTGTAGGAGCATTTGAAATACTTAAGAAAGCATTAATTTCTGCACCTATTGTTCAGCCACCCGATTGGAATTTACCCTTTGAAATTATGTGTGATGCTAGTGATTATGCTGTAGGTGTTGTTTTACGGCAAAGAGTTGATAAGAAATTAAATGTTATTCAATATGCTAGTAAAACTCTAGACAATGCCCAGAGAAATTATGCTACTACTGAAAAAGAATTTTTAGCAGTTGTATTTGCTTGTGATAAGTTCATGCCTTATATTGTTGATTCTAAAGTAACTATTCACACGGATCATGCTGCTATTAAATATCTTATGGAAAAGAAAGATGCGAAACCTACACTTATTAGATGGGTTCTCTTGCTGCAAGAATTTGATTTGCATATTATTGATAGAAAGGGAGCTGAGAACCCCGTTAAAGACAACTTGTCTAGGTTAGAGAATGTTCTTGATGACCCACTACCTATTGATGATAACTTTCCTGATGAACAATTAAGTGTCATAAATGCTTCTCGTACTGCTCCATGGTATGCTAATTATGCTAATTATATTGTTGCTAAATTTATACCACCTAGTTTCACATACCAGCAAAAGAAAAAGTTTTTCTATGATTTGAGACATTACTTCTGGGATGACCCACATCTTTATAAAGAAGGAGTAGATGGTGTTATTAGACGTTGTGTACCTGAGCATGAACAAGAACAGATCCTACGCATGTGTCACTCCAAAGCTTATGGAGGACACCACGCTGGAGACAGAACTGCACATAAGGTATTGCAATCCGGTTTTTAATGCCTACTCTCTTCAAGGATGCTCGTAAGTTCGTCTTATCTTGCGATAATGTCAAAGAATTGGTAATATTAGTAGATGTCAAGAAATGCCTATGAATTATTCTTGTTATTGAACCATTTGATGTTTGGGGCTTTGATTATATGGGACTGTTTCCTGCCTCTAATGGATATACACATATTTTAGTTGCTGTTGATTATGTTACTAAGTGGGTAGACGCTATTCCAACTAGTAGTGCTAATCATAACCTCAATTAAGATGCTTAAAGAAGTTATTTTTCCGAGGTTTGAAGTCCCTAGAAATTTAATGACTGATGGTGGTTCACATTTTATTCATGGTGCTTTTCATAAAATGCTTGTTAAGTATGACGTTAATCATAGAATTGCATCTCCATATCACCCAACGTCTAGTGGTCAAGTAGAATTGAGTAATAGAGAGCTCAAATTAATTTTGCAAAAGACTGCTAATAGATCTAGAAAGAATTGGTCCAAGAAACTTGATGATGCATTATGGGCCTATAGAACTGCATATAAAAATCCTATGGGTATGTCTCCGTATAAAATGGTTTATAGAAAAGCATGTCACTTACCTCTCGAACTAGAACATAAGGCATATTGGGCCATTAAAGACTCAACTATGATTTCAAACTTGCCGGTGAGAAGAGGTTATTTGACATTAGCTCACTTGATGAATGGAGAACCCAAGCCTATGAGAATGCCAAGTTGTTTAAAGAAAAAGTTAAAAGATGGCATGACAAAAGAATACAAAAGCGTGAGTTTAATGTAGGCGACTATGTATTGCTATACAACTCTCATTTAAGATATTTTGCAGGAAAACTTCTCTCTAAATGGGGAGGTCCTTACGTTATCGAGGAAGTCTATCGTTCCGGTGCCATAAAAATCAACAACTTCGAAGGCACAAATACGAAGGTGGTGAATAGTCAAAGATTCAAATATTATATCTCAGGTAATCCCATAAATGTTGAAACCAATATTATTGAAACCGTAACCCCGGAGGAATACATAAGGGACACTTTCCGAACGCCTGCATTCAGAAAGGAATAGGTTTGGGGTGCGGTAAGTAAACCAACTCCAAAACAGTTCTAATGGCAATTTTTATCAGTTTTGGAATATTTAGAAAAATACAAAAATAAGAAGCAGTCCGGGAAGGACACGAGGGCTCCACGAGGGTGGAGGGCGCGCCCCCTGCCTCATGGGCACCTCGTGTGCTCTCCGGACTCCGTTTTCTTGCACGATACATATTTTGGTCGGTAAAAATTCATTATATAATCTCCCGAAGGTTTTGACTCCTGTATCACGCAATTGTCCTCCGTTCTTGTTTCGAGCTGTTTTCTGTCACGGTTGTCAAGGCCAGGCATCATGTCGTCCCCCTCCTCCAACAATGGTGACACCGATGCTTGGCTAATGAAGATAGAGCTGAAGAGGGAAGAACCCATGGAGATCAACAAGGATGAAGGGATCAAGAAGGCCACCGAGGACCAAGTTCCGCAATGTAAGACATCCTTCAACTTGATCACAATCTTCTTACCCCAACTGAGATTGAAGCTTTCAAGATGATTGAGTTGGCTCGTATACAAAACAAGTACCTCACACGTGAAAATATTTTGTTGAAGGAGCATATCGTTGCACTCAAGGGCATTATCCGCAAGTTGGAGGATCTCTTACGCTCGATGTGCGACTACCCATCATCACCACCATCTTCTTCACCACCAAAGGAGACATAATCATATGGGTATGGGCACTCCCCTTGGCAACTGCCAAGCTTGGGGGAGGTGCCCCGGTATCGTATCACCATCACATCTCTATCTTTACCAATTTTCTTTGTTCGATCCTTTTAGTAATATCTTGATCTAGTAGAATAAAAGTTTTGGTATGATTTAGTTTTGAGTTTTGCTTTATGATTCCTCTTTGTAATCGAGTCCGTGAGCTATATAATAAAGATTAATGTTGAGTTAAGGGCTTGATTATTTTGCTATGATCTTGAGGGAATAAAAGAAAAGAGAAAGAATAAAAAGAAATAAAGAGATCATATTGATCTTATGGAGAGTAATGACTTCACATAGAAAGAGTATGATGATTAAAAATTGTTGAGAGTTGACAAGCATAGCTTTGGTCATCATTGCAATTAATAGGAAGTAATAAAGAAAGAGAGGTTTCACATATAAGTATACTATCTTGGACATCTTTTATGATTGTGAGCACTCATTAAAATATGACATGCTAAAGAGTTGATGTTGGACAAGGAAGACAACATAATGGGTTATGTTTTCTTATATCTGAGATAAAGTATATTGTCATGGATCATCCAACATGTTGAGCTTGCCTTTCCCCCTCATGCTAGCCAATTCTTTGCATTAAGTAGAGATACTACTTGTGCTTCCAAATACCCTTAAACCCAGTTTTGCCATAAGAGTCCACCATATCCACCTATGGATTGAGTAAGATCCTTCAAGTAAGTTGTCATCGGTGCAAGCAATAAAAATTGCTCTCTGAATATGTGTGATTGATTAGTGTGGAGGAAATAAGCTTTATACGATCTTGTGATGTGGAAGAAATAAAAGCAACGGACTGCATAATAAAGGTCCATATCACAAGTGGCAATATAAAGTGACGTTCTTTCGCATTAAGATTTTATGAATCCAACTCTGAAAGCGCATGGCAACCTCTGCTTCCCTCTGCGAAGGGCCTATCTTTTACTTTTATCTTCTACCTTATGCAAGAGTCATGGTGATCTTCACCTTTC
This sequence comes from Aegilops bicornis, assembly GCA_021605145.1. Classification (NCBI taxonomy): domain Eukaryota; kingdom Viridiplantae; phylum Streptophyta; class Magnoliopsida; order Poales; family Poaceae; genus Aegilops; species Aegilops bicornis. Next base: position 191,571,747 of record CM038670.1, read on the forward strand.
CTCTTTTTACATCTTATCCTTTGGCAAGCACATTGTGTTGGAAAGATCCTGATATATATATCCAATTGGATGTAAGTTAGCATGAACTATTATTGTTGACATTACCCTTGAGGTAAAAGGTTGGGAGGCGAAACTATAATCCCCTATCTTTCTCTATGTCCGATTAAAACTCCATAACCACAAGTATTGCGTGAGTGTTAGCAATTGTGAAAGATCAAATGATAGTTGAGTATGTGGACTTGCTGAAAAGCTCTGACATAGACTCTTTCTGATGTTATGATAAATTGCAATTGCTTCAATGACTGAGATTATAGTTTGTTAGTTCTCAATAAAGTTTCTGATTCATACTTGACATTGTGAATAGATTATTACTTGAGCATAAGAAATCATATGACGATATCCATATATGTTGCTGTTATAAGAATGATCAAGATGCCATCATGTCCGTATTTTATTTTACCGACACCTCTACCTCTAAACATGTGGGCATATTTATCGTTATGGGCTTCCGCTTAAGGACAAGCGAGGACTAAGCTTGGGGGAGTTGATACGTCCATTTTGCATCATGCTTTTATATCGATATTTATTGCATTATGGGCTGTTAATACACATTATGTCACAATACTTATGCCTGTTCTCTCTTATTTTACAAGGTTTACATAAGGAGGGAGAATGCCGGCAGCTGGAATTCTGGGCTGGAAAAGGAGCAAATATTGGAGACCTATTCTACACAACTCCAAAAGTCCTGAAACTCCACGGAAGTTGTTTTTGGAAATAATAAAAAATATTGAGCGGAAGAAATACCAGAGGGGACCCACACTCTGGGCACGAGGGTGGGGGGGCGCGCCCTACCCCTTGGGCGCGCCCCCTGCCTCGTGGGGCCCCTGTTGGCCCTCCGGTGCCCATCTTCTGCTATATGAAGTCTTTCGTCCGAGAAAAAAATCATAAGCAAGCTTTGGGGACGAGACTCCGCCGCCACGAGGCGAAACCTTGGCGAAACCAATCTAGGGCTCTGGCGGATCTGTTCTACCGGGGATACTTCCCTCCGAGAGGGGGAAATCATCGCCATCGTCATCACCAACGCTCCTCTCATCGGGAGAGGGCCAATCTCCATCAACATCTTCACCAGCACCATCTCATCTAAAACCCTAGTTCATCTTTTGTATCCAATTCTTGTCTCTAAGTCTGGGATTGGTACCTGTAGGTTGCTAGTAGTGTTGATTACTCCTTGTAGTTGATGCTAGTTGGTTTATTTGGTGGAAGATCATATGTTCTGATCCTATATGCATATTAATACCCCTCTGATTATGAAAATGAATATGCTTTGTGAGTAGTTACGTTTGTTCCTGAGGACATGAGAGAAGTCTTGCTATTAGTAGTCATGTGAATTTGGTATTCATTCGATATTTTGATGAGATGTATGTTGTCTCTCCTCTAGTGGTGTTATGTGAACGTCGACTACATGACACATCACCATTATTTGGGCCTAGAGGAAGCCATTGGGAAGTAATAAGTAGATGATGGGTTGCTAGAGTGACAGAAGCTTAAACCCTAGTTTATGCGTTGCTTCATAAGGGGCTGATTTGGATCCATATGTTTCATGCTATGGTTAGGTTTACCTTAATACTTATTTTGTAGTTGCGGATGCTTGCAATAGGGGTTAATCATAAGTGGGATGGTTGTCCAAGTAAGGACAGCACCCAAGCACCGATCCACCCTCATATCAAATTATCAAAGTACCGAACACGAATCATATGAACGTGATGAAAACTAGCTTGACGATAATTCCCATGTGTCCTCGGGAGCGCTTTTCTTTATATAAGAGTTTGTCCAGGCTTGTCCTTTGATACAAAAAGGATTGGGATACCTTGCTGCACTTTATTTACTTTTGTTACTTGTTGCCCGTTACAAATTATCGTATCACAAAACTATCTGTTACCTATAATTTCAGTGCTTGCATAGAATACCTTGCTGAAAACCGCTTATCATTTCCTTCTACTCCTCGTTGAGTTCGACACTCTTACTTATCGAAAGGACTACGATAGATCCCCTATACTTGTGGGTCATCAACCTACGAGGAGAAACCAGTCAAGACTCTCGAGTTTGCCAGCCGAGTTACCCGTAGCAAGGTTATCATGTTTTGCAAAGTTCAGTGGAGCCACCATACCGAGGATGAAGCCACCTGGGAACAAGAGGAATACTTACGGAAAGACCACCCACTCCTATTTTCTAGCCAACCCGAATCTCGAGGATGAGATTCACCTTAAGGGGGGTAGGTTTGTAACATCCCAAATTTTCAATTTGTAATGTTATAGATAGGTCATCATATGCATATCATATTTTATTTGCATTTTGGTTTTGGATCCTAAAAATTCTAAGCAACTCAAGGACCTACGGAGAGAGTTGGGGATTTCATTTATTTTCATATTTGAATTTTCTCAAATTTTTGTTTCGGCGGAATTTTACTTTAAAAAAAACTCCTGGACCGAAATGGGCCGAAGCCTGCCGTCAAGGCCACCGCTTCCCCGCCGCTCACAGGTGCTCGAGCCGGACTCCGGCCGAAGTCCGGGATGCCCCCGCCGCCGTGGCTTGCCTCCTCCCCCAAGTCGGACCCCCTTCCCCCTTTATATGCCGCAGCCGTCGGCCCTCCTCCGCTCATCCCGAACACCGCCATCAAGGCCAACCACCGCCGCCTCGCCAAGGCCGACGCACCGCCACCGCCCGCCGCTTTCTTGCCGCTGTGCAGCCGCTTGCCGTTGTCCCTGGCGCCGCACCGTGCCGTCACCCGCCTCGCCGAGCCGCCGCCTCGCCGAACTCGCGCCACCGCCGTCGGATCCGAGCAGCCGCCATTGTTTTTTTTCGGTTTAGGTAAAAACCGATCGCTTTTTTAAACCCTAGTTTAGTTTTTCTTTTTAGATCGGTTCAGTTTTCTCGGTTTAGTTCGTTTGCGAACGTTCATTCATTCGTTTTAATGAACGAATTCACCCGTTCATCTCTGTTAGCGGACGTTCATCCGATAGATTTTTCTTTTTCTGTTTATTTTTCAGCAAGGGACCTATCCGTGATTATTATTATCGCAGATTAGCCCCTGGTCTTCAAACCCTCGCTGTTTCTAAGCCGTTTTTCCAAATCTAGTGAAACCAATGCCAAAATCTTCGCCTCGAGCCCCTCTTTCTGTTTAATCAACTTGAACAAGGTTTTGAGAATTTAAAATTTGGTTTCGAGTAGATTTGGTTTCGAAGTTCTTTTGACTGCAGTTTCAGTTCCGTAGCTCTGATTCGATTGGTTCTTTTTGCTAATCGAATCTCTTCAGTTGAACTTTCAGTTTGGATCTTCTTTATTGAGTTTTACCCGTACATCTATGCTTGAGTGCTTATGTATGCTATTGTTTGTTTGCGATAGTATTCTCGGAGTGCGAAACATGCTACTACGATTCTCTAGGGTTTGCAGATCGTCAGCAAGGCAAGTAACACGTTGATCATACCCCTTTATTACCCAGTTTTTATGCATTAGTTACAACCCTCAAACACTGCATGATTGGGTTGTGATTAACATGCGGGTATTGGGAAGTAGTTGATGAGGTAGAACCTATTGCCCTTTTATTATCAAACCCTTGGGAGTTACTTCTATGTTATGCTTATATTGCCATGCTATGCTCAGAGACGTGGATTGGGTTTGAGTGTATCCATGATGTATGTGAGATTGTTAATTAATGGTTAACTTAAGGTGGCTACTTAAATACACATCTGGGTGGATTGGTTGCGGGCACCTGGAGAATCCAGTGTTGTCCTAGGATATCCTGGAGTACCCGTGTGATCATCCTATGGTTCGCCACCCAGGCTCAAAGGAATCATAAGATTGTTCATGCTAGAAACTTCCGTGTGGGGCCACAAGCTATTATGGGCTCTAGCATAGTTTAGTATGTTGCATGACCTCTTCCAGTGGTAGGCTAGTAGATGTAGGGGATGTAGGTTGGTAATGTCTACCCAGGGTTAGAGTTAATGTTTCTGAAAGACTGTGTCTCGGTCATCCGTTTCTCAAACACCATGTAGTGCGAGAAATCCAACGGAGGAGATCGAGTCTTGTGGGGAAAAGTGCACAAACCTCTGCAGAGTGTACAAACTAATCATGGTTAGTCGTATCCCCGGTTATGGAAAACTTGAGTATCTGGTTCTTGGATTATCATGTTGATCTCATCACTCTAAATTAATTTGTTGGGTTATTAATACTGCTTAATTGGGATTGAGTTGGAAGAACCTTCTCAATGTTTTACAACTACCATGATAGTTAAACAAAACGTATTCCTTTGTTGTAGTGAAAAATTGGCTTTTCGCAAAACATTATAACCGTAGAGTCTCCACCAGCCTCATATGCATGTAGTGATAGCTTTACTTGTTCATTGCTCTACTGTGTTATCTTGCCAGCATATTCCATGTGTTGACCCGTTTCGGGCTACAACATATCATGTTGCACACTTTTCAGACGAAGAGTAAGGTGCGCTAGGTCGTTGTCATGCACTCAGCTATGCCGTTGGAGTTGATGGACTCACTTTATTTTCCAAGCCTTCCGCTGTTATCTTATTTAGATGGCCTTAAGCCATGTTTATTGTAATAAGTTATCTTTCGAGACATTCGATGTAATAAGTGTGTGATTGAACTCTCTTATAAATCCTTCAAGTACTGTATGTGTTAGCATTACCGATCCAGGGATGACACTTATACACAGAGATTTGACCGTCTGAGGTCAGATCGCTACAATTACAATGTGATGAGTCGGGTCTTCATTAAGGTGAGCAAAAAAAAAAGACTTTGCATTAGCCCCCAAGTGCCATGGTGCGTGCTGGCAGTGACATTGGACTTGCATATTTGATGTAATCTCAACTTGAATAATGTAGCCCCCAAGTGCCGGGTCGTAAGCCTGCAGCGACTCGGGACTATTCCTTCCATTGTAGAATAAATCATATCCATTTGATAAATACCTGCCATTGCGCTGAAGCGACTTTGAAAACCTTAATCATAATACTGGTTATTAATAACCATAATAAAAATCTAGCCATGTTGGCTATTAAAGATTTGAATAATATAACCTATTTTGAAAACCGAATCCTGCAATATAAACCAGTATATCTATACATATATGATGCATGCTATGATGATGTAATGATGATGCAATGTATGATGCAATATATGATGATGTATGTGTATGATGCAATGTATGATGATGTATGTGTATGATGACATAATACTTCAATGAAACTAGCTCGAGCCATCGAATATCCTCGCTTCAGAAGCCGGCTCTCACATGACCCAATCGATGTTTGAACCTAGATAAGTTCAAATATGACTATCGACAGTACACGAGGTCGGAGTAGCATCAAGCAAACGGGCAGGTTTAACCAAGTTTCAATGAAGGCGGCTTTAGCAGCCTGGATCTATCCTGACTATCTGTAAGTTGTGCTCTCACATGACAGCCGACGTTTTAACCTTAACAAGCTCAGGATCTTTGGTGCATACACCATAAAAGATTGATTGTTAAGAGTTTGGCGGGTCAATCAGGATTACCTGATGAAGAAGCAGCTGGTATACAGTTAGGATGACCCAGAAAGGTAATGTCCTCTTTGGTGAATACACCTATGTTTGAACAGATAACCTGGAAACTTTGGTGAATACACCTGGTGTTCCAAGCCAGCCAAGAGGGTAGCGACGCTATGTTCTCTTTGGTGAATACACCTATGTTTGAACAGGAAGCCCCCAAGTGACATACTTATGAGTTGTGCTCGTCGGGGACCTATGTTTGACCTGTGCTCTGCATCCAACTCTCTTTGGTTCCTATAATTTTTTCTGAGAACTCGAACTTGCGAGAGATTAATTCTTTTTGAACCGGAACCTTAAACTGGATTTGAGAGCTTCAGAGCTTTGTGGAGACAGATTTCCTTGAGCCGGATTGTGAACCGGATATTGAGAGCTTCAAAGCTTTGTGGTAGATAAATTTCCCTTGAACCGAATTTTAAACCAGATATTAAGAGTTTCAGTGCTTTGTGGGAGACAGATTTCCCTTGAACCGGATTTTGAACCGGAATCATTCTTCCTTTCCTTTTTTTAAGCTGGGAACTTGCTGACGGCCTTTAAATTTTCGCCAATCGGGCAGTAGCCTCTGGGCCGGGTTATTTTTCTTCCTTCAATGACCAGGAGTTCTTGAACTTGCTGGCAACATTTGCTGAGTCATGTCATTGTAGTCCCCAAGTCTCAAGATGACTCAAGGGGTTGTCTTGAGATTCTCCATATTTGACCGTGATATAAACCAGTAATCCGGCCAGTGGTTAATCCCAGCTGGTTGTTGATGTTAAATGAACTTCAGTGGCGGCGACTTGTGCGCATTCAATAAGCAGCTCGTGCAGACAGGTGCATCTCCAGTGTGTTGATGTAGACCAGATCGCGGGGGCGGACAGTAAAAACAACTGCGATATCATAAGTAGCATGGATGCGGGCGAGTCAGTCGTGGGCACGGACAAATGAGTCAGCCGTGGGCACAGACAGATGAGTCAGCCATGGGCACGGATAGATGAGTCAGCCGTGGCGTTTTAAGCTGGTGCGGACAGGAGAGTCGGCCGCGGCGTTGTAAGCCGGCGCGAACGCGTGAGTTAGCGGCGCCATTGTTACCAACGCCAGCGCGCGAGTCATCCTTGGCGGGTTGATGTAGATCCGAACCCAATTGCGACGGCTTGCGCGCGTGTCTATCAGCGTGGCACGAACGAATATTGATGTAAAATGATGCTAGCACACGCTTCGTATCCATGGGGTAACAACACCCTTGTCATGAATAATTACCCTGCACAAAAATATTGCAAACCAGAGTGATAGTTCTTTGATGATTTACTATGTACTGAAACGTAAATAGGGCGAATAGCACCTGATTCATTTATTCGGATGAACTTGGATGCTGATGCTGGATAATTGACCCGAGGATGATGGCATACCACTGTAGTTCACGGACGATTTTTGCAATAACATGGACAAAAACTTCTGTCGCACCATACGTACTACTCCAGTTTTTTAGGAAACCGGACCACATAGTAGTACTCCTTGTGGTGCATTGCATGTAGTGTAGCTCTGTTTTTTATGACGCGGAGCACCATCGGCCAGTCAAATCACACCCGTTGAACTAGGCCGGCCTGCTAGCTTCCCATGCAATACTAGATTCCTCCTTTCTCACTTCTCGTGCCATTGTGGGCTTAGCGCAAGTAGCACTAGATTTTGTTTATCTTGCCTCACAGCCATGAAACGAGCAGTGGGTGTGCTGTAATTAGTCTTTTGCCATGCGTTATGTGACAAAGAGGCTTTCCGGCGGAGATGGCGTCTCGTGGCCAAGGCGGCCGCTCGACGCATCTATGGCCGAAGAGGCTCGGCGATACTGGCGAAGTCAACGGCCGGGCAGGGCGGAACCAGCGCCAACCGCGGGCGGAGGTGACCCGGCAAGAGGCGGAAACGACGACTGCGGAAGGCGGCTTGGACCAGGCGCTCGGCACTCGAACAAGGAGCAGTAACAGTGAGACGCGCATGCGAGCAACAGCTTGGGCGTCTCGACGCAGCAGCACAGTCGTGGAGCAATGCCGAGGTACGGGCCGACGCGCAGAGGCCATGGCGGTTTAGTAGAAGAGGCGAGGCGATTTGACGACGGCGGCGGCTTGAGAGGCCGTGAGGGCGAGCCGGCAAAGCAAAAGAAAGGCCATAGCGGTTGAAGGCCGGCGGCTCAATGGTGCGACAACTCAGGGGCTCACAGCAACTCGGCGGCTCACAGCGGTGGGTGGCCCGGTGTGATGCTAGTGCGAAGCAGCAACCGCAGAGGTAGTTGGGTCGGCTCTTGTAGCAGAGATGAAAACGAGGCGGGTGCTGTGGAAGCGAAGCGGTGGACCCACGAGGTAGACCTTTACGGTAGAGCAGCGGATTGAGCCAAGCACGGCGGCCAGCTTCGAAGCATATACCGCGGCGGCGACTCAAGGGCGCGACGGAAGCGACCAAGGCCAGCGCATGTACAACAGATGCGAGCGACGAGGCAGGGGCGCGAGGCCCGACACCATCTTGGACGGGAGTGATACGTCTCCAACGTATCTATAATTTTTGATTGCTCCATGCTATATTATCTACTGTTTTAGTTAATATTGGGCTTTATTTTCCACTTTTATATTACTTCTGGGACTAACCTATTAACCAGAGGCCCAGCCCAGATTTGTTGTTTTATGCCTATTCTAGTATTTCGAGGAAAATGAATATCAAACGGAGTCAGAACAGAACGCAGAAACAGAAGATAGATCGGGAGTTTCGCCGCCGCAAGCCTATGTAGCCACCAAACACCTCTCGGGAGCCCGTTCGGCACCCTGCCGGAGGGGGAACCCATCACCGGTGGCCATCTTCATCATCCGGGCGCTATCCATGACGAGGAGGGAGTAGTTCACCCTCGGGGCTGAGGGTATGTACCAGTAGCTATGTGTTTGATCTCTCTCTCTCTCGTGTTCCCTCTATGGCACGATCTTGATGTATCCCGAGCTTTGCTATTGTAGTTGGATCTTATGATGTTTCTCCCCTCTACTCTCTTGTGATGAATTGAGTTTCCCCTTTGAAGTTATCTTATCGGATTGAGTCTTTTATGAGAACACTTGATGTATGTCTTGCCGTGTTTATGTGTGGTGACAATGGGATATCATGTGCCACTTGATGTATGTTTTGGTGACCAACTTGCGGGTTCCGCCCATGAACCTATGCATAGGGGTTGGCACACGTTCTTGACTCTCCGGTAGAAACTTTGGGGCACTCTTTGAAGTACTTTGTGTTGGTTGGATGAATCTAAGATTGTATGATGCATATCGTATAATCATGCCCACGGATACTTGAGGTGATAATGGAGTATCTAGGTGACATTAGGGTTTTGGTTGATTTGTGTCTTAAGGTGTTATTCTAGTACGAACTCTTTTATAGATTGATCCGAAAGAATAACTTTGAGGTGGTTTCGTACCCTACCATAATCTCTACGTTTGTTCTTCGCTATTAGTGGCTTCGGAGAGACTCTTTGTTGCATGTTGAGGGATTGTTATATGATCTATCTATGTTATTATTGTTGAGAGAACTTGCACTAGTGAAAGTATGAACCCTAGGCCTTGTTTCCTATCATTGCAATACCGTTTACGCTCACTTTTATCATTAGTTACCTTGCTGTTTTTATATTTTCAGATTACAAAAACCTATATCTACCATCCATATTGCACTTGTATCACCATCTCTTCAGAACTAGTGCACCTATACAATTTACCATTGTATTGGGTGTGTTGGGGACACAAGAGACTCTTTGTTATTTGGTTGCAGGGTTGTTTGAGAGAGACCATCTTCATCCTACGGCTCCCACGGATTGATAAACCTTAGGTCATCCACTTGAGGGAAATTTGCTACTGTCCTACAAACCTGTGCACTTGCAGGCCCAACAACGTCTACAAGAAGAAGGTTGTGTAGTAGACATCAAGCTCTTTTCTGGCGCCGTTGCCGGGGAGGCTAGGTAAGTGAAGGTATATCTTTAGATCTTGCAATCAAATCTTTTTGTTTCTTGCTTAGCACTAGTTAGTTTATAAAAGAAAACTACAAAAAAATGGAATTGAGTTTGTCTCATACGCTTCACCTTTTTAATATCTTTCGTGAGTATGATGGAAAGGAAAATTGTGCCAAAGTGTTAGAAGAAGAATGCATTAAATTGTTTGGCACTAAATCTTTGAATGATGAGCATGATTGCAATGTTGTTAGTACGAATTCTTTGAATATCCATGATGCTAATGATATGCAAAGCCACAAGCTTGGGGAAGCTATGTTTGATGAATATGATATTTTTAGTCCCCCAAGCTTTGATGAGCAAATTTATTATGATGAAAGCATGCCTACTATCTATGATGATTATTGTGATGACACGTATGCTTTAAAGAATAATGATAACCATGAAACTTGTCATCTTGATCTTAATTCTCAATCACATGATAGTTATTTTGTTGATTTTGCTCCCACTATTATTCATGAGAAGAATTTTGCTTATGTGGGGAGTAAGAAAAATTCTATGCTTGTGGATCATGAAAAGAATGCTTTAGGTGCTGGTTATATTGTTGAATTCATTCATGATGCTACTGAAAATTATTATGAGGGGTGAATATATGCTTGTAGGAATTGCAATAATGTCAAGTTTCCTCTCTATGTGCTTAAAGTTTTGAAGTTATGCTTGTTTTACCTTCCTATGGAAGTTGATTATTGTTCCCATAAGTTGTTTGCTCACAAAATCCCTATGCATAGGAAGTGGGTTAGACTTAAATGTTCTAGTCATATTCTTCATGATGCTCTCTTTATGTTTCAATTCTTATCTTTTATGTGAGCATCATTGAAATCATCATGCCTAGCTAGGGGCGTTAAACGATAGCGATTGTTGGGAGGCAACCCAATTTTATTTTAGTTTCTTACTTTTTGGTTATGTTTAGTAATAAATAATCCATCTAGCTTCTGTTTAGATGTGGTTTTATGTTTTAATTAGTGTTTGTGCCAAGTAGAACCTTTGGGAAGACTTGGGTGAAGTCTTTATGATCATGCTGTAAAAAACAGAAACTTTAGAGCTCACGAGATTAGCTATAAATTTTTACTGGAAGGTGCTATTTAGTTGATTCTTTTTGCAGATGATTACTAGACAAATTACTCAGGCCCACCAATTTATTTTGATGACTCTATGGCTATCCAGAAATTCGCGTTAGTTACAGATTACTACAGACTGTTCTGTTTTTGATAGATTCTGTTTTTCATGTGTTGTTTGCTTATTTTGATGACTCTATGGCTAGTAAAATAGTTTACAAATCATAGAGAAGTTGGAATACAGTAGGTTTAACACCAATATAAATAAAGAATGAGTTCATTACAATACCTTGAAGTGGTGTTTTGTTTTCTTTCGCTAACGGAGCTCACGAGTTTTCTGTTAAGTTTTGTGTTGTGAAGTTTTCAAGGGGTAAAGATTCGATGGGCTATGGAATAAAGAGTGGAAAGAGCCTAAGCTTGGGGATGAACAAGGCACCCCAAGGTAATATTCAAGGACAAACAAGAGCCTAAGCTTGGGGATGCCCCGGAAGGCATCCCCTCTTTCGTCTTCGTTCATCGGTAACTTTACTTGGAGCTATATTTTTATTCACCACATGATATGTGTTTTGCTTGGAGCGTCATTTTATCTTGTTAGTATTTGCTTTATTTTAGTTAGAATAATGTTTTTCATCTTTAGTTCCAATAAAAATGTCAAGGATAGCCTTTGCCATGCTTATTTTGCTAGTATACATGTTGCTGTTTGAAAACAGAAAGTTTACCGCTGTTGCAAAAATTCTACAGAAAATTCGGAGAGTGGTATAATGTTGAATATTTTTTTATATTGAGCTCTGATAAATTTATTGCAGTGGGAATTTTAGTTCATAATTTTTGGAGTAAGGGAAGTATTGATACTCTTGCATTCTTTACAGACTGTACTGTTTTGGCAGATTGCTGTTATGTTTGCATTATTTGCATATGTTTGCTTGTTTAATGATTCTATTTAAGGATAGGAGTATTAAATATGCAGAGGCATTTAGTATGCAATGTTGAATAATAATTTTAGTGATTTGTTACAGTAGAAAATGATAAGGTTTTGCGTTGGTTTATACTAACCTATCTCACGAGTTCTTGTTGAGTTTGTCGTGAATGAAGCTTTTGATAAAAAGAGAAACCATGATATGAGAGGAATTAAGGAGACACAAAGTTCAAGCTTGGGGATGCCAAAGGCAACCCAAGATAATATTTCAAGAAGTCTCAAGCATCTAAGCTTGGGGATGCCCCGGTAGGCATCCCACCTTTCTTCTTCAACAACTATCTGTTAGTATCGGTTGAGCCTAAGTTTTTGCTTCTTCACATGAGTTGTGCTATCCTTGCAATGTAGTTTTATTTAGCTTTGCTTGCTGTTTGAATAAAGTATCAAGATCTGAAATTATTAAATGGGAGAGTCTTCACATAGTTGCATAATTATTCGACTACTCATTGATCTTCACTCATATCATTTGGAGTAGTTTGTTGTTTCCTCTAGTGCTTCACTTATATCTTTTAGAGCATGGTGGTAGTTTTATTTTGAATAAATAGATGATCTCTCATGATTCACTTAGATTATTTTGAGAGTATTAAATATCATGGTAATGTGCTTAATTCTAATATGCTAAGCATACAAGATTTGTAAGGATTCTTATGAGTGTGTTGAATATTAAGAGAAGTTTGATACTTGATAATTATTTTGAGATATGGAGGTAGTGATATTAAAGTCATGCTAGTTGGGTGATTATGAATTTAAAGAATGCTTGCGTTGAAGTTAGCAAATCCCGTAGCATGCACTTATGGTTAAAGTTGTGTAACAAATTTGAAACATGAAGTGTACCTGGCTTGTGCATCCTTATGACTGGCGGTCGGGGACGAGCGATGGTCTTTTCCTACCAATCTATCCCCCTAGGAGCATGCGCATAGTACTTGGTTTTTGATGACTTATAAATTTTTGCAATAAGTATATGAGTTCTTTTGACTAATGTTGAGTCCATGGATTATACACACTTTTACCTTTCCGCCATTGCTAGCCTCTTGATGCACTGCATTGCCCTTTCTCACCTTGGGAGTTGGTGCAAACTTCGCCAGTGCATCCAAAACCCATGATACGATACGCTCTATCACACATAAACCTCCCTATATCTTCCTCAAAACAGCCACCATACCTACCTATTTATGGCATTTCCATAGCCATTCCGAGATATATTGCCATGCAACTTTCCACCGTTCCGTTCATCATCATGACATACATTACTTTTGTCATATTGCCATTGCATGATCATGTAGTTGACATCGTATTTGTGGCAAAGCCACCATGCATTATTTTTCATACATGTCACTCTTGATTCATCGCACCATCCCGGTACACCGCCGGAGGCATTCATATAGAGTCATATCTTGTTCTAGTTTCGAGTTGTAATCCTTATGTTGTAATCAATTGAAGTGTGATGATCATCATTATTAGAGCATTGACCAAAAAAAAAGAGAAAAGCCCAAAAAAATAAAAAAATAAAAATAAAAAGGGCAATGCTACTATCTCTTTTTCCACACTTGTGCTTCAAAGTAGAACCTTGTTCTTCATGTAGTGAGTCTCATATATTGTTCTTCAAAGTAGCACCTTGATCTTCATGTAGTGAGTCTCATAAGTTGTCTTTTTATACTAGTGGGAATTTTTCATTATAGAACTTGGCTTGTATATTCCTACGATGGGCTTCCTCAAATGCCCTAGGTCTTCGTGAGCAAGCAAGTTGGATGCACACCCACTAGTTTTCTTTTGTTGAGCATTTATTTATAGCTCTAGTGCATCCGTTGCATGGCAATCCCTACTCCTCATGTTGACATCAATTGATGGGCATCTCCATAGCCCGTTGATTATCCTCGTCAATGTGAGACTTTCTCCTTTTTGTCTTCTCCACACAATCCCCATCATTATATTCTATTCCACCCATAGTGCTATATCCATGGCTCACGCTCATGTATTGCGTGAAGGTTTAAAAAGTTTGAGATTATTTAAGTACGAAACAATTGCTTGTCTTGTCATCGGGGGTATAGAAGTTGGGAACATCTTTTTGTGACGAAAATGAAGCATAGCCTAACTATATGATTTTTTAGGGATGAACTTTCTTTTGCCATGTTTTTTTGAGAAGACATGATTACTTTGATTAGTATGCTTGAAGTGTTACTATTTATTTTATCAATATGAACTTTTATTTTGTATTCATTGAGGATCTGAATATTCATATCACAAGTAAGAAGAATTACATTGAAATTATGCCAACTAGCATTCCACATCAAAAATTATCTTTTTATCATTTACCTACTCGAGGACGAGCAGGAATTAAGCTTGGGGATGCATGATACGTCTCCAACGTATCTATAATTTTTGATTGCTCCATGCTATATTATCTACTTTTTAGGCAATACTGGGCTTTTATTTTCCACTTTTATATCATTTTTGGGACTAACCTATTAACCGGAGGCCCAGCCCAGATTTGTTGTTTTATGCCTATTTCAGTATTTCGAGGAAAAGGAATATCAAACGGAGTCAGAACAGAACACAGAAAAAGAATATAGATCGGGAGTTCCGCCGCCGCAAGCCTCTGTAGCCACCAAACACCTCTCGGGAGCCCATTCCGGCACCCTGCCGGAGGGGGAACCCATCACCGGTGGCCATCTTCATCATCCCAGCGCTAGCCATGACGAGGAGGGAGTAGTTCACCCTCGGGGCTGAGGGTATGTACCAGTAGCTATGTGTTTGATCTCTCTCTCTCTCTCTCTCTCTCTCTCTCTCTCTCTCTCTCTCTCTCTCGTGTTCTCTCTCATGTTCCCTCTATGGCACGATCTTGATGTATCCCGAGCTTTGCTATTGTAGTTGGATCGTATGATGTTTCTCCCCCTCTACTCTCTTGTGATGAATTGAGTTTCCCCTTTGAAGTTATCTTATCGGATTGAGTCTTTTATGAGAACACTTGATGTATGTCTTGCCGTGTTTATCTGTGGTGACAATGGGATATCATGTGCCACTTGATGTATGTTTTGGTGACCAACTTGTGGGTTCCGCCCATGAACCTATGCATAGGGGTTGGCACACATTCTTAACTCTCTGGTAGAAACTTTGGGGCACTCTTTGAAGTACTTTATGTTGGTCGGATGAATCTGAGATTGTGTGATGCATATCGTATAATCATGCCCACAGATACTTGAGGTGACAATGGAGTATCTAGGTGACATTAGGGTTTTGGTTGATTTGTGTCTTAAGGTATTATTCTAGTACGAACTCTTTTATAGATTGATCCGAAAGAATAACTTTGAGGTGGTTTTGTACCCTACCATAATCTCTACGTTTGTTCTTCGCTATTAGTGGCTTCGGAGTGACTCTTTGTTGCATGTTGAGGGATTGTTATATGATCTATCTATGTTATTATTGTTGAGAGAACTTGCACTAGTGAAAGTATGAACCCTAGGCCTTGTTTCCTATCATTGCAATACCATTTACGCTCACTTTTATCATTAGTTACCTTGCTGTTTTTATATTTTCAGATTACAAGAACCTATATCTACCATCCATATTGCACTTGTATCACCATCTCTTCGCCGAACTAGTGCACCTATACAATTTATCATTGTATTGGGTGTGTTGGGGACACAAGAGACTCTTTGTTATTTGGTTGCAGGGTTGTTTGAGAGAGACCATCTTCATCCCTCGCCTCCCACGGATTGATAAACCTTAGGTCATCCACTTGAGGGAAATTTGCTACTGTCCTACAAACCTGTGCACTTGCAGGCCCAACAACGTCTACAAGAAGAAGGTTGTGTAGTAGACATCAGGGAGGCGACTTTGCGGAGGCGGTTCAGGAGCGGCGGACTCGACGGCGGCTCGGAGCGGCTGGTGGAACCGAGCCAGAGACGGAGCGAGGCCGGCCATGGGTCCATGTAGGTTTCGTTCGAAGTAATCTTTTTACTAACCCACGTACTACCTTTGGTAGTTGATGGCTGGGTTGTGTTGGGGAACGTAGCAGAAATTCAAAATTTTCCTACGTGTCACCAAGATCTATCTATGGAGAAACCAGCAATGAGGGGAAGGAGAGTGCATCTACATACCCTTGTAGATCACTAAGCGGAAGCGTTCAAGAGAACGGGGTTGAAGGAGTCGTACTCGTCGTGATCCAAATCATCGGAGATCCTAGTGCCGAACGGACGGCAGCTCCGCGTTCAACACACGTACAGCCCGGTGACGTCTCCCACGCCTTGATCCAGCAAGGAGAGAGGGAGAGGTTGAGGAAGACTCCGTCCAGCAGCAACTGGCAGGCGTGGTGGTGGTGGAGGAGCGTGGCAATCCTGCAGGGCTTCGCCAAGCACCGCGGGAGAGGAGAAGGGGGAGAGGTAGGGCTGCGCCAAGAGGGAGAAGTTCTCATGTGTATGGCAGCCCCAAAACCTCAAGTATATATAGGGGCAAAGGGGAGGGGAGGCGCCCTAGGGTTTCCCCTAGGGGGGGCGGCGGCCAGGGCAGATGGGATCTCCCCTTTGGGTGACTTGGCCCCCAAGCCAGGAGGTGGGGACCCTAGATGGGGCGCCCCAAACCCCCTGGTCACGTGGGAATAGGTGAGGGGGGCGCACAGCCCCTTAGTGGGCTGGTTTTCCCCCTTCCCTTGGCCCATGAAGCCCCCCAACACTTGACGGGGCTCCCGAAACACCTTTCGGTCATGCTGGTCATCACCCGGTACCTCCGGAACACTTCCGGACTCAAAAACCCTTCGTCCAATATATCAATCTTTACCTCCGGACCATTCCGGAACTCCTCGTGATGTCCGGGATCTCATCCGGGACTCCGAACAACATTCGGTAACCACGTATATCTATTCCCTATAACCCTAGCGTCACCGAACCTTAAGTGTGTAGACCCTACGGGTTCGGGAGACATGTAGACATGACCGAGACGTTCTCCGGTCAATAACCAACAGTGGGATCTGGATACCCATGTTGGCTCCCACATGTTCCACGATGATCTCATCGGATGAACCACGATGTCAAGGACTCAATCGATCCCGTATACAATTCCCTTTGTCTAGCGGTATTGCACTTGCCCGAGATTCGATCGTCGGTATCCCGATACCTTGTTCAATCTCGTTACGGCAAGTCTCTTTACTCGTTCCGTAACACATCATCCCGTGATCAACCCCTTGGTCACATTATGCACATTATGATGATGTCCTACCGAGTGGGCCAGAGATACCTCTCCGTTTACACGGAGTGACAAATCCAGTCTCGATTTGTGCCAACCCAATGTACACTTTCGGAGATACCGTAGTGCACCTTTATAGCCACCCAGTTACGTTGTGACGCTTGGTACACCCAAAGCATTCCCTACGGTATCCGGAGTTGCACAATCTCATGGTCTAAGGAAATGATACTTGACATTTTAGAAAAGCTTTAGCATACGAACTACACGATCTGTGCTAGGCTTAGGATTGGGTCTTGTCCATCACATCATTCTCCTAATGATGTAATCCCGTTATCAACGACATCCAATGTCCATGGTCAGGAAACCGTAACCATCTATTGATCAACGAGACAGTCAACTAGAGGTTTACTAGGGACATGGTGTTGTCTATGTGCCCACACATGTATCTGAGTTTCCTTTCAATACAATTATAGCATGGATAATAAACGATTATCATGAACAAGGAAATATAATAATAACTAATTTATTATTGCCTCTAGGGCATATTTCCAACAGTCTCCCACTTGCACTAGAGTCAATAATCTAGTTCACTTCGCCATGTGATCAACACTGATAGGTCACATCGCCATGTGACCAACATCCAAAGAATCTACTAGTGTCTTAAACTAGTTCACATCACCATGTGATTAAGTCTCAATGAGTTCTAGGGTTTGATCATGTTTTGCTTGTAAGAGAAGTTTTAGTCAACGGGTCTGCAGTATTCAGATCCGTATGTACTTCGCAATTCTCTATGTCATATTGTAAATGCTGCTTCCACGTTCCACTTGAAGCTATTCCAAATGGTTGCTCCACTATACGTATCCGGTTTGCTACTCAGAGTCATTCGGATAGGTGTTAAAGCTTGCATCGACGTAACCCTTTACGCCGAACTCTTTATCACCTCCATAATCAAGAAATATTTCCTTATTCTTCTAAGGATAATTTTTTTGACCGCTGTCCAATGATCCATTCCTGGATCATTCTTGTAC
This sequence comes from Aegilops bicornis, assembly GCA_021605145.1. Classification (NCBI taxonomy): domain Eukaryota; kingdom Viridiplantae; phylum Streptophyta; class Magnoliopsida; order Poales; family Poaceae; genus Aegilops; species Aegilops bicornis. Next base: position 191,589,572 of record CM038670.1, read on the forward strand.
CCCTTGACTGACTCATGGCAAGGCATACTTCCGGTGCGGCACACTGCATAGCATACTATAGAGCCTACGTCTGAAGCGTAGGGGACGGCCTTCGTCCTTTGTCTCTCTTCTGCCGTGGTCGAGCTTTTAACTCTTAACTTCATACCTTACAACTCAGGCAAGAACTCCTTCTTTGGAGATCCATCTTGAACACCTTCAAGATCATGTCAAGGTATGTGCTCATTTGAAAGTATTATTAAGCATTTTGATCTATCTTATAGATCTTGATGCTTATTGTTCAAGTAGCCTAATCCAGGTTTCCTATTGAAAATCATCTTTCAAATAACCCTATATGCTTTCCAGAAATTCCACATCATTTCTGATCATTAATATGTCAACAACATATACTCATCAGAAATTCTATAGTGCTCCCACTCACTTCTTTGGAAATACAAGTTTCTCATAAACTTTGTATAAACCCAAAATCTTTGATCATCCTATCAAAGTGCATATTCCAACTCCGAGATGCTTACTCCGGTCCTTAGAAGGATCATTGGAGCTAGCATACCTTTTAGCATCCTTAGGATCGACAAAAATTTTCTCGATTGTATCACATACAACCTTTCCTTACGTAAACCGGTAAGGAAACTCGTCTTGACATCCATCTGCCAGATTTCATAAATGCAGCTAATGCTAACATGATTCCGACGGACTTAAGCATCGCTACGGATGAGAAAATCTCATCGTAGTCAACTCCTTGAACTTGTGAAAAACTCTTCGCCACAAGTCGAGCTTCATAGACGGTGACATTACCGTCCACGTCCGTCTTCTTCTTAAAGATCCATTTATTTCAATGGCTTGCCGATCATCGGGCAAGTCCACCAAAGTCCATGCTTTGTTATGATACATGGATCCTATCTCGGATTTTATGGCTTCTAACCATTTGTCGGAATTTTGGCCCACCATCGCTTCTCCATAGCTCGTAGGTTCATTGTTGTCTAGCAACATGACCTTCAAGACAGGATCACCGCATTCACTCAAGCAAGACGCATCCTTGTCACCCTCTGAGGTACGGTAGTGACTTGATCCAAAACTTCATGATCACTATCATAAGCTTCGACTTCAATTGGTGTAGGTGCCACAGAACAACTTCCTGTGCCCTTGCTACACACTTGTTGAAGTGACGGTTCAATAACCTCATCAAGTCTCCACCATCCTCCCACTCAACTTTCCGAGACAAACTTTTCCTCGAGAAAGGACCCGATTCAAGAAACAATCCCTATTGCTTTCGGATCTGAATTATCTGAATTAGGAGGTATACCCAACTGTTTTGGGTGTCCTATGAAGATGCATTTTATCCGCTTTGGGTTCGAGCTTATCAACCTGAAACTTTTTCACATAAGCGTTGCAGCCCCAAACTTTCAAGAAACGACAACTTAGGTTTCTCCAAACGGTGTCGTCTCAACGGAATTACGTGGTGCCCCATTAAAGTGATTGCGGTTGTCTCTAATGCCTAACCCATGAACGATAGTGGTAATTCGATAAGAGATATCATGGTACGCACCATATCCAATAGAGTGCAACTATGATGTTCGGACACACCATCACACTATGGTGTTCCAAGGTATTAATTGTGAAACAATTTGCACAATGTCTTAATTGTGTGCAAAAACTCGTAACTCAGATATTCATCTCTATGATCATATCAAAGACATTCTATCCTCTTGTCACGAAGATCTTAAACTTCACTCTGAAATTACTTGAACCATTCAATAATTCAGACTTGTGTTTCATCAAGTAAATATACTCAACATCTACTCGAATCATCTGTGAAGTAAGAACATAACGATATTCATCAGATGCCTCGGCACTCATTGGACTGCACAAATCAAAATGTGTTACTTCCAACAAGTTGCTATCTAGTTCCATCTTCTTTGAAACCGAGGCTTTTCAGTCATCTTGTCCATGTGGTATGATTTGCATATCTCAAGTGATTCAAAATCAAGTGAGTCTAAACGATCCATCTGCATGGAGTTTCTTCATGCGTATGCACCAATAGACATGGTTCACATGTCTCAAATTTTTCAAAAATGAGTGAGTCCAAAGATCCATCAACATGGAGCTTCTTCATGCGTTTTATACCAATATGACATACATGGCAGTGCCACAAGTAAGTGGTACTATCATTACTATCTTATATCTTTTGGCATGAAAATGTGTATCACTACGATCGAGATTCAATAAACCATTCCTTTAGGTGCAAGACCATTGAAGGTATTATTCAAATAAATAGAGTAACCATTATTCTCTTTAAATGAATAACCGTATTGCGATAGACATAATCCAATCATGTCTATGCAAACACACAATGACAATTATTCAGGTTTAATACTAATCTTGATGGCAGAGGGAGCGTGCGATGTTTGATCACATCAAACTTGGAAACACTTCCAACACATATCGTCAGCTCACCTTTAGCTAGTCTCCGTTTATTCCGTAGCTTTTATTTCGAGTTACTAACACTTAGAAACCGAACCGGTATCTAATACCCTGGTGCTACTAGGAGTACTAGTAAAGTACACATTAACATAATGTATATCCAATATACTTCTATAGACCTTGCCGCCTTCTTATCTACCAAGTATCTAGGGTAATTCTGCTCCGATGGCTGTTCCCCTTATTACGTAAGCACTTAGTCTCGGGTTTGGGTTCAACCTTGGGTTTCTTCAATCGAGCAACAACTGATTTGCCGTTTCAAGAAGTGTCCCTTCTTGCCCTTGCCCTTCTTGAAACTTGTGGTTTCACCAACCATCAACAATTGATGCTCCTTCTTGATTTCTACTTTTGTGGTGTCAAACATCGTGAATACCTCAAGGATCATCATATCTATCCCTGACATGTTATAGTTCATCACGAAGCTCTAGCAGCTTGGTGGCAATGACTTTGGAGAAACATCACTATCTCATCTGGAAGATCAACTCCCACTCGATTCAAGTGATTGTTGCACTCAGATAATCTGAGCACAAGCTCAACGATTGAGCTTTTCTCCCTTAGTTTGCAGGCTAAGAAAATCGTCGGAGGTCTTATACCTCTTGACGTGGGCACGAGCCTGAAATCCCAATTTCAGCCCTCGAAACATCTCATATGTTCCGCGACGTTTCAAAAACGTGTTTGGTGCCTCAACTCTAAACCGTTTAACTGAACTATCACGTAGTTATCAAAACGTGTATGTCCGATGTTCGTAACATCCACAAACGACATTTGGGGTTCAGCACACCGAGCGGTGCAGTAAGGACATAAGCTTTCTACTGTCCGCATAATCGCCATCACAACTTTCAACTATATTTTTCTAGGAACATATCTAAACAAGTGGAACTAAAGCGCGAGCCATTTACATAATTTGCAAAGATCTTTTGACTATGTTCAGATAATTAAGTTCATCTCATGAACTCCCACTCGAATAGACATCCCTCTAGTCATCTAAGTGATTACATGATCCAAGTCAACTAGGCCGTGTCCGATCATCACGTGAGACGGACTAGTCATCATCGGTGAACATCTTCATGTTGATCGTATCTACTATACGACTCATGCTCGACCTTTCGGTCTCTTGTGTTCCGAGGCCATGTCCGTACATGCTAGGCTCGTCAAGTTAACCTAAGTGTTCTGCGTGTGTAAATCGGGCTTACACCCGTTGTATGTGAACGTAAGAATCTATCACAAACGATCATCACGTGGTGCTTGAAGCAAACGAAATTTCGCGAACGGTGCACGCTTAGGGGAACACCTTCTTGAAATTTTAATGAGCGATCATCTTATTTACTACCGTCGTTCTAAGCAAATAAGATGCATAAACATGATAAACATCACATGCAATCAAATAGTGACATGATATGGCCAATATCATTTTGCTCCTTTTGATGTCCATCTTCGGGCTCCATGATCATCATCGTCACCGGCATGACACCATGATCTCCATCATCATGATCTCCATCATCGTGTCTTCATGAAGTTGTCTCGCCAACTATTACTTCTACTACTATGGCTACCGTTAGCAATAAAGTAAAGTAATTACATGGCGTTGTTCAATGACACGCAGGTCATACAATAAATAAAGACAACTCCTATGGCTCCTGCCGGTTGTCATACTCATCGACATGCAAGTCGTGAATCCTATTACAAGAACATGATCAATCTCATACATCACATATCATTCATCACATTCTTCTTGGCCATATCACATCACAAAGCATACCTGCAAAAACAAGTTAGACGTCCTCTAATTGTTGTTTGCATGTTTTACGTGGCTGCTATGGGTTTCTAGCAAGAACGTTTCTTACCTACGCAAAACCACAACGTGATATGCCAATTGCTATTTACCCTTCATAAGGACCCTTTTCATCGAATCCGTTCCGACTAAAGTGGGAGGCGGCACCCGCTAGCCACCTTATGCACCAAGTGCATGTCGATTCGGTGGAACCTGTCTCACGTGGAAGAGTACGTGTAAGGTCGGTCCGGCCGCTTCATCCCACAATACCGTCGGAACAAGATTGGACTAGTAACGGTAAGCATATTGAACAAAATCAACGCCCACAACTACTTTGTGTTCTACTCGTGCAAGGAATCTACGCAATAGACCTGGCTCTGATGCCACTGTTGGGGAACGTAGCAGAAATTCAAAATTTTCCTACGTGTCACCAAGATCTATCTATGGAGAAACCAGCAACGAGGGGAAGGAGAGTGCATCTACATACCCTTGTAGATCACTAAGCGGAAGCGTTCAAGAGAACGGGGTTGAAGGAGTCAGATCGTCGTGATCCAAATCACCGGAGATCCTAGTGCCGAGCGGACGGCACCTCCGCTGTTCAACACACGTACAGCCGGTGGCGTCTCCCACGCCTTGATCCAGCAAGGAGAGAGGGAGAGGTTAAGGAAGACTCATCCAGCAGCAGACAACGGCTTGGTGGTGGTGGAGGAGCGTGGCAATCCTGCAGGGCTTCGCCAAGCACCGCGGGAGAGGAGAAGGGAGAGAGGTAGGGCTGCGCCAAGAGGGAGAAGTTCTCATGTGTATGGCAGCCCCAAAACCTCAAGTATATATAGGGGCAAAGGGGAGGGGAGGCGCCCTAGGGTTTCCCCTAGGGGGGGCGGCGGCCAGGGCAGATGGGATCTCCCCTTTGCGTGACTTGGCCCCCAAGCCAGGAGGTGGGAACCCTAGATGGGGCGCCCCAAACCCCCTGGTCACGTGGGAATAGGTGAGGGGGCGACAGCCCCTTAGTGGGCTGGTTTGCCCCTTCCCTTGGCCCATGAAGCCCCCAACACTTGCCGGGCTCCCGAAACACCTTTCGGTCATGCTTTGGTCATCACCCGGTACCTCCGGAACACTTCCGGACTCAAAAACCCTTCGTCCAATATATCAATCTTTACCTCCGGACCATTCCGGAACTCCTCGTGACGTCCGGGATCTCATCCGGGACTCTGAACAACATTCGGTAACCATGTATATCTATTCCCTATAACCCTAGCGTCACCGAACCTTAAGTGTGTAGACCCTACGGGTTCGGGAGACATGCAGACATGACCGAGACGTTCTCCGGTCAATAAACAACAGCGGGATCTGGATACCCATGTTGGCTCCCACATGTTCCACGATGATCTCATCGGATGAACCACGATGTCAAGGACTCAATCGATCCCGTATACAATTCCCTTTGTCTAAGCGGTATTGCACTTGCCCGAGATTCGATCGTCGGTATCCCGATACCTTGTTCAATCTCGTTACCGGCAAGTCTCTTTACTCGTTCCGTAACACATCATCCCGTGATCAACCCCTTGGTCACATTGTGCACATTATGATGATGTCCTACCGAGTGGGCCCAGAGATACCTCTCCGTTTACACGGAGTGACAAATACCAGTCTCGATTCGTGCCAACCCAAAAGACACTTTCGGAGATACCTGTAGTGCACCTTTATAGCCACCCGCCACGTTGTGGCGCTTGGTACACCCAAAGCATTCCTACGGTATCCGGAGTTGCACAATCTCATGGTCTAAGGAAATGATACTTGACATTTTAGAAAAGCTTTAGCATACGAACTACACGATCTGTGCTAGGCTTAGGATTGGGTCTTGTCCATCACATCATTCTCCTAATGATGTGATCCCGTTATCAACGACATCCAATGTCCATGGTCAGGAAACCGTAACCATCTATTGATCAACGAGCCAGTCAACTAGAGGCTTACTAGGGACATGGTGTTGTCTATGTGCCCACACATGTATCTGAGTTTCCTTTCAATACAATTATAGCATGGATAATAAACGATTATCATGAACAAGGAAATATAATAATAACTAATTTATTATTGCCTCTAGGGAATATTTCCAACAAGTTGCTCCGGTGAGTCTTCTCAGTACTTCAAACAAAAAGAACTCTAGCAATTTCACAGGGCGGGTGATCTGTGCCTTGGTAGATCACAGATCGGCGGCCGCACACATAGTCGTGGCCCTTTTTTCCCAATCTTTCTTTCGCCTTTGCTGATGTTGTGAACGTGGTAGGCATCTCCATCCGGAGAACCGACGAATTAAACAAACCGATTGAATTGGAAATTCCCAGTCCGTCTCAACGCAACCTCGATTGCGAAAACTCTTGTTGCGGACTCGGCGGATTACCAAGGTGTGTGCGGCGGCCGTACCATACGTAACCCTAAAATCTCTGTCTGTCTTGCACGCGCTGTTCCGACTGCTCATTGACGACATAGATCCTTCCACCTAGACTCTTCTTCATCCAGTATATTACGAGCTTCTCGATCCCTTGCAAAAATCCCTTCAAGAACTCAACACCACCATGCGCGAGCCCCACGGTGGGCGTCAACTGTCGTGGAATTGTCACAGCAGATGTCCTAGGGTGAGGACTTAGTTGTGAGGCCAACGCATCTATGTAGTAGCTTGAGAGGGGTTGATCGGAATCGAGAGACGCAACACAAGAAAGGGTTTAGACAGCTTCAGGCCCCGAGAAACATCATCCGGTAATAACCCTACATGCTGTTTGTGGCTAGGTCTCACTATGATCCTCATGGAGTTGCCGCATAAGCCGGCTCTCCTTATTGTGTCTAACCTTAGAGATTATTTCCTGTCCCTCTTGGGGTGCCCTGCCCCTCCTTATATATGTTGAAGGGGCGGGTTACATGAGAAGTCCTAGTAGGATTAGGCCTCTTCTATTACAAGTAGAATCCTAGTCTTGCTTCCCTTGTAAGGGAATTATTCCCTATGTCTTCCTTCTTAAGCCGGCCCACCAGAACATAAGCCGGCCTTCCCACGAGTCGGCTTCTGGGCCATTGAGTGTCATCGTCCGTCTGACCCGCCAGCCGGGTTACTAATAAGTTGCCGAGGATCGGGCGGGTCTCCAGTGAGTCACCAAATGTGAGTTGGGTCTCTGGTGAGCCACCAAGTCCGGCCGGATCGTATTTCTGGCCGGTCATATTGCGGGGTATATCCTCGACAGGGATATACCCCGCGGTGTCACCCAGCCGAACTTGGCGACCCGCCCGGACCTGGCGACTCATGGGTAACTCACCCGAGCTTTGCAACTCATTAGTGACCCGGCGGACGGGTCAGATGGACGACAAGACCCAATGTCCCATAAGGTGGCTCATGGGAAGGCCGACTCACATTATGGTGGGTCGGCTTGATAAGGAAGGCAAAAGGAATAATTCCCTTACAAGGGAAGCAAGGCTAGGATTCCACTTGTAATAAAATAGTCCTAATCCTACTAGGACTCCACATGTAACCCGCCCCTTCAACTTATATATGGAGGGGCAAGGCACCAAAATAGGGACAGGTTAAGATAGACAAGTCAATAGCCTCGACCTCAATCGAAGCCCGCTCTGCCGTCATTATGGTGTTCTTTGCATTAAGATCCTCTTGGGACTTAGCCATCTCATCTCGCAACTTTCCAACTTCCGCATTATGTTGTGCTTGATTCGTCGGAGTCACCTATGTAGCTAACAGAGTCTTCAGAGTGCCCAAGAGCTCAGATAAGACTTGAGCCGGTGGCCGAGTTGAACCGCTTGCTCCAATTGTTGCAGCAGCACTTGGACCAGATGTCATAGCAGCAGCAGTGGAAGAGTTCAGAACCGGTTGCGTACCAGCCAAAAAAAAGCAGCCATGCTCGGCGGCTCATAAGGGTCCGAAATACTGTCACCATCGGAATAGCCCCCAAGTCTGTCGTCCTGAAGCTGATAGATTGACTCGGTATTGATACGTCCATTTTTCATCATGCTTTTATATCGATATTTATTGCATTATGGGCTGTTATTAAACATTATAGCACAATACTTATGCCTATTCTCTCTTATTTTGAGAGGTTTACATGAAGAGGGAGAATGCCGGCAGCAGGAATTCTGGACTAGAAAAGGAGCAAATATTAGAGACTTATTCTGCACAACTCCAAAAGTCTTGAAACTTCATGGAGATCAGTTTTGGAATTAATAAGAAATACTGGGCGAAGAAAGCACCAGAGGGGGGCCACCAGCCAGCCACAAGGGTGGAGGGCGCACCCTACACCCCTAGGGGCGCCCCCGACCTTGTGGGCCCTCTGTCAGGCCTCCGACGCCCATCTTCTGCTATATGGTGTGTTTTGACCTGCAAAAAATAAGGAGGAAGCTTTCGGGACGAAGCACCACCGTCTCGAGGCGGAACTTGGGCTGAACCAATCTAGGGCTCCGGCGAAGCTGTTCTGCCGGGGAAACATCCCTCCGGGAGGGGGAAATCATCGCCATCGTCATCACCAACGATCCTCTCATCGAGAGGGGGTCAATCTCCATCAATACCTTCACCAGCACTGTAATGCCCCGGATCCGATGCGCTAGATGTCTTCCGTTTATTCGTCGTCATTGCCATGTAATCTGCTTGCGTGTTGCACTTTGCCATGTCATCATGTGCATTGCATCATGATGTTTTTCAAAACTTGCATCCGGTCATTTTCCCCGTTGTCTGTTTTGGAATCCGACACTCCCACACACACCCGCCATACCTTCCAGATCTCATTTCATGAGCGGGAGAAAAACTTTCTCGGAATGGGCCGAGAGTTGACTTGTGGCCTTGGTACATCACCGGTAGACCGCCTGTCAAATTTCGTTCCATTTGGAGGTCGTTCGATGCCCCAACGGTTAACTGCGTTAACCATCGGACCCCTTTCTCTTGCAGCCCAACACCCCCCCCCACAACAACCCCTAGCCCATCTAAACCCCCTCCATGCTCTTCGCCGTTGGATCACGATCGTGTGGGCAAAAACCGCTCTGAAAAACTCCACTCCTAGCTCCCTCTAGCTATAAAAAAGTCCACTCCCCCCTAATTTTCAACAAACCCTAGCCTTCCCCAACCCACAACCACCTTCCCCTCCTCGTTTTCAGCGCCGGCCCGCTCCACTGCCATCACTTGGCTTCCTCCCGCGCCTGTCTGCCTCGCCGCCGCCATGTGGCACCACCCCGGTGGGCAGCGCCGCCGCCCCGTCCAACCCCGAGGCGCCACATCGCCCGCTCCGCCTCACCGTCTCCAGCCGCGCCAGACCGCAAGCCCCTTGCCCGGGCCGCCAGCGCCATGGCCCGCACCCCGTGCAGCCACCCGTCCCCGCGCCTCCACCTCCCGCTTCCTACTCCGCCGCAGTTCACCGCCGCACCTCCCTCCGTCACCCGCCGTCGGACTCCGCCAGTGCCGCCCGGTCGTACCTCGCCGTCCGCGCCCTCCGACGACCCCGGTGCCCCTGCTCCTCCGCCGGCCCCGCCGCCTCATTGTCAGAGTAAATGACCACGGGTAGCCTAGCCGGCTCCCCCTGGGACCTCTGAAAAAAATATAAGCCAATCAAGGCATCCAACACTCAAGACGCGGGGCCGCCTTCCCCTGGCCGGCTGACTCTCAGGCCGGCTATCAGGAGGCGGCCCGGCCCTAAAACCTCTGAGGACAAGGCCACAGAGGCGGCTCCCAAGGAGCCCGGCCACCAACGGCCGACTCAGCGGGCCGGCCACGAGAAGGCCGACTCCAAGAAGCCGCCTCCCAGCGACCAAGGCCGCACCTCGTAATCTGCACCCACATGACGGTGATGAGACGGGCGTGGCTACGATGAAGCCTGCCACCCCACATCTCGGGCCAGCGCCCGACGGCCACAAGCAGCACCGTGACGGGCGGCCATCCCCGTCTGGCGCAATCATGTTGCCATGTCGACCATGACGTCACCCACGACAGTCGTCAAGACGACCCACAGCGGCGGGCCCCCTGGCCGAGAGATGCCCGGCGGCTCGGTCTCCCAGTTGGCACGAGATATGGCGGCTTCTCATAGCCGGCTTGTTCCTCCCTCGAAGGAAGCGCCTCATTAAGGAGACAAGACGAGGTGAGACTACAGTGATCGCCGCCAAAGGCGGCAACCTGTAGCCATGCTTACCCGACAAAGCCCTCGTCATCGGGATTGAGGCAACAAGAACCAGCCCGACCAGGCCCTCGGCGGTGGGGCGGCTTGTCGACCAAGAATCCGGCAGTCGGCGGGACCCACCGATCGGCGGGCCCCGGCCGGCGGAGAAGCATAGACAGACAGCTAGGTCCGCGCCCGGCCGGATTACCATCGTACCCACAGGGGTAGGCCTATATAACCCCAGGCACCCATGCAAAGGGTTGATCTCTCGAGTTTTAGACACCACATAGAGAGAGGAGAGCTAGCCTAGCCTTTCTTCTTCCTCTCATCGAACAGCTCAAGGAGCCTTGTAGCCACTTGTTCATCTAGTGATCATGCGGAGACCCCTTGAGCAGCGATGGGGTGTTATCTCCACGGAGAGCCCCGGCCGGGTAAGATTCGCCGGCGTGCATGTCTTCGCCTCATCCCGTTTCGTGCACCGGCGACGTCTTATTGGCTCCCACAATGATAAGCCACCCGTTGGCATATGTCGCACCTACCACCCGACATTTGGCGCCCACCGTGGGGCCAGGTGCACCGTCGTCCGGAGATCTGTTCTGGACGGGAACCCTCTTCCTCCCCAGCGAGCATAGCCAGCCCGACACGACCAATGGCGCTTGCCCCGACGCGCTGCAAGGCGTCGCTGACGCTTGCGCAGCGAGCTGCCTCGCCGATCTTCTTGGTGAGGCCCGCATCTCCGATGAGCCCGCCTCCGACGCCGGCACATGCTGCCTCGAGAGCCACCTCGTCAGCCTCCTCGACCAACTCCACGTCTCCAGCGAGCCCGCTGTGGATTTGGAGTCGGTTGGCTCCACCGACCCGATGCTTCTCGACTCCGACACGGCATCACTCGACGCTTTCCCCACCAACATTGTGATCTACAATGACCCGCTCCCCCGAGCCGACAGTTGTGGCAGTGCCATCACCGAGGTGGTGGTCATCAGTCACAGCGGCGCCTCTGGCGAGAACGCCCAGGACGCCCTGCAAACGACATTCCATGACTTGTCCGTCCCCCTCCCGGCCGACGCCGACGCCGGCTCTTGGGCGCCGCCTGCGCCCCTAATGGCGGAAGGCGGAGGTTAGCCTCCATGAGGCGCCTCATCGAGGCTCACCAAATAGCGAAGTCGACCGCGCCACCTTGACGCCGCCTCGACGGGCGAGCCGAATCGGCGCTATCAAGCAGCGTGGCGCAGCCGTCACCGACATGCTAGGAGTTGACCGCCCAGTCTACGCCACGCCCCTCGAGAATCTGCGCGCCGCCCAGGCGGCCGTGGACGAGCTGAATGGACTGGGGGCCGAAGAGCTCCCCCACATGACCAGACGCATCCAGCAGCTGATCGGTGCTGCTGCGCAGCGGCACGAAGCCGGCGTCCGCACGGAGAGTCCTCCCCCGCGCCGAGAGCACGGCGCAACGTCATGGACGCCGACTGCGGGCAAAACCCGCGCGCGGCAAGAAAAAGAGCCGGCTGCCAGCCACAGCCGAACCCGGATCTCCATCGAGCATGACGTAGAAGGCCGCCCTTGAGCCGTGGAGCGACGAGGCAACCCGCCTCCTCCTCCGCCTCGTGGGGAGAGATATCCCACCCCGCCGCCCGTCATGCATCCGACTCTTAGCGACCGACTAGGTCACCGCGAAGGAGTCGGCGAGAACGATGCTCTCCACCGGATCGACCGCCTAGCGCGATCCCTGGCACTAGAAGAGGAAGACGATGTCGGCCCGCCTTGTTTCGGCCCCCGCATCCGCGACGAGCCCTTCCCCAAAGGGTTCTCACTCCCAAGAGACACGCCCAAGTACAACGGCTCTGTGAAGCCGGAGGATTGGTTGATCGACTACTCCACTGCAGTCAGCATAGCGAACGGCAACAGGCGCGTTGCCGTGAAATATGTGCCCCTCATGCTTCAAGGCACGGCACGAACCTGGCTCAATAGCCTTAAGCCGTATAGCATCAACAGCTAGCTAGACTTCACAGAGGCCTTTGTCCGCAACTTCACCAGCACCTACAAGCGGGCTCCCAAGCCCAGATAGCTCTCCTTGTGCGTACAAGGACCCACCGAATCAACTCGCGACTACCTCACGCGCTGGGCCAAGCTTCGCAACTCCTGTGAGGGGTGCACGAGGTTCAAGCCATAGAGTACTTCACCGCCGGGTGCCGAGAAGGCACCCTCCTCAAGCACAAGCTTCTCTGCGACGAGTCGACTACCCTCGACGAGCTGCTAGTCATAGCGGACAAGTACGCCACCGCTGACTCCTCGATGAAAACCGAGCTCCGGGTGGACGCCTCCGGGAAGGTACTCAACCCGGCTCCCAAGACGCCGGCTGGCGACTCCAACCGACGCCCGTATCAGAACAACAACAAGCGCAAGGGCCCCATGCCGCCTTCAACCAGTCGGCAGGTGGCCACAGTCGAAGACGAACAGCCCGAGGGGCGGCCCGCGCCCAAGAAGCAGGAGGGCGGCAGGGCGGCTTGGCAGCCGGCCTTCTCCTACGAGCAGGCCCTTGACGCCCCATGCAAGTTCCACAGCGGCGCGAAGCTGTCCAACCACACGATCCGAAAGTGCCACTGGCTCACGCGAATCTCCAAGGGCGAAGGGCTAGCGCCGCCTCCGCCTGCTGGTCAGCCGCCTCCAGCTCCTCAACAGCCGGCTGCTCGACCAGCGGTCGGAACCGTTCAAGACGAGTTCCCTGACGAGCATTCCGCCTCGCTCATCTTTACAAGCCAGCCCGAGACCGGCACAAGAAGCGCCGACAAAGACTAAGAGGTCAACTCGGTCGCCTCCAACACCCCCGAGTACATGCACTGGTCAGAAAGGCCTATCAGTTGGAGCTGGGCCGACCACCCAGAGGTGATGCCATCCCCCGGCTCTTATGCATTGGGTTTGGACGCCACCCTCGCGACAGACAGGCGTGCTGCCCAATTCTCCCGCGTGCTGATAGACGGCAGGAGCAACATCAACATCCTATACCGTGACACCATGGAGAAGCTAAGCATCAAGACGAAGCAGCTCATGCCTAGCCGGACCGTGTTCCATGGCATTGTACCCGGCCTGTCCTTCTCACCAATCGGCAAGATCAAGATAGATGTTCTCTTTGGGGACAAGGATCATTTCCGCCGAGAAGCGATCTGGTTTGAAGTGGTGGACCTTGAGAGCCCCTATCATGCACTGCTTGGCCGACCTGCTCTGGCCAAGTTCATGGTTGTAACCCACTACACCTACCTCGAGATGAAGATGCCAAGTACCAAGGGCATCATCATCATAGCCGGCGATTACAAGAAATCCTCCGAAAAGTGCGTACCCGGCTGACCGGGCCGACTCCCTTGTGATCGCTGAGGAAAAGAAGATGTTGGACCGAGTCGTGGCCATGGCTGGAAAGCAGCCAGCCCTGTCCCCCGACCCCAAGGAATGTGATGCCCAAGGTTCTTTCTAGCCGGCCAAAGAAACGAAGAAGATACCTCTGGACCCAGAGCACCCAGAAAGGTTTGCCGTCATTGGGGCAAACCTGGACAGCAAATAGGAAGGCGAGCTCATCGATTTCCTCTGTGAGAATCGGGACATCTTTGTATGGTCCCCCAAGGACATGCCGGGTGTTCCGAAGGAATTCGCCGAGCACAAGCTACACGTCTGAGCAGATGCAAACCAGTCAAGCAGCCCCTCCGCCGACTGTCGGAAGAGAAGAGAAGGATTGTAGGAGAAGAGGTAGCCCGACTCCTAGCAGCCGGCTTCATAATGGAGGTGTTCTTTCCGGAATGGCTTGCCAACCCGGTCCTCGTGCTGAAGAGGAATAACAAGTGGCGCATGTGTATAGACTACACAAGCCTCAACAAAGCCTGCCCCAAAGATCCTTTCGCCCTGCCAAGGATTGATCAAGTGATAGACTCCATAGCCGGATGCGAGCTGCTGAGTTTCTTGGATGCCTACTCGGGCTACCACCTGATAAAGTTGGACCCACCGGGATCACCGAAGACCGCCTTCATCACGCCATTCGGAGCTTTCGCTGCGACTATGACATTCGGCTTGAGAAATACCGGTGCCACTTTTCAGCGTTGCATGCAGAAATGCCTCCTCAAGCAACACGGCAGAAATGCCCACGTCTATGTAGACGACATCATGGTGAAGACGGAGAAGCGCGGCACCTTGCTAGAAGACCTCAAGGAAACGTTTGAGAACCTGCGCCGGTTTCAGATCAAGCTCAACCCCGAGAAATGCGTGTTCGGAGTACCAGCCGGCCAGCTTCTAGGCTTCCTGGTCTCCGAACGCGGCATTGAATGCAACCCAGTAAAGATCAAAGCCATTAAGAGAATGGAGATTCCCACCAAGCTGCGAGACGTCCAGAAGTTTACCGGGTGCCTGGCCTCCCTGAACTGCTTTATCAGCCGGCTTGGAGGAAAGGCTCTCCCCCTCTACCGACTCATGAAGAAAACCACTCACTTCGAGTGGAACGACCAAGCCGACCAAGCTTTCCATGAGCTAAAGAAGATGTTGGCCACGCCGCCTGTCTTGGCGGCGCCGATTGAGAAAGAGCCCATGCTCCTTTATATTGTCGCCACCAGCCGGGTGGTCAGCACCGTCATCATGGTCCAGCGCCCAGAAGAAGGCCGAGCTCAGCCAGTCCAGAGGCCGGTGTATTACTTAAGTGAAGTACTATCCACCTCAAAGCAGAACTACCCGCACTACCAGAAGATGTGCTATGGTGTGTACTTCGCCGCCAAGAAGCTCAAGCCCTACTTTCAAGAGCACCCCATCACGGTCGTATGCACCGCCCCGCTCGCCGAGATCATAGGCAGCCGGGACGCATCCGGCCGGGTGGCAAAATGGGCCATTGAGCTGGCCCCTTACACGATCTTCTACCAGCCTCGCACCGCCATCAAGTCCCAAGCATTGGCCGACTTCCTCGTCGGTGGGCGAGACCCGATTACCTGCCACGGCTCCCGACTCCACTCATTGGCAGATGCACTCCGATGGGTCCAAAATGCGCACCGGCTTGGGAGCCGGCATCATCCTCACCTCTCCCAAAGGCGAAGAACTCAGATACACATTGCAAATTCATGTTGCCGCCTCCAACAATGTGTCCGAGTACGAGGCGCTCATACACGGGCTCCGGTTAGCCAAAGAGCTCGGCATCCGCCGGATCCTGTGCTATGGCGACTCAGATTTGGTAGTCCAACAATCATCTGGCGACTGGGACGCCAAGGACGCAAACATGGCAAGCTACCGCTTCCTCGTTCAGCAAATCAGCGGGTATTTTGAAGGATGCGAGTTCCTCCACGTGCCACGGGCCGACAACGAGCAAGCAGATGCCCTGGCACGAATAGGCTCCACTCGACAAGCTATACCAACCGGCGTCTCTCTCCAACGCCTCCTCAAGCCGTCTATCAAGCTTTCATCTCCGAAATCCGATTCCATCTTCGTGCCGCTTAACCCCGACGCAGCGGATCCGGCTTGGGTAACCAAGCGGCGGCCGAGACTTTGATAGGCGGCTCGGGGACTGCCATAGTCGCACTGGCCGGGGAGTTCGTAACCCGGCCGGGACTGCATCAACACCACGGCGGTGGCCGACTCCAGCTCTTCACCACCCAGCCCACCGCCCTGGTTGCGATAGCCGTGTTGGCTATAGAAGAAGTCACAGCTCCATCATGGGCTCAGCCCATCCTCAACTTCCGATAAGCAGAGAACCGCCGTGGCGAAGATTGCGGCAAGACAAGTCCAACGCCGAGCCGGAGCATACACAATTGTTAACAGAGAGCTCGTCAGATGCAGTGTCACTTGAGTCTTCCAGCGCTGCGTCGAGCCAGAGAAGGGCATAGCAATCCTCAAGGACATTCACCAAGGCGAATGCGGCCACCACGCAGCCTCAAGATCACTTGTTGCCAAAGCTTTCCGCCATGGATTCTTTTGGCCGACTGCTTTGGACGACGCCCAGGAGTTGGTCAAACATTGCAAAGGGTGCCAAGTCTTCAGCTCCAAGTAACACCTGCCGGCTTCGGCACTCAAGACCATTCCCCTCACCTGGCCTTTTGCCGTCTGGGGACTGGACATGGTGGGCCCGTTCAAGAGAGCGTGCGGCGGCATGACACATCTGCTCGTCGCCGTGGATAAATTTACCAAGTGGATTGAAGCAAAGCCGATTAAGAAGCTGAATGGGCCGACTGCCGTGACATTCATCGCAGATATTGCAACTCGGTACGGCGTGCCACACAGCATCATCACCGACAACGGCACGAATTTTGCCAAGGGAGCATTGGCACGTTTTCGCGTCGCAGGGCATCCGACTGGACCTAGCGTCCGTTGCCCACCCGCAGTCAAACGGCCAAGTCGAGCGAGCCAACGGCCTCATCCTTTCCGGCATCAAGCCCCGACTGGTCGTTAAACTGGAGCGTTCGGCTGGCTGTTGACTCGACGAGCTGCCGGCCGTCCTTTGGAGTCTGCGCACTACCCCGAACAAGTCAACCGGCTTCACCCCTTTCTTCCTTGTATATGGTGCCGAGGCTGTCATCCGAACTGACATCGAGTTCGACTCGCCTCGGGTGACCATGTACACGGAAGCAGAGGCCAAGGAAGCACAATAAGACGGCGTCGACCTGCTGGAAGAAAGTCGGCTATTAGCCCTCAGCCGGTCCGCCATCTACCAGCAGGGTTTGCACCGCTACCACAGCCGGAAGGTCAAGCCAAAATCCTTCCAAGAGGGTGACCTTGTGCTCCGGCTGATCCAGCGAGCAGCCGGCCAACACAAGCTCTCGGCCCCTTGGGAAGGCCCCTTCATTATCAGCAGAGCATTGGGAAAGCGACTCCTACTACGATCGACGCCTTGCGAAGCGAAGGCACGAAAGAGAGATGATTCCGGCAAGGAGTCAGAGCGACCATGGAACACCAACCTCCTCCGAAGATTTTACAGTTAAAATGAGTATGTATCACGCTACCTTTTGTACTAAGTATGAGACAATAGGCCCCTCAAGGAGCACTCGGGGACTGCCATCTTTTATCTATGAATGAGGAGTATCATGCTTATGATTATGTCACTACATTCTTTATTCTCGTCCGGCACCGGGTTCGACCCGATTGGCCGGGGACTTGCCATATAAGTTATATTCAAGTTCCACATGCAATCCAGACAAGTAGTGTGCTTCAAGACCCAAGCCCTCTCTTGTCGAAAAGTCGCAGCTCGAAGAACCGATTGTCCGGTGGCAAGAGTCAAAAGCGAGGAAAGGATGCCCACACGAAAAACGGCTAAGGACTAACAAACTTGTATAACAAAAGCGGCTTCCTCCCATCGCCGATCGCTACCGTAGTAGCCGGTCGGCCGACTTCCCATTCACCTTGCCACAATCTAAGAAAGCTCAAGTACTTGTCTTCCCAAAATGGCCAATTTCCTCCCCAGCCACGATCAGAGAGCAATTGCTGTTGCCGGGATGGCGGCGACCAAGGAAAGGTGGCAAAGGAAACAACCTAAGGATAAAAAGCAAATACGAATGGAAGCCAAACACATGCATGATTATATTTACACAAAAGCCTTCGAAAGGCCGACATTCAACATAGTTTGAATACACCCCCAGTGGGTGGAACTGCAAATTCAATAAAAGTTGTTCAAAGAGTAACAGGAAAGCAAGAACGGCAGATCAGGCCAAGGGAGCAATGGGCGAGTCAGGCCGGGCAGCCGGAGGCAAGCGATCTTGGCCGGAGGAGGTGGCCGGTGGCGGAGTCTCGGCCTGATCATCACCTCTGGCGGTAGTAGCGCGCCTCGTTCTTTGGAGGCACGATCAGGTGGGCTGGTAATTCGCCGCCGTCGAACACGACGTCTTCGCCGCCCTCCCCTTCTTCGTCTTCGCCTTCGTCGCGGGAAGCGATCTCCTCCGCCGAGTCCTCACCTTCCGCCGGGTTCAGCCCGAACCACTCCTCCGGCTGGGCGACGCCGTTGTCATTCACCTTAGGAGCAAAAATGCTGGTGTCGATATAATCGGCGATCACCGAGGCGCATTGGATGATAGTCGGCTGCACCGCCACCAACTCCTCGTCGGCCTCCTGCCGCCAGGTGCTCAGCTGGGCTAAGCTCAGCCCAGGATACCAGGCTCGGACGAACTCCAGCGCCCGCCTGGCGCCGGACTGATCAACGGAAGCCTTCCAGGCCTCGAAGCGGCCAACCGCAACCTCGGCCGGTCGGCGATCCATTGGGGTGCGAGAATAGCCTCGCCCGGGCCACGCAGGCGGTTAGCACTTGCGCCCGGCTCAAGGCGGCGAAGCATCTGGTGAGCAGTTGCGATCGGGCCTGGATCGCCAGAAGCTGCTCCTCAAGCGCCCGGCTGGCATCCAGCGCTATCTCGACCCCTGCCTGCCGGCGTGCCTCACGGTGGGCCTCGATGGCTTGGCTGGCGGCGACGGAGTAACCAGGGAAGTAATCTGCGCGAAGAACAAAGAAGCAGCACAGAATCAGAAGATAAACAAGAAGCAAGCAAAGGGGTGAGAAGGAAGGCGGCTTACCGTCGATCAGATCCACAACCCGGCCATAGCCCTCGCTTCGGCTTGCCGCCGCTCGGCCCAGCCCGCCGCCTCGGTCTCAAACTCGGCTTTGAGGGCGGCCTCGCTGTCCTGCACCTTCTTCAGGGCCACCTTATGGCTCTCCTCCTGGTCGGCTAGTCTCTTGGCCAGGCGGTCACATTCCTGGGCCAAGGCGCTGCACTCGGCCTCCTTGGCACGAAGGCGGTCCAGGCCCGCCTAGCTGCTCCCTCAAGTCGGCGTTGGCCTCTGCAAGCGTGGAGAAAAAGGAAAAAGCAATAAGGAAGAAGTCGTTAGGGAAGATCCGACCCGACTGCTCAGCAGTCGGCCCGAATCTCGGGGACTACACCTAGTGGGTGCCCTGACGCGCCCTCACGTGAGATAAAATAAACAAGGCACTCACTCCGACTATTAGTCAGGTCGGCGGCCTTCCTCAGCTCACGGGCACAGGAGTTGAAAGGCAGCTCTTGCGGAGGTTATGATACTCCTGAAAATCAGACGGAGTGCGGACAAAAATAAAATAGCCGCCAAGGCCTACTAGAAGTTCCAAGCCGCCTGCTCAGCAGCCGACTTGGAACTCGGGGACTACACCCAGTGGGTGCGCTGACGCGCCCCCACGGAAGAAATCAAGAAAGAAATCGACCAAGGCTAGAAGACTCACCCGGATGACCGCGCGCGTCGTGAGAAACTCCTGGGTGTACCAACGTTCTGCAGCGAGGCGGCACAGGGTTCAAGCGGCGACGGACCTCTGCGCCGCCACGCTCAAATTTCGTTTCGTTTCCACCTGGCGCCCACTTTCGGGACGTCTTGGCGCTGGCCGCCTCCGAGATCCTCAAGGCCGAGCTGGCGCTCATGACCCTCTGCGGCTCTCGGCCGAGGGCGCCTCTCCCGTCTTGCCCGGTGAGGTGGCGACTGCACCACAAGATCAACCCTCGCGCCCGCTTCGCCCCAGCGGCCGCTCGGCGCGCGGCCGAATCGGCCGCCTAGGCCCGTTCCAGTCGGCGCCGACCGTGGCGCCTCCTCCAGGATGATCACGTCGTCTTCCATCCTCTCCATCACCGGCCGGTCGCGGTCGGCTTCCTCCGACGGGGGCACGGGGATGTTGGGAGCCACCGCGCGGAGGGGAATGACGAGCTGTGGAGGCTGATTGCGCAGAGCCTCCGCCTCCCTCTCTGCGGCCGCGGCCTCCGCCTGAGCCTTGGCCGCCGCGTCGGCTTGCGCTTCAGCCGACTTCTCCTTCGCCTCCTGGGTGGCCCTCCGCTCCTCCACTTCCTGCTCCTCATTCCACTCCGTTGCCTCCATGAGGTCGGCGCGGGGATCCACGCGGCGGGAGCTCGAGGACCCTCCCGTCGGTCCGACTATGGAGGCGGCAGAAACTCGTTCGAGGGAAAGCCTCCACAGAAGAGCCTCAACCCAAGAAGACAATGAAAAAGCACGAGACATTCAACACTTACGTCGAGACCGCCTGTGGCTGCTTCACCACCTTGCGGAAGCGGGCCGCTTTCGCGGCCGCCTCGTCCCGCTTGGTCGCCGCCGTGGAACCCTTGGGTTTTTTCGGCCGGCTGCCGAAGAGGCCCGGCCCGGCCCGACGTTTTTGCGCGCCACCCCGGGCAGCTGGCGCGGCAGAAGGTCTCGCGCCTTGGCGATTGCCCGCCGGCTGGCGGTGCGGGATGGCTTCGGCTTCATCATCGTCCGGCCAGTCCCCGAAGCCGGCCGCGAGCTCGGGGCCGCCTGTCTCTCCGCCGGCTCCGACTATGGCATCGTCCATGGCGTCCGCCCCCAGATCTTGGTTGTCGGGGTCGTCCACCATACGGTCGGCCATGAACTGGTGCTCTGGCCCTATGGCCCCGGCCGCCGGTCGAAGAAGGGGGTTCTGCTCAAAGACAAGCCGGCTAGTCAAAGGTCGGCCGCCACGAACCCGGCAACAAAATAAGAAGAAAAGAAGGAAAACTCACCATAGGCGGGGGATCAGCCCGAGAATACGGCGCCTTTCCATACTGCCACTCCTCGGTGAGCTTGTAGTTGGAGATGTAGTTCACCATGTAAGACACCTCGTCACGAGGCATCTCCTTGGTGCTCAGCCGGCATGGGTCGAAGCGGCCGCTCATCTGGCAGATCATGTGCGGCCGGCCTTGGAGCGGGAGCATCCGACGCTCCATGCAGGCGGCGACCAGGTCGGCCCCGACCAAGCCCTCTGATTGGACCATCACCCGGAGCCGAGTGATGGCAGCGTTCCCAGCTAGAGAGAGCGACCTGGCTCGGTAGGACCAAGACGGCTGCCTCCCAGCCGGCGGGCCGGCTATGTAAGCCGGCAGATTGACGAAGTCGCCTTGCGGGGTGACGTTCTTCATGTAGAAGTACGATTGCTGCCAGAGCTTCACCGACTGGATCAGCGGGATTGGTGGAAAAGGGTTGTTGTCGGCTGACCTCCGCATGGCGATGAAGGCGCCACAGGGGGCGGGCACACCCGCGGAGACGGTGTCGAGCTTGCACTGGAAGAACTCCCCAAAGAGCTCAAGGGTGGGGAGGACGCCAAGAAAACCCTCGCACAGGGTGACGAAGGCTGGCAGCAGCATCACCGGGTTGGGGCTGAGATGATGCGGCTGGGAGGTAGAACTTCGAGGAAGGAGCGGAAGAACCCGCGCCGGCCAGGCCGAGGCAGCGCAGGCGGTCGAAGGAAGATGACCGCTCGCCTCCTCCGGCGCCCGGTGAAACCTTCGCCTCCCGAGGCCGGGTCTTCACGTAGCCCTCGCCCGGCAACCGCCGCGTCTTGCGAAGCCAATCGATGTGGTCCTCGTGGACGTTGGAGCCATCCCACGAGCTAGATAGCGCCATGGGAGCGAGAGGAAGCGAGAGAGGCGCGGCGGCGGAGAGCGCAACCACGCTGCAGCGGAGCCGCGGCAAACCAAGAAGGTCGACGGCGAAACGGCACGGCGGTGAGGGCGCTGTGGCGGTGGAACAAAGGAGAAGCAGGTAGAAGGAAGGGTGGAGCGAGGGCGAGCATGCGAGCGTCTGCCGCTCCCCCTCCTCCCCCTACTTATAGGCTCGTGCGGCGGAGCCGAGGAGGCGAGGCGTGGGGGAACGTGGGATTAACTGCGCCCACTCCCCCACGTCCCCCGATTATTGCGCTCTAAAAGCATGCTGAAACCGCCGCGGGAAGGCGAGCGGTCCGTTCGGGCCACAGAGGATTCGCACATGGGCCGAGGCCTAGGTATGGCGGGCCCCAGCCTGCGGCGACGTCGTCCGTCAGCGTGGGCTGGCAGTTTTTTGGGCCACGCCTGCAGGGTGGCGCGGGGTCAACGCGCGATTCGGCTCGCGTTCTCACCTTCGGGCTGCAGAACTTCCCGAAGACGGCGCACCCGCTCAAAGCCGGCTCCTAACTGCCGGCCCCTCAGGATAGGAAGCTGATCGAGCTTCTCGTCCTCCTTTCAGCCTTGAAGCTCAACCAGCTTCGGGGACTACAGTCGGAGTAAATGACCACGGGTAGCCTAGCCGGCTCCCCCTGGGACCTTTGAAAAAATTATAAGCCAATCAAGCCCTCCAACATCCAGATCTTGGGGCCGCCTTCCCCGGCCGGTGACTCTCGTGCCGGCTATCGAGGCGGCCCGGCCCTAAAACCTACAGGGAGAAGGCCACAAGAGGGCCGACTCCCAAGGAGCCGGCCACCAGAGGGCCGACTCCAAGAAGCCGGCCCCCCAGCAGGCGGCCAAGGCCGCACCCTCAGAATCTGCACCCACATAACGGTGATGAGACGGGGCGTGGCTACAGTGAAGCCTGCCACCCCCGTATCCCGGAGCGCCAAGACGACCACGGTCGCCAGACGGGCGGCCATCCCCGTCCGGTCTTGGCATCGCTAAGGCCATCTTGACCATGACGTCACCCACGACAGGCTGTCAGTACGACCCGCATGCGGCGGGCCCCCCGGTCAGAGAGATGCCCGAAGGCGGCTCGGTCTCCCCCAATTGGCCTGAGATATGGCCGGCTTCCCATAGCCGGCTTCCCATAGCCGGCTTGTTCCCTCCCTCGAAGGAAGCGCCTCATTAAGGAGAGAAAACGAGGTGAGACTACAGTGATTGCCGCCAAGGCGGCGGCACTGTAGCCATGCTTACCCCGACAAAGCCCTCGTCATCAGGATTGAGGCAACAGTAACCAGCCCCCGACCAGGCCCTCAGCGGTGGGGCCAGCTTGTCGACCAAGAAGCCGGCAGCCGGCGGGACCCACCAGTCGGCGGGCCCCAGCGGCCGGCGGAGAAGCCGCGGCGTAGACATCGGCGACTAGGGCCCGCACCCAGCCGGATTACCATTGTACCCCTGGGGGGTAGGCCTATATAAACCCCCCCAGGGCACCCATGCAAAGGGTTGATCCCAGAGAGTTTCCGACACCACATAGAGAGAAGAGGAGAGCTAGCCTAGCCTTTCTTCTTCCTCTCATCGAACAGCTCAAGAGCCCCTTGTAGCCACTTGTTCATCTAGTGATCATGCGGAGACCCCAGCAGAGCAGCGATGGGGTGTTATCTCCACGGAGAGCCCCGGCTGGGTAAGATTCGCCGGCGTGCATGTCTTCGCCTCATCCCGTTTCCAGGCACCGGCGACGTCTTATTGGCTCCCACAATGATAAGCCACCCGTTGGCATATGTCGCACCTACCACCCGACACTCGTCGTCTCGTCACCGGCCCCGGGAACCGGCGGATCCGGTGCCCTCGCGGGCAGATCCGGCCGTCCCACCGTCCCTAAATTCGTCATTGGCGCTGCCGTCGCCCTGCCGGCCTCGGCCTCCCTCGCCTCGCCCGTCTCCCCGCTTAGCTGGTCCGCCTTTGCCGGCCGGACGTGTCTGGTAGGACCCGAACATGTCCACCCTTCCCGAGGTTGAAAAATTCCACCAAGTCTGGAAAAATCATCATATCATGTGTGCATCTTCATCACATCATAACTCCGTGCATATTGCGTGTATAATATGTCAAAATGTTTATATCTGAATGCTCTAGACGATGGTATAATTTGCATGCATGTTACTCTTCATCCTGATGCCTTAATCGTCATTGCAAAAGTGTTAAATAACATAATCTGCTGAACACGGCTCTAACTGTCGTTGCAAAAGTGGTTTATAGCAGTAGCTCAGTGATCATGTTTTGTTGTGCTCTATATCCGTGCCATTTATTTTCACGTTGAGGTGCTGTAGAATGTTTTCATGATGCTTGTAAGATGCCTAGTTGCTGTTTTGGACAGCTTGTCCTTTAAACTTGTTTCGTGTGTATGTTTTGATCCGTTGCTCCGTTTTGATCATGTTCTATATGAAATTTGCTTAGTTTTGCTTGTAGTTTCATGTTACATTGTTGCATCCATGTTTTGGAGTGTTTGTGATTGTGTTTTTCTTGCACTTTGCATCAATGCCATGCTTAACTTGTTTTGCTCATATCTTCTAGGCCGTAGCTCTGAATTAAGTGAACTTTATATGTAACTTGACTAGAAAAACGTGTAGATCATATTGGTGCACTTTAACTTGATATTTAGAAACTTTAACTTAATGTTTTGTTCAGATCAGTACCAAACTCTAAATTTGCATGTGGGGTCTTTCCGGAATTGTTATATGATGTATCCGGCCTCATTTAAACTTGCTTTGATGTGTTGTTCTGGTATGCATCATCTCTTGCCATGAGTAGCATCATATAGCTTTCTCATGCATCATACTTGGTTGAGCATCATGTGTTGTTTATGTGTTATGTGTTTACCGTGTTGTTTGCTTCTTTCCGGTTGTGTTTCTTCTTGATAGTTCATGTTTCGCTGCGATCGCGAGGATTCGTTCGACTACGCTTGGTTCGTCTACGCCCGTTCGTCTTCTTCATGGACTCATTCTTCCTCCTAGCGGGATTTTAGGCAAGATGACCATCACGTTGGATCTCACTACTATCTTTGCTATGCTAGTTGTCTCGATGCTATCGCTATGTCGCGCTACCTACCACTTGTTTATCAAGCCTCCCAAATTGCCATGAAACAGCCTCTAACCTTTTCCACCATCCCAGCAAACTGTTGTTTTGCTATGTTACCGCTTTGCTCAGCCCCTCTTATAGCGTTGCTAGTTGAAGGTGTAGTGGCAGGTTGTTCCATGTTGGGACATGGATATTTTGGGATATCACAATATCTCTTATTTAATTAATGCGTCTATATACTTGGTAAAGGGTGGAAGGCTTAGACTTTTGCTTGGTGTTTTGTTCCACTCTTGCCGCCTTAGTTTCTGTCATACCGGTGTTATGTTCCTTGATTTTGCGTCCCTAACAAGATGAGGGTTTATGGGCCCCTCTTGACAGTTCGCTTTGAATAAAACTCTTCCAGCAAGGCCCAACATTGGTTTTACCATTTGCCTAATAACAACTAAAACTTGCATAGGGACTTTCCGAACCCCGAGGACTTAATCAACCCCTGGGCCAGTGCTCCTCATGAGTGCTGGTCCAAACTAGAGCACCTTGCAGCGCCCCCTGGGCAACTTGGGTCTCAACGACTGTAAGCTTAGCTCATCCATCGTGGCCTGAGATGAGATATGTGTGGCTACTCTCAGGGTGTCGTCACGCCGGGAGGTCTTGCTGGTTTTGTTTTACCATTGTCGAAATGTCTTGTGCACCGGGATCCCGAGTATGATCGGATGTCCCATGATGGAGGATTGTCTCCGTGGATCATGAGCTTGTCATGGGCTAAGTTGGGACACCCCTGCAGGGTTTAAACTTTCGAGAGCCATGCCCGCGGTTATGTGGCAGATGGGAATTTTTTAATATCCGGTTGTAGTGGACTTGAACTAAACTTAATTAAAATACACCAACCACGTGCGTAACCATGACCGTCTCTTTTCAATGAGTTCGAGAAGAGAACATGGTGGGGTTATGTTTGAATGTAAGTAGTTCAGGATCACTTCTTGATCATTACTAGTTTGCGACCGTTTGCGTAGTTTATCATCTTATTCTTGTACTCGTAAGTTAGCCACCATACATTGCTTAGTCGCTTGCTGCAACCTCACCACTTACCCTTTTCCATACCCATTAAGCTTTGCTAGTCTTAATACCCATGGTAATGGGATTGCTGAGTCCTCGTGGCTCACAGATTACTACAACAACAGTTGCAGGTATAGGTAATGCGATGATCATGACGTGAGAGCGATGTTTACTTGTCTTGGAGTTCTTCTTCGTCGTCGATCTTGGGTTAGGTTCCTGGTCGGCAGCCTGGGCTAGCAGGGTGGATGTCGTTTGATTTTCTGTTTGTGTTTCGTCCGTAGTCGGATGTTGTTCTCATGTATGATTATTGTTGTATTCATGTGGCATTTGTATGCTTTGTATGTATCCCCAACTATTATGTAATGGTACGATTTAATGATATCCACCTTGCAAAAGTGTTTCAATATGCGGGTCTATCCTTGGTGGGATCTTCGAGTTCCTCTCGGATAGGATCACATATTGGGCGTGACAAGTTGGTATCAGAGACTCGACCGACCATAGGAGCCCCCTTGATTGTGCGTAGTTTGGCCGTTGTCGAGTATAGAAGAAAACTTTTTCGGAGTCTAGTTATATCAGAGAGTAGTACTTCATTTTACTCCTCAGCCCCTTCGCCGCTCTGGTGAGAAATCTTGACGTAGGTGTTTTGATATACTCCTCTTCCCCTTCATTTTTTAGGATCACGCAGTTAGTTTTCGTTCGTTGCGATGTCATCAACTCTTTTTATCCGGTGCATTTCTCCTCAAGTTGATTCGACCCTTGTCGCCTTTTACGAGATCGATCCTCAGTTCTTTCCAACCGGCGTTGTGTTCCCAATCCCAAGTTGTTTTCTTTTCGCGCCAACTCACCCCTTTTTCTTCTCAAAGCCGGAGTCCATAATCGAGTATCCATCCTACTCGTGCGAAGCCTTTGCATTCTTTCCTCAAGTATTTCAATCGGTGCTTTTCTCTTCAAGTTATTCGTCGGTTCCCCATTCCAAGTTGCCTTTGTTTTTCCCGCCCTCCCACCCCCTTTTCTTCCCGGAGTCTCACCCTATATTCGAGCACCAATTTCATTCATGTGGAGCCTCTTCAGTCTTTCTTCATTCCTCTAAACCGGTGAATTCTCGTCAACTTCATCATGGTTCGTCTCGTTTTATTTTTCGGTGGATCCAATTAAATTTTTCGGTGTTGATCGTATTCTTTGCCTTGGCTCAAAATGTTTCCCCTTGCTTGTTCGTCTCTCGCCATTTAATCGTTCTGGAGTGATGAAGACATCTCAGGAGATTCGGGTTTGCATTCAATTATTTCGAGGTTGTCACCTCATTCAAGTCTTTCAATCATTCCGGTGCATCATCTCTTCTTCAGTCCCTCTCAACGGTGTTTATTTTGAGTGGGCCCTAACCCACAGGTCTTTTCCTAGGATCTCACTTGACTCTTCTAATTTTCCGGAGTTATTCTCAAATTATTTTGGAAGTTTGACGTAAGAATGAATTTCATTAGTCAGATGTTTTTCCAAGATCGATTTAAAATTATTTTCATTGTTGGCTCAACCTCTTCGCTTTTCATTCTCCCGGAGAATCTCAACAATTCATGGTGGTGTTCCTCATCGTCATTCTCAACATTTGAAGACCGAAGAAGAGTTTTCCTCTAAATATTGCCCGTTCTCCCAGAGATTCGTGGTGCTAGCTCGTTGCTATCCTCTTATTTTGTTCCGGTCTTCAAGAAATTCTTTTCATACCCATCCGGAGTATGTCAGGAAATGTTTTCCATTTCATTTCACCGAAGGCCATTATTCCAGAAGAGTTCTTTGTCCTCACATTCCAGCTAACGTTATCCAGTCCCGGTGCATCTGTCAAGTATTCATTAATCAGCTCGCGATCTCTTCGTTCACTTGTCTCTAAATTCCCTCAAGTATCTTCGTGCTTGTTCTAATTCTTCCCGGAGAGGAATTCTCTTTCTTCTTTCATATTCAAATTCTTATGGTGGTTCGTTCAAGATTCCTTTTCCATTTGTTATCATATCAATTCATTCATTTCTTTCCGATCCAACCGGTGGTTCAAGAAGACCTTCCCAAATTTTGTGCTATATCTCCCCTTAATCTTTTCCAACGCAAGTAAGTTGTATGCAATCCATTGCTTCTCACCAATTTAATTGGTGGAGGATAAGGATAACATAATTCTTATTCTTCTTTCATCAAGTTGATTAATCTCTTCTTTTTGGAGTTTGTTCATCATATCACAATCTCGGTTCAAAGTGTTTCCATCTTTTCTTTTCCGGAGTTCAAAGTTTCCTCGGTCGTCTCGTCGGAACCTCCATCTAAATCAGTAAAAGGCTTTAATCTTATTCTTTTCATCCTTCAATTATGTCTCATCTTCCTTTTGTTACCAGAGTTCTTCACCGTGGTCTGTAAGGATTTAATTCATTCTTCAAGTGTTCATCAAGATTCTTGTTGGAGGAGCTCAAGTATCTTTTCCTCTTGCGTCTCGAAAAGCTATTAATTCTCCGTATTCTTTAGAAGTGGAGTTTTGCATTTCTTCATTCTTCTCATTTATTCAAGCTTTTGTTTGGTGCAAAATTTCACCTCAAATGTTGGAGATGTTTTAAATAAGTCCACAACAAGCTTATTCTTTTGTTGTTGATGTTTTCAACAACTCCATTCAACCCTTCTTCGTAAGGATGCTTTTCCAACTCAACTGTGGTAGAAGATGTCATTTTCTTCTTCGTTCCTTTCATTCCACTCTTTCAATTCTTCCAGAGGCATTGTGTTGTTCCTCTCGTCAAGTGTCGTTCCATCTTGTCAAGTTCATGTTCTATTCCATTCCATGTTCAACCGGGATGTTATCAAAATTCTTTCGTTCCTATTCCTTTTCTGTCTTGTTCAAACCGGAGTGGTTTCAGAGTCTATCTTGTTCCTTGAGCTTTTGATTCTTGTCATAATCGTCGTTCCTCTTTTCTACCCTAGTGCTCTCAGTCTTGTTCACCTTCCCTTTTCACCTCATCCTCTTTCTGTTCCGTCTCGTTCCTAAGATCTCGGGACGAGATCTTCCGTTAGTGGAGGAGAGTTGTAACGCCCTGGATCCGATGCGCCAGATGTCTTCCGTTTATTCGTCGTCGTTGCCATGTAATCCCGCTTGCGGTTGCACTTTTCCATGTCATCATGTGCATTGCATCCTCATGTTTTTCAAAACTTGCATCTGGTTATATTCCCCGTTGTCCGTTTCGGAATTCGACACTCCCACACACACCTGCCGTACATTCCAGATCTCATTCCGTGAGTGGGAGAAAAACGTTCTCGGAATGGGCTGAGAGTTGACATGTGGCCTTGGTACATTACCGGTAGACCGCCTATCAAATTTCATTCCATTTGGAGGTCGTTTGATGCCCCAACGTTAACCGCGTTAACCGCCGGACCCCTTTTTCTTGCAGACCAACACCCCCACCACAGCCCCTAGCCCATCTAAATCCCCTCCATGCTCTCCGTCGTTGGATCACGATCGTGTGGGCGAAAACCGCTCTGAAAAATTCCTCTCCTAGCTCCTTGTAGCTGTAAGAAACGCCCACTCCCCCCTAATTTTCAGCAAACCCTAGCCTTCCCTAACCTGCAGCCACCCTCCCCTCCTCGTTTTCAGTGCCGGCCCGCTCCGCCGCTGCCACTTGGCTTCCTGCCGCGCCGGACTGCCTCCCCGCCGCCACGTGGCACCACCCTAGTGGGCAGCGCCGCCGCCCCGTCCAACCCCGAGGTGCCACGTCCCCCGCACCACATCACCGTCTCCAGCCACCTGCAGACCGCAAGCCCGTGTCGGGCCCGCCTGGCCCGAAGTCGCCCGTCGCCATGTGCCCGTGCCCAGCGCCTTGCCCCGCACCTCCGCCTCCCGCTTCCTACTCCGCCACATTGGCGCCTCCCTCCGCCGCGTCCGACTCCGCCAGCATCGCCCGGTCGTCCCTCGCCGTCCACGCCCTCCGGCGACCCCGGCGCCCCTGCTCCTCCACTGGCCCCGCCGCCTCGTCGTCTCATCGCCGGCCCCGGGAACCAGCGGATCCGGTCGTCCCACTATCCCTCGTCATCGCTGGCGCGCCGCCGCCCCGCCATGGCGTCGGCCTCCTCTGCCTCACCCCGTCTCCCCGCCAGCTGGGTCCGCACCGCCAGGCCGGATGTGCACGGTAGGACTCGGACATGTCCACCCTTCGCGAGGTTGAAAAATTCCACTGGAAAAATCATCATATCATGTGTGCATCTTTATCACATCATAACTCCATGCATATTGCTCCGATTTACGTGTATAATATGTGAAAATGTTCATCTCTGAATGCTCTAGACATGGTATAATTTGCATGCATTTTACTATTCGTCTTGATGCCTTAATCCTCGTTGCAAAAAGTGCTAAATGATATAATCTGCTGAAAACTGCTGTAACTTGCCTATTTTTGACTTTTCCATAGCATTTTGTGTGATTTTCTTTTGAGCATCATGTAAACATGTTTTAGGAGCATAATTATGCCATCTTTGCAGTGATGCACCCCATGTATTTTTATATGCCATGTGGTGACTAGCATGAGCTTGCAAAGTAGTGTACTTGTTGTTACTGTTCTGCCAAGTCTGAATCTGTTATATTATGTTGCCATGTTTGCTTGATGCTACCATCAAATCTTTTAATATTTGGGAGATGTCAACTAAGCATCTTTGGTTGCACATGTTATGCTCTATCCATCCATGCCATTGTTTTCAATTATGGACTGCTGTAACTTGTTGTTATCATGCTCTCAAATTGCTAAATAATGTTGCTATCAGCCTGTTAACAGTAAGTTCATTTTTCCATGTGAATAGCTAGTGATCTATGCATCCTATGACCATGTTCTTGCCATTAGTAGCTGAAAAAATATGCCTGCTTGCTATTGGTTGCATTCACTTGCCATGACATGCTTTGTAGCGAGTTAGACAAGCTTGCAAACATGTCTTCTTGTCGCTGTTTCAGCCATTTCCAGTAATTTCTGCCAAGTCTGTAGAAGTGTTATTATTTGCAATCTTGCCATTGATGTTCTGAGCATGTTCTAGTAGTTTTTAGCAGTAGCTCAGTGATCATTCTATTGTGCTCTGCCTGTAATTCACAGCCATGCCATTTATTTTCATGTGGAGGTGCTGTAGCATATTTTCATGATGCTTGTAAGATGCCTAGTTGCTGTTTTGGACAGCTTGTCCTTTAAACTTGTTTCGTGTGTATGTGTTGATCCGTTTTTATCATGTTCTAGATGAAACTTGCTTAGTTTTGCTTGTAGTTTCATGTTAACTTGTTGCATCCATGTTTTGGAGTGTTTATGATTGTGTTTTTCTTGCACTTTGCATCAATGCCATGTTTAACTTGTTTTGCTCATATCTTCTAGGCCGTAGCTCCGAATTAAGTGAATTTTATATGTAACTTGACTAGAAAACGTGTAGATCATCTTGGTGCACTTTAACTTGATGTTTAACAACTTTAACTTAATGTTTTGTTCAGATCAGTACCAAAATCTAAATTTGCATATGGGGTGTTTCCGGAATTGTTATATGTTGTATCCGGCCTCATTTAAACTTGCTTTGATGTGTTGTTCTTGTATGCATCATCTCTTGCCATGAGTAGCATCATATAGCTTTGTCATGCATCATACTTGGTTGAGCATCATGTCTTGTTTATGTGTTGTGTGTTTACCGTGTTGTTTGCTTCTTTCCGGGCTTCTTCTCGATAGTTCCTGTTTCGTTGCGATCGTGAGGATTCATTTGACTATGCTTGGTTTGTCTACGCCCGTTCGTCTTCTTCATGGACTCGTTCTTCTAACTAGCGGGATTTTAGGCAAGATGGCCATCACCTTGGATCTCACTACTATCTTTGCTATGCTAGTTGTGTCGATGCTATCGCTATGTCGCGCTACCTACCGCCTGTTTATCAAGCCTCCCAAATTGCGATGAAACAACCTCTAACCTTTTCCACCATCCCAGCAAACCGTTGTTTGGCAATGTTACTGCTTTGCTCAACCCCTCTTATAGCGTTGCTAGTTGCAGGTGCAGTTGCAGGTTGTTCCATATTGGGACATGGATATTTTGGGATATCACAATATCTCTTATTTAATTAATGCATCTATATACTTGGTAAAGGGTGGAAGGCTTAGCCTTTTGCTTGGTGTTTTGTTCCACTCTTGCCACCTTAGTTTCTGTCATATCGGTGTTATGTTCCTTGATTTTGCGTCCCTAACTTGATGAGGGTTTATGGGCCCCTCTTGACAGTTCACTTTGAATAAAACTCTTCCAGCAATGCCCAACATTGGTTTTACCATTTGCCTAATAACAACTAAAACTTGCATAGGGACAACCGCGTCTTCACCTTATTCCCCTTGAGCTAAGAACACTTAGTCCTCGCCCAATCACTCTGGTAAGTCTTCAAGGTAGACTTTCAAACCTTCACAGACTTCGTTCACTGGAAATCCACAATGGCTCTTGGATGCTCAAAACGCGACGCCTAACCGGCTGGAGGATTCACAGTCCTCAAGTGTAACAAGTCTTCGCACCACGCAGATGTAAAGACTTCAAATGATGCCAAGCACTCTTTGGCTCTAGGTGTTTTGGGCTTTGTCCTCGCAAGGATCTCTCTCTCAAACGCTTCGGAGGTGGGTTGCTCTCAGACAACAAAATTCATGCACTAACTCTAAGCAGCCACCAATTTATGGTGTAGGGGGTGGGTTATTTATAGCTAGGAGGCAACCCGGTCTGATTTGTCTGAAATGACGCTGGGTCACTAAGGAACTGACACGTGTCCAATGGTCAGATTTCAATCGCACGCGACAGCTTGACTTGGGCTACAAGTAAAGCGGACTCATCCAGCTTTGGATAAGTTTTGCTCTCATTGTCTTCGCTCGAAGACATAGGATTTGGTTGAGCATCACATCACCACTCGACTTTGTTCACTTGGACCCCACTTAACAAAGACGGTGGTTCCTATGACTCAACAAAGAAGAAAAGGAAACTACGAAACAACTATGTCTTCGCACTCCATAGTCTTCATGTGAATGTCTTCTCATGTCATAATCTTCACTGTGAATATCTTCACAGACCACCATTGTCTTCAGTGTCTTCACACATTTTTAGGGGTCATCTCTGGTAGGTAAACCGAATCAATAAGGGACTACTACCTGTGTTATCCTGCAATTCTCACAAACACATTAGTCCCTCAACCAAGTTTGTCGTCAATACTCCAAAACCAACTAGGGGTGGCACTAGATGCACTTACAATCTCCCCCTTTTTGGTGATTGATGACAACTGGTTGAAGTTTTCGATGAGGATGAAAGTATGTGAAAGTTAAGGATTAAGGCATTGTCTTCATAAGTAGCAAAAGGTTCCCCCTGAAGATGTGCATATAAGTAGTTTGCTTTTGAATGTAGATGCACATGGCAGGTTTTACTTTGTGGAGATCCTCTTCAACTTATGAAGACAATTCATCATGCATAAAACAGAGAACAAAGATAATGACATGCACAATGAAAAATGGACGTCTGCAGAATGTCTTCATGCGGAATTTATCATCGCATCACAAGGTAGAAGAAAGAGTAGCAGACGACTATCGAGTTTAAGTGTTACAACTCAAAGGACCAAAATGTTTCAAAAGACGAGAGTTGTAACGACTTAGTAAAAAATAATGCAACCACCCATAAGGACCCGCTTGAAGACTATCAACTCATAAGCTTCTCCCCCTTTTGTCAGTAATGAACAAAAAGGTTTGAAGACATAGAGTATCTACTCGTTCCCATCTGGAGTGGATGATGCAGCAGGGTCGACGTTGGAGTTTGGTGGTGCAGACGGGCCTGACGCAGTGTCGAGATATAGTGCAACCATGGTCGATGAAGTGGCGTCGTCTTCTTCATCGACGACTCTCGGAACAACTGTTTCAGCCGAAGATGAATGTTCAGAGTCTTGAATAGATAGCGTGTGATGCCAGCTTGCATTTGGTGGAGGCCTGGAATCAAACTTGAAGTTCTCTGTGAAGCCATCTTTGCGAAGTTCGTCTTCAGGACAAAGCATTGTGAGGGTCTTCCAGGACCGCCGACAGGCTTCATGTGCAATAAATGAGTTCTTGGTGGCCAAGTTGCGAATGCGATTGACATCCACCAAGAGACTCTGCATCTGACGCTTTAGCCAGTCATGATGCTTATCCTGCTTCTGATGCAATGCCACAAGAAGCTCTCGGTCATTAAGTACACGAGAATGCTTTCGAGGCCTTTGGGAAATCGTACTTGCAGTGGCTTCAGTGTTAGCACAGTGTGGCACTCTCATATTTCCAGCCAGAGGATAAGCGGGGGTTGCAGCGTTGGGGACAAGAATTCCTTCGATTGGTTGCGTGAAAATTTGATGTTCTACATTCTGAAGATGTAGGGGCTTCTTGGCAGGCTCGGGGTAGATGGCTTCAATAGACAGATCAACCTCAGGCAGAAAAACAATGTGGTTGCGCGCTAAGGGCTAATAGTCAATGGTGGAATGAAGCTTGATCAGGCGCATCACCCATGGAGCATAGAACTTCAGGCCAAACAGATCAATCCCAGAAGCAGCTAGTTGTCTGATGAAGAAATCCTGGGAATTGAATCTGATGCCAGTGATGATATAAAATACCAAAGTCTTCATGGCTCCTTCAAGTTTAGCATCAGAAGAATGTCCCTTGATTGGCCAAAGAGTACGCCTCAGAATATGGTATACTGTGTGTGGCAAGTACTCGAGGTCCTTCACAAGGAGCTCCTCTGGGTATTCAACATCTTGAGGCAATGGCTTCATCATACTAAGCATCTGACTCATGTTTGGTCCGGGCCTCTGAAAGATACTCTACAGTTCATCTCTATGAAGCTGACAACCAGGTTCGTATAACTCACCAGGAGTGGGCAGGGAAGTAAGCTCGATGACGTCTTGAGCTTTGGCTTCGTGATGTACATCACCTGACATCCACTCAAGGATCCATGTCTTTGGATCCCTGTTGTAGCCGCGAATATGAAGTGCGGCATAGAACTGCAGCAGAAGCTCTTCATTCCAGTGTTCTTTGTCAGTCACAAATGGCAGAAGACCAACATCCGTAAAGCAGTCAAGAGCTTTTTCAAGACAGGGCAGCCCAACTATAACTTCACAATCCAGACGCATGTGTGGAAAGATCCGCTCTTGATTGTACAGGATGCATGAGTAGTAGCTTAGCTGCTGATGGCTCTGAAATCTATCTGAAGAGATCTTAGGCTTTGTGTAAGGATTCTTGGCACTGTCAAAGAAGGTGTTGTGCTCTCTGAAGCTGTGTACGCTGAAAGAACCCTATGTCGTTGCAGCACTTGGAAGCCTTGGCAGCCTAGGCTTGGGCTTATGAACTTGAGGCCTCTGCTCCACATGGTAAGCATATTGAGGTCCTGGAGTAGTGGGTGGAACCAGAATAGGCCATCTGACAGTTACCAACTGACCTTCACGATTGAATGCCTATTCCATGGTGTGAGGCCTTGGAGGAGGAACAACGTCTTCCGAGACGATCGGCGTCACGGTGAATTCTGCATTCTCATTAGCTTTTGGCTCCACATTGTCTTCAGCCATGACAGTGTCATTGGCTTCAGTGGTGTTGTTGGTGGCAGCCTCAGTGTTCTCAACCTCCATCTGTTCAAGATTTGGAGGGTCGGGCACAATCACATTCTCCTCGAGAATGACTGGATCAGTAGCTGGGGGTGTAGAAACTCTTTGTTCTTCTTTATCCTCTTCTTTATCTTCATCGGCTGATGCAGACGGAATGTCTTCAGCGATTTTGGCTTCAGACTCAGAGACATTCGCAGTAGGGGTGGCTTCAGGAAACACTTGACATGTGACTGAGCTTTGGTGCACTTCCCCCTTCTGGAATGATCGACATGGAGACCTGTGGCCTGTGGCCTTTGCAAAGCCTGCGAAATGCGGGCAACACCTTTGGTGAAGGAGTGGTCTGTACCATGTAGTTGTCATCATCAAGCACCGGTGTGGTGACTTGAGGTGGTGGTGTTCTTGGTGTCTCATCATGGACTGGGGTATCTAGCTGTTGGCGCTCAACCCATGAGTCATCCTGAGCGATTCGCGTCAATGGACGACCAATGCTAATAAGTTCACTGCTCATTGGAGCAGGGGATGATACCGACTGGGGCTCGAGCTGAGGAAGGACTACATCATCATCAACATTGTCTTCATGACCAATGTCTTCAGCTGTGTTGAGGTCAGCATCTGGAACTTCTTCACTTTCTGGAGCCTCTGTGGAAGCAGGCTCATGGATCACAAGATGACGCTCACGGTTGGTTGAGGCAGGAAGAGCAACAGAAATGGGTTCAACATTTAGGGGTTCTGAGGCTTCAGAATGCGCTTTCTTTCAAGATTTGGTCTTCAATTTCTTCTTTGATGGAGCACCATCAGAAGTGTCTTTGTGCTTGCGCTACCTGGCTTCGGCTTCCGCTGCCCTTGTTTTCTTCAGCTCTGAAGCTGCTGAGTTGACCTTAGGCTTTGAGCTAGTCATACTGGCAGGGAAGACAATGCGAGGTTCTTCCTGCCTTGGTGCTTCAGTTTGGGCCACAACAGACTTCTTCTTTTGCTTGGCAGCCATCTTGGGATCAATGACAGGACGGCCAAGAGCCTTTCGCTTTTTAGCTTCATTGTGGGCTTGAACGCATTTCTGCGCAAAGTACTTCATGCGCTCTCATGAGCCTTTGGCTTCTTCACGCTTCTTGTGGAATTGTTCCTTGAGATCATGCAGCATCTTCTTGAAGATCTGCACATCAGCCACACTGAGCTTGGCCATGTTCTTCTTGAAATGCGCCTTCTCATAATCAATCTTGTTCTTGATCCCGACAATTTTCTGAGCCAGGGCCAACTCATTAGCAATGGCTCCGTGAAACGTGACGCTTATGTCCACAGACAGCTGAAGATCATCAATACTAATGCTTTGGTAATCAAACCACTCATCAATGAAGTTGTTCAAAATATCAACATCAAAGAGGGGCATATCATTGAAGATCTCCACCTCTTGCTTGCTCTTGATCATCATCTCAACTGCTTCATCACCAAGATCTTCATCACTAGACAGATCAATGGTGACTACCTCGTTGCGCAAAACAGCAGCAGGACCCAGATCATGCCCAGAAATCTTCATGGGCTTCTTCGTCTTCTTTATCCTCTTGGAGACCCATGACAGATCTTCAGACTACACACTGGTTTCGGGAGGTGCAATCTTTAATGGCTTCATAGTTGAAGCTTTTGGTGTGGCAGATGGCTTTGAAGCTTTTGACTTCTTCTTCTTCTTCTGTTTTGGTGGTGCTGGCGCATATACAGAGTCTGCGTCTTCAACAGAGTGGTCCACCGAGGCCCTCTGAGCAGCAATGTGAGAGAGGAGCCCATCGAGGCTGTTGAAGGGGCCGATGACATTTGGATTGGCTTCACGAGTGCCATCCTGCCTTGGAGCAGACAGACCATGGTTGAAGTTGAGTCCAAAATCCCTTTTGTTCTTGGCAGCTGACTCTTTAGTGAACTGATAATTGCGCTTGAAAATATTGTCATCGCGACACTATACCATAGATGATGGGTCAACATTCTCAGGCTTCGGTCCTCGGACCATGCATGGATAGAAACCTTGAGCAATAGCTTCAGGCTTCGATTTTGGCTGCAGATTCTTATACAGAATATCGCCCCATGGGCGCTTGATGGCGTTCTTCTCAGCATACTCGGCAGTGACGAAGTTGTACTTGAACCACTGTTCGGCCCAATATCTTAGAATCCATTGGATTTGGGTCTTGCGCTGATTATAGTTCTCCTCAGGATCAGTTTTGTACAATTCATGCAGATCCGGAGGTAGATCTAGAGCTGTGTTGCCTCTGTGCTGCCTGCCACCTTTCCAAGCAGACTTCTGTGTGGCCATGATATTCAAGTAGACAGGCTTCAGAACAGTGAAAGGCTTCCGTCTACTAGTTAGACAAGAGCTGGCTCCGGGGGAGTGAATATGATGCTGTAAGAACTCTGCAAATGAATGCAGACTATGAGAACCAAGGGATTCTCCCACAGACATGTACCTGTGACAGCATTAGAGGTGCGAGGGAAGGGGAAGAGGTCATATGCATTTTCAGAAGATCTTGAAGATAAATCTGTTTGAAGACATTGGCCTCATAGAGCAAAGACATTCACTTATTTGAAAAGAGTTGGTTCCATATTTGTACAAATCCAAGGATAAGTACAAGTGAGGAATATAACTAGTTATGAAGCATAAGTGAATATCCTTAGCATCATATGAGAAGCAGATAAAGACAGATCCAGATTTAGAAGTATAGAAACCACTTTTGGTTGAAGTGGATGGATTTAACCTATCAAAAAGACACTAAAAAGTGAGATTTAATTACCGCTGATGAACTGCAAGACGAGGGAGAGTTAGAAGCCGAGCAGTTCAATCTCCCGTGCCCTAAGTTGGCGGCGGAAGACACTTACGGTGGCGGCGGAGAGGATGAGGTCCGCGGCCGACGTGAGGATGGCGTCGAAGAAGTCGCGACAGCTGAGCACTTTGTCTCCGGCGTGGACGCGAGCTAGCGGAGGCTCTAGGGTTTGAGCGAGGTGGCGAGGTGGAAGAAGAGATAATGACCGTGCGGTGTGTGAATTTATAAGGAAAGGGACTACACATCGTAATTACGCTGGTGCCCCTGGCGGTTCATATCTGAAGGACATGTGGCCTGCATGCAATTTATTGGAAGTTGTTCCATGTTCCCACGCACGCCTGGATTGATGGGTGGTCGTTCCGGCTTCTCCGGTATTCAGGCAAAATGGATATAGCATTGAAAATATATTTAAATGTTTGTCTCTATGTCTTCTGCTAACAAGGACTCGGTGAAGACATTTGACAGGTTTCAACAGAATGCATATAACTTGGATAGATAGAATTTGAGGAAGAAGCATAGAAGGGGTTAGGGTCCGATCACATTCATTTAGATCAGAAAAATTCAAGTATGAAGACATAGCTATAAGTGAATGTTGCAGAGGACAGAACACGCATATATATCAGTCTAAAACCAACTCAACATTGCGAAGATAAACCATGAGGTCAAATCAATGTTGAAGACAAACCAAATGCGAAGACTATGCAATTATGATGCCAAATGAAAAGCTTCAAGAAGGTTTTGGTGGTGGCGCTACCCACCGTATAGGAAGTATTAGACCCAGACACGGCGCACAATTATCGTGGCGCTCCAAAGTCAAATTCCGCGTTAATGTATTCACACTTAGAGTGTATGTCTTCATTGACTGAAGATATACGTTACTTTGTGTGTTGCACATCTAAGTCATCAACATGCATAAGCGTTAGGATGTGTGTCCAATTACAGGACATTTGAGGATTATAAGATATTTAGCTCACACCGCAACTTGCAAAACCTTTTCTCATCTAAGGGCTTTGTGAAGATATCTTCTAATTGCTCTTCAGTGTTGACGTGAATGATATCAGTATCTTCCTTCATGACATGATATCTGAGAAAGTGATGACGGATCTGAATGTGCTTTGTCTTCGAGTGCTGAACTGGGTTGTTGGCAATCTTGATGGCACATTCATTGTCGCAGTAGAGTGGTACTTGCTTCAGGTGGATGCCATAGTCCTTGAGAGTTTGCTTCATCCATAGAAGCTGAGCATAGCAAGATCCAGCAACAATGTATTCAGATTCAGCAGTGGAGAGGGATACCTGCTTCTTTGAAGACCAATGCATAAGAGATCGCCCAAGAAAGTGACATGTGCCCGATGTGGACTTGCGATCAACCTTGTCACCAACATAATCAGCATCCGAGAATCCAACTAGATCAAACTCGAGCCCTTTGGATACCATAATCCTAGTGTTGGGGTGTAAGCCAAATATCAAAGAATTCGCTTCACAGCTAAGTGATGCGATTCCTTTGGTGCCGCTTGAAATCGGGCACACATGCAAACACTAAGCATTATATCTGGCCTAGATGCACATAAATAGAGTAAAGAACCAATCATGGAGCGCTATACCTTTTGATCAAACTCTTTACTATTGTCGTCGGGGCCCAGATGACTTTTGGTTGGCATTGGCGTCGTGTACCCTTCGCAGTCTTGCATTCCAAACTTCTTCAGGCAATTTTTGAGGCATTTCTCTTGTGATATGAAGATGCCATTGCTCTGCTGACTGATTTGAAGACCGAGGAAGAATTTCAGCTCACCCATCATGGACATCTGATATTGCTCTTTCATCATATGCCCAAACTCATCAATATATCTCTTGTCAGTGCAGCCGAAGATAATGTCATCCACATAGTGGCACACAAACAGTTCACCATCATATGATGTCTTCGTGAAGAGTGTGGGATCCAGGGAACCAGGTTTGAAGCCTTTGCTCTTCAGGAAGTCTTTGAGTGTGTCATACCAAGCGCGAGGAGCTTGTTTGAGGCCATATAGTGCCTTATTGAGCTTGTATACCATGTAAGGACGCTTTGGGTCTTCAAAACCTGGTTGTTGTGCAACATGCACTTCTTCTTCAATTTTTCCATTGGGAAAGGCACTCTTTACATCCATTTGGTACATAAGGATGTTGTGATGGTTGGCATAGGCTAGCAATATGTGAATGGCTTCAAGCCTAGCCACCGGAGCAAATGTTTCATCGAAGTCAATCCCTTCAACTTGGGTGTAACCTTGAGCAACAAGACGAGCCTTGTTTCTGACGACTTGACCATGCTCATCTTGTTTGTTGCGATAGATCCATTTGGCGCCTATGATATTGTGCTTGCAAGGATCAGGACGCTTTACTAGTTCCCAAACATTGTTCAGCTCGAACTGTTGAAGCTCTTCTTGCACAGCTTGAATCCATTCAGGTTCCATGAAGGCTTCATCAACTTTCTTGGGTTCAGATATAGAGACAAATGCAAAGTGGCCACAGAGATTTGCTAGCTGTGTTGCTCTTGAATGAGTGAGTGGACCAGGTGCATTGATGCTATCGATTATCTTCTCAATCTATACTTCATTTGCAACACGAGGATGAACTGGACGAAGATTTTTCTCTTCTGGTCATTGTCTTCATCTTTAGCATTGACTTCAGGCTGGGCAGTGTCTTCGGATTGATTAGGTGCAGAAATAATGATTTCTTCTTCAGCCTGTGCCTCTGAAGGTATGATTTCTCCAGTACCCATAAGCTTGATAGATTCACCTGGTGATGCTTCATATATCACATTTGGAAGGTGCTCTCTTTGCGAGCCGTTAGTCTCATTGAATCGCACATCCACAGTTTCAACCACTTTATAGTCAAAGAGGTTGAAGACTCTGTAGGAGTGCGAATCCTTTTTGTAGCCAAGCATAAAACCTTCATGTGCTTTCGGTGCAAATTTTGAAGTGTGATGTGGATCCTTGATCTAGCACCTAGCACCAAATGCTCTGAAGTAACTGACATTTGGCTTCTTACCAGTCAGGAGCTCATACGATGTCTTCTTTAGAAGCTTGTGAAGATAAACACGGTTGATGACATGGCATGTAGTGTCAAAGGCTTCAGGCCAGAACTTCCTTGGTGTTTTGTACTCATCAAGCATCGTCCATGCCATCTCAATGAGGGTTCTATTCTCGCGCTCCATGATGCCATTCTGCTGAGGTATGTATGGAGCCGAGAACTCATGTGTGATGCCCAATGTATCAAGATAAGTGTCGAGATCGGTGTTCTTGAATTTTGTGCCGTTGTCACTTCTGATGTGCTTGATCTTGATGCAATAGTTGGTCATGGCACGATTGGCAAATCGTCTGAAGACATCCTGCACTTCATTCTTATAGAGGATTATGTGCACCCATGTATATCTTGAGTGATCATCAACAATGACGAAGCCATAGAGGCAAGCAGTGGTAGTAAGGGTAGAGTAATGAGTAGGGCCAAATAAGTCCATGTGAAGCAGCTTGAAGGGACGAGTCTTCGTCATGATTGTCTTCGAGGGATGCTTGGCCCTCGTCATCTTTCCAGCTTCGCAGGCACCACATAGATGCTTCTTCTTGAACTTGACGCCATCCATGCCTACAACATGCTTCTTCTTCACGAGAGTGTACAAATTCCTCATGCCAGCATGCCCTAGCCTCCGATGCTAGAGCCAGCACTCTGAAGCTTTTGTTAGAATACATATGGCCAACTGTGGTCCTGCTGAGAAATCTACCATATACAGATCGTCTTTTCGATACCCTTCAAAGACTAGAGATTTGTCAGATTCCATAAGTACAAGGCAACGATATTTTCCAAATATCACAATCATGTTCAGATCACAAAGCATTGAGACAAACATTAAGTTGAAACCAAGGGATTCAACAAGCATCACTTTATCCATGTGCTGATCCTTTGAGATTGCAATTCTACCTAGACCCAATACCTTGCTTTTACCAAAGGTCGAAAATGTGATGTGACTCTTGTCGGGAAGGGCGTGAGGGGTTGAATCCATGAGAAGACTTCGATCACCAGTCATGTGGTTAGTGCATCCACTGTCCATAATCCATTCTGAAGCCTTTCGTGTCATACCCTTGGCATCTCGTGCCATGAAGCAGTAGGTGGGAGCAGAGTCATCCTCATCATTAGCATCAGCGTTGGTGACGAGGCCATTGTCTTAAGTGTTGAAGATGGACTTGGCGACATAGGCTGAAGCTAGAGCCAGGCTTACCACGCCTGAATCAGACTCCTCCTCAAACTCCACCTCCGCCTCCTCAGAAGCAGACTCCTCCTCTGAATCCATCTCCTTTCCAACAAATGCACGAGCCTTGCTTGATGAGCTCTTCTTGTGTGATGAAGACTTTGAGGATTTCTTCTTCTTCTTCTTCTTCTTGTCATCAGAATCATATTCCTTGCTCTTCTTCTTCTTCTTGGTCTCATTGTCCCACTTTGGACACTCATAGATGTAGTGACCAAGTTTCTTGCATTTGTGGCATGTTCTATTCTTGTGGTCACGAGTAGAAGCTTCATCATTTCTTGAGCTGGATCCTGAAGACTTTCTGAAGCCTTTCTTCTTGGTGAACTTCTGGAACTTCTTCACAAGCATAGGAAGCTCCTTTCCAATGTCTTCAGGATCCCCAGAACTGCAGTCCGATTCTTCTTCAGATGAGGAAACAACCTTTACCTTCACGCGAGTTCGACCATAGTTGGGACCATAGATATCTCTCTTCTCAGATGACTGGAACTCTTGTGTGTTGAGCCTCTCAAGTATGTCAAACGGATCGAGAGTCTTGAAGTCAGGACGTTCTTGAATCATCAGGGCCAGGGTGTCGAATGAGCTGTCAAGTGATCTCAGAAGCTTGTTGACGATTTCATGCTTGGTGATCTCTATGGCGCCAAGTGCGTGAAGCTCATTTGTGATATCAGTGAGGCGATCAAATGTGAGTTGGACATTCTCATTGTCGTTTCTCTTGAAGTGGTTGAAGAGGTTGCGAAGAACATCAATCCTTGAGTCTCTCTGGGTTGAGACGCCTTCGTTGACCTTGGAGAGCCAGTCCCAGACTAGCTTCGTAGTTTCCAGAGCACTCACACGACCATACTGTCATTTGGTCAGATGACCATAGATGATGTTCTTGGTGGTTGAGTCTAGTTGAATGAACCTC
The DNA here is from genome assembly GCA_021605145.1 of Aegilops bicornis. NCBI lineage: Eukaryota > Viridiplantae > Streptophyta > Magnoliopsida > Poales > Poaceae > Aegilops > Aegilops bicornis. The sequence continues at coordinate 191,633,025 of CM038670.1, forward strand.
TTCACATCAGCAGCGGTGACACCTTCACCAACCTTGGGAACACTGTTCTTGATGACATACTAGAGGTCGACGTCAATGGCTTCAAGATGCATACACATCTTATTCTTCCAGTAGGGGTAATCAACGCCATCAAAGACAGGGCACGCAGCGGAGACCTTGATTATCCCTGCGGTCGACATAGCTAAAAATCTAGGTGGTTAAACCGAATCACACAGAACAAGGGAACACCTTGCTCTGATACTAATTGAAAGTGCTAGTTATCGACTAGAGGGGGGGGGGGGGGTGATTAGGCGATTTTTATGAAAGTCTTCAGAACACGGGGCTTTGAAGACAACCAGTAGAAATGAACCTATTGACATGCAGCAGAAGGTAGACTACACTAGACAAGCCATAGTCAAGTAAGCAATGAAGTGAAATAACGAAGACTATCAGTAGCTAGGTAGTATGGATCAGGATGGAAGATAGTATGAAGCCAAACAGTAAATAGTCTTCAAGCAGTGAAGACACTCAGATCATGCAAGCAGGCAAGGACTTCACAAAGACAAACTGTAAGTAAAGGGAAGGGAAGGATAGAACCAGTTGCTTGGTGAAGACAAGGATTTGGTAGACCAGTTCCAATTGCTGTGACAACTGTATGTCTGGTTAGGGAGGCTGAGATTTAACTCAGAAGACCGCGTCTTCACCTTATTCCCCTTGAGCTAACAACACTTAGTCCTCTCCCAATCACTCTGGTAAGTCTTCAAGGTAGATTTCCAAACCTTCACAAACTTCGTTCACTAGCAATCCACAATGGCTCTTGGATGCTCAGAACACGACGCCTAACCGGCTGGAGAATTCACAGTCCTCAAGTGTAACAAGTCTTCAGATCACGCGGACAGAAAGACTTCAGTGATGCCAAACACTCTTTGGCTATGGGTGTTTTGGGCTTTGTACTCGCAATGATCTCTCTCTCAAACGCTTCGGAGGTGGGTTGATCTGAAACGGCAAAAGCCGTGCACGAACTCTGACCAGCCACCAATTTATGGTGTAGGGGATGGGCTATTTATAGCCAGGAGGCAACCCGACTTGATTTGTCCGAAATGACCCTGGTCACTAAGCAACTGGCACGTGTCCAATGGTCAGATTTCAAACACACGCGGCAGCAGGACTTGGGCTACAAGTAAAGCTGACTCATCCAGCTCTGGATAAGATTTGCTCTCATTGTCTTCGCTCGAAGACATAGGATTTGGTTGAGCATCACATCGGTCACTCTGACTTTGTTCACTTGGACCCACTTAACAGTACGGTGGTTCCTATGACTCAACAAAGAAGAAAAGGGAACTACGAAACAACTATGTCTTCGCACTCCATAGTCTTCATGTGAATGTCTTCTCATGTCATAATCTTCACTGTGAATATCTTCACAGACCACCATTGTCTTCAATGTCTTCACACATTTTTAGGGGTCATCTCTGGTAGGTAAACCGAATCAATAAGGGACTACTACCTGTGTTATCCTGCAATTCTCACAAACACATTAGTCCCTCAACCAAGTTTGTCGTCAATACTCCAAAACCTACTAGGGGTGACACTAGATGCACTTACAATTTCAAAGATGTATGATGGCTATATTCTCTGACTTTTGTGAAAAGATTGTTGAGGTTTTCATGGATGATTTATTCGTTTACGGAACTTCTTTTGATGATTGCTTAAGCAACCTTGATCGATTTTTGCAGAGATGTGAAGAAACTAATCTTGTCTTGAATTGGGAGAAGTGCCACTTTATGGTTAATGAAGGTATTGTATTGGGGCATAAAATTTCTGAAAGAGGTATTGAAGTTGATGAAGCTAAAGTAGATGCCATTGAAAAGATGCCGTGTCCTAAAGATATCAAAGGTATAAGAAGTTTACTCGGTCATGCTAGTTTCTATAGGAGGTTTATTAAAGACTTCTCTAAAATTTCTAGGCCTCTCACTAATCTCTTACAAAAAGATGTTCCTTTTGCTTTTGATGATGATTGTGTAGAAGCATTTTAAATACTTAAGAAAGCCTTGATCTCTGCACCTATTCTTCAGCCTCCTGATTGGAATTTACCCTTTGAAATTATGTGTGATGCTAGCGATTATGCTATTGGTGTTGTTCTATGACAAAGAGTTGATAAGAAATTAAATGTTATTCATTATGCTAGTAAAACTCTAGATAGTGCCCAGAGGAATTATGCTACTACTAGAAAAGAATTTTTAGCAGTTGTTTTTGCTTGTGATAAGTTCAGATCCTATATTGTTGATTCCAAACTAATTGTTCACACTGATCATGCTACTATTAAATATCTTATGGAAAATAAAGATGCCAAACCTAGACTTATTAGATGGGTTCTCTTGCTACAAGAATTTGATTTGCATATTATTGATAGAAAGGGAGCTGAGAACCCTGTTGCAGACAACTTGTCTAGGTTAGAAAAAGTTTTTGATGACCCACTTCCTATTGATGATAGTTTTCCAGATGAGCAATTAAATGTTATCAATGCTTCTCATAACACTCCATGGTATGCTGATTATGCTAATTACATTGTTGCTAAATTTATACCACCTAGTTTCACATACCAACAAAAGAAAAAGTTTTTCTATGATTTAGCACATAACTTCTGGGATGATCCACACCTTTATAAGGAAGGAGTAGATGGTGTTATTAGACGTTGCGTACCTGAGCATGAACAGGGACATATCCTACGCAAGTGCCACTCCGAGTCTTACGGAGGACACCATGCAGGAGATAGAACTGCACATAAGGTATTGCAATCCGGTTTCTATTGGCCTACTCTCTTCAAGGATGCTCATAAGTTTGTCTTGTCATGTGATGAATGTCAAAGAGTTGGTAATATCAGTAGAGTCCATGGATTATACGCACTCTCACCCTTCCATCGTTGCTAGCCTCTTCGGTACCATGCATTTCCCTTTCTCACCTCGAGAGTTGGTGCAAACTTCGCTGGTGCATCCAAACCCCGTGATATGATACGCTCTATCACACATAAGCCTCCTTATATCTTCCTCAAAACAGCCACCATACCTACCTATTATGGCATTTCCATAGCCATTCCGAGATATATTGCCATGCAACTTTACACCGTTCCGTTTATTATGACATGCTCCATCATTGTCATATTGCTTTGCATGATCATGTAGTTGACATCGTATTTGTGGCAAATCCACCTTCATATTTCTTTCATACATGTCACTCTTGATCGGGATGAGACTCCGAACAAAAAAGAAAAAAATAAAAGAGGCCAAAGAAGCCCAAAAAAGAGGCCATAAAAAAGGGGAGAAGGCCCAAATAAAAAAATGACAGAAAAAGAGAGAAGGGGCAATGTTACTATCCTTTTTCCACACTTGTGCTTCAAAGTAGTACCATGATCTTTATGATAGAGAGTCTCTTATTTTGTCACTTTCATATACTAGTGTGAATTTTTCATTATAGAACTTGGCTTGTATATTCCAATGATGGGCTTCCTCAAAATGCCCTAGGTCTTCGTGAGCAAGCAAGTTGGATGCACACCCACTTAGTTTATTTTGTTGAGCTTTCATATATTTATAGCCCTAGTGCATCCGTTGCATGGCAATCCCTACACCTTGCATTGACATCAATTGATGGGCATCTCCATAGCCCATTGATTAGCCGTGTCAATGTGAGACTTTCTCCTTTTTGTCTTCTCACACAACCTCCATCATCATATTCTATTCCACCCATAGTGCTATGTCCATGGCTCGTGCTCATATATTGCGTGAAAGTTGAAAGAGTTTGAAAAGGCTAAGTATGAAATAATTGCTTGGCTTGTCATCGGGGTTGTGCATGATGGGAGCATTTTGTGTGACGAAAATGAAGCATGGCCAAACTATATGATTTTGTAGGGATAAGCTTTCTTGGGCTATGTTATTTTGATAAGACATAATTGCTTGGTTTGCATGCTTGAAGTATTATTATTTTTATGTCAATATTAAACTTTTGTCTAGAATCTTTTGGATATAAACATTCATGCCACAATAAAGAGAATTACATTGGAAATTATGATAGTTAGCATTCCACATCAAAAAATTATGTTTTTATCATTTACCTACTCGAGGACAAGCATGAATTAAGCTTGGGGATGCTTGATACGTATCCAACGTATCTATAATTTTTTAGTGTTCCATGCTATTATATTATCTGTTTTGGATGTTTAATGGGCTTTAATATACTCTTTTATTATTTTTGGGACTAACATATTAACCGAAGGCCCAGTGCAAATTGCTGTTTTTTTTGCCTATTTCAGTGTTTCGCACAAAAGGAATGTCAAATGGAATCCAAACGGAACAAAACCTTTGCGAGGATCTTTTTTGGAACAAACGCAATCCAGGAGACTTGGAGTGGAAGTCAGAGACGCAACGAGGCGGCCGTGAGGCAGGAGGGCGCGCCCAGGGGGTAGGTGCGCCCCCCACCCTCATGGGCCCCTCATAGCTCCACCGACCTACTTCTTTCGCCTATATATACTCTTATACCCTGAAAACGTCAGGGGGAGCCACGAAACCACTTTTCCACCGCCGCAACATTCAGTACCCGTGAGATCCCATCTTGGGGCCTTTTCCGGTGATCTGCCGGAGGGGGATTCGATCATGGAGGGCTTCTACATCAACACCATAGCCTCTCCAATGATGTATAAGTAGTTTACCACAGACCTTCAGGTCCATAGTTATTAGCTAGATGGCCTTTTCTCTCTCTTTGGTTCTCATACAAAGTTCTCCTCGATGTTCTTGGAGATCTATTCGATGTAATACTTTTTGCGGTGTGTTTGCTGAGATCCGATGAATTGTGGGTTTATGATCAAGATTATCTATGAAGAATATTTGATTCTTCTCTGAATTCTTATATGCAAGATTTGACATCTTTGCAAGTCTCTTTGAATTATCGGTTTAGTTTGGCCTACTAGATTGATCTTTCTTACAATGGGAGAAGTGCTTAGCTTTGGGTTCAATCTTGCGGTGCTCGATCCCAGTGATAGAAAGGGAAGCGACACGTATTGTATTGTTGCCATCGAGGATAAAAAGATGGGGTTTATATCATATTGCTTGAGTTTATCCCTCTACATCATGTCATCTTGCCCAATGTGTTACTCTGTTCTTATGAACTTAATACTCTAGATGCATGCTCGATAGCGGTCGATGTCTGGAGTAATAGTAGTAGATGCAGAATCGCTTCGGTCTACTTGAAACGGACTTGATCATGCCTAGATATTCTCATAACTATGCGCTTTTCTATCAATTGCTCGGCAGTAATTTGTTCACCCACCGTAATATATGCTATCTTGAGAGAAGCCACTAGTGAAACCTATAGCCCCCGAGTCTACTTTACATCATATAAGTTTCCAATCTATAATTCTAGTTTACTATTTATTTTGCAATTTTTACTTTTCAATCTATACAATAAAAATACCAAAAATATTTATCTTATTATCTTTTATTAGATCTCACTTTTGCAAGTGGCCGTGAAGGGATTGACAACCCCTTTATCGCGTTGGTTGCAAGGTTCTTGATTGTTTGTGCAGGTACTAGGCGATTTGCGTAGTGATGCGCTCTTTGGATTGATACCTTGGTTATCAAAAACTGAGGGAAATACTTACGCTACTTTGCTGCATCACCCTTTCCTCTTCAAGGGAAAACCAACGCATGCTCAAGAGGTAGCAAGAAGGATTTCTTGCGCCATTGCCGGGGAGATCTGCGCTCAAGTCAAGACATACCAAGTACCCATCACAAACTCTTATTCCTTGCATTACATTTTTTGCCATTTGCCTCTCGTTTTCCTCTCCCCCACTTCACCTTTGCCATTTTATTCACCCTCCTTCCGTTCGATCTTGTGTTACCATGTGCCTTCTTTTTGCTTGCATCTTCGCTTGATAAAAGTCTATGGATCCTCATCCCCTTGCTAATATTTTTAAGAGATCCAATTATGATGAACCAATTTCTAGTGATTTGAGTGCACTAGATTATCTTTATGAGGTTTTCCTTGAAATTCGTGAATCTGAAAATTGTGATGAAGAAATTTATGAAGAGATTCATGATAGCTCTTTGAATTAAAAGCATGATTGCAATGATTTTACTATAAATTCTCTTGATGTAAATTGTGCTAATAATATGCAAAACCCTAAGCTTGGGGATGCTAGTTTTGCTACGTCTACTACTTGTTGCAATGATCATGATTTGGGTGATTCTTCTTATGATCTTGAAAATTTATTTAAGCCCCATGATGACTATGAGATTGATAATAATGTTTGCAATAATGTTGAAAGTGGGTTTGGAAGAGTGTCAACTTTAGATCCCACATATTTGGAGAATGTTCAATCTTATGAAGTTTTTGATAAAAGTGGGTTTGGAGAGGTCATGACTTTAGTTAATGTTAATCCCACTATTTTGGAAGAGTGTCAACTTTGCATACATGTGGATCGTGTTAAGAATATGTTATGTGATAGCTATATTGTTGAATTTGCTTATGATCATACATGTAATTATTATGAGAGAGGAAAATATGGTTGTAGAAATTTTCATGTTACTAAATTACCTCTCGTTATGTTGAGATTGCTATTGTTTCTTTCCGCTTCTTGCATATGCTAGTTTTTGCTTGCCTTGATAATTTGTTTGCCTATAAAATGCCTATGCATAGGAAGTATTTTAGAATTAAATGTGTTTGTCACATGTTTCATGATTCTCTCTTTGTGTTTCAATTATTATCTTTCGTGTGAGCATCATTGAAATCTTATGCCTAGCTAGGGGCGTTAAACGCTAGCGCTTGTTGGGAGGCAACCCAATTTTATTTTTGTTCTTTGCTTTTTGTTCCTGTTTAGTAATAAATAATTCATCTAGACTCTGTTTATATGTGGTTTTATGTTTTAATTAGTGTTTGTGCCAACTAGAACCTTTGGGAAGACTTGGGTGAAGTCCTTGTGATCTTGCTGTAAAAAATAGAAACTTTAGCGCTCACGAGATTAGCTGCCATTTTTTACTGGAGAGTGATTTTAGGTTGATTATTTTTGCAGATGATCAATAGATAAATTCCTAACTTCCACCAATTCATTTAAGAATTTTTGGAGTTCCAAAAGTATGCGTTTGATACAGATTACTACAGACTGTTCTGTTCTTGACAGATTCTGTTTTTCGTGTGTTGTTTGCCTATTTGATGAATCTATGGCTAGTATCGGGGGTATGAACCCTAGAGAAGTTGGAATACAGTAGGTTTAACACCAATATAAATAAATAATGAGTTCATTACATTACCTTAAAGTGGTGGTTTGTTTTCTTACACTAACGGAGCTCATGAGATTTTCTATTTAAGTTTTGTGTTGTGAAGTTTTCAAGTTTTTGGGTAACGATTTGATGAATTTTGGAATAAGGAGTGGCAAGATCCAAATCTTGGGGATTCCCAAGGCACCCCAAGGTAAAATTCAAGGACAACCAAAAGCCTAAGCTTGGGGATGCCCGGAAGGCATCCCCTCTTTCGTCTTCGCCTATCGGTAACTTTACTTGAGGCTATATTTTTATTCACCACATGATATGTGTTTTTCTTGGAGCGTCTTGTATTATTTGAGTCTTTGCTTTTTATTTTACTACAATCATCCTTGGTGTACACCCCTTTTGGAGATACACACATGAATCGGAATTTATTAGAATACTCTATGTGCTTCACTTATATCTTTTGAGCTAGATAATTTTGCTCTAGTGCTTCACTTATACCTTTTTAGAGCACGGTGGTGGTTTTATTTTATAGAAACTATTGATCTCTCATGCTTCAATTATATTATTTTGATAGTCTTTTAGAACAGCATGGTAATTTTCTTTGGCTATAAAATTAGTCTTAATATGATAGGCATCCATGATGGATATAATAAAAACTTTCATATAGAGTGCATTAAATACTATGAGAAATTTGATACTTGATAGTTGTTTTGAGATATAAAGATGGTAATATTAGAGTCATGCTAGTTGAGTAATTGTGGAATTGAGAAATACTTGTGTTGAAGTTTGCAAGTCCCATAGCATGCATGTATGGTAAACGTTGTGTGACAAATTTGAAGCATGAGGTGTTCTTCGATTGCTTTCCTTATGAGTGGCAGTCGGGGACGAGCGATGGTCTTTTCCTACCAATCTATCCCCCTAGGAGCATGCGCGTAGTGCTTGGTTTTGATGACTTGCAGATTTTTGCAATAAGTATGTGAGTTCTTTATGACTAATGTTGAGTCCATGGATTATACGCATTCTCACCCTTCCATCGTTGCTAGCCTCTTGATGCAGGTGCATTGCCCTTTCTCACCTCGAGAGTTGGTGTAAACTTCGCCGGTGCATCCAAACCCCATGATATGATATGCTCTATCACACATAAGCCTCCTTATATCTTCCTCAAAACAGCCACCATACCTACCTATTATGGCATTTCCATAGCCATTCCGAGATATATTGCCATGCAACTTTCCACCGTTCCGTTTATTATGACACGCTCCATCATTGTCATATTGATTTTCATGATCATGTAGTTGACATCGTATTTGTGGCAAAGCCACCTTCATAATTATTTCATACATGTCACTCTTGATTCATTGCACATCCCGGTACACCGCCGGAGGCATTCACATAGAGTCATATTTTGTTCTAAGTATCGAGTTGTAATTCTTGAGTTGTAAGTAAATAAAAGTGTGATGATTTTCATTATTAGAGCATTGTCCCATGTGAGGAAAGGATTATGGAGACTATGATTCCCCCACAAGTTGGGATGAGACTCCGGACGAAATAAAAGAGGCCAAAGAAGCCTAAATAAAAAAATAAAAAAGAGGCCATAAAAAAGGGAGGAGGCCCAAATAAAAAAATGAGAGAAAAAGAGAGATGGGGCAATGTTACTATCCTTTTTCCACACTTGTGCTTCAAAGTAGCACCATTATCTTCATGATAGAGAGTCTCTTATTTTATCACTTTCATATACTAGTGGGAATTTTTCATTATAGAACTTGGCTTGTATATTCCAATGACGGGCTTCCTCAAAATGCCCTAGGTCTTCGTGAGCAAACAAGTTGGATGCACACCCACTTAATTTCTTTTGTTGAGCTTTCATATATTTATAGCTCTAGTGCATCCGTTGCATGGCAATTCCTACTCCTTGCATTGACATAAATTGATGGGCATCTCCATAGCCCGTCGATTAGCGGCGTCAATGTGAGACTTTCTCCTTTTTTGTCTTCTCACACAACCTCTATCATCATATTCTATTCCACCCATAGTGCTATGTCCATGGCTCGCGCTCACATATTGCGTGAAAGTTGAAAGAGTTTGAAAAGGCTAAGTATGAAACAATTGCTTGGCTTGTCATCGGGGTTGTGCATGATGGGAGTATTTTGTGTGACGAAAATGAAACATGGCCAAACTATATGATTTTGTAGGGATAAGCTTTCTTTGGCTATGTTATTTTGATAAGACATAATTGCTTGGTTAGCATGCTTGAAGTATTATTATTTTTATGTCAATATTAAACTTTTGTCTAGAATCTTTTGGATCTAAACATTCATGGCACAATAAATAGAATTACATTGAAAATTATGGCAGGTAGCATTTGATACGTCTCCAACGTATCTATAATTTTTGATTGTTCCATGCTACTATATTACCCCTTTTGGATGTCTATGGGCTTTATTTAACACATTTATATTATTTTTTGGGACTAACCTACTAACCGGAGGCCCAGCCCATATTGCTGTTTTTTTTGCCTATTTCAGTATTTCGAAGAAAAGGAATATCAAACGGAGTCCAAACGGAATGAAACCTTCGAGAGCGTGATTTTTGGAACGAACGTGATCCAGAGGACTTGGAGTGCAAGTCAAGAAGCTTCTGAGGAAGCCACGAGATAGGAGGTGCCCCCCTATAGGGCGCCCCTGTCTCGTGGGCCCCTCAAACCACCGATGTACTTCTTCCTCCTATTTATACCTACGTACCCCGAAACATCCAGGGGCACCACGAAATACAATTTCCACCGCCGTAACCTTCTGTATCCGCCAGATCCCATCTTGGAGCCTTCGCCGACACTCTGCCAGAGGGGAAATCAAGCACGGAGGGCTTCTACATCAACACCATAGCCCCTCCGATGAGTCGTGAGTAGTTTACCACAGACCTACGGGTCCATAGTTATTAGCTAGATGGCTTCTTCTCTCTTTTTGGATCTCAATACAATGTTCTCCCCCTCTCTTGTGGAGATCTATTCGATGTAATCTCTTTTTGCGGTGTGTTTGTCGAGATCCACGAATTGTGGGTTTATGATCAAGTTTATCTATGAATAATATTTGAATCTTCTCTGAATTCTTTTATGTATGATTAAGATATCTTTGCAAGTCTCTTCGAATTATCAGTTTGGTTTGGCCTACTAGATTGGTTTTTCTTGCCATAGGAGAAGTGCTTAGCTTTGGGTTCAATCTTGCGGTGTCCTTACCCAGTGACAGAAAGGGTTGCAAGGCACGTATTGTATTGTTGCCATCGAGGATAACAAGATGGGGTTTATATCATATTGCATGAGTTTATCCCTGTACATCATGTCACCTTGCTTAATGCGTTACTCTGTTCTTATGAACTTAATACTCTAGTTGCATGCTGGATAGCGGTCGATGTGTGGAGTAATAGTAGTAGATGCAGGCAGGAGTCGGTGTACTTCTTATGGACGTGATGCATATATACATGATCATGCCTAGATAATCTCATAACTATGCGCTTTTCTATCAACTGATCGACAGTAATTTGTTCACCCCACCGTAATACTTATGCTATCTTGAGAGAAGCCACTAGTGAAACCTATGGCCCCGGGTCTATCTCTTATCATATTTGCTTTCAATCTACTTTTACTTGCATCTTTACTTTTCGCATATATATCATAAAATACCAAAAATATATTTATTTTATCATACTATCTTTATTATATCTCACTTTAGCAAGTGGCCGTGAAGGGATTGACAACCCCTTTATTGCATTGGTTGCGAGTTCTCAGTTTGTTTGTGTAGGTACGTGGGACTTTTGAGGAGCCTCCTACTGGATTGATACCTTGGTTCTCAAAAACTGAGGGAAATACTTACGCTACACTTGCTGCATCACCCTCTCCTCTTCGAGGAAAACCAACACAAGCTCAAGACGTAGCAAGAAGGATTTCGCGCCGTTGTCGGGAGGTCTTTGCTCAAGTCAAGACATACCAAGTACCCATCACAAACCCATCTCCCTCGCATTTACATTATTTGCCATTTGCCTCTCGTTTTCCTCTCCCCCACTTCACCCTTGCCGTTTTATTTGCCCTCTCTTTCCCAATCTCCTCCTCTCTCTATTGCTTGCCCTTTCGTTTGCTTGTTTGGTTGGAATAGATGCTTATTTATTGCTAAACAGAGAAGCTAAGATCTATGGATCCTCATCCGCTTGCTAATCTCTTTAAGAGATTCAATTATGTTGAACCTATTGCTAGTGAGTTGAGTGCACTAGATTATCTTTATGAAGTTTTGCTTGAAATTCGTGAATCTGAAAATTGTGATGAAGAACTTTATGAAGTGATTGACGATAGACCTTTGAATAAAAAGCATGATTGCAATGATTTTACTATAAATTCTCTTGATGTCAATTGTGCTAGTAATATGCAAAACCCTAAGCTTGGGGATGCTAGTTTTGCTATGTCTACTACTTGTTGCAATGATCATGATTGGAGTGATTCTTCTTATGATCTTGAAAATTTATTTAAGCCCCATGATGAATATGAGATTGATAATAGTGTTTGCAATAATATTGAAAGTGGGTTTGGAAGAGTGTCAACTTTAGATCCCACATATTTGGAGAATGTTCAATCTTATGGTATTTTTGATAAAAGTGGGTTTGGAGAGGTCATGACTTTAGTTAATGTTAATCCCACTATTTTGGAAGAGTGTCAACTTCACATGCATGTGGATCATGTTGGAAATATTTTATGTAATAGTTATTTTGTTGAATTTGCTTATGATCCTACATGTAATTATTATGAGAGAGGAAAATATGGTTGTAGAAATTTTCATGTTACAAATTTACCTCTCGTTATGTTGAGATTGCTATTATTTCTTTCCACTTCCTTGCATATGTTAAATTTTGCTTGCTATGATAATTTGTTTGCTTACAAGATGCCTATTAATAGGAAGTATGTTAGACTTAAGTGTGTTTGTCATATGTTTTATGATGCTCCCTTTATGCTTCAATTCTTGTCTTTCATTGTGAGCATCATTAAAATCTCAATGCCTAGCTAAAAAGGCTTTAAAGAAAGCTCTTGTTGGGAGACAACCCAATATTTTTCCTTGATTTTATTCAATAAATCTTGCATCTACCTTCTGTTTAGATTTGGTTTTATGTTTTAATTAGTGTTTTTGCCAAGTTAAACCTATAGGATCTTCTTGGATGATAGTTATTTGATCTTGCTGTAATTTCCAGAAACTTTCGGATCTCAAAAATAATTGTTAAAAATCACCAGAACGTGATAAAATAGTGATTGAAATTGCTGCTGATCAATAATCAAATTTCCTAGGTCGTCCTATTTTTGCTGAATTTTTTGAGTTCCAGAAGTTTGCGTTAGCTACAGATTACTACAGACTGTTCTGTTTTTGACAGATTCTGTTTTTCGTGTGTTGTTTGCTTATTTTGATGAATCTATGGCCAATAAAATAGTTTATAATCCATAGAGAAGTTGGAATACAGTAGGTTTAACACAAAATTAAATAAAGAATGAGTTCATTGCAGTACCTTATGTGGTGGTTTTGTTTTCTTTCACTAACGGAGCTTATAAGATTTTCGGTTGAGTTTTGTGTTGTGAACTTTTCAAGTTTTGGGTAAAGCTTTTATGGACTATGGAATAAAGGGTGGAAAGAGCCTAAGCTTGGGGAAGCCCGAGGCACCCCAAGATATTCAAGAATAGCCAAAGTTTAAGCTTGGGGATGCCCCAGGAAGGCATCCCCTCTTTCGTCTTCGTTCATTGGTAACTTTACTTGGAGCTATATTTTTATTCACCACATGATAAGTGTTTTTGCTTGGAGCGTCGTGTATTATATTAGTCTTTGATTTTTAGTTTACCACAATCATCCTTTCTGTACACACCTTTTGGAAGAAGCCTATTTGATTAGACTTTCCTAGAATACTCTATGTGCTTCACTTATATCTTTTGATCTTGATAGTTTTTGCTCTAGTGCTTCACTTATATTCTTTTAGAGCACGGTGGTGTCTTAATTTTGAAGAAATTGCTAGTCTCTCATGCTTCACTTATATTATTTTGAGAGTCTTTTAGAACAGCATGGTATTTGCTATGATCATAAAGTTGGTCCTAGAATGATGAACATCCAAGTTGGGTATAATAAAACTATCATAGGAAGTGAATTGGATGCTATGATCAACTTGATACTTGATAATTGTTTTGAGATATGGAGGTAGTGATATTAAAGTCATGCTAGTTGGGTGATTATGAATTTAAAGAATGCTTGTGTTGAACTTAGCAAGTCCCGTAGCATGAACGTATGGTTAAAGTTACCTAACAAATTTGAAACATGAAGTGTACCTGGCTTGTGCATCCTTATGAGTGGCGGTCGGGGACGAGCGATGGTCTTTTCCTACCAATCTATCCCCCTAGGAGCATGCGCGTAGTACTTGATTTTTGATGACTTCTAAATTTTTGCAATAAGTATATGAGTTCTTTTGACTAATGTTGAGTACATGGATTATAGGCACTTTTACCTTTCCGCCTTTGCTAGCCTCTTGATGCATGCATTGCCCTTTCTCACCTTGAGAGTTGGTGCAAACTTCACGGTGCATCCAAACCCCGTGATACGATACGCTCTATCACACATAAACCTCCCTATATCTTCCTCAAAACAGCCATCATACCTACCTATTATGGCATTTCCATAGCCATTCCGAGATATATTGCCATGCAACTTTCCACCGTTCATCATCATCATGACATACTTTACTTTTGTCATATTGCCATAGCATGATCATGTACTTGACATCATATTTGTGGCAAAGCCACCATGCATTAATTTTCATACATGTCACTCTTGATTCATTGCACCATCCCGGCACCGCCGGAGGCATTCATATAGAGTCATATCTTTGTTCTAGATATCGAGTTGTAATTGTTGAGTTGTAAGAAAATAAAAGTGTGATGATCATCATTTTTAGAGCATTGTCCCAAGTGAGGAAAGGATGATGGAGACCATGATTCCCCCACAAGTCGGGATGAGACTCCGGACGAAAAAATTAAAAAAAGAGAGAGAAAAGGCCCAAATAAAAAAATGAGAGAAAAAGAGAGAAGGGACAATGTTACTATCCTCTTACCACACTTGTGCTTCAAAGTCGCACCTTGTGCTTCATGTAGTGAGTCTCATATATTGTGCTTCAAAGTAGCACCATGTTCTTCATATAGTGAGTCTCATAAGTTGTCTTTTTCATACTAGTGGGAATTTTTCATTATAGAACTTGGTTTGTATATTCCTCGATGGGCTTCCTCAAATGCCCTAGGTCTTCGTGAGCAAGCAAGTTGGATGCACACCCACTAGTTTTCTTTTGTTGAGCATTTATAGCTCTAGTGCATCCGTTGCATGGCAATCCCTACTCCTCATGTTGACATCAATTGATGGGCATCTCCATAACCCGTTGATTATCCTCGTCAATGTGAGACTTTCTACTTTTTTATCTTCTCCACACAATCCCCATCATCATATTCTATTCCACCAATAGTGCTATATCCATGGCTCGCACTCATGTATTGCGTGAAGGTTAAAAAAGTTTGAGATTATTTAAGTATGAAACAATTGCTTGGCTTGTCATCGGGGGTGTCGGTGTCAAAACCGGCGGATCTCGGGTAGGGGTCCCGAACTGTGCGTCTAGGCGGATGGTAATAGGAGACAAGGGACACGATGTTTTTACCCAGGTTCGGGCCTTCTCGATGGCGGTAAAACCCTACTCCTGCTTGATTAATATTGATGATATGGGTAGTACAAGAGTGGATCTACCACGAGATCAGAGAGGCTAAACCCTAGAAGCTAGCCTATGGTATGATTTTTGTTCGTCCTACGGACTAAAACGCCCGGTTTATATAGACACCGGATAGGGTTAGGGTTACACGGAGTCAGTTACAACGGTAGGAGATCTACATATCCGTGTCGCCAAGCTTGCCTTCCACGCCAAGGAAAGTCCCATCCGGACATGGGACGAAGTCTTCAATCTTGTATCTTCATAGTCCAGAGTCCGCCAACGGTGATAGTTCGCTATCCGGACACCCCTAATCCAGACTCCCTCAGTAGCCCCTGAACCAGGCTTCAATGACGACGAGTCCGGCGCGCATATTGTCTTCGGCATTGCAAGGCGGGTTCCTCCTCCGAATACTTCATAGAAGATTTTGAACACAAGGATTGTGTCCGGCTCTACAAAACAAGTTCCACATACCACCATAGAGAGAATAACCTTTGCACAGATCTGCTGACGTATTCCATGGCGTGACATCACACCATGGCCAGGCCTTTATACGAATCGTTTTTACTGTTCCACCTCAGCATGTTTAGCGAGGCGGTTTCCTTGGCACGTCTTCTCAGAGCGGAGATCGTGCCCCCTTATTCCGGGATTCCCATCAATACAGACATGGGTAACCCAACCGCGCCATTGATTACGGCGCTTGGGAGATAAGCGAGTTTTACCAGGCTGGCGGGGGACGCATAGCTTCGTCCGTCCACATAAGGGGATAAGGATCCACCTTTTAACCTACGCCTTCTTCCTCCTTTGCTCATCCATTTCCGCGCACTCGAGCTCCAGCGCCCAATCCGCACATCCCTCCTCAACCTTCTCCAGCCATGTCCGGAGCGGGAGGCAAGTGGATGGTCTCCTCCGTCACGGAGGGACAAGTCAAATAGCTGCGGAAGGCCGGATACTTGTCCAGCGACATCGCGCACCGGCTCCCCGATGAGGGGCAGCTCATTCCCACCTCCAGGCCCCATGAGAGGGTGGTCTTCCTCACCCACTTCCTCCGCGGACTAGGTTTTCCAATTCACCCATTTGTCCGGGGGCTCATGTTCTACTACGGCCTGGATTTCCACGATCTGGCCTCGAATTTCATCCTCAACATCTCGGCGTTCATCGTCGTGTGGGAGGCCTTTATCTGCATCCAGCCCCACTTCGGCTTATGGCTGAAGAACTTCAATGTCAAGCCGAAGGTAGTGGGCGGCCGCTCCGGAGTGCGGAGGTGCCATGGTTGGCAAGATGGCCAAAGTCCTATGGCTCGAGGGCTCCTTTGTGGAGACCGTGAAGGGGTGGCAATCGGGTGGTTCTACATCACCGAGCAGCGCGACCCTAAATGGGCAGCGCCCAATTCAGATCTGGTTTCCCTCATTGGCTCACCTCTTGGAAAGAGACGGGCCTGACGTGGGGTAATCCGGAAGAGCTGACCGGACTCCAAACCTGCATGCAAACCCTGGTGAACAAGAATCTCAGGCTTGGCAATGTAGTCCAGGTTATGCTCATCCGCCGGATCCTCCCATGCCATCAACGGGCCTTCAAATTGTGGGAGTTCGATCCGGCACAACACCAAACTCTGAAAAGGCTCTTCGACACTACGTACGAAGATGCCTGGAAGGTGCTGTTCAAGGGCGCCGAGGCTCCCACATCCGCTACCTAAGATCGCGGATTCAGCTCGCAGCGCCAAGCTACCGAGGTAAGCTATTTTACCCTTTACGAGACTCTTGTTTTTCATAGTTTGACTCTATGTGGGATCTAAACTCCCTTAACTTTTGACAGGACCGGCGTTACACGTCCGGGCAGGTTAACTGTCCGGCTCCCTTGCCAGAAGACCCAGCGGACGCCCGCTTGACGGAGCTGCTGGCTCCGACACCTCACGTGGTGCCGGAGAAGAAGGCCAAGAAGAAGGCCACGGGGACTCGAAGGAGCGCACGACGCCAGGTGTTGTCGGACTGATCATCCGAAGACTTTGAGGCGGAATCCTCCCCTGAGGACGAGGAGGAGGAAAAAGAAGCCTCTCCCCCAACAGGGGGAGAGAAGAAAAGGAAGGCCGCCTGACCGGGAGGCTGGAGGGTCCAAGAAAGGAAGGACCCTTCCTCCGCACTTCTCCACCAATGCCGACAACGACGAGGAGGAGTGGCCACCAAGGGCCAAGCCTGGCGAGATCGTAAGTGTCCTGACTCGGAATAGCTCATGACTTTTTATTTGTCGACAGTGTCTTCTAACGCCGAATATAACCATGTAGCCTGCCCAAGGACGAGCTCGCCGCTTCGTCGAGCGGCTCCCTGGATTTGTCGGATGTGAATAGCACTTCACTTCCGACCGCCTCCTCTCCTCGTGACGCAGACGACACCACGGTGGAGTCCCAGCCAGGAGGAGGTGGTCCTGGAGGCGCCGCAAGGCGACCTCCCGGACTCCAGGCGCAAAGGGGGCGAGACCCCAGAGGGCTCTAAGTCCGGCCTGTCTTGAGACTCCGTCGAACCTTGATGGTTAGAAAGTCTGACAAGCGGCCCCTTCGTAAGAAGGGCAAGACTGCGACGCCGGTGACCTCCGTCCATCCGGAGGCACCGGATAGCTTGCTGGAGGCGCTTAACGGCGCCTCCATCGACAAGGAGCACCGCACTGTTATGAGTGTGGTGATCCAGAAAGTTCAGTCCGCCAAGAGCGGGCTGACTGAAGCCTGTACCAGCCTTCTAACAGGCTTTGAGGTAAGTTTAAAATATGTAAAAATATTACCGCATAGACAGTAGCCCCAGATGCTTAGTTCGGTGTTCGGAAAGAAAAGCCGGACTGAGGATCTAAAAAGATATACACAGGAGTCTAACATAAGTATGTCGATATGGGAATGCAGGTTGTCACGACCTCTGCCATGACCGCAGAGGTAAATGCATTGAAGCAGAGCCTCGAGCGGTTCGAGAACGAGCTCGGCCTTACCAAGAAGCAGCTCGAGGACAAGGAAGGTAAGTAATACCTTATTAAAGTAATACCTTATAGAAAGGATTTGGTTGCAAAAATGACAGGACTAACGTGGGTATTGTAGGGCTACGAGCGAGGTGGTGACCTCAAGGAAGCGGTGTCCACGGCCGAAAGCAAAGCGGCCATGAGCGCACTGAGCGAGAGAAGCAGGAGGCACGGGTGGCGGAGGTGCGGCAAGAGCTCCGTGCTCTCGTGGAAAACACGAGAGTTTGGAGCGTGACTCAAGACTGGAGTGCGAGCTCGCCTCGGCTCTTGAGAGTGCCAAAGCCGCTAAGGCCGAGCCCAAAAAGCCCTCCAGAAATTGAATCATTAAAGAAGATAGCGGCGGGTAAGGCATTCTTTATGCAAAGCTAGGATGTGATAGTGATTTATCTATTACTTACCCGAATCCGGAGCTCTCCAGGAGCATTCGCAGATCTGCCCGTAGTGTGTCTGATGCTGCCGCATTCTACCGCACCGAGGAGGGGAGCTCGACGGAAAAGGTGTTTTGGTCTCGATGTCTTTGAGGCCGGACATTCAGTGCCCTGAGCGACCAGTGAAGCAGCTTGGTCGAGCTCCACAAGGTCGCCGAACAGGCCATGAAGGGCCTCATAGTTCGGCCAGGCCCTCGGAAGCCATGCACAGGAGCTACTTGGGCTAGTGCGGCGGCTGGTGGGCCTTTGTCCATGGATTGAAGTCATCAAGCGCTCGTCTGCATTGAAGGTGCCCGTCGGGCCCTTGCCCATGCTAAAGTGCACTGGGGCAAGATGGATGCTGAGAAGCTTGTGACGGACGGGCCACCGCCGGGCAAGGAGCATCGCAAGCCCGAAATGTACTATGAGGGTGTCCTAAAGGGTGCCTGCCTTATAGCGGGTGAATGCTCCAAAGATGTAATTTTTGAACAGACTCGCATTTGTTATCCTGTACGCTGAAAACTTGTTCATATGCGCTAAACAACGCTTGTGAATTTAAAATATTACCTTCTGTGCGGCCGTTTATCAAATTTGAGAGATGGCAATTCGTTGGCTTCAGCCCCCATGCCACGAGTGCGGGGGTGTTCGATAAACTTGAGCGCTCTTGTTCCCATTCTTGGGTCCTTCGAGGGAGGTGCTCAACGCAACAAACAAGGCAACCGGACTATAGTGCTTGAACACTATCACTTAGCCATAGAATTCTATAATTTTAAATTTCGGCGAAGCCCCTAGTATTCGGAAGACCGAGTTCGGGGCGCTATCCACGCCTTGGCCGGACAATGCCGACTCCTCGCTCTAAGCGACATAAGTCTTTAGGGACCCGAAAAAACCTGTCGAACAGCTACCGGCTCTCGCCCTATCATGACGGTCAGTTTTAGCTTTCTCCACTGAGGTGCTAAACCCAGCTCAACCGGGGCACAATCGCAGTGGTTCTCCCAGCGCTACCTTAGCCGATATAACGGAACATAAGGTACCAAAACATGGGAGCCGGGCAAACCCGACTATTGACCCAAGACATGATTCGGAGCCGATGCATATAATGCTATAAGTTCGGGGTGCCGCACTTGTGAAAGTGTTCGGACTTATCACACTATATTTTTGGGGTACTTAAGCCCCTGGTGTATTGGCCATACCAAAGTGTACGGGTGCAACATGTCATGAATGAACATATATATAGATAAAGAAAGGAGTGCAATAATAGGCAAAAGCTATGTATTGTTTATTCAAAAAGGTACTGCAATGAAAGCAGAACGATACAAATAGTGAGATAAGCAAGGGATGGGACTATTTAACATGTCCCCCTCCAGGGGTAAGCTGCGGGATGGTATGTAAAACAGGTA
This sequence comes from Aegilops bicornis, assembly GCA_021605145.1. NCBI lineage: Eukaryota > Viridiplantae > Streptophyta > Magnoliopsida > Poales > Poaceae > Aegilops > Aegilops bicornis. The sequence continues at coordinate 191,652,819 of CM038670.1, forward strand.
TAATGCTTGTAGTAGAGACCACCTAGACACTCGACGTAGATTTCTGCTTCCCTGGCTGTTGCATCGTGAGTTCGGCAATTCTAGTGCCGGACAGGGCTTCTGGTGCGGTTGAGCCGCATTCTGGGCGTGTCGTGGTCGTGCCCCTCCCTTTATGCCCATGGTATCTCCAGAGCGTAGTTATGTACGTGTAGTACTGGCTTTGCAATTTCGCAGGGGCTGGGGTTGGGGCCGGATTGCTACGCGTGCTCGGATCGTGCCAGGCGGTCTTGTTGTAGGTTACTCCGGGCGCGCTTGACGGTGTCCGAACGTTTAGTAGCCGGACTCGAGAATTGCTGTGAGAGGCTGCTTTGCACCTCCGCCGTGAGGGCTGCCGTATTCTCCTCCGTTCGGAGAGAGCATTCGGTGTTTCCATTGACCGTGATTACTCCTCGAGGGCCTGGCATCTTGAGCTTGAGGTATGCATAGTGCGGCACCGCATTGAACTTTGCAAATGCGGTTCGTCCGAGCAAAGGCGTGATAGCCGCTCGAACGGGACTATGTCGAAGATTAACTCTTTGCTTCGAAGTTATCCGGGATCCAAAGACCAGTTCGAGTGTAACTGAGCCTGTACAATTGGCCTCTACACCTGGTATGACGCCTTTAAAGGTCGTCTTTGTGGGTTTAATCCTTGAGGGGTCTATGCCCATTTTGCGCACTGTATCCTAATAGAGCAGGTTCAGGCTGCTACCGCCGTCCATCAGGACTCTAGTGAGGTGAAATCCGTCGATGATTGGGTCAAGAACCAATGCAGCGAATCCGCCGTGGCGGATGCTAGTGGGGTGGTCCCTTCGATCAAAGGTGATCGGGCAGGCTTTTTGGTATGTGGGTTGTGTATATCATGTTCACCGTCCGCACTTGTGGGGGGAAGCCCTTCTGTCCTCTATTGTTCGGCGGCCGGGGCTCCTCCTCGTCATCGCTATGTAGCCCCTTGTCATTGAGTTCGGCATTTAACTTGCTCACTGTTTGAAGATCCAACAATCCCTGTTGGTGTGGTTGGTTTTTTCGGGTGCCATGTATTTGGCACGAGCGATCGAGTATTCGGTCCAGATTGGATGGGCCCCGAGTATTTCTTTTGAACGGCTTTTTCCGCTGACCGGTTTAGAGCCTCACGAATCCGGCATTGATCGCCGTATCTTCAGCATTATCGCCCGTTGATGCGCGCTTGCGCTTGTTGCGACGCCGACTTGCCATTGCTGTCCTTGGTATCCGAACTACCAGGGTTTTTGGTCAAGTTGTTACTACGAGCTAGCCAACTGTCCTCTCCCGCGCAAAAGCGGGTCATGAGTGTTGTGAGGGCTGCCATCGATTTCGGCTTTTCCTGTCCTAGGTGTCGGGCAAGCCACTCGTCGCGGATGTTATGTTTGAAGGCTGCAAGGGCCTCTTTGTCCGGACAATCAACGATTTGATTTTTCTTGGTTAGGAACCGTGTCCAGAATTGTCTGGCCAATTCTTCTGGCTGCTCAATTATGTGGCTAAGGTCATCGGCGTCTGGTGATCGCACATATGTGCCCTGGAAGTTATCAAGGAATGCGGCTCCCAGGTCCTCCCAACAACCAATTGATTCTGCTGGCAAGCTGTTAAGACAATGCCGAGCTGGTCCTTTAAGCTTGAGTGGGAGGTATTTGATGGCGTGTAGATCAACGCCGCAGGCCATGTGGATATGGAGGAGGTAGTCCTCGATCCAAACCGCAGGATCTGTTGTGCCAGCGTATGATTCGATGTTTACGGGTTTGAAACCCTCGGGGATTTGATGATCCATCACTTCGTCTGTGAAGCATAGTGGGTGTGCGGCACCTCTGGATTGAGCTATATCACGATGCAACTCAAATGAGCTTTGTTTACTGTGTTCGGCCCGGCCGGAATTGCTGTATCCGGCGTGACGGTTATCATCACGTGTCGTGGGGCGCCCACGCGATCCATAGATCAATCTTGTTTGCCTTTCCTTGTCCTCCAATATGTCTCGCAGGTCTGGCGCGTTTCCCCGTGCCTTGGTACTTTTCGAGCGACGCCGGGGTGCGGCTTGAATGGAGGGCCTAGAGGCCTCTCTGTCGCGGCCACGGGGTGGCCAGTCGGCCGCATCATGCGCTGGTGATGTAGGTTTGGGTGCTTCCTCCTCTAATTGGGGTAGCAGCTCTGCGTTTGGGTATCTCTTGAGGGGCGTTCGAGTTCGTACTCTTGGCTCCAAGGACTTGATCCATCTGTCGCCTAGCAAGTCTTGGTCAGCTCTAAGCTGCTGCTGCTTTTTCTTGAGGCTGCTTGCCGTGGCCATAAGCCTGCGTTTGAAAGCGCCTCTGTTGGCGGGATCCTCGTGCACGACAAATTAAATGCCGTCGTCGAGGCTTGCCTCATCTTCGGAGGGAGGCATATAATTATCGTCCTCCACCTCCCTGTCCCGCCGCTCTATCATGAGGGCTGGCTTCTCCCTCCTCCGTGCTGAATCCTCTTGGAGGAGGTTGTCTTCAACCTTGTCCGGTGTTATTATCTCCCGTGCCGGAATCACCGTTTTTGCTGTGGCGGGATTTAGAGTGTCGCCGCTGATGCTGGCGCTTGGGCTTTTTCTTGGAGGGGTCATCCTCCACTGTTCCATCGCCGTTCCCATCTTTTGGGATGTCCACCATGTATATGTCGTATGACGAGGTGGCCTTCCAGGCCACGTAGGCACCGGTTCTTGGTCGTCTCAGCATCGTCTTCCATACCGTCGATGTCTTGAGTCGAAGTCGAGCATGTCGGTTAAATCATCGACAATGGCTACAAAGTGGGTGGTGGGTGGGCGTTGAATTTCTTCGTAAATGCGCATCCCAACCTTCCTGAACGTAGTCCGCCAGGCTCTCCGATAAAGAGAGAGACTTTAGTGAATTCAGGATGTCGCCAAATGGCGAAGTGCTTTGAAAGATGTCCGCGTAGTGAACTCCATAACCGGCGCCCAATTGGATTTGATTGGCGGTAGCGGAGGGTTGAGTCCGGAGAGGAGTCCGCACCTTGAAGTCACGGTCTTCGCAGCGACAGGGATGGAGTTCGGCTCAATCGCCGTAGAGATCGTAGCCCGAGGCGGTGTCCAGCCACTCATCCTCGATCGTGAGTCGGCTCGAGCTAAGGGTCGGAGCGGACGCTGGTCTTGACCTCGAGCCTTTGTTGGCGCAGAGCTAGATCGTGCCCATCGAGATAGTGCGCGCGCGCTTATTGTGGCTCGAATCCGTCGAAGACCAAGTCTCCGCGGATGTCGGCCGTGTAGTTCAAACTCCCAAATCTGACCTGATGGCCAGGCGTAGATTTCGATCTGCTCCGGATGGCCAAGTGAATTGCCCGCAGTGCAAAGCCGCTGAATCTGAAGATCTGTCCGGGAGAAAAGTCTCACCCTGGACCGCGTCTTTGTTGATGATCGAAGGAGCCATCGGGCCTATCGGTGACGACACAGAGGAACTCTCAATGAAAGCACCAATGTCGGTGTCAAAACGGGCGGATCTCGGGTAGGGGGTCCCGAACTGTGCGTCTAGGCGGATGGTAACAGGAGACAAGGGACACGATGTTTTTACCCAGGTTCGGGCCCTCTCGATGGAGGTAAAACCCTACTCATGCTTGATTAAAATTGATGATATGGGTAGTACAGGAGTGGATCTACCACGAGATCGTGAGAGGCTAAACCCTAGAAGCTAGCCTATGGTATGATTGTTGTTCATCCCCACGGACTAAAACCTCCGGTTTATATAGACACCGGATAGGGTTAGGGTTACAGTAGTCGGTTACAACGGTAGGAGATCTACATATCTCATCGCTAAGCTTGCCTTCCACGCCAAGGAAAGTCCCATCCGGACACGTGATTTAAGTCTTCAATCTTGTATCTTCATAGTCCAGGAGTCCGGCAAACGGTGATAGTACGGCTATCCGGACACCCCCTAATCCAGGACTCCCTTAGGGGGTATAGAAGTTGGGAACATCTTTGTGTGACGAAAATGAAGCATAGCCTAACTATATGATTTTGTAGGGACGAACTTTCTTTTGCCATGTTATTTTGAGAAGACATGATTACTTTGATTAGTATGCTTGAAGTATTACTATTTCTTTTATCAATATGAACTTTTATTTTGAATCATTTGGATCTGAACATTCATGCCACAATAAATAAAATTACATTATGAATTATGCTAAGTAGCATTCCACATCAAAAATTCTCTTTTTATCATTTACCTACTCGAGGACGAGCAGGAGTTAAGCTTGGGGATGCTTGATACGTCTATAAAGTATCTATAATTTTTGATTGTTCCATGCTATTATATTACCCATTTTGGATGTTTATGGGCTTTATTCTACACATTTATATCATTTTTTGGGACTAACCTACTAACCGGAGGCCCAGCCCATATTGCTGTTTTTTTTTGCCTATTTCAGTATTTCGAAGAAGAGGAATATCAACCGGAGTCCAAACGGAATGAAACCTTCGGGAGCGTGATTTTTGGAACGAACGTGATCCAGAGGACTTGGAGTGCAAGTCAAGAAGCTTCTGAGGAAGCCACAAGATAGGAGGGCGCCCCCCCTCTCTCGTGGGCCCCTCGGGCGGCCACCGACGTACTTCTTCCTCCTATATATACCTACGTACCCAAAAAACATCCAGGGGCACCACGAAACACAATTTCCACCGCCGTAACCTTCTGTATCCGTGAGATCCCATCTTGGAGCCTTCACCAAGCACTCACGGAGGGGGAATCAAGCACGGAGGGCTTCTACATCAACACCATAGCCCCTCCGATGAGTCGTGAGCAGTTTACCACAGACCTACGGGTCCATAGTTATTAGCTAGATGGCTTCTTCTCTCTTTTTGGATCTCAATACAATGTTCTCCCCTCGCTTGTGGAGATCTATTCGATGTAATCTCTTTTTGCGGTGTGTTTGTCGAGATCCGATGAATAGTGGGTTTATGATCAAGTTTATCTATGAATAATATTTGAATCTTCTCTTAATTCTTTTATGTATGATTAAGTTATCTTTGCAAGTCTCTTCGAATTATCAGTTTGGTTTGGCCTACTAGATTGGTTTTTCTTGCCATAGGAGAAGTGCTTAGCTTTGGGTTCAATCTTGCGGTGTCCTTACCCAAAGGATGAGAAAGGGTGGCAAGGCACGTGTTGTATTGTTGCCATCGAGGATAACAAGATGGGGTTTATATCATATTGCGTGAGTTTATCCCTCTACATCATGTCACCTTGCTTAATGCGTTACTCTGTTCTTATGAACTTAATACTCTAGATGCATGCTGGATAGCGGTCGATGTGTGGAGTAATAGTAGTAGATGCGGTGAGTCCCGTCTACTTGTTATGGACGTGATGCCTATATACATGATCATGCCTAGATAATCTCATAACTATGCGCTTTTCTATCAATTGCTCGATAGTAATTTGTTCACCCACCGTAATACTTATGCTATCTTGAGAGAAGCCACTAGTGAAACCTATGGCCCCCGGGTCTATCTCTTATCATATTTGCTTTCAATCTACTTTTACTTGCATCTTTACTTTTCGCATCTATATCATAAAATACCAAAAATATATTTATTTTATCATACTATCTTTATTATATCTCACTTTCGCAAGTGGCCGTGAAGGGATTGACAACCCCTTTATTGCATTGGTTGCGAGTTCTCAGTTTGTTTGTGTAGGTGCATGGGGCTTTTGAGGAGCCTCCTACTGGATTGATACCTTGGTTCTCAAAAACTGAGGGAAATACTTACGCTACACTTGCTGCATCACCCTCTCCTCTTCGAGGAAAACCAACGCAAGCTCAAGACGTAGCAGCATTCCACATAAAAAATTCTGTTTTTATCATTTACCTACTCGAGGACGAGCATGAACTAAGCTTGGGGATGCTTGACGTCTCCAACGTATCTATAATTTTTTATTGTTCCATGCTATTATATTATCTGTTTTGGATGTTTAATGTGCTTTAATATACTCTTTTATATTATATTTGGGACTAACCTATTATTCCTGACCTTGAGCAAGAATTCTAATGCCTTTTCTCTCATAATATGCATGGTTCAGACAAAGAGGGAGAATTCCGGCAGCTGGAAATCCGGAGGTGAAAAGGCTACGTCAGGCTACCTATTCTGCACAAATCCAAATGAGCTAAAACTTCACGAGGAGTTTTTATGGAATAAATAAGAAATACTGGAGAAAATAACTACTGGAGGGGGGCCACCTGGTGAGCACAAGACACCAGGGCGCGCCAGGCCCCCCAAGCGCGCCCCGGTGGGTTGTGCTCAGCCCAACCCACCTCCGGTGCCCATCTTCTGGTATATAAGTCACTTTGACCTAGAAAAAATCAGGAGAGGACTTTCGGGATGAAAAGCCACCGTCTCAAGGCGAACTTGGGCAGGAGCACTTTTGCCCTCCGGTGGAGCGATTCCGCCGAGGGAACTTCCCTCCCGGAGGGGGACATCATCATCATCATCATCATCATCATCATCATCACCAACAACTCTCCCATCTTGAGGAGGGCGATCTCCATCAACATATTCAACAGCACCATCTCCTCTCAAACCCTAGTTCATCTCTTGTGTTCAATCTTTGTACTGGAACCTTAGATTGGTACTTGTGGGTGACTAGTAGTGTTGATTACTATATGGTTTATTTGGTGGAAGATTATATGTTCAGATCCATTATGCTATTTAATACCCCTCTGATCTTGAGCATGTTTAGCACTTGTGAGTACTTACTTTTGTTGTTGAGGTCACGGGAGAAATCATGTTGCAAGTAATCATGTGAGCTTGATATGTGTTCGATATTTTGATAGTATGTATGTTGTTATTCCCTTAGTGGTGTCATGTGAACGTCGACTACATGACACTTCACCAGAGTTCGGCCTAAGGGAATGAATTGTGGAGTAGTTATTAGATGATCGGTTGCGAGAGTCATAGAAGCTTAAACCCTAGTTTATGCGCTATTCCGTAAGGGACCGATTGGATCCAAAAGTTTAATGTTATGGTTAGAATTTATTCTTAATACTTTTCTCGCAGTTGCGGATGCTTGCGAGGGGGTTAATCATAAGTAGGAGGTTTGTTCAAGTAAGAATAGCACCTAAGCACCGGTCCACCCACATATCAAATTATCAAAGTAGCAAACACAAATCAAACTAACATGGTGAAAGTGACTAGATGAAATTCCCGTGTACCCTCAAGAATGCTTTGCTTATTATAAGAGACCGTTTTGGCATGTCCCTTGCCTCAAAAGGATTGGGCTACCTTGCTGCACTTTTTTTTACTATTATCGTTACTTTCTCATTACAAATTATCTTGCTATCAAACTACTCTGTTACTTACAATTTCAGCGCTTGCAGACATTACCTTCCTGAAAACCACTTATCATTTCCTTCTGCTCCTCGTTGGGTTCGACACTCTTACTTATCGAAAAGACTACAATTGATCCCATATACTTGTGGGTCATCATGGTGTAGTTTGGGTTCACGATTGAAATACCTCAAGCCCCCACTGATGCCGAGAAGAAACTCATTCAGATGGACGCACAAGCTAAAGATGAAATTGGTGGCCATCTCTCTCGTGCTTAATTTCTTCTCTATCGGTAGTGTGAAACTGTGAACGAATTGTGGGACATTCTCGAGAAGATAAATGAGGGTGTTTCAACTCAGAAAGAAGATCGCATTGATACTCTTCGAGCAAAGTTCAACCGGTTCAAGCGCATTGGAAATGAAAGTTGTCAGCAAACCTTCAATCTTCTGAGTGACATTGCAAATGAGCTGCAAGGCCTTGGTGCCAAAGACATCACTGACCATGAGGTTGTGAAGAAGATGCTCCGATCTCTTGACAGTTCTTTCGACACACTTGTTCTGATGATTAGGGAACAATCTGACTTCAAAGATCTCGACTATGCTGATTTCATGGAGAGGCTAAACACCCATGAGGAATAAGAAGAAGAGAAGAGAGACTTGTATGGTTCAAACCATCGCAAAAACCATGCCCTCAAGGCTATGGCTAATTCTTCCTCCCAAGGAAATACCGAAGAAGATTCAGATGACCCAGAACGGCTCAGCAAAGATCTTGCATTGATCACAAAAATATTTCAGCGCTTTCACAAGAAGAGTCAATTCCAGAAAAAGGGTTCTAGCAACTCTGACATTTCAAAATCTTCGTGAAAACCTACTAGAAAATACACCTGCTTCAAGTGCAAAACGCCTGGACACTTTATTTTGGACTGCCCTCTCTGGGAAGCAGAAATCCGTGCTAGTGGAAGATATGATTCTGGAAACTATCGAGGCAAAAGCAAGAGCAAGAACTATGACTCTGATGATGGGAAGAAAACAAAGAAGTTCTTCAGGAAGAAGGAAAACTCCTCCTCAAAATCTTCATCAAGATCTTCCTCAAGGAATCCTTCCAAGTCCTCCTCCAACCGTAAGAATAACCCTGACAAGGCCAAGGCTTACATCATCAAGGAAATGGATTCTGATGAAGAAGAATCATCTGACTCCGAAGAAGCTGATGGATCCGACGAGAATTCTGACTCTAGCATTGCTAGCATTGAATATGCATCCTCCCCTGCAACAAACTTCTTAGGGAATCCTTCAAGCAATGATGAATCTCATGCCTATTGTTTCATGGCCAAAGCTTCGAAAGAAAAGGACTATGTCTCCGGGTGTACAGAATGGATAATGGATAGTGGATCCACTGGTCATATGACCGGAGACAAGTCGTTGTTTGTCGAGCCCAACTTAACAACAAAGGAAAGGTAATCGTTCTAGGTAAAACTGCCATATCCAAAGACAAGTCCATTGATGATGTTTTACTTGTTGAGTCTCTTGGATTCAATCTGATGTCTGTTGGCAAGCTATGTGATCTAGGCATGCTAGGTCTATTTTCCATATCCAAATGCATTGTCTTTATGGCCACTAACAATTCCTTCGTCTTTGAGGGATATAGAAAAGGTGATCTGTATATTGTGAATTTCTCTTAGGGTCCCTCAATCCAAACTTGTTTGCTTGCAAAAGCAACCGAAGGATGGCTGTGGCACCAAAGACTTGGTCATGCAGGTATGAGAAATTTGTAACTCTGGTGAAGAAAAATCATCTCCATGGAATTCCTCATGTAAAATTCAACAAGGATTGTCTTTGTACTACATGTGAGGCTGGCAAATTTGCCAAGAAGCATCATTCATCAAAGACTATTATGATCACAACAAGACATCTGGAAATTCTTCATATGGATTTATCCGGTCGTCAAAATTATGCAAGTTTCGGTGGCAGTCATTATGGTCTGGTTATTGTTGATGATTTCTCTGGATACACTTGGGTATTCTTTCTTGAAGACAAAACCTACACCCAAGACTTCTTCAAAAGATTCGCTAAGAAGGCCCAGAATGAATATGATGTGTGAATTAAGCATGTCAGAATTGATAATGGAACTAAGTTCAGAAATACTCATATCAAGGATTTTCTCGACGAAAATGGTATTACTCATGAGTTTTCTGCCACATACACTCCCCAACAGAATGGAGTTGTTGAGCGAGAGAATAGAACTCTCATTGAAATGGCGAGAACAATGCTCAGTGAGTACAAAAGTCCTATGCCCATGAATGGTAAGCTGGACGCAGATGTGTATGGTAAGGATTACGATAAGGCTTATCGTTTGATGATTGGTTCTCTTATTTACCTCTGTGCATCCAGACTTGACATTATGTTGAGTGTTTGCATGTGTGCCCGCTATCAAGCTGCACCGAAAGAATCACATCACCAAGCGGTCAAGCGTATTCTGAGATATTTGGATCACACCCCCACATTAAGTTTATGGTATCCTAAGGGAGCACTGTTTGATCTCGTTGGATATTCAAACTCAGATTACGCAGGTGACTTGGTTCAGAGGAAATCTACTACGGGGACATGCCATTTCCTTGGTAGATCTTTGGTCTGTTGGTCGTCAAGGAAACATAATTGTCTATCTCTATCTACGACTGAGGCCAAATATATTGTTGCTGCCACTTGTTGCACTCAGTTATTGTGGATGAAGCAAACTCTGAAGGATTATGTCATCAAGATCAAGAAGATTCCTCTGTATTGTGACAATGAGAGTGCTATCAAAATTGCACATAATCCAGTGGAAAATTCTCACACCAAGCACATTGCCATCAGGCATCATTTCATTCGCGATCATGTTGCTCAAGAGCATATTGTCATCAATCACATCAATACCAAAGACAATCTCACATATATTTTCACCAAGCCTCTCGATGAGAAAAGATTTTGTGCGTTACGGTGTGAGCTAAATATCCTGGACTTTGCAAACATGCAGCAAGCTGGACTCGGCACCCGTGCTAACACTTCCACATCTTAGAAGGAAGAGGTGTATAACACTCGACGAGTTTGAGAATTTCGACAAAGTGAAATTTTCTTTCTAAGAGTGAAAACATTAACTAAGAACTAGACTAACCGGGTGCCGCGATAATTGTGCGATGCTCGAGGTCATACAATTCTTATACGGTTGGTCACGTCACCACATTTTTTTCCTTTGTTGAGTTTCTGTTCGTTCGAAGGATTTTGTGTTTGTCCAAATGCATTTCTCTCATAACTATTCCTTCGGGTGTTTGTGTTTCTTTGTCATAGTGAAATGACTAGGACCCTGTTTTCTCTTTGTTCTATCTCTTCCAGTCAATATTGTTCCATTATGAATGCTCAATTTCATCTGGTACCGAAAGGTGGACCTCGCCTTCAAAGCTTCTAGCCATGATGTAGCTGTGGGTTCGGTGATGACCTCCGTCCTGCCGAGCCCGTGGTCTTGGTCTGGTTGCACTGGAATGGAAACCTTTGCGGGATTCCTCGGGAACACGCACTTTTCCTTACCTCCTTAGCACCAAATAGGAAACTGTCCTGGTCTACGCCCGCTGGCACCCGCCTGGCCTTGGTCATCACGGCTCATGTCATCACTAGCCTCACGAGGCGGGGTACCTACATAGAAATCTCCGCTCCTCTGGAGGCAGGCTCGGGAGGTCTTAACGTCGTTCGCCTTGCGAAGTCGGGGGTCCTCACGAGGGTCTTGCTCGTGGGGTCTTGTAGCTTGGCCGTACCGGTCCGTCGATGAAGTCACACGCTGGGCCGCAGGCAGGCAGGTCTGGGTACCCCCGATCCAAGAACGCCGACAGTGATATACTATATAAAATAGTATATGACATTTCTCTCGTAACAAAGAGGCAAAAAATGCAAACATCCACTCTGTTTCTTCTTATCTTAAAAAACAATTCACTCTCTTGTAATATGATACTTTTTGGATCCACTTTTGTGTATATGCTTGAAACAAGTTTGCATCATCATCCATAATGGAGGCCCTAGCAAAAGGTGTAGACATTCTAGAAACCCAGGTGTCACTTTTATTTGTAAAGATGTAACCAAAGTACATTATTCAGAAGCAAACGATGATACGATTGCACTTGCAAGAAAATAGATGTTGTATAGTATTATGGCAACTATAGGAAGAATATTTTTAGACAACTTATCCTTGAAGGCCTCCATGTCGTGCCTCGTGCGTCAAGCATAACTCCATTACCTTGTAAACTGAAGTAAAAAAATTAGAACAAACACACAACAGTACTAACGACCAGAAGTGGCGAGCTTCTTGCTCTCGCACAAATGGTTATCCCAACAAAGGATCCTGACCTCCCTAGATACACTAACCGAGGCTCGTTCCCTTTGTTTATGGCATTGTCTTACGAATGACTTATGATTTTAGTTGGAAGCAGAAACCCAATAACTTCAGAATCGTCAACCAACATAATGTTGGAGATATGCCCTAGAGGCAATCATGTATGATGATATTTCCTATGTGTTTATGAATAAAGATAGTCCTTGGACATTATCAATGATGTTTATCAGCAAGTACGTGACTTGTTTGTGGGATTATGCATTGTATGATGACTGTCCTAAAAGGTCCCTAGTCGAAAGGGCTGTGTGGACGCCTTGTGCCGACTAGACTAGCATATGACACGGTCGATGGCTCGGTCTCACTAGCCATGGAGCATTGGATGCTAACCGGATAATATGGACTTGGAAAGGTCTGGTCGGATTCGACATAGTCGGATGCGAGTCGAGATAAGGTCCAAGTCGGACAGACCCAACTATGAGACGCAGCGATATGTCATCTGTGAGTCTCTAGTACAACATACGTTCTATGTCCTAAGACCTGAGTTGACGCATGTATTCGAGATGGTGACAGACTTGCTTTGGGCCGACCAAACGCTACTCCGTGACTGGGTAGTTACAAAGGTAGGTTTCGGGTTTTGTCCAGTCCCATGTTGCGAGACATGGTCGAGCAAGATGGGATTTGCACCTCCGATCAGGAGAGATATACTCTGGGCCCGTCGTGTGATCCGACAAGGAACAGCATGGCCATGCGACAAGGATTATGAGATAATCCGGATAGTGGTCGGCATCACTGGAACAAGAAAGAGGTCGGGTTAGCACAAGGAGGACAGTCTCGCCTTGAGCCCGGCAACATATATCGTCGGCAAAGGGAAAGAAGTGTGACACGTTGTGCGGTGTTCGCCTAACCAGCTTCATCGCTCGCTTGGTGGTCGGCACGCCTTGCTAGAGGCCGCTACCAGCCATGTAGTCCGGAGGTGATCCGAACTGCGACCAAGCCGGCTTGAACCTAAGGGGTCGCGCTTAAGGGAAGGAACCTACGAGGTCGGTTCGTAGGACCGGTCGGATGTGATCCGAACTGGACTAGGAACGTGACCGAGTGGACTTTGGGCTTTAGGGTCCGTGCGAGGCCCAAGTGTTTAGCCCGCGACGGACGCCTATATAAAGTGGAGGTGCAGCACACTCGGGTGGCTGATCGCTTCGGCGCTGCGACTAGGGTTTGCATGTGTTGCGAATAGCCACCTCCACTCGCTGCCGACTGTGTGATTGGACCTAGCAGTCCACCGCACGGTGTTCCTCCTGCACGCACGGATACCGTTAGAGGCGGTGCAATTGCGCCGCTCCGGCGAACTCGTACGTGGGATCGGACGACCGGCTGTTCGAGGGAGATCGAACGAGGAGGAGACGATCCATGCGGACGCGCTGCCCCAACTCTTCTTCCGCTGCACGGCACCGCGCGTCTAGTGGTAATGAACTGTGAGCCATCTCCCGTAGCATGTTCCTGGATGTTCTGCGCGTAGGAAAATTTTAATTTGCAGTCGACGCACCCTACCGTAGACCCCAACACATAATTCAAAAAGGAAGCAAAGTAAATATACCTATGATCTACCAGGATACCCTCTAAAAGAACATCATTTTCGGCTAGGTCGAAGAGTACCTTAGGGGCCCATATCAAACCTCTCTTCCACCTAAAGAGTTCTCTCGATCCCATGGTCACCATCAGGAAGAATCTTGACACGAGTATTGAGAAAGTAACACTAACTACTAACCAGAAAAGGGTCTCATAATTTGCACTCATTTTAGTTTCCGCTGGCAATCTAAACTCTATGGGCTTGGTTTGCAAGATGTTTCGGAGCACCACCTCTGTCTATCCATGTTGTCCTTTTGTGACCATGGCGGCAGCAAATACTTCAGAAATTGGTCCTCTTACTCAACCCTTCCTAAGGGGCTTTGTCCCTGTTGGTCATTGTCCAGTAAATCTCTTTCCTTGTAGCTGGCAGCCTGGCGCTGATAGCTATGCTAACCTGTTGCCTGGTATATTAATAAAAGATTGTCACCACCACCAGTATTTGCTAGATGCCCTTGAGTTTTGCCATCTACACATACTATGTATTTTCAACAACTTGACAACTACTCCATTTTTAGCAAGCCGGTCTGTCGGTGTCAAAAACGGCAGATCTCGGGTAGGGGGTCCCGAGCTGTGTGTCATGGATCGATGGGTAACAGGAGACAGGGACACGATGTTTACCCAGGTTTGGGCCCTCTTAATGGAGGTAATACCCTACTTCCTGCTTGATTGATCTTGATGAATATAGAGATTACAAGAGTTGATCTACCCCGAGATCATATGTTGTGGTCTAAACCCTAGGGGTATGATGATTAATGCCATAATGATCTATCGACTAGCCTGGCCTTGGCTTATATAATGCACTAGAGGCCTAGGATAACAACAGTCCTAGCTGAATACGTCGGTGGAGAGGAGTCTTTGTCTTGATCACCAAGTCTTGTGGAATACTCCTTGTATGCGGCATGGGTTGCCCGAAGTGGCCCATGAGTGAACCGCCATGGGGGTCCTCGGCCCGATCCACCTAGTCAGGAGACGATGTGGTGAGTACCCCCTAGTCCAGGACACCGTCAGTAGCCCCCTGAACCAGTCTTCAAGTTGGGGAAGCTCCTTGGTTCTTCCGAACTGTTCTTCATCTTCGGTCGTCGGTCTTGAAAACTGGTTCGACAAATCTTCCCATCTTCTATCTTGAGGATTGCCAAGCTAAATCTGAAGATCTCACACATCGGGTATCCGAGGATCCCCTTTAAGTTATCGGCCTTTATCAATGCCTAGTTAGTTTTTACGCCACACCTCGGGTTTGAAGTGTTTCCCGTACGGCGGTGTCCTCTTGCATCCGAGCTCCAACGCCGGAGTGCATTCGAGATATCATTTGCAGCTGAGCACCAAGCCGGACTATATCCGAGCTCCAAAGCCGGACTATATCCGAGGTGTCATAGATCACCTTGGCTTGAAAATGTTTGAAGGAGGGGTGTCAGTGTCAAAACCGGCGGATCTCGGGTAGGGGGTCCCGAACTGTGCGTCCTGGCGGATGGTAACAGGAGACAAGGGACACGATGTTTTTACCCAGGTTTGGGCCCTCTCGATGGATGTAATACCCTACCTCGCTTGATTAATATTGATGATATGGGTAGTACAAGAGTAGATCTACCACGAGATCAAGGAGGCTAAACCCTAGAAGCTAGTCTATGGTATGATTATTGTTCGTCCTATGGACTAATACCCTCTGGTTTATATAGACACTGCGAGGGGCACTGCCCCTTCGAACCCCGCCCGCTAACCGGCTAGCGGGACCGCCGTATGCGTAGCGCCGTGTATTTCGTACCCGACACACAAACTGGTAGAATGCCATTCTATGCATAACTTTGTTTTGCAGGTTTGATGTGAATAGTATGGCTCATGTGTATGTGATGCATGTGTGTAATTTATACGTGGCTCATGTGTCATGTTTGTCTGCCGGCAGGAGCCAAAGTGCTGTCATTATATTGTATAACGACTTGCGTGTCGACTTGTGACTCTATGTAAATTCATTACTAGTTGTAGTAGTTGGATAATAGAGATCAGGTTGGCGGCCTGGCGTCCCCAAAGATGACAAACAAGATGGAGTTCTGGATGGTCATCGAGTCGGATCCGACACGGAAGAACGTCCATGAAGGAGCCATACTATTTCACAATATGTGTTCATTTGTGATTGTTATGCTTCTTTGTGTCTATGCATGTTAGAATGATAGAATGATCCCTCATGAATATCAAGCGAATTGCCATCCCCGGTGTTGCACCTTCGCAGGTCAAGTACTTCTAGTAGTGGGCTCATAAAATTGGGGTGCTGTTGGGTGTCCTTGAACTGAAGGGTTCGTGTCGGACACGGACATGCACTGCATCAGATTAACTTGACAAGGCTATCAAAACGGTTTTGGGCCTTGTGGCAAAGAAGGTTGGGAGCCGGGGTATGAGATACCTTCCCGACCGGCTGTGAGTCGATAGAGGCACGATTAGCAAGGAGTTGCTTACCGGATAGGTATGTTGGCTAGCGTGATGCTAAAGCTCACTAGTCGTATGCGCTTAGTCGGATCTTGAATCACCGAGAGTTTGCGGAGGGATGCTGACTTCGATTGGGAGTATTTCTGCTTAGGCTAGAATTACTCTACATAAACACATTGCTTAGTGATTGCATATTTTCTGTTGTAGATCAATGGCACCACCGCTCAACCCAACTTTGCATTGAAATCAATTACGAAAAGGATAAACTGAATGGAACAAACTTTACCACCTGGTATAGAAATCTGAGAATTGTTCTCAAGCACGATAAAAGGAACATGATCTAGAGGAACCACATCTAGAGTAACCTGCCGATAATGATAGTGCCACAGCTAAGAATGCCTACTGTAAACTCGTTGATGAATCAACGGAGATCACCGTCACGATGTTGGCTTGTATGGAGCCTGATTTGCAACAGCATTTCGAAAATGTTGAGGCTTACGATATTATCGAGGGTCTCAAGAACATGTTTCAGACACAGGCTAGGAACGAAAGGTTCAACGTCTGGCGATCCTTGGTGGATTGCAAGCTGAAGGAAGGTGATCCATCGAGCCCACATGTGATCAAGATGATCGGATATGTGCAAGCTTTGGATCGTTTGGGCTTCCCGCTCTTGGATGAGCTGGCTACCGATGTTGTTCTGGGTTCTCTTCCGCCCAGCTATGGGACGTTCATCTCGAACTATCATATGCATGGCATGGATAAGAAGCTCACCGAATTGCATGGGATGCTCAAAGTGGCGTAGCAGGATATTAAGAAAGGCACGCATCAAGTGTTGATGGTGCAGAAATCGGCTAAGTTCAAGAAGAGTTGGTCTAAGAAGAAGGCTAAGGCAAAGGGCACGGAGATGGTAACCTCTGCCGCTGCGCCGAAGTCTGGACTGGACTCAAAGACCGTTTGCTATCATTGCAAGGAAACTGGTCACTGGAAGAGAAATTGTAGCAAGTGGCTTGCAGAGCATGGCAAGAAGGCCGGAAATGCTTCTACGGGCAAAGGTACACTTGTTGCATATGTTATAGACATTTACCTTGCTGACGTACCTAGTAGCTCTTGGGTATTTGATACCGGATCGGTTGTTCATATTTGCAACTCGATGCACGAGGGCTGGTAAGAACTAGGCGTGTGGCACAAGGGGAGATTGACATCGTGGTCAGCAACAAAGCAAGAGTTGCTGCGTTGGAGGTCGGCACGATGCAGCTCCAGCTTCCTTCTGGATTTATTTTGGAATTGAATAATTGTTATTACATTCCTGCACTTAGTCGGAACATTATTTCTGCCTCATGTTTGATGAGTCAGGGTTATGAATTCAATTTAAAGGATGATGATTGTTTGATATTTTTGAATGGTATGTTCCACGGCTATGCACCCATTGTTGATGGGTTATTTATATTGAATCTAGAACAGGAACCGGTCTATAACGTAAATGTCAAGAGGCATAAGCCTAATGAGATAAATCCAACATACTTCTGGCATTGCCGGCTTGGACACATTAGTCTGAAACGCATGAAGAAGCTCCATGATGATGGGCTCCTAACTTCGTCTGACTTCGGGTCGTTCGAGACATGTGAATCATGCTTTCTCGGCAAGATGACTAAGTCTCCTTTCGCAAAGAGTTGCGAGAGGGCGTCCGAGCTGTTGGAGCTTATACACAGTGATGTGTGTGGTCCAATGAGCACAACTGCCAGAGGTGGCTATCAGTACTTCGTGACTTTTACCGACGACTTGAGTAGATATGGATATATCTATTTGATGAGGCACAAGTCGGAGACTTTTGAAAAGTTCAAAGAGTTTCAGAACGATGTTGAGAATCAGCTCGGCAAGACTATAAAGCTTCTGCGATCTGATCGTGGAGGTGTGTACATGAGCCATGAGTTTGATGATCATCTGAAAAGTCGAGGTATAGTACCTCAGCTCACACCTCCGAGTACGCCACAAAGAAACGGCGTGTCGGAATGGAGGAATAGGACCTTGTTGGACATAGTCCGGTCTATGATGAGCAAATCGGATTTACCCTTGTCATTTTGGGGATACGCTCTAGAAACTGCAGCTTACACTTAATAGGGTACCATCGTAATCCGTAGACAAGACACCACATGAGATGTAGACCGAAGAGTCCCAGTTTGTCTTTTCTAAAGATTTGGGGTTGTGAAGCATTTGTCAAGCGACTTATGTCGCATAAGCTTACACCTAAGTCGATAAATGCATATTCGTGGATATCCGAGGGAAACCTTGGGATATAGCTTCTACAACCGGGAAGAGAACAAAGTGTTTGTTGCTCGGAACAGGGTTTTCCTTGAGAAAGAGTTTCTCAGTCGGGAGGCCAGTGGGAGGATGGTTCGACTCAAAGAAATTCGAGGACCACTCAGGGATGGCTCGGCTGGTGATGAGATCAAACCGGAGTCAGTCAGGGAACCTGTAGTGGAAGCGGCACCGGAACCACGGAGGTCAGAAAGATTGCGCAGCGTGCGTGATGTATTGTTGCTAGAAAGCGACGAGCCGGCCATATATGCGGAAGCGATGGTGAGCCCAGATTCTGAGGCATGGCTGGAGGCCATGAGATCCAAGTTAAAGTCCATGGATGAGAATCAAGTCTGGGACTTGGTTGATCCGCCACCGGCGAATCGCCATTGGTTGCAAATGGGTCTTTAAGAAGAAAACCGATGTGGATGGAAATGTTCAGATCCACAAAGCTCAGCTTGTCGCTAAAGGTTATGGACAAGTTCAAGGAATTGACTACGACGAGACTTACTCGCCGGTAGCGATGCTGAAATCGGTGAGGATCATACTAGCTATAGCTGCATATTTCGATTACGAGATATGGCAGATGGATGTCAAAACGGCTTTCCTTCACGGAAATTTAACCGAGGACGTGTATATGATGCAGCCCGAGGGTTTTGTCGATCCGACTAGCACTAGTAAGGTATGAAAGCTCAAGAGATCCATTTATGGGTTGAAGCAAGCATCTCGGAGTTGGAACATCTGCTTTGATGAGGTCACAATCGGGTCTCGGTTTCATCAAAAGCGAAGAGGATTCTTGTTTATACAAGAAGTTAAGTGGGAGCTCGATAGTGTTTACGATCTTGTATGTGGACGACATACTACTGATCGGAAATAATGTTTCGATGCTAAACTCGGTCAAGGAATCATTGAATGGCAAGTTTCGATGAAGGACCTTGGTGAGGCAGTCTATATTTTAGGCATTAAGATCTATAGAGATAGATCGAGGAGGCTGCTCGGCTTAAGCCAGAGCACATACATAGATAAAGTGTTGAAGCGGTTCAATATGAGTGAGGCAAAGAAAGGGTTCTTGCCGCTCTCACATGGTATAAGGCTAAGCGAGACTCAGAGTCCTTCGACACCTGATGAGCGAAGCAGGATGAGTAGGATTCCGTATGCCTCAAAGAATCGGATCCATCATGTATGCCATGATATGTACAAGGCCTGATGTTGCTTTTTGCAATAAGCCTAACAAGTAGATACCAGGCCAACCTGTGAGAGTCACCGGCAGCGGTAAAGACTATTTTGAAGTACCTGAAAAGGACTAAAGAGATGTTCCTAGTTTATGGAGGTGAGGAAGAGCTCGTCGTAAGGGGTTACGTCGATGCTAGTTTCCAAACCGAGAGAGATGATAGTCGATCACAGTCCGGATTCGTGTACGTCCTGAACGGAGGAGCAGTGCATTGGATGAGTTCCAAGCAGGATATGGTGGCTGATTCTACCACAGAAGCCGAATACATTGCGGCTTGTGAAGCTGCAAAGGAAGGTGTTTGGATCCGGCATTTTCTGGATGATCTAGGTATTTTCCCAGCCTCGGTGAAACCGTTGGACCTTTATTGTGATAATTCTGGTGCCATCGCACAAGCCAAGGAGCCGAGGAATCACCACAAGGTCGGACACATAGACCGGAAATATCACCGATACGAAAGATCGTAGAGAATGGTGATGTAGAGTTATGCAAGATTCACACAGATGCAAATGTTGCGGATCCGCTGACTAAGCCGCTTCCACAACCCAAGCATGAGGGGCACGTTAGAGCTATGGGCATTCGATGTCTATTTGATTGACTCTAGTGCAAGTGGGAGATCGTTGTAGATATGCCCTAGAGGCAATCATGTATGATGATATTTCCTATGTGTTTATGAATAAAGATAGTCCTTGGACATTATCAATGATGTTTATCAGCAAGTACGTGACTTGTTTGTGGGACTATGCATTGTATGATGACTGTCCTAAAAGGTCCCTAGTCGAAAGGGCTGTGTGGACGCGCAGCCGACTAGACTAGCATATGACACGGTAGATGGCTCGGTCTCACTAGCCATGGAGCATTGGATGCTAACCGGATAATATGGACTTGGAAAGGTCTGGTCGGATTCAACATAGTCGGATCCGAGTCGAGATAAGGTCCGAGTCAAACAGACCCAACTATGAGACACAGCGACATGTCATCTGTGAGTCTCTAGTACAACATACGTTCTATGTCCTAAGACCTGAGCTGACGCATGTATTCGAGATGGTGACAGACTTACTTTGGGCCGACCAAACGCTACTCCATGATTGGGTAGTTACAAAGGTAGGTTTCGGGTTTTGTCCAGTCCCATGCTGCGAGACATGGTTGAGCAAGATGGGATTTGCCCCTCCGATCAGGAGAGATATACTCTGGGCCCCTCGTGTGATCCGACAAGGAACAGCATGGCTATGCGACAAGGCTTATGAGATAATCCGGATAGTGGTCGGTATCACTGGAACGAGAAAGAGGTCGGGTTAGCACAAGGATGACAGTCTAGCTTGAGCCCGGCAACATATATCGTCTTGGCAAAGGGAACAGAAGTGTGACACGTTGTATGCGTGTTCGCCTAACCAGCTTTATCGTCTGCTTGGTGGTCGGCACGCCTTGCTAGAGGCCGCTACCAGCCATGTAGTCCGGAGGTGATCCGAACTGCGACCAAGTCGGCTTGAACCTAAGGGGTCGCGCGCTTAAGGGAAGGAACCTACGAGGTCGGTTCGTAGGACACTAGTCGGATGTGATCCGAACTGGACTAGGAACGTGACCGTGTGGACTTTGGGCTTTAGGGTCCGTGCGAGGCCCAAGTGTTTAGCCCGCGACGGACGCCTATATAAAGTGGAGGTGCAGCACACTCGGGTGGTTGATCGCTTCGGCGCTGCGACTAGGGTTTGCATGTGTTGCGAATAGCCACCTCCACTCGCCGCCGACTGTGTGATCGGACCTAGCAGTCCACCGCACGGTGTTCCTCCTGCACGCGCGGATACTGTTAGAGGCGGTGCAATTGCGCCGCTCCGGTGAACTCGTATGTGGGATCGGACGACCGGCTGTTCGAGGGAGATCGAACAAGGAGGAGACGATCCACGCGGACGCGCTGCCCCAACTCTTCTTCCACTGCACGACACCGCGTGTCTAGTGGTAACGAACTGTGATCCATCTCCCGTAGCATGTTCCTGGATGTTCTGCGCGTAGGAAAATTTTAATTTGCAGTCGACGCACCCTACCGTAGACCCCAACACATAACTCAAAAAGGAAGCAAAGTAAATATACCAATGATCTGCCAGGATACCCTCTAAAACAACATCATTTTCGGCTAGGTCGAAGAGTACCTTAGGGGCCCATATCAAACTTCTCTTCCACCAAGAGTTCTCTCGATCCCATGGTCACCATCAGGAAGAATCCTGACACGAGTATTGAGAAATTAACACTAACTACTAACCAGAAAAGGGTCTCATAATTTGCACTCATTTTAGTTTCCGCTGGCAATCTAAATTCTATGGGCTTGGTTTGCAAGATGTTTCGGAGCACCACCTCTGTCTATCCATGTTGTCCTTTTGTGACCATGGTGGCAGCAAATTCTTCAGAAATTGGTCCTCTTACTCAACCCTTCCTAAGGGGCTTTGTCCCTGTTGGTCATTGTCCAGTAAATCTCTTTCCTTGTAGCTGGCAGCCTGGCGCTGATAGCTATGCTAACCTGTTGCCTGGTATATTAATAGAACATTGTCACCACCAGCAGCATTTGCTAGATGCCCTTGAGTTTTGCGATCTACACATACTATGTATTTTCAACAACTTGACAACTACTCCATTTTTAGCAAGCCGGTCTGTCGGTGTCAAAAACGGCAGATCTCGGGTAGGGGGTCCCGAGCTGTGTGTCATGGATCGATGGGTAACAGGACAGGGGACACGATGTTTACCCAGGTTTGGGCCCTCTTAATGGAGGTAATACCCTACATCCTGCTTGATTGATCTTGATGAATATAGAGATTACAAGAGTTGATCTATCCCGAGATCATATGTTGTGGTCTAAACCCTAGGGGTATGATGATTAATGTCATAATGATCTATCGACTAGCCTGGCCTTGGCTTATATAATGCACTAGAGGCCTAGGATAACAACAGTCCTAGCTGAATACGTCGGTGGAGAGGAGTCTTTGTCTTGATCACCAAGTCTTGTGGAATACTCCTTGTATGCGGCATGGGTTGCCCGAAGTGGCCCATAAGTGAACCGCCATGGGGGTCCTTGGCCCGATCCACCTAGTCAGGAGACGATGTGGTGAGTACCCCCTAGTCCAGGACACCGTCAGTAGCCCCCTGAACCGGTCTTCAAGTTGGGGAAGCTCCTCGGTTCTTCCGAACTGTTCTTCATCTTCGGTCGTCGGTCTTGAAAACTGGTTCGACGAATCTTCCCATCTTCTATCTTGAGGATTGCCAAGCTAAACCTGAAGATCTCACACATCGGGTATCCGAGGAGCCCCTTTAAGTTATCGGCCTTTATCAATGCCTAGTTAGTTTTTACGCCACACCTCGGGTTTGAAGTGTTTCCCGTACGGCGGTGTCCTCTTGCATCCGAGCACCAACGCGGGACTACATTCGAGATATCATTTGCAGCCAAGCACCAATGCTGGACTATATCCGAGCTCCAAAGCCGGACTATATCCGAGGTGTCATAGATCACCTTGGCTTGAAAAAGTTTGAAGGAGGGGTGTCGGTGTCAAAACCGGCGGATCTCGGGTAGGGGGTCCCGAACTGTGCGTCTAGGCGGATGGTAACAGGAGACAAGGGACACGATGTTTTTACCCAGGTTTGGGCCCTCTCGATGGAGGTAATACCCTACTCCCGCTTGATTAATATTGATGATATGGGTAGTACAAGAGTAGATCTACCACGAGATCAAGGAGGCTAAACCCTAGAAGCTAGCCTACGGTATGATTGTTGTTCGTCCTACGGACTAAAACCCTCCGGTTTATATAGACACCGGATATGTTAGGGTTACACAGAGTCGGTTACAATGGTAGGAGATCTACATATCAGTATCGCCAAGCTTGCCTTCCACGCCAAGGAAAGTCCCATCCGGACACGGGACGAAGTCTTCAATCTTGTATCTTCATAGTCTTGGAGTCCGGCCGTGACGATAGTCCGGCTATCCGGACACCCCCTAGTCCGGGACTCCCTCAGTAGCCCCTGAACTAGGCTTGAGTGACGATGAGTCCGGCGCGTTGATTGTCTTCGGCATTGCAAGGCGGGTTCCTCCTCCGAATATTTCATAGAAGGTTTCGGACACAAGGATAGTGTCCGGCTCTGCAAAACAAGTTCCACATAACACCGTAGAGAGAATAATTTTTGCATAGATCTGCTGACGTATTCCGCGGCGTGACATCACACCACGGCATGTCCTTTATATGAATCGTTTTTTTGCTGTTCCCACCTCAGCGTGTTTAGCGAGGCGGTTTCCTTGGCACGTCTTATCAAAGCATAGATCGTGCCCCCTTATTCCGGGATTCTCATCAATACGGACGTGGGTAACCCATCCGCGCCATTGATTACGGCGCTTGGGAAATAAGCGAGTTTTACCAGGCTGGTGGGGGACGCATAGCTTCGTCCATCTATATAAGGGAATAAGGATCCACCTTTTCACCTACGCCTTCGTCCTCCTTTGCTTATCCATTTCACAAGACTCGAGCTCCAAATACCAAGTCCGCACATCCCACCTCAACCTTTCTCCAACCATGTCAGGAGCGGAGGCAGGTGGATGGCCTCCTCCGTCACGGAGGGGCACATCGCAAGACTGCGGGAGGCCGGATACTTGTTCGGCAACATCGCGCATGAGCTTCCCGACGAGGCAGCTCATTCCGACCCACAGGCCCCGGGAGAGGGTGGTGTTTCTCCCCACTTCCTCCGCGGACTAGGTTTTCCTCTTCACCCATTTGTCCGGGGCTCATGTTCTACTACAGCCTGGACTTCCCACGACCTGGCCCCGAATTTCATCCTCAACATCTCGGCGTTTATCGTCAGGTGCGAGGCTTTCCTCTCGCATCCAGCCCCACTTCGCTTATGGCTGAAGATTTTCAACGTCCGGCGAAGCTAGTGGGCGGCCGCTGTTGAGTGCGGAGGCGCCATGGTTGGCAAGATGGCCAAAGTCCCATGGCTCGAAAAGGCGCCTTCGTGGAGACAATAAAGGGGTGGCAATCGGGTGGTTCGACATCACCGAGCCCCGCAACACCAAATGGGTGGCGGCCCCGAATTCAGATCTGGCTTACCCACACGGCTCGTCGCTATGGAAAGAGACGGGCCCGACATGGGGAATTCGGACGAGACATCCGGACTTCAAACATGCGTCAGAAACCTGGTGGCCAAGAATCTTAGGCTTGTCGACGTAATCCAGGTGATGCTCATCCGCCGGATTCTCCCATGCCAACAACGGGCTTTTAACTTGTGGGAGTTCGATCTAGCACAACACCAAACCTTGAGCCGGCTCTTCGACACTACGTACGAAGACGCCTGGAAGGTGCTGTTCAAGGGCGCCGAAGCCCCATCATCCGCTACCAAAGATCGCGGATACAGCTCGCAGCGTCCAGCCGACGAGGTAAGTTATTTTACCCTTTACGTGACTCTTTTTTCATAGATTGACTCTACGTGGGATCTAAAACTCCCTAATCTTTGACAGGACTGGCTGAAGACGTCCGGACAGATTAACTGTCCGGTCCCTTCGCCAGAAGACCCAGCGGACGCCCGATTGATGGGGCTGCTGACTCCGGCGCCGTACGTGGTGCCGGAGAAGAAGGCTAAGAAGGAGGCCACGGGAACTCGAAGGAGCTCCCGACGCCAGGTGCTGTCAGATTCTGAAGCGGAATCTTCTCCTGAAGACGAGCAGGAGGAAGAAGAAGCTCCCCTAAGCGGGGAGGAGAAGAAAAGGAAGGCCGCCCCAACCGGGAGGCCGGAGGGTCCAAGAAGGGAAGAACCCTTCCTCCAGACTTCTCCACCAACGTCGACGACGACGAGGAGGATTGGCCTACAAGGGCCAAGCCCCTGGCGAGATCGTAAGTGTCCGGATACCCATGGATTTTTGTTATTGCATAGTGTTCTCTAACGTCGAACAACCGTGCAGCCCGCCCAAGGGCGAGTTCGCCGATTCATCGAGCGGGTCCCTGGGCTCGTCGGAAATGGAGAGTACCTCGCTTCCGACCGCCTCCTCGCCTCATGCTGCGGGCGATGCCACGTCGGGGCCCCAAGGGGGGCTTTGTCAAGAGGAGGTAGCGCAGGAAGTGCCACAAGGCGACCTCCCGGACTCCAGGTGCGCGGGGGGCAAGATCCCCAGGGGCTCTAAGCCCGACCCTCGTCCGGACTCCCTGCCGGAACCATCAGCGGTTCCGAAGTCCAGACAGCGGATCCTTCGCAAGAAGTGTTAGACGCCGGTGTCCTCCGTCCAACCGGAGGCACCAGATAGCTTACAGGAGGCGCTTAATAGAGCTTCCATCAAGGAGGAACACCGCACTATCATGAGTGCAGTGATCCGGACATTTCAGTCCGCCAAGAGCGGGCTGACCGAAGCCTATACCAGCCTTCTAACAGGCTTTGAGGTAAGTTTTAGAATATGTAAAAATATAACCGCATAGACAGTAGCCCCTGATGCTTAGTTCGGTGTTCGGAAAGAAAAACCGGACTAAGGATCTAAAAAGATATACGCAGGAGTCTAACATAAGTATGTCAATATGGGAATGCAGGCTGCGCTGCTGACCTCTGCCGCACTGACTGCAGAGGTCAATGTATTGAAGCAGAACCTCAAGCGGTCCGAGAACGAGCTCGGACAAGCCAAGAAGGAGCTCGAGGACAAGGAAGGTAAGTAATACCTTATTAAAGAAATACCTTATAGAAAAGGTTTTGGTTGCGAAAAATAACAGGAATAACATGGTAGTGCGGGGGCCACGAACGAGGTGGCGACCACGAGGGAAGCGGTGTCCGTGGGTCGAAAACAAAGCAGCGTGAACGCACCGAGTGAGAGAAAGGGGAGGCGCAAATGGCGGAGGTGCGACAAGAGCTCCAGATTCTCGTGAAAAACACGAGGGTTTGGAGCGTGACTCAAGACCCGAGAGTCCGAGCTTGCCTCGGCTCTTGAGAGTGCCAAAGCTGCTAAGGCCGAGGCCCAAAAAGCCCTCCAATAAATTGAAGCACTAAAGAAGATAGCGGCGGGTAAGGCATTCTTTATGCAAAGCAAGAATGTAAAAGTCAATTACCTGTTACTTACCCGGATTCAGAGCTCTCCAGGAGCATTCGCAGATTTGCCCCAGAGTGCGCCCGATGCCGCATTCTACCGCGCCAGGAGGGAGCTCCACGGAGAAGGTGTTCTAGTTTCAGTATGCTGAGGCCGACCATCCGGTGCCCCTGAGCGACCAGCTGAAACAGCTGGTCGAGCTCCATAAGGTCGCCGAATAGGCCATGAAGGGCCTTATAGCGCGGATGTGGCCATTGGAGGCCATGCCAGGGAGCTACTTCGGCTTGGTGCAGCGGCTGGTGGATGCCTGTCCGCGGCTTGAAGTCATCAAGCGCTCCGTCTGTATTGAAGGTGTCCGTCGGGCCCTTGCCCGTGCTAAAGTGCACTGGGGCAGGCTGGATGCGGAGAGGCTTGTGACAGACGGGCCACCGAAGGGCCATGAGCATCGCACGCCCGAAATGTACTATGAGGGCCTCCTCAAGGGTGCCCGCCGAATAGCGGATGAGTGCTCCAAAGATGTAATTTTTGAATAAACTTGCATTTGTTATCCTGCACGCTGAAAACTTGTTCATATGCGCTAAGCAACGCTTATTAATTTAAAATATTACCTTCTCGTGCAGCCGCTTATCAAATTTGAGAGATGGCAAGTCGTTGGCTTCACCCCCATGCCACGAAAAGTCTTTGGGGTGTTCGGGATAAACTTGAGAACTCTTGTTCCCATTCTTGGGTCCATCTAGGAGGCGCTCAACACAACGAACAAGGCAACCGGACTTATAATGCTTGAACACTCTCACTTAGCCATAGAATTCTATAATTTTAAATTTCGCGAAGCCCCTAGTATTCGCGCAGACCGAGTTCGGGCGCTTATCCATGCCTTGGCGGACAATTCCGGTTCCTCGCTCTAAGCGGCATAAGTCTTTAGGGACCCGAAAAACCTCTCGAACAGCGACCGGCTCTTGCCCTATCATGACGGTCAGTTTTAGCTTTCTCCACTGAGGTGCTCGACCCAGCATAACTGGGGCACAATCGCAGTGGTTCTTCCGGTGCTACCCTAGCCGATATAGCGGAACGTAAGGTACCAAAACACGGGAGCCGGGCAAACCCAACTATTGACCCAAGACATGATTCGGAGCCAATTCATATAATGCTATAAGTTCGGGGTGCCACACTTGTGAAAGTGTTCGGACTTATCACACCATAATTTTGGGATACTTAAGCCCCTGGTGTATTGGCCGTACCAAAGTGTACGGTTGCAATATGTCATGAAATGAACACATGTGTATATAAAGGAAGTAGAGTAATAATAAGCAAAAGCTGTGTATTGTTTATTTAAAAAGGTACTGCAATGGAAGCAGAACGATACAAATAGTGCGATAAGCAAGGGATGGGACTATCTAACATGTCCCCTCCGTGGGTAAACTTTGGATGATATGTAAAACAGGTATAATGCTCGTAATAGAGACCACCTGAGCACTCGACGTGGCTTTCCGCTTCCCTGGCTGTTGCATCGTGAGTTCGGCGATTCGAGTGCCGGACAGGACTTCTCAAAGACGGAGTCCTGAAAGTAAAAAAAGGAAGAAAAAGAAAAAAGAAAAAGAAGTGACACAAACGGGAGCCCCTGGTGCGCTCGAGCTGCATTCTTGGCGTGTCGTTGTCTTGCCCCTCCCCATATGCCCATGGTATCTCCAGAGCGTAATTATGTACGCGTTATACTGCCTTCGCAATTTCGCGAGGGCTGGGGTTGGGGCCGGATTTCTACTCGTGCTTGAATCGCGCTGTGGTCTTGTTGCAGGTTACTCCGGGCGCGCTTGGCGGTGTCCGGACGCTTAGTGGCCGGACTCGAGAATTGCCGTGAGAGGCTGCTTCGCACCTCCACCGCGAGGGCCGCCGTATGCTCCTCCTTTCGGAGAGAGCGTTCGGTGTTTCCATTGACCGTGATTACTCCTCGAGGGCCTGACATCTTAAGCTTGAGGTATGCGTAGTGCGGCACCGCATTGAACTTTGCAAATGCGGTTCATCCGAGCAGTGCATGATAGCCGCTGCGAAATGGGACGATGTCGAAGATTAACTCTTCGCTTCGGAAGTTATCCGGAGATCCGAAGACCACTTCGAGTGTGGACCGAGCCTCGCATAATTGGCCTCTACACCCGGTATGACGCCTTTAAAGGTCGCCTTTGTAGGTTTAATCCTTGAGGGTCTATGCCCATTTTATGCGCACTATATCCCGATAAAGCAGGTTCAAAGGCTACCGCCGTCCATCAGACTCTGGTGAGGTGAAATCCGTCAATAATTGGGTCAAGAACCAATGCGGCGAAGCCGCCGTGACGGATGCTAGTGGGGTGGTCCCTTCGATCGAAGGTGATCGGGCAGGAAGACCATGGGTTGAACTTTGGGGCGACTGGCTCCATCGCATATACGTCCCGTAGTGAACGCTTCCGCTCCCTTTTGGGTATGTTCACCGTCCGCACTTGTGTGGAAAACCTTTTTGTCCTCTATTGTTCGGCGGCCGGGGCTCTTCCTCGTCATCGCTATGCAGCCCCTTGTCATTGAGTTTGGCACTTAACTTGCCTGCTTGCTTGAACACCCAACAATCCCTGTTTGTGTGATTGGCTGGTTTTTCGGGGGTGCCATGTATTTGGCACAAGCGATCGAGTATGCGGTCCAAGTTGGATGTGCCCTGGGTATTTCTTTTGAATGGCTTCTTCCGCTGACCGGTTTTAGAGCCTCTGAATCCGGCATTGACGGTCGTATCTTCAGTATTATCGCCGTTAATGCGGCGCTTGTTTTTGTTTCGACGTGACCTGCCATTGCTGTCCTTGGTATCCGGACTATCAGGATGTTTGGCCAAGTTGTTGCTTCGAGCTAGCCAGTTGTCCTCTCCCGCACAAAAGCGAGTCATGAGGGTTGTGAGGGCTGCCATAGATTTCGGCTTTTCCTGTCCTAGGTGTCGGCAAGCCACTCGTCACGGATGTTATGTTTGAAGGCTGCAAGGGCCTCTGCATCCGGACAGTCAACGATTTGATTTTTCTTTGTTAGGAACCGAGTCCAGAATTGTCTGGCCGATTCTTCCGCTGCTGAATTATGTGGCTAAGGTCATCGGGCGTCTGGTGGTCGCATATGTGCCCTGGAAGTTATCAAGGAATGCGGCTTCCGTGTCCTCCCAACAACCAATTGATTCTCTTTGGTAAGCTATTGAGCCAGTGTCGAGCTGGTCCTTTAAGCTTGAGTGGGAGGTATTTGATGGCATGTAGATCATCACCGCGGGCCATGTGGATATGGAGGAGATAATCCTCGATCCAGACCGCTGGATCTGTGGTACCATCGTATGATTCGATGTTTACGGGCTTGAAGCCCTCGGGGATTTGATGATCCATTACTTCATCTGTGAAGCGTAGTGGGTGTGCGGCGCCTCTGTATTGGGCTATATCACGACGTAGCTCATATGAGCTTTTGTCTACTGTGTTCGGCCCGGCCGGTTTTGCTGTGTCCGGCACGACGGTAATCATCCCGCATTGCTAGGCGCCCACGCGATCCGTAGATCGATCTTGTATGTTTTGCCTTATCCTCCAATACAAGTCCGGCGCGTTTTCCCGTGCCTTGGTACTTTTTGAGCGGCGTCGGGGTGTTGTGGCTTGAGCGGAGGGCCGAGAGGCTTCTCTGTCGCGGCCACGAGGTGGTCGGTCTGCCATGTCGCGGGCGCCGTGACTTGGGTGCTTCCTCCTCTAGTCGAGGCAACGGCCTGCGTTTGGGGTAGCTTTTGGAGGGGCGCTCGAGTTCATACTCTTCGCTGCAAGGACTTCATCCATCCGCTGCCTAGCGTGTCTTGATCAGCTCTAAGCTGTTGCTGCTTTCTTGAGGCTGCTTGCCGTGGCTATAAGCCTGCTTTTGAAACGCCTCCTGTTCGCGGGATCCTCGGGCACGACAAACTCGTCGTCGTTGAGGCTTGCCTCGTCTTCGGAGGGAGGCGATAATTATCGCCCTCAACCTCTTTTTTCTGCCGCGACCGTCAGGCGGGCTTGCTTCTCCTCCTCCTGCTACCGAGTCCTGCCGAGGGGGTTCTCTTCGCACCGCCCCGGTCTTATTATCTCCTGTGCCGGAATCACCGTTTTTATTGTGGCGGGATTTAGAGCGGTGCCGCTGACGTCGGCGCTTCGGCTGTTTCTTGGAGGGGTCATCCTCCGTTGTTCCATCGCCGTTCCCATCTTTTGGGATGTCCACCATATATATGTCATATGACGAGGTGGCCTTCCAGTGCCCTGTAGGCGCTGGGTCTTGGTCGACTCCGCATCGCCGCCCATACCGCCGATGTCTTCGGAGTCATAGTCTAGCATGTCGGTTAAATCATCGGCAAGGGCTACCAAGTGGGTGGTGGGTGGGCGTTGAATTTCTTCGTCGTCCGCATCCCAACCTTCCTGTATGTAGTCCGCCAGGCTCTCCGGATAAAGAGAGAGACTTTAGTGAATTCGGGATGTCGCCAAAGGGCGAAGTGCTGAAAGATGTCTGCGATCGTGAACTCCATAACGGGCGCCAATCGGATTCGATTGGCAAGGGCGCGGAGGGTTCGGAGTCCGGAGAGGAGTCCGCACCTCGGAGTCGAGGTCTTTGCAAAGGACAGGGATGGAGTTCGCTCGATCGCCGTGAGATTGTAGCCCCGAGGCGATGTCCAACCACTCGTCCTCGATCGGGAATCCGGCTCCGGATTAAGGGTCGGAGCGGATCTTTGGTGCGGCCTCGTGGCAATCGCTCGCCGCAGAGCTAGATCATGCCCATCGAGACAAAGGCGGCGGCAGCTGCGGCTCGAATCCGTCGAAGATCAAGTCTCCGCGGATATCGGCCGTATAGTTTAAACTTCCAAATCTGACCTGATGGCTGGGGCGTAGCTTCGATCTGCTCGGATGGCCAAGCAAATTGGCCCGCAGTACAAAAGCCGCCGAACACGAAGATCTGTCCGGGAGAAAAGTCTCACCTGGACCGCGTCGTTGTTGATGATCGAAGGAGCCATCGGGCCCTATCGGTGACGATACGGAGGAACTCTCAATGAAAGCACCAATGTCGGTGTCAAAATCGGCGGATCTCGGTAGGGGGTCCCGAACTGTGCATCTAGGTGGATGGTAACAGGAGACAAGGGACACGATGTTTTTACCTGTGTTCGGGCCCTCTCGATGGAGGTGATACCCTACTCGCTTGATTAATATTTATGATATGGGTAGTACAAGAGTAGATCTACCATGAGATCAAGGAGGCTAAACCCTAGAAGCTAGCCTATGGTATGATTGTTGTTGTTCTACGGACTAAAACCCTCCGGTTTATATAGACACCGGATAGGTTAGGGTTACACAGAGTCGGTTACAATGGTAGGAGATCTACATATCCGTATCGCCAAGCTTGCCTTCCACGCCAACGAAAGTCCCATCCGGACACGGGACGAAGTCTTCAATCTTGTATCTTCATAGTCTTGGAGTCCGGCTATCCGGACACCCCCTAGTCCGGGACTCCCTCAAGGGGTTATCCGAGTTTAATGCTGAAAAGTTCTCTATGGAATGAGCCATTTGAATCCGGGCTTTATGCCGGACTACTTCCGAGCTCCAACGATGGTCAGCGTCCGAGGTGTCAAAAAATACCTCGGTCTTTTAAAACATTGAACGAATTCAACTGAGCTTAATGCCGGAAATGCCCTCTATGGAGCCAGCCACTTGCCCCGAGCTTTATGCCGGACTGCTTCCGAGGTGGTGCACCACCCCGACCGCGGGCTGATTTTTTGTGAATATTTTTGATTGGTGCAATTTATTCTCTGCCGAGATATATAGCTGGTGTATGTATATCCAGTAGCCCTCAAGGTGTGTGTTGGTCTCAAACCCGAGATGCACCTGAAGGAAAACATAAAACTGTTGATCCTAGTAGCCCCTGAGACTTAGGTCAATTTGCAAAATTGGCCTCAGGATCAACTCCTAGCTCGGCAGCATACGTAGGAATAGAAACACAGTGTAATATATTAGAAATAATGATCGGCGGACAGTCCCCTGAGAGAGGGTTGTGAGAAGTCACCGTGATATTTTATCTTGATGCCGGATAAGTCCCAGATGGTACTTATTGTTGTCCGAAGACGCGCTTGTCCATAGTTCGGTCACGTCGAACACTGAGCACTTTGAATTCTCTGCATTGAATAAGCAATGCAGTAGCCCCCGAGACACTGGTCGGGTGGCAACACCAGATCAGGGGATCGATGTGCCCCTTTAATATTAGTCAATGATAAGCCCATAGCCAGTAGATCCCGAGCCTTAATGCAGGCACGGGTGGCCGAATTAAGGATCGATATCCAGAGTAAAATCATAAATTATGTGTAATGATTCAATGTATCCAAGTACTCTACACCATTAATGCTCGGATCCACATTGTACAAAAGTTTGTTGACCGACCATTGGCTTCCACCTCCTCGGCCAGTAGTCGAGGAGTGTTTGTCCTACTTTATAAAGCCTTTATGAGGGCGAAGATTTACGACAAACAAGGCAATCCGGCCATACGGTTTTATAAACAAAGGTACGCAAAGAGATGTGTTATATTACTGTTTAACATAAGAAATGTCTTCCAAAGAAAATAGTCCTGCTATCGGTTCCTTTCTTTGGGTTGTCATGCTAATCATGATCATGAAACCTCCGCTCCGGTCAATGTGGGAGCAAAATATTGAGGATTTAGTTCAGGGAAAGTTCCCGAACTATGTGGTCTTGAGCGAACCCAAATTTTCACTTCTATCGTTGCCGACCAATTATATCCTTTAAGATGGCAAGCTTTCGGCTTCACCCAGTCTGAGGTACTAACTCGGATGACTCGGTAGTAACAATCACAGAGGTGCTCCCTTTACCGCCTAGCCGAACAATCAGGAACATAGGGGTAAGCACAGGAGCCACGCAACCCAGCTTGGCCAAAATCTTAAGTCAAATTGATGGATATTTATGGCTTTATATAACAATGATTATGGAAAGCAGCCCTCGTATATTAAATACAAACGCCTATGATATGTTTATTTTGACTCTGTTGCGACTGTTTATCAGTTGAAAGTGGCCCATCATCGGCTTCCACCCCTTTGTAGATGCTACACGGGGTGTTTCCGCAATAACAAAACAACCCTTAACCGATGTATTTGTGCCCGAAGGTGTCGGTGGGAAACGACACCTATGGGATCACTGGAATCCCTTCTACGAATGCGGGGCGCAGGGATTGTGAGAAGAGCGGGACTAGTAGACAACACAAAGGGATTTTACCCAGGTTCGGGCCGCAAAGATGCGTAAAACCATACGATCCTACTTTGGTGGATGTATTTAGTGTTCTTGAGCTCTCGAACTAGCTCTAGGTGCTGAGGGGTTCGAAAGAGCCGAATCCCTTCTCTGTGTGCCATGGGCCTCCTTTTATAGGCGAAAGGGGCTTCCACAGTGGCACACAGGAGGTGGAAAGTGCTATAGCGTCGCGAGTTTATCGCTAGTATTACAGGACAAGACGCATTTAATGCGAGGCTTAGGTGTCCCTTCGCTTTATTGGGGACGGGGGCGAGGCCCGTCCCGTCCGTCGCCGCTCCTCCTCGCTTTGACACGCGTCCTGGCCAGCGACGCATGCGGTGCCATGTAGGCAGGCAGGCAGCTGAGGTGGCGCGGTGGTGGAGCCTCCACGAAGGATTGCATGCTGCCACGTAGGTGCCTGCCCAGTTGGTTGGGTCGGCAGCTGCATGCGAACGACGGCGAAGACTTAGCTGGCGCTGGCTGGCGATGGCCCCGGCGCTTGGCGAGGGTCTCGCCGGGTGGCCAACAAGGGTCTTGCCGGTAGTCTGCAAGGGTCTTGCCCGTGGCTACCGCCTCCGGCAAGGATCTTGACAGGGTCTTGTGGGTTTCTTCGGTGAGGGTGGTTGCCCTCTTATCCTCATTTGATCTTGAGCATTCTATGTCTTCACAAAGATCTGCATGCCACCACGGAGGTGCCTCCCGAGCCCTGCCCCAACGCATTTGTCGAGCGTTGGTGGGCTCAAGAGCGGCTCACTTCGGGCGTGGCGAGCTGCCCGGCAAGGGTCTTTGCTGGGCTTGAGGGCTGCCCGGCAAGGGTCCTTGCCGGGGGAACCTGCTACGCCTATCTGATCTTTGTGGCCTTGGTCCTTGTTGTTGCTTCGTTTGTCCTCGTGGCTTCGGCTTCTCTCCAGCTTCCCCCTTTCTTCCCTATTATGCATGGCCGTGGCGGGAGGCTCTGACTGCCCGTGCACAAGTAAAGGGGTCAAAAGCAGGGACCCTACTTTTGTACACCGACGGAAGGCGGTTGTGTTAGCAAAAACAAGGCAATCAGATATGCAGGCTTTATAACTTTCACTTAGTCATAGGAGCTTAAAGTTGGCAGGCCAGTTACTAGCCCCTGGTTAGTGTTCGGCGACAGCCGAGGTCAAGCCATAAACACTTCGGCCAATGTTATGAACGGTCCTTCATTTAACACAGTCATCGGATCGCTGACCAGTTTACGCTTATTGTGACAGTCAGTTTTCAACTTTCTCCACTGAGGTACTTAACCATGCGAGATGGAAGCACAGTCGCAGTGGTTCTCCCTTTGCACACCTAGCCGAACAGAGCGGAACGTAGGAGGCAAGCACAGGAGCTGGGCAACCCAACAATTGACCGAAGACACAATTTGAAACCGATGCATATATAGCAATATCCGAGAATGTTTTTGCCGAATCTCTAAAGGTGTCCGGCATTGCACTGCGAGACTTATGCTGGAAACACAAAAATAGTTTAAAAGTGCCATAGGCTTGGAAAACCAAAAAACTTCAGTAAAAACTTGACGTCCGAACTAGATCAAGTGTTCGGTGCCAATCCGAAAATTGGTATTTTTTTTATAAAAACTTGTGCTTCTGTCGTGCTTTAACATGACACGTCCTATCTCAAGACTTCAAGCGGGTCAGCCTACGGCTTCAACCTCCTATCCCGAATGTGGAGTACTTCTCGTTAGGCTAGTTTAGCAAACTAAACTCTAGCGGCTTTGAGAGAGAAATTAGGCTATCCGGCTATTGACCATACACTCGAGTCGAAAAAGGAGCGGTAGAAAAAGACTTTGCAACGACCAAGAAGAAAACACATTTACTATAAAACGGCTCATACTAATTTAAGAGCCCCCAAGTGAATTGGGTAAAAGAATTTTATGTATAGTGATTGTATGTACCGAAGTACTTATATCATATCTGTGTTCACCCGAACTTTAAACATGTCTTAACCGACCGTCGGCTTCTCCCTCTTCGGTCAAGGGCCGAAAAGTGTTATGTACTCCACATGTTGAGAATATAGACGGTGTTTCCGATAACCAAGCAATCAGGCCATAAGGCTGTAACAGACAAAGCATGCTCAGGGAACTTATGCTATATTACTGACAAAGTGTAAGAAGCATCTTAGAAGAAAATAGTGCCCCCACCGATACCTTTCTTCCGTTGCTCATTGTTATTATGAGACTTGTGCAATAGATTTTTTGTATTCATGAGTTCCGTTGTGTGCCGACCATGATTGAAAACAATAAGAGCGCTAGCTTTCGGCTTCACCCAGTTTGAGGTCAGAGCTCGGATGACCCGATCGTGACAATCGCAGAGGTGCTCCCTTTACTCCCTAGCCTAACAATCGGGAACGTAGGGGTAAACACAGGAGCAAGGAAACCCAGCTTGCGGAACACTTAAGTCAACATGGTGCATATTGTGGTGTAATACACGAACAAGGAACGAAGCCATACAAGTATAATAACATGCCAGAGGAAAGGCTTCATAAAGGAAGCCCCCAAGTAGACGGGGTATTTGAATTTGTGTGTCACAAGCAAAGTTTTGCAAGGAAGTTTTTCATAAACAACTTTTTGCCAAAAAAGTATAATGTTTGGTCGAACCGAACAAAATTTAAAACTGAAAGTTTTTGAGCATGAAAGCGACTTAGCTCGTTAATGTGTTCGACATTGATGATGCGGTTCGATCTTGATGTGGGACAAGGCTCCATTCCCCAAGCCGGTCCCGAGGTGGCGGATCGAAGAGCTCGGCACTGCGAAGAGGTGACAAAGCATGGCCAATGTGGGCCGGCAGAGTGACGTCGAAGTCCACGGCGTGGGTTAATGAAGTGTTGACGAAGCCCCCCGTCCAGCCGAGGTGACAACACTGCCTGACCCGGATCATTTACTTGTGCACAGAAAATAGTGCAAACCGGAGATAATAGTAATAATAATAAATTAAAAAATGTTGCATAATAAATAATATGCAAAGTGAGTAATAAATGAAATATGGCCTGTGCGCCGAACACTCGATGAGGTAGAGCTCTCTCGGCGATGCCGAAGTCCCTGAGGCAACCGAACACGTCGATATGGCAACACGACTACCAAGGTGATCACGCGAGCTGATTGGGACGACAGCGTCGGCTTGCCGAAGAGACCACGTGACGCAGTCGAAGTCCATTACCTGCACAAGTAAAATAGTGCAGGCCAACAATAATAATGTAAATATATAAAAATCCTCGTGCAATTAATTTATGCAAGATATATTATTTAAAAATATATAGCCTCGCGCCGAAGTCAATGTCGATGCAGGGCGTCGGCGTGATGCGGTAAAGACGTGGCAAAGCCTGAATTCACAGGTCGGTCCGAATTCCGGATGCGGCTGTCGGATTTCAGGTTCCGGCAGACCCTTGAGGTTCGAACACTAGGGTGCGCGTGGAGATCCAACCCTTCACCGTCTCGCACCTCGCCGAATCGCTGGGACCTAAACTACTAAACGGGACAGCACGAGAGACACAAGATTTATACTGGTTCAGGCCACCATTGTGGTGTAATACCCTACTCCAGTGTGTGCTGTGGTGGATTGCCTCTTAACGATGAGGAACAATACAAGGAAGAACAGCCTCGCGAGGGTCTGTTCTTGGCGGGTGTGATGAACTGCTAGGTGGTGTTCAGTCGCTCTAGCTACTGGTTTCTTGATGAGGATTCCGGATCCCTCGCCTTGGGGGTGGCTACTCCTATTTATAGGCGAAGGCCCTGGGCCTCTTCCCAAATATTGAGCGGGAAGGGCACCAACAATTGGCCATTTTGAAGGGGAACAACGGGTACACTTATCCTGACTAAAGTTGGTCCTCGCCTGCCAAAGGCTCTAGTGATGACGCCTGCTTGGGCTCCACGATAACTCCCTTCTAGCCGTTGGGCTGGTCTTGGTCTTGTTGCACCGAAACGGATGCCTTTGCTTGATGCTCTCGCCTGCGCTTGCTCTCTTTGCACCAAAGAGGAAAGGAGGACACTGCGCGGGCTGGCGCCCGACTGGCGCCCTCGGTCGTCATGGCTTATGTCATGGGCACCTCGCGAGGTACCCTGCCTTGAACTCTCCGCCTCCTCATGAGCCACCGACGAGGCCGTGCTCGAGGAAGCTCCTTGTCGCCCCGCGAGGCTTGGCCCCTCGCGAGGGTCTTGAGCTTGCGTTGATGAAGATGGGCCGCGCTAGGCCTCCTTCGAGCCACGCCGCAGGCCGCAGGCAGGCAAGTCTGGGGACCCCCATTCCCAGAACGCCGATAGTAGCCCCCGGGCCCATGGCACGCCCGAACTTGGCCGAGCAGAGAGGCGAAAGGGCAAGTCTTGAAGCGTCAAGGGCCCTAACAGCTCTGCGGCCTTGGGCGACGCGTGGCGGTTGATTGACGCGGCGCGCCTTGCTTCCCCATGATGCCTCGGTAACCACCCGGATTCGACAAGTCCCTGCATGCAGAGTTGGTCATGATTACCGGTGATCGTGGAGGCCGACGGTTGGCCTTCGCAGGTTATAAGTACGGAACTGCCGCGCCCTTCCAGTCTATCCTTTCTTGTCTCTCCCTCTTCTCCATGGCTCCACCAAGGAAGTTCTCGGCCGCAAAGAAGGGGAAGGGCCGTCAGGTTGAGTCTTCCTCTCCTCCGCCTAAGCGCGGCCGAGGTCGCCCTCGCAAGCATCCCGTGGCCTCCACGGTGGTCCCCCGCGGTCGTGGGGGAAGCTCTCAGCATGGAGACGAGCGATCGGCCATGGTCGGAGGGCGTGCCCCGGCCGCGCGTCCCCCGAGGCCGCGCCTCCATGCTGCTGGCGCTGCGGAGTTCATGGTGAGGCGGAGGAGCCGTCCGGCGTCCGGCTTCAGCTCCCGCTTCCTCCTGGGTGAGCTCCCGGATGGCACCCTGGGTGGCCTCGCTCCGAGCGGATGGCTGCTGCGGCCGGGCTTCATGGGCTTCTCTGGAGGTCTCTGCTGCGAGGAACCTGTTCTGACCCGGTGGCGAGACGTTCGCTCAAGCGTGGTCTTCGCCACGGTGCTCCCTGCACTTCAAGTACGACGGCGACGCCACCCTCTACGTGAGGGTGTTCGGGGAAGACGGTCGCCGCATGGGGTGCTGCCCTGAAGACGACGACCGCGGCCGAGGACTCAGCCCCGGCGTGGATGGAGAGGGCAGCGCGCGGGCGGCTGGCGATGCCCGTGACTCCTCACGCTTCACCAGCTCTTCTTCGGGTGGTGACTCTTCCAGCAGCGGCCGCGGCCAGCCCCCACGCCGCCGCGCCTGCTTGGGGGTGGCAGCGGGTCCGCTTGCCGCCATGCCCCAGTGAAGCGCGAGAGGGAGTCCGCCTGAGCTCCGGAGGTGGCTCGAGCCTTCCAAGAGAGCCGGCACGGGGCGTGCTTCACCTGCTTTTGTCCTTTTCCTTTCTTTTCTCCTGCACAAAAAGACAACAATGTGTGGCCCCGTGGGGGCGCGTTTAGGTTAACGCCGTTAATTATTGTACTGCTTTTGTTATCCCGACATCGCTCCTTCTGCCAGACGCCCATTCGCAAGTGAACCCCAGTGGCAGCAGGGGCGACCGATCCAGCCCCGTGTTAGCGTTGTGCTTTGTGAGGCATGGTCGAGGGGTGCTCCAGCTGTGGACCAGGGTCGTGAAAACTTGAGCGATAGGGGCAGGAATGCTCGCGAGGGCTCCCGAGGCTTCTGCCTCGCGAGTCCCCATGCAAGAGAAATCAAGGCAGGAGAGCGAAAAAGATCGAAGAACCACGGACCAAAAGAGGGCGATAGTTTTGATAAAAACTCCAAATGGAAATAACTAGTCAACTACAGAAAGCAAATGAAAAAGCCGCGTCCGGCACCTAGTCTAGTCTTCGACGTCTTCTCACCAGCGCGGAGCTAAGTGCTGCCACTGGGCGTGGGAGGGAGCCCCAGGGCCTGAGGCCGGCACTCCTAAGACTCCGGGGCGTGTACAGCCCCAACTCATTATTACGTGAGAGTGTCACGGGCGGCGAGCTTCACAGGCGTTGGCCTTCTTCACAGGCTCCGGGCCTTTCTTCTGGGAAGCGAGCTTCACGGGCGTTGGCCCTCATCACGGGCTCCGGGCCCTTTCCAGAATGCGACAGCTTCACATGCGTTCGCCTTCTTCACAGGCTCTGGGCCTTTCTCGAAAAAGATGAGCTTCACAGGCATTCGCCTTCTTTACAGGCGCTGGGCCTTTTCCAAAAAGAATGAGCTTCACAGGCATTCGCCTTGTTCACGTGCACCGGCCTTTTCCAAAAGAATGAGCTTCACAGCGTTCGCCTTCTTCACATGCACCGGGCCTTTTCCAAAAGAATGAGCTTCACAGCATTCGCCTTCTTCCACGAGCACCGGGCCTTTTTAGGGGTAAAACCTCCGAGGTGCCGGATGTTCCACGCGTTCAGATAGGTACTCCCTCTTGAGTCTCCAAGCGCACTGAGCCAGGCCTGGAAACATGAACAACCTTGAACGGGCCATCCCACATGGGAGAGAGCTTATGCAGTCCCTCCCTGGAGAGGACCCGTCGGAGCACGAGGTCCCCTACCTCGAGAGTTAGAGGCGGATGTTGCGGCGGTGGTATTGCCGGAGTGCCTGCTGGTACCTTCTTGCCGCCGCAGGTAACTTCGTCGGTGCTCCTCCCCAAAGACGAGGCCGTCCCTCGCATGGCGTCTGCAGCGTTTCATCAAACGCCAGACCAAGGATCGATGCTTGACCTCGTGAGGGAGGACCGCTTCTCCGTGGAGACCGTGAAGAAGGGGGTCTCCCCAGTTGGCTTGGTTGCGGTTGTGCGGATGGACCACAACACGGACGGAAGCTCATCATACCAGCCTCTGCCGCAGGCCTCCAGTTTCTTCTTGAACGTCTTGGTCTTGAGGCCTCTCAGGACCTCTGCGTTGGCCCGCTCGGCCCGTCCGTTGCTGCAGGGGTGCACCACCTAAGCGTAGCATATCTGCGTCCCAAGGTTAGTGCAGTACGTTTTAAAAAGGTTACTGGTGAACTGCGAACCGTTGTCGATGATGATGCGGTTCGGCACTCCGAACCGGCTCACGATGCCCTTGATGAACATGACCGCAGAACCAGCGGGATGGTGGGGCAACCTCGACTTCGCCCACTTGGTGAATTTGTCCAGCGACGTAGAGGTAGCGATAGCCCTGGCGCCCAAGGAAAAGGGCCCAGGATGTCCAGCCCCGCATCGAATGGCCAAGTGAGGGGGGTGGTTTGCAGACCTCCTGCTGGCTGGTGGATCTGCTTGGCATGGAATTGGCAAGCCTCGCAAGCCTTCACGAGTTCAACACCGTCATTGAGCGCGGTGGGCAAATAGAAACCGCTTGCGAACGCATTTGCGCATTTAGGCCCGTGGCGATGAATGGTGCCCTACAATCTCCACCATGTATATCTGCCGCCAGTTCCTTCCCTGTTCCTCGGGTGATGCAGCGCAGGATACGTCGTTCGGTCATTTCCTAGAGAGCTCTCCATCCATGATGTCAGTATGCCGGGCTTGCTGCGCCACACGCCCGCCTCGTCCTCCTTCTCGGCAAAGTTCCACGCTAAGTAACTCTTGAGCTCCGTGATCCAGCATCCCTCTTGAGGTTCCATCGTGAGGAGCAGGCGCCTCGAGGCCGGGCCACAGGCTTGGGCTCCCGAGGCAGGTGGTGAGGGAGCTCCTCCAGGCTGTCTTGTGCTTGATAACGGCGGCAGGGCTGAGGGCTTGAAGAGCCGTTCCTCAAAGACGCCTCGGCTCACAGGGTAATCTCATGGAGGCTCGTTTGGCGATGTAGTCGGCCTCTTGATTGGTGCCGCCCAGGGGCACGTCTTTGCCGCAGCTCCAACCCCGAAATGTTTCTCCATCCTGCGGACCTCCGCAAGGTAGGCCTCCATGTGTTCATCTCTTGGCTCGTACACCTTGTTGGAGAAATTGACGAAGAGCTGCGAATCACCCTTGATGGTAAGGCGCTTCACCCCCAGGGTAGCGGCAGCCTTCAGACCCGCTATCAGCCCCTCGTATTCTGCTATATTGTTGGTGACCTTCTCGCCATGCTAGAAACAGAGCTGCACGGCATAGTAGAGCTTGTCCTGAGCGGGAGATATGAGCACTGCCCCAGCCCCAGTGCCCTGTCTGGAGAACGCTCAGTCAAAGTACATGACCCAACCTTCTGGCGCTTTGCTTCCTGGGAAGAGGGATCGATCCTCGCCGGCCCTGAGGCCGGTGCTTCTGTCCATTCGGCCACGAAATCTGCCAGCGCGGCCCCCTTGATGACTCTGGTTGTGCTGAACTCGAGATGGAATGCTTGCAACTCAATGTTCCACTTGTTGGAGATATGCCCTAGAGGCAATCATGTATGATGATATTTCCTATGTGTTTATGAATAAAGATAGTCCTTGGACATTATCAATGATGTGTATCAGCAAGTACGTGACTTGTTTGTGGGACTATGCATTGTATGATGACTGTCCTAAAAGGTCCCTAGTCGAAAAGGGCTGTGTGGACGCCAGTGGCCGACTAGACTAGCATATGACACGGTCGATGGCTCGGTCTCACTAGCCATGGAGCATTGGATGCTAACCGGATAATATGGACTTGGAAAGGTCTGGTCGAATTCGACATAGTCGGATCCGAGTCGAGATAAGGTCTGAGTCGGACGGACCCAACTATGAGACGCAATGATATGTCATATGTGAGTCTCTAGTACAACATACGTTCTATGTCCTAAGACCTGGTGACACATGTACTCTGGATGGTGACAGACTTGCTTTGGGCCGACCAAACGCTACTCCGTGGATCGGGTAGTTGCAAAGGTAGGTTTCGGGTTTGTCCAGTCCATGATGCGAGACACGGTCGAGCAAGATGGGATTGCCCCTCCGATCAGGAGAGATATACTGGGCCCTCGTGTGATCTCGACCAGAATAGCATGGCTATGCGACAAGGATTATGAGATAATCCGGATTTTGGTCGGTATCCTTTGGAACGAGAAAGAGGTCGGGTTAGCACAAGGATGACAGCCTCGCCTTGAGCCCGGCAACATATATCGTATGGCAAAGGGAAATGAAGTGTGACACATTGTACAGGTTCGCTTAACCAGCCTTCATCGCTCGCTTTGTGGTCGGCACGCCTTGCTAGAGGTCGCTACCAACCGCATGGTCGGAGGTGATCCGAATCGTGACCAAGCCGACTTGAACCTAAGGGGTCAGCGCTTAAGGGAAGGAACCAATGAGGTCAGTTCGTAGGACACCGGGTCGGATGTGATCCGAATCGACTAGGAACATGACCGAATAGACTTTGGGCTTTAGGGTCCGTGCGAGGCCCAAGTGTTGAGCCCGCGACGGACGCCTATATAAAGCGGAGGTGCGGCACACTCAGGCAGTTGATCGCTTCGGCGCTGCGACTAGAGTTTGCATGTGTTGCGAATAGCCACCTCCACTCGCCGCCGACTGTGTGATCGGACCTAGCAGTCCGCCGCACGACGTTCCTCCCGCACGCGCGGATACCGTTAGAGGCAGTGCACTTGCGCCGCTCCGGTGAACTCGTACGTGGGATCGGACGACCGGCCTCTCGAGGGAGATCGAACGAGGACGAGACGATCCACGCAGACGCGCTGCCCCAACTCTTCTTCCGCTGCACGACACTGCGCGTCTAGTGGTAACGAACTGTGATCCATCTCCCATAGCATGTTCCTGGATGTTCTGCGCGTAGGAATTTTTAATTTGCAG
This sequence comes from Aegilops bicornis, assembly GCA_021605145.1. NCBI lineage: Eukaryota > Viridiplantae > Streptophyta > Magnoliopsida > Poales > Poaceae > Aegilops > Aegilops bicornis. The sequence goes on from CM038670.1 coordinate 191,696,064, forward strand.
TCGACGCACCCTACTGTAGAACCCAACAAAGGGTATCGAGCCTCTGTTATAGGATTTGGATTCAGATCGTATGCATATTAGATATGTGGAGGCGGCAGATGAGATCTGTTGTCCTTGAAGAGATCGGTTGTATGCACGGTTGATGAGATGAACTGCACATGGGGATCGATGTGGCTATGTTTTCTGTAAATCGGGATCGATGAGGTCGTGACACGATCTACCCCTACCGGTCGGTTATCCGCCATCGGGGTTAACCGTGAAACGTAAATCCGGATCGGATTCGCGATGATCGATAAGATCGGTCAGATCAGAGAATTCGGCGTGATCGGAGTTCAGATGTGAGGGGCGCTGCCCGCACCCGCGAGGGGCGCTGCCCCTTTGATCCCTGCCCGCTAACCGGCTAGCAGGACCGCCGTGTGCGTAGCGCCGTGTATTTCGTACCCGCCACACAAACCGGTAGAATGCGATTCTATACTTTGTTTTGCAGGTTTGATGTGGATAGTATGGCTCATGTGTATGTGATGCATGTGTGTAATTTATACGTGGCCTGCGTGTCATGTTTGTCAGCCGGCAGGAGCCAAAGTGCTGTCATTATATTGTATAACGACCTGTGTGTCGACTTGTGACTCTATGTAAAATTCATTACTAGTTGTAGTAGTTGGATAATAGAGATCAGGTTGGTGGCTTGGCGTCCCGGCGTGACAAACAAGATGGAGTTCTTAGATGGTCATCGGAGTCGGAGCCGCCCGTAAGAACGCCCATGAAAGGAGCCATACTATTTCACAATATATGTTTATTTGTCATTGTTATGCTTCTTTGTTTCTATGCATGTTAAAATGATAGAATGATCCTCATGAATATCAAGCGAATTGCCATCCCGATGTTGCACCTTCGCCAAGTACGCCTAGTAGTGGGCTCATAAAATTGGGGTGCTGCTGGGTGTCCTTGAACTCAAGGGTTCGTGGTCGGACACGGACATGCACCTGCATCGAGTTAACTTGACAAGGCTATCAAAACGGTTTTGGGCCTTGTGGCAAAGGAGGTTGGGAGCCGGGGTATGAGATACCTTCCCGATCGACAGGAGTCGTATAGAGATGCGATTAGCAAGGAGTTGCTTACCGGATAGGTATGTTGGCTAGTAGTGATGCTAAAGCTCACTAGTCGCATGCGCTAGTCGGATCCTGAATCACTGAGAGTTTGCGGAGGGATGCTGACTTCAGTGGGAGTATTTCTGTTTAGGATAGAATTACTCTACATAAACACATTGCTTAGTGATTGCATGTTTTCTGTTGTAGATCAATGGCACCACCTGCTCAACCCAACTTTGCATTGAAATCAATTTCTGAAAAGGATAAACTGAATGGAACAAACTTTACCACCGGTATAGAAATCTGAGAATTGTTCTCAAGCACGATAAAAAGGAACATGTTCTAGAGGATCCACTTCTAGAGGAACTCATTGATAATGCTAGTGCCACAGCCTAAAAATGCCTACGAAACTCATTGATGAATCAACGGAGATCACCGTCTGATGTCGGCTTGTATGGAGCCCGATTTGCAACAGATTTCGAAGACGTTGAGGCTTACGATATGATCGAGAGTCTCAAGAGCATGTTTCGCATACGTGCTAGGACCGGAAGGTTCAACGTCTGGCGATCCTTGATGGATTGCAGGCTGAAGGAAGGTGATCCATCGAGCCCACATGTGATCAAGATGATCGGATATGTGCAAGCTTTGGATCGTTTGGGCTTCCCGCTCTTGGATGAGCTGGCTCATCGATGCTGTTCTGGTTCTCTTCCGCCCAGCTATGGGACGTTCATCTCGAACTACCATATGCATGGCATGGATAAGAAGCTCACCGAATTGCATGGGATGCTCAAAGTGGCGAGCAGGATATTAAGAAAGGCACGCATCAAGTGTTGATGGTGCGTAAATCGGCTAAGTTCAAGAAGAGTTGGTCCAAGAAAAGGCTAAGGCAAAGGGCACGGAGACGGTAACCTCTCGCCAAGCGCCAAAGTCCGGACCGGACTCAAGACCGCTTTGCTTTCACTACAAGGAGACCGGTCACCGGAAGAGGAATCAGTAGCAAGTGGCTTGCGAGCATGGCAAGAAGGCCGGAAATGCTTCTTCGTGCAAAGGTACACTTGTGGCATATGTTATAGACATTTACCTTGCCGACATACCTAGTAGCTCTTGGGTATTTGATACCGGATCGGTTGTTCATATTTGCAACTCGATGCAGGGGCTGGTAAGAACTAGGCGTGTGGCACAAGGGGAGATTGACATCGTGGTCGGCAACAAAGCAAGAGTTGCTGCGTTGGAGGTCGGCACGATGCAGCTCCAGCTTCCTTCCGGATTCATTATGGAATTGAATAATTGTTATTACATTCCTGCACTTAGTCGAACATTATTTCGCCTCATGTTTGGTGAGTCAAGGTTATGAATTCAATTTAAAGGACAATGGTTGTTCGATATTTTTGAATGGTATGTTCCACGGCTATGCACCCATTGTTGATGGGCTATTTATATTGAATCTAGAACAGGAACCGGTCTATAACATGAATGTAAAGAGGCATAAGCCAAATGAGATAAATCCGACATACTTCTGTCATTGCCGGCTTGGATACATTAGTCTGAAACGCATGAAGAAGCTCCATGATGATGGGCTCCTAACTTCATCTGACTTCGGATCGTTCGAGACATGTGAATCATCCTTGCTCGACAAGATGACTAAGTCTCTTTTCGCAAAGAGTTGCGAGAGGGCGTCCGAGCTATTGGAACTTATACATAGTGATGTGTGTGGTCCAATGAGCACAACCGCCAGAGGTGGCTATCAAGATTTCGTGACTTTTACCGATTTACTTGAGTAGATATGGATATATCTATTTGATGAGGCACAAGTCGGAGACTTTGAAAAGTTCAAAGAGTTTCGAACGAGGTTGAGAATCAGCTCGACAAGACTATAAAGCTTCGCGATCTGATCGTGGAGGTGAGTACATGAGCCAGGAGTTCGATGATCATCCGAAAGGTCGAGGTATAGTACTCAGCTCACACCTCCGGCACGCCACGTAGAAACGGGCGTGTCGAATCGGAGGAATAGGACCTTGTTGGACATGGTCCGGTCTATGATGAGCAAATCAGATTTACCCTTGTCATTTTGGGGATACGCCTAGAAACCGCAGCTTTCACACTTAATAGGGTACCATCAAAACTGTGAGACAAGACACCGCATGAGATGTGGACTGGGAAGAGTCCCAGATTGTCTTTTCTAAAGATTTGGGGTTGTGAAGCATTTGTCAAGCGACTTATGTCAGACAAGCTTACACCCAAGTCGGATAAATGCATATTCGTGGGATATCCGAGGGAAACCTTGGGATATAACTTCTACAACCGGGAAGAGAACAAAGTGTTTGTTGCTCGAACGGGTTTTCCTTGAGAAAGAGTTTCTCACGGGAGGCCAGTGGGAGGACGGTTCGACTCAAGAAATTCCAGGACCACTCGGGACGGCTCGGCCGGTGATGAGATCATACCGAGTCGGTCGTGGAACCCAGAGTGGAAGCGGCACCGTAACCACGGCGGTTCCGAGATTACGCAGAGTGCGTGATGTATTGTTGCTAGAAAGCGATTTAACCGCCACGTATGCGGAAGCGATGGTGAGCCCAGATTCGAGGCATGGCCGGAGGCCATGAGATCCGAAAGTTAAAGTCCATGGATGAGAATCAAGTCCGACTTGGTCGATCCGCCACGTGGCGTAACTGCCATTGGTTGCAAATGGGTCTTTAAGAAGAAAACCGATGTGGATGGAAATGTTCAGATCCACAAAGCTCGGCTTGTTGCTAAAGGTTATGGACAAGTTCAAGGAATTGACTACGACGAGACTTACTCGCCGGTAGCGATGCTGAAATCGGTGAGCATCATACTAGCTATAGCTGCATATTTCGATTACGAGATATGGCAGATGGATGTCAAGACGGCTTTCCTTCACGGAAATTTAACCGAGGATGTGTATATGATACAACCTGAGGGTTTCGTCGATCCGACTAGCACTAGTAAGGTATGCAAGCTCAAGAGATCCATTTATGGGTTGAAGCAAGCATCTCGGAGTTGGAACATTCGTTTTGATGAGGTCGTCACTGGTCTCGGTTTCATCAAAAGCGAAGAGGATTCTTGTTTATACAAGAAGTTAAGTGGGAGCTCGATAGTGTTTTTGATCTTGTATGTGGATGACATACTACTGATCGGAAATAATGTTTCGATGTTAAACTCGGTAAAGGGATCATTGAATGGCAAGTTGTCGATGAAGGACCTTGGTGTGGCAGTCTATATTTTAGGCATTAAGATCTATAGAGATAGATCGAGGAGGCTGCTCGGCTTAAGCCAGAGCACGTACATAGATAAAGTGTTGAAGCGGTTCAACATGAGTGAGGCGAAGAAAGGGTTCTTGCCGCCTCACATGGTATAAGGCTAAGCGAGACTCGTAGTCCTTCGACATCCGATGAGCGAAGCAGATGAGTAGGATTCCGTATGCCTCAAAGAATCGGATCCATCATGTATGCCATGATATGTACAAGGCCTGATGTTGCTTTGGCAATAAGCCTAACAAGTAGATACTGTGCCAACCCTGTGAGAGTCACCGGGCAGCGGTAAAGACTATTTTGAAGTACCAAAAGGACTAAAGAGATGTTCCGAGTTTATGGAGGTGAGGAAGAGCTCGTCGTAAGGGGTTACGCCGATGTTAGTTTCCAAACCGACAGAGATGATTGTCGATCACACCTGGATTCGTGGTACGCCCCGAACGGAGGAGCAAAGGTAATCGGATGAGTTCCAAGCAGGATACGGTGGCCGATTCTACCACGGAAGTTTAATACATTGCGGCTTGTGAAGCTGCAAAGGAAGGTGTTTGGATCCGCATTTTCTGGATGATCTTGGTATTTTCCCAGCCTCGGTGAAACCGTTGGACCTTTATTGTGATAATTCCGTGCCATCGCACAAGCCAAGGAGCCGAGGAATCACCACAAGGTCGCACACATAGACCGGAAATATCACCCGATACGAAAGATCGTGAAAGAATGGTGATGTAGAGTTATGCAAGATTCACACGGATGCAAATGTTGCAGATCCGCTGACTAAGCCGCTTCCACAACCCAAGCATGAGGGGCACGTTAGAGCTATGGGCATTCGATGTCTATTTGATTGACTCTAGTGCAAGTGGGAGACTGTTGGAGATATGCCCTAGAGGCAATCATGTATGATGATATTTCCTATGTGTTTATGAATAAAGATAGTCCTTGGACATTATCAATGATGTGTATCAGCAAGTACGTGACTTGTTTGCGGGACTATGCATTGTATGATGACTGTCCTAAAAGGTCCCTAGTCGAAAGGGTTGTGTGGACGCGCAGCCGACTAGACTAGCATATGACACGGTCTCACTAGCCATGGAGCATTGGATGCTAACCGGATAATATGGACTTGGAAAGGTCTGGTCGGATTCGACATAGTCGGATCCGAGTCGAGATAAGGTCCGAGTCGGACATACCCAACTATGTGACGCAGCGATATGTCATATGTGAGTCTCTAGTACAACATACGTTCTATGTCCTAAGACCTGAGCTGACACATGTACTCTGGATGGTGACAGACTTGCTTTGGGCCGACCAAACGCTACTCCGTGGATCGGTAGTTGCAAAGGTAGGTTTCGGTTTGTCCGGTCCCATGCTGCGAGACACGGTCGAGCAAGATGGGATTTGCCCTCCGATCAGAGAGATATACTCTGGGCCCCTCGTGTGATCTCGACCAGGAATAGCATGGCTATGCGACAAGGATTATGAGATAATCCGGATTGTGGCTTCAGATTACCGAACGAGAAAGAGGTCGGGTTAGCACAAGGATGACAGCCTCGCCATGAGCCCGGCAACATATATCGTGCGGCAAAGGGAATGTAGTGTGACACGCCAGGCTGTGTTCGCCTAACCAGCTTCATTGTTCCGCTTGGTGGTCGGGCACGCCTTGCTAGAGGTCATACCAACCGCATGTGCCTGGAGGTGATCCGAATCGTGACCAAGCCGACTTGAACCTAAGGGGTCGCGCGCGCTTAAGGGAAGGAACCTATGAGGTCAGTTCAGAGGGACACCGGGTCGGATGTGATCCGAATCGACTAGGAACGTGACTGAATAGACTTTTGGGCTTTAGGGTCCGTGGCGAGGCCCAAGTGTTGAGCCCGCGACGGACGCCTATATAAAGTGGAGGTGCGGCACACTCAGGCAGTTGATCGCTTCGGCGCTGCGACTAGGGTTTGCATGTGTTGTAAATAGCCACCTCCACTCGCCGTCGACTGTGTGATCGGACCTAGCAGTCCGCCGCACGACGTTCCTCCCGCACGCGCGGATACCGTTAGAGGCGGTGCACTTGCGCCGCTCCGGCGAACTCGTACGTGGGATCGAACGACCGGCCGCTCGAGGGAGATCGAACGAGGAGGAGACGATCCACGCAGACGCGCTGCCCCAACTCTTCTTCCGCTGCACGGCACTGCGCGTCTAGTGGTAAGGAACTGTGATCCATCTCCGGTAGCATGTTCCTGGATGTTCTGCGCGTAGGAATTTTTAATTTGCAGTCGACGCACCCTACCGTAGAACCCAACACCACTCGGCGACCATTCCGGCTGAGTTGGGGCTCCTGAGCACCCTCTCCAGGTGGTATGCCGAGACAACCTTGATTGGATGACCCTGGAAGTAGTGCCGCATCTTGCGCGAAGCCACCAACAGCGCGAGGAGGAGCTTCTGCGGCATGGGGTACCGTTCCCTCGCATCCCGTAACACTGTGCTGACGAAGTACATCGGGTGCTCGATGAGGGGCGTCGGTGCTGGTGGCGTCTTCCGGAAGCTGTGGTGCCTCCCGAGGTGACGGCGCCTCCGGAAGCTGGGTGCTTGGATGGGGGGCCTCTCCCGCCTTTGGTGTGCTCTGCTGCGATGGCTGATCTTCTCCGTTCTATGTGTCTTTGGCCAAGTTCCTTCTCGATTCGGCCTTGCCTTAGCCTCGGGTGGCCGCTGGTCTTGGCTCGACGCCTCCCTAATCGCCACCAGGCTGCGCTTAGCGGAGTAGGGAGTGGCGGCGAGGTAGAGTACCAAGGGCTCCTGAGGGCGCTGAGGCCACCATCACCGGAGGGCTGGTCAGTACCTCTTGAGGTCTTGGAACGCTTTGTCGGCCTCTTTAGTCCATTCAAGGGCCCATTTTCTTCATCACCGGAAGAAAGGCAGCGCCCGCTCCCCAATCGGGAGATGAAACGCCCAACGCTACGCGCCCGTGAGCTTCTCGTGATTTCCCGAGGGTCTTTGGTGGGCTCATGTCCTCAATCGCCTTGACTTTTTCCGGGTTGGCCTCGATGCCTCGGTGGGACACGAGGAAACCTGTGGAGCTTGCCCGAGGGAACTCCAAACACACACTTCTCCTGGTTGAGTCGCAGTGCTTACTGCGTTGAGGCTCGCCAAGGTTTCTTCCAGGTCTTGTATCAAGGTCTTGGCCTCGCGAGACTTCACCACGATGTCGCCGACGTAAGCCTCCACATTCTTCCCGAGTGTGGGCCCAAGGTGATGTGCATGAGTCACCGGAAGGTTGCCCCAGCGTTGGCGCAGCCCGAATGGCATGCATGTATAGCAAGACACTCCACACGGGTTAAGAAGGCCGTCTTTTCCACGCCTTCCACCGCCATCTTGATTTGGTGATATCTGGAAAAGGCGCCCAAGAAGCCTAACAGGTCACACTCAAGGTGGAATCGACGATCCGGTCGGCGCGCAGGGAGTGGGAACGGATCCTCGCGCATGCTTTGTTGAGGTTGGTGAAGTCGACACACATGCGCTCCTTTCCTCCCTTCTTTGGCACCACCACGGGGTTGGCCAGCCAATCTGGGTATCGGACCTCGCGAATAACCCCCGCGGCTTCTAGCTCGCGGGTCTCTTGGACGATGAAGACCTGCTTTTCAATGGACTGCCTTCTCGCCTTCTGCTTCACCAGACGCACGTTGGGGCCCACGTTGAGGTGGTGCTCGACACGCTCGTGGGATCCCCGCCACCGATCGGGCTCCTGTGCGAACACCTTCTTGTTCACACGCAGAACTTGACCAGGCTTCTTCCTGCTCGGGCTCGAGGTTGGCGCCTATCGTGAAGGTGGCGCCAGGACCCGCCTCGCTGATGTATCTCGCTTGGTCTCCGCCTTCTCTTGAGTGAACAATCGCTTCTTCTTGGTCGGCGCAGCCCCTTGGGCTTGAGGGCTTCCACATCGGCGGGCTGCGCCATGTCGCTGTCTTGAGGGCGAGCCCGAAAGGCCGCAGCGCACCTTCGCATATCTCCGTGCACGGTGAGGACGCTGCTGCTCCCGGGCATCTTCATGAGGTTGTACCCGGGTGGGTTGCGCCATGAATTTGGCTAATGCTGGATAGCCAAGGATGGCATTGTAGGGGAGGCCGATGGGGGCGATGTCGAAGTCGACCCGTTCCGTCGCGGAAGTTGTTGTAGGTGCCAAGGTCACTTTGAAGCCGGATTTGCCCCAAGGAGTCGGATGACTCTCCTCCCACGCTCAAAAAGGCCGGCTGGACTGCAGCACTCCCTGGGTATGCAGAGGAGGTTGAAGGCCTCGATCGAGAGTACGTTGAGGTCGGGCGCCATTGCCGATGAGGCTCCCGTTACGGCAACTCGGGCATATGGTGGGTGTGCAGTAGCATGGGGAGCGCACCGAGCTGGCCGAGTTGGTGGGGTGGTCCCGAGAGTCGGCGGTCAGCCCGCCGGCGGCTCCGTCCGCCCGAGGGAGCCTCACCTACAGCGAGGCGGCGCCCGACCCGGCGGACGTAATGCCTTGACATGGCGGCTGGAAGACGGCGCCGCGAGCCGCCCAGAGGGCCGCGACGACCGGAGGAACCGGCGCGACGGGCGGGTGACGAGAAGCGCGCGCTCCTCCCTTGGGGTCGCCGAGAGTGCAGGACGATGCTTGCTGCCCGTTTCGCCGGGCCGGTGGCGGTGTTGACAGCGGGCGGTGAGGAACGACGAGGGCGCCAGCCGTCGGAAGCCGTCCCGGGCGACATGGAAGGCGAGGGTGGCTCGGCGCCGGCGCGAAGCCCGACGAAGCGCTGCATGGTTGCGGTGGTCGGGGAAGAACGAGGCGACGGAAGGCAGATTCCGGCGCACTTTACCCGGGCGCGCCAAATGTCGGATTTCAGGTTCCGGCAGACCCTTGAGGTTCGAACACTGGGTGCGCGGCGATCCAACCCTCCACCGCTCGCACCTCGCCCGAATCGCTGGGACCTAAACTACTAAACGGTACAAACATGAGAGACGCAAGATTTATATCGTTCGAGCCACCATTGTGGTGTAATACCCTACTCCAAAGGTGTGGTGTGGTGGATTGCCTCTTGGGCTGATGAGGAACAATACAAGGAAGAACAGCCTCATGAGGGTCTGTTCTTGGCGGGTGTGATGAACTGCTAGGTGGTGTTCACGCTCTAGCTACTTGGTTTCTTGATGAGGATTCCGGATCCCTCGCCTTGGGGGTGGCTACTCCTATTTATAGGCGAAGGCCCTGGGCCTCTTCCCAAATATTGAGCGGGAAGGGCGCCAACAATTGGCCATTTTGAAAGGGAACAATGGGTACACTTATCCTGACTAAAGTTGGTCCTCGCCTGCCAAAGGCTCTGGTGATGACGCTCGCTTGGGCTCCACGATGACTCCTTCTAACCGCTTGGGCTGGTCTTGGTCTTGTTGCACCAAACGGATGCCTTTGCTTGATGCTCTCGCTGCGCTTGCTCCCTTTGCACCAAAGAGGAAAGGAGGGCACTTTGTGGCGGTGGCGCCAGCCCCGGCGCCCTCGGTCGTCATGGCTTACGTCATGGGCACCTCGCGAGGTACCTGCCTTGAACTCTCCGCCTCCTCATGAGCCAGCCCGACGAGGCCGTGCTCGAGGAAGCTCCTTGTCGTCCGCCCAGCAATCTGGCCCCCTCGCGAGGGTCTTGAGCTTGCTTTGATGAAGATGGGCCGCTGGGCCTCCTTCGAGCCACGCCGCAGCCGCAGCGAGCAAGTTCTGGGGACCCCGTTCCCGAGCAGCCGACAATGGCGTTTCACGAACTATGCACGGAAACTGACCGAACAACCACGCGACCGTCGTTAACGCGGCCGCCATTTGATAGAACTGTGTACAGATGATGGAACAAACCAGAGTAATAATTCCTTGGAAAAAATAAACCCAAACAAGCAAAAAATCCTAGGATTAATAGCACCCGGTTTATTTGTTGTAGCAGTCCGAAGAAAAGTGACTCCCAAAATTGGGACTCGATCCGCACACCCATTGCTTGATGGGTGGTGAAGCGACGGCATGGCGATACTGGTAAAGGTTGGCTCGCCGAGGCAAAGCCCCCGGTCCAGCTAACGTGATGAAGCTGGTCGGCTGACGACGCTGAAGTCTCCGGAGTAGGTTGATAAAGAGATGGTGAAGACCCCGGTCTAGCCGAGGTGACAGAGCGGGTCGGTGAGGAGATGTTGCAATTGCCATGTCAGCTGAGGTGTTGAAGCAGTTCGGCGTGATGGACATCGGCTTGAAGAAGCAAAAGTGTGGTCATGCCGACGCTGGTCATAACTTGTGACACGGTCAAAGTCGGATTGATGAAGTGACCGAACAGCGATTCCGGTGTGCCCGTTCAGTGTAATCCGTGGGGCGGCGCTGTTGGTGATGATTTATCCTTTGCGATGCCGAACTCTTTTTCGGCTCGCCGAGATGATGATCCGAAGAAGATGAGCTCGGCTCAACAAAGCAACAGCGTGTCTAGCACAGGTTGGCAGCCGTGGAGCAATGTTACCGGACTGGTTTGACACCAGCGTGATGGTGAAGAGTACCTCAGAGAAGGCTTAAACTTTTATGGGCACGTGTTAAGAACAACGCACAATACCCTAGAATAAAATTCCTTTAAAAAGGTTGTCCAATATCACGTTCATAAAGAAACATGAATTCGGGTCGGATCCGTATTCACGCAGAAAACATATCATAAAATTGGTCCACGCATCGGAAGGTTCCCAGAGTTTGAACTGTCGGATCGAGCTGAAATTTTGAGGGGTGGTAGATATGCAAATTCGGCAGCAGATGAACGGTTGGATCTTCCAAAGGATCTTCGAGCTTGGCTCTGGAGACCACACCCTAAACTCATCCAGATTTCCGTCCAGATTTGACAGGGCTCCAGTATATCGTAGATTGCCGAAGATTCCTCCATCGGAACTCGACGAAATTTTGCATGGTTGTTGTAGACTTAATTCCGCACAATTCTGCCGAAGCAATCGTTAAAATGAACCTCGAGGAGGTAGTGGCGGAGGATACAAGTGTGCTGTCCAGAAAAACAACACGATCACTCAAGGGCAATGTTGATGTTGAGCCCTCGGGCTCCATGAGTGATTCCTCCATGATCTTTAGAGAGATCGGAGTTGATGTTGATGTAGGTCATCGTCCGAACATGACGATCTGATGCAGAGTGCGGTCCTCGGTCGAGCCAAGGTGACCAGTCGAGCCGGTGACGAAGATGTCGATGTCGCATTTAATCTGCAGATGAGCCATCGATCCTTCGTTGATCTCACAACGGAACTCTCAATGAAAGCACCATTGTCGGTGTCAAAACCGGCAGATCTCAGGTAGGGGGTCCCGAGCTGTGTGTCATGGATCGACGGGTAACAGGAGACAGGGGACATGATGTTTACCCAGGTTCGAGCCCTCTTAATGGAGGTAATACCCTACATCCTGCTTGATTGATCTTGATGAATATAGAGATTGCAAGAGTTGATCTACCCCGAGATCATATGTTGTGGTCTAAACCCTAGGGGTATGATGATTAATGTCGGGGGTTGGGTGCGACATATGCCAAAGGATGGCTTATCATGGAGGGGGCGAGTAGAACGTCGCTGGTGCCTGGAAACGGGATGAGGCGAAGACATGCACGCCGGCGAATCTTACCTAGCTTCAGGGCTCTCCGAGGAGATAACACCCCATCGCTACTCTGCGGGGTCTCCGCATGATCACTATGGCAAAGTGGGAACAAGAGGCTCCTTGAGCTGGTCGGGGTGAGGAAGGAGAAGGGCACGGCTTGCTCTCCTCTCCTTCTATGTGTGTGTCTAAAACTACTAGCTTCCAACCCTTTGCATGGGTGCCCCGAGGGGTTTATATAGGTCTACCCCCCGGGGGTACAACGGTAATCCGGCTGGGTGTGGGTCCAAGCCGTCAGTCTCTAAGTCGCCGTCTTCGCCGCCGACTCCTGGGGCCCGCCGACTAGTGGGCCCAGACGGCCCAAAGATGGGGCCGACATCCCTTGTCCGCCATGAAGGGTCTTGCCGGCTGCAGACATCAGTAGCTGCTTCTAATGACGCAGCTTGGTCATGGGGTTATGGCAACAGTGCCGCCCGGGCGGGCGATCACCGCTGCCATTCCCCGCCTTGTTCTGTTAATGGCGCGTGGATCCCTTGGGAGGAGCCGACCGACTCGGAGGCCGACTCCATCGGGTCCGTCCTTGGGGTGCTCTCGCCGTCTTGGTACTCCCGCCGACAGGCAGGTCCCGCCGCCTTCGGTCGTCTGAACAGGCCATCGTGGGTACATGAGTCTCGCCGCAGTGCTGATGTCAGCGGCATGGCATAGCAACAGGCGCCGGACGGAGATCTCCGTCTTGCACGGCGCTCTGTAGCCATACCGCCTTTTATGGACTGGCGGGGAAGGGCAGCGAGGCGGCTTTTACCCCATAGTCGCCCAGCGTGAGGTGGTGGAGGTCGCGGGCCGACTCCTTGTAGCCGGCCTCGGCTGGAGGTCGCTGGATTGGAGTCGGCTTGTCTCAAGTCGGCCTCTCGACTCGACCTAGAGGGGTAGTCGGCGACTGCTGCCGACTATCTGCGACTCTTTGTCTTGGGGTCTTGAGGGGCGCATCTGCCCGATGTTTTGAAAGGTTCAGGGGCTCGGGTCTGCCTACCCATAGTCCATTACTCCGACAGTAGTCCCCGAAGCTGGGGAGGTGCCGAGGGCAGCCCGTCGAGGAGCCTCGACAGCTTCATCCCTTTGATGGAAGAATCTGGACTCGGCCCGCCGTCTTCATCTGGAGTCGGCTTTGCAGGGGGCCGTCTTGCTCTTCAAAGGTTTCGAAGGTCGCAGCGGGATCCTGGCGGCATGCCTGATAAGCTTCCCGGCAGCCGCCCGTCGTGGGCCCGACACGCGACGCCACGCGGCAGGGCCAGTCTGCCAGCCCACGCGCGTGACAAGACAGGCCTGTCAGGCGGGGCCCGCCACTACCATGCCCCGGCGTGCAGCGGATCCGCTGCGGTCGTGCGGGCGGTTGGACTCCCCACGCCGTCACTGCGTGCAGTAACGTCGTGGGTTAAATCGTGGGGCGTGAGGACATGGGCGCAGTTAATCCCACGCCCGCCCCCTCGACTTCGCAGCCTAGGCGCCTATAAGTAGGCGGGGGGACGGAGGGGGCGGCGACGCACGCGCACTCTCTCATCCCCGCTGCCTGCCTCGTCTTCTTCCTTGCTCCACCGCGCCGAGCCTCGTCTTCTTCCTTGCTCCACCGCGCCGAGCCTCGTTTCTTCCTCGCCGCAGAGATGAGCTCCTCATCAGCCGCCGCGCCTCCCACCGCGCGCTCCGGCGTGTGGAACGGCTCCATCATCGACAACGACATAATCGAGTTCCTTCATCAGACGTGCCGCATCCCCGGCAGCCACCTAGTGCGAGCCCGCGCCCCGCCGGAGGGCGAAATCACGCCGGCGCCGGAGGAGGGCGAGCGGGTGATCTTCCGCTCGCACCTCACGCGCGGGCTGGGGCTGCCGGCGAGCGGCTTCTTCCGCGCGTTCTTGGAGTTCTTCGGGCTCCAGCCGCACCACCTCACCCCCAACACGGTGGTGCTGTTGGCCGCCGCATCCTTATGCGAAGGTTTCTCGAGTTCTCCCCACCATCGAGCTGTGGGGAGTTCTTTCAAGCGGCTTCGGGACCCACGTCCGCTCGCGTGCCGGCTGCGTGCGGCACGCTCATCGCCAAGAGGAGGCCGGTGCGAGAATCCTTTCCTGCCATCCCCTCATCAAGTCGGTGAAGATGTGGCGCCAGATCTCGTCCAAGAACGTCGCCCGACGGCGATCGGTCAACTTGCCGCCCCACGTGGGCGGCGAATCGGGCGGGCCGACCCACCAGCTGGTCCCTCAGGCCCGGGCCCGCTGACCCTCGCGAGCACCACCGCCGTCGCCGCTGGGTGATGATACAATCGGAGGGCCTGACCGGAGCAGACTTGCTGGCCGCCATCGTGGCGCGAAGTTCTCCTCTTCGTGGCCGCCCTCATCCGATCTGCCAGATGAGCGGCCCGACCCCATCCGTCAGGCTCCAAGGATATGCCCCACGCGAGGTGGTGGACACGGTGAACTTCTTGGCGAATCGCGACCTCCACAGAGGAATGGCGTTTCGGCAAGGAGCCATACTCATGCGTCAATCCCCCGCCCGATGGTAAGTCGCCTCTTGCTTCTGTTTCCTTCCTTAGCCGGATCCGGCTCTTACTTTCCTTGGTCCTTCGACTCGAGAATCCTCTCATGCCGCCCTCGACCGGCGCCAAGGCCGGCTCGCGACTTCGTACCCGACCGGGCGGAGAGTGACGCCGACGACCCCGACTTGGGCGTGGTGGCGATGGAGGCCGATGCCGAAGGAGGGGGAGGGGCCGACGACTTCAGGCCCTCGGCCACTTTTGCAGACCGGCTCGATGATGAAGTCGCCTCGCCGCCAGAGAGCCGGTCATCCAGCGCGAAGCTCCTCCGCCGCCTTTGGGGGCCGAGGCGGCGCCAAGAAGCCGGGCCGGGCCGAGTCAATAGCGGCCAGGCCAAGAGAATCGGGAGCGGCCGTGACTTAGCTGAAGAAGCGGTTGCGAAGGCTAACCGCTTCCGCAAGGAGGTGAAGAAGCCGCCGCTGGTCTCCGCGTAAGTTTTTTTTTATTCCATCTTGTTTTCTTTTGGTCCATCTCGCCCGAGTCTTCTCATCTCCTTTTTTCATCGTGGCTCCCTCACTTTGGAGAGGGTCGCCGCCGCCTCAAATCATGGGGTCGACGGAACGCCCGCCAGCCAGCCGGCGGGTTGACCTGCGTCCGCCCTCCGGGAGGCAACAGAGCGGAATGCGCAGGAGAAGCGTGACGAGGAGGCGGCCGCCCGTCAAGAGAAGGCGGCGGCCGAGAAGGCGGTCGAAGCCGCAGCAGCAGCAAGACGGCAAGCCGAGAAGGCCGCGCGCCTTCAATCGGCGCTGCTTGTCACTCCGCTGAGCTCAGCGCCACCACCGCCGGAGTTCATGGGGCAGTCGGAGGGAATCGGTGGTGAGGTCCCCGTCGCACGGAGGGAAGGCGGCGAGGTCTCTTCACTGGCGCGGCCGCCGCCACCTCCGCCCAGCCCGAGGTCGCCATGAGGCAAACAGCCGGCGGACCCACCCGCGTGCCGACCGATGATGAAGCCGTATGCATTGCTTCTTCAAGTCGCCGCCAACGCGGGCGCCGTCTTGAGAAGGCGGACTCGGCGCCGCTTTGGAGACCGGGCGCCGCCAGCTGGGCCATCCCCGGACGCCGGACAAGCGCCAGCGCCCGGTGGGTGCGAGGAGGCGGCATGGGCCTGCTTGAACACGACGCTCTGGACGCCCGTCAAGCCGCAGGCCAAGGCGCCACCCTCCGCATCTTTCCAAGGCGCACAAGGCGTCGCGATCCGCCGTCGGGTATGTTTTATTTCTGAATTTTCTTTTGATCTTCTTCTGCGTAAGGCCAACACTCCACCGGGTGTAGTCCTCGAAGTTTCGGGTCGGTCACGAGCAGGCGGCCCGGAAATTTATTTGCTTACTTCCAAGTTTTTATCTGTGTCTGGAATCCTTGTTACAGGAATATCACAACCTCCGCGCTGCCACCTTCAACCGCAATGTTGAAGAGCTGAACAAGCGGGCTGCTGACCTGGCGAGGAGCCGAGGTGAGTTTTCTTCTTCGCGGGGGCGCGCTTGCGCACCATGGCTGTAGTCCCCGAGATTCGGGCTGATCACTGCGCAATGGGACGGATCTTCTGGCGACCTTCTTAATCGACGACTTCGCGTCCTTCTTCTTTTATTCTTCATAATCCAACGCCACTCTGGGGCAGCTGGTACGGCCGAGACCGCTTTGGCGCGCCAAAGAGGAGGAGGCGGCAAGCTCGCCGCAGAGCGCGACCTGCTACGCAGCTCTGGCGGAGCAGAGGGAGCTGCTCAAGGCGGAGCGGGCCGAGGCGGAGAAGAAAGAGGCCGCCTCTCCCGCCGAATTTGAGAGCGAAGCGCCCGCTGGACCGACAGAGAGGCGCAATGACCTCCGGCTTCCATGAAATCGAAGATATCGCCGATGGTGAGTTTGCTTTTACTTTCTCTTTTGGGTTGCCGACTATGGGTTAAGCCGGCCCTGTTTTTCTAACTTGCTTTTTCTTCTTCTTGGCAGACTTCTTCCCTGGTCATATGCAGGCGGCCAATCAGGCCATCGAGGCCGAACGCGAGGCGCGGAGGGCGGGTGGCGCCGAGATCGCAGCCAACGCCCCCTGGACCCTTAACGAGCAGCTCCTGAGCATTGAGGCGCGTCTGCAGCCGGCACATCGGATGCTGCGCCGTCTTCAGCGTGTCGGGGCCCAGGCGATTGCTGCCCTGTGGTCGGACATGCCGGTTCTGCGCACTCCCAGCCGGACCGCCGACTGGCTGGAGGTCGCGGCTGGGCGTCTTGAGGCTTGGAAGGGCTCCGCGGCTCGGGCTGGGGCTCGCCGAGCCCGAGTTCATCAAAGCGTGGTATCTGTGGCTCGACACGACCCGGCTGGCCGCTGTTCGGCCGAAGCCCGAGCAGAGCTGCAGGCCCGGAGGGCGCCCTGCCGAAGCGTCTTGGCGGCGATCGCCGACTATACGGACACCAGTGTCTTCGCCCCGAGCGGGCTGAAAACGGTGGAGGCGCCACGAGTGGTTCGGGATGAACCCGGACTATGGCGAGACTCGCGGAGGTGATCGACTCAACACCGAGGAAGAAGACGAGGCGGAGGACGGAGACGGCATGGAGGCGTTAGAAGACGGACTGGAGGCCAGCCTCAGCGACCGCGCCTCCAAAGAACGCAGCCGCGCCACTCCGAGCCACCACGCCAGAGACGATCAAACCGAGATCGCCACCCAGCCGCCCGGCGCTGACGCCGCCTCCGCCTTCCAACCCCATCCACGCTTCTTAGGCCGCTGCCTTGGCTTTATTTTATCTGCTTGTTAGTCTTTCGAAAGAACTTTGTTAATTCACACAATTCCACCCGCGGGGTGTATTCTGAACCTCTGTTCGAAGATCCGGCCGAGGGCCTAATTTGTGTAAATATTATTCTAATTTCATGTTTCCTTGCTTATTGCTCTTGTGGCGTTTTCCCTTGCCGCCTTCCCTTAGATGCCGCCTTGCCCGTCGGGCAACCGCTCTGCGGATTGCTGTCTAGGTCAAGCGCTTGGCTACTTTGAGAAGGCAAGTACTTGGCCATTTTAGAGTTGTTTAAGCAAGTTGGGTAGAAAACGGCAAGCCGGCTTCTTAAGAGTCGGTTTCACGAAACGGGCTGGGAGCCGATTTAAACTATGTTTATGCTTTGGGTCCTTAGCCCTTTTTTCGTGTGGGCGCCGCTACCTTACTCCCTGCCCACCATCGATAGCCGCTCTCATGCTGCGGCTTCTGACAGGAGACGGCTTGGGCACCGCGTGCTACTTGTCGGACTTCAGGAAGCACTTCATAGCTCAAAAGCGGCGAGTCCCCGGGCCGACTAGTCAAGCCCGGTGCCAAACAGCATAATCGAAGGGTAACATACTCAAAGGCATAATTCTTATCATTCAGATAACAAAAGAGGGCAGTCCCCGAGCTCGTCTCGGGGGGGCCGGAGTCTTGGTATTTCAAACACAAAAGGGTAGCATGGTACATACTGCATCAACTGTAAAATCTTCGGAGGAGATTCACATTCCATGGCCGCTCCGTTTCTTTGTCGGAGTCGTCCCTCTTCTGCGTCTCGGGCTTCGAAGGCCGATCAGTAGTAGGAGTCGTTGCTCAAAGACTTTATCGATGATGAACGGTCCTTCCCAAGGCGCCGACAGCCAGTGCTGGCCGGCTGTTCACCGGATCAGCCGGAGCACAAGGTCGCCTTCCGTGAAGGATCTTGGCTTGACCTTCTTGTTGTAGTAGCGGCGCAGCTCACCGGTAGATGCTGGACCGGCTGAGTGCCAGCAGCCGGCCCTCTTCTAGCAGATCGACGCCGTCTTGACGTGCTTCTTCTGCTTCCTCCTCGGTGTACATGGTGACTCGTGGGGAGTCGAACTCTATATCCGTTGGGATGACGGCTTCGGCACCGTAGACGAGGAAGAAGGGTATGAAGCCAGTTGACTTGTTTGGAGTCGTACGCAGACTCCAAAGGACGGCTGACAACTCCTCAAGCCAGCAGCCGGCCGAACGTTCCAGTGGTTCGACCAGACGAGGCTTGATGCCAGACAAGATGAGGCCGTTCGCTCGCTCCACCTGGCCGTTTCACTACGGATGGGCAACGGACGCTATGTCCAGTCGGATGCCCTGTGTCGCGCAGAAACGGGCCAGGGCGCCCTTGGCGAAATTTATGCCGTTGTCGGTGATGATGCTGTGTGGTATGCCGTACCGAGTCGTGATGTCGGCGATAAAAGTCCTTTGTCGTGAGACCGTTCAACTTCTTGATGGGTTTTGCTTCTATCCACTTGGTGAACTTGTCCACCGCGACAAGTAGGTGAGTTAGGCCACCTCGTGCCGCCTTGAATGGTCCCACCATGTCCAGGCCCCGCATGACAAAGGGCCAAAGCGATGGGGATAGTCTTGAGCTGAAGCCGTTTACCGAAGCGGCTTGGAGCGGAACACCTGGCACCCCTTGCATTTTTGAACTAATTCCTTGGCTTCTTCTAGGGCAGTCGGCTAGAAGAAACCGTGTCGGAAGGCTTTGGCGACGAGTGCCCTGGAGGCTGCATGATGGCCGCTTTCATACGATGGATGTCTTCGAGGATTGCTTGGCCTTGCTCGATTCGACGCAGTCGCCGGTAGACACCGGTGACGCCATACCGACCAGCTCTCTATTGATTATAGTATAGGCTGCCGCTCGGCGTTACACTTGCCGAGCCAAGGTTTCATCGATTGGTAGCTCTGCGCTTACTAAAACTTCAAGATGGGCTGGGCCCATGAGGGTGCCGCTATTTCTTCGATCGCCAAGATCGCTACTTGGACGTGGGGGGGGGGGCTGGGTGGGGGGGGGTTGGAGTCTGCAGCAGCTTGCTGCGTTGAAGAAGTCCCCGGGCCGATTGGCGCAGTCCCCGGGCCGAGTACTGGAGTCTTTGC
The DNA here is from genome assembly GCA_021605145.1 of Aegilops bicornis. Lineage (NCBI taxonomy): Eukaryota > Viridiplantae > Streptophyta > Magnoliopsida > Poales > Poaceae > Aegilops > Aegilops bicornis. The sequence continues at coordinate 191,715,435 of CM038670.1, forward strand.
AAAGGTCGCCGCAGTCCCCGGGCCGGGTTCCGAAGTCCCCGGGCCGGCTTCGACTGCCGCATTCTTGGGGGCGTCTTCAAGGATTCTTGTGCCGTCTGCCGAGGCTCTGGAGTCGGATCTGCCTTCTTCAGGGGGAGCCGGCACAAAAATGGAGTCTGATTCTGGTGACGGTTTGACGGATGGCTTGAGAAGGCGCTGAAGGGCGACGCCGGATGGTATTGCCTGTCGGGTGGAACCGATTCTTACCAGGACATCTGCTTGGTCGTTGTCGTTCCTTGGTACATGGAGGAATTCACATCCCTCAAAATATCCACTCAGCTGCTGCACCAGAAAGCGGTAGCTCGCCATATTTGCGTCTTTGGCGTCCCAGTCGCCGGATGACTGTTGGACCACCAAGTCGGAGTTGCCATAGCACAGGATCCGGCGAATGCCGAGTTCTTTAGCAAGCCGGAGTTCAGGATGAGCGCCTCATATTCGGCGACGTTGTTGGAGGCGGCGAAATGGATCTGCATCGCGTACTTGAGCTTGTCGCCTTTAGGGGAAGTGAGGACCACGCCGACTCCCAAGCCGGTCCGCATCTTGGAGCCATCAAAGTGCATCCGCCAATGGGTGGAGTCGGGCGCTGGCGGCAGATACTGGGTCTCGGCCCAATCGACGAGGAAGTCGGCCAGTGCTTGTGACTTGATGGCGGTGCGGGGCTGGTAAAGATGGTTTAGGGGCCAACTCTATGGCCCATTTGGCCACTCGGCTGAAGCATCTCGGCTTCCGATGATCTCTGCTAGTGGGGCCGTGCAAACCACAGTGATTGAATGCTCTTGAAAGTAAGGCTTCAACTTCTTGGCGGCAAAGTGCACGCCGTAACACATCTTCTGGTAGTGGGGGTAGTTCTGCTTGGAGGTCGACAGTACCTCGCTCAGGTAATATACTAGTCTCTAGATAGGTAGCGCCTTGCCTTTCTCCTTGCGTTCAACCACAATAATCAGGTTGACTACCTCATTGGTGGCGGCAATATACAGGAGCATGGGCTCCTTTGGAGTCGGAGCTGCCAAAGACTGGGGAGTAGTCAGCATTCTTTTCAAGCGGAGAAAAGCTTCATTCGCTTTGAGTTCCATTTGAAGAAGGTGGTCTTCTTCATAAGCTGGTACAGAGGAAGGGCTTTCTCACCCACCGATCGATGAATCGACCGATAGACGCCAAGCAGCCGGTGAACTTCGCACATCCAGCGGTCGGCCGGGGCACTTCCATTCTCTCAATTGCCTTGATCTTCACGGGTTGCAATCTATGTCGTGTTCGGATACCAACAAGCCAAGGAGCTGGCCGGCCGGGTACTCCAAAGACGCATTTCTGGGTTGAGCTTGATCTCGAATCGGCGCAGTTTTCAAAGGTCTCTTTGAGGTCTTCCAACAGCGTTCCTCGCCTCTCCGTCTTCACCACCACGCCGCCCACGTAAACGTATGCTTCGCCAAGCTGCTTGAGGAGGCACTTCGCATGCAATGCTGAAAGGTGGCGCCGGCATTCCTCAAGCGAACGTCATGGTCGCAGCGTATGGCTCCAAATGGCGTGATGAAGGCGGTCTTCAATCTGTCTGCGGGTTCAAATTTTGATCTCGATGATATCTTGAATATGCATCTAAGAAGCTCAACAGCTCGCATCCGGCTGTGGAGTCTATCACCTGATCAATTCTGGGTAGAGCGAACGGGTCCTTGGGGCAGGCTTTGTTGAGGCTTGTGTAGTTAATACACATCCGCCACTGCTTGTTCTTCTTTAGTACCAGGACGGGGTTCGCCAACCATTCTAGAAAGAAAACTTCCACGATAAAACCGGCTGCAAGGAGCCGGGCTATCTCTTCTCCAACAACTCTTCTTTTCTCTTCTGACAGGCGGCGCAAGGGCTGCCTGACGGGCTTCACATCAGGTCGGACATGTAACTTGTGCTCGGCGAAATCCGTCGGTACACCTGGCATGTCTTTAGGGGACCATGCGAAGATGTCCCGATTCTCATGGAGGAAATCGACGAGCTCGCCTTCCTATTTGCTGTCGAGGTTTGCACCTATGACAACGTATTTCTCCGGGTGCTCCGGGTCCAAGGGTATCTTCTTGGTCTCTTTGGCTGGCTTGAACGAGCCCTCAGCTTCTGACTCCTTGGGGTCGGGCGATATCTCTAGCTGCTTGCCGGCCATCGCCACGACCCGATCCAGGAGCCGCTTCACAGCTGCGATCACCAGGGACTCGGCTAGCCGGCTGCTTTCAGCTGCACAGGCGGACGACTTTCTGTAGTCACCGGCTACGGTCAGAATCCCCTTGGAACTCGGCATCTTCATCTTGAGGTAGGCATAGTGGGGGACCGTCATGAACTTGGCCAAAGCAGGTCGGCCAAGCAAGGTATGGTAGGGGCTCTCGAGGTCCACCACTTCGGACCAGACTGGCTCTCGGCGAAAGTGATCCTTGTCCCCAAAGAGGACGTCTATCAGAATCTTGCCAATCGGTGAGCAGGAAAGGCTGTGTACAATTCCGTGGAACACAGTCCGGCTATCTTTGAAGCTGTCTTTGCTTGATTCCTAGCTTCTCCATCGTATCCTTGTGCGGGATGTTGATGCTGCTGCCTCCGTCTATCAGTACTCGCGAGAAGCGAGCGGCCCGCCTATCCGTGGCAAGGGTGGCTCCCAAGACCAGGGCGTAGGAGCCGGGATTCGGCATCACCTCTGGGTGATCAGCACGGCTCCAGCCGATGGGCCTCTCGGACCAGTGCATGAATTCCGGGGCGTTTGATGCTACGGCATTCACCTCTTCTTCTTCTTGCCGCTTCGGCGATCATCACCACTGCAGTAAACCACGACATAGGCGTCGTGCTCTTCCGGGTAATCGTCTTGTATCTTGCCGATCGGGCGGACAGCCGGCTCTTTGAAGCGGTGATGGAGGCGGCCCGGCCCAAAGCGGAGGAGGGCAAGGCCGTCTCCTTGGCGATCTGGTGAGCCAGTGGCACTTCCGGTGGTGTGATTTGATGGCTTCGCCACCGCTGTGGAACTTGGTGGTCCGTCTAGAGTCTGCCGTAGAAGAGAAGGCCCGGCAACCAGTTGGACTTGCCGCCTTTACGCCGCTAAGTGTGAGGCTGCCCCTCTGGCTGCTGGTCTTCGATCGCCGCCACTGCCGGCTCTTTGGAAGCTGGCTGCGGGCCTTGCGCCAGTGATCATTCTCGCTTTGTCGCCGGTCAAGGCGTCGCCACCGGAGTTCTGGGAGCATGAGGAGCTACTTTGCGGTCGACTGACTTCGATCTCCGCCTTCATGGAGGAGTCGGCAGTGGCGTATTTGTCTGCTATGACTAGCAGCTCGTCGAGGGTCTCCGGCTCGTCGCAAAGGAGCTTGTGCTTGAGGAGGGTGCCTTCTCTGCACCCGGCGGTGAAGTACTCGATTGCCTGCACCTCGTGCACACCTTCGCAGGAGTTCCGGAGCTCGCCCCAGCGCGTGAGGTAGTCGCGAGTGGACTTGTTGGGGCCTTGTACGCACAAGGACAGCTGACGAGTCTTGGGAGGTCGCTTGTATGTGCTCGTGAAGTTGCGGACGAAGGCCTCGGTGAAGTCGACCCAGCCGTTGATGCTGCGGGGATTCAAGCTGTTCAACCATATCCGGGCCGTGCCCTGGAGCATGAGGGGAACATACTTTACGGCAACGCGCTTGTTATCGTTCGCTATGCTGACGGCCGTGGAGTAGTCCACCAGCCAGTCCTCCGGCTTCATGAAGCCGGTGTATTTGGGTGTGTCTCGGGGGAGTGTGAATCCTCGGGGGAAGGGCTCGTCTCGGATGCGAGGTCCGAAACAGGTGGGCCCAACTCATCTTCTTCTTCTCGCCAGGATCGGTGGAGTCGCCGATCCGTGGCGGGCGCCGTTTTCCGACTCCCTCTCGGGCGCCAAGGCGGTCGCCGAGAGTCGGATGCTCGATGGGTGGCGGGAGACTCGCCTTTCTCTGCGGGAGGAGGCCGATAGTCGCCCCGCCGCTCCATCGCTTCGGGCGGCCGCCTTCGCTGCGTTCGATGGAGATGTGAGTCCGGCTATGGCTGACAGCCGGATCCTGGTTCTTTCTTCCGTGGACGTCGCCAGTCGGCGTCTGAGATGTCGCGCCTTGATCTCGGCGAGGAGGTAAGTCGCCGTGTTGTCACCGTGGCGCCTCCGTGCGGCAGCCGGCTTCATCTTGCGCGGCGGCCGTGTCGAGGAGCTGCTAGACTCGCTCCGTCATCAGGCGGCGCTCCTCGCCCTCGAAGTTATCCAGCTCGTCCGCCGCCGCCTGGGCAACACAAATGTTCTCCGCTGGCGTGGCTTCCGACAAGCGTCTCATGCTTGCCAACTTCTGTGCGCCCACGAGGAGCTGAAGGCGGCGCGCTGATAGGCTTCCGACAAGCGTCTCATGCTTGCCAACTTCTGTGCGCCCACGAGGAGCTGAAGGCGGCGCGCCTCCAGCGTTTCGGCGTCGGCGTCCTCCGGAATGGAGGCGGTCAGGTCTTGCAGAACAGCGTCGAGAGGGTCACGAGCCCCCCCCCCCCCGCCGGAGGGCTCGCCGTGACTGATGACGAGTACTTCTGTGACGGTGCTCCCGCCGCTCTCCGCGCGAGGGAGAGGCTCGTCGTAGACCACCACGTTGGTGGGGAACGCGTAGAGCGACGCGGTGTCGGAATCGACCAGCATCGGGTCGGTGGAGCCTACGGACTCCAGGTCAGCGGCAGGCTCGCCGTCGACGTGGAGCTGCTCGAGGAGGCCCGCGAGGAGGCTTTCGGGGCGTCCGTACTGCGTCGGACGCAGGCTCGTCGGAGAGGCGAACCTCGCCGACAAGTTCGCCGAACAACTTCGCCAAGGCAGCAACCTCAGCGCCATGCAACAAGGCCGGGCGCAAACTCCATCTCGGCGTCTTGCCGGGCTGGCTGCGCCGCTGTGGAGGAAGAGGGTTCCCGTCGAGCAGGTCTCCAGACGACGGTGCACCAGGCCCCCACGGTGGGCGCCAAATGTCGGGGGTTGGGTGCGACATATGCCAAAGGATGGCTTATCATGGAGGGCGAGTAGAACGTCGCCGGTGCCTGGAAACGGGATGAGGCGAAGACATGCACGCCGGCGAATCTTACCCAGCCGTGGCTCTCCGAGGTGATAACACCCCTACTGCTGCTCTGCGGGATCTCCGCATGATCACTATGGCAAAGTGGGAACAAGAGGCTCCTTGAGCTGTTCGGGGTGAGGAAGGAGAAGGGCACGACTTGCTCTCCTCTCCCTCTATGTGTGTGTCTAAAACTACTAGCTTCCAACCCTTTGCATGGGTGCCCCGGGGGGTTTATATAGGTCTACCCCCCGGGGGTACAATGGCAATCCGGCTGGGTGTGGGTCCAAGCCGTTAGTCTCTAAGTCGCCGTCTTCTCCGCCGACTCCTGGGGCCCGCCGACTAGTGGGCCCCGCTGACGGCCCAGCATGGGGCCGACAACCCTTGTCCGCCATGGTAGTCTTGCCGGCTGCAGATTCATCAGAATGCTTCTAATGACGCTGAAGCTTGGTCATGGGGTTATGGCAACAGTGCCGCGCTGGCGGCGATCATCATTGCCATTCCCGCCTTGTTCCGTTAATGGCGCTGTGGATCCCGCGAGGAGCCGGCCGACTCGAGGCCGACTCCATCGGGTCCGTCCTTGGGGTGCTCGCCGTCTTGGTACTCCCGCCGACAGCGGGTCCCGCCGCCTTCGGTCGTCTGACAGAGGCCATCGTGGGTACAGAGTTCTGCCACGGTCGATGTCAGGGCCGGCATGGCAACAGTGCTGCGCCGGACGGAGATCTCCGTCGGTACGGCGCCCTGTAGCCATACCTGCCCTTTATGGACTGGGCGGGGATGGGCCGCGAGGCGGCTTTACCCCATAGTCGCCCAGGCGTGAGGTGGTGGAGGTCGCGGGCCGACTCCTTGTAGCCGGCCTCGCTGGAGGTCGCTGGCTTGGAGTCGGCTTGTCCTGAAGGCGGCCTCTGGGACTCGACCCAGAGGGGTAGTCGGCGACTCTGTTGCCGACTATCTGAAGGCGGCTCTTTGTCTTGGGGTCTTGAGGGGCGCAGTCTGCCCCGATGTTTCGAAAGGTTCAGGGGCTCGGGTCTGCGTACCCGTAGTCCATTACTCCGACAATTAATGTCATAATGATCTATAGATTAGCCTGGCCTTGGCTTATATAATGCACCAGAGGCCTAGGATAACAAGAGTCCTAGCCGAATACGTCGGTGGATAGGAGTCTTTGTCTTGATCACCAAGTCTTGTGGAATACTCCTTGTATGCGGCATGGGCCGACCGAAGTGACCCATGAGTGAACCGCCATGGGGGTCCTCGGCCCGATCCACCTGGTCGGGAAACGATGTGGTGAGTGCCCCCTAGTCCAGGACACCGTCACAGTCTTCGAAACCAAGCCCATCTCTCACCTCGGCAAAAGGTTTCATGTCCACCAAATTTGCCTTCAACAAATAAACCAGACAATCATATGCATCAAAAATTGCGTCCCCAAGCTGAACAAGCTCTATGCACATTCTGAAGTGCATGTAGAAGGGATTATATGCCAATGGTTCCTATGTTGTGAGCATCCTTTGTCCATCTCTTCATTATATCCTTCATACGGATTTTCTACACACGTATGAAGTCCAGCACCTGCCATTATTTATCACTAAAGTAAGTTCACTCTCTCACACAAACTAATATATTCTGCTGCACACACATAAACAATGAGCAAAACGCACAAGATCATACCTTCATGACATGACTTGTGTTTCCCAATCTCTTTAACTTTGGTATGCTCCACACTCACACAAGATCCAATTTTCGTAAAACATAGCCCTTGTGTATGTGTTGATCGCATGCCATTCAGTGGCCAGGTTAGCTCTCATTAGTGGCCTTCCCTGTAACAGTAAGATGCAAATCACTTAGTAAAACTCAATAGTTCTACTAATAAAAATGACATCCACACGTAATAGCAACTATGTATTTCTTTCATAAAAAATCAATGTACAATTCTTGTCATCTCCTCGACATATTTTCTCCTCGGACTCACTGTCAAACAGTTGTCTCATGTACTTATTAACCCATGTGCTCTGATCTAAGCAATTTATTAGAGCAGGGTACTCACATCAACAAGATCGTGTGTTCTACACACCTGCTTCACCCTGGATGTTGTCAACATGGGGAATATGCTTCTTAGAACTCAACTCACACACATCCACACAGTGTCCAAAAACTGAAATATGTCACAATGAAATAAAACTCACCACATATCGTCACACCATTTCCTAATTACATTTTGTCCTCTCAACATTTGACCTGCTTTTCCAATATCTGATCCAAAAACCTTTCTCCCAAGAGAATAGGTTGTAAAAACCACACGCCTCTCTCATAATGAGTCAAGACTTGTCCCCAGCACCGGTACAATCACATTATGTATTGGGTCGTCAGCAAATCCCCTTATTTCTTTCTCAAGAGTTGTCGCCCGAGAAGGGCATGGTGCCGCTGATGCAATCCTTACTCTGCACAAATGTTTCCTACTTCTAAGCTGAAATCAACCTAAAATATCATGTTCATTAAATTAAATCGACATACATGCATTTCTAAACTTTATATAATTCATCGGTGTCACATAGCTAAATTGTTATTATTCCACGGTAGAAATAGCTGCCTCGACTAAATATCCATCAAAAAACTTCCCAACAGCGAGACTATCATTAGTAGTACTACTGTATTTCTATTAGTTGCCTTACATTGGATTCAATCAAAAATTTATTATCCTCAGAACAAGCTCAGCATACAGACACCAATCTATCTGTAGACTACTAGTACACTCAATATCGATGTTACGTATTGAATCACTAATGACCTGTACCAAGCTAAGAGGGTGTTTGTTTCCAGGGACTTATTGATTTAGGGACTTAAAAAAGTCCCTATAAGTCCCATCTAAACCAAACAGGAGGGACTTATAGGGACTTAAAGTGGGCATTTGGGACTTATGAAATAAGACTCTCAAGGAGGGATTTATAGGGACTTATAGTTGTAAGATGGTCTTCTAGTCCATGTTAAGTCCCAAAAACCAAACAGGTAGGGGCTTTTTAGGGACTTGGGACTTATAAGTTGGGACTAAAAAAAGTCCTAGGACTTACGAACCAAACAGGGCCTAATTAAAGTCAATAAGTTTTACGAGTTATGTGCAAACCAGTCCAGCCCAGCCGCCTGGGGTTCATCTCCCCAGTCAATAGCTCAGAGAACTGGGGTCAGATCTCCCTTCCTCTGTACACCCTGGTTTCTTCCTCTCAGAACTGTGCATCTATGTTCATGGCCTCTTCCGGCGCTTGTTCCAGTTCCCCTATTACTGTCGTCCACCTCTTCAAGCCTAGAGAATAGATAAGAGAAATAGTTAGTAGAAATCACACTACAGGATAATAACAACAAAGATTAACTAACCTGCAGATAGGCTCCATGAAGAATCCCATCCTCTCATTTGCAGTGGAAATGTCCAACAGCTCCTGAGTCCGGGACAAGACCTGGAATATCTTTCTGCCCCCATTGAACGGAAATCAGTTTTTCCTGTTCCATGGACCAGATTAAAATTGTGAGGTAGCTGGAAGCAGTAAGGAGGACATCTCCCCAGATTAAAATTGTGAGGTAGTTGTGCATTGCCGGAGGGAGTGAGGGGTCGGGCAGTGGTGGACGGTGGAGGGGTGGATTGAACGGAGGTGGCTGCGGTTAGTGGAGGCACGAGATTGAGTGGATCCGCGGTGCTTCCCTCACCTCACGGCCACCGATGTCCATGCCTTCGACATGGACGACCGCAGTGATGGAGAGGATGACGAGGTCGATGGAGTTGAGTCATGTGAAGCAAGATCGGTGTCCGGTGAGGTGTCATGCGGTCGGGGCTGCGGGGAGGCCGAGGAGGTGACGGGGGGTGGGGGTTTTTTGATTTTTTGCCACCAATTACTTTGCATTTGATAATTTGTCATTCCTTACATTGTAATTGATCTATTGCCATTCTTTACATTGGACTTTGATTTTTTGCCCTCTGTCATATGGGTCCCGCATATAATGACGAAAATGCCCATGCTACCAGATTGACCAGGAACGACGCATCCCCTTCCTCTAGCCGGCAGCAACGCCAAGAGACCGCAGCCGCTACTCGACGGTGAGTCGCGCTTGGTGGTCCTCGACGGTCATGGTCGTTAGCGGGGACTACATCCCAGCGAGGTGAGCCCTCTCTGTCCTACTCCCCCTCCCGCGGCGGCTACATCCCGACATGTGTTCTGCCGCCGGCCACCACGTTGCCGTGATTTGCTTTGACGCTGCAGCTTGTGCTCTGCAGCCGGCCACCGCGTTGCAGCTGCAGCTCCTCTGACCATGGCAGGGACGGGACGGGCCGACCGTTCCCTTCGGCCTTTGCCACCTCGGACAGCAGCAGCTTGTCCATGGTGCAGAAGCCAATGTCGTGCTCTACCCTGTCGGTCCGTCCACCTGCTTGTGCAGGTCGTCCCGTGCAGTCCTCAAGCCGCATGGCCGCCGCCTCCGTGCACGTATCCAGCAGCAAAGGGCCATCGGCCTCGTACGGCTGCTGCTCCATGGCGCGACGTCAAACTGCACCATGGATTATGCAGCCATAGAGCCTGCAACTTTCTATTCTTTTCTTTCTGTAACGTTCTGAGAGCCTGCATCTTAATCCATCTCTTCTTTTTTTTCGCGAATACGCAAGTTGCGTATCATTTCATTGATAGGTAGAAAGCGAGAGTTACAGGGGCCCAATTACAACTCCAACACCAACGGGAGAGCTAGAAATTAGGTTCGTGAAGAGACCGGGATGCTCAGCCCGGAAAACAGAGCAGAGGCGCGCCTAAGGCGGCTCGAATTGCGTGATCACGGCAAGTCCTCGAGCCCCAGCCAGGGCCCAGATCCGTGACTCGTCAAGAATGTTTTGTGTTACTAGGTCGGTAGATGGGCGGGCGGAGTCAAAGAGCACAGCATTACGGTGCCTCCATATGCTCCAAGCAGTAAGAACGGCAAGGGAGGCGAAGCCTTTGTGAAGCGAGCGCGGGGTGTTGAGGGTGGCGGCGCCCACCACCGATGAATCTGTCCTGAGCCGTCGGGATCGCCGCAGTCAGCCTGAGGCCCGATAGCACACGGTGCCATACCTCGCGGGAGAACGGGCAGCCAACCAGGAGATGGTCGATCGTCTCGAGGGTCTGGTCGCAAAGGACACAGGTAGGGCTGTGGGGGAGGCCATGACGGGCGCGGCGCTCCGCAGTCCAAAGCATCGGGTCGAGAGTGACTAGCCAGATGAAGACCTTGTAGCAAAGCGGAGCCCACGTTTTCCAGATCAGCTGGGCGTGCGGCGCCGTGGTGGAACCAAGAAAGAGGGCATCATAGCAGGATTTTGCAGAGTATACGCCCGAAGCCGTCCACCGCCAGCGGATGGCGTCAGGAGCTGAGGAGAGGGGGGTGTCGCGGACGCGACGCCAGAGCTCTAAGTACTGAAGAGCCGCCATGGGGCCAAGAGCTCCTTGGATGTCCTGGGTCCAGAAGCGAAGATGAAGGCCGTCTGCCACCGAGCGGGTTTTTTGGCGCCGTTTGGGAACAAGGGAAAAGATCGCTGGAGCAAACTCGGCCATGCATTGTCCCTGGATCCAGTGATCAGTCCAGAAGCGGCAGGTGTGGCCATCACCAATGGTCCAATTGGTAGACGCCCTGAAGATCGCGCGGACCTCTGCGTCATGGGGGAGCTCGAGGTGTTTCCACGGCCGGTTGTGGTCAGTGTGCTGGAGCCAGAGCCACCGGACCCGGAGGGCAATGCCCACACGAAAGAGATCGCGCACGCCCAGGCCGCCGAGGCCGAGGGGCATGCACACCCTGCGCCAGTTGACAGGGCAGCATCCTGACGCTGCATCCTTGCGCCCGTGCCACAGGAAGTCGCGGATCACCCGGTTGGCGCGCTTGAGGGTGCTGGCATTGAGCGCGATTGCCGCCAGGATGTGAGTCGGCATGGCAGAGAGGACGTGACGAGCCAGCGCAAGCCTCTCGCCCCTAGAGAGCAGGGCGGCTCGCCAGGTGGGCAGCTTCTTCTGGAGGCGAACAATGAGCAGATCGAAGGCGGAGGATGGCAGCTTACAGAGTGACAGAGGGAGGCCGAGGTAGGTAATCGGAAACTGGGCAATAGGGCATGCCAGGGCGGCGCTCGCCTCCGCAGACAGCTCATTAGAGCAGCGAATGGGAGAGATGGAACACTTGGCGTAGTTGGTATGGAGGCCAGAGGCCACTCCAAAAATCCGGAGTATCTCTCGCACCGCGTCGAGGTCGTGGGCATCCGGATGACAGAAGATCACCACATCGTCTGCGAAGAGGGATACGCTGGGGGTCGCGCATTGCGGAGTGAGGCGTCTGAGAACACCACAGCGGACGGCGTGCTGGATGAGGGAGTGGAGCATGTCGATGACGATCGTGAAGAGCATCGGGGAGACCGGATCCCCCTGGCGGAGGCCCTTGGCATGGGGGATGGGCGGACCAGGATGCCCGTTGATCAATACCCTGGTGCTGGCCGTGGAGAGGAGGATGGATATCCATTCCCTCCACCGAGGGCCGAATCCAAGATGGCGGAGAGTCTCAAGGAGGAACGACCAGGAGACCGAGTCGAACGCCTTGGCAATGTCGAGCTTGAGGAGGATTCGAGGCAGCTTGCGATGATGAAGGTGTCTGGCGGTTTGTTGGACAAGGAAGAAGTTGTCATGGATGCAACGGCCCGAGATGAATGCGCTTTGGTTCGGGGAGACCATTTCTCCAATTCTGGGGGCGAGCCGGAGGGAGAGGACCTTCGCAAAGAGCTTTGCGATGAGGTGGATCAAGCTGATCGGCCGGTAGTCAGAGAGGGAGGCAGCGTCTGGTCTCTTGGGGAGCAGCATGAGGAGGGCCTCGTTCAACCGCTGGAAGCTCTGACCGTTAAGCTCGTATAACTTTCCAAAGGCCTCGACGATGTCGTCCTTGATGATCTTCCAAGCAGAGCGAAGAACTCAGCCAGAATAAATCCGTCGGGCAGGCGCTTTCCCGGTGGGCAGGAGCTTGATGGCGTGCCAAATCTCGTCAGCAGAGAATGGGAGCTCAAGAGCCGAGAGGTCGAAGGAGCGCTGCTCAAAGGCTGGGAAGTTGAGGGAGAAGGCACGCGAGTCTGTGGAGCCCAGAGAGCCGGAGAAGTGCTCGAAAGCCGCCTGGGCCATGGCCGCCTCATCGATGAGGCACTGGTCCCCGACCTAAAGCATGTGGATTCTCTTCTTCTGGAGGCACTGGGATGCGTGTATCCGGTGGAAAGCAGAGTTGGCAGCGCCAACGCGTAGCCAAGAGAAACGTGATCGCTGGCGAGAGAGGGATCGCTCCAAGGATGCCAGACCGAGGTAGGTATGCTTCAACTTGCGGCACAGCCACATTTCCAGAGCGGAAAGGGGGCGGAAGTCTTGAGCCTCGTCGAGCCGCGCGATGATCTCACGTGCAAGAAGCAGTTGGAGAGAAATCTCGCCCATGCGCCGCGAGCCCCAGCAGCGCAATTTGCGCGCTGTGACCTTGAGACGGTCGTAGATCCGGCGGAAGGGGTCCGAGTCCGGCTCCATGGAGTTCCAAGCCTCTGCTACCACGGCGAGATAGCCATCCATCTTGGGCCAATAGCTTTGAAAGTGGAAGCGTTTGCACGCCAGGGGGTTGTGCGATCGATGAGGAGCGAGGAGTGGTCTGAGACTGCCGGGTTGCCAACGGAGCGAGCAGCTAGGTTGGGCAGCCTCCCGGGGGGGTACATAGCACACGATCATTGCGCACAAGCGTGGGGTGATCTTGCTCGTTGGACCAGGTGTATCGACGGCCATGAAGGTATATGTCCGAGAGTTCCATGTCGGCGATGAAGTGGCGGAAGCAATTCATGGACCTGTGATTGATCCGGCCATTATTCTTGTCAGAGGCGGAGACAATCATGTTGAAATCCCCACCAACTACCCAGGGGCCCACGCATGTGCTCCGAAAATCTTGGAGCTCGGTGAGGAATGCGAGCTTGTCGGCATCAGTCTGAGGGCCATAAACACCCGAGAGCCACCAGTGATGGTTGCCCAAGAGGGGAGTGACGAGCGCCGAGGCGTGGTAGGAGCCGATTTTAGGATGGGAGAGGGCAATCTTGGAGCTGTCCCACGCAAGTAAAATTCCACCGCACGTGCCAGTCGCGGGAAGGAAGAAGAAATCACCAAAAGAAGCCCCCAACGTCTCGGAGACCAACGAGGACGAGACCAACTCGAGTTTAGTTTCTTGAAGGCAAACAATACAAGATCTAGCGGAGGAGATCACGCTACGAACTGCCGTGCGTTTAGCCCATGAATTGAGGCCGCGCACGTTCCAAAATACAATGCTTAGATCACAATCCATGAAAAGGGTGGGGGGGGGGGCGAAGAAGACGTGGGGGGGGGGGTGAGATTAACCCACCACCAGGCACGTGCTTGCAGACGGGGCGCCAACAAGCGAGGATGAGGGAGGCAGGCTCCACCAGAGAAATCATGAAAGCCAAGATCACATCCTCGGGAAGCGGCTGCTGGAAGAGGGCAGAGTAGCGGGCCAGAGTGGCATCATCTAGAGGCTCATCCTCCTTGAGCAGGCCCAACCTCCGCAACAAGACCCGTTTAGCCTTGCGGCGCTTGCGGGGGACCGGAGAAGGCAGGATAGACGGAGCGGGGGCTTGCATGGCGCACAGGAAATCCACCAGGTTCACCGGAGCTGGGTTGCACGCGGGTTGGACGTGCATGGGCAGGGGGCAGAGCGCCAATTCTTGCGGTGCAGGTGGAGCGCATGAAGTGGTCGGGGCGCCCGCGGGATCCGATAGTGGTGGGGTCTCGCAGTCCACATTGGGGGAGGCGACGATGGGGCCAGCATCAGACCGCTAGGGAGGGGCTGTCGATGGGGGGCAGCCGAGGGATCCGCGCCAGGGGAATCAGCCAGCTGACCCGATCCACAGGAGACACAAGCTGGGGCCACCTGGGGACAGGTGACACCCGAGGATCAAGGAGCGGGCCGGGCGATGGAGGGTTGGTCCCATCGGCAGCGCGACAATGCAGGAAGCGCCCAATGGGATCCCGGCCGGGCCCACCAGGAAGCGTGGGGATCGGCCACCACGGAGGGGAGGGCCCCGCCAGGGGCGGCCCAGATTGAATCATGGCCAACGGGCGGTCGTCGATGGGGTGGCCCGCGGGGTCAGGATCGGTCTCCGCGGGAAAAGCCGCTTTGTCGGTAGGCGGGGCCTCAAGCTGGCGCACGGCAGGGTCAGGCAAGGACACGCGCTGACGCACGGGTGGGGCCTGTTGACTGGAGACCGCTGAAGGGTGCGCCCCAAGCACCCCGTGCCAGCCACGGAACGGCGGCGAGGAGCGCCGCTGGCGCCGGCCGCCGGAGTGACCGCCGGAGTGGTGCCCGCGGGAACGCCCGTCCTGCGCGGGGAAATCATGCCGCTGGGGCCAGGAGGGAGGGAGAGGAGGTGAGTCTGGCGGGGTGTCGCCCGCCCCGTCTGGGGAGCGCGGAGGGGGCGGCGGCAGCGTAGCCGGGAGACGAAAATCCTCGGAGCGGGCGACGTGGATGGACGCCGGAAAACGGATGAGGCTGACGGCGAAGTTGGAAACGCGGTCCGGGTCATCACTGGCGACAAAGCGTGCGAGCTCGGCAGGAGGAGCTCGGAGGTCCGAGGGATGGCGTCGGGGTTGGCAGTCCAGGTGCTGAGACGGAAGACGGACATGTCGCGTCCATCACGCGTCTCGGGCGCCAGGTGCTCGATGAGATAGAACGGGGACAGCAAGGTGTCCGCCGACGAGCGGTGCCAACCATGCTCGGGGATGCCCACGATCTCCAGCTCGACACGAAAGACGACACGCACAGGCTCGCCTCCGGCAAGGCTGCTCCAGGGGTGAAGCAAAAGACGGAACTTGGGCGAGCAGACAGGCACGGCAGCGACTTTGCCTGGATGGATGCATAAGTAATTAATCTAGACAACAAGTATGAACAACATCGAGTGGCTCTAACTTCAGAACATCAATTTTGACAATAGTGAATTAATTCCTTCCATTGTTCCCCCGCTGCTGCTCCTTTTGCTTTTGCTGCTTGCCGTTTTGCTCCTCTCGCAGCACAGCCGGTGCCACGCTTGTGTGCACCTCTACCACATTCTTCCCATGTATGAGCCAGCTCGCTCTGAAAGCAAGAGGAGGGCGCCACCTCTTCAGCAACCTGGAGACGCGTCGGTTTTCTTGGTGGCACGGGTTTGGCTGTCCTCCGTGTCAGGGCGGTGGGGAGCAGCACGAGCAGCAAGGGAGGTGGGGAGCAGCACGGCTGTGCCACCAACGACATCTAGTACTCCCGCTACGGTGGCGGCGGTGAACCAGTTCATTCGCTCCCATTTTGATTTCAGCTGGTGAATTGACTGGATGCACTTGTCAAACTAGAACAAAGGGTAGTCTCGTCCACTGTTTTATGCATATATTATGTTGATCATTTGCAAGTATTGTCTGTGTGTGGAAAAGTGGCAAATGATCAAAGTCCAATGTAAAGAGTGGCAAAATATTAATTACAATGTAAGGAGTGGCAAATTGTCAAAGTGCAAAATAAGTGGTGGCAAAAAATCAAAATCCCCGGGGGTGTGTAACATCCCAAATTTTCAATTTGGCATGTTATACATAGGTCATCCATGCATATCATATTTTATTGCATTTTCGTTTGCAATCCTCGAAATCCTAAGCAACTCAAGGACCCTCGGAGAGAGTTGGGGATTTTCCGGTTTTCATATTTGAATTTTATCAAATAATGAAGACGAGGATTTTGGATTTTATTATTTTTCTCTCCGGAAAATATTTCATGTTTAATAATAAATTTGAGGAGATAATATGATTTCTCCAAAAATAATTAAAATATCAGAGGAAAAATGTTAAAATCATTATTTGGATTTTATTTTATTTATTTGGAATTTTATTTGCCCTAGAGAAAAATTTGCATGATTTAAAAAAATGCATTTTAGGTGCCAAGAAAAGTTCATCTTGTTCTAAATATTTTATTTAGGCAAATAAAACTTGTTTTGGCATTTTTAGATTTTTATTTATTTTTCTAGTATTTTTATAAGTTTCGGCGGAATGTTTAAAAAAAAATTTGACCATACCGACTAGGCCAAAGGCTCCCGAAAGGTGCCGCCCAGCCTTGCCGCCTGTAGCAGGCCACCACCGCTGGCCACTCGGACCGGAGTCCCGAGCCGGACTCCTCCTCCCGCCGCCTTGCCCTCCTCCAAGCCACCGCCCGCCCCCTTTAAATAGCCGCCACCCACCCTCTAGCAACCACCGCCGCCCACCCGGACCCGGAGCCCGAGCCTCGAGCCCGAGCCGCCTCCCGCGCCGCCCGCCCTCGCCGAGCAGCGGCCGCCTCTAGCCGCCCTCGCCGCCCCTCGCCGAGCCCCGCCGGAGCCGCCCGCCCCGCCGGACGACCTCGCTGGAGGTAGCCCCTCGTCGCCGGTTATTTTAGACCCCTTCGGTTTTTTAAGAAAAACCCTAGCCGTTTTATATATATATCGGTTTTATTTCTCCGGTTTATTTATTTTGCGGCGTCATTGCTCGTTCGCTTTTAACGAACGTGTTCGTCAGATAGTTTCTGCTAAAGAACGTTCGCTCGCTTAGCCGTTCGTCGTTTTCCTTTTATCGGATTTATTCCGCGATTATTCCAATCGCGATTTACGATCCGATGTTCAATTAGTATAACTTTTCGCTCGTTTATCGGAATCAGGCGATTCAAGCACCTGGAGTTTCATCTCGAAACCCTCTTTCCGAATAGCCAACTTAAACCAGTTTTTGTCTCTGTAAAATTTGACCCTAGTTCAGATTAGTAAACGGATCTTGTTTCTTTCGTCGTTTGAGTTTCCTTGCTCCGTTTGGTTTGATTTTTCTTGTGAACCGGTGTTCTTAAGTTGAACTCTCCGGTCAACCTCTTTCCATTGAAGTTTCGTTTGTGCAACTTTGCTTGTTGCTTATGTATGTATTGTTTGCTTGCGATAGAATTCCCGGAGTGCGAAGCGTGTTACTACGAGTCTCTAGGATTCACGGATCGTCAAGAAGGCAAGTAACACTTGATCATATTCCTTTCCTACCCAGTTTTTATGCATTAGTTCAACCCCAAACATTGCATGGTTAGGATGTCATTAATTTGTGGGTTGGGAAGTAGATGATGAGGTAGGAACCTATTGCCCTGTTACTATCAAACCCTTGGGAGTTACTTCTACGTGTTGCTTATATTGCTATGCTATGCTCGTAGACGTGGTTTGGGTTTGAGAGATATTCATGACAGATGTGAGATTGTTAATTAATGGTTTACTTTAAGGTGGCAACTTAAATACACATCTGGGTGGACTGAGGCACCTGGGGCCAGTGTTGCCTGTATTTTTTTGGAAATCCCGGGTACCCGTGTGATCTTCATATGGACCGCCACCCAGGCTCAAAGGGAACTGAGATTATTCATGCTAGAAACTTCCGTGTGCAGCCACAAGCTATTATGGGCACTAGCATAGTTGAGTAAGTTACGTGAAGCTCTTGAAGAGGTAGATCAGCAGGTAGTGGGTTTTGTAGGTTTGGTATGGTCTATCCGGAGTAGAGAGTTAATGTTTCTGAAAGATTGTGTCTCGGTCATCCGTTTCTCAAACACCATGTAGTGCGAGAAATCAACGGAGGCGATCGAGTCTTGTGGGGAAAAGTCATAAAACCTCTGCAGAGTGTACAATCTAATCATGGTTAGCCGTGTCCCCGGTTATGGACAATTCTGAGTATCTAGTATTTGAGTAATTACATGTATCTCATCACTCTAAATTAATATTGTTGGGTTGTAAATTACTTTAATTGGGATTGAGTTGGGGTTATACCTTCTCAATGATGTTTCAACCACCATGATAGTTAAAGTAAAATTTATTCCTTGATGCAGGGAAAAATTGGCTTTTCATAAAATCAGAATCAGAGAGCTTTCCACCAGCCAAATATGCATGTAGTGTTAGCATTATTCCGTTATTGCTCTATTGTGTTACATTGCAAGCATATTCCATGTGCTGACCCGTTCTCGGGCTGCAACGTATTATGTTGCAGACTTTTCAGACGAGGAGTAAGGTTCGATAGGTCGTTGCCGTGCAGCTCAGCTATGCCGTTGGAGTTGATGGACTCACTTTATCTTCCAAGCCTTCCGCCGTTATCGCATTAGATGGCCTTAAGCCATATTATTGTAATAAGTTCTCTTTTTGAGACATTCGATGTAATAAGTGTGTGATTGCTACTCTGTTATAAATCCTTCGAGTATCGTGTGTGTCAAAGATTACCGATCCAGGATGACACGGAAGCACGTAGACTTGACCATCCGAGGTCGGGTCGCTACAAGATGGTATCAGAGCACACGTTGAGTGTAGGACACGACCACTAAGATAAAACCATAGGTCACTCCTCTCAGACTCATTTCGACTCCTCTCCATATTCCACTCTTTAGGATGACGGAGATGAAGTACAAGTTTGCACAACCGGATAAAGACACACCTTTTGGACGCCACTTGAATGAAGTCACTAGGTACCTGAATATTGGAATACCAAGCTTCACCGGGACGCATAACGCCACCTTACCGTAAGAAGAGTGCGGAAGATTCAAGCTCTAGTTCCCGGAAGGACGCTTATGCGCCAAGCACGGAGCCCATAGTGTGTGTTTTCAATGCACCAACATGGAGTTTGGGAAAGAGTATGGCAGCTCACATTACCATGGGACGCATTGGAGAAGTCTACAATAAGGAGCTTAAAGACACCATATATCAAATATGTGGGCCGAGACGAGCAATGGGAAGTAATCAGCACCAAGAAGGATAGATCCATTGCAGCTTACATCCAGAGCTAAACCAGCACATTCGACGTCAGAGAACCAGATGTCTTGGCAGACATGATGGATTTGAAGAAGGCGAAAACTAGGATCATCGAGCTGGAGGAAGAACTCAAGTTTACACGTGATGGATATGAGGAAGAAATCAAGACCCTACTGGAGAAGAATGACGACCTAGTCAAGAAGATCGGAGTCTTCATGGGAGGACCAGCACCGAAAGAAGAGGAAGAAGATTCCACTTGCCCGGACAACTACATCATCATCAACGACACCGACTCTGATCCAAGTGATGATGACTATGAAGACAAAGCTGGAGCAGACATCATGGAGTCTTCCACCGATCAAAGTTTCTAGATGACCACCATATAATAGTAGTATTCCCTCATGTAACTAGTAGTAGTTGAGCACTTATGCGATAGTCCTAGACCGTTTTGTATGCCCTTGCTTGATTGAATGAATGTGTGTGTTTGCCTCATGTGCATATGGGTAGTGTTTTCTCGCTAGACCTCTTTCTATTCTGACCTCTTCCATCTAAACCCTCAGATGCCTCCGAGACGTGACCCCGGTTTTGTTTTCTCACTGGAGCTCACCCAGTTGATCCAGCAGCAGAATGCCTTGATGCAGTTGCTAGTTCAGAATCAGGGTAACAACAACAACAACAACAACAACCCGCCGCCAGTGGACAATTTAGCCCGTTTTCTGAGGTTACAACCGCCGGTGTTTTCTAGTAGCACCGAGCCAATAGTTGCTGATGATTGGCTACGTCGTATTGGAAGGGAGTTAACCACCACGGGATGCACGGATGCTGAGAAGGTGCGCTTTGCCGCACATCAATTGGATGGACCAGCAGCCGCATGGTGGGAGAATTAACGGCTACTTTTCCTATAGCCAATGTCACTTGGGACCAGTTCCAACAAGCTTTTCGCACGGCCATGTTTCAACTGGAGCCATGCAGATAAAGAAGCGTGAGTTTCGCAACTTACGCCAGGGGAACCATACTGTGGCCCAGTACGTAGATGAGTTTAGCAAGTTATCACGCTATGCCCCTGATGATGTGGCCACAGATGCCGCGAAGCAAGAGAAGTTTATGGAAGGGCTGAATGATGAGATGAATATGCAATTGATGGTGGCAACTTTCAACAAATACCAGGAGTTGGTAGATAAGGCCCTAATGATTGAAGGAAAGCAGCAGCAAATTGAGAACCGTAAAAGGAAGTATGGACAAGGGAAGTATAACTCAGGAACTCACCAGAAGCCTCGCTTAAACCCGAACTCGGGAGGACTTGTTCATAACCATGGAGGTCATAACTATACTGGAGGAGGATTGCATAATCAGAATGGTGCGAAGAATGGGAATGGGAATGGAGTCAACAATAATCAGAATCGCTCTAACCCAGCTACACCCGCCAAGAGGGACTTAAGACAAGTTATTTGCTTCAAGTGCGGGAAGACATGGCACTATGCTAATGACTGCCCTGAAGGAAAGAATGGAAACAGAAATGGAAGCGCTGGGAAGAAGCCCAATCCATTCAACAAAGGACAAGTGAACCACGTTAATGTGGAGGAAGTTGAAGAGCAGCCGGACGCGGTTATAGGTAAGTTTTTGGTTCAGTCATTTACAGCTATTGTTCTTTTCGATACTGGTGCATCACATTCATACATATCAAGGGGATTTGTGGAAAAGTTTAAGTTACCAACCCAAACCCTTAGGACCCCTCTTCTAGTGAGCTCGCCTGGAGCAGAGTACATGGCTAGCAGATGGTGCCCCGGATACCCCTAATCATTGGCACGCATGTTTTTCCGTCTAACCTAATTATCTTGGAGTCGCAAGGATTGGATGTGATATTAGGTATGGACTGGATGTCAAAGTATGGAGTTAGTATTGACTGTGCTAGCAAGTCAATTTATCTTACCACCCCAGAGGGAAAAAGGATTAAGTATGTACTAGGCATGTGCCTAGGAGGAGCCAAGTGAATGCCCTCACGGGAGTTGTACAGGAGGAAGTACCTGTAGTAAAGGATTATCCGGATGTTTTTCCAGAGGAGTTACCAGGCATGCCACCGGATCGAGACATCGAGTTTCTGATAGAACTATTGCCAGGTACAAGGCCAATATCAAAGAGACCCTACCGGATGCCTGCAAATGATCTGGAGGAAATTAAGAAGCAGATCAAGGAGCTACTGGAGAAAGGTTACATTCGTAGAAGTTCATCACCTTGGGGAGCCCCAGTACTTTTGGTGGAGAAGAAGGATAAATCCCTAAGGATGGTTGTTGATTACCGAGCTCTGAATGAAGTAACGATAAAGAACAAGTATCCATTACCAATGATTAATGATCTGTTTGATCGCTTGCAAGGAGCTAAGGTGTTTTCAAGATTGATCTACGATCGAGGATAGCATCGATTGAAGATCCGAGAGAAGGATATACCAAAGACAGCATTTACCACACGGTATGGATTATATGAGTATACGGTCATGTCATTTGGACTGACTAACGCCCCTGCCTATTTCATGAGTATGATGAACAAAGTGTTCATGGAGTATTTGGACAAGTTTGTTGTGGTGTTTATTGATGATATTATGGTCTACTCGAAGAACGAAGAGGAGCACGCGGAACACTTGCGTTTGGTTCTCGAGAAACTCAGGGAACACCGGTTATACGCCATATTCAGCAAGTGCGAAGTTTTGGTTGAAGGAAGTTGGATTTCTTGGGCATGTTATATCAGGAGAGGTATAGCAAGAGATCCCAAAGAAGGTTCGGGCCAACATCGAATGGTTGGCACCCACTTGACCAAGGAGATTCACAGTTTCCTTGGACTGGCAGGATATTACCGGAGATTCATTGAGAATTTTTCCAAGATTGCTAAGCCCATGACTGAATTGCTAAAGAGGATACTAAGTTCAAATGGACAGAGGATTGCGAGACAAGCTTTCAAGAGTTGAAGAACGGTTGACTACAGCCCCAAAGGCTTGACATTGCCAGATATACATAAGGAGTTTCAAGTGTATTGTGATGCCTCTCGCTTGGGACTTGGATGTGTTCTTATGCAGGACGGAAAAGTTGTTTCGTATGCCTCATGATAGCTAAAGCCACATGAGTTGAACTATGCCACGCATGATTTGGAGTTAGCAGCTGTAGTACATGTCTTTGAAGACACGGAGACATTATCTTATTGGAAACCGTTGTGATGTGTACACGGATCATAAGAGTTTGAAGTATATTTTCACACGTATGAGTTAAACCTCAGACAGAGGAGATGGCTGGAACTCATAAAGGATTACGACATGAAGCTATACTATCATCCAGGAAAGGCCAACGTCGTAGCAGACGCTTTGAGCCGGAAGAGTTATGCCAATACCCTTGAAAGTAGAGGACTGCCAAAGGAGTTAGCTGAGGATATTATGGAACTTTAGTTGGAGATTGTTCCAAGAGGTTTTCTTGCAACCATGGAGGTTCAGTCGACGTTATTGAACAAGATTCGAGAAGCTCATAAGGAGGACAAAGAGATTGCTGAGATAAAAGAGAAGATGGGCGAAGGAAAAGCCAAAGGTTTTTGCGAGGATGAGCACGATACCTTGTGGTTTGAGGACCGGATTTATGTGCCCAACAATTCGGAGATCAGGAAGTTAATACTTCAAGAGGCCCATGACTCACCATACTCGATTCACCCCGGAAACACCAAGATGTATTTGGACTTGAAGGAACATTTCTGGTGGAGTGGTATGAAGAAGGATATTGCCGAGTATGTAGCCGTTTGTGATGTATGTCAGAGAGTGAAGGCAGAGCATCAAAAGCCAGCAGGATCAGCAGCCTATGCCAATACCCGAATGGAAGTGGGACAAACTTGGCATGGACTTTATTACCGGATTACCCGTAACCAAGGCAGGTTATGATTCAATATGGGTAGTTGTGGATCGTTTGACCAAAGTAGCTCACTTCATCCCAGTGAAAACAACTTATACAAGTGCCAAGTTGGACAAAATATATATGACCAGGATCGTATTGCACGGAGTTCCGAGGAGCATCGTATCAGATAGAGGAACACAATTTACTTCAAAGTTTTGGCATCAGCTACACCAGACTTTGGGTACCAGATTGGAGTTTAGTACCGCGTTCCACCCACGTAACGGATGGATGTATTGTAAAGAGTCAACCAGATTCTGGAGGACATGTTGAGAGCCCGGCGCTAGATTATGGATCTAGTTGGGATGACAATTTGCCGTACGCCGAGTTCTCGTACAACAAAAGCTACCAGGCCAGTTTGAAGATGGCACCGTTCGAAGCTCTGTATGGACGCAGATGTAGAACGCCATTGATGTGGGATGAGGTTGGAGACCATCAGTTGTTTGGACCAGATTTGATCAAGGACTTAGAGGAGAAGGTTAAACTGATCAGAGACAGACTAAAGATTGCTCAGTCTAGACAGAAGAGTTACGCAGATTCAAAACACAAGGAAGTAACCTATGAAATTGGAGACATAGCCTATCTGCGAGTATCACCCTTGAGGGGAGTGAAACGTTTTGGAGTAAAGGGAAAGTTAGCCCCAAGATTTGTAGGACCGTATCGTGTTTTGGAACGGATGGGAGAAGTTGCCTACAAGCTGGAGTTACTCAAGGATTGTCGGGAGTTCACGATGTGTTTCACGATCACACCGAAGAAGTGCCACGCCGAGATGGCCGATATACCGTTAAATGATACAAAGGCCCTAGAGGCGTCTGATTGGATAGTAATTTGACTTATGAGGAGAAGCCAAGAAAGATTCTTGATTTCGACAATGAGTCACTCGCAAAGAAGGTTATCAAGTTTTGTAAAGTTCAAGGAGCCACCATACCAAGGAGGAAGCCACCGTGAGCGAGAAGATGATATTCGCAAGGACCATCCGCACCTATTTTCTAGCCAACCCGAATCTCGAGGGCGAGATTCATCTTAAGGGGGGTAGGTTTGTAACATCCCAAATTTTCAATTTGGCATGTTATACATAGGTCATCCATGCATATCATATTTTATTGCATTTTTGTTTGCAATCCTCGAAATCCTAAGCAACTCAAGGACCCTCGGAGAGAGTTGGGGATTTTTTGATTTTCATATTTGAATTTTATCAAATAATGAAGACGAGGATTTTGGATTTTATTATTTTTCTCTCCGGAAAATATTTCATGTTTAATAATAAATGAGAGGAGATAATATGACTTCTTCAAAAATAATTGAAATATCGGAGGAAAAATGTTAAAATCATTATTTGGATTTTATTTTATTTATTTGGAATTTTATTTGCCCTAGAGAAAAATTTGCATGATTTAAAAAAATACATTTTAGGGGCCAAGAAAAAGTTCATCTTGTTCTAAATATTTTATTTAGGCAAAGAAAACTTGTTTTGGCATTTTTAGATTTTTATTTCTAGGATTTTTATAAGTTTCAAGTGAACGTTTAAAAAAATTGACCACTCGATCGGGCCAAAGGCCCGAAAGCAGGCTGACCCTCGCCGCAGCTTTGTCTTGGCCACCGCTGGCCGCTCGGATCAAGTCCGAGCCGGACTCCTCCTCCCCGCCGCCTTGCCCCTCCTCCAAGCCACCACCCCGCCTTTAAATATCCGCCACCCCCTCTAGCCACCACCGCCGCCCACCCCCGGAGCCCGAGCC
Organism: Aegilops bicornis; assembly: GCA_021605145.1. Classification (NCBI taxonomy): domain Eukaryota; kingdom Viridiplantae; phylum Streptophyta; class Magnoliopsida; order Poales; family Poaceae; genus Aegilops; species Aegilops bicornis. Next base: position 191,739,970 of record CM038670.1, read on the forward strand.
CCGAGCCCGAGCCATGGCCGCCTCCCGCGCCGCCCCGCCCCTCGCCGAGCCGCCACCGCCTCTAGCCGCCCTCGCCGCCCCTCGCCGAGCCCCGCCGGAGCCGCCCGCCCCGCCGGACGACCTCGCCGGAGGTAGCCCCTCGTCGCCGGTTTTTTTAGACCACTCCGGGTTTTTTTTAGAAAAACCCTAGCCGTTTTTTATAGATCGGTTTTATTTCTCCGGTTTATTTATTTTGCGAGCGTTCGCTCGTTCGTTCGTTTTAACAAACGTGATCGTCGTTTAGTTTCTGCTAACGAACGTTCGTTCGTTTAGCCGTTCGTCGTTTTCCTTTTATCGGATTTATTCCGCGATTATTCCGATCGCGATTTCTGATCCGATGTTCGAATTAGTATAACTTTTCGCTCGTTTATCGGAATCAGCGATTCAAGCACCTGGAGTTTCATCTCAAACCCTCTTTCCGAATAGCCAACTTAAACCAGTTTTTGTCTCTGTAAAATTTGACCCTAGTTCAGATTAGTAAACGGATCTTGTTTCTTCTGGCTGCTTGAGTTTCCTTGCTCCGTTTGGTTTGATTTTTCTTGTGAACCGGAGTTCTTAAGTTGAACTCTCCGGTCAACCTCTTTCAGTTGAATTTTCGTTTGTGCAACTTTGCTTGTTGCTTATGTATGTACTGTTTGCTTGCGATAGAATTCCCGGAGTGCGAAGCGTGTTACTACGAGTCTCTAGGATTCACGGATCGTCAGCAAGGCAAGTAACACTTGATCATATTCCTTTCCTACCCAGTTTTTATGCACTAGTTCAACCCCAAAAATTGCATGGTTAGGATCTCACTAATTGGCGGGTTGGGACGTAGATGATGAGGTAGGAACCTATTGCCCTGCTACTACCACCCCCTTGGGAGTTACTTCTACGTGTTGCTTATATTGCTATGCTATGCTCAGAGACGTGGTTTGGGTTTGAGAGATATTCATGACAGATGTGAGATTGTTAATTAATGGTTTACTTTAAGGTGGCAACTTAAATACACATCCTGGTGGATTGAGGCACTGGGAACCCAGTGTTGCTCAGTATTTCTTTGAAATCCTGGGTACCCGTGTGATCTTCCTAGGGACCGCCACCCAGGCTCAAAGGGAACTGAGATTATTCATGCTAGAAACTTCCGTGTGCAGCCACAAGCTATTATGGGCTCTATCATAGTTGAGTAAGTTGTGTGAAGCTCTTGAAGAGGTAGATCAGCAGGTAGTGGGTTTTGTAGGTTTGGTATGATCTATCCGGATTAGAGAGTTAATGTTTCTGAAAGATTGTGTCTCGGTCATCCGTTTCTCAAACACCATGTAGTGCCAGAAATCAACGGAGGCGATCGAGTCTTGTGGGGAAAAGTGCGCAAACCTCTGCAGAGTGTACAATCTAATCATGGTTAGCTGTGTCCCCGGTTATGGACAATTCTGAGTATCTAGTATTTGAGTAATTACATGTATCTCATCACTCTAAATTAATATTGTTGGGTTGTAAATTACTTTAATTGGGATTGAGTTGGGGTTATACCTTCTCAATGATGTTTCAACCACCATGATAGTTAAAGTAAAATTTATTCCTTGATGTAGGGAAAAATTGGCTTTTCGCAAAATCGTAACCGTAGAGCTTTCCACCAGCTAAATATGCATGTAGTGTTAGCATTATTCTGTTATTGCTCTATTGTGTTACATTGCAAGCATATTCCATGTGCTGACCCGTTCTCGAGCTGCAACGTATTATGTTGCAGACTTTTCAGACGAGGAGTAAGGTTCGATAGGTCGCTGTTGCAGCTCAGCTATGCCGTTGGAGTTGATGGACTCACTTTATCTTCCAAGCCTTCCACTGTTATCGCATTAGATGGCCTTAAGCCATATTATTGTAATAAGTTCTCTTTTGGAGACATTCGATGTTATAAGTGTGTGATTGCTACTCTGTTATAAATCCTTCGAGTAATCGGTGTGTCAAGATTACCGATCCAGGATGACACGGAAGCACGAAGACTTGACCATCTCGAGGTCGGGTCGCCATGTGGTGGGAGCAGAGGCGGGCGTGGATCTCGTGGATCATGCGAGAGCTCTGGGAAGTCAGGGGTACTCGTATAGCCTAAAAAACAAAGTGGAAACGATTGAGATAAGAAAAACACAGTCGAATATGTGGGTTTTTAGCATGATAAAGAAAAAACAGGACGAGGGGATGTTGGGAGGTGGTACGAAGAAAATTAGAACGAAAATAAACTGTACCAGGCTACCAAGTGCTACATTAGGAGTAGAGAAAAAAATTAAGTAGGTACATAAATTGCTTTAATAATGACATTTCTTTGTTATGATTTACATATTAATTTTCTTAAAATCAGTTAGTTGTTTCCTAATTAATCCGATTGAGCGATTTTTCTTAAAATCGATTGTTTGTTTCCTAATTAATGTGATTGACCGATTTTAGGTAAGGTTAATTAATTTAGATTTGATCTTTAGAGATTGATCGTGATTGATCATGATTCATTTTAGGTAAGGTTAATTAATTTAGATTTGATCTTTAGAGATTGTTCGGTGATTGATTCAAACAATCGATTTTAAGAAAAATTGCTCAATTGCATTAATTAGGAAACAAATAACCGAGAATCAATCACGATCAATCTCCAAAGATCAAATCTAAATTAATTAACCTTACCTAAAATCGTTCAATCACATTAATTACGAAACAAACAATCGATTTTAAGAAAAATCGCTCAATTGCATTAATTAGGAAACAAATAACCAATTTTAAGAAAAATAATGTCTTCAAGACATGAGATATGTCATATCTTTGACATTTAGTTTTCTTCAGATCTCATCATCCATGGCTATAAGAGATGGCATAACCATTTGGATGTGCATCTTTTGTGTGATCTCTTACTTGCCTTCCGACAAAGATATTACGTGAGACATGGGATCCCTCAATGTGACAATCCTGCTATGTTTGCTACTCCTCATGCCACTCCATTTGGTTCCTGGTAAATATTTTGTAGAATAATCACTTGCAGAAACAATGCACATCCTCAATATATGGTCTATACGTTTGCTAGTCATATGTGTAATTTATACTCCTTTACTTACATTCTTTTCTTTTGTCACTTCAAAATATTGTAGGATCTGATTTTTCATGCACCATAGTTTCTATTGTTGTTTTGCAGGTTCAGAGGCCAAGACCTGCAAAGAGCTCAGCGGGACATATACTGCTTCACGCTGTAATCAGGGTGAATGTGTTGAGGCCTGCCACAAGGAGAACTTTACCCAAGGGGGGTGTGAACTTATTATCAAAGGAAAAAAATTTGTGGTACTTTGTTTTTGCAAAAAAGAGTGTTGAAGAAAAAATGTGTTAAGGGTATGAAGGATGTGTTATAGCAATTAATTAGATTGTTTAGCAAGGAGAACTAATTATGATGAGTGGTAAATTTTGTGACTCTGCCAATTTTTCCTTATGTTTTCGCTCAAAACACACACATGAATATCTAACACATGCCAATGTACTAAAAATTCACATGCTAGAAATATTTGATCCATGTGACCATGAACCCTAATTTGTTAGCCTGGTAAAGTGTGTGTTGAAAAAATGATGAGTTCTTAGTGACTTGATGGATATATATCTACAACAAAAGGAATTTCTTAGATCATCAGACTCACTCCCAGATTTCCTTAATTAACACCAAGTGAACAAAAAAAGATGTGTGAGCCTAACTAATATGAGTTTTATGTATGAACTACAGAGATGTGAGATAGGTCGCCAAAAAATTGCACACAACCATTATTTTCCCAAGATGGATATGGAACTCATATAAATCTGGTGCACTCCTTAGTGACCGCGGCCAAATGGAATAATGAGGAGATCATCGGTTGTGTAAACCCTTGGAGTGTAAACAGATTAGAACAGATTTATCTCATACCATATCCTTTACCATATTATTTTCTCAGATTCGAAGCAGAGCGGATATTGATGGCTGTGGACTTGAATCCAGATATACTGAACCACAGTTCAAATTGAAAACGTGCAGACTTGGACAGGAAACAAAAATAGTCGAATCAATACTCAGTTAGGTAGATAATTATATTCCTAGCAACAATTGAGAAGGATTTAAACTTTTGGCCTTGCATGAATCAATTAGTTAAGAAAATAAAGATATGATGTAGGATAAAATGTGAGATGGTAGAATAATTAAACCACCAACTCTGCTAGTGATAAAATTCAGAGGTAGACATGCTGGCAAAATGAACTTGATAACTTCATAATTAGTAACTCTATCATATTATCAGAGCATTCATGTTTACAATACTCTTTAGTTAAACTTTTATGGAATATCCTAAATAGCCCCGAAAAAAAGGATTCTCCTAAATTGACCTCATTAAATTTGACCTTTTTCCAGGTTCATTAAATTTGGCCGTGTTTGTCTAAAAACCTTACGAAATTATGTGTTTATTTTAAAATTTTGTCTATTGAAAATCCTATAACTAAATCTATTTTGTACATGACCATACATTATTATGTTCAAAAGCAAAACAAAGATTCATGCCCCCTTAATTTAGGCATTATTTACAAATGTCGTGATCTCGAATTCAAATAATTGAATGCACTTCATGTTGAATTCAAATGTTTGAAACCACTTTAAGTTGAATTCAAATGTATGCTAGTTCCTAGATAGCTATTTAGAATGTTTAGTATGTACCTTTTGTATGTATAATGTGCTTGACACACACAACATAAAGTGTACTCACGTTTATATATGAGTTGATAAAGCCATGCATTGTTTGGATTTTAAAATACTAACTCGATGGATCAATAATGTCAAATAATACCATACGCATGCTCAAATTCGATAGAATGTGGATGTTTGATAGACCAATGTTTGTTCATACATGAATTTCAAATATCATGATCCCATCCAAATATTTTGATACAATTTATATTTTAACTTAATGTGTAGAACTGTCTTTTATGCATAGATGCACTCCCCCTCGGCCGCTCCTCACACATGCTCTATCTTTATCCCTCACACATACGCACACACACTATATATTCGTCGACCTTCTCTGTCACACATGCTCACACTCTTTCTCGAGGTGTCTCTTGCACACACGCTCTCAATATCTCCCTCTCTCTCTTACACTCACTGGTGCAGTGACCTGCTATACAAACAATTTTTACCCCCTTTCTGTGCTAGAGTTATAAACCGCCACCTTGTATGTGTGTGTGATAGGGGGGTCCTTCCCACACGACCCAGAAACCGTCGGCGATAGGGAGTAGAATGCATACGTTTTGCAGAACTAAGCATATGCGATGCCCGCATCTATCCCGAATGCGAGTCTTTAGACAACTACTTATGATGTACCAAATATGCCAAATGCTCCATCCTTGCTACTCGTGTGTGCTCACATTACCCTCGCACTCAGTATTCTGTGGTGCAAAGTTTACGATGCGCGCCCTTTCACAAACAGTTCACGATTGTAAAGCTTGTATGACGACGAGACTATCACACGCATTTATTTTTTCTACACCATATGAGATTCAATGTAAGAGTGCAAACAATTTTCTCTATAAAAATATATGCGAAGCTTTAATATGTCCATATGTTGCTCTTTCCATAAATATTTGCAATATATTAATTGTGCCATATGATTCGTCTATAATACCCGTGTCGGATGAAGGCCTATCACATGCATTCTTCTTTGAGCAAACATTTACGATACACGCGACATCATAAACAGTTCATAATTGCCAAGCGTTTGTGATAATTTGAATTTCACAAACATTTAATAAGAAGAAACTGCGTGCGCTACTGTTGTTAATCTCACACGTTTTCTTCTTGGATGATCGTGTGTGTAGTAGAGATTCATCACACACGTAGTGATCTCATAAACATCTCTGATATTGAGATTTATCACAGAGGTTTTTCTTTCACAAACCGTGTGTAGTGTAATAGCCCGCAAAGCATAATTTATTCCTAATTTAATCCCTGCATTTAAAATTCACATAATTTGAACTTGAAACAAATCTTGAATTTGGAAGATGGCCGGTCGGGCACGGACCGAGGAGGCTCGGTGCACTGCACGGAACCGGCGTGTGGTGGGCGTGGTCCACTCCGGTCCACGGGTTGGCGCCAGCGAGAGGATTGGAGACACTCGAGAAGAAGGAGTCCATGGCGACAACATCAGATGGCTAAAGTGGATGAGGGTTAGAGCATCTCCAACAGGCGCGCAAACAGTGGCGCGCTAAATTTTTTTACAATGCCGAAATAGGCTTTTTTGCGTGCAACAAGGCTCGAGTTCCAGCAGCCGCTACAAAATATGGCGCGCGCAAGTAGCTCCAGCAGTTACGCTAAATTTCCAGCGTGCGCGAGCAGCCGACGCTTGCAAATATGATTTCACATGTCCATTTGACAATATGACGAGATTTTTCCAAACAAACAAATGTGCAAAATAGAGTTGGAGCAACATAGCATAGTTCAATTGCATGACATAGTTCAAACTCACCAAACCAAGTTCATGACAAATAAAAGTTCATACAAACAAATGGCACATCAACAATCATGCCACATAATTATCCTCCTCCTCTTTCTCCTCATCCGAAGACAATTCTTCCTCCTCCTCTTCATTTTCAAGTGCCGCATCATCATCGGGACCTCGGATGGTGTTCGAAAGATCTCAAACGGCATCATGCGAAGGTATGTGAGGCACACCGGAAGCCATGCGTCCACCCATGTCACCCGGAGCTGCTCCCATACCACCTATGAGAGACCCAAAACTCATGGCTCCCATGGTAGCTGTGAAGCCACCCATGCCTCCCTAGGTGCTCCCATGCCTCCCATGGTAGCTCCAAAGCCACCCATGCCTCCCATGCCGCCCATGGTAGCTCCGAAGGCACCCATGCCCCCCGTCGATGTTCCCAAGCCTCCCATGGTAGCTCCTATGCCTTCGAAGCCTCCCATGGTAGCTCCCATGCCTCCCATGGCCATGGCTCTTTTTGGATCAAGACTTCATCATGGGAAAGATTGACATACTCCTTTTGCCTATCATCGAGGGTAGATGTGTCCATGAAGAACAAGTACTTCTCCCGTTCCAATAATCTTGTAGCTCCTCCATGGCCAATTTCTTCTCCCCCAATGCCACCGTCCTCTCCTCGGACGCCACATCTTGGATCCTTGCCATCATCCTCACCTCATTTGCTTCCTTTCATGCCTTCACAATAGCTTTGTAGCATTATTTAAATCATCATCTCCTCTCTTCTTCTTCTTTTCTTTTGCATCTTTCTTGACTCCATTTGGTCTTTTTGGCTTGGAGTAGGCAATTGATTTTGGTGTAGGGATTCTCTTGCCGTCATCACTTGATGCCTCCTCCTCATCATCATCCAAATCAATAGTTGCCTTGCTTTTCTTGCTCTCCTCTTGGTCATCATGGGGCTTCCATTTTTCTTCATCCTTCAACACATTATAGCAATGGGGCAGTACAAATGGTTTCCCTTTCTTGATCTTCCCTTTCTTGGTCTTCTTCTCTTCTCCTTGCAATAAGTTTTGTGCAATAGTGAGCTACAAACAAAAGAACGAGTTAGCACTTGAAATACCAAAGAAGAAGCATGAACATGGAAGGAACATAAAGTAATGACACTTACCCTATCTCTATCATTAGTGCCATTTGGGTTTATTCTTTATTGTGTCAACTGCCTTAAGTGCCGCCGCCCACCTATGACAATCTTTGTTGATTGTCGACCACCGGGAGCGAAGAGATCTATCGGTGCGGTAAATTTCACTCTTGTTGTACAAATCAAAGTGCTCCTTCATCCGGACCCAATATGTATCTCTACTTTGGTCCCCTCCAACTTTGGCATTGATAGACACATGCAACCATGTATTGAATAGCAACATGTCTTTGTCCATGGTGTAGTTGCCTGCTCTTTCTTTCGGTGCATCAACGATACCCTCACCATCCTCGTCCACCTCAAACTCATGATTATCTTCATGCACTTCATTGGTTTGACCAATGAGAATTGTTGGACGCAACACCCATAGTTAACATATATGTGTCATCATTGCAACTACAAAGGATGTAGAAGAAAACTAATCTATCCATATTTATACATTTATATAAAAACACCAACAAAAAAGAGGGGTGAAATCATACCTTCTGTGCATTTCATCAAACACCTCGTGCGCATCGGCTGTCGGTGCAATAAATTGCGAGCTCTCCGACGCTTCGGTTAGCGGAGGCACAGCCAGACGCCTTGCAAGCTTCTTCTTCGGCCGCCGAGAAGATCCATCTGCCTTGGTCTTCTTCCTGGACACCTTCTGTTGGGGATATACCCCATGGTGTGACCCGCCCGAAGGGATGACCTAGCCAAGAAGTGCCGGCTTAACGATGTCCTGGTCGATGGGCCGAAGAGAGAGACAAGGCCCAGAAGGCAAATTACAGAAGTCCGGCTTATGACGGACAATCATTGGGCTGGCTCGTCCAAGAAGAGGAAAGTTTCCTAACATGAATTAGGATTCGACTTCTAATAGACTAGTCCTAGTCCTACTGGGACTCTACATGTAAGCCTGCCCCCTCAACTTATATAAGGAGGGGTAGGGCACCCAAAGAGGGACAAGTTTTGAGACAGACAAGTCTTATCCAAGATTGAAGTAGATGCTCTCGATATGAGAGGTAGCAAAATGGCACCCTTGTAATCGAGATGATCATCATCATCAATAACAATCAAGAAGGATGTAGGCTTTTACCTCCATCGCGAGGGGACAAACCTGGGTAAAACTCGCGTCTCTCGATTCCGACCAACCTCATTCAAGCTACCACCTAGTTGTGATGGCCTCACACCTAAGTTCCCCTATGAGGACATTTGTCGTGACAAAACCACGATAGTTGGCACCCACCGTTGGGCTTTCGCACGGTGGTGTTACGTTCTTGAAGGGAGCTCTTTAGGGATCGAGAAGACTCATGATTGACCAGCTGAAGAAGAGGCAGGGAACAATCGCGCGGGATAACCCGGCATGGGCAACCGTGGGAGAGCTGGCAAATTCATCGGTCATCTGGAACAACTCATGGGTGAGATGAAATTTTTTATCCACGACAAATGAGATCGAGAAAATTGGGGTTGCATCTATGTGCGCTGCCGCACGTGATCTGGCGATCTGGCCGGATTGATTTTATCCGTGCTGCCCTATGAAGAAACCAAGTTGCATGACCAACAGGTGATCCATTGAGACCAAGGATTTTCAAAAGTGGGAACGCAGACGCAGGGAAAAAGAGGCCAAAAAAAGAGAGAGAAGGCCCAAAATTAGAAAAAATAGAGAAAAGAGAGAAGGGGCAATATTACTATCCTTTTACCACACTTGTGCTTCAAAGTAGCACCATGATCTTCATGATAGAGAGTCTCCTATGTTGTCACTTTCATATACTAGTAGGAATTTTTCATTATAGAACTTGGCTTTTATATTCCAGCGATGGGCTTCCTCAAATTGCCCTAGGCCTTCATGAGCAAGCAAGTTAGATGCACACCCACTTAGTTTTCTTTTGAGCTTTCATAAACTTATAGCTCTAGTGCATCCGTTGCATGGCAATCCCTACTCACCCACATTGATATCTATTGATGGGCATCTCCATAGCCCGTTGATACGCCTAGTTGATGTGAGACTATCTCCTTCTTTTGTCTTCTCCACAACCACCATATTCTATTCCACCTTTAGTGCTATGTCCATGGCCCACGCTCATGTATTGCGTGAAAGTTGAAAAGGTTTGATAACATCAAAAGTATGAAAAAATTGCTTGCCTTGTCATCGGGGTTGTGCATGATTTGAATATTTTGTGTGATGAAGATGGAGCATAGCCAGACTATACGATTTTCTAGGGATAGCTTTGTTTGGTCTTGTTATTTTGAGAATACATGATTGCTTTATTAGTATGCTTGAAGTATTATTGTTTTTATGTCAATATTAAACTTTAGTTTTGAATCTTATGGATCTGAATATACTTGCCACAATAATGAAAATTACATGGATAAACATGTTAGGTAGCATACCACATCAAAATATTCTTTTTATAATTTACCTACTCAAGGACGAGCAGGAATTAAGTTTGGGGATGCTTGATACATCTCTGACATATCTATAATTTTTTATTGTTCCATGCTATTATATTATCCATCTTGGATGTTTTATATGCATTTATATGCTATTTTATATTATTTTTTGGACTAACCTATTAACCTAGAGCCTAGTGCTAGTTTTTCCTTGTTTTTAAGTTTTACAGAAAAGGAATATCAAACGGAGTCCAAACGAGCTGAAAATTTATGGTGATTTTTTATGGACCAGAAGAAGCCCCCGAAGCAAAAGAGTTGGGCCAGAAGAGTCCCGAGTCAACGACAAGGGTGGAGGGCGCGCCCACCCCCCTAGGGCGCGCCCCCTGCCTTGTCATTGACTCGTGGACCCCCCTGACGTGAAACCGACGCCAAAATTTCCTATAAATCCAGAAACCCCCAGAAAGAAACCTAGATCGGGAGTTCCGCTGCCGCAAGCCTCTGTAGCCACAAAAAACCAATCGGGGCCCTGTTTCGGCACCCTGCCGGAGGGGGAAATCATCACAGGTGGCCATCTTCATCCTCCCGGTGGTCTCCATGACGAGGAGGGGGTAGTTCACCCTCGGGGATGAGGGTATGTACCAGTAGATATGTGTTTGATCTCTCTCTCTCTCTCTCTCTCTCTCTCTCTCTTGTGTTCTTGATATGGCACGATCTTGATGTACCGTGAGCTTTGTTATTATAGTTGGATCATATGGTGTTTCTCCCTCTCTACCTTGTGATGAATTGAGTCTTTTCCTTTGAGGTTTTGTTACGTCGGATTGAATCTTTGGATGTTAGAGCACTTGATGTATGTCTTGCGATGGGATATCCATGGTGAGAATGGATGTTGTATTGATCCACTTGATCTATGTTTTGGTTATCAACTTGCGGATTCCCGTGGTGACATTGGGGTAATCTATGCATAGGGGTTGTGTAACACCCCAAAATTTTAACCAGGTTTTAGTTATTAAAATTTATGCCAAGAGTTTAAAATTTTTGCCTGCAAGAATATCCTTGTGGATTTCAAATCTTTTCTTTTAATATTAAGGAGTTTTCCCAAGTGGGTCCTTCCAAAATATTTTGGACTTATATGCCCTCCCTTGAAAAACATCTCTCAATCAGTAGATTTATTTATTAAAGTATTTCACCCTGAGCTTTATTCATTAAAATGACTTGTTTTAAGTTTTGGAGCTCGTTTTTGTACTACAACCAGTTGATAACTTAACTAAAAATCCAACCAAAATTTGGAGATGTCATGTGATGTCTCTAAATCACTTTTGTGCAATTATATATTTCATTCATTGCATATTTTGAGTGCTACAAATGTTTTTCTTCTCTGGTCCAGGGGACAATTTTACACTACAACCCTTTTTAATACTTCTTTATAGCCTCCACCAAAATTATGGGATGTTGGTAGTATCATATTATTCAACTTCATGCAAAAACCCAGTGGTGTTATTTGAATTTTTTGAGTGAATCAACTTCATCTCCATTCTGGTCCAACATGATGATTTGTTCAACAGCCATAGCCTTGCTTGCTCTTTGGCCCTAGATTCTTTCTCCTACTTGTAGTCCTCCATGCAAAACCCCTAAGTCCAGGAGCTTGCACTCATTTGATCATTTTTCGTTCAAGTTATAATGCCATCCACCTCCTGTCCAGATTTGAAGTTCTGCAAAACTTGCACTAGCAAGTTTGTGCTTTTCACAAACTAACCTCACCACCCTCTCTTTCACCTAAAGAGACCCCACTCTGGATGTTTTGGTCACTCCAACAAATGCCTAAGTGCCTCTGGCATTTTTTCAAACACCCTGTGGGCATGAACAGTTTTGGCATGATTGTAAGTTTGTGTTGTGAACTTTCCCATCTGTCCAAACCGAGTTGTCTAGTAGCCTGCTAATGGTCTCTAACCTGCACTGTGGATTTGCATTTGATCTCTAGCAGTTTTGGCCATCCTGGCATTTCGTCGAAAGGACGCCGTGCATCGCCGGGCGCGAGCGAAAGCAGCGTTTTGCACGCGTGCAGCGCCCAAGCAAGCGCTACCGGATAAACTACTCCGAGCTCATCCTGATCCTTTCCCCCTCGCCGCGTCGCGCCAAGAGCCCCGACTGCCCCTGGCTCGCTACAGCGGCACCGCAACAAGCTTCTTGGCGGCACGCTTGCGGCCGCATCCATGGACGGCGCCGCCCAAACCTCCTCCGCTCGCCAGCTGCCCCCTTAAGCATCTCCAGCTCAGCCGCAGCTTCGTCCTCTAGCGCGCGTCGCCGCCACATCGCCATTGCTACAGAAAGACGGTTCGCCATCATCCTTATCGCTGGCCACCTCGGAACCGACCTCCACCGCGTATATAAGGGCCCCGGAGACCAATCAAGTTCTGGGGCAACCTCTTCTGATCCCCCTAGAGCTGCCACGGCCAGTAGTCGAGGAGGGGAAGGCCTCCTTCCCCGAGTCCGGTCGGTTTGGTCGCCGCCTCGTTCCGGCCGACTCCGTCGCCACCAGTGCCCCTCCCTCTCCTTTCTCTCCACCAAGAACTCCCCCTCCCTCTCATGAGTGCAACCCCGCGCTCAATTTTGGTCGGAGACCACCGTAGCCCCAAACCCACTATCCACCCGAACGCCGCTCCGCCACAAGCTTCGTCACGGCAACTCCGTCCATGTCGGCGACCATGGCGGGTACCCATGCACTCGTCTCGACCCCCGAGCACACCCATATCCTCAGATCACCAAGAGACGCCCCTGTCACGGCAAAACCTCGCCGAGCTCCGCCTCCGCTCGGTCGAGGGGAACGACGCAGCGTGGCTGGTCAAACTCGACTGGGCCAAAGGGCCCACCGTCAGTGAACCAGCGCCTGTCCACGCAGGATTAAGTGGAAGCGCCTTTTCCGAATACGCCTTCGACGTGTTTTTCTTTTAAAACGTTTTCTTTTCTGTTTTATTTTAAAAACAGATTTTTGACCAAACTTTGACATGTTGTATCTTTTAAAATACAACTCCAATTAAATTGATTCTTTTTCATACCTCTTTCAAATATTGTCTAGTTTATTTTAAGATTTATTTGAAAAAATTTCAAAACAACTTTTGTGCTGTTTTTATTTTTGTGTGTTAATTCTTTTATATTTTCAAAATAGGATTTTTGAAGAGAGGAGAATTATTTCAAGAGTTTGAAATGCACCCTGCCTCCCCGTGACCTGAAGGCAAGCATTCTGAACCCCGGCATAATATTTTTTGAGTTCGTTTACACGTTTATAACATCACCTCGTTTCGGAGGACTTGTTATTTCATGTGATATGATCATGTGCATGGATGCATATTAATGATTTCCATGCTGTTGGGAATGAACACACTTGTGATGATAATCATCCTCATGTGCCTTGCATGCATGCCGGAAGAAGTCCGGGAAAAACCTCTGCCTTGGGTAGGCATGAGTTTGTCACCGGTCTCCGTCGGGACGGTTATGTCCGGTATGGCATGGTAAGGTATAGTGAGCGGTGATTCTGTTGGTTGAATTATTTTCTCTATACATGTTATGCAGGGAAATTTATAAACCTCCTGAGTTGACCATAGATCGAGTCTTGTGCCAGCAACCCCCATAATTGTTTCGTACTACCACTCGTCTCTACAGCAAGTAGAGTACGGTTCAGTAAGTTGTCAACCTCTTTCTAGCACACACCGCATGTAGAGCCTGTGGTGGAAGATACCGTTGTAGCCGGTAGGCAGCCACCCGTTCGGGGCATGGGTGTTTCCGGTTGAGACCGAGAGGGAGGCCACCCTTAGAGCGCCGCAATATAAATTTGATCCCATGTTACGCGAGGTTGTAGCCTCCCCACTTAGAGTTTGCTTGACAGTGTCGTGGGTGATTCTGGACACGTGTGATTTAAGCCGGTGTGTGCAAGTTAGGTGTGTTTTCAACAAAAGATCAGAGACGGAATTAGTCCCGATGGACTAAAGGAACTGCTACTCGTGGGTAAAGAGTACACCCTCTGCAGAGATTAAACCTATTCGAATAGCCGTGTCCATGGTTAAGGATTACAGTCTGGGATGGGTCAAGTGTCGGTCTTAGTGTCGGTCTTCGGAGGTGAAACTGTTAAATTAGAACTGATATTATGACTTGTGGCATGTGATAATGATGATTATTAATTTGTTGTGGACTAACCCGTGATATCATTGGTATTATCGAATATCCCTGGGACGGTCCTACCTCCTGGATATTCACTATGATTGTTTTTTAAGCCCTTTATGTGGTGTCGCTCAGACGCCCGACTGTGGCATTTTTTTAAAGCCCTTTATGTGGTGTCGCTCAGACGCCCGACTGTGGCATTTTTTTAAAGCCATTTATGTGGTGTCGCCGACGCCTCGACCGTGGCATTTCTTTTAAAGCCCTTTATGTGGTGTCGCGCAGACGCCCGATCGTGGCATTTCTTTTAAAGCCCTTTATGTGGTGTCGCCGACGCCTTGATTGTGGCATTTCTTTTAAAGTCCTTTATGCGGTGTCGCTCAGACGCCCGATTGTGGCATTTCTTTTGAAGTCCTTTATGTTATTTATTTCATAATCCTAATACTATCATATTATTGCATATTCATAATTAACATGCTTGCACGTATCAGAGTTTATTTATCTTTTGTGACCGACGTCATGAGCATAAGATATTTTTCGGCATATTATTGTTATATTATTCTCGTGTTCATAATGTTGGCAAGTACATTCCAAGTACTCACTGGCTTGTCCCTGGTTATTGTCTTGGCCAGATTTCTTGCGCGGAAAGGAGCGACCATGTTGACAGCCCTGGAACCTAAGCAACGGTGATAGCAGCCTCGCGAAGATAGGAGTTAACCTGGTCAGCTGTTCCTGTGGGAAATGGAGTCCCATAGACGAGGGTGTTTCATAACCCGCTTCCGACATCAACCGCTAGAAACCATTTGTTGTACTCACAGACCAGAATGGTCTTGTACCACATATTTTGTGTTTTGCTTGGATTTTCTGTATCAAGCTAGTGCCTTATCAGCTAACAGTTATCCTGGGGCTGGTAAGCACAAGGGCCATTTTCTGGGATTAACACCCGGAGCCGGTCGCCACAAGTTGATGCATGTTTCATATTCCTTTCTCAGGTAGAAATCTCGGGATGCTTTTGAAATTCTTTGTGTTGGATTGAAGATTATGAATCTGAAGTTGCTTGATTCATATCTTATAATTGACCCACGGATACTTGTGGTGACATTAGACTATCTAGGTGACATTAGGTTTGATTGATGTGTGTCATATGGTGTTATTTTACTACAAACTCTTGGGATGTTTGTGACACTTATAGGAATAGCTCAATGGATTGATCGGAAAGAATAACTTTGAGGTGGTTTCATACCCTACAAGCAATTTCATCTTATGTTCTCCGTGATAGAAACTTTGGAGTGAATTTTGTCGCACGTTGAGGGATTGTCATATGATCTAATTATGTTATCATTGTTGAGAGAACTTGCACTGGTGAAAGTATGAACCCTAGGCCTTGTTTTCAAGAATTGCAATACTGTTTTCGCTCACTTTTGTTACTTGCTACCTTCCTGTTTTTATATTTTCAGATTACAAAAACCTATATCTACTATCCATATTGCGCTTGTATCACCATCTCTTTGCCGAACTAGTGCACCTATACAATCTACCATTGTATTGGGTGTGTTTGGGACACAAGAGACTCTTTGTTATTTGGTTGCAGGGTTGTTTGAGAGAAACCATCTTCATCTCAAGCCTCCCACGCGTTGATAAACCTTAGGTCATCCACTTGAGGGAAGTTTGCTACTGTCCTACAAAACTCTACGCTTGGAGGCCCAACACGAGTCTACAAGAAGAAGGTTGCATAGTAGGCATCAAGCTCTTTTCTAGCGCCGTTGCCGGGTAGGTTAGTGCTTGAAGGTATATCTTTAGATCTTGCAATTGAACCTTTTAGTTTATTGTTTATCACTAGTTTGGTCCATAAAAGAAAATTACAAAAAAATGGAATTGAGGTTGCCAGATATGCTTCATCTTTATAGTATCTTTCGTGAAAATAAGGATTCCGATAATTGTGCCAAAGTGTTAGAAGAAGAATGCAATAAAATGTTTGGCATAAAATCTTTGAATGATGAGCATGATTGCAATGTTGTTAGTATAAATTCTATGAATATCCAAAATGATAATGATGATTGCACTAGTCATGATAAAGAAGTTTCTTATAAGCATGTCAATTTTTGTGGAGTGCATAGAGTTTGCAATTACATACCAAAAAGGGAGGATAGATTTTGCAAGAGTCATAAGTATTTAGAAAGTAAATGGTTGCAAGAGAGGCTAGATGTTTGTGCTGAAAGATTTAATTTTTCTCGCCGTCCTTGTGAACTTTGCAATGAACGTGGTCATTTAAATCTCCAATGCAAATTGTTTCATGATCAAATCGTGTCCAAAAATTGTGATAACTTGATTTCCCTTGGGCATCATAATGAACTTAGTTTGCTTCTGGGATATGAAGAAATGAAACGTATAACTAAGGATATTCCAGAATATAACCTTAAGAGATTTCATGATTTTGATCTAGAGGAAATTTATATATATTGTGCGGTAAATTGCATTGAGAATCTTGATATTGCCAATTACTTAAAGACGAGATAACAAATAGAAGATGAAGAGGATACTAATGAAGGGGAAGAGGTTTCCCAATATCCTCCTATTGTTTCTTGTGATGAAACAGGTTACGAGAATGAGCTTCATATGCAACCAATCTCATCAATAAGGAGCTCCAAAAGGTTGATTAAACCCACACATGATGTGGAGAATAAAAAGAAAAGATGGAAAAGCAAAGGTAAAAAGGTATCCCTCCCGAATGATGTTGCTCACATTAATGTTATGCCTCATGAGAATGAATCAATAATAAATGTGGAGGATGATATACTTGATGATGATATTGATTCTTTGTCTTATAGTACAATGTCCGAAGAAACTATTGAGGATGATTTTGCTATGCCTATTAGTCGTTGTGATGATTATGATTGGGAAGATAATGATACTTCTTATAATCATGAAAATATTTTTGACACCCACTTAGAAAATTGTGATTATAATGAATGCTATACTATTGGGGCTATTCATACTATTAATGATGAGAGTGATTATGATTATGATATGTAAAGGCACAAGCTTGGGGATGCTATGCTTGATGAAAATGATATTTTTAGTCCTCCAAGTTTTGATGTGAAAATTTATTATGATGATAGCATGCCTCCTATTTATGATGATTGCAATATTGGTAAAAGTGGATTTGGAGAGGTCTTGACTTTATTTAGTAATGATTCCACTATCTTGGAAGAGGTTTCAATTGACTATGATGAGAAACAAGTTGCTACTTATGATGATTATTGTGATGATACCTATGTTATGAAAAGTAGTGATAACTATTTTCATAATTTTGAATATTGTTTTACTGAATATTATTCTTTTAATGTGGAAACAATTTATAGTATTCAAGTTTCATATGATGCTCCCACTACTATTCATGAGAAGAAATTTGCTTATGTGGAGAGTAATGAAAACTCTATGCTTATGCATCATGAAAAGAATGCTTTATGTGATACTTATATTATTGAATTCATTCATGATGCTACTTAAAATTATTATGAGGGAGGAATATATGCTTGTAGGAATTGCAATAATACCAAGTTTCCTCTCTATGTGTTGAAAATATTGAAGTTTTGTTTGTTTAGCCTTCCTATGCTAGTTGATTCTTGTTCCCATAAATTGGTTGCTCACAAAATCCCTATGCGTAGGAAATGGGTTAGACATAAATGTGCTTGCCATATGCTTCATGATGCTCCTGTTACGTTTCAGTTCTTTACTTCTTTGTGAGCATCATTGAGATCATCATGCCTAGCTAAAAAGTATTAAAGAAAAGCGCTTGTTGGGAGACAACCCAATATTTACCTCTACTTTTTTTGTGTGTTCACATGATTATGCTGCTGTAGTAATAATATTTTATAGCTTTTGTTTCAATAAAGTACCAAGTAAAGCCTTTGTGATAGTGTGGATGATAGTTGACTTGATTCTGTGCAAAAACATAACGTTTTCGCTCACTTAAGGAATTTCTATAATTCACTGGAACGTGATTTTGATGTAAATTTTTTACACAAGATTTATATACAAGTTTCCCAGGTTGTCCTAATTTTTCAGATTTTTTAGAGTTACAGAAGTATACGAAGTTTCCAGATTACTACAGACTGCTCTATATTTGACAGATTTTGTTTTCATTGTGTTGTTTACTTATTTTAATGAATATATGAGTAGTATCGGAGGGTATGAACCATGGAGAAGTTGGAATACAATACATATAACACCAATATAAATTTATAATGAGTTCAGAACAGTACCTAAGTGGTGATTTGCTTTATTATACTAACGGATCTTACGAGTTTTCTGTTGAGTTTTGTGTTGTGAAGTGTTCAAGTTTTGGGTAAAGTTTTGATGGACTATGGAATAAGGAGTGGCAAGAACCTAAGTCTGGGGATGCCCAAGGCACCCCAAGGTAATATTCAAGGACAACCTAGAGCCTAAGCTTGGGGATGCCCCGTATGGCATCCCCTCTTTCATCTTCGTTCATCGGTAACCTTACTTGGAGCTATATTTTTATTCACCACATGATATGTGTTTTGCTTGGAGCATAATTTTATTTTATTAGGATTTTATTGCTCTTTGAATAAAATATTAAGATCTGAAATACTTAAATGTAAGAGAGTCTTCACATAGTTACATAATTATTCGACTACTCATTGATCTTAACTTATATGTTTTGGAGTAGTTTGTCATTTGCTCTAGTGCTTCACTTATATCTTTTTAGATCACGGCGGTGGTTTTATTTTGTATAAATTTATGAACCCTCATGCTTCACTTATGTTATTTAGAGAGTCTTAAACAACATGGTAATGTGCTTAGGTTATGAATTTAGTCCTAGTATGATGGGCTTCCAAGAGGGATATAATAAAAACTTTCATATAAAGTGTATTGAATACTATGAGAAGTTTGATTCCTGATGATTGTTTTGAGATATGAGGATGGTGATATCAGAGTCATGCTAGTGAGTAATTGTGGATTGCAGAAATACTTGTGTTAAAGTTTGCGATTCTCGTAGCATGCACGTATGGTGAACCGTTATGTAACGAAGTTGGAGCATAATTTATTTATTGATTGTCTTCCTTATGAGTGGCGGTCGGGGACGAGCGATGGTCTTTTCCTACCAATCTATCCCCCTAGGAGCATGCACGTAGTACTTTGTTTCGATAGCTAATAAACTTTTGCAATAAGCATGTGAGTTCTTTATGACTAATGTTGAGTCCATGGATTATACGCACTCTCACCCTTCCACCCTTGCTAGCCTCTCTAGTACCGCGCAACTTTCGCCGGTACCATACACCCACCATATACCTTCCTCAGAACAGCCACCATGCTTACCTATTATGGCATTTCCATAGCCATTCCGAGATATATTGCCATGCAACTTCCACCGTTTTGGTTATTATGACACGCTTCATCATTGACATATTGCTTTCCATGGTCATGTAGTTAACATCATATTTTTGGCAAAGCCAGCGTTCATAATTCTTTCATACATGTCACTCTTGATTCATTGCACATCCTGGTACAACGCCAGAGGCATTCATATAGAGTCATATTTTGTTCTAAGTATCGAGTTGTAATTCTTGAGTTGTAAGTAAATAAAAGTGTGATGATCTTCATTATTAGAGCATTGTCCCATGTGACGGAGGGATGATGGAGACTATGATTGCCCCACAAGTAGGGATGAGACTCCGAACGAAAAAAGTGGCCAAAAAAAGAGAGAAGGCCCAAAATTAAAAAAAGAGAGAGAAAAGAGAGAAGGGGCAATGTTACTATCCTTTTACCACACTTGTGCTTGAAAGTAGCACCATGATCTTCACGATAGAGAGTCTCCTATTTGTCACTCTCATATACAAGTAGAAAATTTTCATTATAGAACTTGGCTTGTATATTCCAACGATGGGCTTCCTCAAAGTGCCCTAGGTCTTCATGAGCAAGCAAGTTAGATGCCCACCCACTTAGGTTTCTTTTGAGCTTTCATAAACTTATAGCTCTAGTGCATCCGTTGCATGGCAATCCCTACTCACTCACATTGATATCTATTGATGGGCATCTCCATAGCCCGTTGATACGCCTAGTTGATGTGAGACTATCTCCTTTTTGCCTTCTCCACAACCACCATATTCTATTCCACCTTTAGTGATATGTACATGGCTCACGCTCATGTATTGCGTGAAAGTTGAAAAGGTTTGAGAACATCGAAAGTTTGAAAAAATTGCTTGCCTTGTCATCGGGGTTGTGCATGATTTGAATATTTTGTATGATGAAGATGGAGCATAGCCAGATTATATGATTTTGTAGAGATAACTTTCTTTGGCCTTGTTATTTTCAGAAGACATGATTGCTTTATTAGTATGCTTGAAGTATTATTGTTTTTATGTCAATATTAAACTTTTGTTTTGAATCTTATGGATCTGAATATTCTTGCCACAATAAAGAAAATTACATGGATAAATATGTTAGGTAGCATTCCACATCAAAAATTCTGTTTTTATCATTTACCTACTCGAGAACGAGCAGGAATTAAGCTTGGGGATGCTTGATATGTTTCCAATATATCTATAATTTTTGATTGTTTCATGCTATTATATTATCCATCTTGGATGTTTTATATGCATTTATATGCTAATCCCTCCGTCCCATAATATAAGAACGTTTTTGACACTAGTGTAAAAAACGTTCTTATATTATGGGACAGAGGGAGTATTTTATATTATTTTTGGGACTAACCTATTAACCTAGAGCCTAGTGCCAGTTTCTGTTTTTTCCCTTGTTTTTGAGTTTTATAGAAAAGGAATATCAAACGGAGTCCGAACGAGATGAAAATTTAGGTGATTTTTTATGGACGAGAAGAAGCCCCCGAAGCAAAAGTGTTGGGCCATAAGAGTCCCGAGTCAACGACAAGGGTGGAGGGCGTGCCCCCTGCCTTGTCGCTGACTCGTGGACCCCCTGACGTGAAACCGATGCCAAAATTTCCTATAAATCCAGAAACCCCCAGAAAGAAACCTAGATCGGGAGTTCCGCCGCCGCAAGCCTCTGTAGCCACCAAAAACTAATCGGGACCCTGTTTCGGCACCCTACCGGAGGGGGAAATCATCACCGGCGGCCATCTTCATCATCTCGGCGGTCTCCATGATGAGGAGGGAGTAGTTCACCCTCGGGGCTGAGGGTATGTACCAGTAGCTATGTGTTTGATCTCTCTATCTCGTGTTCTTAATATGGCACGATCTTGATGTAACGCGAGCTTTGTTATTATAGTTGGATCATATGGTGTTTCTCCCTCTCTACGTTGTGATGAATTGAGTCTTTTCCTTTGAGGTTTTGTTATGTCAGATTGAATCTTTGGATGTGAGAGCACTTGATGTATGTGTTGCGATGGGATATCTGTGGTGACAATGGGATGTTGTATTGATCCACTTGATGTATGTTTTGCTTATCAACTTGCGGATTCCCATGGTGACATTGGGGTAATCTATGCATAGGGGTTGATGAACGTTTTCATATTCCTTTCTCCGATAGAAATCTCGGGATGCTTTTGAAGTTCTTTGTGTTGGATTGAAGATTATGAATCTGAAGTTGTTTGATGCATATCGTATAATTGACCCACAGATACTTGTGGTGACATTGGAGTATCTAGGTGACATTAGGGTTGATTGATGTGTGTCATATGGTGTTATTTTACTACGAACTCTGGGGCTGTTTGTGACACTTATAAGGATAGCTCAATGGATTGATCGGAAAGAAAAACTTTGAGGTGGTTTCGTACCCTACAAGCAATTTCACCTTATGTTCTCTGCGATAGGAACTTTGGAGTGACTTTTGTCGCATGTTGAGGGATTGTCGTAATGATCTATTTATGTTATCATTGTTGAGAGAACTTGCTCTAGTGAAAGTATGAACCCTAGGCCTTGTATCAAGCATTGCAATACCATTTTTGCTCACTCTTGTTACTTTCTACCTTCTGTTTTTATATTTTCAGATTACAAAAACCTATATATACTATCCATATTGCACTTGTATCACCATCTCTTCACCGAACTACTGCACCTATACAATCTACCATTGTATTGGGTGTGTTGGGGACAGAAGAGACTCTTTGTTATTTGGTTGCAGGGTTGTTTGAGAGAGACCATCTTCATACTAAGCTTCCCACAGATTGATAAACCTTAGGTCATCCACTTGATGGAAATTTGCTACTGTCCTACAAAACTCTGCGCTTGGAGGCCCAACACGAGTCTACAAGAAGAAGATTGCGTAGTAGACATCAACATCTACCACGAGTAATCGACATTGATTGACGAACCAATTGTCGAGGAGAATAGGGTGAAGAGATACCCTGTTAAGTCAAACAAATCCAACCAGACGTAGTCCTTGTGCAGAAGGACGAACTGGTCAAACAAATACCCTGTTGCTATTGAGCGTCACTGGTTACCTCTTCTACCCATGTTTACATTCGAGATATTTTCTTTCATGTGATTTGTCTAGATGCATGACTTAGTTTCATTTCAGTACTTAGTTTTAGCTCGTTGTAGTTTGTTTTTCATTCACTCCGCTGTTGGGTTCCGAGAGTTTTGAGATTTTCGAAGAAATTTTAAAACTCCCATTCACCCCCCCACTGGTAGACATACTTCATTCCTACACAACTGCAACTGCATGTGCTAATGAAAGAGATGAGGATTGTCGTTCAATCTAGGAGCATCCAACAGTGCAGACGTACGATCCGTGGGGTTTGGGTTTTGGCAATCAGAACGGATGATCACACTACAAAAAAATACACTTCCGTGATTATACGTGTTTGTCATAGCAGGTCACGTTTTCTGTCATGCATGTATATCCATGACAAATTTATGACAGAATCAAGATAGTCAGACTTGTGTTTTCGTAGAAGTGTTCCATGACATTACCAAAATAATCATCACGGAAGTGTCCACTTCCATGACGATAAATCACGCATCACAGAAGTGCTTTCGTCAAGGGTGACCGACACGTGGCATCCACCGTAACGGAACGCCGTTAAGCTATCGGGTCCGGTTTTGGATCCGATAACCCGTTAACAGCCCAGACCAATGGGGATTTTCCACGTGTAAAATCATCATTGGCCGGAGGAAACACGTGTTGCCTCACCGTTGGGACAGATGTCATCCACTCATTGGACAGGAGGCGCCTATGATAGGTCGACACATGGCACGGTCCAACAGTGGCCCATTCCGGTGAAAAAGGACGGCCTAGTAAAAAATAGCAGGCCGGCCCATATAAGGCCTACTTGTGCCAGGTCCATTTAAGCTCACGTCCCATATGAGATGTGCCAATTCGGCCTGTCAATGACCCGTTAAATATTTGACACCATTGCAGCCCATCGTCAGTTCGAGCCCGTTAACAGCCCGCTATATATTTGGGCACAATATTGGCCCGATGATATTTCGGCCTGTTAACGGCCCATTCAGTGGATGGGCCAATTTTCACGATGTACATCTTTCGGCCTTTTAGCAACCCATTTAAATATTGGGCTAATTTTTGGCCCCGTGTGTCTTTTAGCCTATTAATGGCCCATAAATTAGTTGGGCCATTTGTAGTCGGACCTGAGTTACGGCCTTTTAGCGACCCATTTAAGTGTTGGGCCAATTTCCGGCCCGGTGTGTCTTTCAGCCTGGTGACGGCCCATATATCTGTTGGGCCATTTGTAGTCGGACCCGAGTTTTGGCCTTTTAGTGACCCATTTAAGTGTTGGGCCAATTACCAGCCCTGTGTGCCTTTCATCCTGTTAACGGACCATAAATGAGTTGGGCCATTTGTAGTCGGACATGACTTTTGGCCTTTTAACGGCCCATGCCCTTCATGGTCCAATACCAGCCCGGTTTCTCTTTCGGCCTGCTAAAGGCCCACAACACAGTTGGGCCATTTACAATACAACCTGACTTTCGGCCTCTTAGTGGCCCATGCTCTTCATGGTCCAGTACAAACCCGCTATCTCTTTCGGCATGCTAAAGGCCCACAGTATAGTTGGGCCATATGTAGCACGAACTTAGTAACGGCCTGTTAACGACCCGTGAAATCAATTGGGCCCACCTGTTGCCCGCTTCGATGTCAGCTTGTTAACGACCCGGGAGTTAAGAGGGCCGACCATTAACTTTCGGCCTGGTAACGACCCATTAACTTAATGGGCCCACTAAAGTTCGTACATGTATTTAGGCCAAATTAGATAATTTGAGCCCATTATGACGAGCAATTATGCATAGGACCAAAACCGATCAAGCAAAGGTACGACATACAGGGAAAAACGTTGCACATCCAGCATATATTACATGAAATTACATCCACTGGGCAATCAAAGATTGATGCCAGTGCAAACAAATGAACAGAACCTAACGATCTACAACGTCACAGTCTGCAACCTCGACACGGATGACGCCCATAAGCATGTGGGCAAGTTCTTGCTGCTTTGCTACACTGTCTCTGAAAACATTGATCAGTTGTTGTGTCGCATGACTCTGCACCTCTGATTCCTCCACCATTTCCATCATTCCTTTAGCCATTAATTGGTTCACACATTTTTTCCGTTGCATTCGAGACAGAGGATACTGAACAGATTCAGATGGCGATTTTGGCAGGCTTGTATTATTGATAGTGGAGAGTGTCTCGACCACTGCATCATAACATAAATTAGGAGGGGAACCAAACAGATTAATCATGAGTTATTGGCATATTACCTGGCCTAAATTTATTGGAAAGAAACAATGGGGTTGCCTTGCTGTTTTCAGAGTTTTTCTTCTTACCTTCAGCAACCTGCACCAAATTAAGACACTAGCATTGCTATCATTGGCCAAGTCAAATAATAGGAAAGCAACATTGACACAACGAACGTTTGGGCAACTAGCCAACACCAAATTAACACAATATGGCACATCTATTATTAGCCAGGTAAGGTAATACGAAAGCAACATTGACACAATGAATGAATGGGCAACTAGAGCAGCACTACAATTCAGTAATGTGCTTGATATGAGATAGTACACTCATGCAGCTCAGTATGCAAAACTAACAGGCAGTTTTCTTTACAAAAATCAACATTGGCGCCTTTAACATTTTGCTACAACTAATTTTAGATCAGACAAAGGTTGGATTCACGCCGATTAACAAAATACACGCTGATGTAAAAATATAGTGATATACAACAGGTACTTACATCAGCATTGGAGCACAGAGAATTCCCGCAAGATATTTTCCTCAAATACAATCCCAATGAAGGAAATCTTCTATCATTTAACCTTATTTTCTAAAAGAGAGATGGGTAAGAAACATGTAGAAAATATGATCAGAATGCTATAAAATTTCATGATGCGAGGATACGCACACGCTTCTTAGAATGGAGTTGACATTCTTTTGCTGGACTGGAGCGGACTAGTTCTTTGGCCATCGAATCTGCTTATTATCAGTGGGAGTTGGGTTGCTCTGTCTTTGGAGCAAGATCTATGAAAAATGGAGTTGGTTTATTATCTCCTGGCATTTGGATCTTTTGCAAAGACCTAGTTTGTAACCCTTGATTCTAACATAGCCGTCTTCCCTTGCATGCCTTGTATAGAAGAATGGTGCTTCAATTATAAAACATGCTACAACAGAGAGAGATGGAATAGGTCTTCAAGAATATAAAGGCATGACATATTGACATGTATTCCCTCCATCCGGAAAAAAATGGATGGGTCTAGGCGTATTGCAGTTCTAGATACATCCTTTTTATCCATTTCAAGAACATGTAATCCGGACGGAGGGAGTATGGTGTAAGAGCTAGGGATACGACAGACAACACGGTAAAAAACACTAGTTGAATGTAAAACTGTATGCTAGCAGAATACGTACAAAAAAAACTAAGGCAACATACACGTGTATGATTGGGAAACTAAGATGTCATTGCAACAGAGCACTAGAACAACACTTCAATGTAAAAAACAATACATACTGATGAATAACAATGCATAAGATATTCAGAAGCATGATGTCCAAATTAAGCAGAAGACATTGCGATAGAGTAGAATGATAGTACTTGAATTTGAAAACATGTTATCATGAATGGAATAGGTACTGAAAAACAGGAAGGCATGACATATTTACATGCATGATCAGCATGCTAAGCACATGGCATTGCAATAGAATAGATACACTCCAGGACATTATATGCATGTTGTACCCATATCACGGGCCAAGTTAGAGCAAGGACCTTGTGAGGTGAAGAGGACTCAACATCTTTCTGTAAGTCTTCTGAAGAACTGCCTTTACATGTTCCATCATATTGGGTATCATTGACATCAAGTTTATTGGCCTTTACATTGCTCCGTGAGGTTCTTGTGGATATATCAGTGTGTGTAATTATATCTGACATGCACGGAAGACAACTAGTAGTTGGATTTATGTAATGAGTGCCTGTAGGAGACGACATAAATAGTAGGACTGGGGTTAACTAGCAGCAACAGGTCTCAATAACTAAAGGGACAACACAGATGAAAGCTACAGAATATGTATCATTTGTACTCGAGATTAACTAGATGGCACACAAAAGTATTAAAGAACACCATAGGTAATACTAGAAGTGGTATAATACTATAATAACCAGTCTGTGGGATAGCATTGGCTGATGGATGATAACTATGGAACAACGTTACCTAAAGAACAAGTATCTTAGCTGAACTATGGAACAACGTTAACTCCTGAACAAGACCCGTAAGAGATCAGCATGAATATACAGTGAAATGTGATAATCTATTTTCCATCCTTAGATGAATAGAAAAGCCATAAATGTTGCACACAAGTAAGATGAGGGTACAACCTATCTGGCCGCCATCTATAGGAGTGAGCATCATGTGCTGACTTGTTGATGGCCCTGCAGTTGTTGTGGCTGTCCATGTCGGGCACACATTCAATGCAGGTAACTGTTGAGTGGGGACTATAGCTCCCTTCTGGTGTATGTTTCCCTTGTTGGATCAGCTGCGGTGAGTCGGAAGATGGTGTGGCTGAAGATGCCGATAACGCATAATGTTAAGAACGACACATCTCTTTGATCTGAAGAAATACACTAAGAGATCAACAGCAAGGTACAAGAGTGGTCACACGTCTGTTGACTGAGACTAACTTGGGGTCACACGATTTTATTTTATTTTGGTACTGTCCAATCTACGCCGGATGGCTTGATGGCCGTCTTGTGCCTCCTGGCTGACACTGTTAGGAATCTTCCCAGAAGAGCCAGCGACCAACGGTAGAGCAGATTGCCTCTGCCGTTCGTGGCCCCGGCCAAAACCCCGCTCCCCGCCCCACAGCATTGCCGTGGTTGCGCCGCCCCCGGGCCAATCCACAAAGACTCCCTGTCATCCAGATCCGGCGGCGGCAGTACCTTGAACGCACGCAACTCTAAGATAGCCATCTAAGCGTTGCTTCCGCAGCTAACTTGCGGCCCCGCACCCTTATGTTAGACACCAGCCAACCGGCAGCCTAGGAGCTTCGCCGCCTCGAGGGGTGCTACTTCCCATTGGGAATCGATTGGCCGAGAATAAAAATTCAGACAACTGACGCCTAAATAAAGTGATTTGAGATGAGGGTGCAACCTATCTGGCGGCATGGTGAAGTAGGCAGGTCCAGCTGCCCAGTCGGTGAGGCCGGCGCGGTTGCGGTGGCCACCGGCGGCAGGGAAACAACGATTTGGCGGTGGTCGACGGCTACGGGGAAGAAGCGTCGGGACTCTGGACGGATCCAAAGTTGGAGGCGCTCCAGCACCGTGAACAACGGCGGGGGTGAATCGGCTCCGGTACGGTTCACGCGGCCGTCATCGAGGCAGCTCCAGCAGCACGGAGTAAGAGGCACACGGCCCAGTGCACGACGGCAAATGGACATCATCTCCGGCATTTGGGAGGAGGGCGGCTGTGAAATTGGTGCGGTGGGGGCGCCATGGAGGAGGGGCTGAGGTTTCGCGGCTCGGGAGAAGGGAGCTTCCCGGGAGAAGGTGATTTGGCGCCCACGAGGTATGAATGGGGGGATTGGGAGGGGAGTGGAACCATGTTTTACGGACGCATTTGTGTGAAATGTGAGGGGGAATTATAGTTCTACCCCTGCCTTTAGGCTTCTCGGCTTGGGCCTGTGTACTGAGGGTCGGGGATAGTAGAGTAACTTTGCCTCTCCCTAAATAGTGGGCGGGAGCGATTTCGGGCGAGGAGGGCGTGTCTTAAAATATAGTGGGCGCGAGCGATTTCGGGCGAGGAGAGCGTGTTTTGAAATAGTGGCGCGAGCTATTTCGGGCGAGGAGAGCGTGTTTTCCCGACCATGGTTTATGAATTATTCGGCACATGTCACTCCGGCCGAGGAGAAGGCGCGCTTGGATGAAGTTACGAACCTACCCTCGATGCACAACGGGCCAATTAAATGCGTCTCCCACATAGGACGGTAATTTTGCGTCTCTCATTTATTTGGTCGGGCGAATTCCACCGAGCAAAGGATGTTTAACGGTTCATTCAAAATTTGGGAGAACGAGCATCCACGTCTACCTTACCAAGTCGATTCGAATCAAATTTACAAATATTAGCTTGTCACTTCTTTTTTAGATGGAGAGATGATGCTCGGGAGTAATGTGTTTTTACATGCTCGTTGCTAGCGATTTACTATATGGCAAATAGTTGACCCACTCAAAAATGGGAATCAAACCCAAAATGAAATATCTCGATTCAATGAAATAGCTCATTCACCAGGTCAAAATAGTGAACTAAATCCAAAATTGAACACCTCAATTGAATAGCATGTTGTACAGTATTACAGTACTCCATGAACATGTTGAAAGTCAAATTAATGAACTTGTTTGATATACTCATATATCCGTTCATGTGTGGATTGCAGACAACATGTTCTCCAATTTAAATATTTGAATGCAAGTTTATATCAAAACATGGTTTATATCAGTCTTTGATGCATAAAACACGACCTCCCCTCTCCGGGACTCCTGCTCTCTCTCTCTCTCTCTCTCTTTCTCTCTCTCTCTCTCTCTCTCTCTCTCACTGACAATCTTCAATTCTGTCGCACGCATCCAACACATAAACCTTGTTGGTCCTCTCTCTTTCTCTCCATCTCTCTCTCTTTGTGTGTGTGCGTGGGGGGGGGGGGTCTTTCTAGTTCGCATGAATATATACTCCATCTATAGGTCTCTCTACACTATGTATGATTCTCTAGTCCAAGCTAGATATCTTGGGTGCACTCATAAATGCACACAAATTCCTTGGCTGCTATGCCAGAACTCTCTCACGCACCACTCTATCGTCTTGGAGCTCTTCCCCCTCTCTCTCAAACTCTCCATCTACATGGGTCACATATACACATGCATATCTCACTCGCACTCGATAGGCCCATCTAAAACTCTATCTCTCTCCCTTGTTCTCTCTCCATCTCACACGCACACACACACAATCTCATGCGTAGCTAGCCAAGTATGATGGTCTCTCACGCAATTGTAGGCACACGCAGTCCCCCTATATGTATATGACTAGCTAATCTTAGACTCCATCACAAACATGTGCATGGTCTATCTCGATTTCTCTCGAGGCATCTTTCTATCGCGCACGCACCTCCCTCGATCTCCCACCCATATAGTCCCCTCACGATCTCGAGGGGGTCTCTCTATCACAAACACACCCTCTCGCCCTCCCCATGCGCTCATTCTCCATGTGTCCCTCTCGACCTTTGTCCCTTGTTGGCCAGACCTCTATTGGACATGTGCTATAGGGGTGTCTCTCTCCGTTGCAAACAATCACACACTAGCTATTTTCGTGTATCTCCTCGCCTCGTTTTTCTATCTCAGAGATGCATGTGTGATATGTTAGCCTAAGAAACGAAAAAACACACACTCTCTCTCTAATTTATCGTTTGTTGTCACTTTCTCTTTCACACACATACTCTTTTTGCACACTTACTCATTCTCCTTCACACGCACTTGATCCCTCTCGACTTAGGCACTCTCCTCGGTCCATAGCATATTGATTTATTGAAAAGTCAAGCATCACAAAGTTTGACCATTTATGTGGAGAAAAAACAATTATATCTGGAACGGCAAACATATACCATTAGATTCACCATGAGATGTAGTTCCGTATGATCTATCTTTGGTATTCAAGATATAAATAACATTTGTGTAAACCTGATCAAAGTTTCCAAAGTTTGACTTCTACAAAAATTACATGCACCGCATTATCGAGCGGATGGAATATCTCTTTCCCACTCTCAGCTATCTGACGCACCACTCAGCCTTATCGGGGCTCCTCGATCTCTCTCAAACTTTATATCTCCCTGGTTCACACATACACATGTCTTGCTCGCGCTATACATATAGACCCATCCAACACTCTCCGCCCTTGTTCTCTCTCTATGTGACATGCACCCCCCTAATAAGTACCATAATCCCTCACTCCATCATAGGCGCAAGCACCCCCCTAAGTATGATTATCTCTCACTAGCCATCAGGAACACACGTATTGTCTCCTTCCATCCATACGTCTATCTTGATATCTCTCGGGGTATCTTCTATCGCGCACACACCTTTTCACTCGATCTCCCACCCATGTAGTCCCATCACGATCTCCAGGGGATCTCTCTATGACAAACATACACTCTCTCCTCCCCATGTCTGCATTTTCTCCGTACGTCTCTCTCGACCTCTCTCCCTTGTTTGTCAGACCCCTCTTGGCCACGTGCTAGGGGTCTTGCGCTCTCGGTTGCAAACATTGTATCCATGGTTCGATCATTTGTGATTGTGGTTCCGTCCATAATTTCTTCCTTTGATTCCATTTCTCAG
Source organism: Aegilops bicornis (assembly GCA_021605145.1). Lineage (NCBI taxonomy): Eukaryota > Viridiplantae > Streptophyta > Magnoliopsida > Poales > Poaceae > Aegilops > Aegilops bicornis. The sequence continues at coordinate 191,770,988 of CM038670.1, forward strand.
ACAAGTTAAAGCGCTTGTCTTCTATATATCAATACACCCCACTTCAACCTTTCATTTGATATGCCTTGGAGTATTATCCCCCTGGTATCTCGAGGATATCATGCCATTGCACTACATCTTATGAATTTGTGCTGGAGTAATACCTTTCCCTATCAGAGTCACTCCATCGAGTTCTGGGTTGTCGTCAATCGAGAACATCAATTGGTGAATTGATTCCGCGCTCCGACCTTCGATACGATAACTCTAAGTAATTTTTGTTGCTTATGAGTTTAATAATCGTTCAAGTCATTCCTAGCATGATTGGCTATATCATTATCGTGCTAAATTTTAACCGTGCTAACTGGTCCTTCCCGGAGCACAATTTTCGACGATGAGCTAAGCTTACGTCGATATTCCTCGTCATATCATTACGCCTTGAACAACAAGCTTGATTCCGTGTTTGTGCCATACCCGTGGTTCCAATAACCTTTCGCTTCATCATTCCTTTGACTTGATGTCATCGCCGATCGATTACATCTTGAAATCTCTCGACTGCTATGTCGTGATCATCATCAAGATTCAACTCTTCCAGTATATCAATTGAATTTATGTTGAGAAAGACCATCCTTGCTCTCGATGATTAGTGTTATCATCGACCACTCTACTACCTTCCCTCCAACACAAACTTGTTTGTGTTTTGTGTTATACCTTGAGTTCCTTGCTATCCAGCAATTGCTCTTCTTTACCTTGGAGAAGGAGGTGTTGGAGGAGGGAGAGGGCTGCGCCAGGGGAAGGGTCCGGCTGCCCTCTCTCTCTCTCACTATATATAGGGGGAAGGGAGGTTGGGGAGGCGCCCTAGGGTTCCCTAGGGGAGGGGCGGCGGCCACAGGGGAAACCCTAGATGGGTTTGGGCGCCCCCACCCCCTAGGAAACTTGCCCCCCAAGCCGGGAGGCGGCTGCCCTAGGGGTGGCGCCCCCACCTCTCCTGATTACGTGAGATGGGGTGGGAGGCACTCAGCCCCTTAGTGGGCTGATGTGCCCTCTCCCTTGGCCCATAAGGCCCCCAAAGCTTGCCGGGCCTCAAACCCCTTTCGGACACTCTGGTCATCACACCACCCCGGAACAATTCCGGACTCCAATACCCTTCGTCCAATATATCGATCTTCACCTCCGGACCATTCCGAGCTCCTCGTCATGTCCGGATCTCATCCGACTCTGAACAACCTTCAGTAACCACATACTATTTCCCATAACAACTCTAGCGTCACCGAACCTTAAGTGTGTAGACCCTACGGGTTCGGGAACCATGCAGACATGACCGAGACGTTCTCCGGTCAATAACCAACAGAGGAATCTGGATACCCTGCTGGCTCCCACATGTTCCACGATGATCTCATCGGATGAACCACGATGTCAAGGATTCAAGCAATCCCGTATGCAATTCCCTTTGTCAATCGGTATGTTACTTGACCGAGATTCGATCGTCGGTATCCCAATACCTCGTTCATTCTCGTTACCGGCAAGTCACTTTACTCGTTCCGTAATGCATGATCCCGTGACTAACTACTTAGTCACATTGAGCTCATTATGATGATGCATTACCGAGTGGGCCCAGAGGTACCTCTCCGTCATACGGAGTGACAAATTCCAGTCTCGATTCGTGCCAACCCAACAGACACTTTCGGAGATACCGTAGTGCACCTTTATAGTCACCCGATTCGTTGTGACGCTTGGTACACCCAAAGCACTTCTACGGTATCCGGAGTTACACAATCTCATGGTCTAAGGAAATGATACTTGACATTAGAAAAGCTTTAGCAAACGAACTACGATCTTGTGCTATGCTTAGGATTGGGTCTTGTCCATCACATCATTCTCCTAATGATGTGATCCCGTTATCAATGACATCCAATGTCCATGGTCGAAACCATAACCATCTATTGATCAACGAGCTAGTCAACTAGAGGCTCACTAGGGACATGTTGTGGTCTATGTATTCACACATGTATTACGGTTTCCAATTAATACAATTATAGCATGAACAATAGACAGTTATCATGAACAAGGAAATATAATAATAACCATTTTATTATTGCCTCTAGGGCATATTTCCAACAGTCTCCCACTTGCACTAGAGTCAATAATCTAGTTCACATCACTATGTGATTGTGATGAATCCAACACCCATTGGGTTTGATCATATCTCGCTTGTGAGAGAGGTTATTAGTCAACGGGTCTGAATCTTTCAAATCCGTGTGTGCTTTACAAATCTCTATGTCATCTCCTAGATGCAGCTACCACGTGCTATTTGGAACTATTCCATATAACTTCTCTACTATATGAATCCGGTCTACTACTCAGAGTCATCCAGATTAGTGTCAAAGTTTGCATCGGCGTAACCCTTTACGACGAACTCTTTTACCACCTCCATAATCGAGAAAATTCCTTAGTCCACTAGCTACTAAGGATAACCTCGACCTCCGTCCTATGATCCATTCCTGGATCACACTTGTACCCTTTGACTGACTCATGGCAAAGCACACTTTAGGTGCGGTACACAGCATAGCATACTGTAGAGTCTACGTCTAAAGCATAGGGACGACCTTTGTCCTTTCTCTCTTTCTGCCGTGGTCAGGTCTTGGGTCTTACTCAATACTCACACCTTATAACACACCCAAGAACTCCTTCTTTGTTGATCTATTTTGAACTCCTTCAAAATCTTGTCACGGTGTGTATTCATTTGAAAGTACTATTAAGCGATTTTGATCTATCCTTATAGATCTTGATGCTCAATGTTCAAGTAGCTTAATCCAGGTTTTCCATTGAAAAACACTTTTCAAATAACCCTATATGCTTTCCAGAAACTTGCATCATTTCGATCAACAATATGTCAACAACATATACTCATCAGAAATTCTATAGTGCTCCCAGTCACTTCTTTGGAAATACAAGTTTCTCATAAACTTTGTATAAACCCAAAATCTTTGATTATCTCATCAAAGCTTATATTCCATCTCCGAGATGCTTACTCCAGTCCTTAGAAGGATTATCGAGCTTTGCATACTTGTTAGCATCTTTCAGGATTGACAAAACCTTCTGGTTGTATCACATACAACCTTTCCTTAAGAAAATCGTCGAGGAAACAATGTTTTGACATCCTATCTGCAAAATTTCATAAATGATGCAGTAACTGCTAATATAATTCTAACAGACTCTTAACATCACTACGAGTGAGAAAGTCTCATCGTAGTCAACTCCTTGAACTTGTCGGAAAACATCTTAGCAACAAGTCGAGCTTTGTTAATGGTGACACTTACCATCATTGGCTGTCTTCCCTTTTAAAATCCATCTGTACCCAACAGCCTTATGACCATCAAGTAGTTCTTCCAAAGTCTACACTTTGTTTTATACATGGATCTTCTCTCGGATTTTATGGCCTCGAGCCATTTGTCGGAATCCGGGCCCACCATCGCTTCTCCATAGCTCGTAGGTTCATTGTTGTCTAGCAACATGACCTCCAAGACAGGATTACCGTACCACTCTGAAGCAGTACGCGTCCTTGTCGTCCTACGAGGTTCGGCAGTGACTTGATCCGAGGCTTCATGATCACTATCATCAGCTTCCACTTCAATTGGTGTAGGTGCCACAGGAACAACTTCCTGTGCCCTGCTACACACTAGTTGTAGTGACGGTTCAATAACCATATTAAGTCTCCACCATCCTCCCACTCAATTCTTTTGAGAGAAACTTTTCCTCGAGAAAGGACCAGTTACAAGAAACAATCACTTTTGCTTCCGGATCTGAAATAGGAGGTATACCCAACTGTTTTGGGTGTCCTATGAAGATGTATTTATCCGCTTTGGGTTCGAGCTTATCAGGATGAAACTTTTTTTCACATAAGCGTTGCAGCCCCAAACTTTCAAGAAACGACAACTTAGGTTTCTCTAAACCATAGTTCATACGGTGTCATCTCAACGGAATTACGTGGTGCCCTATTTAAAGTGAATGTGGTTGTCTCTAATGCCTAACCCATGAATGATAGTGGTAATTCGATAAGAGACATCATGGTATGCCCCATATCCAATGGGGTGCATCTATGATGTTCGGACACACCATCACACTATGGTGTTCCAGGCGATGTTAGTTGTGAAACAATTTCCACAATGTCTCAATTGTGTACCAAACTTGCAACTCAGATATTCATCTCTATGATCATATCATAGACATTTTATCCTCTTGTCACGACGATCTTCAACTTCACTCTGAAATTACTTGAACCATTCAATAATTCAGACTTGTGTTTCATCAAGTAAATATACTCAAGATCTACTCAAATCATCTGTGAAGTAAGAAAATAACGATATCCATCAAGGTGCCTCGGACTCATTGGACTGCACACATCAAAATGTATTACTTCCAACAAGTTGCTTTCTTGTTCCATTTTACCGAAAATGAGGCTTTCACCATCTTGCCCATGTGGTATGATTTGCATGTCTCAAGTGATTCAAAATCAAGTGAGTCCAAACGGTCCATCTGCATGGAGTTTCTTCATGCGTATATACCAATAGACATGGTTCACATGTCTCAATCTTTTCAAAAACGAGTGAGTCCAAAGATCCATCAACATGGAGCTTCTTCATGCGTTTTATACCAATATGACTCAAATGGCAGTGCCACAAGTAGGTGGCACTATATTATTACTATATTATATCTTTTGGCATGAACATGTGTACCACTACGATCGAGATTCAATAAACCATTCATTTTAGGTGCAAGACCATTGAAGGTATTATTCAAATAAACAGAGTAACCATTATTCTCCTTAAATGAATAACCGTATTGCGATAGACATAATCCAATCATGTCTATGCTCAACGCAAACACCAAATAACAATTATTTAGGTTTAACACCAATGTCGATGGTAGAGGGAGTATGCGATGCTTGATCACATCAACCTTGGAAACACTTCCAAACCATATCATCATCTCACCTTTAGCTAGTCTCCGTTTATTCCGTAGCCTTTTATTTCGAGTTACTAACACTTAGCAACCGAATCGTATCTATTACCATGGTGCTACTAGGAGTACTAGTAAAGTACACATCAATATAATGTATATCCAATATACTTCTGTCGACCTTGCCAGCCTTCTCATTTACCAAGTATCTAGGGTAGTTCTGCTTCAGTGACCGTTCCCCTCATTACAGAAGCACTTAGTCTCGGGTATGGGTTCAACCTTGGGTTTCTTCACTAGAGAATAAACTGATTTGCCATTTCATGAAGTATCCCTTCTTGCCCTTGCCCTTCTTGAAACTAGTGGTTTAACTAACCATCAACAATTGATGCTCCTTCTCGATTTCTACTTTCGCGGTGTCAAACATTGGAATATTTCATGGATCATCATATCTATCCCTGATAGGTTATAGTTAATCACGAAGCTCTAGTAGCTTGGTGGCAATGACTTTGGAGAAACATCACTATCTCATCTGGAAGATTAACTCCCACTCGATTCAAGTGATTTTTGTACCCAAACAATCTGAGTACAAGCTCAACGATTGAGCTTTTCTCAATTTGTTTGTAGGCTAAGAAACTTGTCAGAGGTCTCATACCTCTTGACGTGGGCACGAGCCTGAAATCCCAATTTCAGCCCTTGGAACATCTCATATGTTCGCGATGTTTCAAAACGTCTTCGCGCCACAATTCTAAACCGTTTAACATTCTTGAACTATCATGTAGTCATCAAAGCGTGTATGTCGATGTTCACAACATCCACATGCATTTGACGTTCGAGGTTCAAAGACACCGAGCGGTGCATTAAGGACATAAGCCTTCTATGCAGCAATGAGGACAATCCTCAGTTTACGGACCCAGTCCGCATAATTGCTACTATCAACTTTCAACTAAGTTTTCTCTAGGAACATATCTAAAACAGTAGAACTAAAACTCGAGCTACGACATAATTTGCAAAGACCTTTTGACTATGTTCATGATAATTAAGTTCATCTAATGAAATTATTTAATGAACTCCCACTCGAGATAGACATCCCTCTAGTCATCTAAGTGATACATGATCCGAGTCAACTAGGCCGTGTCCGATCATCACGTGAAGACGGACTAGTCATCGTCGGTGAACATCTTCATGTTGATCGTATCTACTATACGACTCATGTTCGACCTTTCGGTCTCTTGTGTTCCGAGGCCATGTCTGTACATGCTAGGCTCGTCAAGTTAACCTAAGTGTTTTGCATGTGTAAATCTGGCTTACACCCGTTGTATGTGAACGTTAGAATCTATCACACCCGATCATCACGTGGTGCTTCGAAACAACGAACTTTCGCAATGGTGCATAGTTAGGGGGAACACTTTCTTGAAATTATTATGACGGATCATCTTATTTACTACCGTCATTCTAAGCAAATAAGATGCATAAACATGATAAACATCACATGCAATCAAATAGTGACATGATATGGCCAATATCATTTTGCTCCTTTTTGATCTCCATCTTCGGGGCTCCATGATCATCATCGTCACCGGCATGACACCATGATCTCCGTCATCGAGTCTTCATGAAGTTGTCTCGCCAACTGATTACTTCTACTACTATAGCTAATGGTTTAGCAATGAAGTAAAGTAATTACATGGCGTTATGCAGTGACACGCAGGTCATACAATAATTAAAGACAACTCCTATGGCTCCTGTTGGTTGTCATACTCATCGACATGCAAGTCGTGATTCCTATTACAAGAATATGATCAATCTCATACATCACATATATCTCATTCATCACATCCTTCTTGGCCATATCACATCACCACGGCATATGCCGCAAAAACAAGTTAGACGTCCTCTAATTGTTGTTGCAAGTTTTTACGTGGCTGCTATAGGTTTCTAGCAAGAACGTTTCTTACCTACGCCAAAACCACAACGTGATATGCCAATTGCTATTTACCCTTCATAAGGTCCCTTTTCATCGAATCCGATCCAACTAAAGTGGGAGAGACTGGCACCCGCTAGCCACCTTATGCAACAAGTGCATGTCAGTCGGTGGAACATGTCTCACATAAGTGTACGTGTAAGGTCGGTCCGGGCCGCTTCATCCCACAATATCGTTGAAATAAGATAGGACTAGTAACAGTAAGCATATTGAACAAAATCAACGCCCACAACTACTTGTGTTCTACTCGTGCATAGAATCTACGCAATAGACCTAGCTCTGATACCACTGTTGGGGAACGTAGCAGAAATTCAAAATTTTCTACGCATCACCAAGATCAATCTATGGATATACTAGCAACGAGAGAGAGGGGAGTGCATCTTCATACCCTTGAAGATCGCGATGCAGAAGCGTTACAAGAACGCGGTCGGTGGAGTCGTTCACGAAGCGATTCAGATCGGGGCCGAATCCGATCTAAGCACCGAAGAACGGTGCCTCCGCGTTCAACACACGTACAGCCCGGGGACGTCTCCTCCTTCTTGATCCAGCAAGGGAGAGGAGAAGTTGAGGAAAACTCCGACAACCTGACGGCGTGGTGGCGATGGAGCTCGTGGTTCTTCGGCAGGGCTTCGCCAAGCACTATGGAGGAGGAGGAGGTGTTGGAGGAGGGAGAGGGCTGCGCCAGGGGAAGGGTCCGGCTGCCCTCTCTCTCCCTCACTATATATAGGGGGAAGGGAGGAGGGGGAGGCGCCCTAGGGTTCCCTAGGGAGGCGGCGGCCACAGGGAAACCCTAGATGGGTTTGGGCGCCCACCCCCTAGGAAACTTGCCCCCAAGCCGGGAGGGGCGGCTGCCGTAGGGGGGGCGCCCCCACCTCTCCTGGTTACGTGAGATGGGGTGGTAGGGGCGCTCAGTCCCTTAGTGGGCTGATGTGCCCTCTCCCCTTGGCCCATAAGGCCCCCCAAAGCTTGCCGGGGCCTCCGAAACCCCTTTCGGACACGCTGGTCATCACCTGGTACCCCCGGAACAATTTCGGACTATGATACCCTTCGTCCAATATACCGATATTCACCTCCGGACCATTCCGGAGCTCCTCGTCATGTCCGGGATCTAATCCGGGACTCCGAACAACCTTCGGTAACCACATACTATTTCCCATAACAACTCTAGCGTCACCGAACCTTAAGTGTGTAGACCCTACGGGTTCGGGAACCATGCAGACATGACCGAGACATTCTCCGGTTAATAACCAACAGTGGAATCTGGATACCCATGTTGGCTCCCACATGTTCCACGACGATCTCATCGGATGAACCACGATGTCAAGGATTCAAGCAATCCCGTATGCAATTCCCTTTGTCAATCGGTATGTTACTTGCCCGAGATTCGATCGTCGGTATCCCAATACCTCGTTCAATCTCGTTACTGGCAAGTCACTTTACTCGTTCCGTAATGCATGATCCCGTGACTAACTACTTAGTCACATTGAGCTCATTATGATGATGCATTACCGAGTGGGCCCAGAGATACCTCTCCGTCATACGGAGTGACAAATTCCAGTCTCGATTCGTGCCAACCCAACAGACACTTTCGGAGATACCTGTAGTGCACCTTTATAGTCACCCAGTTACGTTGTTCCGTTTGGTACACCCAAATCACTTCTACGGTACCCGGGAGTTACACAATCTCATGGTCTAAGGAAATGATACTTGACATTAGAAAAGTTTTAGCACACAAACTACACGACCTTGTGCTATGCTTAGGATTGGGTCTTGTCCATCACATCATTCTCCTAATGATGTGATCCTGTTATCAATGACATCCAATGTCCATGGTTAGGAAACCATAACCATCTATTGATCAATGAGCTAGTCAACTAGAGGCTCACTAGGGACATGTTGTGGTCTATGTATTCACACATGTATTACGGTTTCCAGTTAATACAATTATAGCATGAACAATAGACAGTTATAATGAACAAGGAAATATAATAATAACCATTTTATTATTGCCTCTAGGGCATATTTCCAACACCCATAACCCACAGCTCCACAGGATCGAAACCTGACTCTCCTGCACCGCCTGTTCCCAAGGTTGTTCCTCGCGTGTGGCCTCGTATGTAATTCACGAGCCACCTTCCGAGGGATCATCAAATCTGTTACCGGACACAATACTTATTCCCGATTGCTTTGAGCCCCTTCACGCCTGTTTGGGCATCGAGCGGTTGCTGCTTCGCTCGAAACTTCCCATGAAACCTCATTACTTTGCTCTCGATATTTCCTTAAGTTTCAATTCGCGAGTTACTTTCTGCCACCTTCCCCGATGTTATCGACCAGATAGTCAACCTTGTAGAGGTTCGTTCTCTCGGAATACCCCTTTATTTTTTTTGTAAGTTCGATGGAACACCTGAAGACTGTATACCGACTTCATCTTGATGACTTGAAGCAGAAAAATGAAGACATCAATATAATGGATCGACCACTTCAAGAAGAGCAACCAAGACCGAGAAGATTCGTTAGAATTTCGTAACCAGACCTTTCCCTCGTTTTCCACCTCTTAAATCTCGGGACGAGATTTCTTGTAGTGGAGGAGAATTGTGATGCCCGGATAATTAAGCTACACTAACCCTCCGCTAATGATGCCACGACTGTTGCTAATCTCGCGTTAGTTCGAAACCGATTCGAATTCAAATTCAAAATCAAGCAAACAATAAAAATTTTCAAATATTAAAACTAAAATGTTTGGAGTGTACCAAATATTGCATAGGTAATTAGGGTGGAGAGACCACACCTTTATAAAATGTTTAAATACTATGAGATGAATAAAACAGTAGCAAAAACGATTATTTAAATACCTTTTATAATTAATAAAATGTCAAACTAAGTTATCTGGGGTCTAGACTTTTTGTGACTGTGGACTAAGTTGAAATACTAATTTAGATACTAAGTGTATATTTTACTAAAATAAAATGCAACTAAAATAAAACAGGAAATAATAAATAAAAAGAAAAGAAATAAAACAAAGCAAAACAAACGGGACCCCCCCCCCCCGCGCGCTAGGCCTTAGCCCATCTGGCCATCCAACCAGACCAGCCCACCTGGAGCTCGTCCCCAACCTCTCTGTTCATCAGGAGAAAATCGGCTATTTGCCACTTTCAATATCGGGCTTCGCAAAACTGCCACTCTCAACATTGGCTTCGCAAAAATGCCACCCAGTTCGTGTGCACTTTGATTACTATGCCATTTTTTCTTTTTCCATTGCTTTTATTTTTCTTTTCCATTTTCTGGCACATGAAAGGACCGAAGTACCCCTATAGCTATCTTCACGTACCTTGGCATCAGATCAGCACTTCAAGTGGGACGAGTGCGTGCTGCCCGCCATGAATACCGTGCTTGCCGCATCCCTGGTCCCCAGGACTTCTTGGGTCAATCGCTGGACGCCGCCCCCACCTCCTGGACGTCGCGACGCCGCTGATTGCCTCAACGCCGCGTGCTGCCAATCTCCTCAGTGTCGCGTGCTGCCCGTCACCCAGCACCGCAGTCGTGTGCAGCCCATTTCTTCTAGCGGCTGCTGCCATCATGCCACCGATGCTGATGTTTAGCGCCACCCACTTCTTAGGCATGTCGCGGGGCGAGCTGTGCCAACACACGCAGGGGAGGGCCAGCTGTGATGTCATGCGCAGGCCTAGGTGAGCATCCGCAAGGGGGCGAGCACCCATGGCGAACTGTGCTGGCACGCGTAAGCATCCGCGACGCGAGGGCGAACTGCGCCGGCGTGTGCAGACATGGATGAGCGCCGGCGGCGAGCTGCAGTGACGACGGCGAGTTGCAGCGGCGCGCGCAGCCATGGATGAGCACCGGCGGTGAACTGTAGTTTCTAGCTCAGGCGTGGTCAAGCTACGGCGGCGAGTTGGGTAGCTTGCGCGGGCATCAACAAGGTATGGCGGCGAGCGACCATGAAGACAAGAACAAGCTAGCCTCAGAGCAATCCGATACAGACTAGACCCCAAACAAATTGGATAAGGTAGAAAGTGACAAGGGTACTTTGGTCCTTTCAGGTGCCCGAAAATTGAAAAGAAAAAGAAAAGTAATTGAAAAGGGAAAATTGGCATGGTAATCAAAGTGTACAAAAACTAGGTAGCATTTTTACGAAGCCAATGTTAAGAATGGCAGTTTTGCGAAGCCCGATATTAAAAGTGGCAAATAGCCGATTTTCTCGTTCATGAAAGGCTGGGTGGACGCCGCGCCGTCGTCCGAGGCCATGGATGGGCACGTGCCGAACATCCAGCCCCACCCCGGCGTCTATAAGGCCCTCCTCGACCCCGTACGCGAACCCTAGCCCCCCTAATCTCACCCTCTTGCGCCGCCATCATCGTTTTTGTTCGCGCCCGAGCAGCTGCCCCCGCCTCGTAGCCGCGGCCAGCATGCTCGCTGTCGCCTGAGAAGATGTGCAGGAGGACGAACGTACTCCTCTACTTCGTCTACACCACCGGATCGACGCCGTAGAACTCCAACGCCGCTGCCCGCTTCATCTTCTTCCTCGGACGCCGCCGGACCTCCTCGTCAAATTCGCCGCCATCTGCCGCTCCTAACCTTCCACCGGCCTTTCTTGTGCCCCGCGGTGAGCTCCTCGGCGATTCCCCCTAATTTCCCCGTCGATTCCATGATGTATCACCGCTCCCCGCAAGAGCCGAATCTCGCCGTCGCCGTGGATGGCGTGCCTCTCGTTGCCCAGCTCTCTGAGCCTCCCAATGTCTTCCGTCGTGCCTGTAGTGACCTATAGTTGCTTCCTAGATGCTCCTTTTGCTCACCCTCGAGCTGCAGCTGTAGCGACCAGACCCGAATGGATCTAGCGCTCTATGCTCAGTGTCATCCCTGGATCGAATGTCTGACACCACACAAGATTTCAAGGATTTATAGCGAGTAGCAATCACACACTTATTACATCGTTGTCCACAAGGGAACTTAATACAATAATATGGCTTAAGGCCATCTAATAATAACAGCGGAAGGCTTGGAAAACGAGTGAGTCCATCAACTCCAACGGCATCACTGAGTATAGAACCACGACCTAACACCTTACTCGTCGTTCAAAAGTCTGCAACATGAAAAGTTGCAGCCCAAAAACGGGTCAAGACATGGAATATGCCGCAATGTAACACATAGAGAACAATGAAGCAACAAGCCTATACTACATGCATATTTGGCTGGTGGTAAGGCTCTCTGATTTACATTTTTGCATAAAGCTGATTTTTCCCTACATCAAAGGAATAATTTTATTTAACTATCATGGTGGTTGTTAAACATTGAGAATGGTTGACAGCATCCTCAATCCCAATTAAAAGTACTCATTAAAACCCAATAACTTTATTATTAGAAGTAACATGTTGAGATTCACATGATATTCAAGTACTAGATACTCAAGATTTGTCCATAACCAGGACACGGCTAATCATGATTAGTTTTTACACTCTGCAGAGGTTTGCGACTTTTCCCCACAAGACTCGATCGCCTCCGCTTGGTTCTCGTGACTACATGGTGTTTGAGAAACGGATGACCGAGACATAGTCTTTCGTAAGCGCTAGCACCTTACATGTGGGTAGACCGTACCAACCTACATCCCCTACATCAGCTAGCCTACCCGTAAGAGTTCGCACAACTTAGTCAACTACGCCAGAGCCCATAATGGCTTGTGGCTGCACACGGAAGTTTCAGCTTGAATAATCTTATGATCCCTTAGAGCACAGGTGGCGGTCCGAAGAAATACAGCAAGTCCTGATGGAAACCAGTGCCTCAATCCACCCAGGATGTGTGTTTAAGTTGCCACCTTAGATAAACCATTAATTAACAATCTCACATCTGTCATGGATATTCACTCACCCAATCCACGCCTACTAGCATAGCATGGCATAATCAAGCAACGAGAAGTAACTCCCAAGGTTTCATAAGTAAAACAGGTAATAGGTACTACCTCAATCTACTTCCCATCCCACAATTTAATTAGATCCTAAACATGCAAGTGTTTGAGGGTTTGATCTAATGCAATAAAACCGGTAGTAGAAAAGGCATGATCAAAGTGTTACTTGCCTTGTTGATGATCCGCGAGTCCTAGAGATTCGAAGTAACAAGCGGCGCACTCCGGGTGATCTAACGCAGACAAACAACAAGCATACAATAAGTACTCATCTAATGCACAGGGAAATCTCGAATAAAAGATCTAACCGGATAGTTCAACTTAAGAACCCTGGTTGCAAAAGAATCGAATCAAATAAAGCATCGAAAGTCGGAACTCGAGAGAGAACGACTCGGTTTAGCAAATCTGAAATTAAGTCAAAATTTTACAGTAGCAAAACTCTGTGTAAGTAGGTTAGTCGGAACGGCGGTCTCGTTCTGAAACTCCGTGCGCTTGAATCACCCGATTCCGATAAACGAGCAAGAAATAAAACAGATTTGAAAATCGGATCGTAAATCGAATCGAAAATAACGGATTAAATCCGATTTAAAAGAAAACGATGAACGGATTAAATAACGGACGCTCGTTAACAGAACTAATCCAACGAACGCGTTCATTGAAACGAACGGGTCGGTGAACGTTCACTAAATAAGAAAACTGAAAAAAATAAAACCAATCTAGGTTTTTGAAAAAAACCGAACATCGCAAAAAAAAAACCGGACCGGGTTTTTCTAGGGAAAACCGGATCGGGCAGCAGGCGGTGGCTACCTCCAGCGATCGCCGGCGGGCTCCGGGCGGCGGGCGAGGCGGCGGGCTCGCGAGGTTCGGAGACGAGGGCGGCGGGGTCCGCGTCGACGGGAAACGGCGGCGGCGGGCGTCTTTGGGCGGCAGCCTGACTGCTTCGGGCGGCGGGCGGCGGGTGAGGTGAGGAGAGAGGGGGTCCGCGGGTTAAATAGGAGGGGGTGCTCGGCTTGGGAAGGGGCAACGGAGCCGGGCGGAGTCGGACTCGTGGCGGGAGGCGTCTTGGGCGGCGGGCGCCTGCTGGGCGGCGTGGCGCGAGGGAGAGGAGGGGAGCGCTGGGCCGGGCCTGGCTGGCTGGGCCGGCTGGGCCTTGGCCCAGGGGGGGGGGGGGCGGCGCGTTTTTTTTAAATTAAAACAAAACGAATTAAAAAAAATATCAAATGAACTCCGATTTAAATAAAACAAATTTTCCCCGACTCCTAAAAATGAGTCGAACAAAATGAACTTTAAAAACGGCAAGCATGCATAATATTTTTAAAATGCTCATTTTTGCCTAAGCAAAATAAATCTTCCAAAACCAAATTTGATTTATTTATAATATCTTCATTTTTCCTAAATATTGGGAAAGTCATATTATTCCCTCTCAAAATATTTTTATAGGAAAAACTTTATGAAGATAATTTTAAATAAATCCAAATGATCCTATTTTCAAAATTTGAGAAATCCCAAATATGAAAATAATGAAACTTCCAACTCTCTCCGAGGGTCCTTGAGTTGCGTGAAATTTTCTAGGATCGGAAAATGCAAGGAAAATATGATATGCATGATGACCTAATGTATAACATTCCAAATTGAAAATTTGGGATGTTACAAACCTACCTCTTAAGATGAATCTAAGCCCTCGAGATTCGGGTTGGCTAGAAAATAGGTGAGGGTGGTCCTTGAGCAAAACTTCCTCTCTTTCCTGTGTGGCTTCATCCTCGGTGTGGTGGCTCCTTGAACTTTGCAAAACTTGATAACCTTGTTGCGGGTAACTCTGCTTTGGCATAATCGAGAATCTTAACCGGTTTTTCCTCATAAGTCAAATCATCCTTCAACTGAATTGCTTCCAGTGGCACTGTGTCTCTTAACGGTACCTCTGCTATCTCGGGGTGACATTTCTTCAACTGAGAAACATGGAATACGTCATGAACTCCTGACAGTCCTTCTGGTAATTCCAACTTATAGGCAACTTCCTTATCTGCCTTTTGGGCTTCTCTGATTTTGTCCATCAGTGTTGACTGAATCTCCAATGCTGCTACATAGCCTCTCGGAACTATTTCCAAACATAGCTCTCGAAGGTCCTCGGCTAACTCATTTGGTATTCCTCCCATCATTAGGGTATTGACGTGGCTCTTACGGCTCAATGCATCTGCTACGACATTAGCCTTCCCAGGGTGATAATGCAATCTCATGTCATAATCCTTGATAAGCTCTAACCATCATTCCTTCTGTGTGAAGATGTACTTCAAACTTTTGTGATCCGTATATACTTCACAATGATTTCCAATGAGAAAATGTCTCCACGTCTTCAGGGCATGCACAACGGCTGCTAACTCCAAATCATGAGTGGCATAATTCAACTCATGGGGCTTAAGTTGTCGTGAAGCATACGAAACAACTCTTCCTTCCTGCATAAGCACTGCTCCAAGTCCTCGACGTGAAGCGTTGCAATACACCTCATAATCCTTAGTCTGATCCGCAATATCAAAACTGGTGAGGTGACCAATCTTTTCTTCAACTCCCGAAAACTTGCCTCCACAGTCATCAGTCCATATTAATCTTTTTACCTTCTTCAACATTTCTGTAATAGGGTTGGCAATCCTTGAGAAATTCTCAATGAACCTTCGGTAGTATCCTCACGAGTCCAAGGAAACTCCGAATCTCTCCAACTGTCGTTGGTGCTTCCCATTTGGTTACGGTCTCAACTTTTGTGGGGTCAATCGCTATCCCTTCTCCGGATATAACATGTCCGAGAAATCCAACTTCCTTTAACCAAAACTCACATTTGCTGAACTTGGCATACAACCGGTGTTCCCTCGGTTTCTCCAAAACCAATCGCAAATGTTTCTTGTGTTCCTCTTCATTCTTCGAGAAAATCAAAATGTCATCAATGAACACCACGACGAACTTATCCAAAAACTCCATAAACACTTTGTTCATCGTGTTCATGAAATAGGCTGGTGCGTTAGTCAGTCCAAATGACATAACGGTATACTCGTATAGTCCATATCTCGTGGTAAATGCTGTCTTGGGTATGTCCTGCTCCTGAATCTTCAACTGATGGTACCCTGATCGCAAGTCGATCTTGGAAAACACCTTGGCTCCTTGCAAGCGATCAAACAGATCATTTATCATAGGTAGTGGGTACTTGTTCTTGATTGTTACTTCATTCAATCCACGATAATCAACAACCATTCTTAACGATCCATCCTTCTTTTCCACTAGCAAAACGGGTGATCCCCAAGGTGAAGAACTTGGGCGTATAAAACCTTTATCCAATAGTTCCTTAATCTGCTTCTTGATTTCCGCCAAATCCTGTCTTTGGCATCCTATATGGTCGCCCGATATCGGGCCTGTTCTCGCAAAAGTTCTATCAAAACTCAATGTCTCTATCCGTGGCATTCCCGGCAACTCTTCCGAAATACATCAGAAAATCCTTCACCATCGGTACTTCTTCCCGCACCACTCACGATAAGCAATTAACTTGTGCTCTTCTACCGATGCCGTGATACATACTTAATCCTTCTTCCTTCCGTGTGGTGAGCAAAATTGACTTTGTGGTGCAATCTATGTTTCCTCCATACCTTGATAACCAATCCATACCTAATATCACATCCAATCCTTGGGATTCCGTAACTATTAGGTCCGAGGGGAAAACATAGTGTCCAATCCTTAATGGCGCCGATCACACCATTTACTAGCCATGTACTCGCCCTCCGTGAGGTTACTAGCATGGGTGACCTAAGGGCTTGGGTTGGTAACTTGTACTTATCCACAAATCCCTTGATATGTATGAATGCGATGCACCAGTATCGAAAAGAACAACTGCAGTAAATGACTTAACCAAAAACTTACCGATTACTGCATCGGGCTGATCTTCAATCTCCTCCACTTCAAGGTGGTTCACCTGTCCTCTAGTGAAAGGGTTGGGCTTCTTTCCAGAGCTTCCATTGCCATTTCCATTCTGGCCTTCTGGACAGTCATTGGCATAATGCCCAGTCTTGCGGCACTTAAAGCAAGTAATATGACTCAGTCTACTTTGGATGGTGTTGGACGGTTGGTGCGATTACGTCCGTTGCTTCCTCCATTCCTGCTCCCATTCTTAGTGCCATTATGGTTATGCGGATTACCTCCTCCATGGGTATGCTGAAACTGAATTCTGATTTAGGGTATAACGAGGTTTCACTGAGCTCCAGAGTTATACTTCCCTTGCCCATACTTCCGCTTGCAGTTCTCAATTTGCTGCTGCTTTCCTTCAATCATGAGGGCTCGGTCTACTAACCCCTGGTAGTTATTGAAACCGGCTACCATCAACGGCATGTCAACTCATCATTCAGTCCTTCTAGAAACTTCTCCCGCTTAGTCGCATCAAGAGTAACGTCATCCGGGGCATAACGTGCTAGTTTACTAAAGTCATCCACGCATCGCCAACATCCTTCCTCCTTGGCGTAAGTTGCGAAACTCACGCTTCTTCATGGCCATAGCTCCTGAAACATGGGCAAGGTAAAGCTTGCTGAAATTGCTCCCATGTGATGGTGTCTGTGGTAAGTGGCTGTGAAATTTTCCCACCATGTCGCTACGGGTCCTTCAAGGCGATGTGCCGCAAACTTCACTCTTTCTCCATCCGTGCATCCTGCAGTGGTCGGCTCCTTCCTATCTTGCGGAGCCACCATACTGCTACAATTGGCTCGGTGCTCTTTGGAATACACCAGCGGTTTAGTCTAAGGAAACGAGTCGATGATCCGCAGTGGTGGTGGCGGTGGGTTGTTGTTGTTGTTGTTGCTCGGTTCTCGCACCAATGTTTGAATCAGGTATTCTGCCGGATCGGTTGGGTGATCTCTGGCGGAAAAGCGAATCCGGGTCGGCGTCTCGGAGGCATCCGATGGGTTTAGAAAAGATGAGAATTTAGAATAGAATGGGGTCTAAGGGAATCACTACCCAAATGCACATGAGCAAATACACACAAAATCACTTCATTCAATCAAACAAAGGCTTACAACGATCTAACTATCGCAAAAGTGCGTGTACTATAAGGTTTACATGGAGGGAATACTACTAATATGTGGGGACTTCTACTAATTTGAACCGTGGAAGACTCCATGATGTCCGCTCCAGCTTCGTCTTCAAAGTCGGGTTCACTTGGATCTGAATCGGTGTAAATGCGATGTTGATGTAGTCGCTGGGCAATCGACATACCGGTCCTCATTCCCGAAAGTGCCAACTTCTTCTTCGCTTCTTCAATCTCGTACTTAAGATCGTTATTGTGTCTTGCTAGAGCTACGATCTCGCCCATATAGTCCTTGCGAGTTGTCTTTAGTTCTTCTTCAAGTTCGATGATCCTTCCTTTCGCATTCTCGCAACTCCAACATATCATTGCACATCCGGTTCTCCGACGTCGAATGTGCTGGTTTAACTCTGGATGAATGCTGCAATGGATCTATCCTTCTTGGTGCCGACGACGTCCCATTTGTCATCTCGGCGTCCGCAAATCTGGTAGATTGTGTCCTTGAGGTCTTCTTGATAAACTTCTCCAATGCGTCCCATGGTGATGTGAGCTGCCATGCTCTTTCCTGCACTCCAAGTTGGTGCAATCAAAACACTATCTATAGGCTTGGTGATTGGGGCGAATGTCCTTCCCGAACGTGAGCGTGAATCTTCCAGCTCCTCTTCAGCAGAGTGGCGTTGAAAGTTCCGGTGAAGCTTGGTAATCCAATGTTCAGGTACTTGGTAACTTCCTTCAAGTGAAATCCAAAAGGTGTGCCTTCATCCGGTTGGGTGTACTTGATCTTCGCGTCCTTCATCCTAAAGAGAGGAGAAAAGATGAGGAGTTAGAAAATGGGAAGAGAGTAGTGATCTATGGCTTTAACTTAGTGGTCGTGTCCTACGATCGGCGTGTGCTCGATACCATTCTCTCAGAGCGACTGCATCGAATGGATCTAGCGCTCGTGCTCGATGTCATCCCTGGATCATGTCTTTGACACCACACAAGATTTCAAGGATTTATAGCGAGTAGCAATCACACACTTATTACATCGTTGTCCACAAGGGAACTTAATACAATAATATGGCTTAAGGCCATCTAATAATAACAGCGGAAGGCTTGGAAAACGAAAGTGAGTCCATCAACTCCAACGGCATCACCGAGTATAGAACCACGACCTAACACCTTACTCGTCATTCTAAAAGTCTCGCAACATGAAAAGTTGCAGCCCAAAACGGTCAAGACATGGAATATGCCGCAATGTAACACATAGAGAACAATGAAGCAACAAGCCTATACTACATGCATATTTGGCTGGTGGTAAGGCTCTCTGATTTACATTTTTGCATAAAGCTGATTTTTTCCTACATCAAAGGAATAATTTTATTTAACTATCATGGTGGTTGTTAAACATTGAGAATGGTTGATGATCCTCAATCCCAATTAAAAGTACTCATTAAAACCCAATAACTTTATTATTAGAAGTAACATGTTGAGATTCACATGATATTCAAGTACTAGATACTCAAGATTTGTCCATAACCGGGGACACGGCTAATCATGATTAGTTTTTACACTCTGCAGAGGTTTGCGCACTTTTCCCCACAAGACTCGATCGCCTCCGCTTGGTTCTCTCGCACTACATGGTGTTTGAGAAGCGGATGACCGAGACATAGTCTTTCGAGCGCTAGCACCTTACATGTGGGTAGACCGTACCAACCTACATCCCCTACATCAGCTAGCCTACCCGTAAGAGTTCGCACAACTTAGTCAACTACGCCAGAGCCCATAATGGCTTGTGGCTGCACACGGAAGTTTCCAGTTTGAATAATCTTATGATCCCTTAGAGCACGGGTGGCGGTCCAAGAAATACAGCAAGTCTGATGGAAACCAGGTGCCTCAATCCACCCAGATGTGTGTTTAAGTTGCCACCTTAGATAAACCATTAATTAACAATCTCACATCTGTCATGGATATTCACTCACCCAATCCACGTCTACTAGCATAGCATGGCATAATCAAGCAACGTAGAAGTAACTCCCAAGGTTTCATAAGTAAAACAGGTAATAGGTACTACCTCAATCTACTTCCCATCCCACAATTTAATTAGATCCTAAACATGCAAGTGTTTGAGGGTTTGATCTAATGCAATAAAACTGGGTAATAGAAAAGGCATGATCAAAGTGTTACTTGCCTTTTGATGATCCATGAGTCCTAGAGATTCAAGTAACAAGCGGCACACTCCGGGTGATCTAACGCAGACAAACAACAAGCATACAATAAGTACTCATCTAATGCAGAAATCTCGAATAAAAGATCTAACCAGATAGTTGAACTTAAGAACCTGGTTGCAAAAGAATCGAATCAAATAAAGCATCGAAAGTCGGAACTCGAGAGAACGACTCGGTTTAGCAAATCTGAAATTAAGTCAAAATTTTACAGTAGCAAAACTCTGTGTAAGTAGGTTAGTCGGAACTGCGGTTTCGTTCTGAAACTCGGTAGCTTGAATCACCTGATTCCGATAAACGAGCAAGAAATAAAACAGATTTGAAAATCGGATCGAAATCGAATCAAAAAATAACGGATTAAATCCGATTTAAAAGAAAACGAACGGATTAAATAACGGACGTTCGTTAACAGAACTAATCCAACGAACGTGTTCATTGAAACGAACGGGTCGGTGAACGTTCACTAAATAAGAAAACCGAAAAAAAAATAAAACCAATCTAGGTTTTTGAAAAAAAACTGAACATCGCAAAAAAAACTGGACCGGGTTTTCTAGGGAAAACCGGATCGAACAGCTGGGCGGTGGCTACCTCGGCGATCGCCAAGACTCGGGCGGCGGGCGAGGGGCGGGGCTCGGCGGGTTCGGAGACGAGGCGGCGGGGTCCGGCGTGACGGAACGGCGGCGCGGCGGGCGCGCCTTGGGCGGCAGCGGACTCGGCCAAGGCGGCGGCGGGGTGAGGTGAGGAGAGGGGGTCCGCGGGTTAAATAGGAGGGTGCTCGGCTTGGGGAAGGCACGGGGGCAGGCGGAGTCGGACTCCGGCAGCGGGAGGCGTGCGGCGGCGGGCGCCTCAAGGCGGCGTCTTGTGCGAGGGAGAGGCGGGCGCCGGGCCGAGCCTGGCTGGCTGGGCCGGCTGGGCCTTGGCCCAGGGGGGGGGGCGGCGCGTTTTTTTTTAAATTAAAACAAAACGAATTAAAAAAAATATCAAATGAACTCCGATTTAAATAAAACAAATTTTCCCCGACTCCTAAAAATGAGTCGAACAAAATGAACTTTAAAAACGGCAAACATGCATAATATTTTTAAAATGCTCATTTTTGCCTAAGCAAAATAAATCTTCCAAAACCAAATTTGATTTATTTATAATATCTTCATTTTTCCTAAATATTGGGAAAGTCATATTATTCCCTCTCAAAATATTTTTATAGGAAAAACTTTATGAAGATAATTTTAAATAAATCCAAATGATCCTATTTTCAAAATTTGAGAAATCCCAAATATGAAAATAATGAAACTTCCAACTCTCTCCGAGGGTCCTTGAGTTGCGTGAAATTTTCTAGGATCGGAAAATGCGGGAAAAATATGATATGCATGATGACCTAATGTATAACATTCCAAATTGAAAATTTGGGATGTTACAGCAGCCGACCCGCCATAAACACCATGCTCCGACCGCCGTCGCGGCGCCGCGTGCTCGTTCCCGTCGAGCTCCGGCGCCTCCCGCGATCTGACCGCGCGTAGCCATGTTCGGTCGCACCTTGTCGCCACTCGCCGCGCCTGCACACACTGCCTCGCCCAGGTCGCGCTGCTGAGCCTGCGCGTGCGCGCGCTTGCTGCTACCTGCTACTGCTGTTGCCGCTTTCTACTACCTGCCGCGGCTGCCTTGCTCTTTGCTGCTGCTACTCTTGCCGCAGTTGCTGCTCCTTGCTATTGCCGCTGCTACCTGTTCTCGCTGTAGCTGCTATTACTGGCCATGGCCTTGACCATGGCCAAAAGCACCATGGGCATTCTCTCTGTGTGTGTGTGTGACCGGCTGGGCAATTGCCATGGAGAACGGCCCTGATTAGATTAGGGACTAAGCCCCCTCTAGTAGTAACCCACCCCACTTTGAGTCTATTACGTACATGGGCCCCCACTAGGTAAATTGTTTAACTAAGATAATTTTAACACATGTCCCACTGACATATGGGTCCCACTGCTAAATAAAACCAATTAGTTAAAATAGTTTAACACCAGTCCATGACATGCGGGGCCCTTTGACCATGTTGACCAGTCAATGTTGACTGAGTCAACTGCTGACTGTGCACTGTTGACTTTCACCCTGGCCCATTGTCAGCCACACATTACACCCCTGGGTACACTTCTCTGTGTACCCACAACATTTAGTATTTATTTGAATTTCGAATTAAATAAAATAATAATTTTAGAAAATGTTTAAAACTTTGAAATTTAATATAAAATAATACGTAACTCGGATGAAAACACTTTGTACATGAAAGTTGCTCAGATCGACGAGACGAATCCGGATATGTAGCCCGTTCGTCCGCCACACATCCCTAGCATAGCGAACATGCAACTTTCCCCCTCCGGTCCATCTGTTCGAAAACGCGAAACACCGGGGATACTTTCCCGGATGTTTCTCCCCCCTTCGCCAGCATCACCTCCTACTGCGTTAGGTCACCTCTAGCACCGCGTATCGCCATGTTATGCTTTGTGATGCTTTGATTGCTCTGTTATTTATTGTGTTCCCCCTCTGTTACTTCTTTCCGGTAGATCCCGAGGCTGCCGGCGACCCCCAGTTCGACTACGGTGTTGACGACCCGTCCTTCTTGCCAGAGCAACCAGGCAAGCTCTCCCCCCCTTGATCACCAGATATCGCCTATTCCTTCTCTCTACTCCTTGCATTACAATAGTGTAGCATATTACTGCTTTCCGTTAATCCTATTCTCTTTGCATAGCCTTTGTCATTGTTACTTTCTGGTTGTTACCCTTACCGCAATCCTAAATGCTTAGTATAGGATGCTAGTATTCCATCGATTGGCCCTACACTCTTGTCCGTCTGCCATGCTATACTCTTTGGGCCGTGATCACTTGAGGTGATCACGGGCATATGCTATATACTTTATATTGTTACATTACTTATGATACTGTTAGGAGATGGGGGTGAAGGGCAGGTGGCTCCATCCCGGTAGAGGTGGGCCTGGGTTCCCGACGGCCCCCGACTGTTACTTTGTGGCGGAGCGACAGGGCAGGTTGAGACCGCCTAGGAGAGAGGTGGGCCTGACCCTGGTCGGCGTCCGTGGTTACTTCATAATAACACGCTTAACGAGTTCTTAGTATTTGATCTGAGTCTGGCCATTTGGTCTATACGCACTAACCAACTACGTGGGAAAGATATGGGCACTCGACGTCGTGGTATCACCCGAAGCCTTCGTGACGCCAGCGACTGAGCGGCGCGCGCCAGATTGGACCACGTAACGTGACTTCCTTTGTAATGGAGGTTGCTAGGTCTGCTTCCGGCCGCCCTCGCAACGTGCAGGTGTGCAATGGGCGATGGGCCCAGACCCCTGTGCCATAGGATTTAGACCGGTGTGCCGACCTCTCTGTTGTGCCTAGATAGGGCTGCGACGTGTTGATCTTCCGAGGCCGGGCATGACCCAGGAAAGTGTGTCCGGACAAATGGGATCGAGCGTGTTGAGTTATGTGGTGCACCCCTGCAGGGAAGTTTATCTATTTGAATAGCCGTGATCTTGATGCAGGGCGACTTGGAGTTGTACCTTGACCTTATGACAACTAGAACCGGATACTTAATAAAACACACCCTTCCAAGTGCGAGATATAACCCGATGACCGCTCTCTAACAGGCAACGAGGAGAGGATCGCGGGTAGGATTATGCTATGCGATGATACTTGGTGAACTTACCATCTACTCTCTTCTACATCTTTGCAAGATGGAGGCTGCGAAGCGTAGTCTTGACGAGATTAGCTATCCCCCTCTTATTCTGGCATTCTGCAGTTTAGTCCACCGATATGGCCCTTTACACATATACCCATGCATATGTAGTGTAGCTCCTTGCTTGCGAGTACTTTGGATGAGTACTCACAGTTGATCTTCTCCCTCTTTTCCCCTTTTCCCTCCTACCTGGTTGTCGCAACCAGATGCCAGAGCCCAGGAGCCAGACGCCACCGTCGACGATGACTCCTGCTACACTTGAGGTGCCTACTACTGCGTGCAGGCCGCTGACGACGACCAGGAGTAGTTTAGGAGGATCCCAGGCAGAAGGCCTGCGCCTCTTTCGATCGGTATCCCAGTTTGTGCTAGCCATCTTATGGCAACTTGCTTAACTTATGTCTGTACTCAGATATTGTTGCTTCCGCTGACTCGTCTATGATCGAGCACTTGTATTCGAGCCTTCGAGGCCCCTGGCTTGTATTATGATGCTTGTATGACTTATTTTATTTTTAGAGTTGTGTTGTGATATCTTCCTGTGAGTCCCTGATCTTGATCGTACACGTTTGCGTGTATGATTAGTGTACGATTGAATCGGGGGCGTCACAAGTTGGTATCAGAGCCGACTGCCTGTAGGAATCCCCCTTCCACACTCCTTGGCCGAAGTCGAGTCTAGACAGTGCAAAAACTTTTTACTAACATGGTTGTGTGTCTTACAGGCCCACGTCGCCATTGGGTGGTATTAGGATCTTTTATTCCTCGACCTGTACTCTGGAGCTCTGATCTCTCTTCTATTCGGGTTAAATGAGTTTGCTAAACTCTAACATTTGCTAAACTCTAACATTATGTTCTTGTAACAACTTTTCCTCCGGAGAGCCCCTTATTACAGATGATCGTCTGCTACACCAGAAGATTCCGAAGATACCCTCCGAGGTTTTCCCGAGACCCTTGTACCCACCGACTTTACAATCCCCTACCACCGATATACCCTTATGGATAACTACCTACAATTGTCGTTCATACGTTCATCCTCAGTTGCTCTTGTTATTACAAGATGCCCTATTGCTCTCCGTTGTTCCGAAAATCTTTTAAGCTTACTGCCTTGCAGTTCTTTACCACATGAATACCCCTATTGAAAATTCCTCGCACTTATTGAGTATCTGTTCATCCCCAGTTGTTCGTATGCTTCATAAGATACTCTGAAATACTATCCGACCTTCTGAGCATCCTCTTCAAACTATTGCTCTGCAAATACTTGTATGCTTACATTATGGATGCTCCCATATCACTAGCAATATTCACTAGTATCTTCTGACACCGTCATTTTGATCATATTGATTCAACATGTGTGTGAATGCACACAATCATCTATAAACCCTTCTAAATTATCTTTCCGGCTCAGACGTCATTTTGAACATGAGCTGGTTCTCGACCAAACTATTTGTCGTCAATTGTGCCTCTGGTCTATCCAACTTATCCATCCTTGATCAGAGTGTCTGCTCCTGATCCCTTGATTTGAAAATCATAATTCCTTTGCTATTTAAACGTTGAATTATTCAGATGTTCTATAAACCGATGCATTTGCATTCTTTATTCCTCTGATTGGGTATCGATACTCACATCAGCTCCATTATGGATCGCCATATCCACTGTTGGATTATTATCCGACAGTGTCCTTCATAATTAATCACCTTGCGAGTTCTTTCTCTGATACATAATGCCTTTGGTAAATTGTATCCTCTCCTTTTGCCAACCATGCTCTGCTTTCGAGCTGGTGATATTTACTCTTGAAGCTCGTGGTATATGTTCCTAAGAAGCCCCGATGGGTTGAACCAATGCCTTCCCTAATCTGTGCAAACCCGAAAGATTTCACAACTCATACTTATCTGGTATTGCACCAGGTAAAACTTTCAACAACTAATGCCATTTCGAAAAGAAACGAGAAGTGAATGAAAGGTTATGCATTGGAGAAGTGGAGTCGACCTTGATATTTGTGTTCATGCCCATGGACACGATGTAGAACTTATCATGAAAGCTGCTCGTAAAAATAATTACCCCCTTGTTAGAAGTTCATCTTGTATCCGTGGTTCGATCAATTGTGATTGTGGTTCCGTCCATAATTTCTTCCTTTGATTCCATTTCTCAGACAAGTTAAAGCGCTTATCTTCTATATATCAATACACCCCACTTTAACCTTTCATTTGATATGCCTTGGAGTATTATCCCCCTGGTATCTCGAGGATATCATGCCATTGCACTACATCTTATGAATTTGTGCTGGAGTAATACCTTTCCCTATCAGAGTCACTCCACGAGTTCTGGGTTGTCGTCAACCGAGAACATCGATAAGTGAATTGATTCCATGCTCCGACCTTCGATACGATAACTCTAAGTAATTTTCGTTGCTTATGAGTTTAATAATCCTTCAAGTCATTCCTCGCCTGATTGGCTATATAATTATCATGCTAAATTTTAACCGTGCTACCTGGTCCTTCCCGGAGCACAATTTTCGACGATGAGCTAAGCTTACGTCGATATTCCTCATCATATCATTACGCCTTGAACAGCAAGCTTGATTCCGTGTTTGTGCCATACCCGTGGTTCCAATAACCTTTCGCTTCATCATTCCTTTGACTTAATGTCATCGCCGATCGATTACATCTTGAAATCTCTCGACTGCTATGTCGTGATAATCATCAGCATTCCGAACTCTTCCAGGATATCAATTGAATTTATGTTGAGAAAGATCATCCTTTCCCTCGATTATTAGTGTTATCATCGACCACTCTACTGCCTTCCCTCCAACACAAACTTGTTTGTGTTTTGTGTTATACCTTGAGTTCCTTGCTATCCAGCAATTGCTCTTCTTTACCTTGGAGTATTACCATCTTTTATGTCAAGAATGTCGTGAATATTTCACCACCTCTTGAGAATTCTTGGTATAGTGATACTTCTCACCATCACCATTTTTTCTTGGTCCCCGTGTTGATTCCAACAAGTGAATGGTGTTGTTTGTATGCTTTCCTTCTAGCAACCCTATTGCTTTGAAGTTAATGGTCGACATTTCATTCATAGACCATTGGTTATCGAATCACCATTATAACATTGGTCGTGCAACCCAACCCATATTTCGGGCGCACCTTTCCACCAATGTTTAATTGAGTATGTTTTCCTCGAGCATACCTCATTATATCATTTGATCTGACAAATGCTATCTCCCTGTTCACATAATTGTGGAAATCCATCTTTTGGAAATCCCAATGAATTGTTGCTGAGTTCATCGGTACCTCCTCATCCTCTTCTTGGTTTAATGATGGACTCATGATTCGGAACTTGCTTCCATAGTTTATTTCCCGAGAATCTTGCAACTCCATCACGTCAAATTGAGTTGCACCCTTCATTCTCAGGCATCATGAGTCTGAGGTATCCTGACACCAATCAGATCCAAATCTCGGGTCAGATATGATGGTTTGAACATATTTCCAGGAGTTTTAACATTGGTCTTTATATGACCCGTTAAGGTGATGTCATGCCTAGCACACCTGGATGGTGAACCCATTGTTATAATGCCCCCTCTTTTCAGCAAGGTTAGCCATTCTTCCATAAGGAAATTGTAAGACTTATTCTATAAGATGTTCCTGATGGATCCTTTGTGAATACAAAGTCTGACCTTTGCTTGCAAACCATGTCAATGCTATCTCAAAGCATGTCCATAGTACTCCGATTTTCAACAAAAACATTTGAAGCCCAATGCTAGATGTTTCCTGCTCGATTATCCAAACACCATTTGTATGGGTAATGTCATGAAAATTCTCTCCCCTGCCTAAAGAGTTTACTACATTATATCATGTCATGGATATCATGCTCTGCTCGTCCTTCCGAAGGATATACCTTTGAAATATGTGTTTAAACACATTTTCCTTTCCATTGTTTTGTTTAATATGATAATCATATTTTTCTTTCCATTTGTTGGGTTAACGTTTCTTGTGATCTATATGATCTAAGCAGTATTATTCTCCTGCTTAGGTAAACACCTTGGTTTACAACTCTGTCAGTGTGACCCAGTGACTATTGCTGACGACATCCTGGTAACCCCCGATGGACGAGAAATTTGCCTATTGTCCGCCTCGTTCAACGAGCAGGAAAATGGTTCTCTTCGTCCCTCGCCCTTGGTACCAACGTTGTTGCCAACATAACTGGAAGGCTATCCTCTGCCATGCCTTGCTACCATGACCGTGCAATATGTCAACATCCTTCCAACTTTTGAACCACATGGTGGGCCCATAACCCACAGTTCCACAGGTTCGAAACCTGACTCTCCTGCACCGCCTGTTCCCAAGGTTGTTCCTCGCGTGTGGCCTCGTATGCAATTCACGAGCCACCTTCCGAGGGATCATCAAATCTGTTACCAGACGCAATACTTATTCCCGATTGCTTTGAGCCCTTTCACGCCTGTTTGAGGGCATCGAGCGGTTGCTGCCGCTCGAAACTTCCCATGAAACCTCATTACTTTGCTCTCGATATTTCCTTAAGTTCCAATTTGAGAGTTACTTTCTGCCACCTTCCCCGATGTTATCGACCAGATAGTCAACCTTGTAGAGGTTCGTTCTCCCAGAATACCCCCCTTATTCTTTCGTAAGTACGATGGAACCCCCGAAGAAAGGATACCGACTTCATCTTGATGACTTGAAGCAGAAAAATGAAAACATCAATATAATGGATCGACCACTTCGAGAAGAGCAACCAAGACCGAGAAGATTCGTTAGTATTTTGTAACCAGACCTTTCCCCCGTTTTCCACCTCTTAAATCTCGGGACGAGATTTCTTGTAGTGGAGGAGACTTGTGACGCCCGGATAATTAAGCTACAGTAACCCTCCGCTAATGATGCCACGTCACCTCGATTACTGTTGCTAATCTTGCATTAGTTTGAAACCGATTCGAATTCAAATTCAAAATCATGAAAACAATAAAAAATTTCAAATATTAAAACTAAAATGTTTGGAGTGAACCAAATATTGCATAGGTAATTAGGGTGGAGAGACCACACCTTTATAAAATGTTTAAATACTATGAGATGAATAAAACAGTAGCAAAAACGATTATTTAAATACCTTTTATAATTAATAAAATGTCAAACTAAGTTATCTGGGATATAGACTTTTTGTGACTGTGGACTAAGTTGAAATAATAATTTAGATACTAAGTGTATATTTTACTAAAATAAAATGCAACTAAAATAAAACAGGAAAGAATAAATAAAAAGAAAAGAAATAAAACAAAGCAAAACAAAAGGACCCCCTCGCTACCGGGCCTTAGCCATGTGTGAACATAAATATCGTGAAGGCTATGTTGATTTGTTTCAACTACATGTGTGAACATGTGCCAAGTCGAGTCACTTAAATCATTCAAAGGAGGATACCACCCCGCTATACCACATCACAACCATTTTAATAGCATGTTGGCATGCAAGATAAACCATTATAAGCTCCTAGCTAATCAAGCATGGCATAAGCAACTATAATCACTAATTGTCATTGCAAACATGTTTATTCATAATAGGCTGAATCAGGAACGATGAACTAATCATATTTACAAAAACAAGAGAGGTCGAGTTCATACCAGCTTCTCTCATGTCAGTCAGTCCATCATATATCGTCATTATTGCCTTTCACTTGCACGACCGAACGATGTGAATAATAATAATAGTGCACGTGCATTGGACTAAGCTAGAATCTGCGAACATTCAATAAACAGGAGAAGATAAGGAAATATGGGCTCTTGGTTAAATCAACAACAATGCATATAAGAGCCACTTCAACATTTTAATCATGGTCTTCTCCTATCGACCCCCAAAGAAAAGAAAAGAAATAAAACTATTTACACGGGAAAGCTCCCAACAAGCAAAAGAAGAACGGGAAATATTTTTGGGTTTTCTTTTTAATTATTACTACTATAGCAAGAAAAGTAAACTGGCTAAAGCTATTACTATTTTTTTTGGTTTTTTCTTAAGATTTAACAAACACACAAGAAGAAAGTAAGAAAGAGAAAATAAACTAGTGTGGATAGTACAATGAAAGAGTATGAGCACCGACAACTAGCAATGAGTGTGTAAACATGAATGTAATGTCGGTGAGAAATACTTACTCCCCCAAGCTTAGGCTTTTGGCCTAAGTTGGTTTATTGCCACGGATGGCCTGGCGGATATCCAAAGTTATAGTTGGGGTCGTACTGAGATGCAGCGGTCATCGCATCATGTGCTGCAGCTTGGAGGCGAGCTATCTCAGCTCTCCTCTTATACTCCTCCGCCTCCTCTCTGGTTATGTAATATCTCCCCTTTGCCTGAAAGTCAAAGAAAGTAGAAGCAGGGAGAGCGACGTGATAGGTGCGTCGTCTGTCAAAGATTAGTCGGTACTGGAGGAACTGATCGTTCCTCTCAACAAAATGATGACGAACAATAGCCTCATAATCCAAATAAGTAGGAGGCAACTCAATATCATCCTCACGTATGGCTATACCCAGAAAATTAGCTATACGGGTTTCATAAATTCCACCGAAGAAATCTCCATGTAATCTATTATTATGCAACCTACGCGCAACAATGGCTCCCAAATTATAATGCTTATCTCCTAAGATAGCACTCCTGAGAACACTGAGGTCAGGGACACACATATGACATTCTTAATCCTTACCATTGATGCACCTACCTATGAAGAGAGGAAAATAATGTATAGCAGGAAAATGGATGCTCCCTGTGGTAGCTTGTGCTATGTCTCTAGATTCCCCAACAGTTATACTAGCAAGAAAATCTCTAAATTCAGACTTGCGGGGTTCACTAGCACTACTGATGAAGCTATGTACCTAGGGTAGGGTCATGGACCTGTCCAAACTACCCTCCCCAAGGACATCCCTAGAAGAAACCACCTTTCAATCGACTCAGAAGTGTTCCATTCGACGGACTCGAAGACACTCGACCATGAAGCCAACCACTCGATAGCCAGGAGATCTAAAGTCACTCTGCATGCAAATGGTCGGTCATTAAGTAGCTTTTATGGTCATCACAACACTTTATTTGTGGCGTTACCAGTAACGCCCGATCTTAATGTACCTTAAACCCTACATAACTGAGGGCCGGAGGGGTCTGGAAAAACTCTATATAAGCCACCCCCCTCCTCAGTGTAAAGGGTTCGCACCTAATTCATACACACATAATCCAGTCGACCACCTCCGGGCTCCGAGACGTAGGGCTGTTACTTCCTCCGAGAAGGGTCTGAACTCGTAAAATGCGTGTGAACAACTTCTCCATAGCTAGGATCTTGCCTCTCCATTCCTACCCCCCTACATTACTGTTAGACTTAGAACCATGACAGTTGGCGCCCACCATGGGGCAGGTGTCTTAGCGACTTGTTGGAGAAGTTACAGTTTTTCCGATCCCCTTCATCATGGTTTCAGGCGGAGGTTTGGCTGAGGGCCACGAGATCCGTCTCGGCGCGCTCGTGTTCGTCGCCGACGACTCCGCTTGGCTTCAGGAGGCACCACTCGACATCGACGCACTCCCCGTTCGCGGGGCAACACATTTTCGAGCGTGCATCTGTGGCGTCCTCTTGAGGCAGCCGTCGACCCAGTATTGGTCGGCTCCCGTGGCGTCCTCCCTCCCTATTTCCCGCTGGCGCAAGCGTTCCGGTTGGTCGAGGCTTCAACGGTGGGTGAGGCACGCGGTGGCTCGCCAGTCGGCCACCCCCCAAGTTGCGGCGATCGAGCCCGATGAATCTACGGCCTGTTCAACCTGTCGACTGGCTCCGCAGAGACTGCATCCGAGTGCGACAGCAGTGATCCAGCGGCGGAAGTCCTGATGGTCGATGGACCACACAGTCCTCCCGGCTTTCCCCGCGCCGACGGTGGCGACGACAAGGGCGATCCGTCGCAAGCCCATGAAGAGTACCTGCCCGAGCCCCTCACTTTGCTGCAGAGGGAGGAACTTCGCCGCCGGAACATGGATGCACTTCACACTCCTATCGTTGGAGAAACCCCCGAGGCCCGTGTCTTGGAAGACGCGCGCTTGGCCAACTTGGCTGAGCGCACTCCACTGGAGAATCTCCAGCGAGCACTCGACGAACGAGCGCGACAACGGGTCCCAGCATGCAGTCGATGTCAGCTCTTTCAACCACCGACTCAGGTATATCGAACTCCGATTCAAAATTTAGCAGCGGCAGCCCGTATAGCGGAGTCGATTCAGCCTTCCCAGTCCGAGGCTGGCAGAGGCTTGTTGCAGATCAGAGAATTACTCCGGGCAGCAGGAAACCAGAATTCAGCTGTATCACAGTCGCGGAACAGGATCCACAGCAAATCCGTTGTTGCAGATACAGTCCAGTCGGCTCACAGCCCAAGATCGCCTCCGAGGCGTGAGGGGCGTGAAGGCCGGTGAGATCAGTATAGGAACCATGAGCAGTATGATCACCGATTCGACTGTGATGATCGACGTCGAGTGCCCACCCCTCCCCCAAGGAGTGGTTCATACGTGCCTCGATAGCTGGATGACAGACGCCCTCACAGTGCTGGGCGAAGGATTCCTATCGACCCCCGAGAACCAGGCTTTGATGCGAGATCCATTCTCGTTCAGGGTTTGGTCGACAGGAACAGAGCTCACCGAGGAGGTCATGACAGAGATGCACCCACCAGCAGTAGAGTGCACGTTACAGGACCAGAGTGCTTCAGCAGAGCCATCGAGGGCAGTGATTCCTCCCAACTTCGGGTTGGCGATCGAGTCGATAAGTTCCTTTGGTGAGTCCAAACCTGATACTTGGCTTGAGGACTACCGAGTGGCTGTTCAGATTGGTGGCGGCAATGATGAAGTGGCCATGAAACACCTGTCTCTTATGTTGGAGGGCTCGGCCAGAGCGTGGCTGAACCAGTTAGCACCCAGCAGCATTTACACTTGGGAAGATCTTTCCCGAGTGTTTGTCAGAACATTTGAAGGGACCTGCAAGCGACCAGCAGGGTTGACAGAATTGCAATCTTGCGTGCAGAAGACAAATGAAACTTTGAGGGATTACATCTAGAGATGGATCACGTTGCATCACACAGTGGAGAACGTGTCGGATCACCAGGCAGTTTGTGCCTTCAAGGAAGGTGTGAAGTACAGAGAATTGAATCTGAAATTTGGTCGAACCGGAGACATGTCTCTGAGTCGAATGATGGAGATTGCCACCAAGTATGCTAATAGTGAGGAAGAGGATCGGCTCCGGAGTGGCAAGCACAAGTCAGTCGCTCAAGAAACCGGAGGAGGAAATTCCAGTCGGAAGCAGAAGCGGAAAGCCGAGCCAGCTGCTCCTGGAGAAACCTTGGCCGTGACTCAAGGAAAGTTTAAGGGGAAGCCCAAGGGGCCTTGGAACCCCAAGAAAGTGAAGGATCAAGACGGAAATGATGTATTGGACTTGCCATGCCACATTCACACAAAGAAAGATGAAGAGGGTAAACTCATTTACCCAAAGCATACCACTCAACTGTGTCGGCTCTTGATCCAGCAGTTCCAGGGGAAACAACCCAAAGATAAGGAAAAGGAGTCGGACAAAGTTGAGAACAAGGAAGATAGTGATGATGGATACCCCCAGGTCATTCCACCCTGATGATTTTTGCTGACGTTGAAAGCAAAAGTCGATTGAAAGTTATCAACCAAGAGGTGAATATGGTCGCTTCGGCGATACCCAGTTATCTGAAATGGTCTCAGACTGCCATCACATTCGACCAGTCTGATCACCCGACGCACATAGCCACCCCTGGGAGGCAAGCTTTGGTGGTCGACCCAGTTGTCGAAGGCACTTTCGGTGACTAAAGTTTTGATGGATGGTGGCAGTGGTCTGAATATTCTGTATGTAGAGACGCTGAAAGGGATGGGCATTCCGATGTCCAGGCTCAGTACCAGCAACATGAGTTTCCATGGAGTCATTCCTGGAAAGAAAGCCGAGTCACTCGGTCAGATTGCTCTTGACGTGGTTTTCAGGGACTCCAAGAATTTCCGAAAAGAAAAGTTGACGTTTGAAGTCGTGGATTTCCAGAGTGCTTATCACGCTATTCTGGGAAGGCCAGCGTATGCGCGTTTCATGGCTCGACCATGTTATGTATACCTTAAAATTTGAAGATGCCAGGCCCCAAAGGTGTGATCACTGTCACCGGCAATCGGAAGAAAGCGGAAGAGTGTTTTCAGAAAGGCTCAAAGATCGCAGATGCTCAGATGGCAGTGGTAGAGCTGCAAGAATACCAGAAAACTGCAGACCCAAGTGATTTGTTGCGAGACAAGAAGCCCGCTACGGAATCAGCATTTCAGTCGCCCGGTGAGACAAAGTCGATTCACATTCACCTGACCGACCCCAATGCTGCTCCGACTCATATCTCAACAACACTCGACTCCAAATAGGAAGAAGCGCTCACCCAGTTCCTCCGTGAGAACTGGGACATCTTCGCATGGAAACCTTCTGACATGCCAGGTGTTCCCAGGGAACTGGCTGAGTATCATTTATGAGTCGACGCGAAGGTAAAACCGGTCAAGGAACATCTTCGACGGTCCGCCGTACAGAAGAGACAAGCAATCGGTGAAGAAGTGGCTCGACTCCTTGCAGCGAAGTTTATCCGAGAGATTTACCACTCCGAGTGGCTCGCCAATGTTGTCATGCTCCCCAAGAAGGACAATTCACTTCGAATGTGCATTGACTTCAAACATATCAATCGGGCCTGCCCGAAAGATCATTTTCCTCTCCCCCGCATCTACCAGATAGTCGACTCAACTACGGGATGTGAATGCCTGTCTTTTCTAGACGCCTATTCCGGGTACCATTAGATCTGTCTGTATGGACCCGGCGAAATCAAAATAGCTTTCATCACTCCATTCGGGTGCTTCTGTTATGTTACCATGCCATTCGGCCTAAAGAATGCCGGAGCCACGTTCATGAGGATGATTCAGAAGTGTTTGCTCACTCAAATCAATCGGAATGTGGAAGCGTACATGGATGATATTGTGGTCAAGTCACGGAAGGGTTCCGACCTGCTGACTGACCTTGCTGAAACCTTTGCGAATCTCAGGAGGTATGATGTCAAGCTTAATCCATCAAAGTGTACATTCGGAGTTCCTGGCGGAAAGTTACTTGATTTTCTTGTTTCCGAACGAGGAATCGACGCCAACCCAGAGAAAGTTGGTACTATACTCCGAATGAAATGTCCTGTGCGTGTGCACGATGTCCAGAAGCTTACTGGTTGCTTGGCCGCTTTAAGTTGATTAATTTCTCGTCTCGGTGAAAAGGCATTGCCTCTTTACCGATCGATGAAGAAATCGAGACAAGTTCGAGTGGACTCCACGAAGGCGATGCAGCGTTTGCGAGCTAAAAATCTGCTCTCCACCCAGCGGTGCTTGCTGCCCCAATCGGCAAAGAGCCTTTGCTGCTTTACATTGCAGCCACGGGACAAGTTGTCGATCAAGATTTACGGTCGAGCGGGCGAAGAAGGAAAAGCCTTTAAAGTTCAAATACCAAGATATTATGTTTCAAGTTTTAACTCCGTCAAAGCAAAGATATCCTCATTATCAGAAGCTTGTATATGGGATTTATATGACCACGAAGAAGGTTGCACATTACTTCTCTGACCATTCCATTACAGTCGTCAGCGACGCTCCATTGTCAGAGATTATGCACAACGGAGATGCAACTGGTCGAGTGGCAAAATGGGCGATTGAACTCCTTCCCCTAGATATCAAGTTTGAGGCAAAGAAAGCCATCAAGTCCCAAGCAATAGCATATTTCGTTGCTGAGTGGATTGAACAACAACTGCCGACTCAAGTTCACTCGGAGCACTGGACCATGTTCTTTGATGGCTCCAAGATGCTGAATGGTTCCGGTGCTGCGGTAGTGTTAGTTTCCCCCCGAGGAGATAAGCTCAGATATGTTCTCCAAATTCACTTTGATTCCTCCAACAACGAAGCAGAATACGAAGCACTTTTGTAAGGGTTGTGTATGGCCATTTCACTCGGCGTCCGTCGCCCCATGGTCTATGGCGACTCAGGTTTGGTGGTTAATCAAGTGATGAAAGAGTGGGACGTTAGAAGTCCCGCCATGACTGGTTACTGCAATGCAGTGAGAAAGCTAGAGAAGAAATTCGAGGGGTTAGAGCTTCACCATATACCCTGACTGAGAAATCAAGCAGCTGATGATTTGGCAAAAATAGGTTCCAAGAGAGAAGCCATTCCCAGCAATGTGTTTTTGGAACACATCCACACACCATCAGTTCAAGAGGATCCTTTCACTGAAGAAGTTCCGCAACCAAAAAGTGCCACGGATCCGACTGAGGTTGAGGTTCCAGCGGTGGTCGACCTGATCATGGAAGTCTTGGTCATCACTCCCGACTGGACGGTGCCGTACATCGCGTACATCCTAAGGAAAGAACTCCCAGAGAATGAAGAAGAGGCTCGACAGATCGTCCGTCGATCCAAGGCCTTTACTGTGATAAAGGGACAGTTATACAGGGAAAACGCGACTGGAGTCGGTCAGAAGTGTATAACGCCAGAAGAGGGTCAAATAATTCTTAACGGTATCCACTCGGGGACCTGTGGTCATCATGCGTCCTCCCGGACCATTGTGGCTAAAGCATACCGAGCGGGATTTTACTGGCCAAGAGCAAATGAAATGGCGAAAGAGATAGTCGACAAATGTGAAGGATGTCAGTTCTACTCCAGTATGTCACACAAACCCGCGTCGGCCTTGAAGACCATTCCACTTGTCTGGCCCTTCGTTGTTTGTGGATTGGATATGATTGGACCACTGAGAACTGGCAGGAGCGGCTTCACTCACGTGCTAGTGGCAGTCGACAAGTTTACTAAATGGATTGAAGCTAAGCCTATCAAGAATCTTGATGCTTGCACTGCTATCAGTTTCATCAGAGAGTTGATATTCAGATATGGAGTTCCGCATAGCATCATCACTGATAATGGGTCAAACTTCAATTCCGACAAGTTCAGAGCCTTTTGCGCCTCTCAAGGCACACGAGTCGACTATGCTTCAGTCGCTCACCCCCAATCGAATGGACAAGCGGAAAGAGCAAACGGTCTAATTCTCAAAGGACTGAAACCCCGACTGATGCGCGATCTCAAGCACGCAGCAAGCATGGGTCGACGAACTTCCATCAGTTCTTTGGGGATTGAGGACCACCCTAATCGGTCAACTGGACGAACTCCATTCTTTCTGGTCTATGGAGCTGAAGCAGTTCTGCCGAGTGACTTGCTTCACAATGCACCCCGAGTCGAGCTCTACTCTGAAGATGAAGCAGAACAAGCCCGACAGGATGCAGTCGACCTCCTAGAAGAGGAAAGAGAGATGGCCTTGATCCGATCGACTATCTATCAGCAAGACTTGCATCGATTCCATGCCAGAAATGTGAAGAGCCGAGCCTTCCAAGAAGGAGACTTGGTCCTCCGAGTAGATCAACAGAAACCACACAAGCTCCCTCCCACTTGGGAAGGCCCCTTCATCGTCACTAGAGTTCTCCACAATAGAGTGTACCATCTTTATAATATCGATCGCCAGATTGATGAGCCACGAGCTTGGAATGCGGAGCTACTCCACCCCTTTTACACTTAAGTATTCACTCGGATGAGATGTAATAAGAAATACCTCTGTAGTTTATTATCAAAGACAAGAGTGTTATAATTTTCCCAGTGATTGTTGTTGCTTTTGTTTACGTGAGAAACCCCCAGTGGGTAGCTTAGCTGCGAATCCGTTTCGCCTAAGTGTGTAAAAATCCTACCGAGTGAAGAGCAATCCTCTCACTCGGGGGCTTAGCTGCGAATCCGTTTCGCCTAAGTACTTGAAAATCCTACCAAGTGGTGAGCCAACCTCCCACTTGGGGGCTTAGCTGCAGTCCAAGTACTCGCCTAAGTTTAAAAAAATCCTACCGAGTGGTGAGCCAGCCTCCCACTCGGGGGCTTAGCTGCAGTCCAGTACTCGCCTAAGTTTGAGAAATCCTACCGAGTGAGGAGCAATCCTCTCACTCGGGGGCTTAGCTGCAGTCTAGTACTCACCTAAGTTTGAGAAATCCTACCGAGTGAAGAGCAATCCTCTCGGGGGCTTAGCTGCAGTCCAGTACTCGCCTAAGTTTGAAAAATCCTACCGAGTGGAGAGCAATCCTCTCACTCGGGGGCTTAGCTGCAGTCCAATACTCGCCTAAGTTTGAAAAATCCTACCAAGTGAAGAGCAATCCTCTCACTCGGGGGCTTAGCTGCAGTCCAGTACTCGCCTAAGTTTGAAAAATCCTACCGAGTGGAGAGCAATCCTCTCACTCGGGGGCTTAGCTGCAGTCCAGTACTCGCCTAAGTTTGAAAAATCCTACCGAGTGGAGAGCAATCCTCTCACTCGGGGGCTTAGCTGCAGTCCAGTACTCGCCTAAGTTTGAAAAATCCTACCGAGTGGTGAGCAACACTCCCACTCGGGGGCTTAGCTGCAGTCCAAGACTACGCCTAAGTTTGAAAAATCCCACCGAGTGGAGAGCAATCCTCTCACTCGGGGCTTAGCTGCAGTCCAAGACTACTTAAGTTTGAAAAATCCCACCGAGTGGAGAGCAATCCTCTCGCTCGGGGGCTTAAAGCTGATCGATGCTAGCCTAAGTTTGAGAAATCCTACCGAGTGAAGAGCAATCCTCTCGGGGGCTTAGCTGCAGTCCAAGTACTCGCCTAAGTTTGAGAAATCCTACCGAGTGAAGAGCAATCCTCTCACTCTGGGGCTTAGCTGCAGTCCAAGTACTCGCCTAAGTTTGAGAAATCCTACCGAGTGAAGAGCAATCCTCTCACTTGGAGGCTTAGCTGCAGTCCAAGTACTCGCCTAAGTTCGAAAACATGCCGATTCGCAAGGACGACGAGGTGCAGGTCGACTGCTACCTTCTCCTGCGGAGCTACGCCACAAGTACTACGTGTGCTCCATCCCGATCCGCAAGGACGACGAGGTGCAGGTAGACTGCTACCTTCTCCTTCGGAGCTGCGCCACAAGTACAATGTGCATTCCATCCCGATCCGGAAGGACGACGAGGTGCAGGTCGATTGCTACCTTCTCCTTCGGAGCTGTGCCACAAGTACAACATCCGTTCCACCCCAATCCGCAAGGACGACGAGGTGCAAGTCGACTGCTACCTTCTCCTTCGGAGCTGCGCCACAAGTACAACGTGCGTTCCATCCCGATCCGCAAGGACGACGAGGTGCAGGTCAACTGCTACCTTCTCCTTCGGAGCTGCGCCACAAGTACAACGTGTGATCCATCCCTTCCTGTAAGGGCGATGATGTGCAGGTCGACTGGATCTTCCACCTCAGAGCTGCATCTCAAACACAAAGACTATTCCGAGTGGAGAGCAAAGTCCACTCGAAGGCAAACGCAAGCATATTCAGAAGTAAAGCAAGTTCAGATAAATCTTAAAGGTTCCAAACCGTAGATCAAAGTACTCGGGCCCTCAGCCCAAAGGAGTTTAACAGTTACAAAATCCACTCGGCATTCCGAGGCAAGTTTAAAGTGGGGCATAAAAGTTTGTTCACTCCGTGGGAGGAGGACTGGCAGGCTCGACGAACTCGTCCAGGTCGACACCATCGGCGATCCGAGTGGCAGCAGCAATGAAAGTCTCCATAAAGGATCGGAAATCGTGCTTCTTGGTGTTGGCGACCTTGATAGCTGCCAGCTTATCTTCTCGCGCCTCCTTACAGCGGACACGAACCAAAGATAGAGCCACATCAGCACCGCACCGAGCACAAGACTCCTTCCACTCCTGCACTCGACCAGGGATCTCGTTAAGTCGAGTCATCAGAGACTCGAGGTCATTCTGGAGTGTTGCCCTTGGCCAAAGTGTTGTGTCGATTCGCGACATGGCGACTTTCAGTCGAGCCAAATAGTCAACAACGTCGTCGATGCGGGATTCCAGTCGGAGCAGGTTCATAGCAGTTTCGTCCTTCACGGGAGAATTGATAGGGTCCAAATTTGGTTCGATTCGCCCAGTCTCCTCCTCGAAGTCTCGGCAAAGCTCTGCATGCATAGTCCAAGGATGAGTCAATATTCTTATGCCGAGTCGACAAAGACGAACCAGTCGGAACGAGATATGTACCTTCAAGCTTGATGAATAACTTCTTGGCGAGGCTCCTCAGATAGCTTTCCAGATCATCTCTCCTGCGAGCAATGCTTTCCATCTTCTCGTTCAGGCTAACCTTGTCCTTCTTCAAGCAGGTTACCTCCTTGTTGGCTTCGTCCAGAGCAGATTTCATCTTCGCGTTCTCCTCCTCCAGTGTGCTGACTGAAGCCAGCTTTTGTTCAGCCAGAGCAGTTTGGTCGTCGGCCCTCTTTTGTGCAGCAGCCAGATCTTGATCCTTCTTTGCCACAGCCTAGCTCAGTTTTTCTAAAAAGAAACAACGCTCAGATCAGAAAGAGCAGAATGAAATCCAGATCTAAGACAAACCAGTCGAGAAAGCTTCCTTACCATTGGCGTCATCTTTGGCCTTCTGCAGCTCTGAATTGGCCAACCTGTGTCAAGGTTGAGTTGAATTTGCTGCTTTTCCAAGTCGGCAAAGCGAGCTCCAAGGACACAAGATTTCTGCAGACAGAGAGGATGGGTTATTTTACAAAGAAAAACGACAAAGACAATGAATACTAAGACTACGGTCGACTGCCCGCAGTCCACCATAGTCTCGGGGACTACACCCAGTGGGTGCACTTAGCGTGACCCCACTGGTTCAGTTAACACTCGACGAGACCTTTTCCGCGCGAGTGTGTGTAAAAAAAAGAAGACAGCAGCAAACAAGTTCTTCAGACCATAGTTGATTGACAACAGTCGACCACGGTCTCGAGGACTACACCCAGTGGGTGCACTTAGCGTTCCCCCACTGGTTCAGTTTACACTCGACATGGCCAGACCAGACCAAGTGAAGGAATTAAAATATCAAGACTACAGTCGACTGCCCGCAGTCCACCGTAGTCTCGGGGACTACACCTACTGGGTGCACTCAGCATGCCCCCACTTGTCCAAAACTTCAATAACAAAATTCAGCTCAAAGTATGGATTTGCTTAGTGACAAGTCGAAACACCCACTGGGTGCACAGACGCAAAGATCTTTGGAAAGAGAGTTTCCAGGTAGCATATCCTAACAGAGCAAGCCAAGAAAATCAGTCAACGTGTTGCTGACCTGAACATTGCTTTGGAGAGCCGAGCTGGCATCATAGGCGGCTTGACTGACATCCCGCACCA
Source organism: Aegilops bicornis (assembly GCA_021605145.1). NCBI lineage: Eukaryota > Viridiplantae > Streptophyta > Magnoliopsida > Poales > Poaceae > Aegilops > Aegilops bicornis. The sequence continues at coordinate 191,812,040 of CM038670.1, forward strand.
TCTTCATCTTCTCCATCATAATACTTGCTTGGCGTATGGCTTCCTTGGCAGCATTCACTTCATCCTCTGGGACGTGATGGGTAGCAAAAACTAAAGGTGGGTCGGTAGGAGCTTGAGCAGTCAATGAAGAAGGCCGAGCACTCGACAGTGGTACGGTGAAGGTAACATAAGCCCGATTGGCATCACCAGCGTCCTGAACGACTTGTTCAGCTATCAGCGTCGATTGTGGCACCTTGTCTGCAGGAATTTTCCTATTTTTCCTCGTCAAAGGCCTCTCGGGCTCTTCATCGTCATCGTCGGGGAGGTCAATAACGTTGGGAGCTGTTCAATGATCAGTCGCCAAAATTGCATCACCCAATGGTATATATTACAGTTGAGTCGACCAAATAAAGATAGAACGACAGGAATCATACCCAGATTGGAGGTGACTGCATCCTCCATTGCGTCATCCTCATCCCTGTAAGCCGAAGTCCCAGAAGTAGCAGCGCTGCCAGTTCCAAAGTTTATTTGGTCAAATCAAGGAAAAAATAAACAACACAGAGCGTCGAGTGAATACAAAGGGAGGCACTCACGCAGAAGCGACGGGGATGTCAATCTTAATCTTCTTTAACGCCTTCTGAGGCCTTTGCAGTACAACTTTGGGCTGCTTTGACGCTTTTTCAGTCGGCGTCGGAGAAGCCGTCCGAGGGCGTTTCAACGACTGCCCAACAGGCGCAGTTGCTTTGCCACGCGCGCCCGTGGGGTCGTGGGTGAGCTTGTATCGCCTTTCCGTGCGAGGAGGATCGACTTCCTCCTCCTCCTCTCCACTGGAGCCGTCGTCATCCTCTTCCTCCTCACCATCAGATTGCCACTCCTCCTCACTTTCGCCTCCGCTCGCCTCCCCCTCCTTGGCCTGTTCTTGCGCCCCGTTGGGCATCGAGTACATCTCAGTAATGGTCTAGAAGACAACAAACAAGACAAAAGTCAGTGGACTGATTTTAAGCAAACATAATGAAGAAAACAAGGTCACGGTCAGAGATGCAGAATTGGACCTGGTCTACTTCGTATGATTGGTCGAGTGGAGGAATCCTCCTGGCTCCTTGGGGGTTGTCTTTGTTCCCTGTGATACTTGACAACCACCCATCTAACGTAGCCTCGTCGACCTCCTCCGGGTGAATCCGAGTGGTGTCATCGAGACCCGAATACATCCACATCGGATGGTCACGAGCTTGGAGCGGTTGGATACGTCTCCGGAGGAAGACCTCTAGCAAATCCATACAAGTCACCCCGTCGCGGACAAGCTGAACCACTCGACCAACCAACACTTTGACTTGTGCCTTCTCTTCCGGTGTCACTTTAAGAGAAGAAGGTTTTTCTGCCCAGTTCAGGGAGAAAGGGGGAGACCCGTCGCCTGTCCTAGAGTCGGCTAGTCTCTGCAGTAGAACCAGGTCGACTGCCACCCGCGGACTGAGTCAGGAAGAATCATAGCTGGGAAAGAACTTTTGCTTCTCATCTGGATCCCAAGACCCCCGCACATCTGAATCACTTGCGTCTTATCGTCACTCGACTTGGCTTTCTTAACCGACTGAGAATGACAAGTGAAAATGTGCTTGAAGAGGCCCCAATGAGGACGACAACCCAAGAAATTCTCGCACAAAGACACGAAGGCAGCAAGATACACGATGGAATTCGGAGTAAAGTGATGGAGTTGCGCTCCGAAAAAGTTCAAGAAACTTGGAAAAAAGGATGAGGGGGCAGGGAGAATCCGCGTTCGACGTGAGTGGCGATAAGGACACACTCACCCTCGCGAGGTTGCGGCTCGATCTCGTTCCCCGGGAGGCGCACAGATTTGTGAGGAATGAATCCCCCCTCGGTCAGGTCATCGCTTTCATCCTGTCGAATCGCCGAGGGCATCCAATCGCCCTGGATCCAGCCCGGCGGCAAGGCAGACCTCGAGGAAGGTCCGCCCCGACCGGAGTTCTTCGCCTTCACCTGCGCCGTCGCTTTTTTCGCGCGCTCCAGGGCCATCGTCTTCTCTTTCACCATCGCCGCAGACGAAGCTCGAGCAGACCGGCGGCACCGGGACGAGAGCAGAGGTGGCGGAGGAATTTGAGAAGAAAGGGGAAAAATGAAGGCGCACTGTTCAAAAGCCCTGGGCCAGCGGCTTATATGGAGTTGCTTCCGAGTGACTAACCTGTAGGCCCAGACGATCCTGTCAAATCCCGCAACAGTCGCGCGCGCGGTACGTGGCGAAAAATGTGGCATGGAGATCAAGGCGTCTCCGTCCTATCCCATCCGATTACTGCGGCCTCCTCCGCCCCGCGCGCTTCCCAAAATTCGAATCCTGCGAAATCCGCGAGCAGCAGAACAACTTGTCAGACGGAAGATCTCCTCCGCATCGTCACTCGGAGCTTTTCAAGTAAAGAAACTCACTCGACTTAAACCAAGAATGGATCAAGGCGACTGGAAAAGAAGTTGGTGTCGTTACTTAGGTTCATGGATCCAGAACAAGATATACTCATAGCACGAAAAATGGGTCGGAAGAGTTCTCAACTCCTTCCCCACTCAAACCTCGATCCATTCGGGGGCTAATGATGAAACTATGTACCTAGGGTAGGGTCATGGACCTGTCCAAACTACCCTCCCCAAGGACATCCCTAGAAGAAACCACCTTTCAATCGACTCAGAAGTGTTCCACTCGGCACTCGAAGACACTCGACCATGAAGCCAACCACTCGACAGCCAGGAGATCTAAAGTCACTCTGCACGCAAACGGTCGGTCATTAAGTAGCTTTTATGGTCATCACAACACTTTATTTGTGGCGTTACCAGTAACGGCCGATCTTAATGTACCTTAAACCCTACATAACTAAGGGCCAGAGGGGTCTGGCAAACTCTATATAAGCCACCCCCTCCTCAGTGTAAAGGGTTCGCACCCCTGTAATTCATACACACATAATCCAGTCGACCGCCTCCGGGCTCCGAGACGTAGGGGCTGTTACTTCCTCGAGAAGGGCCCGAACTCAGAAACGCAGCGTGTGCATACAACTTCTCCATAGCTAAGATCTTGCCTCTCCATTCCTACCCCCTACATTACTGTCAGACTTAGAACCACGACAACTACCCCATTGTGGAAGTTTGCAAGCAGTGGTAAAATCCTCTAAGTCCATAGTATAAGATTTTTCATAAAGATCAAACAGGACAGTTTGAGAATTACGTGAAGATGAAAATTCAAACCTCCTCACAACGGAACTAGTGAGATAATGGTACTGGGGGCACTTTTCTGCCTCAAAGCTCACAAGATCAGCGTTACGCAAATATGCGTTAAATTCTTCCTTAATTCCCGCTCGATCCATGACGTCTTCTGAAGGCCATTCACAAGGCTGCACTGGAGCGTTCCTTGGTGGCTCATCATCAGCATCACGCATTGCAAGCCTGGGTCCTTGCTTCCTTGAAGAACCACCTTGGTACATTTTCCTAAGCATATTTCTTCCTCTGAAAAATTTCTAATTTTTTAGTAACTTCAAATAAAAGTGAACCAAGCTCAACAAAATTGATAGCAACAACTCCTACAAGTGCCTAGAGCCTATATCATGCATTAGAACTACTTGGAACCATATAAATTTGACAAGCAAGCCCAAGAACATGGTCACCTAGGCAGCACAAAATTGCAATGAATAAGGCACTAGAACAAAAACTAATTGGTCCAATGGATGAGTCACATACCAAGGAACAATCCCCCCAAGCAGTTTTGTGAGAGGTGTTGTGAGCAAGGAGATCGAAAATCGCAGCAAAATGAGCTAGAAATCGTGCTTGAGTTGGATAGTGATTTTTTTGGGAGGAAGAAGAAGTGTATGGGTGCAGGAATAAGTGGAGGGGAGCCACCATGGGCCCACGAGGCAGGGGCGCGCCCAGGGGGGTGTGCGCGCCCTGGACCCTCGTGGCCAGGTTCTTGCACCCCTGCTGTGTTCTCAGTGCCAGATATTCTCAAATATTCCAGAAAAAAATCATATTTCAATTTCAGGGCATTTGGAGAACTTTTATTTCCGGGGTATTTTTATATTGCACGGATAATTCAGAAAACAGACAGAAAATACTAATTTTACTTTATTTCAACTAAATAACAAAAAGTAGAGAAAGGTTACAGAAGGTTGTGCTTTCTGGTTTCATCCATCTCATGCTCATCAAAAGGAATCCACTAACAAGGTTGATCAGGTCTTGTTAACAAACTCATTCCGAATAACATGAAACCGGAGAAATTTTGAATAACACTATGTTACCTCAACGGGGATATGCACATTCCCAATAATAAGAATATCATATTTCTTCTTGATGGTAGGAAGAGGAAATTCAAAACCTCCAAAAATTATCGATGGAATTTTTCCGATAGAGTTGATACTATGAACTTGAGGTTGTTTCCTCAGAAAGTGTATTGTATGCTCATTGCCATTAACATGAAAAGTGACATTGCCTTTGTTGCAATCAATAACAGCCCCTGCAGTATTCAAAAAGGGTCTTCCAAGAATAATAGACATATTATCATCCTCGGGAATATCAAGAATAACAAAGTTCGTTAAAATAGTAACGTTTGCAACTACGACAGGCACATCCTCACAAATATCGACACATATAGCAGTTGATTTATCAGCCATTTGCAAAGATATTTTGGTAGGTGTCAACTTATTCAAATCAAGTCTACGATATAAAGAGAGAGGCATAACACTAACACTGGTTCCAAGATCACATAAAGCAGTTTTAACATAGTTTCTTTTAATGGAGCATGGTATAGTTGGTACTCCTGGATCTCCTAGTTTCTTAGGTATCCCACCCTTAAAAGTGTAATTAGCAAGCATGGTGGAAATTTCAGCTGCCGGTATCTTTGTTTTATTAATAACAATATCTTTCATATACTTAGCATAAGGATTCATTTTGAGCACATCAGTTAATCGCATACGCAAAAAGATAGGTCTAATCATTTCAGCAAAGCGCTCAAAATCCTCATTATCCTTTTTCTTGGATGGTTTGGGAGGGAAAGGCATGGATTTCTGAATCCAAGGTTCTCTTTCTTTACCGTGTTTCCTAGCAACAAAGTCTCTCTTATCATAACATTGATTCTTTGATTGTGGGTTATCAAGATCAACAGCAGGTTCAATTTCTACATCATTATCATTGCTAGGTTGAGCATCATCATGAACATTATCATTAACATTATCACTAGGTTCATGTTCATTACCAGATTGTGTTTCAGCATCAGAAATAGAAATATCATTAGGATTCTCAGGTGGTTCATAGGTTCACTAGAAGCATGCAAAGTCCTATCATTTTTCTTTTTCTTCTTTTTAGAAGGACTAGGTGCATCAATATTATTTCTCTGAGAATCTTGCTCATTTCTCTTAGGATGGCCTTCAGGATACAAAGGTTCCTGAGTCATTTTACCGCATAATCATTAGTAATCATTATTCTTACTATTTAATTCATTGAGCAAATCATTTTGACCTTTAAGTACTTGTTCTACTTGAGTGGTAACCATAGAAGCATGTTTACTAATGAGTTTAAGTTCACCCTTAACTCTAGACATATAATCACCCAAGTGTTCAATGATATAAGCATTTTGTTTTCATTGTCTACCAAAATAAGCATTAAAATCTTCTTGCTTAACCATAAAGTTATCAAACTCATCCAAACATTGGCTAGCAAACCTTGCAGGAGGGATTTCAGCTTTATCATATCTATAGAGAATTTACCTCTACTACCTGTGTTGGATTATCAAGACCATGAGTTTATTCAATAGGTGATGGATTAAGATCATATGTTTCTTCAACAGGCGGTAAATTAAGACCATGTATTTCTTCAATAGGAGGTAAATTCTTAACATCTTGTGCTTTAATACCTTTTTCTTTCATAGATTTCTTTGCCTCTTGCATATCTTCAGATCGAGAAATAGAACACCTCTCTTCTTCGGAGTTGGTTTAGGAATAGGCTCAGGAGTTGGCTCAGGAAGTGTCCAATTATTTTCATTGGTCAACATATTATTTAATAGAATTTCAGCCTCACCCGGTGTTCTTTCCCTGAAAAATGTAACCAAGCACAACTATCCAGGTAATCTCTGGAAGCATCGGTTAGTCCATTATAAAAGATATCGAGTATTTGATTTTTCTTAAGAGGATGATCAGGCAAAGCATTAAGTAATTGGAGAAGCCTCCCCAAGCTTGTGGAAGACTCTCTTCTTCAATTTGCACAAAATTGTATATATCCCTTAAAGCAGCTTGTTTCTTATGAGCAGGGAAATATTTATCAGAGAAGTAATAAATCATATCCTGGGGACTACGCACACAACCAGGATCAAGAGAATTAAACCATATCTTAGCATCACCCTTTAATGAGAACGGAAATATTTTAAGGATATAAAGATAGCGAAATTTCTCATCATTAGTGAACAGGGTGGCTATATCATTTAATTTAGTAAGATGTGCCACAACAGTTTCAGATTTATAACCATAGAAAGGATCAGACTCAACCAAAGTAATTATATCAGGATCAACAGAGAATTCATAGTCCTTATCAAGAATACGTATAGGTGAAGTAGCAAAAGGTGGTCAGGTTTCATTCTAGCATTAAGAAATCGTTGCTTCCATTTAGCTAATAGCTTCTTAAGATCACTTCTATCATTGCAAGCAAGAATAGCTCTAGCAGATTCTTCATCCGAACATAACCCTCGTGCACAACAGTAATTCATATTTATTAGGGAGAGTCCTCATCAGCACTATCTTCAATATTATCAGTTTCAATAATTTCATTCTCTCTAGCCCTAGCAAGTTGTTCATCAAGAAATTCACCAAGTGGCACAGTAGTATCAAGCATAGAAGTAGTTTCATCATAAGGATCATGCATAGCAGATGTGGCATCATCAATAACATGCGACATATCAGAATGAATAGCAGGTGTAGGTGTCGCAAATTTACTCATAACAGAAGGTGAATCAAGTGCAGAGCTAGATGGCAGTTCCTTATCTCCCCTCGTAGTTGAGAGATAAATCTTGATTTTTTTCATCTTTCAAGTTCCTCATAGTGATCGACATATATAAATCCCAAGTGACTCAAAGAATAGAGCTATACTCCCCGGCAATGGCGCCAGAAAATAGGTTTGATAACCCACAAGTATAGGGGATCGCAACAGTTTTCGAGGATAGAGTATTCAACCCAAATTTATTGATTCGACACAAGGGGAGCCAAAGAATATTATCAAGTATTAGCAGTTGAGTTGTCAATTCAACCACACCTGGAAAACTTAATATCTGCAGCAAAGTATTTAGTAGAAAAGTAGTATGGAAGTAACGGTAATGGTGGCAAAGGTAACAGTAGCATTTTTGTAGTAATCATAACAATGGCAACGGAAAAGTAACTAAGAAAAGATCAGTATGTGAAAAGCTCATAGGCATTGGATCAATGATGAATAATTTTGTCGGATGCGATTCCTCATGCAACAGTTATAACATAGGGTGACACAGAACTAGCTCCAGTTCATCAATGTAGTGTAGGCATGTATTCCGAATATAGTCATGCGTGCTTATGGAAAAGAACTTGCATGACATCTTTTGTCCTACCATCCCGTGGCAGCGGGGTCCTATTGGAAACTAAGGGATATTAAGGCCTCCTTTTAATAGAGTACCGGACCCAAGCATTAACACTTAGTGAATACATGAACTCCTCAAACTACGGTCATCACCGGGAGTGGTCCCGATTATTGTCACTTCGGGGTTGCCGGATCATAACACATAGTACGTGACTAATGACTTGCAAGACAGGATCAAGAACTCACATATATTCATGAAAACATAATAGGTTCAGATCTGAAATCATGGCACTCGGGCCCTAGTGACAAGCATTAAGCATAGCAAAGTCATAGCAACATCAATCTTAGAACATAATGGATACTAGGGATCAAACCCTAACAAAACTAACTCGATTACATGATAAATCTCATCCAACCCGTCACCGTCCAGCAAGCCTATGATGGAATTACTCACGTACGGCGGTGAGCATCAAGAAATTGGTGATGGAGGAAGGTTGATGATGACGATGGCGACGGAGTCCCCTCTCCGGAGCCCCGAACGGACTGCAGATTAGCCATCCCGAGAGAGATTAGGGCTTGGCGGCGGCTCCGTATTATAAAACGCGATGAATCCTTCTCTCTAATTTTTATTCTCCCCGAACGTGAATATATAGAGTTGGAGTTGAGGTCGGTGGAGCCTCAGGGGGCCCACAAGACAGGGGGCGTCCCAGGGGGGTGGGCCCGCCCTCCACCCTCTTGGACATGGTGTGGACCCCCTGGTGTTGATTCTTTCGCCAATATTTTTTATTAATTCAAAAAATATTCTCCGTGAAGTTGCAGGTCATTCCGAGAACTTTTATTTCTGCACAGAAATAACACCATGGCAATTCTGCTGAAAATAGCATCAGTCCGGGTTAGTTCCATCCAAATCATGCAAGTTAGAGTCCAAAACAAGGGAAAAAGTGTTTGGAAAAGTAGATACGATGGAAACGTATCACTGCTCCTACTCGTATCGCCGCTCTCGGCAGCGCCGCCACGATGGCGGTCACCGTCGAGCACTTGCCTAAGGTCATCCGAAGGCAGGTGTACTACAGATCTGAATCGTCCTGCCAAGTTCCAATCTATCCCGATCTTTTTTAGCATGTCCAAAGTAGCTCCCTACTGAATCTGTCCAGAATAACCCCCCCACCCCCTAGGAAAGTGATCAGCCGCCGGATCCGGAGTATGAATCCAGACTTTTGCCACATGAGTTCGACTCTGAGTTTTGCGCTACCGAGAAGTACCAAAAGCTGAGTTGTGTGCACGAGCACACTCCCGCTTGACGTGTATGCACGGAGGGATTCAATATTGGTAGAAGGTTTCTCAGTTGCCCCTTAGAGGTTAGTGCTAAGTTTATCATTTTAGTTGAGTTAATGCCACCGCTCATCCTGAATACTATTTAACATTGGCAAGGATATGAGGCTTGTGCATTTGTTAACTGGCTGGATGAATAATGGCATGGTAGGGCCCGAAGTTTTATCACCAAGCTCGCAGAAGATAACGTAAAGCTGAAGAAAACCTGACTGGTCTGGAGTGTACAATCAATATGATGAAGCAAGAAAGAATCAATCACAGGCAACATATGAAAGCAAGAGACAAGAAGAAACTAGCATGTGTAGTTGTGGTTGTCGCATTAGCCGTCTTCTATGCGCTGTTTGCAATGATGATTAGGGGTTTTGTGTGATTATAACTGGCTTCATCAATAAGAAGAGCTTAATGCATTACTTTCCAACTGTCCTACTCCGTTCGTACCAGTGCATAAGTCACATTATGAAAACCAAATAATCCCAAAACTCGCTCCATGTTTGTTGTCTTGAAAAAAGAAATCAGCCAATAGGAGTCATGGGGCTTGTATGCATTCAATGACTAGCATAACATGCAATGGTCAATTCTCTACAAGCAATGGTATTGATTAGAAAATAATCATCAAGTTCTCTCGTTTTCCCCCACCTAGGTCGCCGGTACATAGGGAGTAGTATGAAAAATGCTTGTTTAATATTTGGATGCTCCAATGCGTGTGCATAATTATAACATTGAGAACTGCGCAACCCCGGGAATTTTGAGTGACTGGGTACAAATAGTTGCGGTTGATTATATCAGTGGTTAGATAATACGTCAATCCCCCTTTTCAATTGGCATTCCTCTTCTCTGCATACCCCGCTTAGCTGTCCCCGGCCGGCTGCGCTACACGCTTGCACACACTATGCAATCTCGCTCTCTCACGGTTTGTATATGTAGCGCAGCCATGTCGAGCGACAGCGAGGATGAAAGTTCCGCCAGCAGTCTGGCACCCGATGATAGGTCAACATCAAAATCATCCCGCTCGTCTTCCATGAGTCCGGCGTCGAGCCCAGACCTCAATTATATCTGGATCATGGAAGGGACATTGCCTCCGGAGTCATCAGATGACAACCAGACGGACGAGGAGCCATTGGAGGACGAAGAAGAGGACGATAATGATGAGGAGGAGGAATGGTCGAACGAGGAGGAGGAGGAGGACGACAGCAACGTCGATGATGACAGCGGCGGCGATGAAAAGACAACGGTCGGCGGCATGAAGCGTCCTCGCCAAGACGATGTCGCGGGGCCATCCAACAACAACAAGAGGAAGAAGGACTAAATTAAGCAGACTGTATATATCTCTGTTTCCATTCGCTCATGTTAATTCGTTATCTCTGTTTCCCCTGTCAATATTAGCACAGACGGTTAGCAATACGTATTCGACAGAGATCTTCTACATTATCTCCCACAGGTTGGTTTCTTGAATTGTGTGCCATGTTCAGCACACAGTTCACACAAAAAAAATTTAATGCTTGTCTATAATGATCACACACAATTTTGATTACCGATCTGTTTGCTAGGTATCGCACACATCTTGTTACGTCAAATTGTTTGTGTCCAACTCGATCATCACAAACGGTTCATCGAAGTGAACTGTATGCCGTATATCACACACACCTTCATCTGGCTGCCCATTTCTGTTGTTCTGGATCATCGCAAGCAGTTCATATGTGTCGGTACAATAGACCCTGGGTCTGTTGCCCAGACTGTGCACAGGCCCGAGGACAAGTTACATCATCCAAGGCTAGACCAAGCTTAAGAGATCAGCCCATCAAAGCACAAGACCCGGAAGGCCAAGACACGCCAGAGAGGCAAGATGCCACTAAGGGAAAAGCCTCCCTTTTCGGGCAGGCGAGCCTGGCGAGGACGAGGATTGTCCCGGCAGTAATCCCCAAGATCGTCCCGGCAAGCTTGTCGGGACCTGCGGGGGCGAATTATCCCGCCAAGACTCCACCGCTCCACCTCACAACGACGCAAGTCATTGATCAGTGCGGTGTCAAGCCCCAAAGTGATTAGGTGGCTACTCCATACCACATGGCAGCCACTTTCTATAGGAAACACGCCCAAAGGACACCCGTCCTAATGCGTGTCAAGCAAGCAGACATGGAAATGGCGAAGCAGCCCGACAATGCTTGTCCGGCACGCAGTGACATGACACTAGGTGGCGCATTTAATGCGCCCTGGCACGTCTGCAGAATTAGGTATGATAGCAGTGTTTGCTATCATATTAGTGCATAATGACCAGTTTGCCATTGTGGTGACCCCTTAATCTATAAAAGGAGGCCCATGGCAACCGTAGAAAGGTTTAGCAAGATGAACTCTTCACACACCAATACGCGTGCAGCCACTCCCGTCCATAGGTGACCTTGCCGGGCGAGTGTACTACGTCCACCACCGTTTTCCACCATCGATCCATCAAAGCGGGAGTAGGGTTTTACGCCTCATGGCGGCCCGAACCTGGGTATTAATCGCCCGTGCGATCTCTGCCGTGTTGTGTGACGTTCTCTGCTCTTTGTGCAACGTGCCCATTCCCCCGCCGAACCAAAAGGGGCTGATGGCCCCATAGGTGTCTGTGGTTTCCCACGACATCTTTGGCGCGCCAGGTAGGGGGATCACTTGCGCAAAATCGAGAGTGCCAGTAGCGCGTCATCGTCATCAATAGCGCCATCGACTATGGCGCCCAAGAAGAAGCCCAATGCCGCAGATCACGCATCGACCTCGAAGGCCTAACCGCCGGCGACCGTCGACAGCGCTGGGAGCGCGGGGGTGTGCGGAGGTGCGCACGCCGCGGGGGACGTGGTCTGCGCTCACGGCGTTGTCGCCACCTCCCCTCACGGCCGAAGTAGGAGCAGGTGGCGCTGGAGGAGGACAGCATCAACAGCATCTTGGCGGCCACACTCCACGAGGTATGGGTGGAGAACTTATTCCGTCTACACTCCTTCCCAGAGCCGAAGGGCACAGCCGCGATAGTGGCGCTCGTTCTGGGGTAAACCACAACCCTCCGGCCGCCTCCGCTGCGGCTGCGACCGTGGGGCACGTGCCGCCCCCGAATGGGCCAACCTAGCCGTTGTGCCCAACGGGGCCGCAGGCCCTCAAGCGCCCCCACCTCGTCGCCATACCATCCAAGCGATTGGTTCGCAACGATGATGACAAGGCGCAGTCGCAACCATCACCTCCAGGAGTCGGGCGATGCTGCGATCTACATCATCATCGCCCATGCCAAGCACTGTCTCGAAGGCCATGGCGTGGGCCCAACTGCTGTTGAGATTTTGGTCGGCTGCCTGTCAAGTGAATGAGTGGCGATCCACCATCCAAAGCTTGATTGGCTTCACTGAAGTAGAAGGATCATAGAAAACTGGCCCACCACGGCTTCCCCAGGCGACAACGATGGCCCATGTTGCTGGTCGTACTGAAGGCGCCACCCCCATAGGGTAGTCCCCACAACGGCAACCAGTGCGAGGGCTATGCCACCAAGAACCCGACGGTGTATCGATGGCCTCCTCCGGCCCTCGAGCGTGTCAAGGTCGACGGCGAGCCCCGGAGGACGGGCGGAGGAAGACGCGTGTGTCACTATTGAACGACGCCGTGACGCCCTCCGTCGGTCCGATGGACGCGATGGCCCCAACGTCGACGAACCCACGCTCAGTGGAGGTGGGCACCTGCCCTTCGAGTTTGGGTGTCCTGCCTTCACCAGAGGGCTGTGGCAAGTCTGTTGGCCGTCCGCTCGCACGTTCAAGCCAGAAATACCAGAGAAATATGATGGAAGGCTGAACCCGGCAGAGTTCTTGAGAATCTACACCATCACCGTTCAAGCTACCGGGGGAAGAGATGAGAAGGTATTCGCCAACTAATTCCCTTTGGCACTTAAGTCAAATGTGAGGTCTTGGTTGATGCACCTGCCGGAGAACTCCATTTCAACCTGGGCTGACTTGTGCCACGAGTTCATTGGCGCCTTTACGGGCGGCCATCAAGATCCAGGGCGGCCTAGCGATTTGCAGCTCCTTCGGCAGAAAGAAGGAGAGACTCTGTGGACGTACTTGCAAAGATTCAGTAAGGTCCACCCGACAACTGTCATAGTGTCGTTCTAGTCCAATGTTCCCAATCATCGGATATGTTCCAAGGTGAATGTGCGGTTGCCCAAGACTATGAAGGAGCTCTACACTTTGGCAGACAAGTGTGCTCGGGTGGAAGAGGGGAGGAGGCTCCCTGGAGAAGAGGATGGCGTCGACATCGATTCAGAGGATGACGACGAGGCCACCAATCAGAAGAAGAAAAGCAAGAAGTGCAATAAGAAGTGCAAGGATAAGACAGTGATGACCGTTGAGGGATCGGGCACGCTCAGTACCGGCAAGAAGGCCAAGACCGAAGCCCCCGGCAAGGAAGTTGACGCATGCGCTGATTGCCAAGAGGCTGCGGCTGCCAGGAAAGCTAGGAAAGATGACGATCTGTACTGTAAGATCCATCGGACCAAGGGCCACGATCTCCAGGAGTTTCATCAGGTTGAGGAGCTTGTCAAGAAGCAGAGGGATGAGTATGAGAAGAGAGATAGGGAAAAGGTCAGAATGGCGCTGGCGGAAAGGGCCGGGGTGGTGAAGCAAATCGCCCTGGCAAGGCTCTTCAGAACCAAGGGAAACCCGCCAGGGGCCGTGGTAAAGAGGATTGCAATGCTGAAGGTGAGGATGGGGATGAAGAGGAAACTAGTGAGCAGGAATTCCAGAAGTCCATTGATGCCCTGTGCATTGACGGGGGTGCATCACTGCACTCCTCTCACCGCCAACTTAAACGGTGGGCGCGTGAAGTCAATGCCGTGGAGCCAGCGGTAGATTCTTGGAGACCGCTCAAGTGGTCCCGCATGCCCATCATCTTTGACGAAGGGGGCCATCCTAACCGCACTACTACGGTAGGGTGCTTGCCGTTGTTGATCGCCAACAATCCGCAACCTCAAAGTCACAAAGATATTGGTGGACGACGAGGCCGGGTTGAATCTGATTCCCCCAAGAGTCATCAACAAGCTTCAGTATCGGTGTTCTAGGAATAGGGGTCCCTAGACTTGCCTGCCTGCGGCCCACGGTGTGGCTAAGCAAGCAGGCCATACGGCCCATCTTCATCAACAAGGCATCCAAGACCCTTGTGAGGGTCCAAGCCTCACGAGGCGGACGACGCAAGACCTCCTCTGGAGTAGCCTAGCTAGGCAGGCTCACGAGGAACGGAGATATCAAGGCAGGGCAAAACCTCACGAGGCTCAGTGAGCCATGACGACCGACACCAAAGGGAGCGCCAAAGACGCTGCAGCTGGCCCTTATTTCCTCTTTGGTGCTAAGGAGGCCAGCGCGGGTGAAGAGTACCGAGGCATCAGGCAAATGTTGCTATATCGGTGCAACGAGACCAAGACCAGAAGGACGGCAAGATGGAGGTCATCGTGGGGCCCAAGACGGCGTCACAACCAGAGCTTTTCGCAGGCGAAGACCACTTTTATCAGGATAGCTTGTACTAGCTGTCCCCTTCAAATTTGCCCGCCGTTGTTGGCTCCCTTCCCGCTCGATATTGGGAAAGAGGACCAGGGCCTATATAAGTAGAGCTAGCCACCAAAGTAGAGGCATCTCATCTTATCCTGATCCAGCCCGATGGAGAGCCTATCCACAAGAACACCTCAACCTCAGGAGGTTGTTCTTCCCTTGTACTGTTTGTCATCAGCCCTAGAGGCAATCCACCACCACCACACTGGAGTAGGGTATTACACCACAACGGTGGCCCGAACCAGTTTAAACCTCGTGTCTTTCTATGTTGCGAGTTCGTCCGCGAGATCTTAGCAAGCTAGGGCACAGATCAGTAGGAGGGAAAGACTTCACGCGCACCCCAGTGTTCGAACCTTAAGGGTTTGCCGGAACCCCACATCCGACATTTGGCGCGCCAGGTAGGGCTGTGCCATAGCTTCCCTTCCATCTGTTCGTCGCTCCGCCGCTCCGTCGTCTCCATCTCGGCCACTCGTCGTGCTCGAGCTGAGCGTCGGGCTGCCCTCACCGCCCGCGTCGCTCAGACGGCTCCCGTTGGTGGGCCACCTCGTCGTTCTCTATCTCCTGCCGCCAACGCTGCCACCGGTCCAGCGGGGAACGAGCACCAGGCGTCCTTGCTGCATCCTTCGGTGCGGCAGGACGGCCGCACTGCTACTCCATCACTGACCTCTGCTGGTTCTTCGTCTCACACGCGCCGTGCTCCCATGGAGGCACGGGCCGCGCTCCTCGCAGCGAACAAACTCCTGCGCTACCACCCCGTCGATGACCTCTATGAGGAGTGGCTCGACCGCGTCGCCGAGCTCGTCCGCGCTGCAGGGGGCTCTCTGGCGTCGTCCCTCTGTCTACCACCCCCTCAACCAGCCATGGGCGACGAGGCTCATGGCGTGCCTCCACCACCTCTGCCCCAAGACGGCGACTTGGCACCAAGGCGCGAGGCTGCGAGGCGTGATCCGCCGCGCCCGGTGCCCGCGCGTGAAGAGAGAAGCTGCCAAGAAATCCCGCGGCCGCGAGAAGCTGCACCTGTGCTCCCCGCGCCACCTCGTCAAGACCGCGCACCGCCCGCAGCGGCATAGCGCGGACCTTGTCAAGACCAAGCTCCACCTCCAAAGAGGGCCCCGGCAACCATGGCCGGCTGCCGCGCCTTCACCCCCGAGCTGCGTAGCGTCGCCTGGACATGCAAGTTCAAACCAGGTCTGCCTCCTCGCTACGACGACACCGCCGACCCCGCGGAGTTCCTGCAGCTCTACGAGCTGAGCATAGAAGCGGCCAACGGCGACGAGAAAGTCATGGCAAACTGGTTTCCCATGGCTCTCAAGGATGGAGCTCGCTCCTGGCTCCTGAACCTGCAGCACGGCTCGATCTCCTCCTGGGACGAGATGCGCGACCGCTTCGTCGCCAACTTCCAGGGCATTCGCGACCGCCCACCGGCCGCGTGTGATCTACGCCGCATCAAGCAACAACCAGGAGAGACCCTCCAGAAGTACATCCAGCGCCTCAACAACACCCGCCATAAGATCCCCAAGGTCACGGACGAGGCCATCATCTCCGTGTTTTCCGACGGCGTCCGCGACGTCAAGATGAAGGAAGAGCTCGCTATCCACGAGGAGCTCTGCACATCTCAGGAGCTGTTCAACCTGGCGACCAAGTGCGCAAGAGCTGAAGAGGGGCGCCTTTCTCTCCTCGAGCTGCCAGCTGTAGGAGCGGAGGAGAAGAAGGACAAGGCCAAGGACGTGAAGCGCAAGGAGGCAGTTGTGCTCGCAGCGGAGCCCGACACCAAGCGGGGCCGAGATCAGCCTGAGTCATCCAAGAACGGCCGACCGTTCTGCGCCTTCCACAACCTGAACACCAACAACACCAGCGACTGTCAAGAGCTCAGAGCCATACGAGAAGGACGCTTCGGTCGACGCCCCGAGCACAGCGACCGGGGCTACGACCGTGGAGGAGGACGAGGAGGCGGACGCTGGGACGACCGTGGCCCGCGCCAGGAGTGGCGCGACCGACCTCGTGAGGACCGCTGGCAGGACCAACCTCGTGAGGGCGCCTGGAGGGACCCGCCTCATGAGGATCGCCCCTAGGGCAACGCTGGTCTTCCCCCGCTGTTGCCACCAAGAAGGAACGACGACCACCACCAGGACGAGGGGGCTGGAGGCTTCCAGGAGCCGCGTGCATTCGCCTGCATTTTGGGCGGCGCCCAGGCCCCAGCCTCTCAGCGCATCTTCAAACAGTTCGCTCGCGAGGTGAACGCAGTGCTCCCCAAGCTCGAGGCCACGCGCCCGCTCAGGTGGTCCCAATGTGCCATCACTTTCAACTCGGCAGATCAGCTCAAGTGCGCAGCCACCACTGGTGCCCTCCCTATGTTGTGTTCCCCAGTCATCAGCAATGTGCAGGTCACCAAGACCCTCATCGACGGCGGCGCAGGGCTCAACGTCCTGTCCGTCGACACGTTCGACAACCTCCAAGTGCCATATGAACAGCTCCAACCCACCAAGCCCTTCTCAGGAGTGACCGACGGTTCCACCACACCGATAGGGTAGGCCCGCCTGCCTATCACCTTCGAGGAGCGCAAGAACTACCGCACCGAGCTCATCGACTTCGATGTCGCGCACATCCACCTGCCGTACAATGCCTCCTCGGGTATCCAGCCCTGGCCAAGTTCATGGCAGTCACTCATCACGGCTACAACATTCTCAAGATGCCGGGAAGCGGAGGAATCATCATGGTCCCATGTGACGAGAGGGATGCGGTGTGCTCCCTCGAGCGCGCCTTTCAAGCCACAGCAATCGACAACCCCGATAGCAGAAGTGAAGGCCCTCCGGAGGCCATCCCCAAGAAGAAACAGTAGTGCCGCGCAGGACCTCAGGAGGATGGTGTCGCGGCAGGGGCCTCATCAGAACCGGCGCTCGTCCCAGGGGTGCCTCCCTCCGTCGCATAGGAAAGCATGCCCGGCACCCTCCTCGGGCAGGGCTCGGGGGCTCTCTTTTGGAGGGCCTCAGACCTTGCCAACCTCAGGAGGGAGGCGCTTGGGCACCACACAGGCGTGCTTGGCACACGTTCCTCAGAGAGCACGGGCAAGGAGTGCCCACCACCCAGAGTTCATCACCAAGACCACCCAGAACTTCAAGACGCAGAGCCATGCTTGGCGGCGCCCGTTCACAAGGCGCAGCTCCCCATCCTGGCGAGGATGTTGTGCTGCGTGTCTGCATCGACGTCCCAGGGCTCAACAGGGCCGCATCTCAGGAGCGTTTCTGGCCTTCGCGTGTGGGCCGCTGCAAGGGCCCTCCACACAGCTATGTTCGCGTGCCCTTCGGCTTGCCGAGCGTGGCATCAGCCCATCAGCGCAACATGCGGCATGCCCTGGCGGCTCAGGAGGCCAGGTACCACGCCATCCTGGAGGAGATGGAGACGGTCTTCAGGGAACCTCCCGAGCCCCCAGAGCCTCCCGAGGCTCAGGGCCCTGGTGGTTCGTGAGGAGCCACTCCTTCGACGCACGCCTTCAGCTGCACCAACTCTACTTCGTCTACAGAACCAGGTGACATCTTCCAAGCTCGTTTAGCTGGGAGCGCCCCTCGGGCTGCATTATTCCCAGGCCACATGGGTCCGTCCCTGTGGCATGTATCCCTTTTGCTTATGTCTTTAGCTTACCTTGCTGGGGGCGCCCCTCGGGCTGCATCATCCCCAAGCCGCTCGGGCCGGACCCAGTGGGATGTATCTTCCTGCATTTACCTAAGCTGATCTGCTCTCCATGCTTGGCCTACTCACAGCTATCGCTTGCTCGTTCGCCGCCCGCCACGGGTCTGTTCATCCTATGCAATTCGCTTGCACGTTAAAAGGGGGGCTCCTAAGCATCGCGACTCAGGAGCTCTTACTGGCTCTCCAGCCCTCACCCCCTGGCCTTGACCACGGCATCACGACCTGGCATACCAGTGGCGGCTGAGCTCGCTCGAGGGCCGGGACCTGAGGACGTAGAGTGCTTGCATCTAACCGCCTTGCAGGAACATACAGTCACCAAGACTCAAGACCAGGCGCAACCTGCCTTGAGGTAGGGCCCCGTGAGTCCCGCGCTGGCTCACGGGTGCCCAGATACACCTCACAGCCCTGTCGTGCAAGCCACGTGTCAGGGCGGGGCTCTACACGCCCCGGGGGCTCCTCCAGGAGGGGGCCCCCCATCCCACGCCCAAGTGGAAGCACCATGCTCCGCGCTGGCTGTCGACACTGCCGATGAGCGGCTATACCCGTGCACAAGCGGAAGCACTATGCTCCGCGCTGGTGATAAACAACTGAGGGCGGCCCCACGGTCGTACCAACCTTAAGGAGCCCAGAGCTCAGCGCCCAGCCTCACCACAACGCCTCCCCTCGGGAGAGCCGCACGAGGGGGCTGGGCACGGGGGCTGCGCTCGGGTCACGCCCCAAGCACACGCCACCCAACCAGGTCCCTCGGACCTGGGCGTCGCGCGCCCCTCCCGAGGCCTCGGTGAGGGCAGGTATGGAAATTGTTTGCACGTCAAGGGGGACTCCTGAGCATCGCGACTCAGGAGCCTAACTGGTCACGTAGCCCCTCACTCCTTGGTTTGTCCTGGTCTCCGGTCGGCCCAATGGCGGTTGAGGTATGCGCAGGGCCGGGCTCTGCCGACATAGAACATTAATCTATCCTCACGAACTCTCCCTATATGCTGTTTGCGCGTCAAGGGGGACTCCTGAGCATTGCGACTGAGGAGCCTAACTGGTCATGTAGCCCCTCACTCCTTGGTCTGTCCTGGTCTTCGGTCGGCCCAATGGCGGTTGAGGTATGCGCGGGGCCGGGCTCTGCTGAAGCAGAACGCAAAGCAAATAGGAAGGAAATCGCAAAATCTTGAAGCAAATATTACAAACACATTGTCCTCACGACATCAAACGGAAAGTCTAAACGCCTCCACGAGGCCTGATACATGTTGCAGGAACGAAACGGGATATACAGCTGCAAGTCACCCCTGGACGTCGCCATCGCCTGCGGAAGGTGCTTCCCCGTGGGCAACGATGTTCTCGCCTTCACCACCCGCCGCAGGATCGGCGGTGTTGCCGGACAGAGGAGCAGAGACAAAGCCGCGGAACTTCTTCAGCAAGGTCTCCACCTGACTTCGCAGGCTGCGGCGGCGGCCTCACATTAATCTTCAGCAACCGGCTCCAGCAGCCCGTCAAGGCACACGCTGGGGTCGCAAAGGTGCAGATGGCTGAAGACGTGAGTCAGTGCAGCTGAAGACAGGACACGAGCTTCTGCCTCCGCCATGGGACCGAGGCCATCAACGACCTCCTCAAGCGCCTTCACCAAGAGAGGAACCAGCCGGGCGGGGCCGTCCTCATCAATGGTCAGCGACTTCTCCAGGTCGTGCTTGTAGAGCGTCTTCAGCACCTTGCGAGACCTCTCCTCGAGGTCGGCGAAGGCCACGCGATCTTCGGCTAGGACACGCGCCTTGGAGTTGAGATCGGCCTCCCTCTCCTTCGCCTTCCGCTCCAGCCCCTTCAACCGGCTCCGCTCGGCGGCATGCGTCTTCTCCAACTCCGCCAGCTCGGCATCGCGGTTCTTCATGGCGTCCTCCCGAGCCTTCACCTCCTCCTCCTTTGCTTGGCGGCAGCGTGCTTCTTCGGTGTGCTGGTCGCGCAGGCTCTGCAACTCGTCCTCAAGTACACGGCAGCAGTCGCGGGTGGCCTTGGCGTCTTTCAGCGCCGTCTCGCGATCTGCTGCGGCGTTGGCGGTGCTCTGCTTCTCCTTCTCAGAAGCTGTGGCGGTCTAGCCCAGTGCCGCACGAACAGCCAAGTCGGAGTGGAGCCAGCCTGAAGCCAGCTCCAGGCGCCCGGCCACAAGACGTGGGTCCGCGCTCAGGAGATCCGCCTGCAACTGGGTCATCTCCGAAAGAGCACGCTCCAAAGCAACATCAGTAGAAGAACCTGGGAGTGGAGGCACAGCAGTGGGAGGAGGCGACGTCATCAACAGGGCCTGGGGGATCGCGGGCTCCGGAGCAGCTGGGACCTCATCAGCCGCACCAGGCGCCGGCACCTCCGGAGCCAGTGGGACCCTGGGGGCTGACTCTATGCGGCGATGCTCCTCTTGGCCTCGCGAGGACGACCGGGCTGGGGAGACTCGGGCGCTGCTGCCTCCTTTCTCTGCGGGGGGAGGCACGACCGCTGCGTCTTCCTTCTTCTTCTTCACAGAAGATGTCAGCCTGATCGACCAAGCGCGAGCGTCAGGAAAAGACGAGTACAAACAGAGACAAAGCGAAGCTTAAGACACTTACTGATCCACCACAACATACTTCTGCTTGGGGAGCTTGAAGCCTGACAGCTTCGGG
This sequence comes from Aegilops bicornis, assembly GCA_021605145.1. Classification (NCBI taxonomy): domain Eukaryota; kingdom Viridiplantae; phylum Streptophyta; class Magnoliopsida; order Poales; family Poaceae; genus Aegilops; species Aegilops bicornis. The sequence goes on from CM038670.1 coordinate 191,832,786, forward strand.
ACCTGAGGAGCGGGCGTTCGGGCCCCGGCGGCACCAGGCAGTGCGGAGGCAGAACCGGATCTAGCCCCAGGAGGTGTCGAGGTGGAGGCGGCGCCACGGGCCACCAGCGACGACCTACCCCTCCTCGGGACGAGGGGTTGCTCCCTCTCCCCTTGGTAGGCGTCGGCCTCGGCATCATCAGGAAGGGCGCGGAGAATCTTGGCCTTGCTCAGGGGGGACGTCTACCCCACCTCTTCTAGAGTCTTCTCCAAGTCCACCTCCTCTTCCCCCTCTCCGCGGGACTCGCCGGAAGACACCTCCACCGGTTTCTGTGCCGTAGGAGCTCCTAGAAGCACCGGCGGCACCAGCCCGCGCGCATCAAAAGTCGGCCTGGAGGCGACAAATTCCTCCCGGTCCCTGCGTTGGAACAGGGGAACGAAGACGCTAGGCGGGTACTCCTGGTTGTCCCCGACTATGAGGCACAGGACGGCGTCCAATTCATCGCCAGGCAGGTCCCCCGGCCTCAGGAGGGTCTTGTTTTCCTCTTCTTCAAGCTCCAAGAGGGGGCGCGCGCGCCTGGAGTGGGGCAGCCCGCAGCATCAAGAACTCCTTGGCCGCCCTCGTGTTGCCCGGCTTCAAGTCGGTCATCATCTGCCCCAACACTGATGATGCCCGCTCATCAACAAGCTCCTCCTTGGGCCACCCCCCGTTGGAAGGGCTGCCGTCGTTGGCAGCGCCAGACGCGGGTCGGCGTGCTTGACGTCCATCATGACCCATTTGGATCTAATGTTGTCGCCCTCTTCCCCGTGCTCGAGATCGAGTTGGCCTTGCCGCATGCGACAAAATTAGTGCACCCGGAGATGTGCGTATCGCTGACACGGAGGAAGAAGAAATGGCGCAGGAGCGCCACAGACGGCATCACGCCTAGGTACGCCTCACAGTAGTAGGCGAAGATGGAGAGGAGGAGGACAGATTTGGGATGGAGATGCAACGCCTGCAGATCGTAGTGGTCGAGGACTTCATAAAAGAAATCGGAGAAAGGGGTGACCAACCCAACGGCGACGCTGCTCGAGAAGAAAGGGAAGAAGGTGCTCCCCTCAGGCTCCGGCTCGTCGGAAGCAAGCCGGAGTTCCGTCCTCCCCCACTCGTTTCTCTCCCCCGCCGTCAGTAGACACACGGAGGCGAGGCTCTTCTCTGTGACGGTGGGCGCCTCAAGAGCAGGCTTGTACCAAGCCGGTGCCGAGGAAGTCCTGACCTTTCGCGGCGCCATGGGCGGCAGATGCAGAGCAAGGCTGGAGCAGATCTGGAGGTAGCGGCGACGAAGAGCGAGAAGGGGATCTAGAGTGAGGCGACGAAGAAGCAATGAAGGCAAGCACTACCCGCGCCAGCCTTTTGTTAGGACAAGCAGTTGCCGAGGCAGCGTGGGGAAGCGGATACGCCCACGTCCAATCAACCGCCACGCGTCAACTGAGGCCGCAGGCATTTGGGGCCCGCAGTGCTCCGAGCTTGACCCTTGGCTTCGCCGTGAAGCCAAGCCCAAGCGCACCTTGGGCCCGGGGGCTACTGTCGGCGTTCTGGGAACGGGGGTCCCCAGACTTGCCTGCCTGCAGCCCATGGCGTGGCTAAGCCAGCAGGCCGTACGGCCCATCTTCATCAACAAGGCATCCAAGACCCTCGCGAGGGTCCAAGCCTCGCGAGGCGGATGACGCAAGACCTCCTCTGGAGTAGCCTAGCCAGGCAGGCTCACGAGGAGCAGAGATATCAAGGCGGGGCAAAACCTCACGAGGCTCTCGTGACGTGAGCCATGACGAACGACACCAGGCGGGCGCCAGCGCGCGCAGCGTCCTTATTACCTCTTTGGTGCTAAGGAGGCCAGCACAGGCGAAGAGTACCGAGGAATCAGGCAAAGGTTGCTATATTGGTGCAACGAGACCAAGACCAGGACGACGGCAAGACGGAGGTCGTCGTGGGGCCCAAGACGGCGTCACCACCAGAGCTTTTCGCAGGCGAAGACCACTTTTATCAGGATAGCTTGTACTAGTTGTCCCCCTTCAAATTTGCCCGCCGTTGTTGGCTCCCTTCCCGCTCGATATTTGGGAAGAGGACCAGGGCCTATATAAGTAGAGCTAGCCACCAAAGTAGAGGCATCTCATCTTAGCCTGATCCAACCCAATCGAGAGCCTATCCACAAGAACACCTCAACCTCAGGAGGTTGTTCTTACCTTGTACTATTCATCATCAGCCCTAGAGGCAATCCACCACCACCACACTGGAGTAGGGTATTACACCACAATGGTGGCCTGAACCAGTATAAAGCTCGTGTATTTCTGTGTTGCGAGTTTGTCGAGTTCGTCCACGAGACCTTAGCGAGCTAGGGTGCAGATCGGTAGGAGGGAAAGACTTCGCGCGCACCCCAGTGTTTGAACCTTAAGGGTTTGCTGGAACCCCACATCCGACATTCGGATAGCAGAGGAAGAGCTTGAGGTAACCGGCACGTTTCAAGGAGTTAACCCCGGCATGAGTCGTCCTAAAGGGAAGATCACCTTGCTGGTAACATTTGGGGGGAGTTGAATTACCGGACTGAAAAGATCGTGTTTGATGTGGTCGACCTCGCCCTGCCATACAATGGAATTATTGGTCGCCTGGCTCTGGCCAAGTTCATGGCGGCATCCCACTATGCCTACAATGTCCTGAAGATGCCAGACCCAATGGGCGTCATTTCCATTCAGTCAGACGAGAAGGATGCACTCATATGCATATATCAGATGTACTGGGAAGCAGTCGCGGTAGAAGACACTGAGGCCATTGATCCCGCAAAGGATAGTAAGAGAAAGGGAAAGGCTGATAAGGGCTCCGGCAGGGAATCCGGGAAGCGTATTTCTTCGGAATGTGTTGCACCCGTTGATGATGTGCTGGAGAGTTCCAACAGCAAGAGGCCCAAGGCTGCTACACCTGCTATGAAAAAGGTCTCGGCAAGGCTGGCTGGTGCTAAAGGTACTTTTACTATCAGTGCCACCCTCGATGACAAATAGGAAAGCGCGCTCGTTGCCTTTCTGCAGGCGAATATCGATATGTTTGCCTGCCAACCATCTGATATCCTCGGTGTTCCCAGGGAGGTAATCGAGCACCACCTTTTTGTCTGCCCACATGCCTGACCCGTTAAGCAGAAGGTCCGGAAGCAAGCCTTGGAGCAGCAGCAGTTCATTGCCGAGGAGATCAAGAAACTTGAGGCAGATGGTTTGGTAAAAGGAGTACTACATCCAACATGGTTAGCAAACCCAGTGGTTGTGCGCAATGCCAATGGGAAATGGAGGCTTTGCATAGACTTCACGGATTTGAACAAGGCATGCCCGAAGGACCCATTCCCCTTGCCGCGCATCGATCAGATTGTGGATTCCACTTCCAGGTGAGACTTGCTCTCCTTTTTGGATGCATACTCTGGGTACCATCAGATCTTTATTTCAAAGGAGGATGAGGAAAAGACCTCATTCATCACCCCATGTGGCACATACTGCTTTATGTGCATGCCCTTCGGATTAAAGAGTGTCGGGTCCACTTTTGCAAGAGCGGTCCAAATTGGTTTTGAACCCCAGTTGCATAGAAACAATGAAGCTTGTATGGATGACATTGTGGTCAAGACCAAGGACAGATCAACCCTCATCCAAGACTTGGAAGAAACATTTGCGAATTTGCGCAAGATCAACTTGAAGCTAAACCCGGAGAAGTGTGTGTTTGGCTTTCCCTCTGGCAAGCTTCTTGGATTCTTTGTGTCCCATCACGGGATCGAGGCCAACCCAGATAAGATCAAGGCCATTGAGCAGATTCAGGCGCCCAAGACAGTCAAATATGTGAGGCATTTGGCTGGGTGTGTTGCCGCACTTAGCAGATTCATATCCAAGTCTGCCGAGCACGCTCTGCCATTCATCAAGGTCTTGAAGAAGACAGGGCCCATAGAGTGGACCCCGAAAGCAGATGCGGCACTTCAAGATTTGAAGACCTACTTATCCTCTATGCCTACCTTGGTCGCTCCACGACCACAAGAGCCGTTGTTGCTATATTTAGCAGCAACAAATCAAGTGGTCAGTGCAGCACTAGTAGCACAGAGGGAAGTGGAGGAGACGGCAGCCTCAGCCAATACCCCTTCCGGAGAAGAGATCGACCCTAGCCCGACAAGGTCAGATATGGATCAGGACAAAGAAGAGCACGAAGCGGTGGCAACCCCAAGGACGCGACAAAGAATAAGGTGGTGCAACGCCCGGTATACTTCGTCAGCTCCCTGTTATAGTGGGCTAGATCCAGGTATTCCGGTGTGCAAAATTTGATTTTTGGCCTAGTTATGGCCTCAAGGAAACTGCGCCACTGCTTCCAAGCCCATGATCACGGTAGCCACCTACTTTCCATTGCAAAGGATACTCCGGAACCCTGAGGCTACCGGAAGGATAGTGGAGTGAGCTCTGGAGTTGTCCAGCTTTGGTTTGAGGTTTGAGAGTACATCAACGATTCAGAGCAGAGCGCTGGTAGAGTTCATTGCAGAATGGACACCAACCCCTGACGAAGAGATACTAGAGATGGCTATTCCCGGCAAGGAAGCGCCCCAAGAATGGATCATGTATTTCTATGGTGCCTTCTCCCTATAGGGTGCGGGTGCTGGTGTGCTTCTCGTTGCCCCCACCTGGGAGCACTTCAAGTACGTCATCCAGATGCATTTATCCCAGGAGCAGGCTACCAACAATACTGCGAAGTATGAAGGGCTTCTTGTCGGGCTCAGAATTGCCACAGAATTGGGAATTAAGAAGCTGATTATCAGAGGGGATTCACAGCTTGTGGTGAGACAAGTCAACAAGGATTACCAAAGTCCATTGATGGAGGCATACGTTGAGGAAGTGAGGAAGTTGGAGGAGCGCTTTAATGGATTGCAAACAGAGAACGTACCCCGTGCGAAAAACAGCATAGTTGACCATCTATCAAAGTGCGCTGCGCAGAAGCATCCTGTGGAACCAGGAACTTTTTTTCCCCATCTGACTCAACCCTCCGTATCCCCGGCAACAATTGTTGGATTTCGGGTTCCGACAAACCCTCTAGGTTCGAACTCTGGGGTGCACGCGGAGATCACACCTCCAACCTACCTACACCTCATCGCCTCGCAAGGATCTAAACTACACAAAGAGCAACACAAGGGACACAAGGTTTATACTGGTTTGGGCCACCATTGTGGTGTAATACCCCACTCCAGTGTGTGGTGTGGTGGATTGCCTCAGGGGCTGATGATAAACAGTACAAGGAAGAACAGCCTCGCGAGGGTCTGTTCTTGGCCGGTGCGATGAACTGCTAGGGGGAGTTCAGTCGCTTCTCTCTCTCTCTCTCTAAGATGCCTCTACCCTGTGTGTGGCTAGTCCTATTTATAGGCAGAGGCCCTGGGCCTCTTCCCAAATATTGAGCGGGAAGGGCGCCAACAATTGGCCATTTTGAAGGGGAACATCTAGTACACTTATCCTGACTGAAGTCGGTCCTCGCCTGCCAAAGGCCCTGACGGTGATGCTGGCTTGGGCTCCACGATGACCTCCTTCCTGCCGTTCTGCTGGTCTTGGTCTTGTTGCACCGAAATGGTTACCTTTGCTTGATACTCTTGGCCTGCACTTGCCTCCCTTGCACCAAAGGGGAAACGAGGACACTGCGCGGGCTGGCGCCCGCTTGGCGCCCTTGGTCGTCATGGCTTGCGTCATGGGCACCTCGTGAGGTACCCCGCCTTGATCTCTCCGCCTCGCGAGCCACCGACGAGGTCGTGCTCGAGGAAGCTTCACAGTCACCGCCCAGCAGGGTCTTAAGCTTGTCTGATGAAGATGGGTCGTCTTGGGCCACCCCTTGAGCCACGCCGCAGCAGGCAAGTCTGGGTACCCCCGTTCCCAGAACGCCGACAGTAGCCCCCGGGCCCAAGGCGCGCCTGGACTTGGCTTAGCAGAGAAGCGAAGGGGCAAGTGCGAAGCACCGCGGGCCCCAATAGCCTGCGGCCTTGGGCGTCGCATGGCGGTTGATTGGACGTGAGTGCCCCTGTTCCCCCACGCCTCCTTATTTTGTGCCTAGCTAGGCGGACCCGTGGTTGCACATAGTCATCCCTCTTCTCGTCGCTCGAGTTTCTCCTGCCCTTCCTTCTCTCGAGCTCCAGTCTCCGCTTCCAATCCAATCTCGAATCCTCCCCCTTCCCGTCGCCATGGCTCCGACGAAGAAGGGGAAAGGGAAAAAGCCTGTGCCTCCGCCCCGCTTGCCGTCGCTGATGGCTCCTGCTGTCGATCGGTCGATCATACTCAACCGGGAAGGCTTGGACAAGGTCAGCTCGGCCCTCGCCACCATCTTCAATGAATGTGGGAGGACGACAGTCTGGCCCGCGTCTCACTTCTCCATGGACAGAATAGTCACTGAGGTCCGGTACTTTGACGACGCCCTGTGGGCGGGACTGGTTCCCCCCTTTTCTGATTTCTTCAATGCCGTGCTTTCCCATTACCAGATCCACATGATGCATTTGGGTCCCGAATCCTTTACTCTTCTTGCCGTCTTCGCTTTTGTCTGCGAGGCGATGATGGGCATTCCTCCTTCAGTTGCCTTGCTGCGCCACTTCTTCTATTTGCGCCTCAGCGACCCCACCCAATGCTCGGGGTGCGTGAGCTTCCTTGCCGCACCAGAAACAGCGGCTTCGGGAATTGATTTCAGCCTTCCTCTGCCTGTGACTGGGTTCCATGAGCGGTGGCTGTACGTGGATGTCGGGGTGCCCAGCCCCCTGCTTTCGGAGCCTATCTTACCCGTTATCCCCAATTCGGGTTGGGGCCAGGAGACTCTCACGAGCCCCCGGCTCGTCTTCATCTGGCATCGCTTTGGGAACTTGAGGGCGCTTGGCGTGACGGCGCCCAAGATGGTGAAGGAGTTCCTCCTATGCCGCATTTCCCCTCTCCAGCGCCATTCCCGCCGAATGTGGGCCTTCGGGGCGTGTGAAGACCGCATGAGGCTCCAGGAGGAGGATCTGACGCCTGAAGTGCTGAGGAAGGTTCTCATGATCCTGACTGGGGACCCTTCCCCTGGCAGCATCCGGCAAGGGGGTGCCCTGCTGTACCTTTGCTCGAATAGGGGTGATTTCGGGCAGATGCCCAGCTTGACGAATGGGGGCTGCGCCCAGCAGCCTCATGGGACCTCGTGGAGAACCAGGTTGTGGTGGTTGCCCTTCCGGTTGCCCACGGGCGGTCCTTCCTCGAGTGGTGGAGCTGGGAGGCAAAGGCCACCGAGGGGCTGAGGGGCCTCCGCCCGGGATGATGACACCATGTGGCACTCCTGAGGGGGCAGCTCCTGTGGCCCGTCCTGCGACGGCTGAAGGCGTTGAGCCGCGGCCTGCGGCTCCCGTGGCAGGGGCCCCTGAGGCCCCGGCCACCCTTCTTGGTGAGGCGACTGGCTGCGTGCGCCAGGATGACGCCCCTGACGCTGGTCACTTTGGCGCTTCTTGCTCGTTGTAGGCTGACCCTTGCGCCGAGCTCCTGGGCCGCTTCCACATGGACTTCGAGGCTCTTTGAAAGAGAAAGGAGGCCTTGGGGTGATGATTACCCTTGCCTCCTACTGAAGCGCAGGAAGTACTTCGCCATTGATGAGTAAGCCTTCCTCTTTCTTAGTTCCTTATTTTCCAGTTGCTTCGGCTGATCCTTTCCCTGCAGGGCCCTTCCTGCCGAGCTCACAGAGACGGCTGAGGAGCCATCCCCTCAGGCCTCGCCCTCTCCACCGTCCCCAAGCGCTCCGAGCTCAAGCACTGCCCTCGTGGTGAGGCCGGTTGGAGAGGTGAGCCATCCTGTGATGCATCATGGTTCTGTGCACCTCGTGACCCTCCTTCCCGAGCCTTCCCGGGATATAGCCAGCCTGCCTTGGGCTCTTCAATTGGTCGTGGACGGCGATTGGCTGAGGTCGGCCCTGCCTTCTTCCTTTGAGGATGAGCCGGCTCTGGGCCGGGCTTCTGGCGAGGCGTGCCCGGCCACCGCAAGGGCGCCAGCCCCCAGACCCCTGCCCAGAGGGGGAGTGCTGATTCATGGCCCCCCGCGCACGCCTGGGGTGGAGGACGACGCGGAAGACGTGCTCGAGCGCGCCCGGGAGCGCCGCGCCCTTCGCCTAGGGTTTCCCCGGAGGGTGGCTGACGCAGTGAGCCAGCTTGGTGTAGAGCTTGCTGACGAGGACACGAGCCTTGAAGCTGAGGGACTGCACCTAGCTGAAGAGAGGCGCAAGCTGAAGGTGGCCGTTGCCCTTGCGCGCCACCAGCGTGACCTCGACAATGAGAAAGCCGAGGTGTCGCTGGCGGCTTCTCGGGAGACCCGCTCCCGGGCCGTCGAGGAGATCCAAGAGGCTGGCCGGCGGGGTGAGGCGGCGGAGGAGCGGGCGCGGGAGCTCCAGGCCTGGAGCAATTCCCTGGAGCAGTAGGTGGAGCTGCGTGAGGCGGCCCTTGCGTCGATGAAGGGGGCTTCGGTCGACCAGGCGGAGCTCCAGAGACGTGAGGAGGCACTGACGCTGGAAGCTGCCGAGCGCGCCCGTGACCTTGAGCAGCTGGAGACGAGAGAGCGCTTGGTGGCGCAGGCGGAGGACGATGTCGCTGCGCGGGAGGCCCGAGTCCTGGAAGAGGTTGATCGCCGGGTGGCGGCGGCCCGCTCGAACCTCGAGCGCGAGTTCGAGGAGAGGCTGGAGTTGATCAGGGTCGAAGCGGAAGGCAGGACCGCCGCCCTGAGGGCCAAGCTGGGTGAAGTGACGCGGCGGGCTGACGCTTCCCGAGCCGCCCTTGGCGCGGCACATGAGGAGCTGACTTCCTCCCGCGCTGAGGTGCTTCTTCTCCGTCAATGGGTGGACGCGGCTGAGGCCGTTGCACGGCGGAACAAGGACGAGACACGCCAGCGGCAGATCCTGGAGCACGAGCATGGCCCCATGCTCCGCATGCTCCGGGAAAGAGCTAACACGGCCTTGGGCAACATCTGTGAGGTGGCTGTTGGGGAGCCTCATGCGGTTAACTATGCTGGTAACCTCCAGTTCTTCACTGATGTGGTGACGCAGCTGAAGGCACGGTCGGGCAGAGCCAACAGGTTGGTGGAGGAGAGGAGCCGTGCCGTGCTCGGGCGTGCTTTTTCTCGCGTCTTCAGTCATCTTCAGAACATGGATCCCCACTTTGAATTTGATGCCGCCATCGCCCCGGTACCCCAGGCCATCCGGGACGACCTGGCGCACTGGGTGGAAGACAACGTGGATGCCCTTGTCTGGGCCTTCACTACTAATAACGATGGCGTGGTCGTGGTTGCTGATGAAGGCGGCGTGGTGAACGGCCCTGACGCCATCGACGGCGATGCGGAGGGTGATGGCGAGGCCAGCGACGCCAGTGACGATTCAGGAGGTGCCCTTAAGGATGCATTGGGGGATTTATCCGATTGACCACGCGCTGTTCTCGCTTTCTACCCTGCGCAGATAGAGTTCGGGCTTGGCCCTGAAGGTTGTAAGAGCATTTTGGGAGGGGGAGCCCCTCGTGTAAAAACTTGCAGTTAGTGTATTAGTGGATACGATATCACCCGTACGCCTGCGCCAAGTGGCTGGCCTGGCCACGAGCCAGCTGGCCTGTTTACCTTCGACCCGCGTGGGCCCCGAGATAGCCTGTGGAGGGCTGTGGTGTCCTGAGTGCCTCCTGAACGAGCCCATTGAACCTGTAATGAGAACCTCCTGAGAGGGCGTGGCGACGGCAGTCCGGGCTGCACGCATGCTAGGCCTGGCCCGGCTCGCGAGGGGCTCACGTGGGGAGGTAGCTGAGGTGAAGCGGTAACCAGAACGCGAGAGATTGCTCGAACGAGACTAAACACCCCTTCCCCGAACACACACAAATCTCAAGCTCAAATCCAACTTAAATCCAAACGGGGGAAAAAGCGACAGTCAAGGGGAAAACCAAGAAAAGCAGAAAAAGTCGCATCCGCACCTAGTCTAGTCTTGGACGTCTTCTCACCAGCGCGGAGCTAAGTGCTGCCACTGGGCGTGGGCGGGAGCCCCCGAGGCCCGAGGGCGGCTCTCCGGAGACTCCGGGGCGTGTACAGCCCCACTCATTATTACGTGAGAGTGTCACGGGGCGGCGAGCTTCACATGCATTGGGCCTTCTTCACAGGTACCGGCCTTGCTTCATATCGCCAGACGAGGGCCCCGCCTTGTGCCACTCTCTAGTGCCATCAACGACGGCCGGAGACCGAGGATGCCGCCAATGGGGTAGAGCGGTCGCCAGCGGTTTCCCCGACGACCACGGGTCCTCTGTCGGGGGTAGGCCTCACCTCCTCGGCAGAGGGCCTACCTCCTGAGGACGCCTTGCTCCGAACGCCGCGGTGGTGATGCCGGATCTCGGCCCCTCTCCTGCAGCCCCCGGCGCCCTCCTCCTGAGGGGTAGGAAGCTGCTGGATTGGGGCAGCCATCCGCCGCGACGACCTGTACCTCCTGCGATCCATGGTTAGCATATGCCTGCTCCTGAGGAATTAGCGGTACCCGATAATCGCTGCCTCCAGCGCGGTCGACGGGGCTTTCCCGGGGCTCCTGAAAGAGCTCAGCTTGGGCCGAGGAGCGAGCCATGGTCTTCCTCCTGCGCGTGCCCTTGATCCATCATGTGGGGCACATACTCTTCTGGGGCCGCCACCCCGAATGCTTCGCTGTAGTGCCCCGTGTGCCACGCAGCCCTGCTTGAGGCGCCCACCTGGGGGTGGTAGCACGGCGGCCCACTGGGACCGTGGGCTGTGGCGAGTCCTCCTTCGCTGGCCGGGGGCGGAGGCAGCGCCGCTATTAGCCCGGTCTTGTGGCCTGGTTTCGTCCGGAGCTGCGCGAAGCGTCTTGCAGGCCTCCGTCTGATCCGCCCGAACACGAGGCGGCGGCTGGGTGCAGAAAGGGTGAGCCCCCGATGCGGCGAAGCCCAGGAGCTCTGCCACCCGCTCCAGCAGCACGTCATGGCCGCCCTTCAGCAGCCTGCACTGCAGTAGCTCTCGGGCCACCGTGAGCGCGGCCATCGAGTTCGCCTGCTCCCGACGAGTGTACGGCACCGTGGCCGTGGCGTTGTTCGAGGCCCTCGCCGCCGACCGCACTTGCCGCGGCATGAGAGCTGACGTTGCCTGACCGCGTCGCCCGCGGCCCGCAACGCCCTGCGGACCACGGGCTGCCTGGGGCACGGGGTTGAGGTCGCCCGGGGAAAGCGGCTCCACGCGGGTGGGCCAGGCTGCCCAGGGATCGGGATTGCCCGCTGAAGGGCGGCCATGATGATGACGATGCGGCGGGGCGCGAGGCGGCAGAAGGCGGATTCCGGTGCACCCCTACCTGGCGCGCCAAATGTCGGATTTCGGGTTCCGGCAGACCCTCTAGGTTCGAACTCTGGGGTGCACGCGGAGATCACACCTCCAACCTACCTACACCTCGTCGCCTCGCAAGGATCTAAAGTACACAAAGAGCAACACAAGGGACACAAGGTTTATACTGGTTCGGGCCACCATTGCAGTGTAATACCCTACTCCAGTGTGTGGTGTGGTGGATTGCCTCAGGGGCTGATGATGAACAGTACAAGGAAGAACAGCCTTGCGAGGGTCTGTTCTTGGCCGGTGCGATGAACTGCTAGGGGGAGTTCAGTCGCTTCTCTCTCTCTCTAGATGCCTCTACCCTGTGGGTGGCTAGTCCTATTTATAGGCAGAGGCCCTGGGCCTCTTCCCAAATATTGAGAGGGAAGGGCGCCAACAATTGGCCATTTTGAAGGGGAACATCTAGTACACTTATCCTGACTAAAGTTAGTCCTCGCCTGCCAAAGGCCCTGACGGTGACGCCGGCTTTGGCTCCACGATGACCTCCTTCCTGCCGTTCTGCTGGTCTTGGTCTTGTTGCACCGAAATGGTTGCCTTTGCTTGATACTCTTGGCCTGCGCTTGCCTCCCTTGCACCAAAGGGGAAGCGAGGACAACTGCTGGCTGGCGCCGCCTGGCGCCCTTGGTCGTCATGGCTTGCGTCATGGGCACCTCGTGAGGTACCCGCCTTGATCTCTCCGCCTCCTCGCGAGCCAACTGGCGAGGTCGTGCACGAGGAAGCTTCACTGTCCGCCCGGTAGCGGCTTGGCCCCTCACGAGAGTCTTGAGCTTGTGCTAATGAAGATGGGCCGTACTGGGCCACCCCTTGAGCCACGCCGCAGGCCGCAGGCAGGCAAGTCTGGGTACCCTCGTTCCCAGAACACCGTCAACAATGGCCCGGACAAGGAGGAAACTGGACTCTGTTAAGCCTCTCCTGGTCGATTGTCGAGCTGCACCCTCCCGCCGAGCCACTGGCTTCCGCGGTCGAGGTAAGCGCTCCCTCGAACGAGGAGGTGCTGCTAATCCTCGTTGCTGAGCCTCGGGCTCCAACTTGGGCAAGGCACATAGTCCATTTCCTCCAGACCGGAGAACTTCCCGAAGAGCAAGAAGAAGCTGAAAGAGTAGCCCGGAGGGCCAGTATGTGTCAATTTGTCGATGACATTCTGTACAGAAGAAGGCCCAACGGTGTGAAATTGAAGTTCATTTGCCAGGAAGAACGAAAGGAACTGTTGGCTGAGATACACAAAGGCATGTGCGGCTCCCACATTGGATCAAGGGCTTTGGTTGGAAAAGCGTTCCGGCAAAGATTCTATTGACCAATAGCCCTCCAAGATGCAGTCGAGCTAGTCACTAAATGTTAAGCCTGTTAGTTCCATTCAAAAAGCATCCACCTGCCTGCCCAAGCTCTTCAGACAATCCCTTTGTCATGGTCGTTTTCAGTCTGGGAGCTCGATATCCTCGGCCCTTTCCCCCGAGCTGCCGGGGGCTTTAAGTTCTTGTTCGTTGCCATCGATAAGTTCACAAAGTGGCCGGAAGTAGATGCCGCGAGAAAGGTGACTGCTCAGTCAGCTATCAAGTTCTTGAAAGGATTGGTGTGCCTCTTTGGAGTTCCTGACCGGATCATCATAGACAATGGCACCCAATTCATGAGCCGCGCCTTCATGCAATATGTTCATGCCCTCGGAAGCAAGATCTCGTTTGCCTCTGTTGCCCATCCCAGAAGCAACGTACAAGCTGAGAGGGCGAACGCTGAAGTGTTACGAGGTCTCAAGATTAGAACTTTTGATAGACTGCAGAAGTGCGGCAGGCGGTGGATCGACGAGCTGCCGGTGGTTCTTTGGTCCCTCAGAACGACACAAATCGAGCTATCGGACAGACTCCCTTCTCCCTAGTTTATGGGGCATAAGCGGTTATCCCCACAGAACTCATTTACAAGCTTCCTCGAGTGCTTGCCTACGATGAAGTAGTGCAGAAATAGCACCAGCGTGACGACACCGTGCTTCTCGAGGAGAACCGTCTCCGGGCTACGACGCGTGCTGCACGCTATCAACAAGCCCTGCGCTGCTATCATAGCTGCAGGGTTCATGCCCGGTGTTTTGAGGAAGGTGACCTTGTCCTTAGGCGCGTTAAATCCGCCAAGGGTACAAACAAGTTGTCACCGATGTGGGAAGGCCCTTACCGGGTAGTCTGAGTAGCCAGACCTGGCGCAGTCTGTCTGGAGACCAGAGATGGCATTAAGTTGCAAAACTCATGGAATATTGAGCATCTCTGTAAGTTCTACCCGTAAGGCGCAGCTGCCGGGCCCTGCCCGGCAGCAACCCTTTTTTACATGCCTTGCCTCAGTTGCATGTAACCCCTTGTACAAAGCCAGGCGTAGACCCTGAGCAACAGATAAATGAAGCGCTGGGGGCCCCCGAAAATTTGCATGCATGCATTAGCATATCATCAGCATTCCATGATCATATCATATGCATTGCATGAGCATCTCATAAGCATAGCATGATCATATAGATAGGATTGCATGTTGCATCATCTTCATCTGCATTAAGCAGTAGGGACCTTGCCGTGGATGTCGTCCTGAGGAAAGGAAGAAGAAGAAGAAGAAGCAAGCCGCATAGCAATCCCCGGCAAGCCGAATAGATAAGTTCCATCTCTTATCCATACATGTTCTGTGAGTAGGACTTGTGTATATGAAAACCCTACCTCCCCGAAAACAAGGGTGCTCCCATCTACTGACACGAACGCTGCTTCGGTCAGGGTGGTCGCAGTGGCCCTTGGCTGAAAGGGTTTGGTGGGGATGGTTCCTCTCTATGGATTTTATGCCCGGTAGGCTTAGCCTCACGGCAACGATCCTAAGGAAGTACCGACAAGGCAGCTTACCGGGACCTACTTGTTTACTAGAAAGTATGGAGGCATTTCACCTCTGAATGGGTATCGTACTTGCACAAGTGCCCGGCAAAGCTTATATTTTGCATTAATATGCAGATCAACAGGTACAAATCTCACAGAACATAAACATGGATTTGAGAGATTACATTATTTGAACTAAAGTTTGGCAAGTGCCTACAAGTTTTGAACTAAAAAAAGATAAGATGCCCGTAATGCCTTTCTTCTTCATGTCCTTCTTTTAAACTACAGGGAGATACGAAGAGGGCGGAAGGCGGGCCTATCTGGGATTCGGCGCCTCTCCAGGATCAGGGAAGCACCGCCCCTTAGCAAGGAGGAAGAAACTGGAGGGCAGGGGTTGATGATGGCGTCTCCTGGGTTCCACCTGGTGATGACGGTGCAGCCGGCAACAAAGACTCGTTGGAACGGTCGTCCCCGTTCTTGGCGCGCCATAGGTTGCCGCCACCTCCATCACCACTGTCGCCCGGAGAGGTGCGCCTGTCACCACTCAAGCTCCCTTCGCCGTGAAAACCATGGCGGTCACGAGATGCACCGGAAGGCTCCACAGAGAGCATGGTCATCCCTGGCGACCTGAAGCACGAGGAGGGCAGCACCCCGAAAATGGGCTGCTGCCGTTACTGATGGCGAGTCACTTCCATGGTTCCCCTCCGACGCCTTGAAAGAAAGGGGATTAGGCCATGGGCAACTACCACGCTCCACACCCATTATGGGCTCCAGCGTGGTGTCGCTCTCATGGCCCCTCACTAAGGATGAAGCTTTGGGCGGCCCGGCGATGAGTGCGCCGGAGCAGCCACCTCCGACGCTACCACCGCGCCGCCCGTGCACCCTCCGGAGGTCCTTCCTAGCTGCAACAAGGACCAGACTCACTCCCCGGATGCTAGCACGAGCGCTCATCATCATCAAAAACCTCAAGCTAGGACCTGGGGCTTGGCCCCGGGCCCCCCTTACCATCATAGCCAAAAGGAAACAAGGAATGGAGGAAGAGAGAGATGTGCATGAATGCCTCTGCTTCTCCCCCGCTCCTCCATTTATAGGCGAGCTAGGGGCTGGGGGCTTATTCCCCGAAGGGTAACCGCCGTCCTCCTCCACCAATCCAATAAGACCGGGGCCCTGCCTTGATGCTCTCCCACACCACGCGCCTCTGTTACCTACCCCACTCAACGCATGCAGCATACGTGGCTCAGGATAAGGGTGTGGCGGGAAGAGTGAATTGGTAGTTACCTGCCCATGCGTTAAAGTCATTCACGGGCCATTACAAGAATGGCCCCACCACAAATAGCATTAAGCGGCACGCAGAAGAACCGGAAACTGGCCCAAGTCCAGATTAATGAAGAAGAAAAGAAGATCTCAAGGGATGGAGCCACCCTTGCACTTCGACCCTACCCCGATGGTGCCCGGTAGCGCCTTTGTGCCAGGCCTGGGGGCTCCACAGACCCTGGGTCTGTTGCCCATACTGTGCACAGGCCCGAGGACAAGTTACATCATCCAAGGCCAGACCAAGCTTAAGAGATCAGCCCATGAAAGCACAAGACCCGGAAGGCCAAGACATGCCAGAGAGTCAAGAAGCCACTAAGGGAAAAGCCTCCCTTGCCGGGCAGGCGAGCCTGGCGAGGACGAGGATTTTCCCAGCAGTAATCCCCAAGATCGTCCTGGCAAGCTTGCCGGGACCTGCAGGGGCGAATTACCCCACTAAGACTCCATCGCTCCACCTCACAACGATGCAAGTCATCGATCAGTGCGGTGTCAAGGCCCAAAGTGATTAGGTGGCTGCTCCATGCCACATGGCAGCCACTTTCTACAGAAAACACGCCCAAAGGACACCTATCCTGAGACGTGTCAAACAAGCAGACATGGAAATGACGAAGCAGACCGGCTAGGCTTGTCGGGCACGTAGTGACATGACACTAAGCGGTGCATTTAATGCGCCCTGGCACGTCTGCGGAATTAGGTATGATAGCACTGTTTGCTATCATATCAGTGCATAATGACCAGTTTGCCATTGTGGTGACCCCTTAATCTATAAAAGGAGGCACGTGGCAACCGTAGAAAGGGTTAGCAAGTTGAACTCTTCACACACCAATACGTGCGTAGCCACTCCCGTCCTAAGGCGACCTTGTCGGGCGAGTGTACTACGTCCACCACCATTTTCCACCATCGATCCACCAAAGCAGGAGTAGGGTTTTATGTCTCACGGTGGCCCAAACCTGGGTAAAAATCGCCGGTGTGATCTCTAGCATGTTGTGAGACGTTCTCCGCTCGTTGTGCAACATGTCCATTCCCCGCCCGAACCAAAAGTTGATGATGGCCCCATAGGTGGTCGTGGTTTCCCACGACAATATGGATCAACCGTATGCCACTCATCACACACGCAACTAAAATCTTAATCGTGTTTGATGTCTCCGCCATCGCAAACGTTTCGTATCATTTTTTACGGTTCTTCCACATCACTGTTTGCGATTAATGCACTGCACACAGTTTCGTCGAAGGGTCTCTTATTGTAGTGACGCATTAGCAGCATCCTGCAGTAGTGAACTTTTAATTGTTCCATGCTATTATAGTATCAATCTTGGATATTTTACATATATTTACAAGCAACTTTATATCATCTTTTGGGACTAACCTGTTAACTTACTGCCCGTGCCAATTACTATTTTTTCCTTGTTTTTGACTTTGCAGAATATCAATACCAAACGAAGTCCAAATGCTATGAATCTTTTTGGAGATTTTTTCTGGCAATAAGAGACCCTGGAAGCTTTTGGTGCACACAAGAAGATGGAGGAGTGGCCCACTAGTCACCAGGGCACGCCAAGGGCCTTTGGCGCGCCGTGGTACCTAGTGGGGCCCACAGACCTCCATTTGACCTAACTCCACCTCTATAAATACCCTAAAATCAGGAAACCTACTAGGGAGTCCATGAAATACTTTTTTCACCGCCGCAAGCCTCCGTTCTCGAGAGATCCCATCTGGGGCTCTTTCTGGCACTCCGCCGGAGGGGGAAATGATCATGGAGGGGTTCTTCATCATCCTTATTTCCCCTCCGATGATGCATGAGTAGTTTACCACAGACCTACGGGTCCATAGTTAGTAGCTAGATGGATTCTTCTCTCTTTTTGATTCTCAATACAATGTTCTCCTTGTTCTTGGAGATCTATTTGAGGTAATGACTTTTTGTGGTGTGTTTATTGGGATCCGATGAATTGACAATTTATGATCAGATCTATCCATGAATATTATTTCAGTTTTCTCTGAACTCTTTTATGCATGATTAATATAGCCTCATATTTCTTCTCCAATTTATTGGTTTGGTCTGACCAACTAGATTGATTTATCTTGCCATGGAAAGAGGTGCCTTGTAATGGGTTCGATATTACGGTGCTCAATCAAAGTGACAGAAGGGGGCATGACACATATGTATCATTGCTATTAAGGGTAAAAAGATGGGGTTTATTCATACATGAGTTTATCTTGTCTACATCATGTCATCTTGCCTAATGTATTACTCCGTTTTTTCATGAACTTAATACACTAGATACATGCTGGGTAGTGTTTGATGTGTGGAGTAATAGTAGTAGATGCATAATCATTTTGGTCTACTAATCTTGGATGTGATGCCTATATGTGTGATCATTGCCTTGGATATCGTCATAATAATTTGCTTTTCTATGTCCAACAGTAATTTGTTTACCCACCGCATGCTATTTTCTCGAGAGAAACCTCTAGTGGAAACTATGGCCCCGGGTCTATCTTGCTAAAACCCTCTATTTTGTATGTATAGACCTATCTATCAAAAACTATACAATTTAATATTGGTCGTAATCATTGAGGGATTGAGAACCCTCTACGCGTTGGGTTGCAAGTATTTGTTGTTTGTGTGCAGGTGTTGTTTACATAGTGTTGCTAGTTCTCCTAATGGATTGATAACCTTGCTTTCATAACTAAGGGGAAATACTTATCTCTATTGTGTTGCATCATCCTCTCCTCTTTGAGGAAATCCCAACGTAGCTCACAAGTAGCAGGAAGAATTTCTGGCGCCGTTGCTGGGGAGACATCATCAAAATCTATCAAGTACCTACTCATAAACTTTCATCTCCTTGCACTTACATTATTTGTCATTTTCCTCTCGTTTTCATCTCCCCCACTTCTAAAAAGTTCTTACAAAAATATTTTCCTTTTGCATTTTGCTTGTTTGCTTGCTTGCTTTTATTGACTTCATGTCAACACTCGAAAACAGAAAAATATACAGGAAAAGTAAAGTAATGTGGATCCTCATCCACTTTCTAATCTTTTCAAAATATCTAATTATTTTGAACCAATTTCTAGTGAGTTGAGTGCTCTTGATTATCTTTCTGAAGTTTTGCTTGAAAATTGTGAATCTGGAAATTGTGATGAAGTGTTAAAAGAAGAAATTTATAATGTGATTCATGATATCTCCTTGAATGAAAAGCATGATTGCAATGATGTTATTATAAATTCTATTAATGTAAATTGTTTTAATAATATGCAAAATTACAATCTTGGGGATGGCAATCTTGTCATGTCCACTACTCATTGTAATGATGATGATTGGGTGATGCTTCTTATGATCTTGAAAATTTATTTAATCCTCATGATGAATATGATATTGATAATAATGTTTGCAATAATATTGAAAGTTAGTTTGGAAGAATTTCAGCTTTAGGTAATAATGATCCCACTAATTTGGAGAATTATTAATATCATGATTTTTTTTATGAAAGTGGGTATGAAAAGGTCATGACTTTAGTTAATGGTAATCCCACTATATTGGAAGATTATAAGACTTTTATGCATCTGGATCATCAAGAGAATATTTTATGTGATAGCTATATTGTTGAATTTGATTATGATCCTACATGTAATTATTATAAGAGAGGGGAATATGTATATAGAAATCTTCATGTTACTAAATTACCTCTCTTCATGTTGAGATTGCTATTGTTTCTTTCTTCTTCCATGCATATGTTAGATATTTCTTGTCTTTATAATTTGTTTGCTTATAAAATTCCTATGCATAGGAAGTATGTTAGACTTAAACTTGTTTTCACATGCTAGATGATGCTCTCATCGTGTTTAAATTACTATCTTTCATGTGAGCATCATTAAAATCTCAAGCCTATCTTAATGGCTATAAAGAAAGAGCTTTTTGGGAGGCAACCCAATAGTTATCCTTTATTTTTTTGTTTATTTTCTATTTTTTAATAAAATTACAAATATTATACTGTTATGATTGTGCTTTTTATGTTTTAATTAGTGTTTGTGCCAAGTAAATCCTTTAGGATGGTTTGGGTGATAATTGACTTGATTCTGTGGAAAAAAACAGAAACTTTTGAGCCCAGTTCTGGAATTTTTTAAATTCACATA
Source organism: Aegilops bicornis (assembly GCA_021605145.1). Lineage (NCBI taxonomy): Eukaryota > Viridiplantae > Streptophyta > Magnoliopsida > Poales > Poaceae > Aegilops > Aegilops bicornis. The sequence goes on from CM038670.1 coordinate 191,852,398, forward strand.
ACTGTGTTTTTGCTATGATTTTTTCCCACATAATTTATGCACAAATTACCCACGTTGTAGTAATTTTTTAGAATTTTTAGAGTTACATAAGTATGAGCAATATTTAGGTTTCTACAGACTGTTCTGTTTTTGACAGATTCTGTTTTCGTTGCATTGTGTGCTTATTTTGATGAATCTATGGATTGTATCAGGGGGTATAAGCCATGGTAAAGTTAGAATACAGTAGTTATGATGCAATAACAAAATATGAATGGGTTTGCAACAGTACTTAAAGTAGTGATTTGTATTCTTATACTAACGGATCTCGTGAAGGTTTTGCTGAGTTTTGTGTGATTGAAGTTTTCAAGTTTTGGGTGAGATCATGATGGATGAAGTAATAAGGATTGGCAAGAGCCTAAGATTGGGAATGCCCGAGGCACCCCAAGGTAATATTCAAGGACTCCCAAATAACTAAGCTTGGGGATGCCCGGGAAGGCATCCCCTCTTTCTTCTAACGACCATCGGTAATTTTACTTGGAGCTATATTTTTATTCGTCACATATCATAATTTTTGCTTGGAGCGTCTTGTATTATATGAGTCTTTGCTTGTTTTGCTTTTTAGTTTGTCACAATCATCCTTGCTGGACACATCTATTTTAGAGAGCCATATGTTATCATGATTTGTTAGAATTGCTCTATGTGCTTCACTTAAATTTTTTGAGCTAGGCAATTGCTCTAATGCTTCACTTAAATCCTTTTTGAGCATGGTGGTGGTTTAATTTTCAAGAAATATGCTCTCATGCCTCACTTAAATTATTTCGAGAGTTGATATGATAAATTTTGAAGAAATATTTATACTCGCATGCTTCACTTAAATCTTTTTGAGAGTTGGTAATAGTAATGGTAATTTGCATGAGATATGAATTTAGTCCCAAAGTGATGAATATTCAAGAGGGATATAATAAAAACTTTTATGAAGATCATTGGTCATTATAAACTTGATTCATTTCAATAGTTTTGCGATATGAAGATAGTGATACATGAGTCATGTTAGTGAGTAATTATGCTTTAGTAAGAATATTGGTGTAAAGATTTGTGATTCCCTATGCAAGCACGAAAGTCAATAGTTATGCAACAAAATTATATCCTACTTGTGGTGCATTATTCAGAGTTAGTTATGTTTAATGCGTGTTTATGACCATTTTTTATTTTTTGGTTGGGCGCTTCTCAATCTATTTGCTATCGCTCATTTGTACTAAGTGGGAATGCTGCTTGTGCATCCAACTCCTTAAACCAAAGTTGTACCAAATGAGTCCACCATACCTACCTATATGGGGTGTTTCCTTGCCGTTCCAAGTAAATTTGTATGTGTCAACTCTAATTTTCAAAATAAATTTCCATTTTGTGTGTCCGTACCGCTCATGAAGCGGCAGGGGGTGGCCAATATTTTCCATGCTAGGTATTTTATTCTCACGATGAGTGCTTATTCACTTGTCATTGCACGAGAGTGTGGCAGGTAATAGGGATGCCCAGTCCCAAAATGAATCTTTTTAATATGTTGTTAATAATAAAATCCTTGGAAAGTGTTGGTATGGAAGGCACACGTGGATACGGCTAGCCATGGATTGTGTAAGAATGGTTGAAAGAAAATAAACTTTATGGTCTGTTTGGGAACCGCCTATGATTTATCTAGCATGGAAGACATTGGAAATTCTTGGTCATTTTCGTTGAGAGGAAAAGCATGCCTCTCAAAATAATTTTATCTCTCAATTTAAGCTATGAGCTCTGGCACATCTACAATCTCTGCTTCCCTCTGTGAAGGGCCTATCTATTTACTTTTATGCATTTTTTTTTATTTTGAGTCTCCATCTTCTCTTCCAAAGCACCAAGTAGGGAACACTATTGTCATACTTGTGCATTGGATGTAGCTAATATTTGAGTATGTTTCATGAATGGATCAACGATTGAGTATAATGGGGTAGGGATAACTAGATGGTTGCTTGTTGATACGCTTGAGCATTGATGTTTTCATGTCAAATTATAGACAATTACTTTGAATCGCCCAAGTCCATATGCCCATGCTATAAAAGAAAAGATTATATGATGAATATGATAGGTAGCATTCCACATCAAAAATTTTGTTTTTATCATTTACCTACTCGAGGACGAGCAGGAATTAAGCTTGGGGATGCTTGATACGTATCCAATGTATCTATAATTTTTTATTGTTTCGTGCTATTATAGTATCAATCTTGGATGTTTTACATACATTTACAAGCAACTTTATATCATTTTTTGGGACTAACGTATTAACTTAGTGCCCAGTGTCAATTGTTGTTTTTTTGCTTGTTTTTTACTTTGCAGAATATCAATACCAAACAAAGTCCAAGTGCCACGAAACTTTTTGAAGATTTTTTTCTAGCAATAATAGACCATGGAAGCTTCTGGAGCCCACGAGAAGATGGCGGAGTGGACCACTAGTCACCAGGGCGCCAGGGGCCTCTGGCGCGCCTCTGGTGCCTAGTGGGGCCCACAGACCTCCGTTTTACCTAAATCCGCCTCTATAAATACTCTAAAATCAGGAAACCTACCAGGGAGTCCATGAAATACGTTTTCCACCACCGCAAGCCTCTGTTCTCGAGAGATCCCATCTGGGGCCTTTCTGGCACTCTGTAGGGGGGGGGGAGGAATGATCACCGAGGGGTTCTTCATCATCCTTGTTGCCCCTCCGATGATGCGTGGGTAGTTTACCATAGACCTACGGGTCCATAGTTAGTACCTAGATGGATTCTTCTCTCTTTTTGATTCTCAATACAATGTTCTCCTTGTTGTTCTTGGAGATCTATTTGATGTAATGACTTTTTGCGGTGTGTTTGTTGGGATCCGATGAATTGTGAGTTTACGATCAGATCTATACATGAATATTATTTGAGTTTTCTATGAACTCTTTTATGCATGATTTATATAGCCTCGTAGTTCTTCTCTGATTTATTGGTTTGCTTTGTCCAACTAGATTGATTTATCTTGCCATGGGAAGAGGTGCTTTGTAATGGGTTTGATCTTGCGGTGCTCAATCCGAGTGACAGAAGGGGACGTGACACATATGTATCGTTGTTATTAAGGGTAAAAAGGTGGGGTTTATTCATAAGTGAGTTTATCTTGTCTACATCATGTCATCTTGCGTAATGCATTACTTCGCTTTTCCATGAACTTAATGCACTAGATGCATGTTGGATAGCCGTCGATGTGTGGAGTAATAGTAGTAGATGCAGAATCGTTTCGGTCTACTAATCTTGGATGTGATGCCTATATGTTTGATCATTTCCTTGGATATCGTCATAATTATTTGCTTTTCTATCAATTGCCCAACAGTAATTTGTTTACCCACCGTATACTATTTTCTCGAGAGAAGCCTCTAGTGAAAACTATGGCCCCCGGGTCTATCTTTTATCATATAAAAATCCTAAAAATACCTTGCTGCAATTTTCCTTTATTTATTTTATTTTGTATTTTTGTCAGATCTATCTATCAAAAACTGTACAATTTAATCTTACTCGTAACCATTGAGGGATTGAAAAGCCCTCTACACGTTGGGTTGCAAGTATTTATTGTTTGTGCAAGTGTTGTTTACATAGTGTTGCTTGGTTCTCCTACTGGATTGATAACCTTGGTTTCATAACTGAGGGAAATACTTATCTCTACTGTACTGCATCATCCTCTCCTCTTCGAGGAAATCCTAGCCCAACTCACAAGTAGTAGGACCTTGAGGCGGCATGATGACCACAGTCACCAGAATGAATCTCATTGAGGATTTCTCATCCCTGTTTAGGGGAAAGACAACGCTGAAAAACACATGTGATGCTTCTCCTATGCAACTCACCATTGACAATAGTCATGGACTTGGAACATCTAATGATCTGACGAGCAACGAGTTCAACTTCAGGGAGCTCGCCTCGAGTTAGATAAGCGAGATAAGGGACCGTCCAATCTGGTATAGCATGAAGAGCCGCCACCAACTATGCTTTCGGGTCAGGTATAGCGAGATCTTCCTCTGAAGGCAACTTGACAGAAGGATTATGGAGGACATCAAAGAATACATTGGGAGGGACTGGCTTATGCTGAGAGCCTAGTCGTGACAATGCATCAGATGCCTTGTTGAGCCGCTGGTCGATGTGATCGACTTGATAACCCTTGAAGTGTCCTGCAATATCAGTCACTGCTTGATGATAAGCCACCATAAGGGGATCTTTCGAGTCCCACTTTCCTGAAACTTGCTAAGTGACGAGGTCAGAGTCACCCAGGCACCTGACCCGGCTAAGATTCATCTCCTTATCCATACGAAGACCATGGAGGAGGGATTCACACTCAGCCGCATTATTAGTACAGGGAAACATTATCCTCAGAACATAACAAAAATTATCACCTCATAGAGAAGAGAGGATGACCCCAGCCCCTGAGCCCTCCAATTGTCTGGAACCATCAAAGTGGTCGTCCAATATGTATTATCCAGCTTTTCTTTGGGGATCTCAAGTTTGGTCCAATCATTGATGAAGTCCACCAGTGCTTGAGATTTGATGGCCGTTCGAGGCACATATTTGAGGTGATGTGGACCAAGCTCAATTGCCCACTTAGCAACCCGACATGTGGCCTCCCTATCCTGGATGATATCTCGTAGAGGGGCTGAGCTAGCCATGGTGATGGGATGCTCCTGGAAATAATGCTTCAAGTTGCAACTAGCCATGAAGACACCAAATACCAGTTTTTGCCAATGTGGATATCTCTGCTTGGACTCGGTCAAAACCTCACTGACATAATAAACCGGCATCTGGACTGGATATTCCTTCCATGCCTCCTTTGCTCCACGACAACTACCACACTTACTACTTTGTTATTAGCAGCGATGTACAAGAGCATAGGCTCTTTGTCAATAGGAGCAGCAAGGACGGGCGGCTCAACCAATTGCTTCTTAAGAGCTTCGAAAGCCTTATCTGCAGCATCACTCCAGACAAAATTGTCAGTCTTTTTTAACATCTGGTACAGTGGAATGGCCTTCTTGCAAAGGCGGCTTATAAACCCGCTCAAAGCCGCGATCTGACCCGCCATGCGCTGGACGTCATTGATTCGCCTGCTTAGCAAGTGAGGTTACACTACTGTAGGATGCTGCTAACGCGACACTACGATTAGAGACCCTTCGACGAAACTATGTGCGATGCCATAATCGCAAACGGTGGTGTAAAAAACCGTAAAAAAGGTGCAAAACATTTGCGATGGAGGATGCATCAAACATGGTTCAGATTTTAGGTGCGTGCGCGATGCAGGGCATACGGTTCAGCTCAATTAACTGCTTGCGATGAGGAGGAACAAAAGAAATGGGCAGCCAGATGAAGGTGTGTGTGATGTACAGCATACGGTTCACTTGGATGAACTGTTTGTGATTAGGCAACACAAAAGAAATGGTCAGCCATATCAAAGGTGTGTGCGATATACGGCATGCGGTTCACTCGGATGAACTGTTTGCGTTGAGACATGAGAACAGAAACGGTTCAAGTGAACAAGATGTGTGTGATACGAGGCAAACAGGTATGTAATCGGAAACATGTGCGAAGACCGATAACAACATAGACGATTACTGCTAACAAGCCGTGTGTGTTGTGAGCAAACGATTGCTGGTATACAATTGTGAGTGATTGATGAAAACATCACCGACGTGTTCCATTGTTTAGTCCATGTGCGATGTGACTTTATTTGTCCGCACAACATCTACACTCTGTCTATAGAGCATCAACATATATACTTAAAAAGACAACATTGCATAACCAAATTAAGGATACAATTACACAAGTGACTACACACATAACATTTGCACACACCAAAGTAAGCAATTACATGCATACAAAAGTAGGAGAAATGAGGATCTAATCATCTACTTATCGTTGCGAAGACGCTTGCCATTGCTCTGCTTCTGGCTGGATCCCTGGCCGTTTTGGGGAAGGAGGCACTTCCTCATGTCAATGATCCGCCTGTACATGTCGTAGCTCGTGTACGCCTCCTTGGCCACGTACACGATGTGAGCTTTGTCGAGTTTCTCCATCCAGGCCGAGTGCCAGGCACGCTTGTCCTTGTTGCACAAATCCTTCATGTCACTGTAGTATGGGTTGATGATGGCCTCGGCGAGGTGAACCAGTGAGTCCTTCTCATGCTCCTTGTGCCCCAGATCTTGTATTGGCCCTGGATGTCGACAAGATTCTGGCAGGCGATGCCCGAACTCTCGAGCGCCTTTACATCGTTGGTGATGTCCACCGTAGCGAACATGTAGTGGGGGCTGTTGACAAACCTGGTGAAACGCTCGCAAGGCCTTGTGGCCAGGCAGTAGTGGTAGACGAGGACGTGGTGGCGCACGCACATCTGGGCAACCGCGACCTTGGGATGAGACCCGGCACAACAGTGGGTGTACTCGAGGTCGAACCCAACCACCTTGTACTTCTCCTTGGCAAGCAGCAGCTCCATGATGCAGATGGAATGCTCCACCCAGACCGGGTCATTGGTGTACGCCACCGAGAGCTCCATGAACCTTTTGTGGGTGTCCACCACGGCACGCATAGTGAACTACTGCTCGTCGTCGGCAGCCGCTCGGAGCGCCATTGGAGCCGCGCTGGATACCCTCTAAGAATTTCTCATGGTGGGTGTGCTTCTTGCAATGGTGGGACGCGATCGAAAGGTTGAAGAGACACAAGGGTAGGTTAAATGGCCGCTATAATAAATGGGGGTAGGCCGGCCTGTAATCGTCACATCTTGTCACGGCGTTCATAGCGGAGGATTCCAGAATCTAGTGCACGCTTGACAACACCGCACTTCACGTTTGGGCTCGAAGAGGCGCCAAATTTATCGTCGGTGAGCCTCTTCCCGCGCTACCACGCTGTTTACCGCGCAAGCTTCACGCCATGCTAGTTTGGCCACGCGTCGGCTAGAAGAGGGACAAATCGTGGGCGTTTATTGGCAAAAGGCTTTGTAAAAATGAAGTGTGTGGAATGACTTCGGTCATAAGTTTAGCCTTGGGTGATGAGGTCAAAGTTACACAAAAGGGTGATGATGGACACTCGAGTGCGATAATTAATTCTGCTCTCTATAGTGCACACGGTGGAAGAAAACAACTGTGTGCAATAATGTCGAAGATCGCAGTCGAGTTAGCTATACAGATCGTGTCTTCTTGAGATCGACAAGGTAAACTGATTCGAGAATGGTTAATAAAATCTAAGACCATTGCATATTAAGGACAAAATAGTGCTAGCAATATACGAGTCTCATGCGATGCCATTTCAACGATTGTACCACAAAAGCTCGAAATGTTACAAGGTTCAAATTCCAGAGTTATATGGCTCAAATTCGAAGATTACAAGGTTCAAACTAATATTAGAAATGAAATTCAGCTCATCAGCTACAAACGCTCGCGCTGATCCGCTGAACATGGATATCAAAGAGGTTGGAACTAATATGACCGCTTCTAAGTCTGGTTTTGAAACCTCACAATTTCTGCAAAGGGGTCAGCCACTGAGAAGTCATGTATGGGGTTGACACAATGACTTCCGATTACTCTGTCATATGAAGTTCCAAAATGAAATTCAGTATTTTTGCGCCGGTGCTGATCAACAAACCATTCATTTTTGTGAAATAAATGTAGGGCAAACCTCATTTCCTTCAGCACCCTTGCTCTGAGAACAAAGAACCTGGCGAATATAATCTCTGGTAAGGTCCCTCGGTAGTTCTTCAAAGTAATTCCTGAGAGATGCAGGTCTAGGCATTCGACGTGATTGTTATACTGTATCACATTATCCACCACTGGGCCTAATCTTATCTGCAAAAGAATAGAATGTGTTAGTTCCTACATGCAGTTTTGAACATTACGACAAGCCTATTTGGTTTGCAGGATTTTTAAAATGCACTAACATGCCATCTTTGATCTGACATGATTAACATGGGCATTTGATTGCATTCTAGAAAAATGTAGCCTTCTTCACAAGAGGTTGGAGTGGATGAAAAGTTCCCTAAGAAAACTAGTACAGATGAATCCAAAGGAGAAATGCTTATTGATTGTAACCATATGGATCAAGCAACCAATATGGGGGGACATGTATGTACTGAAATCCTCCAAAAGAACTGTAAGTGCATCTAGTGCCACCCCTAGTTGGTTTTGGAGTATTGAAGACAAATTTGGTTGAGGGACTAATGTGTTTGTGAGAATTGCAGGATAACACAGGTAGTGTCCCTCATTGATTCGGTTTACCTACCGGAGATGACCCCTAAAAATGTATGAAGACATTGACGACAATGGTGGTATGTGAAGGTATTCATATTGAAGACTATGAAATAAGAAGACATTGAGTGAAGACTATGGAGCGCCAAGGCGTATGGTCGCTTTTGATGTTTCCTTTTTCTTCTTTGTTGAGTCATAGGAACCACCGTCTTTGTTAAGTGGGGTCCAAGTGAACAAAGTCGTAATGATCAAGTGATGCTCAACCCAAATCCTATGTCTTCGAGAGAAGACAATGAGAGCAAATCTTATCCAGAGCTGGATGAGTCAGCTTTGCGTGTAGCGCAAGTAAAGTTGCCGTGTGTGTTTGAAATCTGACCGTTGGAACACGTGTCAGTTCCTTAGTGACCCAGGGTCATTTCAGACATATCAGGTCGGGTTGCCTAGTGGCTATAAATAGCCCACCCCCTACACCATAAATTGGTGGCTGCTCGGAGTTAGTGCACGGCTTTTGTCGTTTGAGAGCAACCCACCTCGAAGCCTTTGAGAGAGAGAATCCTTGCGAGGACAAAGCCCAAACACCCAAAGTCAAAGAGTGTTAGGCATCATCAAGTCTTTACATCTGCGTGACACGAAGACTTATTACACTTGAGGACTGTGAATCCTCCAACCGGTTAGGCGCGTCGTTCTCGAGCATCCAAGAGTCATTGTGGATCACCGGTGAACGAAGTCTGTGAAGGTTCAGAAGTATACCTTGAAGACTTACCAGAGTGATTGGGCGAGGACTCTGTGTCCTTAGCTCAAGGGGAATAAGGTGAAGACGCGGTCTTCTGAGTTGAATCTCAGCCTTCCTAACCAGACGTACAGTTGTCACGGCACCTAGAACTGGTCCAACAAATCCTATGTCTTCAACAAGTGACTGGTTCTATCCTCTCCCTCCCTTTACTTAGAGTTTGTCTTCGTGAAGTCATTGCCTATTTGTCGTACCTGTTTGACTTCATTACTTGACTACTATTGTTGGTTGGCTTCATACTATCTTCCATCCTGATCCTTACTACTAAGCTGCTATTAGTCTTTGTACTTTCACATTATTGTATACTTGACTATGGTTTGCTTGTTGTAGTCTATCTTCCGCTGCATATCGATTAGGTCATTTCTATTGTTTGTCTTTGAAACTTCCACGTTTTGAAGACTTTCATAAAATTCGCCTATTCACCCCCCTCTAGTCGATAACTAGCACTTTCAATTGGTATCAGAGCAAGGTACTCCCTTGTTCTGTGTGATTCGGTATGACCACCTGGAGTTTTAGTTATGTCGATTGCAGGGATAATCAAAGTCTCCGCTGCTTGCCCCGTGTTCGATGGAACTGAATATCCCTACTGGAAGAATAAGATGCGCATGCATCTTGAAGCCATTGATGTCGACCTCTGGTATGTCGTCAAGAACGGCGTTCCCAAAACAGGTGAAGGTGTCACCCCTGCTGATGTCAAGAAGTTCATCCAACTGGACTCTACTACAAAGAACATCATCTATGGTCATCTGACCAAAGGACAGTATCGTCGTGTGAGTGCTCTGGAAACGTGGAAGCTAGTCTGGGACTGGCTATCAAAGGTCAACGAAGGCGTCTCAACCCAGAGAGATCAAAGGATCAGTGTTCTTCGCAACCTCTTCAACCGCTTCAAGAGAAACGACAATGAAAATGTCCATCTCACGTTTGATCGTCTCACCGACATCACAAATGAGCTTCGTGCTCTCGGCGCCACTGAGATTACCAAGCATGAAATCGTCAAGACACTACTGAGATCACTTGACAACTCCTTTGACACCCTTGCTCTCATGATACAAGAACGCATACGACTTCAAGACACTCGATCCGTCTGATATACTTGAGAGGCTCAACACACATGAGTTCCGACTTTCTAAGAAAAGAGATATCTATGGTCCCAACTATGGACGAACTCGCTTTCAAGGAAAAAGTTGTTTCCTCATCCGAAGAAGAATCATTGCAGCCTGATGATCCACGAAGACATTGGAAAGGAACTTGCTTTGCTTGTGAAGAAGTTCCAGAAGTTCACTAAGAAGAAGGGCTTCAAAAAGTCTTCTTGATCTAGCTCAAGAAATGATGAAGCTTCCACTCATGACTACAAGAAGAGAACATGTCACAAGTGCAAGAAAACTGGACACTATATCTCTGAGTGTCCACAGTGGGACAATGAGAAGAAGAAGAAGAAGAGCAAGGAATATGATTACGATGACAAGAAGAAGAAGAAATCTTCAAAGTCTTTTTCCAAGTCCTCATCAAAGTCTTCATCTCATAAGAAGAGCTCATCCGCAAGGCTCGTGCTTTTTGTTGGCAAGGAAATGGATTCAGAGGAGGAGTTCTGCTCGAGGAGGCGGAGGTGGAGTCTGAAGAGGAGTCCGACCACTGGCGTTGCAAGTCTGGCTCTAGACACGACCTATGTTGCCAAGTCCATCTTCAACATCAAGATAATGACTTCCACACCAACGTGAAGGCGATGACAAGGACGACCCTACTCCACCCTCTTCGCTTCATGGCACGTGGTGCCAAGGTAAAATCACGTGATGCTTACTTTCAAACATCAAGTGAAGATGACTCGATTGTGAATCCAAGCCCAGCAACAAAACACTTGCTAAAATTGCAATAGAACAACAAAAGCTATGGAACATACTCAAAAACTGTTAGACAAAAGTGATGACCTGTTGGACGCGGAAATGACATGTTCACAGTCCTTAGTTGAAGACATAAAAAATCTTCATGCTAAGTACCAAGAACTTGAAAGTCGTCATGAAACGCTCTGAACCACTCATGAAAAGCTCTCCTATGATTATCTTCAAAGGAAGCAAGAGCTTGAGAAATTGAGAGCGGCTCATGAAGATCTTCAAAAAGAGAATGAGTCACTTCGCGCTCAACTGATCAATTCCGCTCAGGATGGATTTGAACCACCATGTCTAAAATGCCTTGAGCGTGATATCGCTACCTCTGTTGCTGAATGTTCAACTGCTGCTACTGTTGCATTATCTTCAACTACTGATGTGGTAACTAACCCCTCTGCGGAGGATACCACTGCTATTGCTGATGAAAATGCTAGGTTGAAGACATTGCTTGAAATAGGGATGTATAAAAGTCTGAAAGGACATCAGACACTTTGCGATGTCCTCAAAAAGCAGATTCTGAACCAAAACCCTAGGAAAGAGGGTGTTGGGTTCGAGAGGAAAATGAACGTTGATGGTTCCTACTGGAAGCCTAAGAAGTATCCCAAAACCACATGGGTTGCTGCAAAGGGACCTTCAGTGGATCCATCCACCTTATCTGGCTTTATCTGTACTAATCCTATTATCATTGATGAATCCCTTGATGCAAACTATAAGCTGTTCAAAAATCAGAATGGTGAAGTGTTTGCCAGGTATATTGGTACTAACTACAGGAATGGACCACCTATGAAGAAGATCTGGGTTCCCAAAAGTTGTCTTGAGAATCTTCCAAAGGAATGTGATCATGACACCACAGGATGAAGACAAAACCTAGACCTAAGGCGTCATATGGTCCAAAGGCTTCAAACAGACAAAGGACTCACCTGAGTCACCCTAACGCCAATGTTTTGCAGGGAAATCGTACTCAAACGAAAGGGTCTCCAGCCGAAATTCAAATATATCTGATTCTATTGCTGGGGACCTAAAACAACTTGTAGGGCGCAAGATCAAATGCCCAAATGGTCTCACTATGTATTTTGTTCCTGAATTGCTTACCATTCATCCTATCAGTCCTAATCTTGATCTGAACTTCAATAATCCTCTTGCCCATGAAATGTTTATTCTTCACAATACTCTTGGTGAAGCCTATCCCCCTAACTGTACTGTAGGGTATGACACCTCATGCTTCAGAATGGATTATGGACAGCGGATGCACTAATCATATGACTGGTGATCGAAGTCTTCTCATGGACTCAACCTTACGTCCATCTGACAAGAGTCACATCACATTTTCTGACACTGGTAAAAGCAAGGTATTGGGTCTAGGTAGAGTTGCAATCTCAAAGGATCAACACATGGATAAAGTGATGCTTGTTGAATCCCTTGGTTTCAACTTAATGTATGTCTCAATGCATTGTGACTTGAACATGATTGTGCTATTCGGAAAATATCGTTGCCTTGTACTAATGGAATCTGACAAGTCTCTAGTCTTTGAAGGGTATCGGAAAGATGATCTATACATGGTAGATTTCTCAGCAGGTCCACAACTTGCCGTATTTCTTCTTGCAAAAGCTTGAATCTTGGCTCGCATCGGAGGTGGGGCATCTTGGCATGAGGAACTTACACACACTCACCAAGAAGAAGCATGTCATAGGCATCGATGGTGTCAAGTTCAAGAAGGATCATCTGTGGTGGTGCTGCGAAGCTGGAAAGATGACTAGGGCAAAGCACCCTCGAAGACAATCATGACGACATCTCAACCCTTCGAGCTGTTACACATGGACTTATTTGGCCCTACTCACTACTCTACCCTCACAACAACTGCTTGTCTCTATGACTTCGTCATTGTTGATGACTACTCAAGATATACATGGGTGCACATAATTCTCTACAAGACTGAAGTACAAGAAGTCTTCAGACGCTTTGCCAATCGAGCCATGACCAATTATCGCGTCAAGATCAAGCATATCAGAAGTGAAAACGGCACTGAGTTCAAGAACACCGGACTTGATCTCTATCTGGATACAATGGGAATCACTCATGAGTTTTCTACTCCATACACACCTCAGCAAAATGGCATCGTAGAGCGCAAGAACAGAACCCTCATTGAGATGGCTCGAACAATGCTCGACGAATACAAGACACCAAGAAAGTTCTGGCCTAAAGCTATTGATACAGCATGTCACGTCATCAACCGTGTTTACATCCATAAGATTCTGAACAAAACATACTATGAGCTCCTTACTGGCAAGAAGCCAAATGTCAGCTACTTCAGAGTATTTGGAGCTAGGTGCTGGATCAAGGATCCCCATCACAAGTCAAAATTCGCACCTAAAGCTCATGAAGGCTTCATGCTCGGTTACGGAAAGGACTCGCACTCTTATAGAGTCTTCAAGCTCTATCTCTACAAAATCGTCGAAACAGTGGACGTGCGATTTGATGAAACCAATGGTTCACAAAGAGAGCTCCTGCCAAGTACACTAGACGAAGCTCTGCCCAGCGAATCTATCAAGCTGATGGGAACTGGAGAAATCATGCCTTCTGAAGCACAGCCTGAAGAGGAACTTATCATTTCTGCACCTAACCAACCTGAATACAATGCTCAGACTGAAGATAATCCTCCCAATGATGACAATGATCAACAAGAGCAAAGTCTTCGTCCAATTCATCCTCGAGTCGCAAATGAAGTACAAATTGAGAAGATAATTGATAGCATCAATGCACCTGGTCCACTTACTCGCTCAAGAGCAACCACAGTTAGCAAATTTCGTGGACAATTTTCTTTTGTGTCAATATCATAACCCAAGAAAGTAGCTGAAGCCTTTATGGAACCTGAATGGATACAAGCTATGCAAGAAGAACTTCAACAGTTCAAGCTGAACAATGTTTGGGAACTTGTCAAGCGTCCTGACCCTCGCAAGCATAACATTATTGGCACAAAATGGATATATCGAAACAAGCAAGATGAGCATAGTGAAGTCGTCAGAAACAAAGCACGACTTGTGGCTCAAGGATATACTCAAGTTGAAGGAATTGACTGTGATGAAACATTTGCTCCTGTGGCTAGGCTTGAAGCTATTTGCATACTGCTAGCCTATGCTAACCACCACAACATCTTGCTATATCAAATGGATGTGAAGAGTGCATTTCTCAACGGCAAGATTGAAGAAGAAGTATACGTCGCTCAACCACCTGGCCTTTGAAGATCCAAAACATCCAGATATGGTGTACAAGCTAAACAAAGCAATCAGATGGCACTGAAACAAGCTCCTCGCGCTTGGTATGATACGATCAAAGACTTCCCGAAGAGCAAAGGCTTCAAACCTGGATCCCTCGATCCCACACTCTTCACGAAGACATATGATGGTGAACTGTTTGTGTGCCAAATATATGTGGATGACATTATCTTCGGCTGCACCAACCGAAGTATAGTGATGAGTTTGGATACATGATGCAAGAGCAATATCAGATGTCCATGATGGGTGAGCTGAAGTTCTTCCTTGGTCTTCAAATTCGTCAGCAAAGGAATGGCATCTTCATATCTCAAGAAAAATACCTCAAAGATTTTCTGAAGAAGTTTGGAATGCAAGATTGCAAAGGTTACACGACGCCAATGCCAGCCAAACACCATCTAGGTCCCGACAACAATGGTAAAGAATTTGATCAAAAGGTATACCGCTCCATGATTGGTTCCTTACTTTACCTATGTGCATCTAGGCCAGATATTATGCTTAGTGTTTGCATGTGTGCTCGATTCCAAGCGGCACCAAAGGAATCGCATCACTTAGCTGTGAAGCGAATTCTTCGATATTTGGCTCTCACCCCAACACTCGGATTATGGTATCCAAAGGGCTCGAAATTTGATCTGGTTGGATTCTCGGATGCTGATTATGCTTTGGTGACAAGGTGGATCGCAAGTCTACATCGGCACATGTCACTTTACAGCACGATCACTTGTCCGTTGGTCTTCAAAGAAGCGTAACTGTATCACTCTCAAGCCGCTGAATCTGAATACATTGATCTTTGGATCTTCTTTGCGCTCGGCTTCTATGGATGAAGCAAACTCTTAAGGACTATGGCATCAATCTGAAACAAGTACCTCTCTTCTGCGACAATGAAAGCGCCATCAAGATTGCCAACAATCCAGTCCAGCACTCGAAGACAAAGCACATTGAAATTCGTCATCACTTTCTCAAAGATCATGTCATGAAGAAAGATATTGACATCATTCACGTCAACATCGAAGAACAATGGCGTATATCTTCACAAAGCCCCGGATGAGAAAAGGTTTTGCAAGTTACGGTGTGAGCTAAATATCTTGGAATCCTCAAATGTCCTGTGATCAGGCACACATCCTAACACTTATGCATGTTGATGACTTAGATGTGCAACACACGAAGTAAAGTATATCTTCAATCAATGAAGACTCACATTCTGAGTGTGAATACATTAACATGGAATTCAACTTCAGAGCGCCACGATAATTGTGTGTAGGTATGCGGGTCTAATACTTCCTATCACGGTGGGTAACGCCACCACCAAATTTCTCTGCTTGAAGTGTTTCACTCATGGCGTTATTTTAGCTATGTCTTCACATTTGGTTTGTCTTCAAAGTTCAACTTATCCTCAGGATTTTCTTCACTCTTTTTATTTGATTTCTCTCTGATATATATATATATATATATATATATATATATATATATATATATATATATATATATATATATACTAGTGTTACATCCTCTCTGACATTCACTTATATCTATGTCTTCCTAGTTGAATCTTTTGAACTAAGAGAATGTGATCGGACCCTAATCTTTCTATGCTTTCTATCTCAAACTCTATCTTTCCAAATCATATGCATTCAATTGAAACTGTCGAATGTCTTCTCTGCGTCCTTGTCGTGAAGACACGAAGACAAACATTAAGTTTATTTTAAATGATTCATCCTTATTGTTTGAAATCCGGAGAAGCCGGAACGACCATCCGACAAACCTGGAGGGCGTGAGACCGTGGGACAGCTCTGAGTATGTTGCATGCTTGCCACGTACCCCTCAGATGTGAACCGCCAGGGGCACCTGAGTAATTGCGTTGTGCCGCACACTTCCTTATAAATACATGTCCCCTGCGGTAAATAAAACCTTCTTCCACCTCTCCACCTCGTCAAAACCCTAGCGCCACCGCTAGCTCTCGACGACGCCGGCGACAAAGCGCTTAACTGCCGCGACTTCTCCGACGCCGTCCTCACGCCGGCCACGAACATCGTCCTCTCCGCCGCCATCGTAGGTGTCCTCCGTCACCAAGTAAGGGCACGGTGGATTGAACTGCTCGGTCACCCACTCATCCCATCTAGCAGTTCTTCCTGTGGTAAATATAACTCTATTTTTTACCATCTTTTTTATCCTCAAAGATTCATCATGTTTACCAAAGTTGGTTTCTGCCTATACAATGTTAGATCGATTACATGCGCATCTCATATTGCCTAGTATATTCACTTAAGCTTCATAAATAGTTGATTCCTCACTTGTACTTATTCACGTATTCGTAAAAATCTGTAACAAACTCTCTACATATAACTGAATGTCTTAGCATCTTGAGGTCAATGTCTTCACACTGATTTATCTTCAAAATCTTCTGAGAATGCATATGACCTCTTCCCTTCCTCGCATCTCTAATCTTTATCACGGTACATGTCGTGGGAGAATCCCTTGGTTCTCATAGTCTGCATTCGTTTGCAGAAATTCTTCTGACATCACATTATCTCTCCCGAAGCCGATTCTGTTGTCCGACAGCGAAAGCATTTGAAGCCTTTGAGCGTATTGAAGCCATTCAGTTTGAAGTTCATGGCTGCGAGAGAAATCGATAAGGAAGGGTGGCAGACAGCGTCGTGGGGGAATATCCAAAGATTTGCCTGATGACCTCGCAGAGCTTTACAAGACAGATCCTGAAGAGAATTATAATCAGCGCAAGACACGAATCCAATGGATTTGACGATATTGGGTTGAACAATGGTTCAAATACAAGTTCGTGATCCAGGAATACGCTGAGAAGAATGCTACCAAAAGTCCTTGGGTGATATTCTCTTCCGAGGCCTTCCACCCAAGAACAGAGCTGAAGCTATTGCACAGGGTTTCTATCCTTGTATGGTCCATGGACCTCAGCCTGAAAATGCCGACCCATCATCATTGCTCTGGTGTCGTGACGATAATCTCTTCAAGCGAAACTTCCAAAGACGCAAAGGCATCGCCAAGGAAAACAAGAAGTCATTGGGATTAGACTTCAACCTGGTCCCTCTGCTCCCCTGCGGCCGACGGCTCACGTGATGCGTAACCCAATGTCATCGGTCCTTTCTACAACCTTGATGGCCTCATCACTCACATCTCGGTCCAAGGTGCCAAAGTGGATCATTACGATGATGACACCGACATCGATGAAGCCCCTGCTCCTACTCCAAAGCCGCAGAAGCCAAAGAAGGCTAAGGCTTCAAGATCAGCTGCTCCTCCAAAAGCTTCACGTGCGAAGCCACTGGCCACTGCACCTCCTGAAGACAGTATGCAGTTTCAAGATCAATCATGTATCTCCAAGAAGACGGAGAAGAAAAAGAAAATTGTCAGACATTCTGATCAGACATTGACCCCTGCTGCCATTCTGCGAGAAGAGCACATTGATCTATCCAGCGATGAAGATCTTGCAGATGATGCTCTTGAGCAACTGATCAAGAGCAAGGAAGAAGCAGATATCTTCAATGATTTGCCTCTCTTTGATGTGGCAATCATCCATCACTTCATTGATGAGTGGTTTGACAACCCAAATCTCAGCTTTGAAGATCTCCAACTTCCCATTGGCCTCAGCGTCTCCTTCAATGGCTCCATTGCTTCTGAGCTAGCTCTTGCTCAGCGTCTCGTTGAACAGAAGCGCAAGATCGACTATGAGAAAGCTCAGTTCAAGAAGCATGTGGCAAAGCTCAGCGTGCAAGATGTCAAAAACTTCAATACCATGCTGCACGAGCTCAAAGAAGCCTTTCACAAGAAGCGCGACGAAGCTAAAGGCTCTCGTGGCGCATGAAGAGTCTGGGCCGACAAGTGTGTACTAGCCTACAATGAGGCTGAGAAGCGCAAGGCTCTTGGTCGTCCTGGCATTGACCCCAGAATGGTTGCAAAGAAGAAGAAGCAATCAACTGACCAATATGCACCTTCAAGGCAGGAAGAACCTCGCATAGTATTCCCAAGCAGCATGACTGGCTCGAAGCCAAAGGTCAGGTCAACCGCTTCAGAACATAAGAAGACGAGGGCTGCCGAGGCTGAAGCCAGAAAAAGGAAAAATTCTGAAGCCTCTGATTAGCTGACCAATGATACAACTGCTCCTGGAGCACCTATTGTGCAGCCTAAAGCCTCTGTTGTTGCCCCTGCTCCTGTTCCGCCACCAAGGCCCTATACAATTGAGCAAGCTTACAACTATGGTCAGCTAATCAATGTCAGATGGCCCGTTCTGGTCCCTCCGCCTTATGCCTCTGGTCCTCAGTTTGACTTCATTACTTGACTACTATCGTTGGTTGGCTTCATACTATCTTCCATACTGATCCTTACTACTAAGCTGCTATTAGTCTTTGTACTTTCACATTATTGTATACTTGACTATGGTTTGCTTGTTGTAGTCTATCTTCCGCTGCATATCGATTAGGTCATTTCTATTGTTTGTCTTCGAAACTTCCATGTTTTGAAGACTTTCATAAAAATCGCCTATTCACCCCCCCCCCCCTCTAATCGATAACTAGCACTTTCAATTGGTATCAGAGCTCTTCATGCGCTCACGAGAGCCTTTAGCTTCGTCGCGCTTCCTATGAAAGGCTTCTTTGAGCTCGTGCAGCATGGTCTTGAAGTTTGACTATCATGTTGAGCATAGGGCTCTGATCTAGAAACCAAAGCCAAGACTGCCAAGGTTCCCTGGTATTGCCACCTCTACAGGATCCTTCAACGCAAATGGCTTCAAAGCCCACAACACCTTCTTTGACGGAGCAAAGAACCCCTACTCAAGGCCAAGAATATCATCAGATCGTTTCTGGAGATATCAACAACGAAGCTATTACTCCTGCGTTCTGTATGATCAAGGGCGCATTTTCCCTCATATGCGCCTCGACCACAAGCCATTGCAGGACTGCCATGCTTAGAAGAAGCACTTGGCTGCTTTTCGTGATGCAGTCTGCTCGACTTTGTGATGCACAAAGAACATTGGAATGAGGAACTTTTGCTTCAATTCTATGCTACCCTCCACATTCGCGGCTACTACAGAGATACCAGGACATGGGTTCTCGAGTGGATCACAGGAAATGTTCATCATGAAGCCAAAGCTCTTGATGTCATTGAGCTTACAGGCCTACCCACTCCCGGAGAGCTGTTCGAACCTGATTGTCAACTCCACCGCAATGCACTGGAGATCATCTTCCATAAGCCGTGAGCCCAACATGAGCGGATGTTGAGCATGATGAAGCCTTTGCCATCGACGCTGAATACCCAAAGGAGTTCTTTGTTGATGACCTTGAGTATCTGCCTCGCACAATATATCACATCATTAAGGCGAACTCTATGGCCTATCAAAGGGCATTCATCATTTGCAAAACTTGAAGGGGCCATGAAGACATTGGTCTTTTACATCCTCAATGGCATCGACTTCAATACTCAAGAATTCTTCATCCGTGATTGGCTGCGTCTGGTTACGACCTTTTGGCACGAAATTCTATGCTCCCCTGGTTCATGCGCTTCATCAAGCTACACTCTGCTATCAACTATCGACCCTCTGCCGCAATCATCGGATCTTTCTACGAGAGGTTGATATGTCGATTGAAGCCATATACCACGAGCACCTTAAGAAGCCTCTTTGTCTTCAAAATGCGGATCACCATAGCTTCTCTCAACCCATGGAAGGCGTCCAAGCGATAACTCGTGTCTATCCAATGGCTGGGAACACTCGCATGCCTCACCGTGCATAAGCTGAAGCTCTTGAGAGCACAATTTCCCAAAGGCCTCGGAAGCGCTCTCGCGTCCTAAATGACCGAGAACTTCTTGTGGCAATCGCATCGTAAACAAGACAAGCATCACTTTTGGCTCAGCGACAGATGCAAAGCCTCTTGGTGGACGCCAATCGCATTCAAATCTTGCTTTTGTCACTCATGAGACACATCGTCGATCATGGAAGAGTTTGACCTTTGCTTTCGATCTTTGAAGCGAGATCTTCAAGGCGATGGCTTCACTTTGAAAGATTCAAGTTTGACTCCACTCCTCCACGTAATGCGGTCCTCGTCGAACTCCATCCCTTGAAGACTCGACTATTCTTCCTCCACGGCAATCGTGAATGCCGAGTGATCGATGATGAAGGCGATGCTACTTCACCGCCCGTACATCTTGCGCATCGACCTTTGCACCAAGTTAAATGCTGCGCCGCCAAACAACAACGACAACCCTGCTGTGTAACATCCCAAATTTTCAATTTGGAATGTTATACATTAGATCATCAATGCATATCATATTTTATTTTTCTTTGGGTTTTGATCCTAGAAATTCTACGCAACTCAAGGACCCACGGAGAGAGTTGGGGATTTCGTTATTTTCATGTTTGAGTTTTTCTCAAATTTTGAAAATAGGATCATTTGATCTTAATTATTTTATCATCAATTATTTCTATTACAAAAATAAGAGAGAGGGAATAAAATGACTTTCCCAAAATAAAGAAATATTGAGGATTTATTAATAAAATCAAATAAGATTTTATTTTGGAGTTTTTCGCCATTTTATTTAAATTTAGGAAAAAATTGCATTTTACAAAATTGCATTTAGGCCCCAAATAAATGTTCATCTAGTCCGGCTTGATTTTAGAAGCCGGGGAAAATTTATTTCGGGATTTTTGGAGTCCGTTTAGTATTTCTTTCGTTTCTTTTTCTGCGTGGAATTATTAAAAAAAACGAACCGACCTACGGGCCGTACCCGAGCGGGACTCCGCCCGGGGGTAGCCTATATAAAGCGCCGCCCGAGCCCCGCCCCAGCCCACCAGCCCCGCCAGCCCAGCCCGCCGCCCGCCGCCACCGGAGCCGCCGACCTCGCTGCCCGAGGTGCCTCAAAATCCATGCCGCCGGTTTTTTTTAGAAAAACCGTTCGGTTTTCCGTCGGTTTTTGTCGGTTTTTTTAGTTTCCGTTTTTTATTAGATTGGTTTTTTTATTCGGTTCGGTTAAATAGCGAGCGTTCGCTCGTTCGTTCGTTTTAACGAACGTGTTTGTCATTTAGATCCGGTTAACGAACGTTCGTTCGTTAACCTGTTCTTCGTTTTTCTTTTTCCCGGATTTAATCCGCGATTTTTCTGAATGCGACTTCTGATCTGATTTTCGTTTTAGTATAACTTTTCGCTCGTTTATCGGAATCAGGCGATTCAAGCGCCTAGAGTTTCGTCTCGAAACCCTCTTTCTGAATAACCAACTTAAACAAGCTTTTTTTTCTGTAAAACTTGGCTTAGATTAAGATTAGTAAAACGAAGCTGTTTTCTTTCGCCGTTTGACTTTCGTTGCTTCGTTTGATTTGATTCTTTTTGCAAACCGGAGTTCTTAAGTTGAACTTTCTGGTTAGATCTTTTATTTGAGATTTACCTGTGCATTAGATGAGTACTTATTGTATGCTTGTTGTTTGTTTTTGATAGAATACCCGGAGTGCGCCGCTTGTTATTTTGAGTCTCTAGGTCTCGCGGATCATCAGCAAGGCAAGTAACACTTTGATCATACCTTTTCCAATACCCAGTTTTTATTGCATTAGATCAATCCTCAAACATTGCATGATTAGGATCAAATTAAATTGTGGGTTTTGGGAAGTAGATGAGGTAGTACCTATTACCTGTTTTATTATCAAACCCTTGGGAGTTACTTCTACGTTTGCTTATTTTGCCATGCTATGCAAGTAGACGTGGATTGGGTGAGTGATTTTCCATGGTAGATGTGAGATTGTTAATTAATGGTTTATTTAAGGTGGCAACTTTAATACACATCTGGGTGGATTGAGGCACCTGGTTATTCCAGGACTTGCCTGTTTTTTGGACCGCCACCGGGCCCAAAGGGATCATGAGATTATTCAAACTAGAAACTTCCGTGTGCAGCCACAAGCCATTATGGGCTCTGGCATAGTTGATTAAGTTGTGCGAACTCTTACGGGTAGACTAGCGAGATGTAGGGGAAAGTAGGTGTACCGGTCTACCCTTCGTAAGGTGCTAAGCGCTTACGAAGAGCGTGTCTCGGTCATCCGTTTCTCAAACATCATGTAGTGCGAGAAATCCAACGGAGGCGATCGAGTCTTGTGGGGAAAAGTGCGCAAACCTCTGCAGAGTGTATAAACTAATCATGGTTAGTCGTGTCCCCGGTTATAGACGTTTTGAGTATCTAGTACTTGGATATCATGTGAATCTCGTCATGTTACTTAAATTAATTTTGTTAGGTTTTAATGATGATTATTTTAATTGGGATTGAGGATGCTGTCAACCATTCTCAATGTTTAACAACCACCATGATAGTTAAATAAATTTATTCCTTTGCAGTAGGGAAAATTTGGCTTTTCGCATAAAGCTGTAACCATAGAGCTTTCCACCAGCCATATATGCATGTAGTATAGGATTACTCTTCCATTACTCTCTATGTGTTACATTGCGGCATATTCCATGTCTTGACCCGTTCTCGGCTGCAACTTTTCATGTTGCGTACTTTTAGAACGACAGTAAGGTGCTTTTAGGTCGTGGTTCTATACTCGGTGATCTTTGTTGGAGTTGATGGACTCGCTTATCTTCCAAGCCTTCCGCTGTTATCGTTATTAGATGGCCTTAAGCCATATTTATTTTCCTAAGTTCTCTTTTGAGACATTCGATGTAATAAGTGTGTGATTGCTACTCTGTTATAAATCCTTCAAGTCTTTGTGTGGTGTCGACATTCTTGATCTAGGGATGACACCTAGCACAGAGATCAGACTGTTTGAGGTCTGGTCGCTACAAAGATGGTATCAGAGCACACGCTAACTGTAGGACACGGCCACTAAGCTAAAGCCCTAGATCACTACTCTATCTTCTCATTTCTAACTCCTCATCTTTTCTATTCTTTTAGGATGGCGGATGCAAGGAACAAGTTCACACAACCGGATGAAGATACACCCTTTGGATACCATTTGAAGGAAGTCACTAGATACCTGAACATAGGAATACCAAGTTTCACCGGGACTTTCAACGCCACTTTACCCGAAGAGGAGCGCTGGATGATTCAAGTTCAAATGCGGTGTGGTGCCTTTGGCGTTTCGCGAGAAATTTGGGGTTGGGGCCGCATTGCTCTGGCGTGCTCTGAATGTGCCGGTGGTCTTGTTGTAAGTTACTCCGGCGGCGCTTAGCTGTGTCCGGCCGCTTAACGGCCGGACTCGAGAATTGCCTTAAGAGGCTGCATTGCACTTGGCGAGAGTCAGTATGTTCCTCCGTGCGAGAGAGAATGTTCGATGTTTCCGTTGACCGTAATGACTCCTCGAGGGCTGGCATCTTGAGCTTGAGGTATGCGTAGTGCGGCACCGCGTTGAACTTTGCAAGCGGATGCGTCCGAGCAAGGCATGATAGCCGCCATGAGCGGGACTATGTCGAAGATTAACTCCTCGCCCGGAAGTTATCCGGGATCCGAAGACCACTTCCAAAGTGTAATTGAGCTTGTACAATTGGCTTCTACACCTGGTATGGCGCCTTTAAAGGTCGTTTTGGTAGGTTTAATCCTTGAGGGTCTATGCCCATTTTGCGCCTTGTATCCTAGTAAAGCAGGTTCAGGCTTTGCCGCCGTCCATCGAGGACTCTGGTTAGGTGAAATCCATCGACGATTGGGTCTAAGACCGGTCTGGCCGAATCCACCGTGGCGAGATCTTTGGTGGGTGGTCCCCTCGGTCAAAAGTGATCGGGCGGGAGGACCATGGATTGAACTTGAGCAACTGGCTCCATCGCGTAGACATCCACGAGTGCACGCTTCCGCTCCCTTTTGGGTATGTGCGTTGCGTATATCATGTTCACCGTCCGCACTTTTGGGAAACCCTTCATCCTCTATTGTTCGGCGATTGGGTCTCGTCCTCGTCATCGCTATGCAGCCCCTTGTCATTGTTTTCAGCAATTAACTTGCCTGCTGCTTGAATACCCAACAGTCCCTGTTGGTGTGCTTAAGTGGCTTTTAAATGATGTCGTGTATATCCGCACAAGCGGTCGAGTATTCGGTCCAAATTAGACGGACCGGAGTAGTTCTTTTGAATAGCTTTTTCACGACCGGGTTTAGAGCCTCTGAATCCGGCATTGACCGTCGTATCCGCAATATTGTCGCCGTTAATGCGGCATTTGTTTTTATTACGACGCGTCCCTGCCATTTCGGTCCTTGAAGTCCGGACTGCCGAATTTTTGTTGAGGTTGTTCTGCGTGCTAGCCAGCTGTCCTCACCCGCATGAAGCGGGTCATGAGTGATGTGAGGGCTGCCATGGATTTGACTTGTCCTGTCCTAGGTGCCGGGCACGCCACTCATCACGGATGTTATGCTTGAAGGCCGCGAGGGCCTCCGCATCCGGACAATCGACGATTTGGTTTTTCTTGGTTAAGAACCGTGTCCAGAATTGTCTGGCTGATTCGTCTGGCTGCTGAATTATGTGGCTTAGGTCATCGGCGTCTGGTGGTCGCACATAAGTGCCCTGGAAGTTATCGAGGAATGCGGCTTCCAGGTCCTCCCAGCTCCCAATTGACTCTGCTGGCAAGCTGTTGAGCCAATGCCGGGCTGGTCCTTTAAGCTTGAGGGGGAGGTATTTGATGGCGTGAAGATCATCACCGCAGGCCATGTGGATGTGAAGGAGATAGTCTTGATCCAAACCGCGGGGTCATTGTGCCATCATAGGATTCAATATTGACGGGTTTAAACCCTTGAGGATTTGATGATCCATTACTTCGTCTGTGAAGCATAGTGGGTGTCTTGGCGCCTACTGTCTTTGGCGATATCACGACGGAGCTCAAAAGAGCTTTGTCTGTTTTGTTCGGCCCGGCCGGACTTACTGTGTCCGGCGCGACGGTTGTCGTCACGTACCATGGGGCGCCCACGCGATCCGTAGATCGATCTTGATTGTCTTGCCTCGTCCTCCAATATACCTCGCAGGTCCGGAGCGTTCCCCTTTGGCCGTGTGCTTTTTGAGCGACGCCGGGGTACGGTTTTAGTGAAGGGCCTAGAGGCCTCTCTGTCGCGACCATGGGGTGGTCGGTCAGCCGTATTGTCTCCTGGTGATGCGGGTTCGTAAGCCTCCTCCTCTAATTAGGGGAGCAGCTTGCGTTTAGGTTAGCTTTTGGAGGGGCGTTCGAGCTCATGCTCATCGGCCGCGAGGACTTCAGTCCATCTGTCGGCTAGCAGATCCTGATCAGCTCTAAGTTGTTGCTGCTTTTTCTTTAGGCTGTTCGCCATGGCCATAAGCCTGCATCTAAAACGCTCTTGTTCGACGGGATTCTCAGGCTCGACGAATTCATCATCGTCGAGGCTTGCTTCATCTCCGGAGGGAGGCATATAATCATCTACCTCTTCTTCTGCCGCTCTCTCGTGAGGGTTGGCGTCTCCATCTTCCTGCGCTGGATCTTGCTGGAGTGGATTGTCTTCGGCATTGTCCGGTGTATTGTTATCTCCGGTGCCGGAATCTTCATTCTTGCTGTGGCGGGATTTAGAGCGGCGCCGATGACGCCGGTGCTTGTGCTGCTTCTTGGAGGGGTCATCCTCCGTTGTTCCATCGCCGTTCCCATCTTTTGGGATGTCCACCATATATATGTCGTATGACGAGGTGGCCTTCCGATTGCCACCTGTAGGCGCTGGGTCTTGGTAAATCTCCGTACCGTCGTCCATACCGTCGATGTCTTGAGTCGTAGTCTAGCATGTCGGTTAGATCGCCGACGGCGGCTACCAAGTGGGTGGTGGGTGGGCGTTGAATTTCTTCGTCGTCGCATCCCAACCTTCTGACCGTAATCCGGCCGGGGCTCTCCGGATAGAGAGAGAGACTTTAATGAATTCAGGATGTCGCCAAAGGGCGAGTCTTTGAAAGATGTCCGCGGCGATGAACTCCATGACGGGCGCCCAATCGGATTCGATTAGCGGTATGAGGTTGGTCCGGAGAGGAGTCCGGCACCACAGGTCGAGGTCTTCGCAAGGACGAGGATGGAGTTCGCTCGATCGCCGTAGAGATTGAAGCCCCAGCGGTGTCTAACCACTCGTCCTAGATCGGGAATCCGGCTCCGGATTAAGGGTCGGAGCAGATTCGGTGCGGCCTCCGAGGCCTTTGTTCGCTGCGAGCTAGATCATGCCCATCGAGATGGTCTTGGCGCGCTTGGCTGCGTCTCGAATCCGTCGAAGATCAAGTCTCCGTGGATATCGGTCGTATAGCTTAAGCTTCCAAATCTGACCTGACGACCAGGGGCGTAGCTTTCGATCTGCTCCAGATGGCTAAGCGAATTGGCCCGCAGTGCAAAGGCGCCGAACACGAAGATCTGTCCGGGGAGAAAAGTCTCACCCTGGACCGCGTCGTTGTTGATGATCGAAGGAGCCATCGAGCCTATCGGTGGCGACACAGAGGAACTCTCAATGAAAGCACCAATGTCGGTGTCAAAACCGGCGGATCTCGGGTAGGGGGTCCCGAATTGTGCGTCTAGGCGGATGGTAACAGGAGACAAGGGACACGATGTTTTACCCAGGTTCGGGCCCTCTTGATGGAGGTAAAACCCTACGTCCTGCTTGATTAATATTGATGATGTGTATTACAAGAGTAGATCTACCACGAGATCAAAGAGGCTAAACCCTAGAAGCTAGCCTATGGTATGATTGTTGTTCGTCCTACGGACTAAAACCCTTCGGTTTATCTGAGGGCATGGATAGAGTGCTAGGGTTACACAGAGTCGGTTACAAAGGTAGGAGAACTACATATCCCTATCGCCAAGCTTGCCTTACACGCCAAGGAAAGTCCCATCCGGACACGGGACGAAGTCTTCAATCTTGTATCTTCATAGTCTTGGAGTCCGGCCGATGATGATAGTTCGGCTATCCGGACACCCCCTAGTCCGGAACTCCCTCAATGGCCATGAAGAAGCGCGAGTTTCGCAACTTGCGCCAAGGAGGACGGACAGTTGGCCAGTATGTGGATGACTTTAGTAAGTTAGCACGTTATGCCCCGGATGACGTTACTACGGATGCAGCCTAAACAGAGAAGTTTCGAAGGATTGAGCAGCGAGCTGAGTATGCAGTTGATGGTAGCAAGCTTCAATAACTACCAGGAGTTGGTAGATCGTGCTCTTATGATTGAAGGGAAGCAGCAGCAAATTGAAAACCGCAAGAGGAAGTATGGACAGGGGAAGTACAATTCTGGAACTCAGCAGAAGCCCTGTTTTACCCCTAAACCGGGAGCTCATTTTCAGCACACCCATGGAGGAGGTAGTTCACACAACCATAATGGCCCCAAAAATGGTAATGGGAATGGAGGAAGCAACGGCCAGAACCGTACCAACCCATCAACCCCAGCCAAGAAGGACCTGAGCCAAATCACTTGCTTTAAGTGCAATAAGACTGGGCATTATGCAAATGAATGTTCTGAAGGCCAGAATGGAAATGGAAGCTCTGGAAAGAAGCCAAACCCTTTCAACAGGGGACAGGTGAACCACGTTAGCGTAGAGGAGGTTGAAGCTCAGCCTGATGCAGTAATAGGTAAGTTTTTGGTTAAGTCATTTGCTGCACTCGTTCTTTTTTATACTGGTGCATCGCATTAATACATATCAAGGGGATTTGTGGATAAGTATAGCCTGCCCACTATGATTCTTAAAACACCTATGCTAGTAAGTTCACCAGGAGCGGAGTATATGGCCAGTCAAGGATGTTTTCAAGTGCCATTAAGTATAGGAAGGCATATTTTCCCAACGGATTTAATTATTCTAGAATCCCAAGGATTAAGTATGGATTGGCTGTCGATGTATGGAGGAAACATCGATTGCGCCAGTAAGACAATTTTGCTTACGACACCAGAAGGAAGAAGGATCAAGTATGTATCCCGGCATGTGCCATATAGGATGCAAGTAAATTCCTTATCGAGTTGTGCGGGAGGAAGTACCGGTGGTAAAGGATTTCCCTGACGTATTTCCAGAAGAGTTGCCAGGCATGCCACCGGATCGGGATATTGAGTTTTTGATTAAGCTTTTGCCAGGCACAGGGCCAATATCGAAGAGACCATACATGATGCCCGCAAAGGATTTGGTGGAGATTAAGAAGCAGATTAAGGAATTATTGGATAAAGGTTACATTCGCCCAAGTTCTTCGCCTTGGGGATCACCTGTACTTCTAGTGGAAAAGAAGGATGGATCGCTAAGGATGGTTTTTGATTATCGTGGATTGAATGAAGTAACGATCAAGAACAAGTACCCACTACCAATGATCAGTGATCTGTTTGATCGGTTGCAAGGAGCTAAAGTGTTTTACAAGATCGATTTGCGATCAGGATACCATCAGTTGAAGATTCGAGAGCAGGATATACCCAAGACAGCATTCACCACCAGATATGGACTGTATGAGTATACCGTTATGTCATTTGGTCTGACTAACGCACCTGCCTATTTTATGAACATGATGAACAAAGTGTTTATGG
Organism: Aegilops bicornis; assembly: GCA_021605145.1. NCBI lineage: Eukaryota > Viridiplantae > Streptophyta > Magnoliopsida > Poales > Poaceae > Aegilops > Aegilops bicornis. The sequence goes on from CM038670.1 coordinate 191,881,010, forward strand.
AGTTTTTGGATAAGTTAAATCGTAGTGTTCATTGATGATATATTGGTTTACTTGAAGAATGAAGAGGAACATAAGGAACATTTGCGATTGGTAATTGGAGAAGCTCGAGAGAACATCAGTTATATGCCAAGTTCAGCAAATGTGAGTTTTGGTTGAAGGAAGTAGGGTTCCTCGGACACGTTATATCTGGAGAAGGAATAGCGGTTGACCCCACCAAGGTTATCACTATGACAAATTGGGAAGCACCAACAACAGTTGGAGAGATCCGGAGTTTCCTTGGTGGCGAGGATACTACGGAGATTTATTGAGAACTTCTCAAAGATTGCAAAGCCTATGACAGATTCTTTGAAGAAAGATACCAAGTTCATATGGACTGAAGAGTGTGAGGCTAGTTTCCAGGAATTGAAGAAACGTTTGGTTACCTCACCAGTGTTGATTTTGCCAGACCAGACTAAAGATTATGAGGTGTATTGCGATGCTTCAAGTCGAGGACTTGGAGCAGTGCTCATGCAGGAGGGAAGAGTTGTTTCGTATGCTTCACGACAACTGAAACCTCACGAATTAAATTATGCCACGCATGATTTGGAGTTAGCAGCCGTAGTGCATGCATTGAAAACATGGAGGCATTTCCTCATTGGAAATCATTGTGAGGTGTATACGGATCACAAGAGTTTGAAGTACATCTTCACGCAGAAGGAGTTAAACCTCAGACAAAGGAGATGGTTGGAGCTCATCAAGGATTATGATATGAGATTGCATTATCATCCCGGAAAGGCTAATGTAGTAGCTGACGCATTGAGCCGTAAGAGCCATGTGAATACACTAATGACGGGAGAAATACCAAAGGGGTTAGCCGAGGATCTTCGTGAACTATGGCTGGAAATAGTTCCAAGAGGCTATGTAGCAGCATTGGAGATTCAGTCAACCCTAATGGATAGAATCAGAGAAGCTCAGAAGACTGACAAAGAGATTGCCCCTATAAAGGAGAAAATGAGCAAAGGAAAAGCTAAGGGATTTTGTGAGGATGAGCATGACACCCTATGGTTTGAAGACCGTTTTTATGTGCCCAAAGACCCGGAGATCGGGAAGTTGATTTTGCAAGAGGCACATGATTCACCATATTCGATTCACCCAGGAAATACCAAGATGTATTTGGATTTGAAGAATACTTTCTGGTGGACCGGAATGAAGAAAGATATTGCAGAATATGTAGCAGTTTGTGATGTATGTCAGAGAGTAAAGGCAGAGCATCAGAAGCCAGCCGGATTGTTACAGCCATTGCCGATACCCGAATGGAAGTGGGTTAAACTAGGCATGGATTTTATCACGGGATTACCCAGGACTCGTTCCGGCTATGACTCAATTTGGGTTGTAGTGGATCGGTTGACGAAGGTAGCTCATTTCATCCCAGTGAAGACCACTTACACCAAGGCTAAGTTGGCAAAGATATACATGAGCAGGATTGTATGTTTACATGGAGTTCCGAGGAGTATTGTATCGATAGAGGAACCCAATTCACCTCAAAGTTCTGGAATCGATTCGTGAAACTTTGGGTACCAGGCTGGAGTTTAGCACGACTTTCCATCCATGAGCAGATGAATGGATGCACCGAGAGAGTCAATCAGATTTTGGAGGATATGCTGAGAGCTTGTGCACTAGATTATGGGTCTAGTTGGGACGACAATTTGCCATATGCAGAATTCTCTTACAACAACAGTTATCAATCTAGTTTGAAAATGGCCCCTTTCGAACCCTTATGCGGAGCGAGGTGCGATACCCGTTGTTGTGAGATGAAGTTGGAGACCGCCAGCTGTTTGGACCGGATTTGATTAAGGAGTCTGAACGGAAAGTGAAGTTGATTCGTGATAGGCTCAAGGTAGCCCAGTCCAGGCAGAAGAGTTAAGCAGATTCAAAACGCAAGGAGACAGTTTACGAAGTCGGAGACCGAGTTTATCTTCGAGTATCTCCACTACAAGGAATTAAGCGTTTTGGAGTTAAGGGAAAATTAGCACCACATTTTGTAGGACCATATCGTGTTTTGGAGCATTATGGGAGAAGTGGCCTACAAGTTGGAATTGCCGAAGGATTGTCGAGTTCATGATGTATTCCACGTTTCCCGATTAAAGAAGTGCCATGCGGAGATGGCTGAAATACCACTAAGGGATACAGTGCCATTGGAAGCGATTCAGTTGAATAACGATTTGACCTATGAGGAGAAACCAGTTAAGATTCTCGAGGTTGCCAGTCGACTTACCCGCAACAAGGTTATTAAGTTTTGCAAAGTTAAGTGGAGCCACCACACCGAAGATGAAGCCACCTGGGAGCGAGAGGAAGATTTGCTAAAAGACCACCCTCACCTATTTCCTAGCCAACCCGAATCTCGAGGGCGAGATTCATCTTAAGGGGGGTAGGTTTGTAACATCCCAAATTTTCAATTTGGAATGTTATACATTAGATCATCAATGCATATCATATTTTATTTTGGTTTGGGTTTTGATCCTAGAAATTCTACGCAACTCAAGGACCCACGGAGAGAGTTGGGGATTTCGTTATTTTCATGTTTAAGTTTTTCTCAAATTTTGAAAATAGGATCATTTGATCTTAATTATTTTATCATCAATTATTTCTATTACAAAAATAAGAGAGAGGGAATAAAATGACTTTCCCAAAATAAAGTAATATTGAGGATTTAATAATAAAATCAAATAAGATTTTATTTTGGAGTTTTTCGCCATTTTATTTGAATTTAGGAAAACTTTTCGTTTTTCAAAATTGCATTTAGGCCCCAAATAAATGTTCATCTAGTCCGGCTTGTTTTTAGAAGCGGGAAAATTTATTTCGGGATTTTGGAGTCCGTTCGATATTTCTTTTCGTTTGTTTTTCGTATGGAATTATTTAAATAAAAAGCGAACCGACCTCTGAGCCGTGCAGCGGGACTCCTTGGGGCTCTATAAAGCATCGCCCGAGCCCTTGACCGACCAGCCCCTTATTGACCCGCCATGCTTGCCGCGCCGCGGGAGCCGCCGACCTCATCCGCCGCCGCCCGAAGCCGTGACCCGCCGCCCAGTGCCTCGAAATCCGTGCCGCCGGTTTTTTTAGAAAAACCGTTCGGTTTTCCGTCGGTTTTTTTTAGTTTCCGTTTTTTTAGTAGATTGGTTTTTTTTATTCGGTTCGGTTAAATAGCGAGCGTTCGCTCGTTCGTTCGTTTTAACGAACGTGTTCGTCGTTTAGATCCGGTTAACGAACGTTAACCTGTTCTTCGTTTTTCTTTTTCTCGGATTTAATTCGCGATTTTTCTGAACGCGATTTCTGATCCGATTTTCGTTTTAGTATAATGTTTCGCTCGTTTATCGGAATCAGGCGATTCAAGCGCCTAGAGTTTCGTCTCGAAACCTCTTTCCGAATAACCAACTTAAACAAGCTTTTCTTTCTATAAAACTTGACTTAGATTCACATTAGTAAAACAAAGCTGTTTTCTTTCGCCGTTTGACTTTCGTTGCTTCGTTTGATTTGATTCTTTTTGCAAACCAGAGTTCTTAAGTTGAACTTTCTGGTTAGATCTTTTATTTGAGATTTACCTGTGCATTAGATGAGTACTTATTGTATGCTTGTTGTTTGTTTGCGATAGAATACCCGGAGTGTGCCGCTTGTTATTTCGAGTCTCTAGGTCTCGCGGGTCATCAGCAAGGCAAGTAACACTTTGATCATACCTTTTCCAATACCCAGTTTTTATTACATTGGATCAATCCTCAAACATTGCATGATTAGGATCAAATTAAATTGTGGGTTTTGGGAAGTAGATGAGGTAGTACCTATTACCTGTTTTATTATCAAACCCTTGGGAGTTACTTCTACGTTTGCTTATTTTGCCATGCTATGCAAGTAGGCGTGGATTGGGTGAGTGATTTTCCATGAGATGTGAGATTGTTAATTAATGGTTTATTTAAGGTGGCAACTTTAATACACATCTGGGTGGATTGAGGCACTGGTTATTCCAGACTTGCCTGTTTTTGGACCGCCACCCGGGCCCAAAGGGATCATGAGATTATTCAAACTAGAAACTTACGTGTGCAGCCACAAGCCATTATGGGCTCTGGCATAGTTGATTAAGTTGTGCGAACTCTTACGGGTAGACTAGCGGATGTAGGGGAAAGTAGGTGTACGGTCTACCCTTCATAAGGTGCTAAGCGCTTACGAAAGACTGTGTCTCGGTCATCCGTTTCTCAAACATCATGTAGTGCGAGAAATCCAACGGAGGCGATCGAGTCTTGTGGGGAAAAGTGCGCAAACCTCTGCAAAATGTATAAACTAATCATGGTTAGCCGTATCCCCAGTTATGGACGTTTTGAGTATCTAGTACTTGGATATCATGTGAATCTCCTCATGTTACTTAAATTAATTTTGTTGGGTTTTAATGATGATTATTTTAATTGGATTGAGGATGCTGTCAACCATTCTCAATGTTTAACAACCACCATGATAGTTAAATAAATTTATTCCTTTGCAGTAGGGAAAATTTGGCTTTTCGCAAAACTGTAACCATAGAGCTTTCCACCAGCCATATATGCATGTAGTATAGGATTACTCTTCCATTACTCTCAATGTGTTACATTGCCAGCATATTCCATGTGCTGACCCGTTTTCGGGCTGCAACTTTTCATGTTGCAGACTTTTCAGACGACGAGTAAGGTGCTTTTAGGTCATGGTTCTATACTCAGTGATCTTTGTTGGAGTTGATGGACTCGCTTATCTTCCAAGCCTTCCGTTGTTATCGTTATTAGATGGCCTTAAGCCATATTTATTTTGCTAAGTTCTCTTTTGAGACATTCGATGTAATAAGTGTGTGATTGCTACTCTGTTATAAATCCTTCAAGTCTTGTGTGGTGTCGGCATTCTTGATCCAGGATGACACCGAGCACGTAGATCGGTATTTGAGGTTTAGTCGCTACAAAGATGGTATCGAGCACACGCTAAGCATGAGACACGGCCACTAAGCTAAAGCCCTAGATCACTACTCTATCTTCTCATTTCTAACTCCTCATCTTTTCTATTCTTTTAGGATGGCGGATGCAAGGAACAAGTTCACACAACCGGATGAAGATACACCCTTTGGATACCATTTGAAGGAAGTCACTAGATACCTGAACATAGGAATACCAAGTTTCACCGGGACTTTCAACGCCACTTTACCCGAAGAGGAGCGCTGGATGATTCAAGTTCAAATTCCAGGAAGGACATTTGCACCAGTCACGGAGCCCCTAGAGTTTACCTTTGATGCACCAACTTGGAGTCTAGGAAAGAGCATGGCAGCCCACATCGCCATGGGGCGAGTTGGAAAGGTTTACCACAATGATCTTAAGAATACTATCTACCAGATTTGTGGGCGCCGAGATGAGCAATGGGAGATGATCAGCACCAGGAGGGACAGATCAATCGCAGCTTACATTCAGGAATTAAACCAGCACATCAGACGCCAGGAGAACCAGATGTGCGCAGGTATGGAGGATCTCTGAAGGCCATGACCAAGATCAAGGAGCTAGAAGAAGAACTCAAGGCTACACGTGAAGACTACATGGAGGAGATCGTCGCTCTAGTGAGACGAGCAGCGACCTTAAGGAGAAGATTGGAGTATTCATGGGAGGTTCAGCACCCAAAAGAGAAGATGATGATTCCACTTGCCCGGATAATTATATCATCATCGACGACACCGACTCGGACCCCGACGATAGTGATGATGACTATGTTGATGAAGCTGGAGCGGATATCATGGAATCTTCATCAGAGCAGTTTTTCTAGATTGACCACCATAACAGTAGTAGTGTTCCACCATATACATAGCATAGTCCACGCACTTTTGCGATAGTTCTAGACCGTGATATTGTGTGTTTTGTCTCATGTGCATTGGGTAGTGTTTTCTCTTTAGACCCCATTCTATTCTTAACTCTCGTCTTTTCTGCAAACCCTCAGATGCCTCCGAGACGTGACAATGGATTTGCTTTCCCACCGGAGCTCACTCAGTTGATCCAGCAGCAGAATGCGTTAATGCAGTTGCTAGTCCAGAATCACAACAACAACAACAACAACAACAACAACAACAACAACAACAACAACAACAACAACAACAACAACAACAACAACAACAACAACAACAACAACAACAACAACAACAACAACAACAACAACAACAACAACAACAACAACAACAACCCACCCCCACCACCACCTGTTGATCATTTAACCCGTTTTCTTAGGCTGAATCCGCCGGTGTTTTCCAGTAGCACCGAGCCAATAGTGGCAGATGATTGGCTCCGTAAGATAGGAGGGAGTTAACCACTACAGGATGTACAGAAGGGGAAAAGGTGAAATTTGCCGCACATCAGCTTGAAGGACCCGCAGCAGCATGGTGGGAGAATTTTACAGCCACTTACCCTGTAGACACGGTCACATGGGATCGGTTTGACAAGCTTTCCGTCTTGCCCATGTTTCAGCAGAGCTATGGTCGCCGGTGTCAAAACCGGCGGATCTCGGGTAGGGGGTCCCGAACTGTGCGTCTAGGCGGATGGTAACAGGAGACAAGGGACACGATGTTTTACCCGTGTTTGGGCCCTCTTGATGGAGGTAAAACCCTACGTCTGCTTGATTAATATTGATGATGTGTGTTACAAGAGTAGATCTACCACGAGATCAAAGAGGCTAAACCCTAGAAGCTAGCCTATGGTACGATTGTTCTTCGTCCTACGGACTAAAACCCTCCGGTTTATATAGACACCGGATAGGGTAAGGGTTACACAGAGTCGGTTACAAAGGTAGGAGATCTACATATCCGTATCGCCAAGCTTGCCTTCCACGCCAAGGAAAGTCCCATCCGGACACGGGACGAAGTCTTCAATCTTGTATCTTCATAGTCTTGGAGTCCGGCCGATGATGATAGTTCGGCTATCCGGACACCCCCTAGTCCGGAACTCCCTCAGTAGCCCTTGAACCAGGCTTCAATGACGACGAGTCCGGCGCGCATGTTGTCTTCGGCATTGCAAGGCGGGTTCTTCCTCCGAATAATTTATAGAAGATTGTGAACAGCAGGATAGTATCCGGCTCTGCAAAAATAAATTCCACATACCACCGTAGAGAGAATAATATTACACAAGATCAATCTGGCGGCGTATTTTGTGGCGTGACGTCGCACCACTACCAAGCCTTCACTCAAATTGTTTTTATTGTTCCACCTCGGTAGCATTTAGCGAAGCGGTTTCCTTGGCACGTCTTGTCGAGCAGAGATCGTGTTCCCCTTATTCCGGGATTCCCATCAATACGGACGTGGGTAACCCAACCACGCCATTGATTGTGACGCTTGAGGATAAGCGAGTTTTGCCAGCCGGTGGGGACACATGTTTACATCCGCCCATATAAGGGGATAAAGATCCAACCCTTTTACCTGCGCCTTCTTCCTCCTTGGCTTATCCATCTCCGCGAACTCGAGCTCCAGCGCCCAAGTCCGCACTTCTCACCTCAACCTTCTCCAACTATGTTCGGAGTGGGAGGCAAGTGGATGGCCTCCTCCGTCACGGAGGGGCAGATCCAGAAGCTGCGCGACGCCGGATACTTGTCCAGCAACATCGCGCATCGGCTCCCCGACGAGGGAGAGCTCGTCCCCAACCCCAGGCCCCATGAGAGGGTAGTATTTCTTCCCCATTTCCTCCGCGGACTGGGCTTCCCGCTTCATCCCTTTGCCCGGGGGCTCATGTTCTACTACGTCCTAGATTTCCATGATCTGGCCCCGAATTTCATCCTCAACATCTCGGCGTTTATCGTCGTGTGTGAGGCATTCCTCTGCATCCAGCCCCACTTCGGCTTGTGGCTCAAGACCTTCAGTGTTAAGCTGAAGGTTGTGAAGGGCTGTCAAGCGGAGTGCGGAGGCGCCATGGTGGGCAGGATGTCCCACATTACGTGGCTGGAAGGCACTTTCGTGGAAACCATCAAGGGGTGGCAATCGGGGTGGTTCTACATCACCGAGCCGCGTGACCCTGATTGGGCAGCGGCCCCCGAATTCAGATCTGGCATCCCCACACGGCTCACCTCCTGGAAAGAGAGTGGCCGGATTTGAGGGAATTCGGAGGAGCTTACCGGACTCCAAGCCTGTATCCAGAGGCTGGTGGACAAGAAGCTCAAGCTCGTCAACGTAGTCCAGGTCATGCTCATCCGCCGGATTCTCCCGTGCCAGCGACGGGGCTTCAACATGTGGGAGTTTGATCCGACGCAGCACGGACCACTGAGCGAGCTCTTGACACTACGTCACGAAGATGTCCGGAAGGTGCTGTTCAAGGGCGCCGAAGCTCCCGCATCCGCTACCGAAGATCGCGGATTCCGCTCGCAGCGTCCAGCTGACGAGGTAAGTGATTTCACCACTTGTTTTCCATAGTTTGGCTCTATGTGGGATCTAAACTCCCTTTACCTTTGACAGGAATGGCTGGCGAAGGCCGAACGGATTATCTGTCCGGCCCCATTGCCAGAGGACCCAACGGACGCCCGCCTAACGGGGCTCTTGGCTCCGGCACCCACGTGGTGCCGGAGAAGAAGGCCAAGAAGACGGCCACGGGGACTCAGAAGAGTTCCCGTTTTTAGGTGCTATCGGATGATGAATCCGAGGCCGACTCCTCCCACCAAGGTGAGGAGGAGAAGAAGAAAGCCTCTCCCTCAGCGGGGGGAGGAAAGAAAAGGAAGGCCTCCCCAACAAGGGAGGCCGAAGGGTCCAAGAAGGGAAAAACTCTACCTCCGAACTGTTCCGCCAACGCCAGTGACGACAACGAAGACTGGCATCCAAGGCCAAGCCCCTGGCGAGATCATAAGTATCCGGACTCCCGAATAACTTCAAGGTTTTTTTCTTTTCGCCACATAATGTCTTTCTAATGTCGCATAGAACCTTGTAGTCCGCCCGAGGATGATCTTCCCCCTTCGTCGAGCGGGTCCTTGGGTGCGTCGGATATGGATTCCCTTTCGACCGCCTCCACCCCGTGCATGGACGACGCCGAGGTGGGATCCCGAAAAGGACCCACCAGGAGGAGGAGGCCGGAGGTGTCACAGGACACCCTCCCGACTGTGCACAGACTCAGCCCGGAGGCCACGGTGGCTCCAGAGTCCGTGAGCGCGACCCTTCGTAAGAAGGGCAAGACCGAGACGCCAGCTGCCTCCGCCCAACCGGAGGTGCGGATAATTCTTTGGAGGCGCTCAACGGCGCCTCCATCAAAGAGGAACACCGCACTGTTATGAGTGCGGTGATTCAAAAGGTTCAGCTCGCCAAGAGCGGGCTGACCGAAGCCTGCAGTAGCCTTCTAACAGGTTCTAAGGTAAGAATTTCAATATATGTAAAATGGTACCACATAGACAGTAGCCCCTGATGCTCGGTTCGGTGTTCGGAAAGAATAGCCGGACTGAGGATCTTTAGAAAGATAAACGCAGGAGTTATAAAAAATATGTCAATATGGGATTGCAGGCTATGCTGCTGACCTCCGCCGACCGATCAAGGAGGTCAATAATTTGAAGAAAAACCTCGAGCGGTCCGAGAACGAGCTCGGTCATGCCAAGAAGCAGCTCGAGGAAAAAGAAGGTGAGTAATACCTTATGAAAATTGTACCTTACAGAAAAGGATTTGGTTGCAAGAAAAATTACAAGGATAACGTAGGTATTGTAGGGGCCACTAACGAGGTGGCGACACTGAAGGAGGCGGTGGCCGCGGCCGAACGTAATGCGACCGCGGAATGCACCGAGCGAGAGAAGCAGGAGGCGCGGGTGGCAGAAGTACAGCAAGAGCTCCAGGATCTCGTGAAAAAACATGAGAACTTGGAGCGTGACTCGAAGACTCGAGAGTCTGAGCTTGCAACGGCTCTTGAGAGTGCCAAAACCGCTAAGGCCGAAGCCTACAAGGCCCTCCAGGAGATTGAGGCAGTGAAGAAAATAGCAGCGGGTAAGGAATTTTTCATGCAGAGTAAGCATGTGAGTGTTAATTACCTGTTGCTTACCCGAATTCGGAGCTCTGCAGGGGCGTTCGCAGATCTTCCTCATGGCGTGTTCGATCTTGCCGCATTCTACCGGGCCAAGGAGGGAGCTCGGCCAGAAGCTCTTCTGGTCTCGGTATCTTTGAGGCCGGACATCTGGTGCCTTATAGCGACCAGGTGAAGCAGCTGGTCGAGCTCCACAAGGCGGCCGAACAGGCCATGAAGGGCCTCATAGTTCGGCTGTGGCCTAAGGAGGCCATGCACAGGAGCTACTTGGCCTGCGCGCGGTGGTGGATGCGTGCCCGTGGGTTGAAGTTATCAAGCATTCCGCTTGTATCGAGGGTGCCCGTCGGGCCCTTGCCCGCGCAAAAGGTGCAGGGCAAGATGGATGCCCAGAAGCTCGTGACGGACCCGCCACCAGAGGGCAAGGAGCATCGCACGCCCGAGATGTATTATAAGAGTGTGCTGAAGGGCGCCCGCACTATTGCGGGTGAGTGCCCCAAAGGTGTAATATTTGAGTAGACTCACATTTTGTTATCCTGTGCGCTGAAAACTTAGTTCATATGCGCTAAGCAACGCTTGTTAATTTAAAATATTACCTTACATGCGGCTATTTATCAAATCTGAGAGATGGCAAGTCGTCGGCTTCAGCCCCCATGCCACGAGTGCTGGGGTGTTCGGGATAAATTTGAGCGCTCTTGTTCCCATTTTTGGGTCCATCTAGGGAGTCGCTCAACACAGCGAACAAGGCAACCGGACTTATAATGCTTGAACACTCTCACTTAGCCATAGAATTCTATAATTTTAAATTTCGGCGAAGCCCCTAGTCTTCGGAAGGCCGAATTTGGGGCGCTATCCACGCCTTGGTCAGACAGTATCCGGCTCCTCGCTCTAAGCGGCATAAGTCTTTAAGGACTACTTAAAAAACCTCTCGAACAGCGACCGGTCTCTCGCCTCATCATGACGGTCAGTTTTAGCTTTCTCCACTGAGGCGTTAACCCAGCCGAACTGGGGCGGAATCGAAATGGTTCTCCCGGTGCTACCTTAGCCGATATAACGGAACGTAAGGTACCAAAACACGGGAGCCGGGCAAACCCAACTATTGACCCAAGACATGATTCGGTGCCGATGCATATAGTGCTATAAGTTCGGGGTGCCGCACTTGTGAAAGTGTTCGGACTTATCACACCATAACGCGGGAAACATAAGCCCCTGGTGTATATTAGCCGTACCAAAGTGTACGGATGCAACATGTCGTGAATGAACATATGTATGAAAAAGAAATGCAATTATAAGCAAAAGGTGTTGCATTGTTTTATTCAATAAGTGCTGCTACGAATGCAAAACGATACAAATAGTGCGATAAGCAAGGTATGAGACTGTTAAACATGTCCCTCCGTGGGTAGGCTGCAGATTGGTGTATGAAAATGCTCGTAATGGAGACCACCAGTATATTCGTTGTAGCCTTTATCTTTCCTTGGCTGTTGTGCATCGTGAGTTGGCAGTCTGCTGCCGGACAGGCTTCGACAAACGGAGTCCTGTGGGTAAAAAGTAAAAGGTAAAAAGAAAAGAAAAAGGAACGACACACGTGAGAGCCCCTGGTGTGGTTGAGCCGATGCAGGTTTATCGTGGTCGTGCCCTCTCCCCATGCACATGGTATCTTGAGCGTAATGGTGTACGCGAAGGACCTGCTGACGTTTCGCGAGGGGCTGGGGTTGGGGCCGCACTGCTCTGGCGTGCTCTGAGCGTGCCAGTGGTCTTGTTGTAAGTTACTCCGGCGCCGCTTAGCTGTGTCCGCCGCTTAACGGACGGACTCGAGAATTGCCTTAAGAGGCTGCATTGCACTTCGCCGCGAGAGCCGCTGTATGTTCCTCCGTGCGGAGAGAACGTTCGATGTTTCCGTTGACCGTAATGACTCCTCGAGGGCTGGCATCTTGAGCTTGAGGTATGCGTGGTGCGGCACCGCGTTGAACTTTGCAAGCGATGCGTCCGAGCAAGGCATGATAGCCGCCATGAACGGGACTATGTCGAAGATTAACTCCTCGCTTAGTAAGTTATCCGGGATCCAAAGACCACTTCGGTGTAATTGAGCCTGTACAATTGGCTTCTACACAGTATGGCGGCTTTTAAAGGTCGTTTTGGTAGGTTTAATCCTTGAGTGGTCTATGCCCATTTTGCGCCTTTGTATCACAGTAAAGCAGGTTCGGCTTTGCCGCCGTCCATCGGGACTACTGGTTAGGTGAAATCCATCGACGATTGGGTCTAAGACCGGTCTGGCGAATCCACCGTGGCGGATGCTGGTGGGGTGGTCCCTTCGGTCAAAAGTGATCAGGCAGGAGGACCATGGATTGTACTTCGGGGCAACTGGCTCCATCGCGTAGACATCCCTGAGTGCACGCTTCCGCTTCCTTTTGGGTATGTGCGTTGCATATATCATGTTCACCGTCCGCACCTGTGGGGGGAAACCCTTCTGTCCTCTATTGTTCGGCGGTTGGGTCTCGTCCTCATCATCGCTATGCAGCCCCTTGTCATTATTTTCGGCAATTAACTTGCCTTCCTGCTTGAATACCCAACAGTCCCTGTTGGTGTGGTTAGTTGGCTTTTCGGGGGTGTCGTGTATCTGGCACAAGCGGTCGAGTATTCGGTCCAAATTGGACGGACCCGGAGTAGTTCTTTTGAATGGCTTTTTCCGCTGACCGGGTTTAGAGCCCCTGAATCCGGCATTGACCGTCAGATCCTCAATATTGTCGCCGTTAATGCGGCGTTTGTTTTTGTTACGACGCTGCCTGCCATTTCGGTCCTTGAAGTCCGGACCGCGAATTTTTTTGAGGTTGTTGCTGCGTGCTAGCCAGCTGTCCTCACCCGCGCAGAAGCGGGTCATGAGTGATGTGAGGGCTGCCATGGATTTCGGCTTGTCCTGTCCTAGGTGCCGGGCAAGCCACTCATCACGGATGTTATGCTTGAAGGCCGCGAGGGCCTCCGCATCCGGACAATCGACGATTTGGTTTTTCTTGGTTAAGAACTGTGTCCGAATTGTTCCGCCGATTCGCTGGCTGCTGAATTATGTGGCTTAGGTCATCGCCGTCTGGTGGTCGCACATAAGTGCCACGGAAGTTATCGAGGAATGCGGCTTCCAGGTCCTCCCAGCTCCCAATTGACTCGGTGGCAAAATTTGTTGAGCCAATGTCGGGCTGGTCCTTTAAGCTTGAGGGGGAGGTATTTGATGGCGTGAAGATCATCACCGCGGGCCATGTGGATGTGAAGGAGATAGTCTTCGATCCAAACCGCGGGGTCTGTTGTGCCATCATAGGATTCAATATTGACGGGTTTAAACCCTTCGGGGATTTGATGATCCATTACTTCGTCTGTGAAGCATAGTGGGTGTGTGGCGCCTCTGTACTGGGCGATATCACGGCCAGAGCTCAAAAGAGCTTTATGCATTTTATTCGCCCGGCGGACTTATCGTGTCCGCCGCGACGGTTGTCGTCACGTACCGTGGGGCGCCCACGTGATCCGTAGATCGATCTTGATTGTCTTGCCTTGTCCTCCAATATACCTCGCAGGTCCGGAGCGTTCCCCTTTGGCCGTGTGCTCTTTGAGCGACGCCGGTGTACGGTTTTAGTGAAGGGCCTAGAGGCCTCTCTGTCGCGACCACGGGGTGGTCGGTCAGCCGTATTGTCTCCTGGTGATGCGGGTTCGTAAGCCTCCTCCTCTAATCGGGGGAGCAGCTTGCGTTTAGGGTAGCTTTTGGAGGGGCGTTCGAGCTCATGCTCGTCGGCCACGAGGACTTCAGTCCATCTGTCGGCTAGCAGATCCTGATCAGCTCTAAGTTGTTGCTGCTTTTTCTTTAGGCTGTTCGCCGTGGCCATAAGCCTGCGTCTAAAACGCTCTTGTTCGACGGGATTCTCAGGCACGACGAATTCATCGTCGTCGAGGCTTGCTTCATCTCCGGAGGGAGGCATATAATCCTCTACCTCTTCTTCTGCCGCTCTCTCGTGAGGGCTGGCGTCTCCATCTTCCTGCTACCGGATCTTGCCGGAGTGGATTGTCTTCGCATTGTCCGGTGTATTGTTATCTCCGGTGCGGAATCTTCATTCTTGCTGTGGCGGGATTTAGAGCGGCGCCACGACGCCTTGGTGCTTGTCTTTGCTTCTTGGAGGGGTCATCCTCCGTTGTTCCATCGCCGTTCCCATCTTTTGGGATGTCCACCATATATATGTCATATGACGAGGTGGCCTTCCAAAGGCTCGTAGGCGCTGGGTCTTGGTCGCCTCCAGTATCGTCGTCCATACCGTCGATGTTTGAGTCATAGTCTAGCATGTCGGTTAGATCGTCGGCTGACTACCAAGTGGGTGGTGGGTGGGCGTTGAATTTCTTCATCGTCCGCATCCCAACCTTCTTGACCGTAATCCGGCCAGGGATCTCCGGATAAAGAGAGAGACTTTAGTGAATTCAGGATGTCGCCAAAGGGCGAGTGCTGCAAGATGTCCGCGGCAGTGAACTCCATGACGGGCGCCCAATCGAATTCGATTGGCAGGGGCGCGGGGGGTTCGGAGTCCGGAGAGGAGTCCGGCACCCTGGAATCGAGGTCTTCGCAAAGGACAGGGATGGAGTTCGGCTCGATCACCGTAGAGATTGAAGCCCCCGAGGCGGTGTCTAACCACTCGTCCTCGATCGGGGAATCCGGCTCCAGATTAAGGGTCGAGGCGGATTGAGTGCGGCCTCGAGGCCTTTGTTAATTGCAGAGCTAGATCATGCCCATCGAGACAGTGCGGTGCGCTTGGTTGCGGCTCGAATCCGTCGAAGATCAAGTCTCCGCGGATATCGGCTGTATAGCTTAAGCTTCCAAATCGACTCGACCAAGGGCGTAGCTTCGATCTGCTCCGGATGGCTGCGAATTGGCCCGCAAAGCAAAGCCGCCCGAACATGAAGATCTGTCCGGGAGAAAAGTCTCACCTGGACCGCGTCGTTGTTGATGATCGAAGGAGCCATCGAGCCTATCGGTGGCGACACGGAGGAACTCTCAATGAAAGCACCAATGTCGGTGTCAAAACCGGCGGATCTCGGTAGGGGTCCCGAATCTGTGCGTCTAGGCGGATGGTAACAGGAGACAAGGGACACAATGTTTTACCTAGGTTCGGGCCCTCTTGATGGAGGTAAAACCCTATGTCCTGCTTGATTAATATTGATGATGTGTGTTACAAGAGTAGATCTACCACGAGATCAAAGAGGCTAAACCCTAGAAGCTAGCCTATGGTATGATTGTTCTTCGTCCTACGGACTAAAACCCTCCGGTTTATATAGACACCGGATAGGGTTAGGGTTACCTGAGTCGGTTACAAAGGTAGGAGATCTACATATCCGTATCGCCAAGCTTGCCTTCCACGCCAAGGAAAGTCCCATCCGGACACGGGACGAAGTCTTCAATCTTGTATCTTCATAGTCTTGGAGTCCGGCCGATGATGATAGTTCGGCTATCCGGACACCCCCTAGTCCGGAACTCCCTCAATGGCCATGAAGAAGCGTGAGTTTCGCAACTTGCGCCAAGGAGGACGGACAGTTGGCCAGTATGTGGATGACTTTAGTAAGTTAGCACGTTATGCCCCAGATGACGTTGCTACGGATGCAGCTAAGCAGGAGAAGTTTACGGAAGGATTGAACGATTTAGCTGAGTATGCAGTTGATGGTAGCAAGCTTCAATAACTACCAGAGTTGGTAGATCGTGCTCTTATGATTGAAGGGAAGCAGCAGCAAATTGAAAACCGCAAGAGGAAGTATGGACAGGGAAGTACAATTACGGAACTCAGAAGCCTGTTTTACCCCTAAACCGGGAGCTCATTTTCAAGACACCCATGGAGGAGGTAGTTCACACAACCATAATGGCCCCAAAAATGGTAATGGGAATGGAGGAAGCAACGGCCGAACTGCACCAACCCATCAACCCCAGCCAATAAAGACCTTAGCCATATCAATTGCTTTAAGTGCGATAAGACTGGGCATTATGCAAATGAATGTTCTGAAGGCCAGAATGGAAATGGAAGCTCTGGAAAGAAGCCAGACCCTTTCAACAGGGGACAGGTGAACCACGTTAAGCGTGAGAGGAGGTTGAAGCTCACCTGATGCGGTAGGTAAGTTTTTGGTTAAGTCATTTGCTGCACTCGTTCTTTTTGATACTGGTGCATCGCATTCATACATATCAAGGGGATTTGTGGATAAGTATAGCCTGCCCACTATGATTCTTAAAACACCTATGCTAGTAAGTTCACCAGGAGCGGAGTATATGGCGATCAAGGATGTTTTCAAGTGCCATTAAGTATAGGAAGGCATATTTTCCCAACGGATTTAATTATTCTGTAATCCCAAGGATTTGATGTAATTCTTGGTATGGATTGGCTGTCGATGTATGGAGGAAACATCGATTGCGCCAGTAAGACAATTTTGCTTTCGACACCAGAAGGAAGAAGGATCAAGTATGTATCCCGGCATGTGCCATATAGGATGCAAGTAAATTCCTTATCAGGAGTTGTGCAGGAGGAAGTACCAGTGGTAAAGGATTTCCCTGACGTATTTCCAGAAGAGTTGCCAGGCATGCCACCGGATCGGGATATTGAGTTTTTGATTGAGCTTTTTCCAGGCACAGGGCCAATATCGAAGGGACCATACAGGATGCCCGCAAAGGATTTGGTGGAGATTAAGAAGCAGATTAAGGAATTATTGGATAAAGGTTACATTCGCCCAAATTCTTCGCCTTGGGGATCACCTGTACTTCTAGTGGAAAAGAAGGATGGATCGCTAAGGATGGTTTTTGATTTTCGTGGATTGAATGAAGTAACGATCAAGAACAAGTACCCACTACCAATGATCAATGATATGTTTGATCGGTTGCAAGGAGCTAAAGTGTTTTACAAGATCGATTTGCGATCAGGATACCATCAGTTGCAGATTCGAGAGCAGGATATACCCAAGACAGCATTCACCACCAGATGTGGACTGTATGAGTATACCGTTATGTCATTTGGTCTAACTAACGCACCTGCCTATTTTATGAACATGATGAACAAAGTGTTTATGGAGTTTTTGGATAAGTTCGTCGTAGTGTTCATTGATGATATATTGGTTTACTTGAAGAATGAAGAGGAACATAAGGAACATTTGCGATTGGTACTGGAGAAGCTCAGAGAACATCAGTTATATGCCCAAGTTCAGCAAATGTGAGTTTTGGTTGAAGGAAGTAGGGTTCCTCGGACACGTTATATCTGGAGAAGGAATAGCGGTTGACCCCACCAAGGTTATCACTGTGACAAATTGGGAAGCACCAACAACAGTTGGAGAGATCCGGAGTTTCCTTGGACTGGCAGGATACTACCGGAGATTTATTGAGAACTTCTCAAAGATTGCAAAGCCTATGACAGAGTTGCTGAAGAAAGATACCAAGTTCATATGGACTGAAGAGTGTGAGGCTAGTTTCCAGGAATAGAAGAAACATTTGGTTACCTCACCAGTGTTGATTTTGCTGCACTGCACTAAAGATTATGAGGTGTATTGCGGCGCTTCACGCCGAGGACTTGGAGCAAGGTGCTCATGCAGAGGGAAGAGTTGTTTCAGATGCTTCACGACAACTGAAACCTCACGAATTAAATTATGCCACATATGATTTGGAGTTAGCAAATGTAGTGCATGCATTGAAAACATGGAGGCATTTCCTCATTGGAAATCATTGTGAGGTGTATACGGATCACAAGAGTTTGAAGTACATCTTCACGCAGAAGGAGTTAAACCTCAGACAAAGGAGATGGTTGGAGCTCATCAAGGATTATGATATGAGATTGCATTATAATCTCGGAAAGGCTAATGTAGTAGCTGACGCATTGAGCCGTAAGAGCCATGTCAATACACTAATGACGGGAGAAATACCAAAGGAGTTAGGCGAGGATCTTCGTGAACTATGGTTCGAAATAGTTCTGAGAGGCTATGTAGCAGCATTGGAGATTCAGTCAACCCTAATGGATAGAATCAGAGAAGCTCAGAAGACTGACAAAGAGATTGCCCCTATAAAGGAGAAAATGAGCGAAGGAAAAGCTAAGGGATTTCGTGAGGATGAGCATGACACCCTATTGTTTGAAGACCGTTTTTATGTGCCCAAAGACCCGGAGATCAGGAAGTTGATTTTGGAAGAGGCACATGATTCACCATATTCGATTCACCCAGGAAATACCAAGATGTATTTGGATTTGAAGAATACTTTCTAGTGGACCGGAATGAAGAAAGATATTGCAGAATATGTAGCAGTTTGTGATGTATGTCAGAGAGTAAAGGCGAGCATCGAAGCCACCGGATTATTACACCCATTGCCGATACCCGAATGGAAGTGGGATAAACTAGGCATGGATTTTATCACGGGATTACTCAGGACTCGTTCCGGCTATGACTCAATTTGGGTTGTAGTGGATCGGTTGACGAAGGTAGCTCATTTCATCCCAGTGAAGACCACTTACACCAAGGCTAAGTTGGCGAAGATATACATGAGCAGGATTGTATGTTTACATGGAGTTCCGAGGAGTATTGTATCTGATAGAGGAACCCAATTCACCTCAAAGTTCTGGAATCAGTTGCATGAAACTCTGGGTACCAGGCTGGAGTTTAGCACAGCTTTCTATCCGCAGACAGATGGACAGACCGAGAGAGTCAATCAGATTTTGGAGGATATGCTGAGAGCTTGTGCACTTGATTATGGGTCTAGTTGGGACGACAATTTGCCATATGCAGAATTCTCTTACAACAACAGTTATCAATCCAGTTTGAAAATGGCCCCTTTCGAACCCTTGTACGGAAGGAGGTGCAGGACCCCGTTGTTGTGAGATGAAGTTGGAGACCGCCAGCTGTTTGGACCGGATTTGATTAAGGAGCTGAACGGAAAGTGAAGTTGATTCGTGATAGGCTCAAGGTAGCCCAGTCCAGGCAAAAGAGTTAAGCAGATTCAAAATGCAAGGAGACAGTTTACGAAGTCGGAGACCGAGTTTATCTTCGAGTATCTCCACTACGAGGAATTAAGCGTTTTGGAGTTAAGGGAAAATTAGCACCACGTTTTGTAGGACCATATCGTGTTTTGGAACGTATGGGAGAAGTGGCCTACAAGTTGGAATTGCCCGAAGGATTGTCGGGGAGTTCATGATGTATTCCATGTTTCCCAGTTAAAGAAGTGCCATGCGGAGATGGCTGAAATACCACTAAGGGATACAGTGCCATTGGAAGCGATTCAGTTGAATAACGATTTGACCTATGAGGAGAAACTAGTTAAGATTCTCGAGGTTGCCAATCGAGTTACCCGCAACAAGGTTATTAAGTTTTGCAAAGTTCAGTGGAGCCACCACACTGAAGATGAAGCCACCTGGGAGCGAGAGGAAGATTTGCTAAAAGACCACACTCACCTATTTCCTAGCCAACCCAAATCTCGAGGGCGAGATTCATCTTAAGGGGGGTAGGTTTGTAACATCCCAAATTTTCAATTTGGAATGTTATACATTAGATCATCAACGCATATCATATTTTATTTTGCTTTGGGTTTTGATCCTAGAAATTCTACGCAACTCAAGGACCCACGGAGAGAGTTGGGGATTTTGTTATTTTCATGTTTGAGTTTTTCTCAAATTTTGAAAATAGGATCATTTGATCTTAATTATTTTATCATCAATTATTTCTATTACAAAAATAAGAGAGGGAATAAAATGACTTTCCCAAAATAAAAAATATTAAGGATTTAATAATAAAATCAAATAAGATTTTATTTTGGAATTTTTCACCATTTTATTTGAATTTAGGAAAACTTTGCGTTTTCAAAATTGCATTTAGGCCCCAAATAAATGTTCATCTAGTCCGGCTTGATTTTAGAAGCCGGGGAAAATTTATTTCGGGATTTTTGGAGTCCGTTTAGTATTTCTTTCGTTTGTTTTTCTGCGCGGAATTATTTAAATAAAAAAACGAACCGACCTACGGGCCGTACCCGAGCGGGACTCCGCCCGGGGGCAGCCTATATAAAGCGCCGCCCGAGCCCCGCCCCAGCCGACCAGCCCAGCCCGCCGCCCGCCGCCGCCGACCCGCCGCCCGAGGTGCCTCGAAATCCGTCATTGCGGTTTTTTAGAAAAACCGTTCGGTTTCAAGTCGGTTTTTAGTTTCCGTTTTTTAGTAGATTGGTTTTTTTATTCGGTTCGGTTAAATAGCGGCGTTAAGCTCGTTCGTTCGCTTTTAACGAACGTGTTCGTCGTTAGATCCGGTTAATCTAACGTTAACTTTGTTCTTCGTTTTTCTTTTCTCGGATTTAATCCGCGATTTTTCTGAACGCGATTTCTGATCCGATTTTCGTTTTAGTATAACTTTTCGCTCGTTTATCGGAATCAGGCGATTCAAGCGCCTGGAGTTTCGTCTCGAAACCCCTTTCCAAATAACCAACTTAAACAAGCTTTTGTTTCTGTAAAACTTGACTTAGATTCAGATTAGTAAAACAAAGTTGTTTTATTTCGCCCTTTGACTTTCGTTGCTTCGTTTGATTTGATTCTTTTTGCAAACCGGAGTTCTTAAGTTGAACTTTCTGGTTAGATCTTTTATTTGAGATTTACCTGTGCATTAGATGAGTACTTATTGTATGCTTGTTTTTTGTTTGCGATAGAATACCCGGAGTGTGCCGCTTGTTATTTCGAGTCTCTAGGTCTCGCGGGTCATCAGCAAGGCAAGTAACACTTTGATCATACCTTTTCCAATACCCAGTTTTTATTGCATTGGATCAATCCTCAAACATTGCATGATTAGGATCAAATTAAATTGTGGGTTTTGGGAAGTAGATGAGGTAGTACCTATTACTGCTTTATTATCAAACCCTTGGGAGTTACTTCTACGTTTGCTTATTTTGCCATGCTATGCAAGTAGACGTGGATTGGGTGAGTGATTTTCCATGACAGATGTGAGATTGTTAATTAATGGTTTATTTAAGGTGGCAACTTTAATACACATCTGGTTGGATTGAGGCACCTGGTTATTCCAGGACTTGCCTGTTTTTTTTGGACCGCCACCCAGGCCCAAAGGGATCATGAGATTATTCAAACTAGAAACTTCCGTGTGCAGCCACAAGCCATTATGGGCTCTGGCATAGTTGATTAAGTTGTGCGAACTCTTACGGGTAGACTAGCAGATGTAGGGGAAATTAGGTGTACCGGTCTACCCTTCATAAGGTGCTAGCGCTTCTGAAAGACTGTGTCTCGGTCATCCGTTTCTCAAACATCATGTAGTGCGAGAAATCCAACGGAGACGATCGAGTCTTGTGGGGAAAAGTGCGCAAACCTCTGCAGAGTGTATAAACTAATCATGGTTAGCCGTGTCCCCAGTTATGGACGTTTTGAGTATCTAGTACTTGGATATCATGTGAATCTCGTCATGTTACTTAAATTAATTTTGTTGGGTTTTAATGATGATTATTTTAATTGGGATTGAGGATGCTGTCAACCATTCTCAATGTTTAACAACCACCATGATAGTTAAATAAATTTATTCCTTTGCAGTAGGGAAATTTTGGCTTTTCGCAAAACTGTAACCATAGAGCTTTCCACCAGCCATATATGCATGTAGTATAGGATTACTCTTCCATTACTCTCTATGTGTTACATTGCCAGCATATTCCATGTGCTGACCCGTTTTCGGGCTGCAACTTTTCATGTTGCAGACTTTTCGCATTTACGAGTAAGGTGCTTTTAGGTCGTGGTTCTATACTCGATGATCTTTGTTGGAGTTGATGGACTCGCTTATCTTCCAAGCCTTCCGCTGTTATCGTTATTAGATGGCCTTAAGCCATATTTACTTTGCTAAGTTCTCTTTTCAGACATTTGATGTAATAAGTGTGTGATTGCTACTCTATTATAAATCCTTCAAGTACTGTGTGGTGTCAGCATTACTGATCCAGGGATGACACCTGAGCACAGAGATCGGACTGTTTGAGGTCTGGTCATTACATGCTGCTTCACCTACTCCTCATGAGGACGAGTAGATGCTCTATGTCTTCAAACCTTTTTGGTCCTTACTGACAAAAGGGGGAGAAGCATATGAGTTTGATAGTCTTCAAGCGGGTTCATATGAGCGGTTGCTTTATATTTTGCCTAGTGTTTACAACTCTTGCTTTTGATACATTTGGTTCTTTGAGTTGTAACACTTAAACTTGATGGTCGTCTGCTACCTATTTGCTTTTCTGTGATGCGATGATAAATTCCACATGTGCGATGATAACTTCCGCACTTAGATCATTCTGCAGACGTTCATTTTTCATTATGCATGTCATTCTCTTAGTTATATCATTTCATGCATGATGAATTATCTTCATAAGTTGAAGAGGATCTCCACAAGTACAACCTGCCATGTGCATTTGCATTCCAAAAGCAAATTACTTATATGCACATCTTCAGGGGGAGCCTTTGCCACTTATGAAGATAATACCCTATTCTTTATAATTTCACATACTTTATCCCCGTTGAAAACGTCAACCAGTTTGTCATCAATCACCAAAAAGGGGGAGATTGTAAGTGCATGTAGTGCCACCCCTAGTTGGTTTTGGAGTATTGACGACAAATTTGGTTGAGGGACTAATGTGTTTGTGAGAATTGCAGGATAACACAGGTGGTGTCCCTCATTGATTCGCTTTACCTACCGGAGATGACCCCTAAAAATGTATGAAGACATTGACGACAATGGTGGTATGTGAAGGTATTCATATTGAAGACTATGACATAAGAAGACACTGAGTGAAGACTATGGAGCATGAAGGCGTGGTCGCTTCGATGTTTCCTTTTTCTTCTTTGTTGAGTCATAGGAACCACCGTCTTTGTTAAGTGGGGTCCCGATGAACAAAGTCGGAATGACTGAAGTGATGCTCAACCCAAATCCTATGTCTTCGACCGAAGACAATGAGAGCAAATCTTATCCAGAGCTGGATGAGTCAGCTTTGCTTGTAGCCCAAGTAAAGTTGCCGTGTGTGTTTGAAATATGACCGTTGGAACACGTGTCAGTTCCTTAGTGACCCAGGGTCATTTCGGACATATCAGGTCGGGTTGCCTAGTGGCTATAAATAGCCCACCCCTACACCATAAATTGGTGGCTGCTCGGAGTTAGTGCACGGCTTTTGTCGTTTGAGAGCAACCCACCTCGAAGCCTTTGAGAGAGAAATCCTTGCGAGGACAAAGCCCAAACACCCAGAGTCAAAGAGTCTTAGGCATCATCAAGTCTTTACATCTGCGTGACACGAAGACTTGTTACACCTGAGGACTATGAATCCTCCAGCCGGTTAGGCGTCACGTTCTGAGCATCCAAGAGTCATTGTGGATCGCCGATGAACGAAGTCTGTGAAGGTTTGGAAGTCTACCTTGAAGACTTACCAGAGTGATTGGGCGAGGACTATGTGTCCTTAGCTCAATGGGAATAAGGTGAAGACGCGGTCTTCTGAGTTGAATCTCAGCCTCCCTAACCAGACGTACAGTTGTCACAGCAACTGGAACTGGTCCAACAAATCCTATGTCTTAAACAAGTGACTGGTTCTATCCTCTCCCTCCCTTTACTTAGAGTTTGTCTTCGTGAAGTCATTGCCTATTTGTCGTACCTGTTTGACTTCATTACTTGACTACTATCGTTGGTTGGCTTCATACTATCTTCCATCCTGATCCTTACTACTAAGCTGCTATTAGTCTTTGTACTTTCACATTATTGTATACTTGACTAGGGTTTGCTTGTTGTAGTCTATCTTCCGCTGCATATCGATTAGGTCATTTCTATTGTTTGTCTTCGAAACTTCCACGTTTTGAAGACTTTCATAAAAAATCGCCTATTCACCCCCCCCCCTCTAGTCGATAACTAGCACTTTCAAGAACCTTCAAAAATCATAGTTCATTGTCATTGTAAACTTGGAAAAAGGTGTCACAAATTGAACTCCCTTATGGTTAACATTTAACAGGAAAGGAACATCACCTTGATATATAGCTTCTCCAGGCATGGAAAGCATCTCAGGAAACTGACAACTTGCTCCAGGTCGGGGCCGATAGATTCTAGTGCCAAGACCTTCACTGTGCGCAGTTTCGGGGTCAAGCTTTTCGGAATCATTTTTTGAATGACAGACGAACAAACATCTTCAAAATTAGAAATAATTTTAGTTTGTAGAAGGATAGGTAGAAGGCGGCTGTTGTACCTGAATGGGTGTGGATCGAATAACAAGTTCGGAGTATTTGTCAGACGAGTAGCCCACCACTGTCAATTTTGGCGCAGAAATGACATTGATTCTTGTTGGACCTTCTTGATCAACTACAAGTAATCTCTCAAGTGCAGGTGTGTCCCCAATGACCATCTATGGTACACATCTTGTGATGTCTTCCTGCCACACCAACAACACACATAAATAGTCCGGAGAGTCATGGAGGTGATGTGGAAGGTACTCAACACATTGATCGCCTCAAGACGAAGGTAATCGAGTGCAGTACAGCCACGGATCAGGCGCTCCATGTCACCCTTTGAGGCGGGGCGGCACGAGCTCGAGGTGCTTGATCGTGGTAGAATAAGATGGTAGCGTCATTAAAGGCGGAAATGGTAGTTCTGAACTTGGCGACGCACGCTTGGCGTGGGTCGGTAGTGCGGACGTTGGCAGCGACCGCATATGCCCATCATCAAAAGTGAGCTCCTCGAGCTGGACTAGGGCGGGGGATCGGAACCATTCATCAAGCTTGGCTCGGTCCTTGCCATTGGAACGGAACTTGCCCATTCTGAGGCCTTTGGTTGGGCTAAGGTGACTGCCGAAGATCTTGGAGAACGCATCCAAGCTTTTGCCATAGCCATGGCAGAGCTCGTGGGTGTCGATGAGGTCGAGAGGGCTGGAGTTCCATAGGGGGCGCCACCGCCGGGAAAGGACGGTTGTCCGTGCACCATATTTGATTGGGAGGAGGGAGATGATGACTCTCAACATATCATCGGGGAGGCTGCTGATGAAGTCTAGGCCTGCTGGAGTTGCTTGCGATTCTAGCTCGCCCTGCCTCTGCTTGTTGGCAGCCCCGTTCTCCACCTCTGGAGTCTCCTTGTCAACGGCACTTTCTGATAGAAATGGGAGTACAAGGAATATTTAGTTAAAACAAAGCAATAGAAAAGTGTATTGGTAACTAGAAGTTATTAGGTAGGAATATAGTAAGAAAAGGGAATAACAATTGGTTGCTTAAATACTACATATGCAGATAGTTGAAAAGAAAACTTACTTCAAACAAAGTCTGGACGGATGATTTGGTCGGGGAAGTTAGCATATATCTCATGACCAGGCCCTTTTATGTGCAGTGCAATTTTGTGCCGACTTCGATTACATAAAACTTTGCAATTTCTTTCCAAAAGCCAGTGCCAAAATAGGAGTCACCACGTTCATCAAGTCTTACAGTAGCAATGATTGTAAATCCATGGTTTTTGTGCAGTATGACATCCGTGGAACCTTGATCTATGTAAAGGGAAAAATTGTGCACTGCATAATCTGTTGCATAGCAAGGGATGTTCTGCAGAAAATGGTAGGATTGTTAAAGAAAATATAGTAACATGCAAATATGGGCCCAAATTGAAAGAACTGTACAGCAGTTGAAATCGAAGGACAAAAATCTATAATTAAATAGATAGGGTAAACATGATGTCATGGAAATATGCGAGTAATCAAAAAAAAAATACATCATTAATTTGCCTAATATAGAAAGAAGAGGGGGGAAATCCCCTTTGACGTATATGGTGCATGTGGCACCTTTTATCCAAGTGTAGCAATATTTAGAATATGTTCAGGAAAGTAGGCCATGCCAGTCGATTTAGGGTGAGATTGAACATACCGCGCGCGTCCTCAAGTTATCTGGTACGGTGAGATGGAATCTCTGGCGGCGGTCGCGAAGTCCTGAAGTGTCGGTGCACTGTACATTCTATGAATGAAAGAAAACCCTCAAATCAGCTCGAATAAAAATGATAATATCTCATTAAATTAGTTACCTTGTCATCCATGAGAAAGAACCCTCAGTACGGTAGGTTCCTCAACCGAGCGGAGCTTGGTCGACCTCGAGCAGCATCGAGAAAGTCAATGGCGATAGGCGGCGGCAAGTGGAAGTGGCGACATGCGGTGGGCTTTGCTGGTAACCTGGCAGTGGCAGCAGGCGTCGAGCTAAGTGTTTACCGCCGCGATAGGTGGTGCCATGGCATAGACGCAGAGGAGGTTGTGCAGGTGTGAATGGGGACCGTACCGGAGGGGGTGGCGGCCAGGGTGAGGGTTTTTGTGACGTGGGGATTGTGAGGGTTTTCTTTTTTCTTTTTTGAATTGGGTGGTGAGGGTTTTCTGTCCCATAAAGAATTTTGGGGTCGACGGTTTGCTAGAGCGAACCGTGTGTGATTGACGCAATAGGCAAAATGAAAGTCATTGCACACGGTTCCAATTTTGGGAACCGTGTGTGATTGACGTACTACCTCCGTCCTAGTTTACTGGTCCCCTTTGAAATTTTTACCAAATTTTGACCAAATATTTAACATACTAAGACATAGATAATAAGTGTACACGTACATAAGCATAGTTCAACCATAAGTACATAGTTCAACCGTCATTAAGCATACTCAAGCCTACATAGTTCGATCCATCCCACATCTCATCTCACATGCCGGCACAATCATGAAGCTTCTCCAGGTACTCGGCGTACGCGTTGTGCGCCACCCTGCGAGAATACTTCTGCTTGAAGGAGCCAACGACCCGTCCTCTTGCATGTGCCAGAACACTTAGATACGCGTCATGAAGCTTGTGGTTGCAAAATGGGCATCCATAGCCGTCGTTCCAGGTCCTAATACGCCTATTATGCATTCCCGCATAAAGCTCCCTCAGGATTTGCCTCTTGTAACTCCTCTGGGCATCTTCATCCTCGATGTCCACATCGTCAGACAGCACCAATGCAAATAGTAAAACAAATTTGGCATCAAATCACTGATTACATGTCATGAAGTAGGATTAGGAATTTATGGCTATTTGTTTATACATATCCAGAGATTATGGTTCGATTTTTAAGCACAGTCGTCTATGTACAGACCAATCTTGAAGAAAATAATGGCACAAACATATGTTGGTCATTCAAAATCAATTGTCAAGTCCTGGCTAGGAATTATTAGCACAAACACTAACCCTAGTCGGATTACTAGCAGAAATCATTTGCACAGATGAAACAACTAATCACTTATCACCTGTACCATTCGAACAATGAGTACACCACACGGATCTAACGAAAATTACTCAGATTTCATGGATCGGGAGAACATAACCATAGGATTTCTATTCCAAAAAGGGGGAGGAAGGAGTAACCAGAGAAACCATATGATCTATTTGACACATAAATGGGTATAGATGACTAACCAGCTGTCCGTCATCGTCGAAGTCGTCGCCGGAGTGGTCATCGGAGTCGTCGCCGGAGTGGTCGTCAGAGTCGGTGTGGAACTCCGCCTCTGGCTGTGGAAGCTCGACGCTGTCAACGACGTCAGGGTGCAGCGATAACTCGCCGGCAGTGATGGCAACCTCTGTCTCCATCTCCACGCCATGCTTCGGTGCTTTAGCAGCCCCGGCGTCGCCACTCCCTCCGATGGGGTGCTTCGGCGGCATCCTCATACACTGACGGCTTTGAGGACTGAGAGCAGCGTCGAGGATGCAAGCGAAGAGAGAGGATTGTGTGTGTGTGTGTGGCAAGGATGGGGGGTTAGGCCGCTCGGGCGCACCATTAATATGGAGTAGTGGGAATTCTGGGAGAGAGGCGGGCGGCGGTCAAACAGATGGTTCGACTCCCGGTGAGCCTGCGCATCGGACTGCTAGCATGCCTACCAAAGTTTCACACAGCTACTCGCACACCTCCCGATGACACTGCGCAGCGAGCACGCCTCCATCAATTCACACACATGCACGCACGCCTCCCCGTCTGCCTGCGCGATGGACTGCTCGCATGCGTCATGTCAACTCACGCCTGCTCGCATGGCACACGGGTCGCGTGGCGGCACGTATATTGTTTTTCTATTTGGATGATTAATGATGCCGCTTTATTGCTTAACCGAAGCATGGCACGTATCCATTGTTGGTCTAACGCTCACGGTTCGAATAAATAATCCGTTTGGGATATTGGTTCCCAATTATTAATAATCTCCCGTCTGTAATTAGATAAAGATTACATCAAAACTGGTCTCAAATTTGACAAAAAAGTACAATGCCACTTTGTATTGGTGTCCATATGACAACACGATAAGTTTCATGAACTTCAAATAAGGTTTGGATGTACTAGAATTTAAATCAAGATTCTCAATATTTGAAATTTGTTGCACGGGGAGTAAACATGCACCCAGTGAGACACATGTGTTTTTGCAATCCATTTAGGTGCACTGTCACGTGTGCATGTAGCTCAAATTTTATTTTTGCATATTATACCCGTAGAAAATCAATAAATTGATGTACTAAAACGTCTTAATGATCTCTATGATTTTTTGAAATTAAAACGTCCCTCCTTTGGTAACATATATGTTCACCGCGGGATAATTAATTTAACATGCATCGTAGTTGCGGTGGATTCGCGGTGTGTGTGTGGGTGTGTGCGTTTGGGGTCGTGGGTGGATCGCGGTACACTACGAGTTGTGAGCCACCATATGGGTTGGCCGCTTTGTTAGGCAGGCCGGTGCCACATTAGAGTCGTGAAATTGTTATTTAAAACATTACACAACCCTTTCATACATACATGTTTTGGCCACATGCAGTCGATGGTTGTCCTACACGACACTCGATACTCGCGTGTGACGCTTTTACAGGCCCAGAGGTCGTTGTCCATCACTTTGACGAACAGCCGGCAGTGAGGTTAATTTGACCAGCAAGGTAGAATATTTTTTGTTTGTGTTATGGTGGTATATAGTACGCGTCGAAGAGGTGGGAGGGGACTAGCATATATACTATATGTACGCGTCCATGAACAAGTACACCTCACTCAGTGTCGGGACTTTTTGGTTTCCGAGGCACGTGCCACATCAAAATTGTGAAATTGGATATCCAAACATCACACAACACCTTTTTGGGCCACATGCATATCCTAGCTAGGACACTCACGTGTGACGCTTCCATCTGTGGTCCCACGAGGCCATTGTCGATGCATGCATGCATCACTTACCTACATCGGGAGAGGTTAATTCATTTCACCATCGATGAGGATTCTTTTGGGTTATGCATATATTACGGCAGGATAATATAGTATGCAGTGAAGAGGGGTGAAGGGGACCATCATATGTAGTACGCTTGATGAACCTCGCTCTGTGTGGGTGCATGGTTTACGGATTTTGAGGCATGTGGCACATCAAAGTTGTGCATTTTGGGTATTCAGCATATATATGTTTGGCCCACATGCAAAGCGGTGGTGGTTGTCATCTCGCACCCACTTAAGCGGTTATCAGCGATATCGATGCTTTCCATATATGGGCCCGCTTGGTCCATCACTACTTTTTGCCTGACAACAAGAGAGGTTAATTTGACTTAGGAGGGGATTATTATTTTTGCTTTGGGATGACATGCATGATACAGTTTGAGCACACACACATGCATGTGTACGCATGAATCCCTCCCATCGAGTCAAAGTAGCTAGTACAACGACACATCATGAATCGATCTCGCTCTGTGTGGGGAGCTAGTGTACAATTTTTAACGCACGCGCCACATCAATGTTGTGTATTCAAACATGCATGCACGCATCACCTCCATACATATGAATGTAGTGGTTGCCTTTGAATGGTACACTCCCTCGCGTGGTTATCGGTGACACGCCTATATATTCATGGGCCCACATGGACATCCATGATCACCTTGACCAACAACAAGATAGGTTACCATGGCGGATTCTTCATTTGGTTCGTGTTATCATAGTATAGGTCATGGTGAGATTTAGACCTTAAGTTTGAGTGCATATACTATGCACGCATGCATGCATGAATCCCCGGCGTTGGCTTGAAGTGTGGTGTAACATACATATGCATCGTTAACCTAACCCTCACTCAGTGTGGGGATTTCTAGTTCGAAATCACGGTGCCACATCAAAGTTGTTCCATTGTTACACAAAAACACACCTCTCCTACATATGTTTGGGCCACACGCATGCAGTGGTTGTCTTCGGGGACTAGCTACTTGCGTGATTATTGGCGAGCTAGCTAGCCCATCTCCGGGGTCGCGTGGACGGCCATCACTTTGACCAACAACAAGAGATAGGTTGTACGACTAAGGTGGATTATTCTTGGTCCGTTTTACGATCCATCTTGGTGAGATATGCCTCTCTGGCCTGCTGACTGAAAGTGTGTGGGGGTGGGGTTGCTACTTCGCACTTTGCTAGGTGAACCTCGGTTGGGGGCATGCATTTATAGCTTAGGTTTCCCTTTGTGGCGACACGAGGGGGTGCTAGCTACTTTGCATTTTGCTAGGTGAACCTCGGTTGGGGGAAGGGGGCATGCATTCATAGCTTAGGATTCCCTTAGTGCCGACACGAGGGGGGTGGGGGCTGCAAGCTACTTCGCACTTTGCTAGGTGAACCTCGGTTGGGGGGAGGGGGCATGCATTCATAGCTTAGGATTCCCTTCGTGCCGACATGAGGGGGGTGTGGGGGCAAGCAATACCGTGCGCTTTGCGAGAGAGGTGCCACATTGCAGTTGCATTTGGTATTTGAAAATCAAACCACCCTTTTGATACATAAATTTGGTCCGCATGCAAGTGTGTTCGTGTTCTGACCCTCTCCCACGTCATTTTTCGCCAAATTTATGAACATTAGACAAGTCGGATGATGCAACAGACACGGTTCACTCAAACTAACCGTGTGCCATGCCGGTGCCCTGTCACGCACACATCCGCACAGTACATTGGGCTCCATGAGACTCCCCCTCTCAAAAATATATGTCTGCCTTGAGGGTTTTTTTTTGTTTCATAACACACGGTTGTTATCTCCGGACCGTGTGCGATGTTTCTTGTTCCCAATCCCGACTGCATCCCTAGAAAATATCTGCCCGGCTCGAGGGTTTTTCTGTTTCATAGCACACGGTTGTTATCTCCGGACCGTGTGCGATGCACTATCATCAAAATTTTCAATAGCCCGGCATTTCACTCCCGCGTTTGACTCCCGCGTAGTAAAATTTTCAGTACTCGCGTCATTTCCTCAAACACCCTGCGCCCCCCCTCCACACACAGAACACACACACACACACACACACACACCAAAACCTCCTCGGGCATGCGCACACACACACACACCCTCCCTCACTTGAAACCCTAGCAAGGTTCCTGCCACCGCAAGGCCTCCATTGTCAAAATCTGTCAGTTTGCCCGTGCAGCTTACCCACTGGTCTCCATACCCAGGCCACCCTGAGTTTCTTAGATGACGCCTGCCAAACGCCCCCGTTCCCACAGATCGCCATCCCCCACTCCAGAGCGTCGCAGCCTAAGCCCGGCTATGCTTCCTGTAGAACTCGAGGAGCGACTAGCCCAAAAGAGTTGTATAGCGGTCTCTTCGCCCGACGTCGCCGAGGAAGCTGACGACCATTACTGGCGGCAGGCACTCAAGAAGCGGGCTAGAGTATGCGGGCATGTCTCGGCCGTCGTCTACGACATCGAGGTCATCGACAGCGATGGCCTGAGGCGGGCTATGTCATAGGTTAAGTGGCCCACCCCCAACCCCTCGGGTTCAACCACCGTCGATCTCAAACGGCCCCGCCGCTGATCTCCTCTGGCTTGCTGTCAACAATTTGCCATTCTACATCGCCATCGAGCCCCTTTTGTCATTTATGAAGGACACGTTCTGCGACGCTGGCTTGGGATCCACATCTCCCAAGTCAGACCTCATCGACGGCGACCACAAGGAGGGCACCCTCTCTGGCTCTTCAAAGGGGAAAGAGCCCATATGCTCTTCCAAGGGGAAAGCGCTCGTCTGTGACATCAGGGAGGGCACCCTACAGCCGTGCTCTTCCAAGGGGAAGGAGCCCATCTGCGACAACATGGAGTGCATCCAGGGTCCGTGCTCTTCCCACGGGAACGAGCCCATCTATGACAAGTAAGGAAACCCATGATTTGTTTTGTCGTGCCTCTTCACAGGGGGAAACCCATGATTTGTTTTGTCGAGTCCCTTTTGTAGTCTAGTGAGAATATGTCTAGTTTTAATTGATATATCTGGTTGTTTGCATTATGCCTTGTTTATTTCAGTTGTTCACAATGTGATGCTCTATATCTGCAATTATTTACTGTGCAGTACATTTCATCAATCCAGTTTTAAACATACCGATAGGAATGCAGATATTTGCTTGTTGTTAAGCCTGTTATAGCTAGCATATGCCTCTTTAAAGTTTTTTTATTGTTCGGTTGTTTGTAGTTAGCATATTCAAATGCTATATTTGGTTGTTCGTAGTATGCCTTGTTTATTCTAGTTATTCACAACGTGATGTTCTATATGTGCAAGTATGAACTGTGCAGTTCAATTTCATCAGTACCAGTTTCAGCAATACCACTATGAATGACTACATTTGGTTGTCGCATCTTGTAGTTAACACGCCTTTCCATTTTTATTTAACAATAACCAGTGTACTTAGACCGGCACAATACCAGTTTGAATGACTATGTTTGCTTGTTGTTAAATGTTAGGCCTGTTACAGCGCACCTTTCCACTTGTTTTGCTTTACTAGCGTGCTTAAACCTGCACAATGAAGCTATCTTTTGGAGATTATTTTGTCTGCCATGTATAATTTTGGTTGATGTTTAGCCTGTTGTGCTTAACATGCTTCCCGATGTACCTACAACTGTTGTTTTCCATCGAGGTTAGTTTCTTCCCATGGCTTATATCTGCTCACTATTCAGGATATCGATAGCTGGTACCATATAGGCCGGCGGCTGATAAGGGACTAATCGGTGAATCGGACTTTTAACTAAATATATCTGTAAGCCATTTTTTGTTAGGTTAACTAGGGCCATATGTAATATATGTGAGCTACATAGCAACATGCACTGTACTTAATGTCTAAATATGCAATCCTAGGCTACATAGCAACAAGGAAGAGTGTTACATTAATGTTCTAATGATGTCTAAATATACATAGAAGAGCAGCAGCAGCAATAACAACAACAAAGCCATGTTTGGATACTCAACATAGCTAGAGGTTAGAGTTAGTTTCTAGCTCATGACTAACCATGAACTAACTCCATCCAAAGAGTTGTTTGGATGGAAGGGTTAGATTGACAATAAACGCACTAGGAGAACTAGCTCCAATTAGCACCTCTTGGGTTGGATAGTTTTTTTGGGTGGGTTATAGATGCAACTAGCTCAAACTAGCCCTCATGTTTAGATATACTTTAGGGCTATTTGAGCCCGAACTAGATGAAACTAACTATAACCCATGGATACAGCAGCAGTTAATCAGCCGATAATTTGTAAGAATGCACTAAACTCCTTCTGGCCCATAATATAAGATGTTAATTCATCCAATATGTGAGTATATTGGATGTTATAAGATACTCCCTCCATTCCTAAATATTAATCTTTTTAGAGATTTCAAATGGACTACGACATACGGATGTATATAGACATATTATAAAAGAGTGTTGTACTACATCATTGTGCAATTGTTGTTTAGCTTCTAATATTAACTTGGTGCTTTTAGGTACATATGTCATTGGTAAAGATCTGCGCTTCGACCCTTTCAGCATATGAGGCAATGAGATATCGATGAACCAGCATCAAGCGAGGAAGCTAATAAAGATTGTTAGTAAAATGGGTCCAAAGATGGCAATTAAACTATTTGTTTACACTTTATCCAAGACAACAGCGAACTTCAGGATGGTAAGTAAGAACTCTGGAGCCTTATTTTTACTGCCCATAATGAGTTGTGTTAGATGATAATGTCTAAATCTTTTTCCTTTGTAGTGCTTGCCAAAGCAGTTTACTCAAGATTACCTCTCAAACTACATGATTGGTGGGCATGCAAAGGTTAAAATATTTCTACCAGAACACGATGATTATCTAGATGTTTTCATGAAGATCGTGAAGGATGGGCGGTCGGCCATCACAAGGGGTTGGACTAGAGTTGTGCGTGCCTTCTGCATGGAGGAGGGCACAATATGGGCATTCCGCTTCACCTTGTTCAAAGAACCAGAATATATTTCACCTCTTTCTTTACCGTCTTTAATAGTACAAGTATACAACTGTGGTTCATCATTCTTTATTTGGTTCTTATGTAATTCTTGAACATATGTACCTATGAATCGAATAATGCATTGGTTGTTTGAACCTAATGGATATGAATAAAGTTGTATCATACATTCAAATTCAAATTCAAATCCGGTACAATTTGAAAAAGCAGCAAAATGGTGAAATTACGCTCTCCAGGTTGTTACGGCACACACGGTTGGTAAAACACAAACGTTTGCAATATGCACCATAATCCGAGACGGTTCACAAAGAGGAAACATGTGCAAGCATGCACACGGTTGTTATTTGCAAAGCATGTGTGATGTCAGAGAATATCACAAACGGTGCAGGCAAACTAAACGTTTGTGTTAGTTGCCTTATCGTACACGATTCGCAACCATGAACTGTATTTGATGAAGTATGCATCGTAAATGTTGCAGCATAGAATAGTGTGTGCGATAGTTGTCATGTACGATGATGTTACGATGGTTCGACGTTTCGTAATCCTGTCCGACACTCATACGTCGATTAGCTAATCTTCTTAACAGTGAACCGTTTGTGATGGGCCGCGCATCATACATGTTCTATAATAGTGAACCGTTTGTGATGGGCCGCGCATCGTAAATGTAGCACCACAGAATACCGACTGCGATGGCAATGCGAGCAGAAACGAGTAGGAGTATCAGAGGGGCCCTATCCCCGACGGTTTCTGGGTCGTGTGGGAAGGACCCCCCTATCGCCCACACTCACTTGGTGATGGTTCCAAATGCCGTCGCGGAAAGGGGTTAAAAATGTTTGTTTAGGACCGACGCGTACCAGTGTTACCTCTTTGATCTTGTCCGGGTTGGCCTCGATGCCTGGCTCTGACACTAGAAAACCTAACAATTTGCCAGCAGGAATGCCAAAAACGCACTTGGTCAGGTTGAGCTTCATCTGATAAACTCGAAGATTGTCAAAATTTTCCTTGAGGTCATCCAACAAAGTCTATTTCTTCTAAGACTATACCACGATATCATCAACATAAGCATGAACATTATGCCCAATCTGCTTGTGGAAACAATTCTGCACACAACGTTGATAAGTAGCCCTCGCGCTCTTAAGCCCAAAGGCATAAAAACATAGCAAAATGCTCCAAAGGGTGTGATAAAGGCTGTGTTTTCCTGATCCTCGACAACCATCTTTATCTGATGATAATCGGAGTAAGCATCCAGGAAACATAAGCACTCACAACCAATAGTTGAATCAATGATCTGGTCGATGCATGGAAGGGCAAACGGGTCCTTGGGACAAGCCTTGTTGAGATCTGTATAATCAACACACATGTGCCAAGTGCCATTTTTCTTCAGAACAAGCACTGGATTTGCCAGCCACTCAGGGTGAAAAACTTCAATGATGAACCCGACAGCTAAGAGCCTAGCCATTTATTCGCCAATGGCTTTGTGTATCTCCTTGTTGAAATGTCGAAGGTATTGTATGACAGGTTTCATCTTAGGATCCACATTAAGGAGGTGCTCAACGAGTTCTCTCGGTACACCAGGCATATCAGAAGGCTTCCATGCAAAGATGTACCGATTCTCATGGATGAACTCGATGAGTGTGCTTTCCTATTTGGGGCCTAAACCGTTCCCAGTAGTGAACTGTTGGGAAGAATCTCCTAGAGTGGATTCAACTTGCTTGGTATCCTCAGCCGGCTTGAACTTGAGTAGGGAGTCAGACTCCATGGTGGGCTTTTTCAGGGGCATCATGTTGGCCGGGTCAACATTAGTTGCATAAAATTTTAACCCCTCTATTGTGCAAGCTGACTAAGCATAAGTTGCATCCCCCTCCTCACACTCGCGTGTGATTTTCCTTTCACCATCGACTGTGATAGTGACCTCTAGCCTAGGAATCTTGAGTTTGAGATAGACATAACAAGGACATGACATAAAGTGAGCGTAAGCCGGCCGGCCAAAGAGGGCATGATATGGAATCTTAATATTGACCACCTAGTGCCCTATGGCTCAGGCATCTTGAGTTTGAGATAGACATAACAAGGCCGAGCCATAAAGCGACCTTAAGCCGTCCATCCAAAGAGGGCATGATATGGAATCTTAATCTTGACCACCTCAAATGTCAGGAACTTCAACCTGTACTTGAATTCGGTGCTAAACGCAACTTCCAATTTGATCCGCCCAATGGTATGAGCAGACTTCCTAGGAGCAATTCTGTGGAACACGGTTGAAGAAGGTTGGAGTTGCATTTCTGACAGGTTCATTCACCTGAAGGTATCATAATAAAGGATGTTGATACTGCTTCCTCCGTCCATGAGCACCTTAGAGAGCTTATAGCCGCCGACTTGAGGTGCCACCACCAAGGGTAGACAACTCGGATTCTCAACCTGGGGAGGATGATCCTCACTGCTCCATGTGACCGGTTGTTCTGACAAGTTTAAGTACTCGGGGACAGCCGGCTCAACCATGTTGACAGCATGTTTCTGAAGCTTGCGATCACGCTTGCAAGTACTGGTCATGAACACATGATATTGACCACTGTTCAACTGTTTGGGGTTACTTTGAAAACCTAACTAGTTACCTTCTGTTGAGTGCCTTGACTAGAACGCTGATTTCCTCCTCCATTATTGCCAGAACCCTGATAACAGGGCCCTAAGCCGCCCGAACCCTGAAAGCTAGGATTCTGATAACCACCAGATGAGCCGGCTCCTGGGAATCCGGATCCTGAGCCGCCAGCTCCGGGTAGCCCCGGGTTTTCCGCCACCGCCGCCTTGATGACTCTAGTAAGCCTGATTGCGGAAAGCTTGCATGATGTAACCGTTTTCCCAGGAGTGATTCGTCGGTTAGTCGGGGAGGCTACGTTTTGGGCACGGGCCTTTGAGGGCTTTCTCGAAATTGCGGGCTTTGTTCCCATTATAAGGCCTCCCCAAGTTGTTCCGTCACTGGCCCTTGACCACTGTTGGTGTTAGCAACAAAATCCAACCCGCCCTTCGGGTGCTTGTGCTTACCACTGCCGCCTTGGTTACCGTGACTGCTACCATGCCCTGACTTGTTCTGCTGGTGACCCTCGCCGCCATTGTTTTTCTTGCCCTTGCCAGACTTATCATCATCTGAACTAGGATCTTCCGTTCTATCTGACTTGACATACCTGGTAAGGACATCTATCAGATCGCCCATGTCCTGAACCTTCTGTTTGAG
Source organism: Aegilops bicornis (assembly GCA_021605145.1). Classification (NCBI taxonomy): domain Eukaryota; kingdom Viridiplantae; phylum Streptophyta; class Magnoliopsida; order Poales; family Poaceae; genus Aegilops; species Aegilops bicornis. The sequence goes on from CM038670.1 coordinate 191,918,417, forward strand.
CCACCCAAGCTTCTGAACAAGAGGTTGAAAGTGACAATTTTTCTCCAAAATCAGGATGCCTTGTCCAGCTGTTATGCTATCTGAAGAACGAATGATATCTGCGACCCGGCGAGACCAGTGATGGGTGGACTCATCTTCCCTCTGGACACAATGCTATAAATCAACGATTGTCATCAGGCACTTGTAGGTTCCTTGAAAGTTTTTGATGAAGCATTCCTTAAATTCTACCCAAGTATTGATTGAGTTCGGAGGCAAGTTTTTCAAACATGTACGAGCCGGACCTTCCAACATCATAGTCAAATACTTGGCGTAGACCACGTCACTAACATCCAGCATGTCCATGGCTAGCTCATAGCTTTCGACCCACGCAGCTAGCTCGAGATCAGCCGTGTAGTTGGGCACCTTACGAGGGCCCTTAAACTACTTGGGCACATACTCATTGCGTAAAGGCGGTGCCAGGAATGGTATTCCGATAGTTCTGCTGCTTAGACCTGCCCCGGAAGAACCTGGTTGTGGCGTAGAGGGGGTTACTTGACCTGCCATTGCAGCGGTTGCTTCTGCCTCTCGCATGGCTTGAGTTGCATCAACGATCGCCTGCGCATCTGATATTGCTGGTCGGGCTAGGGGGTTCTAAGCAAGCCATCTGCATTCACTGCTAGAAACTGGAGGGACTCCGCATGTCAACTCCCATTGCGACTCTGATGCAGGGTAGAGTGGACCCGGTCATGACTATAGGAGTAGTTTGCGTGCTGGGTGACTATTGTCTTCAACATCCCGATGGCGTTCCTTGCCTCAATCTCGATCGGGTGTTTCCCGTGATCGGAAGCGCGGCAAGGTTAGGAGTCGCCATGAGCATGTTGTCCGCGGGACTAGAAAAATGACCCACCGGCGTCTGGAAACGGTGAGGTGGTAACTGAACTAGCGACGGGTTGGGGGCCGGTTCATGTTGTTGAGTTGGCTAACAGGGTTGAGCCAGTTGTAGCTTCCCAGTCCCCGTATTCAGGGGCACAACTCGGGTCAATTGGGGTATAACTGGGGCTTCGGGCGTACTGGTCCCAGCCCCCGAAGTATCCTGCGGCGTGCTGAATAGGCAAGTGGGCTCGTAGTTGAAGTGCAGTCAGCTCGCGTGTCTCCTCTGGTGAACCGCATCTGAAGCATCCCGTTGCAGACCCAAGTGTTAGGCTTCTGCCTTCAGACGATTAGCCTCATTGTGGATGTGGGCATGTGATACGTCTCCAACGTATCTATAATTTTTTATTGCTTCATGCTATATTATATTCTGTTTTGGATGATTAATGGGCTTTACTAAGTACTTTTATATGATTTTTGGGACTAACTTATTGACCCAAAGCCCAGTGCCAGTTCCTGTTTTTTCCCTTGTTTCAGCGTTTCGTAGAAAAGGAATATCAAACGGAGTTCAAACGGAATGAAACCTTCGGAAAAGTTATTTTTGGAAAGAAAGCAATACGGAGACTTGGAGTGCACATCAGGGGATCAACGAGGAGGGCACGAGGCAGGGGCGCGCCCACCCCCTGGGCGCGCCCTCCACCCTCGTGGGCCCCTCGTGGCTCCCATGACGTATTTCTTCCTCCTATATATACCAATATACCCTAAAACCATCGGGGAACAGAATAGATCGGGAGTTCCGCCGCAAGCCTCTGTAGCCACCAAAACCAATCGGGCCCTGTTAGGCATCCCGCCAAGGGGATCCCTCACCGGTGGCCATCTTCATCATCCCGGCGCTCTCCATAACGAGGAGGGAGTAGTTCACCCTCGGGGCTGAGGGTATGTACCAGTAGCTATGTGTTTGATCTCTCTCTCTCTCTCCCATGTTCTTGAGGTGATACGATCTTGATGTATCACGAGCTTTGCTACTATAGTTGGATCTTATGATGTTTCTCCCCCTCTACTCTCTTGTAATGGATTGAGTTTTCCCTTTGAAGTTATCTTATCGGATTGAGTCTAATGATTTGAGAACACTTGATGTATGTCTTGCGTGGGATAACCGTGGTGACAATGGGTTATTCTATTGATTCACTTGATGTATGTTTTGGTGATCAACTTGCGGGTTCCGCCCATGAACCTATGCATAGGGGTTGGCGCACGTTTTCGTCTTGACTCTCCGGTAGAAACTTTGGGCACTCTTTGAGGTTCTATGTGTTGGTTGACTAGATGAATCTGAGATTGTGTGATGCATATCGTATAATCATACCCGCGGATACTTGGTGACATTGGAGTATCTAGGTGACATTAGGGTTTTGGCTGATGTGTGTCTTAAGGTGTTATATTACTACGAACTCTAGGGCTGTTTGTGACACTTATAGGAATAGCCCAATGGATTGGTCGGAAAGAATAACTTTGAGGTGGTTTCGTACCCTACCATAATCTCTTCGTTTGTTCTCCGCTATTAGTGACTGTCGGTGTCAAAACCGGCGGATCTCGGGTAGGGGGTCCCGAACTATGTGTCTAAGGCGGATGGTAACAAGAGGCAAGGGACACAATGTTTACCCAGGTTCGGGTCCTCTCTATGGAGGTAATACCCTACTTCCTGCTTGATTGATCTTGATGAATATGAGTATTACAAGAGTTGATCTACCACGAGATCGTAGAGGCTAAACCCTAGAAGCTAGCCTATGGTATGATTGTTGTTGTCCTATGGACTAAACCCTCCGGTTTATATAGACACCGGAGGGGGCTAGGGTTACACAGAGTCGGTTACAACGGAAGGAGATCTACATATCCATATCGCTAAGCTTACCTTCCACGCTAAGAGAGTCCCATCCGGACACGAGACAAAGTCTTTAATCTTGTATCTTCATAGTCCAACAGTCCGGCCAAAGGATATAGTCCGGCTGTCCGAATACCCCTAATCCAGACTCCTCGGTAGCCCCCGAACCAGGCTTCAATGATGATGAGTCCGCGCGCAGATTGTTTTCGGGATTGCAAGGCGGGTTCCTCCTCCGAATTCTCCATAGAAGATCTTGAACACCAGGATAGTGTCCGGCTCTGCAAAACAAGTTCCACATTCCACCGTAGAGAGAATAATATTCACAAATCCGACCTGCTGACGTATTTGACACCATGACATCATGCCATGGCCCGGTTATTATCGAACCGTGTTTTTCGACCAGCCTTGGCGCATATCGCGAGGCGGTTTCCTTGGCACGTCTTGTCGAAGCAGAGATCATGTCCCCTTATCACGGGATTCTCATCAATACGGGCGTGGGTAACCCAATCGTGCCCGTTGGTATGACTCCTCGATTATGGGCAAGTACCAAACGGTCACGAGGAGGACGCCTGGTATTCACCCTCTTTATAAAGAGACCAAGGCCTATCCTTTTTTATTCCTCAAACTAAATCGGATCCCTCCCCCGCCTCGAGTTCCAACACCCAAAGCTCAGGTCAGGCACTTCGGACCTCCAACCATGTCCGGTTCCAACCTTCAAGGTCGGTGGATTCCCTCCTCCGTCACGGAGGAAGACGTCAGAAAGTTAAGAGAGGCCAGGTTCTTGACCGGCGAGATTGCGCACCGGCTGCCTGCTCAAGGGCAGGTCATACCTACTCCCAAACCCGGCGAGAGCGTAGTATTCATATCTTACTTCCTTCGAGGGCTAGGCCTGGCTCTGGATCCCTTCGTGAGGGGGCTCATGTTCTATTACGGGCTGGACTTCCATGATTTAGCTTCGGATTCTATTCTCCACATCTCGTCTTTTATCGTCGTGTGCGAAGCTTTTCTCCGCATCACCCCTCACTTTGTCCTGTGGCTCAAGACCTTCCAAGTGGAGCTGAAGACAATCGAGGGGAGGTATGCAGAATGCGGAGGTGCTGTAATAAGCAAAAGCGCCGATGCCCCATGGCCCGAGGGTTCTTTCCAGGAGGTGTCCAGCTTATGGCAACAAGAATGGTTTTATGTCACAACTCCCAGGGGTACCAAATGGGTGGCCCCACCTGCCTTTTGCTCGGGTCACCCTCCACGACTAACATCATGGATCAACAAGGGGCTAGACTGGGGACCAGTGAAGGACGTGCCCATACTGCAGGGCCGCATCCGAGATCTTCTCGAAAGAGATATTGACCTGGTCACAGTAACGCAAGTAATGTTACTTCACCGAACCCTGCCCTGTAAACGTCGTCCCCTCCGCCTATGGGAATTCAATCCGGAGGGACCGCGAGCTATTTGGCACTTCCTCGGCATGACGCCCGAGGAGATGTACAAATTGTACTTCGGACCACAAGCAGTGTGTCCAGATTCCACCAAGGACGCGGGTCTGAGCTGCAATCGTCCAGATACCCAAGTAAGTCGCCCTATGGCCGAACACGTTGTATTTTTATTCATCACGACATCATTCTAAAAAGTCGCTCTTTGACCAGGACTGGATAACAAAGGGAAGATGATCAGGTGTCCGGCCCCCCTCCCCGAGGTCTCACCGGATCCGATACTAGTCCGGATGTTGGAGCTTGCGCCCTACCAAGCGCCCTCAGGGGAGGATAAAGGTGGGAAGAAAGAGGCTGACGCCTCCGCGAAGGCGGACAGCCAGGGAGAAGAAGCTAAAGCTCCCTCTCCCCAAGGAAGGAAAAGGACCGCCTCTGAAGGCCCGGAGACAATAGTCTCTAAACGGGGGAAGAAATCTTCACCAGAGGGTCCTGGCCCAGGGGATATCCCGGCCGTGCAGCGCCCGCAAGGGGATCAGCCCTCCATCAAGCTGTAAGTAAAAGAAAGGGTTTAATAGTAAAAAAACGTCCTACTTTACTTCTGAGGAAAATAACCGAAACATCCGTCTTGTAGTCCGGATCGTGGCCCTTCTCGGCAGAGTTCATCTTCAGGGGATCTTCCTCCGGAGATGATGGAGAGCGAACGCCTCCCCACGCCATCCCGTCTTACGAGGCGGGCGACCCCGAGGTGTCGTCTCGGAGGGCTTCTCCCGATCCGGCAAGGCCAGAGGGTGATTCTCTGGCCACCTGAAGTCCTCAGTATACGGCTCTTGAAGAGAGCAACCGGAACGGTCCGGCTCCGCCTGTCATGCGGTCGGGTGCATTGAAGGATCTGCTAGAGCAGGCGGCAATCTCAGAAGCGCACCGTGCGCTAATGGGCGCGGTGGTTGAGAGGGTTTCATCCGCAGAAAGCGGGTTGCATGAAGCCTTTATGAGTCTGCTGAAAGGTTTTGAGGTACGCAAAGTGACGTGTATTTTTTACAGTACCGCACATGTTTTAAATGTGCCCTGTGCAGATAGTAGCCCCTGAGACTCTAGTTGCCGTCGGAAACGGCGGTAAACAGAGGATCATAGTCGTAGGTAATAATCCAGCCGTATTCATATGCAGGTGGCAGGAGGTCCGGTGGCTAGCCGGACTTGTGAGGTTGCCGAGCTAACGCAGCGACTTGATGCGGCAGATGCCGACATCGTGCTCTTCAACAAGCGGCTTGACGAGGCGTAGGGTATGTAATTTCTCCGGATTCCAGCATATGGTAAGAGGAGCGTAATGCCAGTATCTTGAACATGTTGTGAAATGCAGACGGAGCTGCGGCAATGGAGACCCTTCGGGCGGAACTTGCCCAAGCCAAAAAGCAAGCCAAGAATAGTGATGCGGCCGCTCTAAAGGCGGCTGAAGAGCTGAGGGCCGAACAAGCTGCCCATTGCCAAAGTAAGGAGAAGATGGCCAAGATGGCCTTAGAGTTAAGTGATGCCGCCGGTCGATACCGGCTTCTTGAGAAGGAAAGCCGAGCGAAGGCTACGGAGCTAGGAAGGCCATGGTAGCAGCTAAGGAATCCCGCTCTACAATTAGAGTGATGAAGGAGGAGCTGCGTCACGCCGGGGATATCGCGGTTGGGAAGCCCTTTATGCTGTGGATGAAGTTTGTAGATCCTAAGTATACTCCTCTGGACCGGCTGTGGAGTTCTGCACACGCCTATCTGGATTTGGCAGCGAGTGCTGCTGATGCGGCCGAGTTCTTCAAGGATCAAAAAGATCGTGAAGTGGAGAAGCTGTTCTGGTCACAATTTAATGGTCCAGTGCATCCGCTTCCTCTGAATGAGCGAATGGCCGAATGGGCCAAGCTCCATAGGTTGTCCGGACTCGCCATGAGGTCTGTTGTGGATCACCTGTGGCCGGCAGGGCCAAGGCCGAATAGTTACTTCAGCTTGGTGCAGCAGTTCCTTGGTGCTGTGCCGCGCATCGATGCTATGAAGAGGTCGACGTGCATCAAGGGTGCGCGGATGGCGCTTGCCCGTGTCAAAACACACTGGGCGGAGATGGAAGCCACCGCAATTGCAGCCCCTAGTTCGGCAATTAGCCAAGTAGCTGCAGAGCACTACTTTTATGAGGTCCTTGAAGGCGCTCATTCAATAGAAGCGCAGTTCTCAAAGAATATTATGTTCGAATGACATGTATTCCCATTGAAAAACAATGTTTTACTAAATTATATAAAGGCTATTTTTATACTTTTGCCTAAAAGTGTTATGATGCCTCATGTGCGGCCGTTTATGTATATGTGTATATAACCTGAAAGTTTGCAGTCGTCGGCTTCAGCCCCCACGCATATAATGCGGGGGTGTTCGTAGAAGACGCGTGTTCACACTTGATCCAACGTCTTGGTCCATTAAGGAGGTGATAGCGCAGCGAACTAGGCAATCGGACTATATTGCTTTAACACTTTCACTTAGCCATAGGAGTTTGACAGTGGGGCTACTATATAGCCTCGGTGGCTCCGCGCTCATCCGAATACGGGGCGCGGTCGAGCATGGCCGGGAAACGGCCCTTCGTTAATGCGGAGGAATCCCGAAGATTCCGATAAGTCATCGAGTGGTTGACCAGTCTCTCGCTTTATCATGTCAGTTTTCGGCTTTCTCTACTGAGGTGCTCGTCCGGGCTAGCCAGGGCACAATCCCAGTAGTTCTCCTGGTGCCACCTTAGCCGGTAGAGCGGAACGTAAGGTAGCAAAACACAGGAGCTGTGCAAACCCAACATTTGACCAAAGATATGATTCGGAGCTGATGCATATAAGGCCTAACTCGCGCTGCCGAACACTCCCTAAGGTGTTCGGTCTTTGAAACATATACTGGGCTTAGGTGATGCCCGTTGATAATGAACCCATAGTGTTCGGGTACGAGCAATATTCTGACGTGGCCACATGCCAAGACGTCAGCATCCTTCTCGGTTGTATTGAGAATCCGGAGGATGTGAACAACAAAAGACAGTAAAAAAGGTTTATGCAGGGTCTTAATCTAAAGAGAAACCTTTGCACGGATCCCTGCTGCACGCCTGCGCCTGTGTCTCTGTTGTGCTATATCCTGGACGGGTGTAGCACGATCGTCATCTGTAAAAGAGAGGTGCTTAGTGAAAAGTTTTTGTGCAAAAATTTGGTTATTATAAATAAACCATGAAAAAGTCGAGATGGGTAAAGATGAGCCGAATTATTGCGGCAAAGCCCCTAGTACCGTCTATACGGGTGTAACCATTGAACCAATATCTATCCAATGATTGGCCGGACTCGTCTAACCGTGTCCGCGGTCCTAACGACCGGTCATCATCTCTGGTGGTGAGGCCGTCTAGTGTTCGGCTGTTAAAGCAGCCGTGCGTTCTTCTGCTCGGAACGAACGCTCAACATTTCCATGTACTGTGATGGTGCCGCGCGGACCAGGCATTTTAAGTTGGAGTAAAGCGTAATGCGGTATTGCGTTGAAACGGGTGAAAGCCTCTCGTCTGAGTAATGCTTGATAGCCACTTCGGAATGGAGCAATGTCGAAGGTTAACCTTTCGCTCTGGAGGTTGTCGGGTAAGCCGAACACAACCTCCAGTACTAGAGAGCCCGTGCAGTGAGCCTCAGGCTGGTATTACTCCCTTGAAGGTAGTATTACTGTGGCTGATGTTTGTTGGGTTTATCCCCATTTTGCGGACGGTATCCTGGTATATCAGATTTAGACTAGTGCTGATGTCCATAAGGACTCGTGTAAGGTGGTATCCGTTTACTATTGGGTCCAGCACCAAGGCGGCTGATCCTTCTTGCCGGATACCTATTAGGTGATCCCTGCGATCGAAAGTGACCGGCAGGCTGACCCGGTGGTAGGACTCATGGGTGACGGGCTCTATGACTCGTATATTTCGGAGTGCGTATTTGCCTCTCCTCTTTGTCACGTGGATAACATTTACTGTTTTGACTTCTGGCGGGAATTTTTTCTGTCCCCCAGTGTCTTGTTGGCGAGGCATATCCTCGTCCTCGCTCGGAGTGTCCTCTCCCTTGTGTTCGGCGTTTAGCTTGCCAGCCTGCTTGAAGACCCAGCAGTCTCTGTGGGTATGATTTGCAGGCTTGCCGGGGGTGCCGTGGATCTGACATAGTTTGTCTAGAATTTTGTTTAGGCCGGCTGGTTCATCTCTGTTGCCTTTAGAGGGCTTTTTCCGCTGACCCAGTCAAGAGCCTCTAAATCCGGCGTTTACCGCCGTGTTGTCTGGGCTGTCTTCTTTATTCTGGCGCTTGTTCTTACTGCGTCGCGGTTTTCCATTGTCGTCCCGGACCTTGGATGTGCTTGGGTCGCTGGTGTCATGTGAGCTAACCATTGTCCTCGCCCACGCAAAAGCGGGTCACGAGGCTTGTTAGGGCTGCCATTGTTCTCGGCTTTTCTTGGCCAAGGTGTCTGGCAAGCCATTCGTCTCGAACGTTGTGCTTGAAAGCTGCTAGGGCTTCAGCGTCCGGACAGTCGACAATTTGGTTCTTCTTAGTGAGAAACCTATTCCAAAGCTTTCGGGCTGACTCTCCGGGCTGCTGCATTATATGACTCAAATTATCAGCGTCCGGGGGTCGGACATAAGTCCCTTGAAAGTTAGTCCGGAAAGCGTCCTCGAGCTCCTCCCAACTTCCAATGGAATTTTCGGGGAGGCTTTTTAGCCAGTGCCGAGCTGGTCCTTTGAGCTTGAGGGGTAAGTATTTGATGGCGTGGAGATCGTCTCCACGAGCCATGTGAATATGGAGGATGAAGTCCTCGATCCAGACCCCAGGGTATGTGGTTCCGTCGTATGCCTCAATGTTAACTGGTTTGAACCCTTCTGGAAATTCATGGTCTAATACCTCGTCGGAGAAACATAGGGGGTGTGCGGCACCCCTGTATTTGGCTGTGCCATGGCGTTCGGACGGTTGTGGTGTTTGGTGTTGGCTGAGTGCTGGAGCGCGTTTCCTTGATCCGTAGATGGATCTGGTTGCGCCGGCCCATTGATGCGGGTCCTCGCGTCGGTCATGTACTGACTTATGTGCGGCCTCGTTGGCCACCCTATCACGGCCATGAGGTCATCGATCCAACCGATCGGCGGCTTTGTTTTTTGGCTGTGAGGGTTCGAAGGCCTCATCGTCAAACTCCGGCAGCAGCTTCCGCTTTGGGTAGCTCGTCGTGGGGCGACTGCCACCATACTTTTCTGCCGTGTCGAGCACTTTATTCCATCTACTATTGAGTGTGTTTTGTGCGGCCTTGAGCCTTTGTTTCTGCTTCTTCAAACTTCTTGCAGTGGCCATAAGCCTTTCTTGCTCTAGCTGCCCTTCCAGGATGATGCGCTCGTCGTCGTCCGGACTGTTCTCCTGACCGGAGACGGGTTGGTTGTCTTGATGCTCGGCGTCGCCGTGCTCGGACAGCGGCTCCGCACTTTGTTCGTCATCCGCTGGCTTACCCTGCTCTATCGCTGGGTCAATTTGGCTTCTTGTTGCGATGTTGTCGCTATTTTTGCCAAGGCGGGATTTAGAGCGGCGCCTACGGCGCTGTTTTGATTGCTTGTCGTGGTAGCTATCTTTCGTTGCATCCTTGTTATTATTTTCTTTGGGTGTATCCACCATATATACATCATATGCTGAGGTGTCGGCCCAGTGCCCTGTGGGCAGTGGTTCATGTTCGTCTCCGGCATCGGTGTCCATACCATCGATGTCTTCGGAGTCGAAGTCGAGCATGTCGGTTAAATCGTCGACAGTGGCTACTAAGTGGGTGGTGGGTGGGGATTGAATTTCTTCGTCGTCCGCGTCCCACTCTAGCCGGACATAGTTCGGCCGAGGTTCTCCAGACAGGGAGAGAGATTTCAGTGAGTTTAGTATGTCGCCGAAGGGCGAGTGCTGAAAGATATCTGCGGAGGTGAACTCCATGATCGGTGCCCAATCGGATTCGATAGGTATGGGCGCGGGTGGTACGGAGTCCGTGGCCGAGGACGAGTCCAACAGTTCGGCGACACGGCTCTCGTGAAGGGTAAAATCAGTATTCGGCTCTATCGCCGCTGAGGGCGCGGCCCCTGTGGCGGAGTCTATCCTCCCGTCATCAAATGGCGCGATCTGCTCCGGACTAGAGGCCGGAGTAGTTGCTGGCGTGATCTCCCGAACACCGTCCGACGGCAGAGCTATATCGTGATCGTCGTGATCGTGCGGCACACCTGGCATGGGCCCGAACCCGTCGAAGATCAAGTCTCCGCGGATATCGGCAGTGTAATTCAAGTTTCCAAACCTGACCTGATGGCCAGGGGCGTAGCTTTCGATCTGCTCTAGATGGCCAAACGAGTTGGCCCGCAGCGCGAAGCCGCCGAACATAAAGATCCGCCCTGGGAGGAAAACCTTGCCCTGGACCGCATCGTTGTCGATGATCGAAGGTGCCATCGAACCTTGCAGTGACGACACAGCGGAAATCTCAATGAAAGAACCAATGTCGGTGTCAAAACCGGCGGATCTCGGGTAGGGGGTCCCGAACTGTGCGTCTAAGGCGGATGGTAACAGGAGGCAAGGGACACAATGTTTACCCAGGTTTGGGCCCTCTCTATGGAGGTAATACCCTACTTCCTCTTGATTGATTTTGATGAATATGAGTATTACAAGAGTTGATCTACCACGAGATCGTAGAGGCTAAACCCTAGAAGCTAGCCTATGGTATGATTGTTGTTGTCCTACGGACTAAACCCTCCGGTTTATATAGACACCGGAGGGGGCTAGGGTTACACAGAGTCGGTTAGGAAGGAGATCTACATATCCATACCGCCAAGCTTGCCTTCCACACCAAGAGAGTCCCATCCGGACACGACGAAGTCTTCAATCTTGTATCTTCATAGTCCAACAGTCCGGCCAAAGGATATAGTCCGGCTGTCCGGATATCCCTAATCCAGGACTCCCTCAGTGACCTTGGAGTGACTCTTTGTTGCATGTTGAGGGATAGTTATGTGATCCAATTATGTTATTATTGTTGAGAGAACTTGCACTAGTGAAAGTATGAACCCTAGGCCTTGTTTCAACGCATTGCAATACCGTTTACGCTCACTTTTATCATTAGTTACCTTGCTGTTTTTATATTTTCAGATTACAAAAACCTATATCTACCATCCATATTGCACTTGTATCACCATCTCTTCGCCGAACTAGTGCACCTATACAATTTACCATTGTATTGGGTGTGTTGGGGACACAAGAGACTCTTTGTTATTTGGTTGCGGGGTTGCTTGAGAGAGACCATCTTCATCCCTCGCCTCCCACGGATTGATAAACCTTAGGTCATCCACTTGAGGGCTACTGTCGTACAAACCTCTGCACTTGGAGGCCCAACAACGTCTACAAGGAGAAGGTTGCGTAGTAGACATCAAGCTCTTTTCTGGCGCCGTTGCCGGGGAGGTGAGTGCTTGAAGGTATATCTTTAGAACTTGCAATCGAATCCTTTTGTTTCTTGTTTTAGCACTAGTTTAGTTTATAAAAGAAAACTAAAAAATGGAATTGAGTTTGCTTCATACGCTTCATCTTTTTAATATCTTTTGTGAGTATGATGGAAAGGAAAATTGTGCCAAGGTGCTAGAAGAAGAAGTCTATAAAATGTTTGTCACTAAATGTTTGAATGATGAGCATGATTGCAATGTTGTTAGTATGAACTCTTTGAATATCCATAGTACTAATGATGATTGCACTAGTTATGATGAAAATGTCTCCTATAAACATGTCAATTTTTGTGGAGTGCATTGGGTTTGCAAGTACACATCAAATAGGGAAGATAGATATTGCAAGAGGCATAAGCATTTAGAAACTAAATGGTTACAAGAAAGGCTAAATGTTAGTGCTGAAAATTTTAAATATCTTAGCCGTACTTGTGAACTTTGCAATGAACATGGTCATTTAAATATCAAATGCAAATTGTTTCATGATGGAATCATGTCCAAAAATTGTGATGACTTGATTTCCTTTGCACATTATAATTAACTTAGTTTGCTTTTGGGATATGAAGAAATGAAACGTCAAACTAAGCATATTCCAGAATATAATCTTGAGAAATTCCTCGATATTGATCTAGAAGAAATTTATATATATTGTGTGGTGAATTGCATTGAAAATCCTTATATTGCCAATTACATAAAAAAACAAATAGAAGATGAAGATAATACTAACGAAAGGGAAGAGACTTCCCAATATCCTCCTATTATTTCTTATGATGAATCAGGTAACGAGGAGGAGCCTTTTATTCAACCAATCTTATCAATAAGGAGCTCAAAAAAGAGGGATAAACCCGCACATGATGTGAAGAAGAAAAAGAAAAAACGGAGAAGCAAAGGTAAAAAGGTATCCCTCCCAAATGATGTTGCTCCTACTACTCATTGTGATGATGATAATTGCTATACTATTGGTGCTATCCATACTATTAATGATGAGAGTGATTATGCTTATGATATGAAAAGGCCCAAGCTTGGGGAAGCTATGTTTGATGAGGATGACATATTTGAGAATATATTTGCTAAAATTAATGTTTGTCCCAATCTTGGGGATGCTATGTTTAATGAAGATGATGTTATTAGCCTCCCAAGTTTTGATATGCAAATTTATAATGATGATAGCATGCCTCCTACTTATGATGATTATATTGATGAAATTGGGTTTGGAAGAGTGTCAACTTTAGGAAGTAATGATCCCACTATTTTGGAGAATGTTGAATCCTATAATAATTATGAAAGTGTATTTGGAGAGGTCATGACTTTATTTAGTGATGAATCCACTATTTCGGAAGAGGTTTCAATTGATTATGATGAGAACAAAGTTGCTACTTATGATGATTATTGTGATGAAACTTATGCTATAAAGAGTAGTGGTGATTATATTTATAAAACTTGTCATGATTATGATTACCCTTTTTCTGAACATTATTCATTTAATGTGGAAACATTTTATAGTATTCGAGTCTCTTATGATACTCTCACTATTCCGAATGAGAAGAATTTTGCTTATGTGGAGAGTAGTAAATTTTCTATGCAAGTAGATCATGAAAAGAATGCTTTAGGTGCTGGTTATATTGTTGAATTTATTCATGATGCTACTGAAAATTATTATGAGGGAGGAATATATGCTTGTAGGAATTGCAATAATATCAAGTTTCCTCTCTATGTGCTTAAAATCTTGAAGTTATGCTTGTTTTGCCTTCCCATGCTAGTTGATTATTGTTCCCATAAGTTGTTTGCTCACAAAATTCCTATGCATAGGAAGTGGGTTAGACTTAAATGTTCTAGTCATATTCTTCACGATGCTCTCTTTATGTTTCAATTCTTATGTCTTATGTAAGCATCATTGAAATCATCATGCCTAGCTACGGGCTTTAAACATTAGCGCTTGTTGGGAGGAAACCCATTTTTATTTTAGTTTCTTGATTTGTGGTTCTGTTTAGGAATAAATAATCCATATAGCTTATTTTTATATGTGGTTTTATGTTTTAATTAGTGTTTGTGCCAAGTAGAGCCTTTGGGAAGACTTGGGTGAAGTCTTTATGATCATGCTGTAAAAAACAGAAACTTTAGCGCTCACGAGATTAGCTTCAACTTTTTACTGGAGAGTGCTATTTAGTTGATTATTTTTGTAGATGATTACTATACAAATTCCTCAGGTCCACCAAATTATTTTAGAATTTTTGGAGTTCCATAAGTATACGTTTGATACAGATTACTACAGACTGTTCTGTTTTTGACAGATTCTGTTTTCATTGTGTTGCTTGCTTATTTTGATGAATCTATGGCTAGTAAAATAGTTTATAAACCATAGAGAAGTTGGAATACAGTAGGTTTAATACCAATATAAATAAATAATGAGTTCATTACAGTACCTTGAAGTGGTGTTTTGTTTTCTTTCGCTAACGGAGCTCACGAGATCTTCTGTTAAGTTTTGTGTTGGGAAGTTTTCAAGTTTTGGGTAAAGATTCGATGGACTATGGAATAAGGAGTGGAAAGAGCCTAAGCTTGGGGATGCCCAAGGCACCCTAAGGTAATATTCAAGGATAACCAAGAGCCTAAGCTTGGGGATGCCCCGGAAGGCATCCCCTCTTTCGTCTTCGTTCATCGGTAACTTTACTTGGAGCTATATTTTTATTCACCACATGATATGTGTTTTGCTTGGAGCGTCATTTTATTTTCTTTAGATTTGCTTGCTGTTTGAATAAAATACCAAGATCTGAAATTATTAAATGGGAGAGTCTTCACATAGTTGCATAATTATTCGACTACTCATTGATCTTCACTTATATCTTTTGAGCTATATAGTTTTTTCTCTAGTGCTTCACTTATATCTTTTAGAGCACGGTGGTGGTTTTGTTTTATAGAAACTATTATTCTCTCATGCTTCACTTATATTATTTTGAGAGTCTTAAACAGCATGGTAATGTGCTTAATCCTAATATGCTAGGTATTCAAGACTAGTAAAAACTTTCTTATGAATGTGTTGAATACTAAGAGAAGTTTGATGCTTGATGATTGTTTTGAGATATGGAGGTAGTGATATTAAAGTTGTGCTAGTTGAGTAGTTGTGAATTTGAGAAATACTTGGGCTGAAGTTTGCAAGTCCCATATCATGCACGTATGATAAACGTTATGTAACAAATTTGAAACATGAGGTGTTCTTTGATTGTCCTCCTTATGAGTGGCGGTCGGGGACGAGTGATGGTCTTTTCCTACCAATCTATCCCCCTAGGAGCATGCGCGTAGTGCTTGGTTTTTGATGACTTGTAGATTTTTTCAATAAGTATGTGATTTCTTTATGACTAATGTTGAGTCCATGGATTATACGCACTCTCACATTTCCATCATTGCTAGCCTCTTCAGTACCGTGCATTGCCCTTTCTCACATTGAGAGTTGGTGCAAACTTCGCTGGTGCATCCAAAGTTCCAAACCCCGTGATATGATATGCTCTTTCACACATAAACCTCCTTATATCTTCCTCAAAACAGCCACCATACCTACCTATTATGGCATTTCCATAGCCATTCCGAGATATATTGCCATGCAACTTTCCACCGTTTCATTCATCATGACACGCTCCATTATTGTCATATTGCTTTGCATGATCATGTAGTTGACATAGTATTTGTGGCAAAGCCACCATTCATAATTATTTCATACATGTCACTCTTGGTTCATTGCATATCCCGGTACACCGCCGAAGGCATTCATATAGAGTCATACTTTGTTCTAGTATCAAGTTGTAATCATTAAGTTGTAAATAAATAGAAGTGTGATGATCATCATTTTCTAGAGCATTGTCCCAAGTGAGGAATAAAAAAAGAGAGAGAAAGGCCATAAAAAAAGAGAAGGCCCAAAAAATGAGAGAAAAAGAGAGAAGGGACAATGTTACTATCCTTTAACCACACTTGTGCTTCAAAGTAGCACCATAATCTTCATGATAGAGAGTCTCTTGTTTTGTCATTTTCATATACTAGTGGGAATTTTTCATTATAGAACTTGGCTTGTATATTCCAACAATGGACTTCCTCAAGTGCCCTAGGTCTTCATGCAAGCAAGTTGGATGCACACCCACTTAGTTTCTTTTGTTGAGCTTTCATATATTTATAACTCTAGTGCACCCGTTGCATGGCAATCCCTACTCCTTGCATTAACATCAATCGATGGGCATATCCATAGCTCATTGATTAGCCTCGTTGACGTGAGACTTTCTCATTTTTTGTCTTCTCCACATAACCCCCATCATCATATTCTTCTATTCCACCCATAGTGCTATATCCATGGCTCACGCTCATGTATTACGTGAAAGTTGAAAAAAGTTTGAGATTACTAAAGTATGAAACAATTGCTTGGCTTGTCATCGGGGTTGTGCATGATGAGAGTATTCTTGTCTGACGAAAATGGAGCATGACTAAACTATATGATTTTGTAGGGATGAACTTTCTTTGACCATGCTATTTTGAGAGGACATAATTGCTTAGTTAGTATGCTTGAAGTATTATTACTTTTATGTCAATATGAACTTTTATCTTGAATCTTTGGGATCTGAATATTCATACCACAATTAAGAGGGTTACATTAAAAATTATGCCAAGTAGCATTCCGCATCAAAAATTCTGTTTTTACCATTTACCTACTCGAGGACGAGCAGGAATTAAGCTTGGGGATGGTTGATACGTCTCCAACGTATATATAATTTTTGATTGCTTCATGCTATATTATATTCTATTTTGGATGATTAATGGGATTTACTAAGTACTTTTATATGATTTTTGGGACTAACCTATTGACCCAGAGCCCAGTGCCAGTTCCTGTTTTTTCCCTTGTTTCAGTGTTTCGTAGAAAAGGAATATCAAACGGAGTTCAAACGGAATGAAACCTTCGGAAAAGTTATTTTTGGAAAGAAAGAAATACGAGAGACTTGGAGTGCACGTCAGGGGATCAACGAGGAGGGCACGAGGCAGGGGGCGCGTCCACCCTCCTGGGCGCGCCCTCCACCCTCGTGGGCCCCTCGTGGCTCCCCTGACGTATTTCTTCCTCCTATATATACCAATATACCCTAAAACCATCAGGGAACAGAATAGATCGGAAGTTCCGCCGCCGCAAGCCTCTGTAGCCACCCAAAACCAATCGGGGCCCTGTTCCGGCATCCTGTCGGAGGGGGGGATCCCTCACCAGTGGCCATCTTCATCATCCCGGCGCTCTCCGTGACAAGGAGGGAGTAGTTCACCCGCGGGGCTGAGGGTATGTACCAGTAGCTATGTACACTTGATGTTATCTTTTTGGATTGAGTCTTTAATGATTTGAGAACACTTGATGTATGTCTTGCGTGGGATAACCGTGGTGACAATGGGTTATTCTATTGATTCACTTGATGTATGTTTTGGTGATCAACTTGCGGGTTCCGCCCATGAACCTATGCATAGGGGTTGGCACACGTTTTCATCTTGACTCTTCGGTAGAAACTTTGGGGCACTCTTTGAGGTTCTATGTGTTGGTTGAATAGATGAATCTGAGATTGTGTTATGCATATCGTATAATCATACCCACGGATACTTGAGGTGACATTGGAGTATCTAGGTGACATTAGGGTTTTGGTCTATGTGTGTCTTAAGGTGTTATTTTACTACGAACTCTAGGGCTGTTTGTGACACTTATAGGAATAGCCCAATGGATTGATCGGAAAGAATAACTTTGAGGTGGTTTCTGACCTACCATAATCTCTTCATTTGTTCTCCGCTATTAGTGACTTTGGAGTGACTCTTTGTTGCATGTTGAGGGATAGTTATGTGATCCAATTATGTTATTATTGTTGAGAGAACTTGCACTAGTGAAAGTATGAACCCTAGGCCTTATTTCAACGCATTGCAATACCGTTTACGCTCACTTTTATCATTAGTTACCTTGCTGTTTTGTTATTTTCAGATTACAAAAACCTATATCTACCATCCATATTGCACTTGTATCACCATCTCTTCGCCGAACTAGTGCACCTATACAATTTACGATTCTATTGGGTGTGTTGGGGACACAAGAGACTCTTTGTTATTTGGTTGCAGGGTTGCTTGAGAGAGACCATCTTCATCCTACGCCTCCCACGGATTGATAAACCTTAGGTCATCCACTTGAGGGAAATTTGCTACTGTCCTACAAACCTCTGCACTTGGAGGCCCAACAACGTCTACAAGGAGAAGGTTGCGTAGTAGACATCAGCCTGCACCTCAGCCATGCAAATATTCTCAGCGTTGATGTCCTCCTGGACTTTGGTCATCTGCTCGCGGAGTTTGGTCAATTCTGTGTTACGTTCCGCCTGATTTTCTGTGGTAACTGGAGTCCCCAGGAGGGTCGTCATGGCGGCCATCAAGTCGGCCATAGCTTCAGCCGATGTTTTGTTTGAGCCGGCCGCACCCGGTGCTGAGGTGCCGGTTCCGGCTACTGCACCAATCGTCATGGAGTTGAGGGCTGGTGTTGTGCCCTCCATGTAAATGGTAGCCTGGAGAGGTGGCTCGAATGCGTCATGGGATGGCTGACCATCAGGGTAGCCCCCAAGCTTACCATCATAAAGCAGAAGGATCGACTTGGTATCGCTGACCGAGGACTCGCCATCAGATTAGACAAGGGTGTCCCCGCCGGACGTGGAGTTATCTGTAAGGTCGACTCCCTGAGTGAAGCCGACAAAGACGTGCGTCTGGCCGGCTCGAACCCGGCCGAGTTGGGTGCGCCGAGTCGGCTCGATGATGTCGGTGCAGATGTACGGTTCGGGACCTAACTCGCCGGTTTTGGGATGAAGACATGGGTCTTGCCAAAGGGGACCCGGTACCCGCACTCGATCGAGTCGGCCTCGGGGCCCTAGCCTAAATCATCGATGTAGAGATTGTTGTGACGACTCTTGGTCATCCGGCCGATCACATATCCCTCGATCCCTGGGAGAGCTCCCTCCAAGAACTCAGCACTATCGTGCGGTGGCCCCATGGTGGGCGCCAATTGTCGTGGTTTTGTCACGGCAGATGTCCTTGAGAAAGGACTTAGTCGTGAGGCCATCACAGATAGGTAGTAGCTTGAACGGGGTTTATCAGAATCGATAACAAAGGTTTACCTAGGTTCAGCCCCTCACGGCGGAGGTAATAGCCTACTTCCTGCTTGATTGATTATTGCTTGAGATCTCGACTACAAGGGTGCAACTTGGCTAACCTAGTACTCGAGAGCTTGTAACTTATCCTCTCTACCTCAGGGGCTCCCCTTTATATACAGGCCGAGGCCCTGGGTTTACAATAGAGTCTGGGTCATAGTACAACCTGTGTCCTAGTATGTTTCCTACCTATCTTACCTCCCAAGTAAGGGAGTTTCCTTTTAGTCTCTTCCTGAAGCCGGCATCCCAGGTGCTTGGCCATAAGCCGGCCCGCTCTATGAGTCGCCTCCTGGGCCTTGAGCTTCATAGTCATTGTGGCCCATATAATGAATATCCTATTCAAGTCGCCACCGGATAACTAGGCCATAACCTGGTCGGGTCATACCATGGGGTTGTATCCCCACCAGGGCCCGCCATTGGTGTCCCATGTGCCAGTACTGTTGGGGAACGTAGTAATTTCAAAAAATTTCCTACGCACACGCAAGATCATGGTGATGCATAGCAACGAGAGGGGAGAGTGTTGTCTACGTACCCTCGTAGACCGAAGCGGAAGCGATCACAACATAGAGGAAGTAGTCGTCGTTCTCCTCGCGATCCAACCGATCCCAGCGCCCGTTACTCCGGCGCCTCGAGTTCTTGGCACACGTTCAGCTCGGTGGCGCTCCTCGGGCTCCGATCCGGCCAAAGCTCGGGAGAGAGAGTTCCGTCGACCTGACGGCGTGGTGGCGATCTTGATGTTCTACCACGCAGGCTTCGCCTAAGCACCGCTTCTGATATGACCGAGGTGGAATATGGTGGAGGGGGCACCGCACACGGCTAAGAGATCCAAGAGATCAATTGTTGTGTCTTTGGTGCTAGCCCTGCCCCTCTATTTATATGTTGAGCCCCGGTCGAAACTTGGAGCAAAAGCCTCCTCAAAGTCGGTTTTGCCCGAAGGCAAGAGTCCCAGTCGGACTCCAGGACCAAACGCCACAATCCTTGGCGTCTGGCCCGAACGCCATGGGCCTCGGCGTCGGCCCGGGGCCGACGCCAGGTCTCCGGCGTTTGGCCCCACAGCCTCCATAAAACTCCTTTTGCACCGACCTAAAGCCTCATGGGCTTGACCCTTGGCCTAAACATATCATCCAATATATGAATCTTTACGTCTCGACCATTTCGAGACTCCTCGTCATGTCCGTGATCACATCCGGGACTCGAACTCCTTCGGTACATCAAAATACACAAAACTCATAATATAACTGTCATCGAAACCTTAAGCGTGCGGACCCTACGGGTTCGAGAACTATGTAGACATGACCGAGACACGTCTCCGGTCAATAACCAATAGCGGGACCTGGATGCCCATATTGGCTCCTACATATTCTACGAAGATCTCTATCGGTCAGACCGCATAACAACATACGTTGTTCCCTTTGTCATCGGTATGTTACTTTCCGAGATTCGATCGTCGGTATCCAATACCTAGTTCAATCTAAATTCTTTGGCAAGTCTCTTTACTCGTTCCGTAATACACCATCTCACAGCTAACTCATTAGTTGTAATGCTTGCAAGGCTTAGTGATGTGTATTACCGAGAGGGCCAGAGATACCTCTCCGAGCAATCGGAGTGACAAATCCTAATCTCGAAATACGCCAACCCAACATCTGCCTTTGGAGACACCTGTAGTACTCCTTTATAATCACCCGATTCGTTGTGACGTTTGGTAGTACCCAAAGTGTTCCTCCGTAAACGGAGTTGCATATTCTCATAGTTATAGGAACATGCATAAGTCATGGATAAAAGCAATAGCAACATACTAAACGATCGGGTGCTAAGCTAATGGAATGGGTCATGTCAATCAGATCATTCAACCAATGATGTGACCTTGTTAATCAAATGACAACTCCTTTGTCTATGGTTAGGAAACATAACCATCTTTGATTAACAAGCTAGTCTAGTAGAGGCATACTAGTGACACTCTGTTTGTCTATATATTCACACATGTATTATGTTTCCTGTTAATACAATTCTAGCATGAATAATAAACATTTATCATGATATAAGGAAATAAATAATAACTTTATTATTGTGTCTAGGGCATATTTCCTTCAGTCTCCCACTTGCACTAGAGTCAATAATCTAGATCACATCACCATGTGATTAACATCGATAGTTCACATCATCATGTGATTAACACCCATAGTTCACATCGCCATGTGACCAACACCCAAAGGGTTTACTAGATTCAGTAATCTAGTTCACATCGCTATGTGATTAACACCCAAAGAGTACTAAGGTGTGATCATGTTTTGCTTGTGAGATATTTTTAGTCAACGGGTCTGTCACATTCAGATTCGTAAGTATTTGCGAATTTCTATGTCAACAATGCTCCGCAAGGAGCTATTCTAGCTAATTGCTCCCACTTTCAATATGTATCTAGATCGAGACTTAGAGTCATCCAGATCGGTGTCAAAACTTGCATCGACGTAACCCTTTACGACGAACCTTTTGTCACTTCCATAATTGAGAAACATATCCTTATTCCACTAAGGATAATTTTGACCGCTGTCCAGTGATCTACTCCTAGATCACTATTGTACTCCCTTGCCAAACTTAGTGTAGGGTATACAATAGATCTGGTACACAGCATGGCATACTTTATAGAACCTATGGCCAAGGCATAGGGAATGACTTTCATTCTCTTTCTATCTTCTGCCGTGGTCGGGTTTTGAGTCTTACTCAATTTCACACCTTGTAACACAGGCAAGAACTCTTTCTTTGACTGTTCCATTTTGAACTACTTCAAAATCTTGTCAAGGTATGTACTCATTGAAAAAAACTTATCAAGCGTCTTGATCTATCTCTATAGATCTTGATGCTCAATATGTAAGCAGCTTCACCGAGGTCTTTCTTTGAAAAACTCCTTTTAAACACTCCTTTATGCTTTGCGAATAATTCTACATTATTTCCGATCTACAATATGTCATTCACATATACTTATCGAAATATTGTAGTGCTCCCACTCACTTTCTAGTAAATACAGGCTTCACCTTTGCAAGTCAGATAAACTATATGCTTTGATCAACTTATCAAAGCGTATATTCCAACTCCGATGCTTGCACCAGTCCATAGATGGATCATTTGGAGCTTGCACACTTTGTTAGCTCCTTTGGATCGATAAAACCTTCTGGTTGCATCATATACAACTCTTCCTCCGTAAACCCATTCAGAATGCAGTTTTTACATCCATTTGCCAAATTTCATAAATTGTGGCAATTGCTAACATGATTCGGACAGACTTAAGCATCGCTACAGCTTGAGAAAATCTCATTGTAGTTAACACCTTGAACTTGTCAAAAACCTTTTTGCGACAAGTCGAGCTTTGTAGATAGTAACACTACTATCAACGTCCGTCTTCCTCTTGAAGATCCATTTATTTTCTATTGCTTGCCGACCCTCGGGCAAGTCAACCAAAGTCCACACTTTGTTTTCATACATGGATCCCATCTCAGATTTCATGGCTTCTAGCCATTTAGCGGAATCTGGGCTCACCATCGCTTCTTCATAGTTTGTAGGTTCGTCATGATCTAGTAGCATGACTTCTAGAACAGGATTGCCGTACCACTCTGGTGCGGATCTCACTCTGGTTTACCTACGAGATTCGGTAGTGACTTGATCTGAAGTTACATGATCATCATCATTAGCTTCCTCACTAATTGGTGTAGGAATCACCGAACTGATTTCCGTGATGAAATACTTTCCAATTCGGGAGAAGGTACAAATTACCTTATCAAGCTCCACTTTCCTCCCACTCACTTCTTTCGAGAGAAACTCCTTCTCTAGACAGGATCCATTTATAAGCAACGAATGTTTTTGCCTTCGGATCTGTGATAGAAGGTATACCCAACAATTTCCTTGGGGTATTCTATGAAGACGCACTTCTCCGATTTGGGTTTGAGCTTATCAGATGAAACTTTTTCACATAAGCATCACAACTTCCAAACTTTAAGAAAGCGACGACTTAGGTTTCTTGTTAAACCATAGTTCATACGGTGTCGCCTCAACGGATTTAGATGGTGCCCTATTAAACGTGAATGCAGCTGTCTCTAATGCATAACCCCAAAACGATAGTGGTAAACTGATAAGAGACATCATAGATCGCACCATATCCAATAAAGTGCAGTTATGACTTTCGGACACACCATTATGCTGTGGTGTTCCATATGGCGTGAGTTTGCGAAACTATTTCACATTGTTTCAAATGAAGACCAAACTTCGTAACTCAAATATTTATCTCCACGATCGGATCGCGTAAACTTTATTTTCTTGTTTACGATGATTTTCCACTTCACTCTGAAATTCTTTGAACTTTTCAATTATTTCAGACTTATGTTTCATCAAGTAGATATACCCATATCTGCTCAAATCATTTTGTGAAGGTCGAAAATAACGATACTTGCCACGAGCATCAACACTCATTGAATCGCATACATCGGCATGTATTATTTCCAATAAGTCAAGAGCTTGTTCCATTGTTCCGAGAACGGAGTTTTAGTCATCTTGCCCAAAAGGCACGGTTCGCAAGCATCAAATGATTCATAATCAAGTGATTCCAAAAGTCCATCGACATGGAGTTTTCTTCAAGCGCTTTACACCAATATGACCTAAACGGCCGTGCCACAAATAAGTTGCACTATCATTATTAACTTTGCATCTTTTGGTTTCAATATTATGAATATGTGTATCACTATGATCGAGATCCAATGAACCATTTTCATTGGGTGTGTAACCATATAAGGTTTTATTCATGTAAAATGTAACAACAATTTATTCTCTTACTTAAATGAATATCAGTATTGCATTAAACATGATCAATTCATATTTATGCTCTACACCAAATATCATTTATTTAGGTTCCACACTAATCCCGATATTATAGGGAGTGTGCGATGATGATCATATCAATCTTGGAACTACTTCCAACACTCATCGTCACTTCCCTTCAACTAGTTTCTGTTCATTCTCAGAACTCCCGTTTCAAGTTACTACTCTTAGCAACTATACCAAAATCAAATACCGAGGGGTTGCTATGAACACTAGTAAAATACACATCAATAATCAGATATCAAATATACCTTTGTTCACTTTGCCATCCTTCTTATCCACCAAATATTCAGGGGTAGTTCCGCTTCCAAAGTGACCAGTTCCATTGCAGCAAAAGTACTTAGTCTCGTGCTTAGGTCCAGACTTGGGCCTCTTCACTCGGCAACAACTTGCTTGCCGTTCCTTTTGAAGTTCCCCTTCTTCCCTTTGCCCTTTTCCTTGAGACTAGTGGTCTTGTCAATCATCAACACTTGATGCTCTTTCTTGATTTCTACCTTCGTTGATTTCAACATCACGAAGAGCTCGGGAATCGTTTTCGTCATCCCTTGCATACTATAGTTCATCACGAAGTTCTAGTAACTTAGTGATGGTGACTAGAGAATTACATCAATCACTATCTTATCTGGAAGATTAACTCCCACTTGATTCAAGCGATTGAAGTATTCGGACAATCTGAGCACATGCTCACTAGTTGAGCGATTCTCCTCCATCTTTTAGCTATAGAACTTGTTGGAGACTTCATATCTCTCAACTCGGGTATTTGCTTGAAATATTAACTTCAATTCCTGGAACATCTCATATGGTCCATGACGTTCAAAACGTCTTTGAAGTCCCGATTCTAAGCCGTTAAGTATGGTGCACTAAACTATCAAGTAGTCATCATATTGAGCTAGCCAAACGTTCATAACATACGCATCTGCTCCTGCAATAGGTCATCACCTAGCGGTGCATTAAGGACATAATTCTTCATGCAGCATTGAGGATAAACCTCGGATCGCGGATCCAATCCGCATCATTGCTACTAACATTTTTCAACACAATATTCTCTATGAACATATGAATATAAACATATGAAAGCAAAAACTCGAGCTATTGATCTACAACATAATTTGCAAAATACTACCATTACTAACTTCATGATAAATTTAAGTTCAATTAATCATATTACTTAAGAACTCCCACTTAGACAGACATCTCTCTAGTCATCTAAGTGATCACGTGATCCAAATCAACTAAACCATAACCGATCATCACGTGAGATGGAGTAGTTTTCAATGGTGAACATCACAATGTTGATCATATCTACTATATGATTCACGCTCGACCTTTCGGTCTCCGTGTTCGAGGCCATATCTGCATATGCTAGGCTCGTCAAGTTTAACTCGAGTATTCGCGTGTGCAAAACTGGCTTGCACCCGTTGTAGATGGACGGAGAGCTTATCACACCCGATCATCACGTGGTGTCTGCAGGCACGACGAACTTTGGCAACGGTGCATACTCGTGGAGAACACGTCTTGATAATTTTTAGTGAGAGATCATCTTAAAATGCTACCGTCAATCAAAGCGAGAATAAGATGTATAACAGATAAACATCATATGCAATCAAAATATGTGACATGATATGGCCATCATCATCTTGTGCCTTTGATCTCCATCTCCAAAGCATCGTCATGATTTCCATCGTCACCGGCATGACACCATGATCTCCATCATCTTGATCTATATCAATGTGTCGTCACATGGTCGTCTCGCCAACTATTGCTCTTGCAACTATTGCTATCGCATAGCGATAAAGTAAAGCAATTATTTGGCACTTGCATCTTATGCAACAAAGAGACAACCATAGGGCTTACGCGATTGCCGATAATTTCAACAAAACATGATCATCGCATACAACAACTTATATCTCATCACGTCTTGACCATATCACATCACAACATGCCCCGCAAAACAAGTTAGACGTCCTCTACTTTGTTGTTGCAAGTTTTACGTGGCTGCTACTGGGCTTAGCAAGAACCGTTCTTACCAACGCATCAAAACCACAACGATAGTTTGTCAAGTTGGTGCTGTTTTAACCTTCTCAAGGACCGGGCGTAGCCACACTTGGTTCAACTAAAGCTGGAGAAACTGACACCCGCTAGTCACCTGTGTGCAAAGCATGGCGGTAAAACCAGTCTCGCGTAAGCGTACGCGTAATGTCGGTCCGGGCCGCTTCATCCAACAATACCGCCGAACCAAAGTATGACATCTTTGGTAAGCGGTATGACTTATATCGCCCACAACTCACTTGTGTTCTACTCGTGCATATAACATCAAACCATAAAACCTAGGCTCGGATGCCATCGTTGGGGAACGTAGTAATTTCAAAAAATTCCCACGCACACGCAAGATCATGGTGATGCATAGCAACGAGAGGGGAGAGTGTTGTCTACGTACCCTCGTGAGACCGAAGCGGAAGCGATCACAACGTAGAGGAAGTAGTCGACGTTCTCCTCGCGATCCAACCGATCCCAGCGCCGTTACTCGGCGCCTCCGAAGTTCTTGGCACACGCTCAGCTCGGTGACGCTCCTCGGCTCCGATCCAGCAAAGCTCCGGGGAGAGAGAGTTCCAAGACGACGGGCGTGGTGACGATCTTGATGTTCTACCACGCAGGCTTCGCCTAAGCACCGCCACGATATGACCGAGGTGGAATATGGTGGAGGGGGCACCGCACACGGCTAAGAGATCCAAGAGATCAATTGTTGTGTCTTTGGTGCTAGCCCCGCCTCTATTTATATGTTGAGCCCTGGTCGAAACTTGGAGCAAAAAGCCTCCTCAAAGTCGGTTTTGCCGAAAGGCAAGAGTCCCACTCGGACTCCAGGACCAAACGCCACAATCCTTGGCGTCGCCCAGACGCCATGGGCCTCGGCGTCCGGCCCAGGCCGACGCCAGGTCTCCGGCGTTTGGCCCCCGGCCTCCGCAAGAAACTCCTTTTGCACCGACCTAAAGCCTCATGGGCTTGACCCCTTGGCCTAAACATATCATCCAATATATGAATCTTTACGTCTCGACCATTTCGAGACTCCTCGTCATGTCCGTGATCACATCCAGGACTCCGAACTCCTTCGGTACATCAAAATACACAAAACTCATAATATAACCGTCATCGAAACCTTAAGCGTGCGGACCCTACGGGTTCGAGAACTATGTAGACATGACCGAGACACGTCTCCGGTCAATAACCAATAGCGGGACCTGGATGCCCATATTGGCTCCTACATATTCTACGAAGATCTTTATCAGTCAGACCGCATAACAACATACGTTGTTCCCTTTGTCATCGGTATGTTACTTACCCGAGATTCGATCGTCGGTATCCAATACCTAGTTCAATCTCAAGCATCGCAAGTCTCTTTACTCGTTCCGTAATACATCATCTCACAGCTAACTCATTAGTTGTAATGCTTGCAAGGCTTAGTGATGTGTATTACCGAGAGGGCCCAGAGATACCTCTCCGACAATCGGAGTGACAAATCCTAATCTCGAAATACGCCAACCCAACATCCGCCTTTGGAGACACCTGTAGTACTCCTTTATAATCACCCAATTACGTTGTGACGCTTTGGTAGTACCCAAAGTGTTCCTCCGTAAACGGAGTTGCATATTCTCATAGTTATAGGAACATGCATAAGTCATGGATAAAAGCAATAGCAACATACTAAACGATCGGGTGCTAAGCTAATGGAATGGGTCATGTCAATCAGATCATTCAACCAATGATGTGACCTTGTTAATCAAATGACAACTCCTTTGTCTATGGTTAGGAAACATAACCATCTTTGATTAACAAGCTAGTCTAGTAGAGGCATACTAGTGACACTGCTTGTCTATATATTCACACATGTATTATGTTTCCTGTTAATACAATTCTAGCATGAATAATAAACATTTATCATGATATAAGGAAATAAATAATAACTTTATTATTGCCTCTAGGGCATATTTCCTTCAACTACATATGCCCACCACCTACGAACATGCAACCACTGACATGGGTGCCCTGCGCATCAGAGAGACCGCGCCCTTCCACGAGTGTGCGGCCTCTGATAGAGGTGAGCACCCACCATCTACAGGGGTGTCCCACATGTCAGTAACCGTGCCAAGTAACGGTCAAAGCCTTTGACCCAACGGCAAACCACCGTTTGGGATTTTGTGAGGATGGGCCGCGCGGTGGAGGGGAAATGTGAGGACTGCCAAAGAGCATGGGCAAAACTGAGGAGGACTAAGCAAGGAGGGGCATGAAAATAGAAATCCCTTTAATTTAACTCCTTTGTTTGAGAAAGAAAAGTTAGCTGCAAATGGTAAAAACTATGATGACTGGATCGTCACTCTGAGGTATGTTCTCATAAGTGCTAAGAAAGAATATGTGTTGGATAAAGAACTTGCTGATTTCCTGGCGCGAGGAGCATCACAAGATGTCATCAAACGTGTTCATATCTCGCGAAAATTATTTCGGTGTTGTCAAGAGTATTATGTTATCTTGCATGGATATAGTGTTGCAGAAACCTTTTGAACAATCCAGTACTGTCGAAATTGTCGAGGCACTAGAAATTCTGCTCCACAAAGATATAAATGAAGTTCATGAGATGGCTAAAGCAATGGAAGAGTGCCAGAATTGCAGATTATTATGATAGTATCACTTCAAAGGGGGTTGATTTTCCCAAGACACCGAAAAATGATTTGCTCCTTACTTCGCTTTACGAAGCAATGCTCAAAACCAATGAGATTGAGTTGCAGAATCAACAAATTTTGTTGGTAAACAAAATAGAAAGTTTCAAGAAGAAATGCAACACCAAGAGGAACAAGGGTGGAGCTTCTCATCAGACTATATATTTCTACTGCAAAGAGAAAGGACATTGGAAGAGAAATTGCTTGAAATATCTCATGGATAAGAAGAACTCGTCTTCTGGTAAAGGTATAAAAGTTATACAAGTTAATGTTATTGATATTCTACTTGCTGAAAATTCCAAGTCATGGGTATTTGATACTGGATCTATTGCTCACATTTGCAAGACAACGCAGGGACTACGGAAGATTCACAAGCTGGGAAAGAATGAAGTCATGATGTGTGTCAGGAATGGCGATGGGATCCCTGCTCAAGCCGTCGGTGTCATGTCTTTAAGTTTACCTTCAGGATTTATCTTAGAACTAAATAATTTTTATTTTGTTCCAAAGTTATGTAAGAACGTTATCTCTGGATCATGTTTGATAAATGACGGTTATTCTTATAAGTTTGAGGACAATGGTTGTTCAATATATTATAAGGATATGTTATATGGATTTGAACCAATAGTTGGTGGCTTATTCTTATTAGATCTTGAACATGAAAAAGATATCTATGACATTAATGCTAAACGTCTTAACAAGACTGATAATACCACTTATATGTGGCACTGCCGTCTTGGTCATGTCAGAAAGAAACGTATGCAGAGACTTCATAAAGACAGAGTATTAATGGCCAATTGACTAGTGGCATAGCAATGGTATGGTAGAAAAATTACTATTGGGCAATTGACAGAATTGAGCATAGTTATAATTGTGATCATTCATGGCATAATCAAATATAGATATTACGTCCAGGACAAGTAGACTGTTAATCCAACTGCATCTACTATTATTACTCTGCCCCAAGACCGCTATCCAACATGCATCTCAAAGTATTAATTTCATAAACATAGTAATGCTTTAAGCAAGATGACATAATGTAGACAAAATAAGATCAATCAATATGACCAAACCCCATCGTTTTATCCTTAGTAGCAACAATACAATACATGCATTTTTCCCTCCTGTCACATGGCAAGATCACCGCAGAATTGAACCTACTACAAAGCACCTCTCCCACTGAAAATAGATCAATCTAACTTGCCAAAGTAGACGGGTAGATCAAAGAGAAATACAAAGCTATAAAATTATGCAGCAAATAACGTTCAAGAGATTCATATCAATTCAATGAATAATCTTATCTAAACCCACAATTCATCGGATCTCAATAAACACACCGCAAAATATTACATTACATTGATCTTAGAGTAGATCATTGTATTAAAGATCAAGAGAGAGAGACAGAGAGAGCCATCTAGCTACTACTATGGACCCGTAGGTCCTTAAGGAACTACTCACGCATCATCATGGAGGCATCAAGTTTGATGAAGATCGCCTCCCCAATGATTTCCCCCTCCGGTAGAGTGCCAGAAAAGGGCTCCAGATGGAATCGCTTGGGAACAGAGGCTTGCGGCGACGACAAAATTCTTTCGGGTTTGATTGTGAGGGTCTTGGGAAATTACTAAATTTATAGGCTTAAAATTAGGTTAAATGGAGCTGCGGGGCTCCCACAATCCTGTCCAGCGACCCCCGGGGCCACGCTACCTGGGGTTGTCGGGCCGACAGCCCACCTCTGGCTCCCTCTCGAAGCTTTTAGTGTTGCATATTTTTGATAAAAATTCATCGTAAAGTTTCATCGTGTTTGGACTTTTGTAGGCATGAATTTTCTACGAAACCAAAAACTTGTAAAAAACAGCTGACACTGGGCATTAAATTAATAGGTTAGTTCATAAAAATAATATAAAATAGCATATAAATCATACAAAGTGATAATATAATAGCATTTAACAATAAAAAATTATATATACATTTGAGACATATTAGGGTCCAGCTGTGACGCCCCAAGACTGGAGCTTCAGTTGCCTTCCAGGGTTTTCGAGTTTTGTCGTGTGATTTGTTTTGTTTGTGCATTCATCATGTCATCTCTTGCATTGCATCATGTCATCATGCCATCATATCATTAATCATTAATTTTTAAAACTCAACTAAATAAATCGTATGGATTTTCGTTCCATTTAAATCGAGGGATATTCACAATGGTGATTTCTCTTTATAACATATCCTCCCAATATTTAGGGAGCTATATTAAACCATTCCATAACACATTTGCGCGGTTCTTCAAATTTCCTTTTATCCAACTCAACTTCTTTTCTTCCTTTGGTGCCTTTTTAGTAAAATTGTGTTGCAATTTTACTTTATCCACAAATGTTCCAAATCAGCCCATAAATCAAATCTCTTGTGTAGGGCCATCTCCTATAATTTCAACCCATTTGGAGTTCATTCAATGGGTTTGAAATCAAACTTGCCTGAGTTAAATTCAACATGTGTGGATTTTACATTCTCTAAAAATCCTCGGGCCATTTTTGTTAAATTGCTCATATTTTTGTGAGCTCGGGAAAATTACCCGCATGCCCAAATTCTTCCTCTAAACCTTTTCTTCTCTCTTTTCCTTTCTTCCAGTTCTGTTAATTTAAAGAATAGAGAGAGGGAGAAGAGTGCCTAGCCGGCCTCTTAGGCCCAGCTCTAACCCTAGACCAGCCTCCGCTCGATCTCCATCCCCTCGTTCCCTTCCGCCGCCACCACGCACACCCGCATCGCCCGACCCCCTCGCCTCCGCTCCTTCCTCCCCGCAGCGCCTGAACCCTCCTCTCGAAAGCACGCCTCTCATGGCGCCCGCTTCACGACCCCATCTCCCTCCAGCCCGCCTTCGAGCTCCCTCGTCTCGATCCCCTCTACCGCCATGAAACAGGAGGTCCTCGCGCCTCCGCCTCCGCCCAAGGCCTCGCCCTTCCTTCTTCCCCGCGTCCCCATCGCCACCCGCCGCCGTCGGCGACCCCCAGGAGGGCCACCCCGCGCATGGCCCCATCCTCTCCGCGCCCCTTCCCTCGTTGACCTCATCGAGGCAAACCGGCAGCGTTGGCGCGTCGACAACCTCCGTCGCCCTTGCCGTCGGCGTCCGCCCCTGCCTCCATCTCGAGCGCCCTAGGGTCACGGCCTCGCTCCTCCTCGACAGCGTCCTCGCCGCCAAGCTCGCCGTCCTCCGTCCCAGCGACCTCGCGTCATCCCGCTGCCCGAAGTCGTCCTCTCCGGCCAACTCCGAGGCCACGGCTGGCGC
Source organism: Aegilops bicornis (assembly GCA_021605145.1). Lineage (NCBI taxonomy): Eukaryota > Viridiplantae > Streptophyta > Magnoliopsida > Poales > Poaceae > Aegilops > Aegilops bicornis. The sequence goes on from CM038670.1 coordinate 191,950,087, forward strand.
CGCGCCAAGATGTTGTCGAGTCCTGCGTCGCTGTCCAAGCCCCCTGCCCGCCTCTGCCCGTTCAAGCGAGGGAGGAGGATGCGCCTCCGCTTCGCCCGCATCGACCAGCGCCAAGTCCCTGCCGCCGGCCTCATGTCTTGCTTCCTTTGGACCAGCAAGAACGCCGCCAAGAACCGTACACGGACACATCGTCTCCAGGATTTTTCGCCAAGTACCTCTACGTGCGGACTCGCCAAAGTACTCGACCCGGAAGCGCCAAGTTTGACGATGTACGGCTGCACGTCCGACCCGGTATTCGAACCTCAAGTGCCAAGTTCCACTACCGATGAACGTTTTGGAATCGGCAAGTACCACGACTACAGCCGATGCCCCGAGGACACCGAGTACGACTACACACGACCCTGTGTACGACTATGTGGATTCACCAAGTACCCCTTCGGATACGCCAAGTTCGACTACATGGATACGACAAGTTCCTCTCCGAACATGTACGACTACCGTTGCCAAGATCGCGAGTACCTCTACCGTCGCCGTGAACGACTACTTCCTCGACGATCATCGCGAGAACGTCTACTTCCCTCTCTGAAAAGCATTCCGCCCCGAGCACGCTTCAAAGGTATAACCGCCGAGAACGACCGTCGTGGAACGAATGCATATGTCGTATGAGATGCCCGCTTGCACCGTGTCCGAAATTGTCGCCGCTTGTTCCTCCTCGTTGCCATGCCATCGTCTCGTGGGAACCCGGTAACCGGGTACACCCCACCATCTTGCTCAACTCGCTTCCGTCACACTTTCTTTTGCACCGATATCTCCATGAGCTACCGGAACCGAAATGTTGCCGTGGCATCATTTTCGTTTCGCCGCCGTGGCACCCTTTCGTTCCGCCATGGTGACCAAATGCTTCATAATGCTCTTGTCAACGTTTTCATAAAAATTGCATAAAAACCTGCACATGTCATCCGCATCATGATAACAACATTTAAATGTTTATAATTGTTATTTGCATTAATTTGCTTAAATGCCATGCTAAAATGATTTATTTCATAACTAAATAACCGTAGCTCGGATTTAAATAAATTATATATGTAAATGGGGTGGAAAATGCATAGATTAACTTGGTGCACTTTATTTTGCTGCTTAATAACATTAAAATTGTGTTTAGGGCAGAACAGTAGCAAATTCGAAATATGCATATGGGGATTTCCGAATTGTTGTTTGTTATTTCCGGCCTCATTTAAATTTGCCTAAATAGTTAGTTTACTTATGCTTCACCTCTTGCCATGTTTAACAACATTTAATATTGTTTGGTAGCCTAACCGAGAGTGAACTAAATAATTGATGTGGTGTTTCGTCAATATGCAACTCGTTGCATATTGAGCTCCACTTAACTTGTAGTGTTGTTTGTGCATATTGCCATGCCATGAATCATTAAACCGGACATGCATCATACTTGTTTGTGCATCATGCCATGATTATGCTTGTGTGTTTACCATGTTGTTTGCTTCTTTCCGGTTTGCTTCTTCGTTAGCTTCGGTTTCGTTCGGAGTTGTGAGGATTCGCTCGACTACATCCGTTTGTCTTCTTCATGGACTCGTTCTTCTTCCTTGCGGGATTTCAGGCAAGATGACCATACCCTCGAAATCACTTCTATCTTTGCTATGCTAGATGCTCGCTCTTTTGCTATGCCTATGCTGCGATGCCTACCACTTGCTATATCATGCCACCCATATTGCCATGTCAGCCCTAACCATCCTTTCCTAGCAAACCGTTGATTGGCTATGTTACCGCTTTGCTCAGCCCCTCTTATATCGTTGTTAGTTGCAGGTGAAGTTGAAGTTTGTTCCTCGTTTGAACATGGAGATGTTGTTCCTGATTGGAACATGTTTACTTGTTGGGGATATCACAATATATATCTGCTATAATTAATACATCTATATACTTGGTAAAGGGTGGAAGGCTCGGCCTTATGCAGTGTTTTGTTCCACTCTTGCCACCCTAGTTTCCGTCATACCGATGTTATGTTCCTTGATTTTTGCGTTCCTTACACGGTTGGGTGATTTATGGGACCCCCTTGACAGTTCGCTTTGAATAAGACTCGTCCAGCAAGGCCCAACATTGGTTTTACCATTTGCCACCTAAGCCTTTTTCCCCCGGGTTTTCGCGAGCCCGAGGGTCATCTTTATTTTAACCCCCCCCGGACCAGTGCTCCTTCGAGTGCTGGCCCGAACCGAGCCGCTTCTTGAGACACCACGGGAAACTTCGAGGCTTGGTTTTACTCGTAGCCTGTCTCATCTGGATGTGCCCCGAGAACGAGATATGTGCAGCTCCTATCGGGATTTGTCGGCACAACCGGGTGGCTTCTTTGGTCTTGTTTTATTGCCGTCGAAATGTCTTGTAGTCCGGGATTCCGAGATTGATCGGGTCTTCCTGGTAGAAGGAATATCCTTCGTTGACCGTGAGAGCTTATAATGGGCTAAGTTGGGACACCCTGCAGGTAATATCTTTCGAAAGCCGTGCCCTTGGTTATGAGGCAGATGGGAATTTGTTAATGTCCGGTTGTAGAAAACCCGAAGTTGACCTCAAATAAAATACACATCAACGGCGTGTGTAACCGTGATGGTCTCTTCTCGGAGTCAGGAAGTGAACACGGTGTTGGAGTTATGTCGGCGTAAGTAGTTCAGCATCACTTCTTGATCGCTACTAGCTTCACGTCCGCGCTTTGCTTCTCTTCTCGCTCTCTTTTGCGAAGTAGCCACCATATATGCTAGTCGCTTGCTGCAGCTCCACTATACTACTCTGTCCTTCCTATAAGCTTAAATAGTCTTGATCTCGCGGGTGTGAGATTGCTGAGTCCTCGTGACTCACAGATACTTCCAAAAGCGATTCTGAGTGCCGACGATGCGGTGCAGGTGACTCAACCGAGCTCAAGTGGGAGTTCGATGAGGAACGTGGTCGTTACTATGTGTCTTTTCACGATGATCGATGAGTGGTGCCCAGTTGGGACGATCGGGGATCTGTGTAGCATCCGGGTATCTTCTTTTATTTTGGTTCCGTAGTCGGACCTTGAGTGTACTCTAATGATGGATGTTTATTTATGTACTGTGTGAAGTGGCGACTGTAAGCCAACTATGTACCTTTTTTTCCTTATTTATTACATGGGTTGTGTGAAGATTACCTCACTTGCGACATTGCTTTCAATGCGGTTATGCCTCTAAGTCGTGCCTCGACACGTGCGAGATATAGCCGCATCGGGGGCGTTACAAGTTGGTAATCAGAGCCTTCCCGACTTAGGAGCCCCCTACTTGATTGTTTCTTTGGCGTTGTTGAGTCTAGAATGGAAAAATGTTTTGAGTCTTAGGATTATATATATCGGAGAGTAGGATTCTTTTTACTCCCCAGTCCCTTAAATATCTGTGAGGTCTCGGCGTAGAGTTTTGACTCTTCTCTTCTCAAATTTCACTAAAAAAATTTAGGATCACGTGGGTATCTTGGAATCGTTCAGATGGTTTTGTGACGAGAACATTGTTCTTGGTGCCTCGACATTTAGGGGTTGTGGCGGTGTCGGGGAGTTGAGCTCCGAGGTGTTGTCGTCACAATTTTATCGTTCATTCTGGAATACACGAGTTTTGCCGACATCGAAATCTCTTTTGTGCAGTTGTTGGTGAGATAACCCCGATAGCCCAGTACTGAGGCGAGTGCGGGAGTATTGCCATGACTTGTATAACGGATGTTTTTTGAAGGTCGAGGTACACGATTTCCGAGGATTTCTTGGTTATGTGTTGACGGATGGATACAGCTGGATCTAGGTATTGTTAGTTTGGGTGATATATTTTGTGTCCCTGTATCCCCAACACCAGATTGCATAACCAGAAAGTTTCGGAGTTTATAGGTGGGAATTCTAGTAGCTTACGAGATTTCTTTCCGACAGATGTATGATTTGAGATTGGGGTTCAAAGTCTAGTGGTCCGCCCATTCACGGTCGATTTACAGTGGTCGCGAGACGTCTTAAAGAATCCTTGGCTATGCTGATTCGGGGACGTCTTGTTTTTCATTCATGACGGCCGCTATACGTCGTGTCCGTGTGGGCCCCACCACGAACACTTTGGGCGAAATCTCTATCATGTGTTTGTTCCGGCTTATTCTGCAAGCCAAATCCTTTGTTTTGTTTTATTTGTGGTATTCGAGTTGCTTCGAAGTCAAATGTTAAATCCATACCTTTCCTAAACGGTGTTCTCATATTGCTATGTGAATACTAATCCGTCTTGATCATCGAGGTCGTCATGTTAATCCTTTCCAACCGCGTGCTTCTCTCCAATTAAATCCGATCATTCCAACATTCGCAAGATCAATTCTAAGCTTTTTCTCAACGGTGTTCATTTCATCCGTCCCAAGTTGCCTTTGTTTTCCCGCCCTCCCACCCCTTTTTCTTCAAGGACTCAGATTTCTTAATGAACTATCCATTTTATTGAGTGAAGCCTCTTCATTTTTTTCCTTTAATGTTTTATCCGGTGATTTCTCATGAAGACGCTAAGGAAGTTTCAAGCTTATCATTGTTCCATTCTAATTTTCTTCTCCGGTGGATTTAGTTCAAGATTTCGGTGTTGATCTTATCCCTTTTCCTCTTTTCATAATGCTTTCTCATGCCGGTGTATCTCGTAATCATTCACTTCTCGCTATTCATTTGGTTGGGAGTGATGAAGATATCTCAGAAGATTCGTGTTTTCCATTCCAAATCTGTTCAAGCTATTTGAAGATTGTTATCTCATTCAAGCCATTTAATTCAACCGGTGCAATCGTTATTTCAAGCAATCGTTCAACGGTGTTTCTTTTGAGTGGGCCCTAACCCACAGGTCTTTTCCCAGGATCTTACCTGACTCTTCTAATTATCCCGAAGTTATTCTAAAATTCTTTTCTAAGTTTGACGTAAGAATGAGTTATCATCAGTCAAATGTCTTTCTCCAAGATCTTCCAAATTCTTTTCATCGTTGGTTCAACCTTTCTAATTTTCATTCCGGAGTGCCTCAACAATTCATGGTGGTGTTTCTCGTCGTCATTCTCGAATTTTGAAGACCGAAGATGAGCTTCTCTTAAATTTTGCTCCATTCTCTTCAAGATTCATGGTTCTAGCTTGATGCCATTCTGTCATAATTGTTTTCGATTGTGGGAATTCTTTTCACCCATCCGGAGCATTTCATGAGTTGTTTCCAATTTTTTCCTCCAAAGGCCATCATGTCAAAATTCTTCATTCTCAGCGTGTAGCTATCATTCTCCAAATCTTACCGGTGAATCATTCAAATATCCTCTAATCAGTTCATGATCTCTTCATTCTCTTGTATCTAAATTCTCTCAAGTATCTTCATTCGTTTTCCAATTCTTCCCGGTGAATTGTGCCTTTGCTATGTTCATTTTCAATTCTTATGGTGGTTCGTTCAAGATTTCACTTCCTTCGTTATCATATTAATTCATTCGTTGTTTCCAAATTTCACCGTGGTTCCATCAATACCTTCTCAAGTTTGCGCCATATCTATCTTAATCCTCTCCACGAAAATAAGTAGTATGCCAAATCCATTGCTTGCCATCAATTTAATTGGTGAAGGATCAGCATAATGTAATTCCTATTCTTGTTTCATCGAGTAAGTTCAATTCCTTATTCCGGAGGTTCATCAAAATTCTTGATTTCATTTGTTCATCTTTCTTTCCGGAGTTCAAAGTTTTTCTCGGTTATATCATTTCAAAGCTTCTTCTTATCACTGCAAGGTTTCACCTTGTGTTTTCAACTTCTCTTTCTTTTATCATCATTTTCTTACCGGAGTTCTTCATGGAGGCTCTACATGGTGGTTCATCAAGGATTCTTTTCATTCTTCAATTGTTCATCAAGATTTCTCTCGGAGTTAAGATCCGCCAAGCTTTACTCAAAAATAAGCATGGTGTTCAACACATGTTTTGTTTGGAGGAGTTCAAGTATTCTTCATCTTGCATTCCAAAGTGCAATTCTTTCTACAATATCTTTTGAGGTGGTGTTATGTCCTTGACAATTTCCATTCATGTTCCATGATTCACAAATTGTCAAGAATGAGGTATTTTAAATCCATCAATCTTTTTGTTGGAGTTATCTTGTGTCATATTTCACCTAAAGCCTTCCCTAAGGATTGTTGCTATTTATGGTGCTTATAAATAACACAAGTTCTTCATTTATCCTCCTGGTGAAACAAGTTTCTCGTCTCCTTGTTCATACCGATCCAATCTCCATGTTTCCATTAATGGCAGAATTTCACCTCATAATTTTGAGAAGTTTTCCATAAGCCCACTACAAATTTATTAGTTTCGTTGTTGGTTTTTCCAACAACTCCGTTGTAACCTTCTTGGGAGGATGCTTTCCAAATTCAATTGGGGTAGAAGTAATCAATTCCTTCTCCCTTCTCTTATTCTGACGATCTAGATTCTATTCTTTCGTTTCGAAGGCATTGTGATGTTGCTCTCTTCGACCCATCGTCTCGTTTTGTCAAGACCATGTTCTTTTCATGCTTACCCATTTAACCAGAGTGTTGTGTCATCTCTTCAAGTTCTTTTCATCTTATCAAGTTTTCCTTCTTCTTTCAGTCGGAGTGCTGCCAAAATTATATCATTCTTATTCATTCTTATCTCGTTTCAACCAGAGTGGTTCCAATTCCTTCTTGTCCATTGTAATCGTCATTCATAGCTTTCCAACCCCCAAGGTTCACATGGTGTTCCTTGTTTCTATTTTCTACTGGAATGCTCTCAATTTCGTTCAACTCTATTGTGTTATTCTTTCAAGTTTTCAACCTCTCGAGGTTCATTGGTTTCACTCGTTTGTCAAAGAAGCAATTTAGTTTAACCTCCTCTCTTCCTCTTTCGTTTCTATCCGGTGCCATCCTAGATCTCGGGACGAGATCCTCTCGTAGTGGTGGAGTGTTGTGACGCCCCAAGACCGGAGCTTCAGTTGCCTTCCAGGGTTTTCGAGTTTTGTCGTGTGATTTGTTTTGTTTGTGCATTCATCATGTCATCTCTTGCATTGCATCATGTCATCATGCCATCATATCATTAATCATTAATTTTTAAAACTCAACTAAATAAATTGTATGGATTTTCGTTCCATTTAAATCGAGGGATATTCACAATGGTGATTTCTCTTTATAACATATCCTCCCAATATTTAGGGAGCTATATTAAACCATTCCATAACACATTTCTTGCGGTTCTTCAAATTTCCTTTTTATCCAACTCAACTTCTTTTCTTCCTTTGGTGCCTTTTTAGTAAAATTGTGTTGCAATTTTACTTTATCCACAAATGTTCCAAATCAGCCCATAAATCAAATCTACTGTGTAGGGCCATCTCCTATAACTTCAACCCATTTGGAGTTCATTCGAATGGGTTTTGAAATCCAAACTTGTCTGAGTTAAATTCAACATGTGTGGATTTTACATTCTCTAAAAATCCTCGGGCCATTTTTGTTAAATTGCTCATATTTTTGTGAGCTCGGAAAATTACCCGCATGCCCAAATTCTTCCTCTAAACCTTTTCTTCTCTCTTTTCCTTTCTTCCAGTTCTCTGTTAATTTAAAGAATAGAGAGAGGGAGAAGAGTGCCTAGCCGGCCTCTTAGGCCCAGCTCTAACCCTAGCCCAGCCTCCGCTCGATCTCCATCCCCTCGTTCCCTTCCGCCGCCACCACGCACACCCGCATCGCCCGATCCCCTCGCCTCCGCTCCTTCCTCCCCACAGCGCCCGAACCCTCCTCTCGAGCACGCCTCTCATGGTGCCCGCTTGACCGACCCCATCTCCCTCCAGCGCCAAGACGATCGAGCTCCCCTCGTCTCGATCCCTCTACCGCCATGAAACAGGAGGTCCTCGCGCCTCCGCCTCCGCCCAAGGCCTCGCCCTTCCTTCTTCCCCGCGTCCCCATCGCCACCCGCCGCCGTCGGCGACCCCCAGGAGGGCCACCCCGCGCATGGCCCCATCCTCTCCGCCGTGCCCCTTCCCCTCGTTGACCTCGCCGAGGCAAACCCGGCAGCGTTGTACGCCGACAACCTCCAGCGTCGCCCTTGCCGTCGGCGTCCCGGCCCTGCCTCCATCTCGAGCGCCCTAGGGTCACGGCCTCGCTCCTCCTCGACGACGTCCTCACCGCCAAGCTCCTTCGTCCTCCGTCCCAGGCGACCTCGCGTCATCCCGCTGGCCGAGTCGTCCTCTCCGGCCAACTCCGAGGCCCTGGCCTAGCGCCCGCGCCAAAGATGTTGTCGAGTCTGCGTCGCTGTCCAAGCCCCTGCCCGCCTCTGCCCGTTCGGCGGGGAGGAGGATGCGCCTCCGCTTCGCCCGCATCGACCAGCGCCAAGTCCACTGCCGCCCGGCCTCTGTCTTGCTTCCTTTGGACCAGCAAGAACGCCGCCAAGAACCGTACACGGACACATCGTCTCCGAGATTTTTCGCCAAGTACCTCTACGTGCGGACTCGCCAAAGTACTCGACCGGAAGCGCCAAGTTTGACGATGTACGGCTGCACGTCCGACCGGTATTCGAACCTCAAGTGCCAAGTTCCACTACCGATGAACGCGTTTTGGAATCGGCAAGTACCACGACTACAGCCGATGCCCCGAGGACACCGAGTGCGACTACACACGACCACTGTATGCGACTACGTGGATTCACCAAGTACCCCTTCGGATCGCCAAGTTCGACTACATGGATACGACAAGTTCCTCTCCGAACATGTACGACTACCGTTGCCAAGATCGCGAGTACCTCTACCGTCGCCGTGAACGACTACTTCCCTCGACGATCATCGCGAGCGTCTACTTCCCTCTCTGAAAAGCATTCCGCCCGAACGCACGCTTCAAAGGTATAACCGCCGAGAACGACCGCCGTGGAACGAATGCATATGTCGTATGAGATGCCCGTTTGCACCGTGTCCGAAATTGTCGCTCGCTTGTTCCTCCTCGTTGCCATGCCATCGTCTCGTGGGAACCCGGTAACGGGTACACCCCACCATCTTGCTCAACTCGCTTCCGTCACACTTTCTTTTGCACCGATATCTCCATGAGCTACCGGAACCGAAATGTTGCCGTGGCATCATTTTCGTTTCGCCCGTGGCACCCTTCGTTCCGCCATGGTGACCAAATGCTTCATAATGCTCTTGTCAACGTTTTCATAAAAATTGCATAAAAACCTGCACATGTCATCCGCATCATGATAACAACATTTAAATGTTTATAATTGTTGTTTGCATTAATTTGCTTAAATGCCATGCTAAAATGATTTATTTCATAACTAAATAACCGTAGCTCGGATTTAAATAAATTATATATGTAAATGGGGTGGAAAAATGCATAGATTAACTTGGTGCACTTTATTTTGCTGCTTAATAACATTAAAATTGTGTTTAGGGCAGAACAGTAGCAAATTCGAAATATGCATATGGGGATTTCCGGAATTGTTGTTTGTTATTTCCGGCCTCATTTAAATTTGCCTAAATAGTTAGTTTACTTATGCTTCACCTCTTGCCATGTTTAACAACATTTAATATTGTTTGGTAGCCTAACCGAGAGTGAACTAAATAATTGATGTGGTGTTTAGTCAATATGCAACTCGTTGCATATTGAGCTCCACTTAACTTGTAGTGTTGTTTGTGCATATTGCCATGCCATGAATCATTAAACCGGACATGCATCATACTTGTTTGTGCATCATGCCATGATTATGATTGTGCATCATACCACTTGCTATATCATGCCACCCATATTGCCATGTCAGCCCTAACCATCCTTTCCTAGCAAACCGTTGATTGGCTATGTTACCGCTTTGCTCAGCCCCTCTTATAGCGTTGTTAGTTGCAGGTGAAGTTGAAGTTTGTTCCTCGTTGGAACATGGAGATGTTGTTCCTGATTGGAACATGTTTACTTGTTGGGGATATCACAATATATATCTGCTATAATTAATACATCTATATACTTGGTAAAGGGTGGAAGGCTCGGCCTTATGCCTGGTGTTTTGTTCCACTCTTGCCACCCTAGTTTCCGTCATACCGATGTTATGTTCCTTGACTTTTGCGTTCCTTACACGGTTGGGTGATTTATGGGATCCCCTTGACAGTTCGCTTTGAATAAGACTCGTCCAGCAAGGCCCAACATTGGTTTTACCATTTGCCACCTAAGCCTTTTTCCCCGGGTTTTCGCGAGCCCGAGGGTCATCTTATTTTAACCCCCGGACCGGTGCTCCTTCGAGTCTTGGCCCGAACCGAAACCGCTGAGCCACCACGGGAAACTTGAGGCTTGGTTTTACTCGTAGCTTTGTCTCATCTGGATGTGCCACGAGAACGAGATATGTGCAGCTCCTATCGGGATTTGTCGGCTGTACAACCGGGTGGCTTTCTTGGTCTTGTTTTATTGCTTTGTCGAAATGTCTTGTAGTCCGGGATTCCGAGATTGATCGGGTCTTCTGGTAGAAGGAATATCCTTCGTTGACCGTGAGAGCTTATAATGGGCTAAGTTGGGACACCCTGCAGGTAATATCTTTCGAAAGCCGTGCCCTTGGTTATGAGGCAGATGTGAATTTGTTAATGTCCGTTTGTAGAAAACCCGAAGTTTACCTCAAATAAAATACACATCAACCGCGTGTGTAACCGTGATGGTCTCTTCTCGTGAGTCCGGGAAGTGAACATGGTGTTGGAGTTATGTCGGCGTAAGTAGTTCAGATCACTTCTTGATCGCTACTAGCTTCACGTCCGGCGCTTTGCTTCTCTTCTCGCTCTCTTTTGAAGTAGCCACCATATATGCTAGTAAACTGCTGCAGCTCCACTATACTACTCTGTCCTTCCTATAAGCTTAAATAGTCTTGATCTCGCGGGTGTGAGATTGCTGAGTCCTCGTGACTCACAGATACTTCCAAAACAGTTGCAGTGCCGGCGATGCGGTCTGCAGGTGACTCAACCGAGCTCAAGTGGGAGTTCGACGAGGAACGTGGTCGTTACTATGTGTCTTTTCACGATGATCGGTAGTGGTGCCCAGTTGGGACGATCGAGGATCCGTAGCATCTGGGGTATCTTCTTTTATTTTGGTTCCGTAGTCGGACCTTGAGTGTACTACGAATGATGGATGTTTATTTATGTACTGTGTGAAGTGGCGACTGTAAGCCAACTATGTACCTTTTTCCCTTATTTATTACATGGGTTGTGTGAAGATTACCTCACTTGCGACATTGCTTTCAATGCGGTTATGCCTCTAAGTCGTGCCTCGACACGTGGGAGATATAGCCGCATCGGGGGCGTTACACCAGCGGTGGCTGCCCCTGGCGGCGACTGGAGGTGATGCGCAACAGTGCTGCCTCGTCATGGCGCCACCACCATCCTGTGCCCCACCTCTCCTGCATCTTTACTGCAACAACAACTGGAGGTGATGCGCGACGGCGGCTGCCTCGATATAGCGCCGCCACCATCTCGTACCCACCTCGCCTGCATCTTTGCCGTGACAGGGCCTGGACGCGGCTCCTGGCAACAGGCGGAGGCGACACCCTGTGGCGACTACCCGTGCTGGCGGCAGATTTTCTGTCTCCTACGTGAGTGTTGAGCGGGCGAGTTGACCGAACCCACGAACTAGAACGTGCTCACCCAATGCATGTGTGCGGGCCCTTTTTTACTAGGAATGATATGTGGGCCCCACATGTCATAATGGTGCAGGTTGACTTTGTGCCAGGTCGGCCCCTGGCGGGTGGGCCATATATGTCATAATCATCCTTCATTTGTGCTCAGTGTGTCATTAAACAGAAGTGGTAGTTTTTTTGCCAAAAATTAGAGCAAAAGTGCTACAAGAGTTTTTTGCTAGGGTTCCTAGAGTGGTAGTTTTTTGTCACGGTTGTCCCAATTATGGTAGTTTTTTAAAATACTCCTTAAAAAACGCCTTTTCTAAGGTCTAATATTCTGCAAAAAAGTCTAAAACAAACCTTGAACTTGTATAAGAAAGCTAAATCGAACCCTCAATTCTCAATTCCTGAAATCAGCACACCGAATTCATTGATCCTGGTCTATTTTGAACCCTGGGAGCATTCCCAAAACAGGGATTGCTGACATGGCAGAAGCTGGGATTGTTGACTGCGGCTGCGGGAGATTTTTCCTTTTGCGGCAAAATTTGCTGACGTGGCAGATTAAAGCCGGAATTGTTGACTACGATTGAGGGAGATTTTTCTTTTTGCGGCAAAATTTGCTGACGTGGCAGATTAAAGCCGGGACTGTTAACTGCGGCTGAGGGAGATTTTTTTTTTTTTGCGGCAAAATTACCGTCCTTTCGCACGTACTAGTCGCAATGGGTCGGCCCATTCGTGCTCGCTCCAGTTAAAAATGGAGGAGAAAGAAAAGCGTGCTGCAGGTTATCGAACGCGGGCGCTACAGCTGGAAGCGTAGGATCATAGCCACTAGAACAAACGATGACTAGCGTCCATTAGGAAACGCGACATAATAATAATATAAACTAATAGCAGTGCCAGATCCTAAAAAAAGGCTAAACACCCAGTTTGAAAAAAGTGAATTTTCAAAGTTCTGAACAAAAAATTAAAGTCGAACCTTTTTCGATTTTTTACCATTTTGAATCACGGATATTGTTTGAAAACCAAAGAGGTGCTGTAGCAAAAAAAACACAAACATTTTTTGAAAACGAGAACATTCTTTTAAAACTAAGAGGTATTGTAGGGGCCAATTTTTTTAAACGCAAACCATGTCCTCTGGCTCCTGAAAAAGATATTAGATAGAATAGATTTTATTTTTCGAATTTACGAGCATTTCTTGAAAACACGAATATTTTTTGAAGCACAATATTTTTGGAAAACATGAACAATTTTTGAAACCTAGGCGGTACGGCAGCGAAATTGTTTTGGAACACAAACATTTTCGAACTTTTAACATTTTTTAAAATTGGGAGGTACTCCAGCGAACAACTTTTTAAAAAGCAAACTTTTTTCAAATTTGTGAGCATTTCTGTAAAACAGGGATATTTTTCTAATTTGAATTTTTTTTAAATCATGAACAATTTTTGAAAACCTAGGAGTACTCTAGTGAACATTTCTGTAAAACACAAACATTTTTCAAACTTTGAACATTTTTTGAAACTGGAAGGCGCCATAGCGAACAATTTTCAAGACGCAATTTATTTTTCAAATTTGTGAGCATTTATTTAAAACAAGAATATTTCTTGAATTCGAACATTTTTTGAAATTGTCGAACTATTTTTGAAAACCTAGGAGGTACTATAGTGCACATAATTTTAACATGGACATTTTTTGAACTTTGACTGTTTTTGAAACTGATTTTTTAACTGAGAGGTACTGTAGCAATTTCAACAACAAAATTTTCTCCATGCGGCGATCAAAACAAAGAGGAACACACAAATTAGTCAACGATCCCAGGGTTTGACTTGACACTTCAGCGAATACCGGCGAAACGCTATCAAGGTTCAAAATAGACAGGGATAAGAGAACTTGATGTGCTGATTTCAGGGATTGGGAGCTCAGGGTTCGATGTAGCTTCGGACTACAAGTTCAAGGTTTGTTTTGGACTTTTTCCAATATTCTGCTGCAATCCAAAACAAACACAGTTGAGTGTTTAAAGATAGTCTAGAAAAGAAAAGTTTGTTGTAGAAATTCCTGCGGCAGTTGAGCCGGACTCCTCAGAAAAGACATGAGGCGGTTGGTACAGCCCGTGATTGTGTTTTCTCCATCGAGAGCAGACATACATATACGTACGACATCACGCGCGCATGGGACAAACCAGCAGCAGACGTGACGAGCCACGAAGGCGCCGCGCTCCACGCTCCAGTCTCCGCCATGCCTTCGTCGACGCTCGGGATCGCGCCACTGCTGGACGCCTATTTCCGGCGCCGCTTCGCCGCGGCGGGCCTGGTCCAGGCGTCCGTGCCGCTGGACGGCGGCGCCACCACGATGCAGTGCTGGCGCTTCTCGCCCGGCGCCAGCGAGGAGCTCCCCGTCCTCGTCCTCCTCCACGGCTTCGGCCCGCCGGCGACGTGGCAGTGGCGGCCCCAGGTGGGCCCGCTGTCGCGCCGGTTCCGCCTCGTCGTGCCTGACCTCCTCTTCTTCGGCGGCTCCCGCACGTCGCCCACGCCGGTCGACGGCGAGTGCTCCGAGGCCCACCAGGCGGAGGCGGTGGCGAAGCTCATAGGCGCGATCGTGCCCCCCTCGGCCAGGGTCTCGGTGGTCGGGACCAGCTACGGCGGCTTCGTGGCGTACCACGTGGCGAGGCTGCTGGGGGCCGAGGCCGTGGAGCGGGTGGTGATCGCGAGCTCCGACCTGCTCAAGGGCGACGCGGACGACCGCGCCCTGCTGGCGCGCGGCGGGGCCGAGCGCGTGGAGGACCTGATGCTGCCGCGCACCCCCGAGAAGATGCGGCGGCTCATGGAGCTCGCCTACCACCGCCCCCGCGGGTTCATCCCGGGCTTCTTGCTCCGCGACCTCGTTCAGGTACGCGATCAATGGCCACCATCTTTAGGTGTTTGAATTATTTTCCTCCGAACACATCTGCTGTTTGAAGTAATCTCACCAGCCCGGCCGCCGCAGCTGGCCATGCCTGACCGTGAAAGAAAGATGTAGTACGGCCTCGCCGTGCCTGACACTTCCTGTCCCGTGTGGCCCAGCAGATGTGTTCGTCCAACGGCCTCGCCGCGCTAGCTACCAGTCCATCGCCACCACGATCAACTCTGGTCTCTGGACAATGCATGCAGGCTCCCGGTTCCCAACCGTGCTTCCAATCAATTCCCGACCGAACGGCCGTTGCATCACCTGCTCTTTTTCCCCATCCCCTTAGATATTCGTATGGTTTGGCGGCGTAGGAGCTAGCGGGCAGGTGAATTGCATCGACCTATACCTACATCGGACACAAGAGTCCATGTCGATTGACAGATGAACTCAGCCAACCATGTATGTTTTTGTCGACGGAGTTACTCTCTTCGTCCTTGAAAAAGTTTACTTTCAATCTTGTTTGAAAAGTCAAACTTTTTTATGTTTTATACCAACATTTATGTCATCAAATTAGTAGCATTAGATTCGTGACAAAATATATTTTCATCATATACCAATTTAATTTTCACAAACATTGGTATGCTTTTACACAAACTCGATCAAACTTTAAAATAGTTTGTCCCTTCAGAAAAATTAGAAGTACATTTTTTCAAGGAACGGTGAAAGTATATAGTACTCCCACCGTATCATAATGTAAGATGTTTTTTTCACACTAAAAAGAGTACTTATAAAAATAATACTACCATAACCGCGCAACGAACTAGCAGCGACGTCAATCACTGTCCTTGACGGCACACGATTGACAATGCACAACCAACCATGTCGACGTCCAAACGTATCATGGAGCCGCCAACCATTCAGTGGTGAGACAGCATCCATTCAACGGCCCCGCCATAGCTTCCACCACGAGCATAATTAGGTAGGTAGGAGTAGTGCCTAACATCGTTAGTCCTACATAAATAACGAAGGTGGTGTAACATGCGTTCATTTGACTTAGTCGTGATGTTATCACGTTCCATTTATCTTCTCTCCCATTTGTACCCCGTTCTGCAGCATAAAAATAAACTGTGTACAAACTTTCAACTATGGTATGTAATACCATGGGTGTCGTACAAGATTAATCTTTCACTCTCAAACCACACTCAAATTGATGGATATACTCTTCATATTACTACTTGTTGAATAGATATACTCTTTCCTAATTTTATGCCAATATCTTGATATGGAAACAGATAATAAACATGTGAGAGTCAAGGATGACCTTTTTTGTTGCGGGAAATAGGTTGCCACGTTTAATTAGGGACTTTGGATCAAAAGAAATAGATGGCTCTCTCCCGCAAAATAAAATAAAATGGATGCCTCTATTAGTTTGGGAGCATTTAAAAAAAACACAAATAAAAAATTTTGCTGCAGTATCTCTACAGCGAGAACATAGAGGAGAAGGAGGGGCTGATCAAAGCAATATCCCTGGGGAACAAAGACAAGTTCCAACTCACTCCACTCCCCCAGGTACATATATACATCCTCTAATCTTCCTGACAAACAAGCACAACGAACAAAGTGCAAATTGATGTAATTAAATTGCAAAGTAAACTCATAGTTTCTTCTTCACCCAATCTACGCCCTCATCTTTCAGCAAGTTCTTGTGCTGTGGGGAGAGCATGACCAGATCTTCCCCATAGAGAAGGCATTCCAGGTGACGAGGTCAGCAAGCATTTACTACTACTCTTACATTGTGTAATCTGGTTGCGCTTGTGTCACCTCCTGTAACTTAGACATGAAAGATGGGTGCAAATTGATGCAGGCAGCTAGGTGCAAATGTTAGGCTGGAAATCCTGAAGAACAGTGGCCATATGCCGCAGGAGGAGGACACAAAGAGGTTCAACGAGGCTCTCCTCAACTTCCTGCTGCATGCTCCGAGTTCATCGCTATAATACAATTACATTGTCGATTTTGGGAAAGATGGTTGAGAATTCCTAATTTAAGCTCCATTTTACCTGTAAGATATACTAGTACTTAGTATGTTTGTTGCTTAATGCACATTCGACCAAGCACACTTGGGACCTTCAGGGAATAAACGTTGCACCAATGGGGAAAAATATCTTTGGCTTGTTCTTGATTAAATGCCCTGCTTTCTATACATCCATGGCATGTGATCTTGCTACCAACTGGAAGAACACACAGCACGACCGATGATAATTGATTGTAGTGAATTGTGGATCCAGTAGGACAGCAGAGGAATCCAGCTACTGTGGTCGCTGAAGTTAATAATGTCATAAAATCTGGCCATTGGAGTATGTACAGATCTGCAACTATATGCCTACTGTTTGAGCGAGCGAAATAACGTAACTGACTGGAAAAAAGAACAGCATTTCACTTGCAAAATTATCGATTGCTGTGTTTACTCCGTCAGACGCAAAAGAAGCAATCTCTGAACAAATCTGGAAAGGACTAAGTGGCATCAATCTCATTCTCTTGTGTTTTTCTGTGCCTTCAAACACTATTTCCCCAAAAATTCATGTGCTTTATAATGTTGTACATAGGATTCAAGAGGACATGCCACTTAATCCTATGTTTTTCTTCTTGGATTTTGAGAAACCCGTGAATCAAAGAGGCACTAGGGTCACATACTGCTTGAATAAGATGTCATGGATGTGGTTGCGTTAGAGCAACTCTAACCGATTCCCTAAAACACTTTAGAGGAGTAAACTTTCACTTTTACTTCACTAAACTATACCTAGCCGGGCCCCTAAAACTTTTAGATAAGTAAAAATTATCCTCTCCGGCCGCCCCGACTCTTATATTTAATCAGCCGTCCACCCGCTGAAGTAAAAAGTGTTCCCCTTCACCTGCGGCCACATCCACCAAACCTCGTGCCGCATCCACCTTGGCGCCGCCCTAGTTGACTCCGTCGGCCACCACACGCCACCGGTGACCCCCTGTAGCACCCACCACACTCGTCCCCCACTCGATTCGGTCGATTTCTCGTCACCGACGACTATAAATCGGTAGATCTATGGCCGTCGCCGCCATCGCCGGATTCGACGCACCTAGTCACCGGCGCCATCGCGTTTTGGAGAGATTCGACGGGGATCGAACCGGGCATCCACCTCGAGCACTACCCGCCGCCTCTCGGTATGTCCTCTCACCGCTCGCATCTCACATGTCGGCCGACCGCCGGCACAGCAACATCCGCTCGTCGACCGGGCTCGGCCCTAGCCGAACAGCTCGCCGGCGAGCCTTTGCCGATAATCAAGTGTGACCACTACTGGTGGCTGGTGGTGCGCCATGTTTCGAGCATGCCGAAACATCCCGGATGGGTTTTCTTCAAGTGCGAAAAGGATGGAGTGAGTGCCATTTCATACGGCTGTTCTTCAAATTCATCACAATGTGAAACTCATTATTTGCTTTAAATTGTATATAGGACGGATGCAAATTTTGGTATTGGGAAGAAGAATATATTGATCTATTAAAAGCAAGAAATTTGCTTGATGTTGGTGCATTAGTTGCTAGAGATGAAGCTAGAGAGGATGCAATGTTCACTTGAAGAGGAAGAGAAGAAAGAAGTGTGCAAGCTCGAGAAGCCGGTAGGGAAAAGAAACAATGTGGTCAATCAAGAGATGGAGAAAGCATTGGTCGGATTAACAGGAGCAGTTAAGGAAGTAGTGTTTCTATTAAAATGTGTAATTTTTCTTGTAGTTTTCTTTGGATTGGTTCTCTTAGCAAAGAATTGGTGGAGTATGTAATCAGATGAGTAATGAAGTCTAAGTCGATGGACCAAAAATAAATGAATTCATGTTTAAGTTTTTACTCCGGTAAGTATCAGGGATCAGTTAGAAACTGCCATTTTTTAGAGGAGCGTAAGTAGTCCTCTATAGGATACCGGGCCGTTTATACTCCTCTAAATTAGAGGTTAGAGGGGATCGGTTGGAGTTGCTCTTAGCTACTGCCTGTCATGCTTGCCAGTACCACACACAGCCGTTCGATCGAGCAAGAACTATGAGTATGAGGAGCTGCATGCCATATGTGATGACCATCTTCCTTATCCAAGCCACCACAAGGAATATGTTTTTCTAGAGAGAAAAAGAACAAAACACGCTTTCAACTTCTGAATCCTGGCCTAGAGCGGAGCACATGCCAAACATAACGATGTGAGCTTTAAATCATCAACTGCCAGGTTTCTTCAATGAAATGCACATAAAAATCAAAGTTCCATAATTTTCTTTCTTTTTTCTTTGCATGTGAACCCAGCTCTATGGATTAAAGGGCAGATAGAATCGCATTTGCTTGCACAGACGCAATGGAAACATTCAGAACAGGATGCTGCAGAATTCAGATGGTCCTGAGTTTCTGGTACCGTTTTGACATGAACACGGCAAGAGTAATCATCTCTAATTACCTAATTACGCACTACCTTCCATCAAAATTGCCCAATGAGTTACAAACGAAGAAGAATACCAAGAAACCTAACCAATGTTGAATGGGTTAACCTTTTCAGCGGCTACCGATCATCAATCATAGCAGTCTTCATCTGTTACATAAAAACAATTATTTTTATTAGCAAGCTTTACAATGGAAGCGCTGATTCAGAAGGAAAAGGAGGTCGCAGTGATATAAATTGAACATTAAATGGAAACTTACGTGCTTCCTCCTCTTGGTTCCAGTCATCATCATCATCATCAAACTCGATATTCTGCGGAGTAAGACCATGGGAGTCAAACTAACTATTAGGCAATACGCAACAGAGAAATGATGCATCGCTGGTCTAACCATTTCATATTTGTTGATGTGAAGGAATACACGTGCATCACACAATTTTGGCAAAAACATGAACATTTTAAAACCCATTTTTCTACATCAAAGAAAACCATAGTGCATAAAGTTCCGAGGTACTAACCTGATTATAATCGTCATCTGAACTTTCTTCCGCTTCTGCTTCCTCCTCTTCATCCTCCTCCTCCTCATCACCCTCCTTTTCGGTCTTCTCCTCTCCATCCTACAGTTACCAAATATCAGTCAACATGGTGCCATAACCTCTCACTATTTCCGTAATGTCAAACAGAGAATAAGACTTTAAACCAGTAATAATATATCTTGAATAGAAATATGCTTTCCAGATATACTGCAGCAGCTTGAAAAAAATAAACTAAAAGGTAATGATGGCTTACCTTCTGCTTCGCTTCAAGTTTCTCAAATATATCAAATGCCTGATTATCTGGCAAACAAAGATGACAAGATCCATGTAAGGGGTCAGTGTATATACATCTGAATATAACTACACTAGAAGTGTTCATTTAAGTTCCATTACTTCGAATAGACATACAAATAGGATGGTGCAAACAAAGCAGTTTCCTTAAAAAAGATTCAAGAAGATATCATAGGAATAAACAGAAGTTCACGGCAGAAAAGGCAACAAGGGAATTATGTTTTGATTCTGTGAAATATAGCATACCTGCGTCTTTATCCCACCGAAGTTTTTTCTGAACTGGTTGCACTCGTTTAGAACCTGAAAGGGAGATAATATTAGGGTTTATTGTGCTGCAACCACATAGCAGAAAACAAAAAATGGTATGTACTTCAAGACTACCATGTAGCAGTTCTGCAGGAAAATTTGCAGGGATCAGTTTGAGGTATGACGCAAGAGCTTCCCGTTTGCTTTGTGTTTTACGCTTCCTATCAGAATATCTTTCGATCTCTTTGTCGTCATTCTCTGATAAGATACCAAGGCAGAAAAAGAAAGTAGTCAGACAGAATTCAAGAAAAGAAACAAAGTAGAAATCGCTACTTGTAGAATATGAAACGAAACCAGAGTATTCTCACAAGGAAAGATGCTGAATTGTTTCTATGAGCTAGCAAGGAGTCTAATTATATTTATAGCCCCGGAAGATTTAGATGCAAGTGGTAATATCAAATTTAAAATGGGAAAACAAAAAACAAAATTAATTTTAGACCATACAGATGTAGAAAATGTGTCCCGTGCCAACAGTATATCAAGTTGCATACAAGATAACTCCACCATAAATATAAACAATCAGGATTCATGGATCCCTTATCATTGAGCTTCTAGTTACTACGCCAATGGGTTGTAATGTGTTATTGGCCTTTCGTAGCTAAAGAAAGTAGGAAAACACAGATAGGAGGGAAAGAAATAGAGGTTACTCGCTTGCTCTGTAACATAAGCAGCCCTGATACGGCAATTCATACGAAAACTGCAAAAACGGCCAGCTTCAACATAACCCTGCTGTATCCAATTATCTGACCAACTACTCCAAAGAAGCAAAATCCCATACTCCCTCTAGCTACATACTAGTGTAGATTCCAGAAGCAAATCAATATAGCATACTGTGCAGCAAGAGGAAAATGAGCATATCAGTTATGACAAGTTGAGTGGCGGTACTTTTCTTGGGCGCATCCGGCTCCAGGTAGTAGCAAGAATTCCTCATGAAATCATCGAGCTTCAAGGTGGACAGTATCAGAGCCTTCTCCTCGTTGGTCGCCTTGGCGCACGTCATCTCCGGCAAGGTGATCTCCTGCAAGGGCGAGCGCCATGAACCCAAGTGAATCCCGAATCCTACTAACTCAGCCAATCCCGCACGGCGAACGAGTCGAGGTGGTGGCTAAGGAGAAGGGGGAGGGGTGTGGGGAGGGAAGGAGGCTGACTGACCGGGAAGTCCTCGTGGGGAGCGTGCTTGGCGGGGTGGTCATAGCTGGCGCCCCCGAAGCCTCTGCCTCCTCTTCCTCCGCGGCCGCCCCTCCCTCCTCCTCTCCCTCCACGGCCTCGGAACGACATCCCGGGGAGCCCGACGCCACCCCTCCTGGTAGCAGATGGAGGCGCGACGAGGCCCCGAAATTTCGGAGGAAACGAGCTGCGATCGTCGGAGATTGGTTGGGGAGAATCGAGCCGACGTCGTCGTCTTCAGTACCGGCGCTGGCCGGAGAAGGGAGAGTCGGCTAGGGCAGAGGTGAGGCGCTGACGCGGCAGCGTGCGGCGGTTGATTCGATGTGGGAGCGAGCGACGGCGGCGCCCGCCGCCCGGAAGGAAGAGAGGGGAGGGGTAGTGCGCCGCTCGTTGGGCCGGTCTTGATGAGATGGGCTTGTATTTGACGGAAGTGTCAACGTGTAAGGGCCAACTTTGAAAAGGGCTGTTGCCCTGTTTGTTGGGCGCCTGCTCGGTGGGGGCGTCTTGAAGGGCCAGCCCGTGCACGCTGTAGCGCGCGAGTGCGAATGAGAGGGAGCGAGCAGCGTAGCGGGTTTCCCTAAAAAAATAACGTAGCGGGCGCTTATTTTAGCGAGCCCGGTTAACTGTAGCAAACATTAAAAAACCAAATCAAATTTTCAAAAAACCGAACATATTTTAAAATTTAGAACACTTTTTGAAACGTGAAGATTAAAAAAACCTTTTTTTTCCTTGTGAATGCGAACATTTTTGGAAAAATCCCTAATGAACAAATTTCGAAAACATTAACATTTTTAAAAAATAATCCAAAACATTTTTTGAATTTTTGATTTTGCTTTGGAAACATGAACATTTTGAAATTCCAAACAGCTTTTGAAAACACAGAATTTTTTGAATATGTAAACAGATTTTGAAAAGGAAACATTTTTTAAATTCCAAACAATTTTTGAAAACCATGAAGATTTTTCTTAAACGTGAATAATTTTTGAATTTACTAAACATTTTTAAAAGAAACCTTTTTGAAAAAGAAAAAAGAAAAAATCCGAAAGAAAACCTATAAAAGAAACAATAGGAAAAAAACAATCTAAGCAGGTCAAGAACCTTCTAGAAGGTTCCCAAAAGCGTAACCAACATCCTACTTTCCTAGCTTTAGATGAGCTGGCCCAGCTCAGTCGCTCCTATACGATTCAATGGTAATTTGCCGCAGAATGCGGCAAATAGGAAATATCAGCTAAGAGATTGTTGTTGTTTAGTTGCTACATTGAACCCTTTTCGTAGAGCCACCCACTAGAGCCCAGTCTAACGAGCCACAACACACACGTAAATTTCTCAAGGTTAAGAATGCTTAGTCCTGCCATCATAGCCGGCCTACACACGACCTTCCAAATGACTTTGCACTTCCCACCCATGACATTATCCGTGTGGGTCTTAAGGTTAAGAAGGCTCTACTCGGCTTACTTGGCTTGTGTATGAACCCAATGAGACATCGATGGAACTGTAAAGGTAGATGGCATGAGGAGTGAGCATCGATTGCACCAAGGTGCTATCCCACGACAGTAGTGAAACTCTTGCCATGCCACGGATTCATCTTGGTTGCAATCTTGTCCTGGATGTACTAAAAGTGACTACCCTTGAGGTTCTTGATGGATAGTTGGGGACCAAGGTATCTCATCACGAAGGTAGTGAAAAATGAAGAGAAGATAAAGCTATGTAGAATATCCCAGAGGTTGAGGCTATAGCAATGGATAGGGCCACCTAACTCTTATGAAAGTTTGTTGCGAGACCCATAATATGAAAGTTTGTTGCAAGACCCATAACATGACCGAAACTACTCAAGATCTGAGATAAGGCAGATGTCCTTTTTGAAGCGAGCCACCAAAATAACAACAACACTAGCGTACAATGAGGTTACTGAAATGAGATGCCCTCCCTTGGAACTGATGCAATTGACCCTATCAAATGGCAAGGTAAAGAATACTCGAAAAAGAGTTGATCACAATGATGAATGACAACATGGAGTAGGTGTCACCCGGCATGAGACCACAAGCATGTTTAATAGGCACACACTAGGAATTTGGTTGTACTCTAGAGGAGGATGTTGCAAGAAGCACATACATCATGTCTCAAAATTTCATGGGGAACCGCTGACCCTAAAATAAGTTGAGAATATAATCTCATCTCACATAACCAAACGTCATTTCAATATCAAACTTGAACAAGAGTGTCGGCTTCTTATTGCAATGCAATCTCCTAATCTGAATTCTGCAAATGATAAATGAAAACAATATAATACTAATGTATTATGTAACACTAATGCTTGCAGTGTGGATGTAGGAAGTAACATGGCATTGATACTAGCGCATGGTACTATGCATTTTGAGTGGCCTATGACGAAATGCAACCTGAGAACCAAGTTACTTGTAGTGGAAAGTATCATACACTAATATGATATACTAGTATATGATACACTAGTATCATACCTTCTCTTTTTCTGTGAGAAAAATTCCGATCTATTCATCAACGGCCAAGGTAGTACAAAGAACATCAGAAGTAAAAATTACATCCAGATTCGTAAAGCACCTACCGACGACTACAAGCACTGGAGTGAGCCGAAGGCGTGCCGCCGTCATCGCCATCGCCCTCCCTCATCGGAGATTGGCAAACCTTGTTGATATGATACTACCTTCACAATGCATAGTATCATAGCTTGGTATCATAGTGACGTCTTTTATTGTCATGCATAACACATAGTAGTACATCATTTAATATGATACGATATCATATCATATGATACTCAATGCGGACATGAAGTTTCTGCACCTGAGCTCATATGCATCCTCGTGAACAGTAAAATCGAAAACTAGTAAAAACAATAAAAAACTAATTTTTTTGGAGATATATGATGTCGCTTGAAGCTACGTCGGTATTTCCCCAAAGAGGAAGGGATGATGCAGCACAGGGCGGTAGGTATTTCCCTCAGATATGAAACCAAGGTTATCGAACCAGTAGGAGAACCAAGCAACGGAACGTAAACAGCCCCTGAACACAAATAACAACACCTTGCAGCCCGACGTGTAAAAGGGGTTGTCAATCCCTTTCGAGTAACGGTGCCAGAAACGGCGTGCGGACGGGAATAAGTTGTAATAATTTGATAGATCGAACGCCAAATAAAATAAATAGAAATAAAATGCAACAAGGTATTTTTGTATTTTTGGTTTAATAGATCTGAAAATAAATGCAAGGAAAAAGTAGATCGCAAAAGCAAATATATGAGAAGTAAGACCCGGGGGCCGTAGGTTTCACTAGTGGCTTCTCTCGAGAAAAATAGCAAACGGTGGGTGATACGTCTCCGTCGTATCTACTTTTCCAAACACTTTTGCCCTTGTTTTGGACTCTAATTTGCATGATTTGAATGGAACTAACCCGGATGATCTTTGTTTTCAGAGACTTTCCATGGTGTTATTTATGCGAAACAAAAGTTCTCGGAATGACACGAAACTCCACGGAGCGTATTTTTGGAAAATATTAAAAAATCTTTGGAAGAAGAATCCACGTCAGGGGGGGCACACCCTGTCCACGAGGGTGGGGGCGCGCCCCCCTGCCTCGTGGGCCCCCTGACGCTCCACCGACCTCAACTCCAACTCCATATATTCACTTTCGGGGAGAAAAAACAAAGAGAAGGATTCATCGTGTTCTACGATACGGAGCCGCCGCCAAGCCCTAAAACCTCTCGGGAGGGCTGATCTGGAGTCCGTTCGGGGCTCCGGAGAGGGGAATCCGTCGCCGTCGTTATCATCAACCATCCTCCATCACCAATTTCATGATGCTCACCGCCGTGCGTGAGTAATTCCACCGTAGGCTTGCTGGACGGTGATGGGTTGGATGAGATCTATCATGTAATCGAGTTATTTTTGTTAGGGTTTGATCCCTAGTATCCACTATGTTCTGAGATTGATGTTGCTATGACTTTGCTATGCTTAATGCTTGTCACTAGGGCCCGAGTGCCATGATTTCATATCTGAACCTATTATGTTTTCATGAATCTATGAGAGTTCTTGATCCTATCTTGCAAGTCTATGGTCACCTACTATGTGTTATGATCCGGCAACCCCAAAGTGACAATAATCGGGACCACTCCCAGTGATGACCATAGTTTGAGGAGTTCATGTATTCATTATGTGTTAATTCTTTGTTCCGGTACTCTATTAAAAGGAGGCCTTAATATCCCTTAGTTTCCGTTAGGACCCCGCTGCCACGGGAGGGTAGGACAAAAGATGTCATGCAAGTTCTTTTCCATAAGCACGTATGACTATATTCGTAATACATGCCTACATTACATTGATGAATTGGAGCTAGTTCTGTGTCACCCTATGTTATGATTGTTACATGATGAACCGCATCCGGCATAATTCTCCATCACCGATCCAATGCCTACGAGCTTTTCACATATTGTTCTTCGCTTATTTACTTTTTCGTTGCTACTGTCACAATCACTTTAAAACCCAAAAATATTACTTTTGCTATTGTTACCGTTACTTCCATATTACTTTGCTACTAAATACCTTGTTGCAGATAATAAGTTATCCAGGTGTGGCTGAATTGACAACTCAGTTGCTAATACTTGAGAATATTCTTTGGCTCCCCTTGTGTCGAATCAATAAATTTGGGTTGAATACTCTACCCTCGAAAACTATTGCGATCCCCTATATTTGTGGGTTATCAATGGGTAAACAAGTTACTGTTGGGCAATTGATAGAACTTCAAATACTCATAAAGATATCCAAGCAATGATCATTATATAGGCATGCTACCTCTCGAGCTTGCGTTGGTTTTTCCCTTGAAGAGGAAAGGGTGATGCAGCAAAGTAGCGTAAGTATTTCCCTCGATTTTGAGAACCAAGGTATCAATCCAGTAGGAGACTACACACAAGTCGCCTCATACCTACACAAACAAATAAGAACCTTGCAACCAACGCGATAAAGGGGTTGTCAATCCCTTCATGGCCACTTGCAAAAGTGAGATCTGATAGAGATAATAAAATAAAGTATTTTTGGTATTTTTATAATATAAACCGAAAGTAAAGAATGAAAAGTAAAGTAGATTGGAAACTTATATGATGGAGAATAGACCCGGGGGCCATAGGTTTCACTAGTGGCTTCTCTCAAGATAGCATAAGCATTACGGTGGGTGAACAAATTACTGTCGAGCAATTGATAGAAAAGTGCATAATTATGAGAATATCTAGGCATGATCATGTATATAGGCATCACGTCCACGACAAGTAGACCGAAACGATTCTGCATCTACTATTATTACTCCACACATCGACCGCTATCCAGCATGCATCTAGAGTATTAAGTTCATAAGAACGGAGTAACGCATTAGGCAAGATGACATGATGTAGAGGGATAAACTCAAGCAATATGATATAAACCCCATCTTTTATCCTCGAAGGCAACAATACAATACGTGCCTTGCTGCCCTAACATCCTTTGGGAAAGGACACAACAAGATTGAACCACGAAAAGAACATGCGATGCCCCCATGTTTGGTTTTGGTAATTAATGACAATCTCTATGGACTAATGGTTGCCTTGAGTTATATTTGAAGGGTTTGTCCATAGGCTTTTCTTGGAGTCTATTTGTTGGTTTCAAGGAGAGTTTGTGATGACCGCGGTGCTATTAAGGAATTATCCAAAGACCGGTCATGTGAGTGTTGAGCTTATTGCAAGCATGTCTTGAAGAATAAGATTGTGTGATCATTCATGTCCACCTTCAAGACATCATCCAAATGAAGAGAGTTGGAAAGATTCAACACACAAAGCGCACAAGATGTACCGAGGGATCAAGTGATCCCATGGTATGGTAAGCATTGTCCATTACGCTTTGTGTGCTAACCCATGGTCTTCGTGAGAGTTCTTTGTGGGGTTAGGTTGTGGAGTGCAAGTTCAAGTGGTGCATAACGAAGAGATCAAGTGCTTGAAGCTTGCCGTCCATTGTGGTGACAATGGACTTGTGAAGATGAGCGGAAGAGTGGCTCACCCATAGTGGAGTATGGGGGAGCAATCAACTAGTCTTCATCGAGCCAACGCAATCAAGAAAGGTGGTCCAACTTGAGGGAGTCAAGATCGTCATCATCTAGCTCAAGTGGACTTTGTGCAAGGCAAAGGTTTGCCCTTGATAGGTTTTCTATTTTACCGGTCTCATGGTAGTTGTGGGAGACCGGGTTATAGGATCGATTGCCGTACTATCAAGGGGGCTCTCGATGAGTTGCTTAATCGTATCGTTCAGAGAGAGCTCAAACCATTGCATCCTTGCATCATCTTTATTGGTTCTTGTTTGGTTCTTCTCCTTGCGAGTTTTGGAGCTTATGGTCATTTTTATGACAAGCTCGAGTTCATCGAAAACGGAGTTCACATGCGTCTTCTATGATGTTTTCGATGTTGGAGGGTATGCCGGTTCTTCTCTGTTGGAGTTTCACTCCTTTGCTGTTTCGATGCTACTCGTTGTCTTGTTTCCAACAAGCTTGAGTTTGCTCAATTCGGAGCTCATTTGTAGAAGTTATGGCAGTTCTGGTTTTATTGTTTCCCTCATTGCCTTCTCTGCAAAATGAAGGACTCCTAGTGTTGCTAATCTGGGGCATGCGGTAGTCTTGCTCTCCGGGCGGTAGTACCGCAGCCCTCTTGATAGTAATCTTGCAGTGCTCACGATAATCTTGCTCTGTGGGAAGCGGTAATGCAGTGGCATCTGGTCGGCCTTGTTGCTCGGCGGTAGTAGGCGGATGTAATGTTTTACATCCGCGTCCTATCTTGATAATGCCGGCGCCCGTGATGATAGTACCGTGGCTCTGGCCAGCTTAGCGGCATGAGCGGAAGTAGGGGCGGATGTAATTTTTACATCCGCGCCCTCTGTGATAATCTTGCTCTTCGTGTCTTGCGGTAATCTGCGTGCGGATTTTCTTGTGAGTCCTCCCTCGGCGGAAGTAGGTGCGGAAGTAATTTTTACTTCCGTGCTTTCTCTATGACTAGTGTTGCCTGCCTTAGGGTAGTACCGTGAGAGTAGCGGTAGTACCGCTCGGCGGTTCTACCATTCGTTGCCCCAATGCAACATGCCTTCATCTCCGATTACTACACTTGCGGTAGTACCGCAACCTGGATAGTACCGCAGCCGGCCGTGGTAGTACCGCAGCTCCATGCGGTAGTACCCGGCGTCGTCTTGGCTGAGTGAGGGATAACGGTTGGATTTTCTCCCCACCTATAAAAGGGGTCTTCTTCCCCATTGAGATCTAATCCTTTGAGCTCGTGTTCTTCCCCCATTGTTGACCTTCTTGAGCTTGCTATCTCTCAATCCCTCCAATGATTCTTGCTAGTTCTTGAGGGAAAAGAGAGGAGATCTAGATCCACGTTTCCACCAATCACTTTCTCCTCTTAGTGAGGGGAACCCGTGGATCTAGATCTTGGAGTTCTTCGTGTTCTTCTTTCGTTCTTCCTCTCATTTTCCTCCCTAGCATTAGTTGCTTTGGTGGGATTTGGGAGAGAAGGACTTGGGCACTCCATGTGCCCTTGCCATTGCATTTGGTGCATCGGTTTGAGTTCTCCACGTGATACGTGGAAGTTACAAGTTGAGAAGCTTAATACTCTTGGGTGCTTGGTGCCCTTGAGCTTGTTCCTCTTGGGTGCTTGGGCGCCCTAGTCGGGTGGTGTTCGAGCTCAATCATTGTGGTGTAAAGCTCAGACAGCGTCGAGTCTCCAATTAGGTTGTGGAGATCGCCGAGCAATTTGACGAGTTCCGTGACCGCCCCCAAGGGTTGCCAAAGTGTCTG
This sequence comes from Aegilops bicornis, assembly GCA_021605145.1. NCBI lineage: Eukaryota > Viridiplantae > Streptophyta > Magnoliopsida > Poales > Poaceae > Aegilops > Aegilops bicornis. Next base: position 191,979,110 of record CM038670.1, read on the forward strand.
GGTTGGTGACCGCCCCAAGGGTTGCCATTTATGCAGGTTCGGTGACCGCCCTCAAGGGTCCCTTAGTGGAATCACGGCATCTTGCATTGTCTTGGCGTGAGGAGATTACGGTGGCCCTAGTGGCTTCTTGGGAGCATTGTGCCTCCACTGCTTTGCTCCAAACGGAGATTAGCATCCGCAAGGGTGTGAACTTCGGGATACATCGTCATCTCCGCGTGCCTCGGTTATCCCTTACCCGAGCTCTTTACTTATGCACTTTACCTTGTGATAGCCATATTGGTTCTTGTCATATATCTTGCTATCACCTAGTAGTTTATCTTGCTTAGCATAAGTTGTTGGTGCACATAGGTGAGCCTAGTTGTTGTAGGTTTTGTGCTTGACAAATTAACCGCTAGGTTTATTCCGCATTTGTTCAAGCCTAAACCGTAATTATTTTAAAACGCCTATTCACCCCCCCTCTAGGCGACATCCACGATCTTTCAAACCCAAAGCTAAGCACTTCTCCCATTGCAAGAAAGATCAATCTAGTAGGCCAAACCAAACTGATAATTCGAAGAGACTTGCAAAGATAACCAATCATACATAAAAGAATTCAGAGGAGATTCAAATATTGTTCATAGATAATCTTGATCATAAACCCACAATTCATCGGATCTCGACAAACACACCGCAAAAAGAATTACATCGAATAGATCTCCAAGAAGATCGAGGAGAACTTTGTATTCAGATCCAAAGAGAGAGAAGAAGACATCTAACTAATAACTATGGACCCGAAGGTCTGTGGTAAACTACTCACACATCATCGGAGAGGCTATGGTGTTGATGTAGAAGCCCTCCGTGATCGATTTCCCCTCGTGAACTCCGGAAAAGGCCCCAAGATGGGATCTCACGGGTACAGAAGGTTGCGGCGGTGGAAATAGGGTTTCGTGGTGCTCTTGGATGTTTTCAGAGTATATGGGTATATATAGGAGGAAGAAGTAGGTCGGTGGAGCTGCGAGGGGCCCACGAGGGTGGGGGCGCACCCAGGGGGAAGGCGCGCCTACCTGCCTTGTGCCCTCCTCGCTTCTTTCTTGACGTCCACTCCAAGTCCTCTGGATCACATTTGTTCCAAAAATAACTCTCCCGAAGGTTTCATTCCGTTTGGACTCCGTTTGATATTCCTTTTCTGCGAAACATATAAATAGGCAAAAAACCAGCAATTTGCACTACGCCTTCGGTTAGTAGGTTACTCCCAAAAATAATATAAAAGTGCTTAGTAAAGCCCATTAAACATCCAAAAAAGATAATATAATAGCATGGAACAATAAAAAATTATAGATACATTGGAGACGTATCAAGCATCCCCAAGCTTAATTCCTGCTCGTCCTCGAGTAGATAAATGATAAAAACAGAATTTTTGATGTGGAATGCTACCTAGCATATTTTGTTGGAAATATGCCCTAGAGGCAATAATAAATTGGTTATTATTATATTTCCTTGTTCATGATAATTGTTTATTGTTCATGCTATAATTGTGTTATCCGGAAATCGTAATACATGTGTGAATACATAGACCACAACATGTCCCTAGTGAGCCTCTAGTTGACTAGCTCGTTGATCAATAGATGGTTACGGTTTCCTGGCCATGGACATTGGATGTCGTTGATAACGGGATCACATCATTAGGAGAATGGTGTGATGGACAAGACCCAATCCTAAGCATAGCACAAGATCGTGTAGTTCATCTGCTAAAGCTTTTCTAATGTCAAGTATCATTTCCTTAGACCATGAGATTGTGCAACTCCCGGATACCGTAGGAATGCTTTGTGTGTGCCAAACGTCACAACATAACTGGGTGGCTATAAAGGCACACTACGGGTATCTCCGAAAGTGTCTGTTGGGTTGGCACGAATCGAGACTAGGATTTGTCACTCCGTGTGACGGAGAGGTATCTCTGGGCCCACTCGGTAGGATATCATCATAATGAGCTCAATGTGACCAAGGAGTTGATCACGGGATGACGTGTTACGAACGAGTAAAGAGACTTGCGATAGCAGATTGAACAAGGTATAGGGATACCGACGATCGAATCTCAGGCAAGTATCATACCGGTTGACAAAGGGAATTGTGTACGGGATTGATTGAATCCCCGACATCGTGGTTCATCTGATGAGATCATCGTGGAACATGTGGGAGCCAACATGGGTATCCAGATCCCGCTGTTGGTTATTGGCTAGAGAGATGTCTCGGTCATGTCTACATGGTTCCTGAACCCGTAGGGTCTACACACTTAAGGTTCGGTGACGCTAGAGTTGTTTTGGGAAATAGTATGTGGTTATTGGATGTTGTTCGGAGTCCCGGATGAGATCCCGGACGTCACGAGGAGTTCCGGAATGGTTCGGAGGTGAAGATTTATATATGGGAAGTCATCATACGGTCACCAGAAGTATTCGGGGGTTTGGCGGTATTATATCGGGACCACCGAAGGGGTTCCGGGGGTCCACCGGGAGGGTCCACCTGCCCCGGAGGGCCCTATGGGCTGTATGTGGAAGGGAACCAACCCCTAAGTGGGCTGGGCTCCATCCCCCCTAGGGCCCATGCGCCTAGGGTTTGGGGGAAACCCTAAGGGGGGCGCCCCCCTTGGCTTGAGGGGCAAGCCCCCTCCCCTTGGCCGCCACCCCCCCTCTAGATCTCATCTAGAGGGGCCGGCCCCCTTCCCCCTTTTCCCTATAAATAGAGGGGAGGAGGGAGGGCAGCAGCACCTCATCCAAGGCGAAGCCCTCCCCCTCTCCAACACCCCCTCCTCCTCCGTTGAGCTTGGCGAAGCCCTGCCGGAGAACTGCAAGCTCCACCACCACGTTGTCATGCTGCCGGAGTTCTTCCCCAACTTCTCCTTCCCCCTTGCGGGATCAAGAAGGAGGAGACGTCCCCGTGCTGCACGTGTGTTGAACGCGGAGGCGCCGTTGTTCCGCGCTTAGATCAGAATCAACCGCGATATGAATCGCTGCGAGTACGACTCCTTCATCCGCATTCTTGTAACGCTTCCGCGTCGTGATCTTCAAGGGTATGAAGATGCACTCCCCTCTCTCTCGTTGCTAGTCTCTCCATAGATTGATCTTGGTGATGCGTAGAATTTTTTTGATTTCTGCAACGATCCCCAACAGTGGCATCATGAGCTAGGTCTATGCGTAGTTTCTATGCATGAGTAGAACACAAGTTGTTGTGGGCGTCGATTTTGTCAATTTACTTGCCGTTACTAGTCTTATCTTGATTCGGCGGCATCGTGGGATGAAGCGGCCTGGACCGACCTTACACGTGCGCTTACGTGAGACAGGTTCCACCGGCGACATGCACTAGTTGCATAAGGTGGCTAGCGGGTGTCTGTCTCTCCCACTTTAGTCGGATCGGATTTGATGAAAAGGGTCCTTATGAAGGGTAAATAGAAATTGGCATATCACGTTGTGGTTTTGGCGTAGGTAAGAAAGGTTCTTGCTAGAAACCTATAGCATCCACGTAAAAAACTTGCAACAACAATTAGAGGACATCTAACTTGTTCTTGCAGCATATGCCGTGTGATGTGATATGGCCAAAAGGATGTGATGAATGATATATGTGATGTATGAGATTGATCATGTTCTTGTAAAGGAGTCACGACTTGCATGTCGATGAGTATGACAACCGGCAGGAGCCATAGGAGTTGTCTTAATTTATTGTATGACCTGCGTGTCTGTCACATCCCTAGTTCTGGTATGACGTAGACTAGCTAGTCATGTGTGCATCATGTTTAAATTCCATTTAAATTTGAATGGGGATTTGTGAAACCCTCAAAATCATTTCTAGAAATGACCCAAATAAAAATTGCCCCAAAAAGGTCCAAGAAAATGTTCATGTTGCTCTCTGAAAATATTGGACAGAGATAAAAATCAAATCAATATTTCCAGGAGCTCATAAGTATTTATTTTGGGCATTTGGAGTTAATCTGATAATTATTTGCTTTGGATATATATTGCTATATATATAAAATATTGTCCAAAAATTATGCCAGTTATTGAGGAGCTTTGGAATAATACCACTAGCCCCTACGAAAATTGGCATAAGAAATAAAATGGTTTAGTATTTTTATTAAACCAAACAAATGTCAGAAAAATAGAAAAGAAACAGAAATGGAAAAAACCTACATGTGCTTACCTGCGGCCCAGCTCCTGTCTTTGGCCCAAAGATCAGGCGGCCCAATTTGACCAGCCCGCCAAATGTCGTCCTCCTGGCGCCCGGTCGGCCAGGCGTGTGGTGGCCACAAGACACGGCCGTGCCGCCACGCCACCTGCCTGCCTGGCCTCCCCTCATCGCCTGGAAGCCCCGCGCGACGCCACGCGCCGCCCCGCACCTTTCTCACTCCCTCTCGTTCCTCCCCCTCCCCTGGATCTCTCTCTTCCACCGTACCCGAGCGCCACCGTCACCGCCGCTCCCGTTGCCGCGCCCCCCCGCCACGGCCTCGCCTCTCCGACAAGCCCAGGAGCTCCGCCTCCTTGCGCTGAAGCCCTCCGTCGAGCCACGCAAGCCGGAGCGCCCCGTGGAGCCGTCGCCATCTTCGCCTCCGGCCGCCGTGGATCCCCATTGCCGCCCCGCCGACTCCAGCCCCTCCCCGAGCTCCCCGAGGCCACCATCGCAAACGCCATGAGCTCCTCTCTGTTTCCCCTCCGTCCTCTCGCTTGATTATGTGCCCTAAGCGCCGCTCCCGTCGTCACCGGCTTCGCCCGGCGCTGTGTCCGTCGTCACCATCGCTAGCAGCCCTTTGTCTAACCCGAGCACGCGCGTGCTCGGGAGCTCCAGAGCCCCACGACCATCGGCCTTCGCTTCGCTAAGCCTTGCGTCCTCGCGCCCGTGGCGCCATAGCTCCGGCCACCGCCTCACTCGTCACTGCCGATGCCACAGCTCACCCCAGCTCCTCTCACCTGCTCCTCTGGATGCGCGCGAACTCGAGGAGCCCGTTGAAACAAACGGCGAGGCAAATGGTTGCCCGTAGCACGATTCCGATGAACATCCGTCGTCGGATGTGCTCGCCGGCGACGAGCCGCGGGTCAACTCCAGCGAGTTTGACCCGGGTTAACCCTGTTTGACTCCCGTGAGTCACTAACATGTGGGGCCGACCTCGACTAACCCTGGATTAGTTCTTAGTTAGCGCTAATTAACACTGTTAATTAGTTAGGGCACAGACATGCGGGACCCACGCGTCAGGTTTGACCTGGACCTGTGCTGTTGACCTGCTGAGGTCAGCATGACGTGGTGCTGACGTAGTAATGATTTTCTGGGATTTTAATAAATCAGAAATGATTTATTATTTTTCAGAAAATGCCCAAAATTTCTAAAAATCATAGAAAAATAACCGTAGCTCAGAATGAAATAAGTTATATATGAAAAATGATCAGAAAAATCCAATCTATCCATCTGTACCATTTTCATGCATGTTAGAACAACTTATGCCTGCTGATGAGGTCAAATCAATTAAATGGAATTTGAATAATCACATATGGAGTTTGAATTTGAATCTTGTATTCAACCAACTTCATTTAATCTGGTTGCTAGTTGCATTAGCCCAATCAACAACATATTTCCATGTCATTATCATGCATCATATTGTTGCATTTCATTGATTATGTTCCCTCTTGTTTGTCGGTGTTTGTCCCCTCTCAGTAGACGACGTACCGACGATGAGTTCGATGACACCGATGAAGAACTATATTATCTTCAGAAGTGCCAGGCAAGCAAAACCCCCTTGTTCATTCCGATACAAACCCACTCTCTCGCTCTGCTCTTTTTACTGCATTAGGACAACAACGACTCATGTGTTACTTGTTGCGGTAGCTGAACCCCTTTTCCTCTGCATGACCTGTCATTGCCACAGTAAATAGATGAAACCCACTAGCATGAGTAGGAGTTGTTTGAGCCACGATGTGCCTACTCATTCATGCTTGTTTGTCATGCACACTCTTGCTTAGAGTTGAGTCGGTCCGATTCATCGGGGATGAATCGGAGGTGTGTGAACATGTCCCTCTTGTTGAGAGCTAAATGTGTGAACACGATTTGGTAAAGGTATCGGTGAGAGGCCATGTAGGAGTACATGGTGGGTTGTCTCATTGAAGCCGTCCTCAGGAACTGAGTTCTGTGTTTGTGATCCATGACCAGTTACTACCACACATTGGAATGCTTAAGTGCCCCTCTCGACTTCTTAACCACCCTTGTCCTCTGTCCAAGAGTTGCAAGTAGTTTCTGGTGTTTGTAGTATCTTTGGAGGCCGTGGGCGATCTTGACCCGAGGGTGGGCTGTGATGCGGTAGGCACGTGGCGGGTATGTCGGGCGCCCGTTTGGTGTCATGGAACCACTGTACACATCGTTCGGGGCCGTATGTGGAAACCTCGGCGGACTCCTGCGGATGGAACCTGAATAGGCGATAACCTGGACTAGAGACTTGAGTATTTAGGTAGGTCGTGGCCGACACCCTCGCTGGGCTTCCGCTTGAAGGTTGCCGAGTACATGTCGTGTATGTGGCGATAAGTGGTGAGCGTGTGTGAAGAAGTACACCCCTGCGGGGTTAACATCATCTATTCGAATAGCCGTGTCCATGATAAAGGACTTCAGGTTGCACTGCAGTTCATAGACAAGTGAAAGTGGATACTCTAAAATCGCAAGATAAGCGTGAGTGCTATGAATGGCACTCTCGTAGGGAGGCAGGGCGGATCCATAGTGGTGTATTGGTATGGTGAATATGTGGACTCGTGTGCGCCACCTCAAAAGAGTTACTTGCAGTCGTAGTTTAGGATAGCCAGCGAGTCAAAGCTGGCTTGCTGCAGTTAAACTCCACCAGACCACCACCCCCTTTTGTTGATACCGATGCATATGTAGTTAGTTCTGATGTAAGTCTTATTGGGTACATTTGTACTCACGTTTGCTTAATTTATGTTTTGCAGAGAGACTTCAGTCTCGCTAGTAATTCCGCATGGACTTCGACGTTTAGCTTGTTACCTCAGCTACGATCTTGTGCCCTCGGCAGGATCTAGTAGATAGTCAGGCTTCTCAGCCTTTTTCATTTATAGTTGTCTATACTCAGACATGTTAAGCTTCCGCATGTGTTTGACTTGTATGCTCTGAATGCTGGGTCGAGAGACCCATGTTTGTAATATCTCGCTCCTCGGAGCCTATTGAATAAATACTTGAGTCGTAGAGTTATGTTGTGATGCCATGTTGTATTTACACATATCGAGCATATTGTGTGTATGTTTGAAATGCTTGGTATGTGTGGGATCCGACAATCTAGTTGTTTATCCTTGGCAGCCTCTCTTATGGGGAAATGTAGTCTAGTGCTTCCTTGAGCCATAGTAGTCCGCTACAACCCGGTTCACCGGAATCCTGCTAGCCCAAAGACTACCGCTTTCGGGGCGCTTGGTAGCCGGCATGTGTTTCACTTCGTTCTGTACATCCCTTAAAATGTCACACGGTGACATCCGGAGTCCTGCCTAGCCTGCTACAGCTCGGGTTCCCAGAGTCCTGTTAGCCCAGTGCTACAGCCCAGATTCACACGCTGCTGACCGACATGCTCGAAGTTGATTCATGTATGCATGTCCCCATGGGTTAGTGCCGCTTTGGGTTCACGACTAGCCATGTCGGCCCGGGTTCTCTGTCATATGGATGCTAGCGACACTATCATATCGTGAGCCAAAAGGCGCAAACGATCCCGGGCCATGGTAAGGCGACACCCGTGGGAATACCGTGCGTGAGGCCGCAAAGTGATATGAGGTGTTACCGGCTAGATCGATGTGACTTGGAATCGGGGTCCTGACAGTGTCACTGAAAACGCCATGTAATTACTTTACTTTATTGCTAACCGTTAGCCATAGTAGTAGAAGTAACAGTTGGCGAGACAACTTCATGAAGACACGATGATGGAGATCATGATGATGGAGATCATGGTGTCATGCCGGTGACGATGATGATCATGGCGCCCGAAGATGGAGATCAAAGGAGCAAAATGATATTGGCCATATCATGTCACTATTTGATTTCATGTGATGTTTATCATGTTTTTACATCTTATTTGCTTAGAACGACGGTAGCTTAAATAAGATGACCCCTCGCTATAATTTCAAGAAAGTGTTCCCCCTAACTATGCACCATTGCGAAGGTTCGTTGTTTCGAAGCACCACGTGATGATCGGGTGTGATAGATTCTAACGTTCGAATACAACGGGTGTAAGCCAGATTTACACAAGCAAAACACTTAGGTTGACTTGACGAGCCTAGCATCTCTGAGACATGGCCTCAGAACACGAGAGACCGAAAGGTCGAACATGAGTCGTATAGTAGATACGATCAACATGGAGATGTTCACCGTTGATGACTAGTCCGTCTCACGTGATGATCAGACACGGCCTAGTCGATTCGGATCATGTATCACTTAGATGACTAGAGGGATGTCTATCTGAGTGGGAGTTCATTAAATAATTTGATTAGATGAACTTAATTGTCATGAACTTAGTCTAAATATCTTTACAATATGTCTTGTAGATCAAATGGCCCATGCTAATGTTGCCCTCAACTTCAACGCGTTCCTAGAGAAAACCAAGCTGAACGACGATGGTAGCAACTATTACGGATTGGGTCCATAACTTTAGGATCATCCTCATAGCTGCCAAGAAAGCATATGTCCTTGATGCACCGCTAGGTGAAGCACCTGTTTTCCCAGCAACTCAAGACGTTATGAGCGCCGGCGATCAGCGTAGTGATGATTACTCCCTGGTTCGGTCACGGCATGCTTTACAACTTAGAATCGGGGCTCCAAAAGCGTTTTGAGTAGCACGGAGCATATGAGATGTTCCAAGAGCTGAAAATGGTTTTCCAAGCTCATGCCCGAGTCGAGAGATATGAAGTTTCGACAAGTTCTCTGATTGTAAGATGGAGGAGAATAGTTACGCCGTGAGCACATACTCAAAATGTCAGGGTGCACAACCGCTTGTCTCGTGAGGAGTTAATCTCTCGGATGACGCGGTCATTAGTGAGAATCCTTGATCGCTTCCACCTAGCTACAAGAGCTTTGTGATGAATTTCAATATGCAGGGGATGGAGAAAACCATTCCTGAGGTATATTCAATGCTGAAATCAGCAGAGGTGGAGATCGAAAAGGAACATCAAGTGTTGATGGTCAATAAAACCACTAGTTTTAAGAAAGGCAAGGGTAAGAAGAACTTCAAGAAGAATGACAAGGGAGTTGCCGCGCCCGATAAGCCGATTCTTGGGAAGAAGCCAAAGCATGGACCCAAACATGAGACTGAGTGCTTTTATTGCAAGGGAAACGGTCACTGGAAGCGGAACTGCCCCCAAGTACTTAGCGGATAAGAAGGCCGACAATACCAAAGGTATATATGATATACATGTTATTGATGTGTCCCTTACCAACACTCGTAGTAGCTCCTGGGTATTTGATACCGGTGCGGTTGCTCATATTTGTAACTCAAAACAGGAGCTGCGGAATAAGCGGAGGCTGGCGAAGGGCGAAGCGACGATCTTGGCGTCGGGAATGGTTCCAAGGTCGATGTGATCGCCGTCGACACGCTACCTCTACATTTACCTACGGGATTAGTTTTAAACCTCAATAATTGTTATTTAGTGCCATCTTTGAGCATGAACATTGTATCTGGATCTCGCTTAATGCGAGACGGCTACTCATTTAAATTTGACAATAATGGTTGTTCTATTTATATGAGAGATATGTTTTATGGTCATGCCCCGCTGGTCAATGGTTTATTCTTGTTGAATCTCGAACGTGATGTTACACATATTCATAGTGTGAATGCCAAAAGATGTAAGGTTGATAATGGTAGTCCTACATACTTGTGGCACTGCCGCCTTGGTCACATTGGTGTCGAACGCATGAAGAAACTCCATGCAAATGGACTTTTAGAGTCTCTTGATTATGAATCATTTGACACGTGCGAACCATGCCTCATGGGCAAAATGACCAAGACTCCGTTCTTCGGAACAATGGAGCGAGCAACCAACTTGTTGGAAATCATACATACTGATGTGTGCGGTCCAATGAGCATTGCGGCTCGCGGTGGTTATCGTTATGTTCTCACCCTCACTGATGACTTAAGTAGATATGGGTATCTCTACTTAATGAAACACAAGTCTGAGACCTTTGAAAAGTTCAAGGAATTTCAGAGTGAGGTTGAGAGTCAACGTGACAGAAAAATAAAGTTCTTACGATCAGATCGCGGAGGGGAATATTTGAGTCACGAATTTGGTACACACTTAAGGAAATGTGGAATTGTTTCACAACTCACGCCACCTAGAACACCTCAGTGTAATGGTGGGTCTGAACGTCGTTATCGCACTCTATTAGATATGGTGCGATCTATGATGTCTCTTACCGATCTACCGCTATCATTTTGGGGTTATGCTTTAGAGACTGCCGCATTCACTTTAAATAGGGCTCCGTCGAAATCCATTGAGATGACACCGTATGAATTATCGTTTGGGAAGAAACCTAAGCTGTCGTTTCTGAAAGTTTGGGGATGCAATGCTTATGTCAAGTGAAAGTGCGTTATATCGACTAGAGGGGGGGGGGGTGAATAGGCGATTTTTATGAATTCTTAACTGAGGAATTCCAGGGCGAGGAAATTCCTAAGCGAAGAACTACTTGCAACAGAATAAGTACTCAGATGTAAACATAACGGAACACAAGAATGGTCATCATGATGAAATGAAGACAAGCACAGAGTACAGAAAGCGTAAACACATGATAACACAGGATGAAGACAAAGCGGTGAAGAAATTAAAGCGAGGAAATTGAGAAAGTCTTGATCAAAGTCTTCAAACAGGTATGAACAAGCACACAACACAAAGAATGAGGAAATAGAACCAGATGGGCTTGGTGAAGACAATGATTTGGTAGACCGGTTCCAACAATTTGTGATAGTTATGCGTGCAGTTGGAGCGGTTAGGTATTTAAACACGAGGACACACAGTCCTCACCGTATTCTCCTTGAGCTAAGGTCACAGACCTCGCCCAATCACTCGTGGTAAGTCTTGGTGACTTCCAAACCTTCACAAACTCGGTCACTCGGTGATCCACAATTTCCTCTTGGATGCTCTAGACCATGACGCCTAACCGTCTGGAAGATGCACAATCTTCAAAGGTAACAAGCGTCGGATCCACGCAAGATCAACCTCTTCAGTGATGCTCAATCACTTTGGGTTTGTAGGTGTTTGGGTTTGGGTTTTCCTCACTTGATGATTTTCGCTCAAAGTTCTCGGAGGATGGGATGCTCTCAAATGACAAGTGTCGGTTTCTCTCAGAGCAGCCAACCAGCTAGTGGTTGTAGGGGGCAGCTATTTATAGCCTAGGGAGCAGCCTGACATGATAGGACATAAATGCCCTTCAATGATATGACCGTTAGGTGGGTAGATATTTTGGGACAGCTGGCGCATAGCACAACAACTGTCAAAATTTTGAGTGTCAAATACCTCAGGGCTATCATGTTCCTCACTGTGTAGGCAATCCACACTGGCAAATTCCTAACTCCTCAGTTAGAACAAATTCCTCAGCGACCAAAAGAACTTCGTCTACATCCTTTGAAGAAATTGGTGAGTTGTATGAGATTTCCAATGGCTTCACTCGAAGGGATTGGTAGGTGTAGGATTTTGAGTTGAGCATCACATGGAAATTTTGCCTTAGTATTTCCTCGACCCCTTTAACGATGCAGTGTTTCCTATGACTCAAGAAAGAGAAAATGAAACAACGAAAACAGAAGTCTTCACGCTTCATGTTCCTCGTATGAATACCAAGTCTTCAGGTCACACCAATTTCTTCACTTTCAAAGTCTTCAGAAAACCAAAATCTTCAGTCGAAGATATTCATTTTTAGGGGTCGACTTTCTCTATAAATATCAAACTCCTCATAGACTTATAGACTGTGTACACTCATAAACACATTAGTCCCTTAACACCTGTAAGTCTTCTATACACCAAAATCACTAAGGGGCACTAGATGCACTTACAATCTCCCCTTTGGTGATTGATGACAATATAGGTTAAGTTTTCAACGAGGATAATCATATGAAGTGTAAATCTTGATATTGAGGAATTTGATTGCAAGATATAGAAGAACTCCCCCTAAAGATGTGCATAGTGAGGAATTTGCTTTTGAAGCAATGCACACTTGAAGAGTAGAATCATGGAGATCTCCCCCTATATCTTCTAATTCATACACGCATTTGACATATAGTATGAAGAATTTGAAATGCATGATGAATTATGGTGACTGATGTAATTCAGCATGCGTGCATTAACATTAACGAGGAATAAGCATGCAGAAAATCTCAGCAAAAGTATCAGACCACCATAGAGTTTAAGTTTACAACTCGATCGAATAAAGTCTCAGAAGAACGAGAGTTGTAACTTAGCAAAGAAATGCCCATATAGATAGACCCGCTTGAAGACTAACTCAAATTTCTCCCCCTTTGTCATCGAATGACCAAATGGATCGAAAATGAGGACTAACGCCCCTGAAGAATATCAAGTTGATGGAGGAGCGCAAGTGTTGTTGGGGTCGTTTATTGTTGAAGGGCCTGCCGCAGTGTCGTCCAAGTCTTCATGCTCGTCGTGTCGCGTGATGAAGAATAGGAGCTGGCCACCAAGGAAGGAACCTTGACCTTCTTGTATTTCTTCGGTGGAGGTGCAGACCAGTCAAAATCCTCCTTGAGACCCATTTGCTTCAGATCTTCTTCACCATATAGATGTGACAAAATAGCCCAGGTGCGACCGAAGACTTCATGGAGGTAGTAATGGTTTTTCTTCACGCATTATGTGTAGCAGTCATGTTGTGAAGAATAGAACCAAACTGGCGCTTAACCCATTTATGGTTTTGATCCACCTTTTGGTGAAGACTAAGGAGAAGCTCTCGGCCAGTCATCACTCTTGGAGTTGTGGCTTGAGGATTTGGCTTGGATGCATTGGCAGCAGAATCATGAGTGGCAGAGTCATCATTGGTGGAATAAGATGCAGCTTTGCGGAACTGACCATCCAATGGATGAATGCCTTCATCTATAACAGCAACGGCCTTGCCCTTTTCATCAGCTGAGGAAAATGTCCCTTTGAGGACTTCAATGGGGGCAAGTAGCTGAGATGATTTTGAAAATCAGCTTTGTAGTTGAGTGAAGACCTTGTTATGAGGAATCTCATAATGCAAGGTGCATAAGGCTTCAACTCAAACGGAGAGAGTGCAACATTTGCCAGAGTCCTCATGAAGAAATCATGATAATTGACAGGAATGCCATGAATAATGTTGAATAGCAGATTCTTCATGATGCCAACAATTTCCTCATCAGATGAGTCGTGGCCTTTGATTGGACTCATAGTATTCGTCAGAATGTGATAGACCGTTCTTGGCACATATAGCAATTTCTTCACAAGGAATTTGGTCCTTGGGGCTTGACCGGGCTTCAGAGGCTTCATAAGCACTTGCATGTAATGAGCAGTGAGTTCAGGCTCTGATGCAGGCAGCGTGCTCCTTCAAGGTGGGTGATGGGCGTAGCGTGAAGTAATTCGAGGTCGGTGCCTTATAATGAGTGTTTTCGGTCATCGGTCCAACACCCAAGAGTTGATATCATCGGCATCGCTTTGTGATGTGCGAGGTTGCATAGAATTGAAGAATGAGCTCTTCATTCCAATCGCAAATATCCGTGCAAAAGTTGAGCAATCTGCATCATGAAGCACTGCGAGGGTAGGGTAAAACAAGGCATTGATTCCATGTCGACGTGAGGAATATGCTCGTGGTCGAAGACTTTGTCCTTGTTGAAGAGCAGTGAAGAATAAAAGTTTGCTTGGCTGGCAGTCCAGAAACGCTTCCTTCTAAGACGAGCATAGTCATATGGGTTGAAGTCAGTGAAGAAAACATGCTCGCCGAAGAAGTCATCAGCCTTGAATTTACGCTTCTTGAGAAGGGATCCTTTGGCTTAGGCTGAGGAGTATCAGTCAATTGCATCACCACCTCAGGAATCGCAATCTCAGGCTCCACAGGCTGAGGAATTTCAGGTTCTTCTTCAGTGACAGCCTGGGTCTTTAATTCTTCATTAACATTTTCGTCAGCACTAGTGACTAGAATCTCTTCATGGACAGACGGTGTTGGGGATATAACTATTTATGTAAGCCGCCCAGGAGGGGCCGGGTTACGCAAATAAGACTCATCGGAAAGAAGCCCAAGACCAAGCACGAAGATGGCGGTTCAATAAAGGGTCTAAGGCCCACATGCGGTTTAAGGCCCATAGTGATAAACCGCCATGATGGCATGACTTGTAACATAAGGTAGAATTAACTAGTCACCGAGCGGACAACGTATGAGCCGGCGGGGACTCTCAGAGGCCGCAGGTATCAACCCGTGTATATAAGGGGACGACCCGCCGGCGGCTTAGGGACAAGAAACAACTAATCAAGAACCGGTCATAGCGTATCTCGCTCCCTGGTCATCGAAACATCAAGCAATACCAACCCAACTAGACGTAGGCCTTACCTTCACCATAAGGGGTCGAACTAGTATAAACCTCTCGTGTCCTTTGTCCCGATTAACCCCTTTAAGCTTCCTAGTTGCGATGGCTCCATGACTAAGGCCTTGCAAGAGGACATCTGCCGTGACAATCCAATGACAGACGGGGTTGCACGAGGTTCTTCAGATCCCATTTGTACTTCAGTGTTGACAGGGGACTGAGGAATTTGTTGCAGTGGTGTGAAAAGAGGAGAGCCGGGGTGCTGACTTTCCCAAAAATCATCATTCAGCAGTGGTGTTGTACACCCAATGTCCACATCTTCTTCACTCTTTTCCTCAATGCCAGCCTCTTTAGCAGTGAACTGAGGCATGGGCGATGAGACTGTTGGGGTTGAAGGGATTGCATCCGCTTCAATTTCGTCATCCAAGCCGCTTTCGACGAAGCGTGAAGGATCTCTTCATCTGATTCACTTGGAATCACATATTCTTCATCAAAAGGAACAATGTCCTTTGATGGCATGGATGAGACCAGAATAGCATCAATTGGATTTGCAAAAGAGCTGGTCAATGGCTTCATCTTCTTCGGAGCTGAAGAATCTGATGAAGTTGATGCTTTCCTTTTCTTCACTGCTGCACGCTCTACAACCTTGGTTTTCTTCACATCTGATGCAGACGGAAGGACCAGAGTTAGGGTAGGTGCAGGAGGAGCAGAGGAATTTGATTCAATTACTTCAGGCACAACTGATGCAGTTGCCCTGACTTCTTCAGTTTCTTCAGGCGCAACACTAGTGGTTGCCCTGGCAATTTCTTCAGCGGCTGGAATGCGGTCATCAGCCCTGGTACTCCGAGTTTCTTGAGCAGCCTGAATGTCACCAGCGGTGCTGGCATGTTCTTCAGTCGGCTGAGCAGAAGCCTCAGCCTGAGGATTTTCGTGTTGCGTTGGGGCTGCAACATTGGAACTGAACTTTTTAGTCAAATTCACAAATCTGACTTTGGCTCCAAGCCAGCCAGCATGGTAAACGTCAAATTCATCACTGAGCTTCTTGATCTCAGATTGAATAGTGACAAGTTCTTCAGTTGTCATGGAGACAACATTTTTCTTCAGGAAGCGCTCCTTCTTGTACTACACTTTCTTCAACTACCTTGCCTTTTCAAATTTCCATTTTTCTTCTTGAATGAAGGCAGTCAGCATATGACTCTGGCCAGGAGTCAGCTTGAAATCGGTCATAGAAGTGTTGGGGTCCTTGTGCCAGAGATCAATGTAATCAAGGATCAATTTTGGATCCAAAAGTAGAGGCACATTTGTGCCTTTGGCTCTAGCGGCATTGAGCTGCCTGTCTCTGATGATTTCGGCAAGTTCTTCATCATCAGCTTTGTCTTCATCAGATGACACTTGAAAGGCGACCTGCTTCTTGTGAGGACTTGGGCGAGAACCTCGTCCAGCAGTGGCCTTTTTCTTTAGCAGAGAGGGGCCAGTTGAAGAATTTGGTGGAGCTGAAGAACTAGCAGAAGCTCCTGAGGCAATAGAGATGCCCGTTGTCCTTTGGCACGTGGATAGATGCACAGGTGCTGAGGATTTTGTCGGAGGAGTGAGGACTTTGGCGGAGGAGCTGGAGCAGCTTGAGGAGTTGGCCGTGAGGGCTTTGAAGAAACTGGCCGTGAGGGCATTGAAGGATCTGGCCGTGACGGCATTGATGATGAAGCACTTGGCTTATGAGCAGGCTTCTTTTCCATGGCCTTCTTGACTTGATAGCGAGAGGCCTCGGCGGTGGTAGCAGCTGACAGTGAGTCTTCATTAAATTTCCTCACAGCTTCCTTAGCTATTTTGGCTAGCTTGGCACTGGCGCTTGGCCCATTCATCGGGATAGTCCTCACCACGCTTGAGGCTGGTGGGATCAGCTTCTTGGCCAGGTGCCAATGGAGGTCTTGAGCATGGAGGATTTAGATCGAATTTCTTCATATACTTGGGAGTAACATATCTATACTCCCTCCATTTCCGTGCCCATCTCCTCTCAATCTTTTGAATGTGCACCTTGCGCTGATTTTTATCCTCCTTAGGGGGTGTGTAGTACCCAGCATAGATGTCCTCAGGGATCTCAAATGCTGTGTTGACCTCAGGCCTCTTTCCTCCTTTCCGTGGCTTCTTACCATCAGCCATTTTCTTCAGCTGAGGAATATGAACAAGATAATTTTCTGAAGAGGTATGCAACTTTTCTTCGAGGAACGCTGCAAATGAGTTAAGTTGATGAGAACCTAGTGATTCAGCAGCGGACATGAGTACCTGTGAACAGAGTATAGTTGCGAGGAATTTGGAGAGGTCATATGCGTTCTTAGAAGGTTTTTCAAAAAGAACAAGTTTGAGGAATTTGACCAGATGTGTCTTGAAGAATTTCACTAAGCGTTCTTTGTCATAAGTTCCAGAGTTGTATAGATCAAAAATCCACACAATTGAGGAATCTTAAAAAAATGTTGCTTAGAGAAATGTATCAAGAACAGATGACATGTGAGGTGTTTAGTGTGTGAATAATTTGAGGAATAAACACCTTTGAAGATTTTGTAGTAAACATTTGAATCAAAGAGGGCAGTAAAAGTAACTTTTAATTACCTTGGATGAAGAACATGACGAACTGAGAAGTCTAGATGTGAAGTTCGTCAGTTCAGATCTTCCACGCCCTAACTCGGTAGAGGAAGACAGCTACGGCGGCGGCGGAGTGAAGAAATCCGCAGCGCCAGAAATGCGATGGCGGCGGCAATTAGAGGCAGTGAAGCTCTTCCTCACCGGCGGTGATGAAGTAGCGGCGGCGCTAGGTTTTGGGAAGCTCAAGCGGGAGAGAGGTCGAGCGGAGTAAAAGTGAAGTGAGGAAGGGGAGGGGTATTTATAGACGGAGTGAAAAACTGTTCGCCCGAAGAAATTGGACGAATGTGCCCCTGACCCTTCTCATTCGCTTGACATGTGTCACCCATGTACTGAGAGGTGGCGATCGTGTGAGATCGTGGGTGAATAGATAAACATTTCGCAGAATTCGGAACGGTTTGAGCAGTAAACACCGAAAATTCAGATAAGATAAGTTTTAAAGTTCCGTTCGCAAATTCTTCAGCTGACAAGGACACAGTGAAGATTTTGAACGAGTTTCAAATAGAACGCACATGAAGAATTTGTGAATAGACTGGGTTGAGTTTATCATAGAGGGGGAAGGGTCCGATCACATTCACTTAGCAGAAAAAGCAACTTGAAGAATTAGCAATAAGTGAATGCTATAGAGGACATAACTCCATATATATATATATATATATATATATATATATATATATATATATATATATATATATATATATATATATATATATATATATATATATATATATATATATATATATATATATATATGGTGGCGTAACCCACCGTGTAAGAATGATGATTTCAGACACCATGTACAATTGTTGTAGGGCTCTGAGAATCAAATTCTTCATTTATTTCTTCACACTTAGAGTGTTAGTATTCATTGATTGAAGAAAAACTTTTCTTCATGTGTTGCACATTTAAGTCATCAATTTTTCATAAGTGTTAGGATGAGTGTCCTTTTCAAAGAACATTTGAAGATTCTAGGATATTTAGTTCACACCTCAACTTGCTAAATCTCTTCTCATCCAAGGGCTTAGTGAAGATATCGGCTAGCTGTTCTTCAGTCCGTACATGCTCAATGGAGATGTCGCCCTTCCACACATGATCCACGAAGAAAATGATGGCCAATTTGAATGTGCTTAGTCTTCGATGTCTTTGAAGCTGGGTTGTGAGCAATCTTGATTGCACTCTCATTGTCACAATAGAGAGGCACATTCTTCATGTTGACGTCATAGTCCTTGAGAGTTTGCTTCATCCATAGCAATTGAGCACAACAAGAACCAACAACAATGTACTCAGCTTCAGCAGTAGACAGTGATACACAATTCTGTTTCTTTGAGGACCAATAGACCAATGATCGTCCGAGGAAATGGCATGTGCCTGATGTTGACTTGCGGTCCACACGATCACAAGCATAGTCAGAGTCTGAATATCCAATGAGATCAAAAGCCGAGTCCTTGGGGTACCATAGTCCAAGTGTTGGTGTGTGAGCTAGATATCGAAGAATATACTTCACAGCCTTATGGTGTGATTCCTTCGGTGTAGCTTGAAATCGGGCACACATGCAAACACTAAGCATAATATCTGGCCTAGATGCACATAAATACTATAGAGCCAATCATGGAGCGGTATACCTTTTGATCGAAGTCAATACCATTTTCATCAGTGCATAGATGGCCATTTGTGGGCATAGGAATTTTGACCCCTTTGCAATCTTGCATGCCGAATTTCCTCAGTACATCCTTGAGGTATTTCTCCTGAGATATGAATATACCATTGCGCTGTTGACGAGTTTGAAGACCTAAGAAGAATTTCAATTCTCCCATCATAGACATTTGATATTCTTCACTCATCATATAGGCAAATTCATCAACATAACGTTGGTCGATCTGACCAAAGATAATATCATCAACATAAATTTGGCACATAAACAATTCACCATCATAAGATTTAGTGAAAGTAGGGTCAAGTGAACTAGGTTTGAAGCCTTTCTTCATGAGGAATTCCTTCAAAGTATCATAGCACGCCGAGGGCCTGCTTGAGGCCATAGAGGGCCTTATTGAGTCTGAAGACTTTGTCGAGGATGCTTTGGATCTTCAAAACACTGGGTTGAGCAACATATACTTCTTCCTAAAGCTTACCATTGAGGAATGCACTTTTCACATCCATTTGATATAAAGTGATATCATGATGGTTAACATAAGCAAGTAATATGCGAATAGCCTCAAGTCTAGCAACAGGTGCAAAAGTTTCATCGAAATCGATTCCTTCAACCTGTGTGTAGCCTTGAGCTACAAGCCGTGCCTTATTCCTCACCACATGGCCATTTTCATCTTGCTTGTTGCGGTAGATCCACTTTATGCTAATGATATTGTGCTTGCGAGGATCTGGACTATTGACCAGTTCCTAGACGTTATTGAGCTTGAATTGATGTAATTCCTCTTGCATAGCTTGAATCCACTCAGGCTCCAGAAATGCTTCATCTACCTTAGTGGGCTATGTGATAGAGACGAAAGCAAAGTGCCCACAAAAGTTAGACAAATGTGAAGCTTTTGAGCGTATGAGAGGACCTGGAATGTTGATGTCGCTGATGATTTTCTCAATCTGCACTTCGTTGGCAACGCGAGGATGAGCGGATTGTCGTCGAGGAATTTGATCAGCATTTTCTTCAGCACCATTTTCTTCAGGTGAATCAGCATGATGTTCTTCACGCTTTGGAATGATTTCTTCAATAGATTCTTCGGTAGGAATGACATCCTCAGTAGCTTTGAACTTGATAGGTTCCTCAGGTGACTGTTCATCTAACACAGAAGGTAGGTGCTCTCTTTGCGAGCCATTAGTTTCATCGAACCGCACATCTACAGTTTCAACAACTTTGTGAAGAACGTTGTTGAAGACCTTGTAGGTGCGCGAGTCCTTTCCGTAACCAATCATAAAACCTTCATGTGCTTTCGGTGCAAATTTTGAGGTGTGATTAGGATCTCTAATCCAACATTTAGCACTGAAGACTTGGAAATAACTCACATTGGGTTTCTTGTCAGTGAGGAGTTCATAAGCAGTCTTCTTGAAGAATTTGTGAAGATATACCCTGTTGATGATGTGGCACGCAGTATCAATTGCCTCAATCCAAAAACGACAAGGCGTCTTGTATTCATCAAGCATAGTGCGAGCCATCTCAACAAGAGTCATGTTCTTGCGCTCCACGACGCCATTTTGCTGAGGAGTATAAGGAGCAGATAACTCATGAGTAATGCCGAGTTCATCAAGATAGTCATCAAGACTAGAATTCTTGAGCTCAGTTCCATTGTCACTTCTGATGTGCTTGATCTTCACACCAAAGTTGGTTGAAGCCCTCGAAGAAAATCGTTTGAAGACTTCCTGCACCTCATGTTTGTAAGTGACAATATGCACCCATGTGGAACGAGAGTAATCATCAACAATAGCAAAGCCATATAGAGATGCATCATTTGTAACTACAGAATGATTAGGACCAAAGAGATCCATGTGAAGCAGTTCAAATGTTCGAGTGGTATTCATGATTGTCTTTGCTGGATGCTTGGCCTTGGTCATCTTTCCAGCTTCACAGGCTCCACACAAGTGATCCTTGAGGAATTTGACATTCTCAATGCCAATGACATGCTTCTTCTTCACGAGCGTGTGCATATTCCTCATGCCAGCATGACCAAGTCGTTGATGCCATAGCCAATATACGAAGCTTTTTGCAAGTAAACATATGGCTGGTTGTGGTCACGTAGAGAAATCAACAATATCTGAGATCTCCTCTCCTAAAGTCTTGAAGGCGTGGAATTGTCAGCTTCCATGATCACAACACAACGATACTTGCCAAAGACAACAACCATATCAAGATCACAAAGCATTGAGACAGACATGAGGTTGTATCCTAAGGACTTGAGAAGCATGACTTTGTCCATGTGTCGATCCTTTGAGATTGCAACCTTACCTAGACCCAATACCTGACTTTTTCCTTTGTCAGCGAAGATGATATGCTTCAGATGCAATGGAGATAAGGGAACATCCATCAATAGATTCTTGTCACCAGTCATGCGATTTGTACATCCACTATCGAGGACCCACTCATTGGCTTTGGGTTGATCATCCTGCAGATGAATTAGTGCAGCTTATGAACTCATATACTTCATCAGTGAAGAATATGACATCAATTTCATCAGATCAATTTCATCAAGTAATAGAACAGATAAAACAGTATGAGGACGTGAGAAATGAGGGTTCATTTCTTCATGATTAGCCTGCGTCCTTTCAGGCAATTTCAGGTCTCCAGCAAATTCTTCAGACGATTAAGCGTGTCTGGAGACCTGACCCTGCAGAAGAGATTAGTTCTTTTTCTTCACCACCCACATCTGAAGGGGTGTCAAAGAGTTCATCACTCTGCGAGCTCCATACGAGAAGGGTGGCATAGAAGCCAGTCCATTTCATTTCACATAAGAGGAGTTAGTATAGGCATATGAATAAGCAGTGAAATTCTTCGAGGATTTATGAACATAACGGTTAGAAGAATAATGCTCATATTCATAGCCCTTAGCTCTTCCCTGCGAAACAGAGGTGTTAGCACGATGATGATCATATGAGGACTTTGATCCTTTTGAGGAATTTGATCCACGTGAGGATTTTGGTCCGTATGAGGACTTGGATCCATATGAAGAATTTGGTCCATATGAAGAATTTGATCTGGGGTTCCTATTCTTCACAGGTGGTGTCATGATGACATTCACTGAAGATTTTCAAGGTACCTTTTGGGAACCCAGATTTTCTTCATAGGGGAACCGTTCCTGCGATTAGTGCCAACATATCTAGCAAATACTTCACCATTCGATTTTTGAGCAGTTTATAGTTGGAGTCAAATGACTCATCAGCAGAATGAGGAGAATCACATGTAAAGCCAGATAGATTAGATGGATCTACTGGAGGTTCCTTTGCAGCAACCCATGATGTTTTGGGGTACTGCTCAGGCTTCTAGTATGTTCCATCAACATTGATTTTCCTCTCAAAGGCAATACCCTCTTTCCTAGGGTTCATGTTGAAGATCTGCTTTCTAAGCACATCACAAAGAGTCTGATGCCCTTTGAGGCTTTTGTACATGCCTGTCATGTACAATTCCTTCAGCCCTACATCATCAGTGATACTAGCAATGTCTTCAGATGAGGAATCAGTGATAGCAGAGACAGGTGAAGAATTTGTAACATTAGAAGCATTTGAACATTCAGGTGAAGAATTAGCAGATTCTCGTTCAATGCACTTCAAACATGGAGGAACAAATTCTTCCTGCGTAGCGCTGATTTGTTGAGCAAGTAATGAATCGCGCTCCTTCTGAAGATCTTCATAACTCACTCTTAGCTTTTCAAGATCTTGCTTTCTTTAAAGAAATTCATAAGAAAGCTTCTCATGATCAGATAAGAGAGTGTATGATGACTTTGAAGGGTGTCAAACTTAGACTGAAGTCTCTGAAGACTTTCAGCCAAAGCTTTCGACTGATCCATTTCTTCACCCAACATATCATCGCTCTTATTTAGCATGTATTTAACTTTTTCCAAAGCTCTTTGTTGTTTAGTGGCAAGGGAAGCAAGTTTAACACAACTGGGTCCAAATTCATCTCCAGATTCATCATCACTGGACTCGGATAGGTAGCATTCAGTTACCTTAGCACCTTTTGCCACAAGGCATGGTGTAGAAGATGACGATTCTGGTTCGAATGTCATCGCTTTGAGAGATTCCTTAAAGTCCTCAAACCAGGGATCATGACGGGTTCAATGACCTTCATAGACCTCAGAGACGGTCCCAGATAAGCTTTGCGTGATCGAGATGCATGATGTTCCTGAACTGGTTTTGAGACAGACAGGAGCAGATGACGTCTTTCGCCGTGAGGTTGAGAAGAGTGTACTTGTGAATGTCATCAGCTTCCGCCATCTTGCACAAATCGGTAAGACCAATCTCAGTGATGGTCCACAGGTCGTTGTTCATCACCATGAGGCGCTTCTTCATCATGGCCTTCCACTTGGGATACTCGTGACCGTCAAAGATGGGGCATGACACGTCTTCATTCCTGTGGTCGACATAACTAAACTCCAGACGGTTAAACCAAAATCACACAGAACAAGGGAGTACCTTGCTCTGATACCAATTGAAAGTGCATTATATCGACTAGAGGGGGTGAATAGGCGATTTTTATGAATTCTTCACTGAGGAATTTCAGGGTGAGGAAATTCCTAAGCGAAGAACTACTTGCAGTGGAATAAGTACTCAGATGTAAACATAACAAAACACAAGCATGGTCATCATGATGAAATGAAGACAAGCACAGAGTACAGAAAGCGTAAACATAGGATAACACAGGATGAAGACAAACAGACTGAAGAAATTGAACTGAGGAAATTGAGAAAGTCTTCAGTCAAACTCTTCAAACAGATATGAACAAGCACACAACACACTAATGAGGAAATTAAAGAGTTGAGGAAATAGAACCAGTAGGCTTGGTGAAGACAATGATTTGGTAGATCAGTTCCAACTACTGTGACAGTTGTACGTCTGGTTGGAGCGGCTAGGTATTTAAACCTGAGGACACACAGTCCCGGACACACAGTTCTCACCATATTCTCCTTGAGCTAAGGTCACACAGACCTCGCCCAATCACTACGTGGTAAGTCTTGGTGACTTCCAAACCTTCACAAACTTCGATCCTTTCGGCGATCCACAATTTCCTCTTGGATGCTCTAGACCATGACGCCTAACCGTCTGGAAGATGCACTATTCAAAGGTAACAAGCGTCGGATCCATGCAGGATCAATCTCTTGATGATGCTCAATCACTTTGGGTTTGTAGGTGTTTGGGTTTGGCTTTTCCTCACTTGATGATTTTCGCTCAAAGTCCTCGGAGGATGGGATGCTCTCAAATGACAAGTGTCGGTTTCTCTCGGAGCAGCCAACCAGCTAGTGGTTGTAGGGGGCGGCTATTTATAGCCTAGGGAGCAGCCCGACATGATAAGACATAAATGCCCTTCAATGATATGACCGTTAGGTGGGTAGATATTTTGGGACAGCTGGCGCATAGCACAACAACGGTCGGAATTTTGAGTGTCAAATACCTTAGGGCTATCATGTTCCTCACTGTGTAGGCAATCCGCGCTGGCGAATTCCTAACTCCTTAGTTAGAACAAATTCCTTAGCGACCAGAAGAACTTCATCTCTGTCACTGAAGAAATTGACTGAGCTGTATGAGATTTCCAATGGCTTCACTCGAAGGGATTGGTAGGTGTTGGATTTTGAGTTGAGCATCACATGGAAAATTTTCCTTAGTATTTCCTCGACCCCCTTTAACAGTATGGTGTTTCCCATGACTCAAGAAAGAGAAAATGAAACAACAAAAACAGAAGTCTTCACGCTTCATGTTCCTCGTATGAATACCAAGTCTTCAGGTCACACCAATTTCTTCACTTTCAAAGTCTTTAGAAAGTCTTCAGAAAACCAAAATCTTCAGTCAAAGATATTCATTTTTAGGGGTCGACTTTGTCTGTAAATATCAAACTCCTCATAGACTTATAGACCTGTGTACACTCATAAACACATTAGTCCCTTAACCTATAAGTCTTCAATACACCAAAATCACTAAGGGGCACTAGATGCACTTACATCAAGAAACTTCAACCTGAAAAGCTCGAACCCAAATCGGAAAAATGCATATTCATAGGATACCCTAAGGAAACTATTGGGTATACCGTCTACCTCAGATCCAAAGGCAAGATCTTTGTTTCCAAGAATGGATCCTTTCTAGAGAAAGAGTTTCTCTCGAAAGAAGTAAGTGGGAGGAAAGTAGAACTTGATGAGGTATTGCCTCTTGAACCGGAGAGTAGCGCAGCTCCGGAAGATGTTTCTGTGGTGCCTGCACCGACTAGAGAGGAAGTTAATGATGATGATCATGAAACTTTGGATGAAGTTGCTACTGAACTTCGTAGGTCCACAAGGACACGTTCCGCACCAGAGTGGTATGACAACCCTGTCCTGGAAATCATGTTGTTAGACAATGGTGAACCTTCAAACTATGAAGAAGCGATGGCGGGCCTGGATTCCAACAAATGGCTTGAAGCCATGAAATCCGAGATAGGATCCATGTATGAAAACAAAGTATGGACTTTGACAGACTTGCCCGATGATCGACACGCCATAGAGAACAAATGGATATTTAATAAGAAGACAGACACGGATGGTAATGTGACCATCTATAAGGCTCGGCTTGTCGCTAAGTGTCGGTGTCAAAACCGGCGGATCTCGGGTAGGGGGTCCCGAACTGTGCGTCTAGGCGGATGGTAACAGGAGACAAGGGACACGATGTTTTACCCAGGTTCGGGCCCTCTTGATGGAGGTAAAACCCTACGTCCTGCTTGATTAATATTGATGATGTGTGTTACAAGAGTGGATCTACCACGAGATCAAAGAGGCTAAACCTTAGAAGCTAGCCTATGGTATGATTGTTGTTAGATCCCTACGGACTAAAACCCTCCGGTTTATATAGACACCGTGTAGGGTTAGGGTTACAGAGTCGGTTACAAGGGTAGGAGATCTACATATCCGTATCGCCAAGCTTGCCTTCCACGCCAAGGAAAGTCCCATCCGGACACGGACGAAGTCTTCAATCTTGTATCTTCATAGTCTTGGAGTCCGGTGATGATGATAGTTCGGCTATCCGGACACCCCTAGTCCGGAACTCCTCGGTAGCCCTGAACCAGGCTTCAATGACGACGAGTCCGGCGTGCATGTTGTCTTCGGCATTGCAAGGCGGGTTCTTCCTCCGAATAATTTATAGAAGATTGTGAACACCGGGATAGTGTCCGCTCGCAAAAATAAATTCCACATACCACCGTAGAGAGAATAATATTACGCAAGATCAATCTGGCGGCGTGATACGTGGCGTGACGTCGCACCACTACCAAGCCTTTACTCAAATTGTTTTCATTGTTCCACCTCGGTAGCGTTTAGCGGCGGTTTCCTTAGCACGTCTTGTCGAGCGAGATCGTGTTCCCCTTATTCCGGGATTCCCATCAATACAGACGTGGGTAACCCAACCGCGCCATTGATTGTGACGCTTGGGGGATAAGCGAGTTTTACCAGGCCGGCGGGGACACATGTTTTTGTCCGCCCATATAAGGGGATAAAGATCCAACCCTCTTACCTGCGCCTTCTTCCTCCTTGGCTTATCCTTCTTCGCGAACTCGAGCTCCAGTGCCCAAGTCCGCACTTCTTACCCCAACCTTCTCCAACTATGTCCGGAGCGGGAGTCAAGTGGATAGCCTCCTCCGTCACGGAGGGGCAGATCCAGAAGCTGCGCAACGCCGGATATTTGTCCAGCAACATTGCACATCGGCTCCCCGACGAGGGAGAGCTCGTTCCCAACCCCAGGCCCCATGAGAGGGTAGTATTTCTTCACCATTTCCTCCGCGGACTGGGCTTCCCGCTTCATCCCTTTGTCCGGGGGCTCATGTTCTACTACAGCCTAGATTTCCATGATTTGGCCCCGAATTTCATCCTCAACATCTCGGCGTTTATCGTCGTGTGCGAGGCCTTCCTCTGCATCCAGCCCCACTTGACGTGGCTCAAGACCTTGATGTCAAGCGAAGGTTGTGAAGGGTAATAAGCGGAGTCTTGGAGGCGCCATGGTGGGCGAGGATGTCCCATGTTACGTGGTGGAGGGCACTTCCGTGGAAACCATCAAGGGGTGGCAATCGGGGTGGTTCTACATCACCGAGCAGCGTGACCACTGATTGGGCAGCGACCCCAATTCAGATCTGGCATCCCCACACGGCTCACCTCACGGAAAGAGAGTGGCTGGATTTGGGGGATTCGGAGGAGCTGACCGGACTCCAAGCACAGTATCCGGAGGTGGTGGACAAGAAGCTCAAGCTCGTCAACGTAGTCCAGGTCATGCTCATCCGCGGATTCTCCGATGCAGCGACGGGGCTTCAACATGTGGGAGTTTGATCCGGCCTGACACGAGACCTGGCGGGCTCTTGACACTACGTCTGAAGATGTCACGGAAGGTGCTGTTCAAAGGCGCCGAAGCTCCCGCATCCGCTACCGAAGATCGCGGATTCCGCTCATGGCGTCCAGGTGACGAGGTAGGTGATTTCACCACTTGTTTTCCATAGTTTGGCTCTATCACGGGATCTAAACTCCCTTTACCTTTGTGAGGAATGGCTGGTGAAGGCCGAGCGGATTATCTGTCCGGCCCCATTGCCGGAAGGACCCGGCCGACGCCCGCCTAACGGGCTCTTGGCTCCGGCACCACGTGGTGCCGGAGAAGAAGGCCAAGAAGACGACCACGGGGACTCGGAAGAGTTCCTGTTTTCAGGTGCTATCGGATGATGAATCCGAGGCCGACTCCTCCCACCAAGGCGAGGAGGAGAAGAATAAAGCCTCTCCCCCAGCGGAGGGAGGGAAGAAAAGGAAGGCCTCCCCAACAAGGGAGGCGAAGAATCAGAAGGAAAAACTCTTCCCCGGACTACTTCGCCAACGCCGATGTGACGACGAGGACTGGCCTCCAAGGGCCAAGCCTGGCGAGATCGTAAGTATCTGGACTCCCGAATAACTTCAAGGTTTTTATTTTTGCCACATAATGTCTTTCTAATGCCGCGCATACAACCCTGCAGTCCGCCCAAGGATGATCTTCCCGTTTAAATCGGCGGGTCCTTGGAGTGCGTCGGATATGGATTCCCTTCCGATCGCCTCCACCCCGTGCAGCGGATGGCGCCGAGGTGGGATCCTAGAAAAGGACCCACCAGGAGGAGGAGGCCCGGAGGTGTCACAGGACACCCTCCCGGACTGTGCACGGACTCAGCCCGGAGGCCACGGTGGCTCCGGTCCGTGGCGACCCTTCGTAAGAAGGGCAAGACCCATGACGCCCGGCTGCCTCCGGCCCAACCGGAGGTGCGGATAATTCTTGAGGCGCTCAACGGCGCCTCCATCAAGAGGAACACCGCCTTTATTATGAGTGCGGTGATTGAAAAGGTTCAGCTCGCCAAGAGCGGGCTGACCGGCCTGCAGAGCCTTCTAACGGGCTTTGAGGTAAGAATTTCAATATATGTAAAATGGTACCACATAGGCGGTAGCCCACGATGCTCGGTTCGGTGTTCAAAAGAAAAGCGGATGAGGATCTTTAGAAAGATAAACGCAGGAGTCATAAGAAGTATGTCAATATGGGATTGCAGGATGTCTTTCTTGACCTCCGCCGCACCTTGTTGCGGAGGTCAATACTTTGAAGGAAAACCTCGGCGGTCCGAGCAGGCTCGGCCATGCCAAGAAGCAGCTCGAGGAAAAAGAAGGTGAGTAATACCTTATGAAAATTGTACCTTCTGAAAAGGATTTGGTTGCAAGAAAAATGACAAGGATAACGTGTATATTGCGGGGCCACTAACGAGGTGGCGACCACGAAGGAGGCGGTGGCTGCGGCCGAGCATAATCTCTGACATGGAGCGCACCGAGCGAGAGAAGCAGGAGGCGCGGGTGGCGGAGGTACAAAGCAAGAGCTCCAGGATCTCGTGAAAAAACATGAGAGCTTGGAGAGTGACTCGAAGACTCGAGAGTCTGAGCTTGCAACGGCTCTTGAGAGTGCCAAAGCCGCTAAGGCCGAAGCCTACAAGGCCCTCCAGGAGGTTGAGGCGGTGCAGAAAATAGCAGCGGGTAAGGCATTTTTCATGCAAAGTAAGCATGTGAGTGTTAATTACACATTGCTTACCCGAATTCGGAGCTCTCCGGGAGGCGTTCACAGATCTTCCTTGCAGCGTGTCCGATGCTTTGCCGCATTCTACTGGGGCGAGGAGGGAGCTCGGCGGAGAAGGTCTTCTGGTCTCAATATCTTTGAGGCGGACATCCGGTGCCCCTTAGCGACCAGTGAAGCGGTGGTCGAGCTCCTAAAGCGGCGAACAGGCCATGAAGGGCCTCATAGTTGTTTGTGGCCTAAGGAGGCCATGCACAGGAGCTACTTGACCTAGTCTGGCGGCTGGTGGATGCGTGCCCGTGGGTTGAAGTTATCAAGCATTCCGCTTGTATTGAGGGTGCCCGTCGGGCCTTGCCCGCGCAAAAGGTGCACTTTGGGGCAAGATGGATGCCCGAAGCTCGTGGCGGACCCGCCACCGGAGGGCAAGGAGCATCGCATGCGCCCGAGATGTATTATAAGAGTGTCTTTGAAGGGCGCCCGCACTATTGCGGGTGGCGCTCAAAGATGTAATATTTGAGTAGACTCGCATTTTGTTATCCTGTCTTATTTGAAAACTTAGTTCATATGCGCTAAGCAACGCTTGTTAATTTAAAATATTACCTTACATGCGGCTGTTTATCAAATCGAGAGATGGCAAGTCGTCGGCTTCAAATTTCCCCATGCCACGAAAGTCTTTGGGGTGTTCGGGATAAACTTGAGCGCTCTTGTTCCCATTTTTGGGTCCATCTAGGGAGGCGCTCAACACAGTGAACAAGGCAACTGTACTTATAATGCTTGAACACTCTCACTTAGCCATAGAATTCTATAATTTTAAATTCCGGCGAAGCCCCTAGTCTTCGGAAGGCCAATTTGGGGCGCTATCCACGCCTTGGCCGGACAGTATCCGGCTCCTCGCTCTAAGCGGCATAAGTCTTTAAGGACTAGCAAAAAACCTCTCGAACAGCGACCGGTCTCTCGCCTCATCATGACGGTCAGTTGTAGCTTTCTCCACTGAGGCGTTAACCCAGCTCAAGCTGAGGCGGAATCGCGATGGTTCTCCCGGTGCTACCTTAGCCGATATAACGAAGCGTAAGGTACCAAAACATGGGAGCCGGGTAAACCCAACTATTGACCCAAGACATGATTCGGAGCCGATGCATATAGTGCTATAAGTTCGGGGTGCCGCACTTGTGAAAGTGTTCGTACTTATTATACCATAATGCGGGGAACATAAGCCCCTGGTGTATATTAGCCGTACCAAAGTGTACGGATGCAACATGCCGTGAATGAACATATGTATGAAAAAGAAATGCAATTATAAGCAAAAAGGTGCTGCATTGTTTTATTCAATAAGCGGCTACTCTGAATGCGCAACGATACAAATAGTGCGATAAGCAAGGTATGGGATCATTAAACATGTCCCCCTCCGAGGGTAGGCTGCAGATTGGTGTATAAAAATGCTCATAATGGAGACCACCAGTATATTCGTTGTAGCCTTTATCCTTCCCTGGCTGTTGCATCGTGAGTTCGGCAGGTCTGCTTTGCC
Source organism: Aegilops bicornis (assembly GCA_021605145.1). Lineage (NCBI taxonomy): Eukaryota > Viridiplantae > Streptophyta > Magnoliopsida > Poales > Poaceae > Aegilops > Aegilops bicornis. The sequence continues at coordinate 192,009,508 of CM038670.1, forward strand.
GGACAGGGCATCGACAAGCGGAGTCCTGTGGGTAAAAAGTAAAAGGTAAAAAGAAAAGAAAAGGAACGACACACTTGAGAGCCCTGGTGTGGTTGAGCCGCATCTGGGTTTATCGTGGTCGTGCCCCTCTCCCCATGCCCATGGTATCTTGAGCATAATGGTGTCTGCGAAGGACACTGCTTTGGCGTTTAGCGAGGGCTGGGGTTGGGGCCCGCATCTGGCGATGCTGCGGGCGTGCCAGTGGTCTTGTTGTAAGTTACTCGGTAGCTTAGCTGTGTCCGGCCGCTTAACGGCGGACTCGAGAATTGCCTTAAGAGGCTGCATTGCACTTCTGCCGCGAGAGCGGTATGTTCCTCCGTCGCGGAGAGAGCGTTCAGTGTTTTTGTTGACCGTGATGACTCCTCGAGGGCCCGGCATCTTGAGCTTGAGGTATGCGTAGTGCGGCACCGCGTTGAACTTTGCAAATGCGGTACGTCCGAGCAAGGCATGATAGCCGCTGTGGAACGGGACTATGTCGAAGATTAATTCCTCGCTTCGGAAGTTATCCGGGGATCCGAAGACCACTTCCAGTGTAATTGAGCCTGTACAATTGGCTTCTACACAGTATGGCGCCTTTAAAGGTCGTTTTGGTAGGTTTAATCCTTGAGGGGTCTATGCCCATTTTGCGCCTTTGTATCACAGTAAAGCGAGTTCAGGCTGCCGCCGTCCATCGGGACTCGTTAGGTGAAATCCATCAACGATTGGGTCTAAGACCGGTCTGGCCCGAATCCGCCGTGGCGGATCTTTGGTGGGGTGGTCCCTTCGGTCAAAAGTGATCGGGCAGGAGGACCATGAGTTGAACTTCGGGGCAACTGGCTCCATCACGTAGACATCCCTGAGTGCACGCTTTCGCTCCCTTTTGGGTATGTGCGTTGCATATATCATGTTCACCGTCCGCACCTGTGGGGGGAAACCCTTTTGTCCTCTATTTTTCGGTGGTTGGGTCTCGTCCTCGTCATCGCTATGCAGCCCCTTGTCATTGTTTTCGACAATTAACTTGCCTGCCTGCTTGAATACCCAACAGTCCCTGTTGGTGTGGTTAGCTGGCTTTCGGGGGTGCCGTGTTTACGCACAAGCGGTCGAGTATTCGGTCCAAATTGGACGGACCGGAGTAGTTCTTTTGAATGGCTTTTTCCGGCGACCGGGTTTAGAGCCTCTGAATCCGGCATTGACTACCGTATCCTCAATATTGTCGCCGTTAGTGCGGCATTTGTTTTATTACGACGCGGCCTGCCATTTCGGTCCTTGAAGTCTGGACTGCCGAATTTTCTTTGAGGTTGTTGCTGCGTGCTAGCCAGCTGTCCTCACCAGCGAAGCGGGTCATGAGTGATGTGAGGGCTGCCATGGATTTGGCTTTTCCTGTCCTAGGTGCAGGCAAGCCACTCGTCGCGGATGTTATGCTTGAAGGCCGCGAGGGCCTCCGCATTTAGACGGTCGGCGATTTGGTTTTCTTGGTTAAGAACCGTGTCCGAAATTGTCCGCCGATTCGTCTGGCTGCTGAATTATGTGGCTTAGGTCATCAGCGTCTGGTGGTCGCACATAAGTGCCCTAGAAGTTATCGAGGAATGCGGCTTCTAGGTCCTCCCAGCTCCCAATCGACTCTACTGGCAAGCTGTTGAGCCAATGCCGGGCTGGTCCTTTAAGCTTGAGGGGGAGGTATTTGATGGCGTGAAGATCGTCACATGGGCCATGTGAATGTGAAGGAGATAGTCTTGATCCAAACCGCGGGTCATTGTGCCATCATAGGATTCAATATTGACGGGTTTAAACTCTTGAGATTTGATGATCCATTACTTCGTCTGTGAAGCATAGTGGGTGTCTTGGCGCCTCTGTCTTTGGGTGATATCACGTGAGCTCGAAGAGCTTTATGCATTTTGTTCGGCCCGGCCAGACTTATTGTGTCCGTATGACGGTTGTCGTCAGCGTCTTGTGGCGCCCACGCGATCCATAGGTCGATCTTGATTGTCTTGCCTTGTCCTCTAATATATCTCGCAGGTCTGGAGCGTTCCCCTGTGGCCGTGTGCTTTTTGAGCGATGCCGGGGTATGGTTCTAGTGAAGGGCCTAGAGGCCTCTCTGTCGCGACCACGGGGTGGTCGGTCAGCCGTATTGTCTCCCCTGGTGATGCGGGTTCGTAAGCCTCCTCCTCTAATCGGGGAGCAGCTTGCGTTTTGGGTAGCTTTGGAGGGGCGTTCGAGCTCGTGCTCTTGACATGAGTACTTGATCCATCTGTCGGCTAGCGAGATCCTGATCAGCTCTAAGCTGTTCTTTGCTTTTCTTGAGGCTGTTCGCCGTGGCCATAAGCCTGCGTCTAAAAGCGCTCTTGTTCAGCAGGATCCTCGGGCATGGCGAATTCATAGTCATCGAGGCTTGCTTCGTCTCCGAGAGGGAGGCATATAATCCTCTACCTCTTCTTCGCCGCTCTCTCGTGAGGCTGGCGTCTCCATCCTCCCGCGCTGGATCTTGCCGGAGTGGATTGTCTTCGGCCTTTGTCCGGTGTATTGTTATCTCCGGTGCGGAATCTTCATTCTTCTTTGTGGCGGGATTTAGAAGCGGCGCGTTGGCGTTAGCGCTTTGGCTGATTCTTGGAGGGTCATGCTCCGTTGTTCCATCGCCGTTCCCATCTTTTGGGATGTCCACCATATATATGTCATATGATGAGGTGGCCTTCCGATTGCCACGGTATTTGGGTCTTGGTAAATCTCCGGCATCGTCGTCCATACCGCCGACGTCTTCGGAGTCGTAGTCTAGCATGTCGGTTAGATCGTCGACAGCGGCTACAAAGTGGGTGGTGGGTGGGCTTTGAATTTCCTGACCGCAGTCCGGCCAGGGCTCTCCTGATAACGAGAAGTACTTTAGTGAATTTAGGATGTCGCCAAAGGGCGAGTGCTGAAAGATGTCCGCGGCCGTGAACTCCATAACGGGCGCCCAGTCGGGTTCGATTGGCAAGGGCACGGAGGGTTCGGAGTCCGGAGAGGAGTCCGGCACCCTGGAGTCGAGGTCTTCGCAAAGGACAGGGATGGAGTTCGGCTCGATCGCCGTAGAGATTAAATCCCCCAAGGCGGTGTCCAACCACTCGTCCTCGATCGGCGAATCCGGCTCCGGATTAAGGGTCAGAGCGGATTCTGGTGCGGCCTCCAGGGCACTGTTCGTCTGCAGAGCTAGATCATGCCCATCGAGACAGTGCGGCGCGCTTGGCTGGGGCTCGAATCCGTCCAACATCAAGTCTCCGCGGATATCGGCCGTATAGTTTAAACTTCCAAATCGACTCGACGGCCGGGCGTAAGCTTTCGATCTGCTCCGGATGGCCAGCGAATTGGCCCGCGCAAAAGCCGCCCGAACACGAAGATCTGTCCGGGGAGAAAAGTATCACCACGGACGCGTCGTTGTTGATGATCGAAGGAGCCATCGGGCCTATCGATGGCGACACGGAAGGAACTCTCAATGAAAGCACCAATGTCGGTGTCAAAATCGGCGGATCTCGGGTAGGGGTCCCGAATCTGTGCGTCTAGGCGGATGGTAACGAGGAGACAAGGGACACGATGTTTTACCCGAGTTCGGGCCCTCTTGATGGAGGTAAAACCCTACGTCTGCTTGATTAATATTGATGATGTGCGTTACAAGAGTGGATCTACCACGAGATCAAAGAGGCTAAACCTTAGAAGCTAGCCTATGGTATGATTGTTGTTCGTCCTGGACTAAAACCCTCCGGTTTATATAGACACCGTAGGGTTAGGGTTACACAGAGTCGGTTACAAGGGTAGGAGATCTACATATCCGTATCGCCAAGCTTGCCTTCCACGCCAAGGAAAGTCCCATCCGGACACGGGACGAAGTCTTCAATCTTGTATCTTCATAGTCTTGGAGTCCGGCCGATGATGATAGTTCGGCTATCCGAACACCCCCTAGTCCGGAACTCCCTCACTAAGGGTTATTGACAAGTTCAAGGGGTTGACTACGATGAGACCTTCTCATCCGTAGCGAAGCTGAAGTCCGTCCGAATCATGTTAGCAATTGCCGCATTCTATGATTATGAGATATGGCAAATGGACGTGAAAACGACATTTCTTAATGGTTTCCTTAAGGAAGAATTGTATATGATGCAGCCGGAAGGTTTTGTCGGTCCTAAGAATGCTGACAAGGTATGCAAGCTCCAGCACTCAATCTATGTGCTGGTGCAAGCATCTCAGAGTTGGAACATTCGCTTTGATGAGATGATCAAAGCGTTCGGGTTTACACAGACTTATGGAGAAGCTTGTGTTTACAAGAAAGTGAGTGGGAGCTCTGTAGCATTTCTCATATTATATGTGGATGACATACTATTGATGGGAAATGATATAGAATTCTTGGAAAGCATAAAGGCCTACTTGAATAAGTGTTTTTCAATGAAGGACCTTGGAGAAGCTGCTTACATATTAGGCATCAATATCTATAGAGATAGATCGAGACGCCTCATTGGTCTTTCACAGAGCACATACCTTGACAAGATATTGAAGAAGTTCAATATGGATCAGTCCAAGAAGGGGTTCTTGCATGTATTGCAAGGTGTGAGATTGAGCACAGCTCAATGCCCGACCACGACAAAAGATAGAGAAAAGATGAGTGTCATACCCTATGCATCGGCCATAGGGTCTATTATGTATGCCATGCTGTGTACCAGACCTGATGTGAACCTTGCCGTAAGTTTGGTAGGAAGGTACCAAAGTAATCCCGGCATGGAACACTGGACATGATCAAGAATATCCTGAAGTACCGAGAAAAGGACTAAGGATATGTTTCTCGTTTATGGAGGTGACGAAGAGCTCATCATAAAGGGTTACGTCGATGCTAGCCCGACACGATGCTGATGACTCCAAGTAGCAAACCGGATACGTGTATATTTTGAATGGTGGGGCAGTCAGCTGGTGCAGTTGCAAGCAAAGCATCGTGGCGGGATCTACATGTGAAGCGGAGTACATAGCAACCTCAGACGCAGCACAAGAAGCAGTCTGGATGAAGGAGTTCATAACCGACCTAGGAGTTATTCCCAATGCGTCGGGCCCAATGACACTCTTCTGTGACAACACTGGAGCTATTACCCTTGCCAAGGAGCCCAGGTTTCACAGGAAGACCAGGCATATCAAGCGTCGCTTCAACTCCATTCGTGAATATATTCAAGATGGAGACATAGATATTTGTAAAGTGCATATGGATCTGAATGTCGCAGATCCGTTGACTAAACCTCTTCCGCGAGCAAAACATGATCAACACCAGAACTCTATGAGTGTTCGATTCATCACAATGTAACTAGATTATTGACTCTAGTGCAAGTGGGAGACTGTTGGAAATATGCCCTAGAGGCAATAATAAATTGGTTATTATTATATTTCCTTGTTCATGATAATTGTCTATTGTTCATGCTATAATTGTGTTATCCGAAAATCGTAATACATGTGTGAATACATAGACCACAACATGTCCCTAGTGAGCCTCTAGTTGACTAGCTCATTCATCAATAGATGGTTATGGTTTCCTGACCATGGACATTGGATGTCGTTGATAACGGGATCACATCATTAGGAGAATGATGTGATGGACAAGACCCAATCCTAAGCATAGGACAAGATCGTGTAGTTAAATGCGCTAAAGCTTTTCTAATGTCAAGTATCATTTCCTTAGACCATGAGATTATGCAACTCCCGGATACCGTAGGAATGCTTTGGGTGTGCCAAAGCGTCACTAGCAATGCGGTGGCTATAAAGGCACACTATGTTTATCTCCGAAAGTGTCTGTTGGGTTGGCATGAATCGAGACTCGGATTTGTCACTCCGTGTGACGGAGAGGTATCTCTGGGCCCACTCGGTAGGACATCATCATAATGAGATCAATGTGACCAAGGAGTTGATCACGGGATGATGTGTTCTGAGCAGTAAAGAGACTTGCCGGTAACGAGATTGAACAAGGTATAGGGATACCGATGACCGAATCTCGGGCAAGTATCATACCGGTAGACAAAGGGAATTGTGTACGGGATTGATTGAATCCCCGACATCGTGGTTCATCCGATGAGATCATCGTGGAACATGTGGGAGCCAACATGGGTATCCAGATCCTTCTGTTGGTTATTGGCCGGAGAGATGTCTCGGTCATGTCTACATGGTTCCCGAACCCCTAGGGTCTACACACTAAGGTTCGATGACGCTCGAGTTGTTATGGGAAATAGTATGTGGTTACCGAATGTTGTTCGGAGTCCCGGATGAGATCCCGAACGTCACGAGGAGTTCCGGAATGGTCCGGAGGTGAAGATTTATATATGGGAAGTCATCATACGGTCATCGGAAGTATTCGGGGTTTGCGGTATTATGCAGGACCACGAAGGGGTTCGAGGTCCACCGGGAGGGTCCACCTGCCCCGGAGGGCCCTATGGGCTGTATGTGGAAGGGAACCAGCCCCTAAGTGGGCTGGGCGCCATCCCCCCTAGGGCCCATGCGCCTAGGGTTTGGGGGAACCCCTAAGGGGGCGCCCCCTTGGCTTGGGGGGCAAGCCCCCTCCCCTTGGCCGCCCCCCACCTCTAGATCTCATCTAGAGGGCCGGCCCCCTTCCCCCTTCGCCCTATAAATAGAGGAGAGGAGGGAGGGCAGCAGCACCTCATCCAAGGCGCAACCCTCCCCCTCTCCAAAACCCCCTCCTCCTCCGTTGAGCTTGGCGAAGCCCTACCGGAGAACTGCAAGCTCCACCACCACGCCGTCGTGCTGCCGGAACTTCTCCTCCCCCCTTGCTGGATCAAGAAGGAGGAGACGTCCCCGTGTTGCACGTGTGTTGAACGCGGAGGCGCCGTTCTTCGGCGCTTAGATTGGAATCAACCGCGATCTGAATCGTTGCGAGTATGACTCCTTCATCCGTGTTCTTGTAACGCTTCCGCGTCGCGATCTTCAAGGGTATGAAGATGCACTCCCCTCTCTCTCATTGCTAGTCTCTCCATAGATTGATCTTGGTGATGCATAGAATTTTTTTATTTCTGCAACGATCCCCAACATATTTCTCAATGTAATTCTCTTTTATTGTGGCATGAATGTTCAGATCCGAAAGATTCAAGACAAAAGTTTAATATTGACATAAAAATAATAATACTTCAAGCATACTAACAAAGCAATCATGTCTTCTCAAAATAACATGGCCAAAGAAAGTTATCCCTACAAAATCATATATTCTGGCTATGCTCTATCTTCATCACACAAAGTCCTTAATCATGCACAACCCCGATGACAAGCCAAGCAATTGTTTCATACTTTTGATGTTCTCAAAAAATTTCAATCTTCACGCAATACATGAGCGTGAGCCATGGATATAGCACTATAGTATATGGAATAGAATGGTGGTTGTGGAGAAGACAAAAAAGGAGAAGATAGTCTCACATCAACTGGGCATATCAACAGGCTATGGAGATGCCCATCAATGGATATCAATGTGAGTGAGTAGGGATTGCCATGCAACGGATGCACTAGATCTATAAGTGTATGAAAGCTCAACAAAAGAAACTAAGTGGGTGTGCATCCAACTTGCTTGCTCACGAAGACCTAGGGCAATTTGAGGAAGCCCATCATTGGAATATACAAGCCAAGTTCTATAATGTAAAATTCCCACTAGTATATGAAAGTGACAACATAGGAGACTCTCTATCATGAAGATCATGGTGCTACTTTGAAGCACAAGTGGGGTAAAAGGATAGTAACATTGTCCCTTCTCTCTTTTTCTCTCATTTTTTTTATTTGGGCCTTTTTCCTTTTTATGGCCTCTTTTTTCTTTTTTTTTTCTTTTCGTCCGGAGTCTCATCCTGACTTGTGGGGGAATCATAGTCTCCATCATCCTTTCCTCACTTGGGACAATGCTCTACTAATGATGATCATCACACTTTTATTTACTTACAACTCAAAATTTACAACTCAATACTTAGAACAAAATATGACTCTATGTGTATGCCTCCGGCGGTGTACCGGGATATGCAATGAATCAAGAGTGACATGTATGAAAGAATTATAAATGGTGGCTTTGCCACAAATACGATGTCAACTACATGATCATGCAAAGTAATATGACAATGATGAAGCGTGTCATAATAAACAGAACGGTGGTAAATTGCATGACAATATATCTTGGAACGGCTATGGAAATGCCATAATAGGTAGGTATGGTGGTTGTTTTAAGGGAGGTATATGGTGGGTGTATGATACCGGTGAAAGGTGCGCGGTATCAGAGAGGCTAGCAATGGTGGAAGGGTGAGAGTGCATATAATCCATGAACTCAACATTACTCATAAAGAACTCACATACTTATTGCAAAAATCTATTAGTTATCGAAACGAAGTACTACGCACATGCTCCTAGGGGGATACATTGGTAGGAAAAGACCATCGCTCGTCCCCGACCGCCACTCATAAGGAAGACAATCAATAAATAAATCATGCTCCGACTTCATCACATAACGGTTCACCATACGTGCATGCTACGGGAATCACAAACTTTGGAACAAGTATATCACTGATACGTCTCCAACGTATCTATAATTTTTGATTGCTCCATGCTACTTTATCTATTGTTTTGGACTATAATGGGCTTTATTTTCCACTTTTATATTATTTTTGGGACTAACCTATTAACCGGAGGCCCAGCCGAAATTGCTGTTTTTGCCTTTTTAGGTGTTTCGAAGAAACAGAATATCAAACGGAGTCCAAACGGAATGAAACCTTCGAAAACGTGATTTTCTCACTGAACGTGATCCAGGAGACTTGGACCCTACGCCAAGGAACCAGAGAGGCGGTCACGAGGGTGGGGGGCGCACCCCTGCCTCGTGGCCCCCCTGTTGCTCCACCGACGTACTCCTTCCTCCTATATATACCTACGTACCCCCAAACGATCAGAACAGGAGCCAAAAACCTAATTCCACCGCCGCAACTTCCTGTATCCACGAGATCCCATCTTGGGGCCTGTTACGGAGCTCCGCCGGAAGGGGCATCCACCATGGAGGGCTTCTACATCAACACCATAGCCTCTCCGATGAAGTGTGAGTAGTTTACTTCAGACCTTCGGGTCCATAGCTAGTAGCTAGATGGCTTCTTCTCTCTTTTTGGATCTCAATACAATGTTCTCCCCCTCTCTCGTGGAGATCTATTAGATGTAATCTTCTTTTTGCGGTGTGTTTGTTGAGACCAATGAATTGTGGGTTTATGATCCAACTTATCTATGAATAATATTTGAATCTTCTCTGAATTCTTTTATGTATGATTGAGTTATCTTTGCAAGTCTCTTCGAATCGTTTGGTTTGGCCAACTAGATTGGTAGTTCTTGCAATGGGAGAAGTGCATGGCTTTGGGTTCAATCTTGCGGTGTCCTTACCCAGTGACAGAAAGGGTTGCAAGGCACATACTATATTGTTGCCATCGAGGATAACAAGATGGGGTATTTATCATATTGCATGAATTTATTCCTCTACATCATGTCATCTTGCTTAAGGCGTTACTCTGTTTTAACTTAATACTCTAGATGCATGCTGGATAGCGGTCGATGAGTGGAGTAATAGTAGTAGATGCAGAATCGTTTAGGTCTACTTGTCTCGGACGTGATGCCTATATACATGATCATACCTAGATATACTCATAACTATGCTCAATTCTGTCAATTGCTCAACAGTAATTTGTTCACCCACCGTAGAATATTTATGCTCTTGAGAGAAGCCACTAGTGAAACCTATGGCCCCGGGGTCTATTCTCATCATATCAATCTCCATCACTTTTATACTTGCTTTGTTTTACTTTGCCTTTTACTTTTCACTTTGCATCTTTATGTCAAAAATACCAAAAATATTATCTCTATCAGATCTCACTCTCATAAGTGACCGTGAAGGGATTGACAACCCCTAATCGCGTTGGTTGCGAGTAGCTATCGTTTTGTGCAGGTACGAGGGACTTGTGCGTGGCCTCCTTGGATTGAGACCTTGGTTCTCAAAAACTGTGGGAAATACTTACGCTACTCTGCTGCATCATCCTCTCCTCTTGGGGGAACACCAACGCAAGCTCAAGACGTAGCAAGAAGGATTTCTGGCGCCGTTGCCGGGGAGTCTACGCAAAAGTCAACATACCAAGTACCCATCACAATCCCTATCTCTCGCATTACATTATTTGACATTTGCCTCTCGTTTTCCTCTCCCCCACTTCACCCTTGCCGTTTTATTCGCCCTCTCTTTCCCAATCTCCTCCTCTTTTTCCCGTTGCCATGGCCGAATCAATAAGAACTACGGGTTTTCTCCCGAGCTCTAGTGCCTTGGATAACCCCTCGATCCTCTCTAAGCTCATAAATAATGATGCTATAGAAAGACCCACCGGGGTCACCAATGAGAGCTTGAATAATTTTGATGAGGATGACTCTGGAATTTTTAAGCTATTTACTTGATGAGTCTTTAAAATATGCTTGGGATAGGTTACTTAGGATTCGGGCTAGCTATGTGCCATAATATCAAATTGAAATTTACTTAAAAAGTTTTTATGTTGGCTTGCCCGCTTCCTTCAAACAAGTTTTAGATTCCATCTTTGAGGAAGGTTTTCTTGAAGGAGATGCTATAGATACCTATGAAAAAATGAAAACTATATTTGGGCACCCTATGAATGATAAGGTTGAATCAACTACTCTCTTGTGCTTTTATCAAAATGAAATTATTAAAGAGATGAAGTCTAGTTTAGAGGCAAATTTCCGTAACGTGCTTAATCATACTTCTTCCATTAATGGCCGTGTGCTTAACTTAAATAGAAGATTGAATGCCATAGAAAGGAGATCCTCCTCTCCAAATACCAAAGATGGCAATACCTAGATCTATCCTTGCTTTTATGCCTAGCTAGGGGCGTTAAACGATAGCGCTTGTTGGGAGGCAACCCAATTTTATTTTTAGTTCTTTGTTTTTGCTTCTGTTTAGGAATAAATAATCCATCTAGCCTCTATTTAGATGTGGTTTTATCTTTTAATTAGTGTTTGTGCCAAGTTAAACTTATTGGATCTTCTTGGATGATAGTTATTTGATCTTGCTGTAATTTCCAGAAACTTTGCACTCAGTGCCCGAATTGTTGAAAATCACCAGAACGTGATAAAATATTGATTCCAATTTCTGCCGATCAATAAACAAATTGTCGAGGTAGTCTAATTTTGGTAGAATTGTTTGAGTTCCAGAAGTTTGCGTTAGTTATAGATTACTACAGACTGTTCTGTTTTTGACAGATTCTGTTTTGCGTGTGTTGTTTGCTTATTTTGATGAATCTATGGCTAGTAAAATAGTTTATGATCCATAGAGAAGTTGTAATACAGTAGGTTTAACACCAATATAAAGAATGAGTTCATTACAGTATCTTAAAGTAGTCTTTTGTTTTCTTTCTCTAACGGAGCTCACGAGATTTCTATTGAGTTTTGTGTTGTGAAGTTTTCAGGTTTTGGGTGAATTCTTTTGATGGATTATGGAACAAGGAGTGGAAAGAGCCTAAGCTTGGGGATGCCCATGGCAACCCCAAGATAATCCAAGGATACCAAAAAGTCAAAGCTTGGGGATGCCCCGGAAGGCATCCCTCTTTAAATCCACTTCCATCGGTAATTTACTTGGAGCTATATTTTTATTCACCACATGACAAGTGTTTTGCTTGGAGCGTATTGTATTATTTGCGTCTTTGCTTGTTAGTTTACCACAATCATCCTTGCTGTACACACCTTTTGAGAGAGCCATACATGAATTGGAATTTGATAGAATACTCTATGTGCTTCACTTATATCTTTTGAGCTTGATAGTTTTGCTCATAGTGCTTCACTTATATCTTTTGAGCGTGATAATTTTTGCTCTAGTACTTCACTTAGATCTTTTAGAGCACGGTGGTGGATTTGTTTTAAAGAAACATTTGATCTCTCATGCTTCACTTAGATTTATTTTGAGAGTCGTTAATAGCATGGTAATTTGCTTAATATTAATATACTTGGTATTCAAGATATGTGAAACTTTCTTTTGAGTGCTTGAATACTAAGATAAGTTTGATGCTTGATAATTGTTTTGAGATATGGAGGTGATAATATTAAAGTCGTGCTAGTTGAGTAGTTGTGAATTTGAGAAATGCTTGTGTTGAAGTTTCCAAATCCCGTAGTATGCACGTATGGTTAAAGTTGTGTAACAAATTTGAAACATGAAGTGTACCTGGCTTGTGCATCCTTATGAGTGGCGGTCAGGGACGAGCAATGGTCTTTTCCTACCAATCTATCCCCCTAGGAGCATGCATGTAGTACTTGATTTTTGATGACTTCTAAATTTTTTCAATAAGTATATGAGTTCTTTTGACTAATGTTGAGTCCATGGATTATACGCACTTTTACCTTTCCGCCTTTGCTAGCCTCTTGATTGCCGTGCATTGCCCTTTCTCACCTTGAGAGTTGGTGCAAACTTAGCGGTGCATCCAAACCCCGTGATATGATACGCTCTATCACACATAAATCTCCTTATATCTTCCTCAAAACAGCCACCATACCTACCTATTATGGCATTTCCATAGCCATTCCGAGATATATTGCCATGCAACTTTCCACCGTTCCGTTCATCATCATCATGACATACTTTACTTTTGTCATATTTCCATTGCATGATCATGTAGTCGACATCGTATTTGTGGCAAAACCACCATGCATTATTTTTAATACATGTCACTCTTGATTCATTGCACCATCCCGGTACACCACCGGAGGCATTCATATAGAGTCATACCTTGTTCTAGTTTCGAGTTGTAATCCTTATGTTGTAATAAATAGAAGTGTGATGATCATCATTATTAGAGCATTGCCCAAAAAAAAGAGAGAAATGCCAAAAAGAAAAAAGAAAGGCCAAAAAAAAAGAAAATAAATAAAAATGGCAATGCTACTATCTCTTTTTCCACACTTGTGCTTCAAAGTAGCACCTTGTTCTTCATGTAGTGAGTCTCATATATTGTGCTTCAAAGTAGCACCTTGTTCTTCATGTAGTGAGTCTCATATATTGTGCTTCAAAGTAGCACCATGTTTTTCATATAGTGAGTCTCATAAGTTGTCTTTTTATAGTAGTGGGAATTTTTCATTATAGAACTTGGCTTGTATATTGCTATGATGAGCTTCCTCAAAATGCCCTAGGTCTTCATGAGCAAGCAAGTTGGATGCACACCCACTAGTTTTCTTTTGTTGAGCATTCATAGCTCTAGTGCATCCGTTGCATGGCAATCCATACTCCTCATGTTGACATCAATTGATGGGCATCTCCATAGCCCGTTGATTATCCTCGTCAATGTGAGACTTTCTCCTTTTTGTCTTCTCCACACAATCCCCATCATCATATTCTATTCCACCCATAGTGCTATATCCATGGCTCACGCTCATGTATTGCATGAAGGTTGAAAAAGTTTGAGATTATTTAAGTATGAAACAATTGCTTGGCTTGTCATCGGGGTATAGAAGTTGGGAACATCTTTGTGTGTGAAAGTGAAGCATAGCCTAACTATATGATTTTGTAGGGATGAAATTTCTTTGGCCATGTTATTTTGAGAAGACATGATTACTTTGATTAGTATGCTTGAAGTATTATTATTTTTTATGTCAATATGAACTTTTGTCTTGAATCTTTCGAATCTGAATATTCATACCACAATTAAGAAGATTTACAGTGAAATTATGCCAAAGTATCACTCCAGTCAAAAATTCTCTTTTATCATTTACCTACTCGAGGACGGCAGGAATTAAGCTTAGATGCTTGATACGTCTCCAACGTATCTATAATTTTTTATTGCTCCATGCTACTTTATCTATTGTTTTGGACTATAATGGGCTTTATTTCCCACTTTTATATTATTTTTGGGACTAACCTATTAACCGGAGGCCCAGCCCGGAATTGCTGTTTTTTTTTGCCTTTTTCAAAGGTTTCGAAGAAACAGAATATCAAACGGAGTCCAAACGGAATGAAACCTTCGGAAACGTGATTTTCTCACCGAACGTGATCCAGGAGACTTGGACCCTACGCCAAGGAACCAGAGAGGCGGTCATGAGGGTGGGGGCGCCCCCCTAGGGCACGCCCCCCTGCCTCGTGGGCCCCCTGTTGCTCCACCGACGTACTCCTTCCTCCTATATATACCTCATTGCACCCCAAGCGATCGTAACAGGAGCCAAAAACCTAATTCCACCGCTGCAACTTCCTGTATCCACGAGATCCCATCTTGGGGTGCATTAGGAGCTCACGAGGGGGCATCCACCACGGAGGGCTTCTACATCAACACCATAGCCTCTCCGATCAAGTGTGAGTAGTTTACTTCAGACCTTCGGGTCCATAGCTAGTAGCTAGATGGCTTCTTCTCTCTTTTCGGATCTCAATACAATGTTCTCCCCCTCTCTCGTGGAGATCTATTCGATGTAATCTTCTTTTTGCGATGTGTTTGTTGAGACAGATGAATTGTGGGTTTATGATCCAGCTTATCTATGAATAATATTTGAATCTTCTCTGAATTCTTTTATGTATGATTGAGTTATCTTTGGAAGTCTCTTCGAATTATCCATTTGGTTTGGCCAACTAGATTGGTAGTTCTTGCAATGGGAGAAGTGCATGGCTTTGGGTTCAATCTTGCGGTGTCCTTACCCAAAGGATGTAAAGGGTTGCAAGGCACGTATTGTATTGTTGCTATCGAGGATAACAAGATGGGGTATTTATCATATTGCATGAATTTATTCCTCTACATCATGTCATCTTGCTTAAGCGTTACTCTTTTTTAACTTAATACTCTAGATGCATGCTTTGGATAGCGGTCGATGAGTGGAGTAATAGTAGTAGATGCGAGAATCGTTTCGGTCTACTTGTCTCGGACGTGATGCCTATATACATGATCATACCTAGATATACTCATAACTACGCTCAATTACATCAATTGCTCAACAGTAATTTGTTCACCCACCGTAGAATATTTATGCTCTTGAGAGAAGCCACTAGTGAAACCTATGGCCCCGGTCTATTCTCATCATATCAATCTCCATCACTTTTATACTTGCTTTGTTTTACTTTTGCCTTTTACTTTTCACTTTGCATCTTTATACCAAAAATACCAAAAATATTATCTCTATCGGATCTCACTCTCGTAAGTGACCGTGAAGGGATTGACAATCCCTAATCGCGTTGGTTGCAGTAGCTATCGTTTTGTGCAGTACGAGGGACTTGTGCGTGGCCTCCTACTGGATTGATACCTTGGTTCTCAAAAACTGAGGGAAATACTTACACTATTGTGCTGCATCATCCTCTCCTCTTCGGGGAAAACCAACGCAAGCTCAAGACGTAGCAATCACCATCTTCATATCTCAAAACAATTATCAAGTATCAAACTTCTCATAGTATTCAATGCACTCTATATGATAGTTTTTATTATACCCATCTTGGATGTTCATCATATTAGGACTAATTTTATAGCCAAAGCAAACTACCATGCTGTTCTAAAGGACTCTCAAAATAATATAAGTGAAGCATGAGAGATCAATAATTTCTATAAAATAAAACCACGACCGTGCTCTAAAAAAATATAAGTGAAGCACTAGAGCAAAATTATCTAGCTTAAAAGATATAAGTGAAGCACATATAGTATTCTAATAAATTCCGATACATGTGTGTCTCTCCCAAAAGGTGTGTACAGCAAGGATGATTGTGGTAAACTAAAAAGCAAAGACTCAAATCATACAAGACGCTCCAAGCAAAACACCTATCATGTGGTGAATAAAAATATAGCCTCAAGCACTACAAAAAAAATACACTTCCGTGATGATACGTGTTTGTCACAGTAGGTCACGTTTTCGGCGATGCATGTACATCCATGACAAATTTATGACAGAATGAAGATAGTCATACCTGTGCTGTCATAGAAGTGCTTTCGTCAAGGGTGACCGACATGTGGCATCCACCGTAACGGGACACCGTTAAGCTATCTGGTCCGGTTTTGGATCCGATAACCCGCTAACATCCACGACCAATGCCGATTTTCCACGTGTAAAATCCTCACTGGCCAACGGAACGGAACCACGCGTCAGCTCCGCGTTGGCACAGGTGTCACTCATCCAACGGTCGAGATGGGCCTATGATATGTTGACACGTGGATGGGCCCATAAAGTTTAAATGGGCCGGCCCAACTAAAGGCCCACAAGATTTAGTGGACCATAATGGGCCGGCCCAGCTAAAGGTCCACAAGATTTTGCACACCATAATGGGCCGGCCCAGCTAAAGGCCCACAGGATTTAGCGGACCACAATGGGCCAACCCAGCTAAAGGCCCACAAGATTTTGCATACTATATTGGGCAGGACCAACTAAAGGCCCAATATTCTCAGTTAAGGCCCGTACGCCTAGTGTCAAATCGGCCCGTCAACGGCCTATCCTAAACTTGTCATCATCGCGGCGCATGGTCACTTCTGGCCCGTTAACGGTCCACTAAGTATATGGGCCAAATTACGGCCCGGTGTATTTCCAGCCTGTTAAAGGTCATGCTTCATTTGGGCCCATTTACAGGCCATTGAAACTTTCGGCCCATAAACGACCGTGAAGGATTTGGGTCATATTCGGCCATGTCTGACATTCAGCCTGTTAGAGGCCCACTATAGATTTGGGCCACTTTCGGCCTGTTGTGATTTTCGGCCTGTTAACATCGGACGAAATCCATGGGCCATATGTGGCCCAACGTCACATCGGGCCCATTAACGGCCCATATAAAAATGACGATAATCTAGCCCGACCGAACTTCCGGCCTGTTAAAGGCCCGTGTATTAGGTCGGCGCATTCTGACCCATCCAAATTTCGACTGTGAAAGATCTGCATCGTAAATGGTCCACCATTTCGGCATTCTAAGACCAGTGGGTTATTTGGCACAATCAGGGCCCAATCTCACTTTCGGTCTATTAAAGGCCCATGTTTTTTATGGGCTCGAGATATTTACACCTGTAAACGGCCTATTGTTACTGAGGGCCAAATTATGTTTAGGCCTGTTAAAGGCCCACTATGGGCATAGGCCTACCAGAAAAATATGAAAGCTTATGCTAATTTAGGCCCTGATATTTTTAGTGGGCTACATGCAAATTTTGGCCCATAATCGTTTTTAGCCCAATTGGAATGGGCCCGGCGAATGTTGGCATGTTGGGCTCCTACGAAGCTTTCGGCCGAATACATTACTAAGATAAACCTACACTATACAAAAATAGCATCGTAATTATTGCAGCCTTTGGTAGCATCATAAATGTTGTATCACAACAAAATAAATTCCAACCATACAACAAAAGGCCTGTTGGCATAAATTTTACAGTCCTTGCAGATAAAAGCACCATCAGATGTATAGAAGCACATATGATGTGGAACAGATCATGACCATGGCATCCAAGAGTGAGGTTAATGCTAGCACAAATTCTGAACCATTAGAGCATCCAAAGGAAGACAAGGGCAAAACTATTATCTTAGTTGGGAAGCTTCCGGTGCCTATTTTGGGAGAAATGACACATCCGATTTCCAGCTGTAACTTCCCACATAAACCTAATTAATTCTGGAAGTCTCTAGCACTTTACAGAGGCTGGAAAAGATGGTCTTTGAAGTCAGCTTTCATTCAAAAAAAACGGTGCATCATTTGAGGTCTTGAGTCAAAAGTTGTGCAAGTTTCCATGCAAGCTGTCCAGGAATTTATTACAGAGCGAGGCTCAACAAGTTTGCTCCTGCTACAGCTTGGGGCTCACGAATTTACCCTTCATTTTGAGTTGTTTTCACACCTAACTAGTGGGTGCTTCTAGTATAAATACTCCCCAGCTATTCCATGTGAAGGGGATGAGATTTCTGAGTTTATGTTTGTAGACAGCCCGGTGAGGTTGTGTTGTGCTGTGAGCACTAGTATCGTTGAGTGTTAGCTCGTGCGTGTGGATTGGAGGGCCTGTCCTCAATTCATATAGGATCCTTGTGGTTCCCTCTTGTGATTCTTCATAGGTTCACAAGCTTCATGGTTTGGGTTGCATCCTTGTAAACCAAGCTAGTTATCCGCTGCAATTTATCTGAGAGTGTTTCCTCTTATTCTTGCCACTTGAGAGAAACGAAGTTTGTTGAAACAAGTTTCGAGTGAGTTTGTTGCTTCTCCTTGTGAGTTCTTTGGCATCGTGAAAGATTGTTTCCGAGGCGTCCCATATCAACATATCATTTGACCTGAGTGCTAATGTTTCAGGCTGTAGAATCTGATGGAGCAGCACGATCTTCACCTTTTTCCACCATTTCTCTTGAACAACGAAGCGAATGTCTGATAGTCTAGTTTCAAAACCATTCATATCTTGGCGACATTTGTCAACCACTATTCTTGTTTCCAAAACGACGTCCATTAGGGATTGGACTTGTGTCTGGAGCACAGATATATCACTCTGTCTAGCAGGAAGATTTTGTTCAGTAGGCGATTTGGACGAGGTTACCTTGAAAACCAACCTAGAATTATGCAAGAAGGTGCTTTTTGCACTGTTAGTGGAGAGATACTAACGCACTGCAACAAGAGGTGACATTGTGCCTGTGGTAGCCTCGTCACCTTCAGGTGGTTGTGGCTGTTCAATCATTTGTTCCATAGCTTCCTGAAAGTTTGAACTTGTAGATTAGTGTACCAGATAAGTTACTAATGAGACAAAAACAAACAAAGTAGGTTACACGTTTATACATAACTTATTTTGGTGAACTACTGTAATACATTAGCATGTTTGTAGTGCCAACTACATAATAAAATCACTTTCGGAACATACGCCCATGGAGCATGCCTACTGTATTGTCTATTTCCTCACATTCGTTGACATCTAAGGATAAAGAGACATGGTTTAAAGTAGGATGAACATAATATGACATCATTCATATCATGGGCAAATAGATATAAAATAAACAGGCTATTTTATCATTGTGTGCATGACGTGAACATAACAACTAGATTACAGATCAAGACCAAAAGAATATCCTTCATCCCTTTTAAACCATGTAAGGTGAAATGATACGTTAAGACAACTATGTATAAAAGTGAACAGAGTAACTGACATTGGCTGCAAACCAAGTAGTTAAATGAACACATCACAGTACCAATCAGTTCAAAGGCAGGAGGAGTAAGGACTTACAACAACAGCTTGAACTGGTGTGCTCATGCCCTTCATCTTGCTGGTGTGGCAATCCTTGAAGATTCGTGACCGCATTTGGTTCAGGTTCTTTTGGTCCGCAAGCTTTCCTCTGTATTTGGAACAAGTCAATATAGATACGATAATATGGCATAGAAAAAAGAAGGAAGTAGCAGCTATTTACAAGAGCCTCGCAGTGTGCAATATAGCTACGAGATCCTGTTGTCCGTTGGAATTTCACTTTAGAACGGTTGGTCTTCTTCTTCAAACAGTTAGCCTAGAAAAAGATACACTTGTAAGGCACATACATAAATACAAGTTCAATATGTGGTCTGATCAAATACATATAGCCTACCTGATACTTTGGATCAAACCAGTGTTTAACGAGGGCTATCCGGTCTTCATCTGTAATATATTCCACTGGAGATGTTTGGGCGATTTCATTGTTAGCCTTGCCTTCAAAGTGAGATTTTCTAAGGTGGTACCGATACTATCGCAGAAAGCAGATCGAAAAACATGAGTGCATGCTTGTTTAGTTGCATCATCTTTCGGATCCAACTTGAACCTCATCTGTTGAAAAAAGAATGTGAGTCTTATTAGGAGGAAGCTAGAAAGTATGGGACAGAGCAAGACAATATTACTAATTGCGATGAATAACGTTACTTACGGATAAATTTTCAAGGAAGGTGTTAAACTGGGTATTGTCTTTCTCATTCTTGTATTGGATCCATGTTGGGAGGATACGTGCATGACACCTAACGGCAACGGCTGCCTCTGATACTAACTTGGCTGACTCTGTAGCATCACGTGGCCTTTTTAAACCTACCTCAAAATGGATCTCCATTCTTCCTCCTTCAGATTTTGTTAAGCTGTTAAGCATTATCCCCGATGTCTGTTTCCGCTTGCGCCGTGGTGCTAGTTCAACAACGAATATGGAAAGTGTTAGTGTACATCAAACTGTGAGAGTACATATAAAGGAGAATGCAACTGCAACTTGACTCGGTCAGGTACCGTCTTAGTGTTGATGCTCATGAGGTTCATCTGATCTTGCCAAGTCCTGTTGTGTCGCCAGTGCTTGAAGTAGTGTTAGGTGTGAAGGCATCTTGGGAACTGGCCGCCCGGAGCAAACAAATGAGTAACTCATTGAGATGTTTGTACAGTTGAAGCGGATGCTGCAGCTGGTGGAGTGTGATACCGTGTTTGTAGATTTAGCCAATGGACTTGGACCTTCTCTTGCACTATAAGTACTAGCGTAATCTGACGGCAGATCCTTTTCCGCTTTCACCCGATGAGTAACACCACTCCCTACTATATTATTTTCCTTGCTCTTTTTTGACTTTGCCATGTCAAGCCGTACCAACAACACAAAAGAATAAAATCACTCTTCAGAACTCATTGATGCATGATACAGACAAGCAATACTTTGATGTAAGACAGCCGTATGAGGATGGAATATGTAAGAAAAACTGGACGACATGACATATTCATAGCTACGATGTGTAAACTAAGCAGAAGGATTTTCAAGAAAATAGAAGTAATGCAAGCGAGACACCATATGAAAGATGCAACCAATATTACTCTGCCAAGTTAAAAGTGTCTTGTCATAAGTGGCAATTCAAAAATTAGAAGCGATGGCGAGAAATCAATGCAATATGCAACCACTATCAAACTGCCATGTTAAAAGCGTCCAATCATGAGTGACTGATGCGGGATACACAACAATAGTACTTTGATGTAAGAACATGGTATGATAGATAGATGCAGTGTATTCTAGACACAGAACGCCATGTCATATGCACATGTATAACGTATAAACTCAGCAGGTGCAATTAAATCAAAATAGAAGAAATACAGGCTAGACAACATATGAAACATGAAACCAATTATCACAATGACAAATTAGAGCAAGCACCTACGATGGTGGAGTACGGGAGATGAACTCATCATGTAGACTTGGGACTTCAACTTCATTAGCAATAGGAGTGGCAAATCTAGAGAGTCTCTGTTTGCGTCGGTGCGGAGGACCACCAACATCCCCTAACTTACTCTTTTCCTTCCTATTTTCTGATATTGCCTTATGAAGTCAATGAAGGAAATATGCCCTAGAGGCAATAATAAAGTTATTATTTATTTCCTTATTTCATGATAAATGTTTATTATTCATGCTAGAATTGTATTAACCGGAAACTTGATACATGTGTGAATACATAGACAAACAGAGTGTCACTAGTATGCCTCTACTTGACTAGCTCGTTAATCGAAGATGGTTGAGTTTCCTAGCCATGGAAATGAGTTGTAATTTGATTAATGGGATCACATCATTAGGAGAATGATGTGATTGACTTGACCCATTCTGTTAGCTTAGCACTTGATCGTTTAGTATGTTGCTATTGCTTTCTTCATGACTTATACATGTTCCTATGACTATGAGATTATGCAACTCCCGTTTATCGGAGGAACACTTTGTGTGCTACCAAACGTCACAACGTAACTGGATGATTATAAAAGTGCTCTACAGGTGTCTCCAAAGGTACTTGTTGAGTTGGCGTATTTCGAGATTAGGATTTCTCACTCCGATTGTCGGAGAGGTATCTCTAGGCCCTCTCGGTAATGCACATCACTATATGCCTTGCAAGCAATGTGAATAATGAGTTAGTTGCGGGATGATGCATTACATAATGAGTAAAGAGACTTGCCGGTAACGAGATTGAACTAGGTATTGAGATACCGACGATCGAATCTCGGGCAAGTAACATACCGATGACAAAGGGAACAATGTATGTTGTTATGCGGTTTGACCGATAAAGATCTTCTTAGAATATGTGGGAGCTAATATGAGCATCCAGTTTCCGCTATTGGTTATTGACCGGAGACGTGTCTCGGTCATGTCACATAGTTCTCGAACCCGTAGGGTCCGCACGCTTAAAGTTCGGTGACGATCGGTATTATGAGTTTTGGTGTTTTGATGTACCGAAGGTAGTTCAGAGTCCCGGATGTGATCACGAACTTGACGAGGAGTCTCGAAATGGTCGAGACATAAAGATCGATATATTGGACGACTATGTTCGGACACCGGAAAGGTTCCGGGTGGTTTCGGACATATACCGGAGTACAGGGGGTTACCGGAACCCCCCCGGGAGTTAATTGGGCCTCATGGGCCTTAGTGGGAGAAGAGGAGGGCGGCTGTGGCAGCCGCCGCCCTTTTCCTTCTCCTCCTCTCTCCCTTCCTTCCCTTCTCCTACTCCAACAAGGAAAGGAGGAGTCCTACTCCCGCTGGGAGTAGGACTCCCCCCCTTGGCGCACCCTCCTTGGCCGGCCGCCTCTCCCCCTTGCTCCTTTATATACGGGGGTAGGGGCACCTCTAGACATACAAGTTGATCTGTTGATCTCTCCCAGCCGTGTGCGGTGCCCCCCTCCACCATATTCCACCTCGGTCATATCGTAGCGGTGCTTAGGCGAAGCCCTGCGTCAGTAGCAACATCATCACCATCATCACGCCGTCGTGCTGACGGAACTCTCCCGTGAAGCTCTGCTGGATCGGAGTTCGCGAGACGTCATCGAGCTGAACGTGTGCTGAACTCGGAGGTGCCGTATGTTCGGTACTTGGATCGGTCGGATCGTGAAGACCTACGACTACATCAACCGCGTTGTGCTAATGCTTCCGCTTTCGGTCTATGAGGGTACATGGACAACACTCTCCCCTCTCATTGCTATGCATCACCATGATCTTGTGTGTGCGTAGGAATATTTTTGAAATTACTACGTTCCCCAACAGTGGTATTAGAGCCTGGTTTATGCGTAGATGTTATATGCACGAGTAGAACACAAGTGAGTTGTGGGCGATACAAGTCATACTGCTTACCAGCATGTCATACTTTGGTTCAGATTTGGATGATGCGGCCCTGACTGACATTACACGTACGCTTACGCGAGACTGGTTCTACCAACATGCTTTGCACATAGGTGGCTGGTGGGTGTCAGTTTCTCCAACTTTAGTTGAACCGACTTTGGCTACGCCCGGTCCTTGAGAAGGTTAAAATAGCACTAACTTGATGAACTATCGTTGTGGTTTTGATGCGTAGGTAAGAATGGTTCTTGCTCAGCCCGTAGCAGCCACGTAAAACTTGCAACAACAAAGTAGAGGACCTCTAACTTGTTTTTGTAGGGCATGTTGTTATGTGAGATGGTCAAGACGTGATGAGATATAAGTTGTTGTATGAGATGATCATGTTTTGTTGAAATTATCGGCAACTGGCAGAAGCCTTATGGTTGTCTCCTTATTGCATAAGATGCAAGCGCAAAATAATTGCTTTACTTTATCGCTATGCGATAGCAATAGTTGCAATAGCAATAGTTGGCGAGACGACCATGTGACGACACATTGATATAGATCAAGATGATGGAGATCATGGTGTCGTGCCGGATTTATGGAGATCATGACGATGCTTTGGAGATGGAGATCAAAGGCACAAGATGATGATGGCCATATCATGTCACATATATTGATTGCATGTGATGTTTATCCTTTATGCATCTTATTCTACTTTGATTGACGGTAGCATTATAAGATGATCTCTCACTAAATTTCAAGGTAAAAGTGTTCTCCCTGAGTATGCACCGTTGCCAAAGTTCGTCGTGCCGAGACACCACGTGATGATCGGGTGTGATAAGCTCAACGTTCATCTACAACGGGTGTAAGACTGTTTTGCACATGTAGAATACTCGGGTTAAACTTGACGAGCCTAGCATATGCAGATATGGCCTCAGAACACTGAGACCGAAAGGTCGAGCATGAATCATATAGTAGATATGATCAACATAGTGATGTTCACCATTGAAAACTACTCCATCTCACGTGATGATCGGACATGGTTTAGTTGATTTGGATCACGTGATCATTTAGATGACTAGAGGGATGTCTATCTAAGTGGGAGTTCTTAAGTAATATGATTAAATTGAACTTTAATTTATCATGAACTTAGTCCTGGTAGTATTAGCATATCTATGTTGTAGATCAATAGCTCGCGTTTAGCTCCCCTGTTTTATTTTTGATATGTTCCTAGAGAAAACTAAGTTGAAAGATGTTAGTAGAAATGATGCGGATTGGATCCATGATCTGAGGATTATCCTCATTGCTGCACAGAAGAATTATGTCCTTGATGCACCTCTAGGTGACGGACCTATTGCAGGAGCATATGCAGACGTTATGAACGTTTGGCAAAGCTCGGTATGATGACTACTTGATAGTTTAGTGCACCATGCTTTACGGCTTAGAATCGGGGCTTCAAAGACGTTTTGAAACACCACGGAGCATATGAGATGTTCCAAGAGTTGAAATCAGTATTTCAGACTCATGCCCATGTCGAAAGGTATGAGACATTTGACAAGCACTTTGCCTACAAGATGGAGGAGAATTGCTCAGCTAGTGAGCATGTGCTCAGAATGTCTGAGTACTACAATCACTTGAATCAAGTGGGAGTTAATCTTCCAGATAAGATAGTGATTGACAGAGTTCTCTAGTCACTATCACCAAGTTACTAGAACTTCGTGATGAACTATAATATGCAAGGGATAACAGAAACGATTCCCAAGCTCTTCGTGATGCTGAAGACGATGGTAGAAATCAAGAAAAGCATCAAGTGTTGATGGTTGACAAGACCACTAGTTTCAAGAAAAAGGGTAAAGGTAAAAAGGGGAACTTCAAGAAGAATGGCAAGCAAGTTGCTGCTCAAGTGAAGAAGCCCAAGTCTGGACCTAAGCCTGAGACTAAGTGCTTCTACTACAAAGGGACTGGTCACTGGAAGCAGAACTGCCCCAAGTATTTGGCGGATAAGAAGGATGGCAAAGTGAACAAAGGTATTTGGATATACATGTTATTGATGTGTCCTTTACTAGTGTTTATAGCAACCCCTCAGTATTTGATACTAGTTCAGTTGCTAAAGATTAGTAACTTGAAACGGGAGTTGCAGAATAAACAGAAACTAGTTAAGGACGAGGTGACGATGTGTGTTGGAAGTAGTTCCAATATTGATATGATCATCATCGCACACTCCCTATACTTTCGGGATTAGTGTTGAACCTGAATAAGTGTTATTTGGTGTTTGCATTGAGCATGAATATTTCGATCATGTTTATTGCAATAAGGTTATTCATTTAAGTTAGAGAATAATTGTCGTTCTGTTTACAATAATAAAACCTTCTATGGTCATACACCCAATAAAAATGGTTTGTTAGATCTCGATAGTAGTGATACACATATTCATAATGTTGAAGCCAAAAGATGCAGAGTTGATAATTATAGTGCAACTTATTTGTGGCACTGCCATTTAGGTCATATTGGTGTAAAGAGCATGAAGAAACTCCATGCTGATGGGATTTTGGAATCACTTGATTATGAATCACTTGATGCTTGCAACCATGCCTTATGGGCAAGATGACTAAGACTCCGTTCTCCGGAACAATGGAGTGAGCAACTGACTTATTGGAAATAATACATACTGATGTATGTGATCCGATGAGTATTGAGGCTCGCGGCAAGTATCGTTATTTTCTGACCTTCACAGATGATTTGAGCAGATATGGGTATATATACTTGATAAAACATAAGTCTAAAACATTTGAAAAGTTCATATAATTTCAGAGTGAAGTGGAAAATCATCGTAACAAGAAAATAAATTTTCTATGATTTGATCGTGGAGGAGAATATTTGAGTTGCGAGTTTGGTCTTCATTTGAAACAATGCGGAATAGTTTCGCAACTCACGCCACCTGGAACACCACAGCGTAATGGTGTGTCCAAACATCGTAACCATACTTTATTAGATATGGTGCAATCTATGATGTCTCTTATCGATTTACCACTATTGTTTTGGGGTTATGCATTAGAGAAAGCTGCATTCACGTTAAATAGGGCACCATCTAAATCCGTTGAGATGACACCATATGAACTGTGGTTTGGCAAGAAACTAAAGTTGTCATTTATTAAAGTTTGGGGTTGCGATGCTTATGTGAAAAAGTTTCATTCTGATAAGCTCAAACCCAAATCGGAGAAATGTGTCTTCATAGGATACCCAAAGGAGACAGTTGGGTACACCTTCTGTCGGGGAGGCTGATCGTACCCACGGACACCTATGGGGCCGACGGAGCAGGCCCCTTGTGGTTCGGAGGGGGGCGGAGATCGCACGAAGAGCGGATCGAGGCGAGGCACACGAGCAGTTTACCCAGCTTCGGAGCTCTCCGGAGAGATAAAACACCAAATGCTGCTTTTTTTGTTCTATTGTGTTCTTGCTAGGAGCAATGTGAGCTACAAAACCTAGCGTGAGTGTATCTAGTCTCCGGTGGGTCGAATGAACCGAACGAGCCGAACCCAACTAACCGAACCAGCCGAACCCAATTCAATCAACCCCTTCTACGCTATGCATGGGCCTCCTTTTATATGCTCAAGGGTCTCCGGCAGGTGGCAACATAGATGAGGGTACAAATGTAAAACAGGAGTTGGTACACCTACCGAACAAAGGTACAAAGGTAAAATACCTAACTCTGACGGCAAGGGACAAAAGCAATAAATGCCCGTCAGTGTCGCCCGAACAGTGCAATAGAGGCCGTCAGGTGCGCCTCCGCTTGCCACGATGGCGAGCTTGTCAGCGCCGCTTATCGCCGCTCCCCGCTGGCTGCACAGCCTCTCGACACGCGCCCATGGAACGGTCCCATGGTGACAAGTCGCTGGATGAGGTGGAGCGGAGAGGGAGAGAGTTTGCATGCAGCGGCAAACGCCTTGCCGCGGACGAATCCTTGTCACGCCCGGAGGCTTGTCGCGCCCCGAGCCTTCCCGGCGAGCTCCTCTTGCCGCGGCCTTGTCTTCTGCGTGCCTGGAGTGGCCTTCCCGACAAGCTCCTCTTGTCGGGGCCTTGTCTTCTTAATCAAATACTTTGTTCTTGAATGGCTCCAAAGGAGCCACGGAGGATCTTGGCGGCGACGAGGCAAACCTTGCCGCGGGGTGCTGCAACCGTCCGTGCACGAGTACGGGATACTAGGGTACCCCTACTCTAGTACATCGATAGGAGCCTCGGCTCGGGCCGCACATCGTGCCGAAGCGCTTGTCGGGCCAGGCCCAAAATCGCAGCACGGACACACGCGGCCTCGACCACGTCGCAACTCGCCCGGACCCACCACGATCCCCACTAACGGCACGCACCGGACGTGGCGTCGTGGCGAAGATCGTGGGCGCATCGTGGGGGTTCTTTATTAGTATAAGCGTAATCGCCCCGCCCTCCTCCCCTTTATAAGCGGAGGAAACAGAGGCAGGCCGACCACCCCTGCCATTGCTGTCTTGTCAAGAAACCTCCGCCACTCCCCTCTTCTTCTCCGGTGCGAAGAGAGCAGCGCCCCGCCCCCTTTCGCCACAAGCACGCTCACCGCCGTCGGTCTCCTCCCCCCCCCTCGCCATGGCTCCGAAAGCCGACAAGGAGAAGGGCGTCAAGTCGGCCGAGGCGCAGCGGCTCAAGCGTTGCGCAAGGAGCGAAATATCTTCCCCCGCAGCTCGGCGCAAGGGAGCTGCGGGACGTCTTCTACCTCTTTCCGTCGACGGAGACTCAGGCGCATCCGCGACGAGGGTGCTCCCGCCTCCGCCGCTGATTTGGCCCCAACAGGTACCCTTTCTTCGCCCTTTTCTTCTATTGCGGGCTTTGCCCGCCTTTTCCGGAAGTTCTTTGCGACATCATGAATACGTTTAGCCTCCGCCTCCTTGATTTCACCCCAACGCCATCTTGACCATGGCAGTTTTCGCGCATTGTGCGAAAACTTTGTCGGAGTCCACCCGAACGTGGCACTCTTCCGCCATTTCTTTGTTCCCCGTGTCGAGAGAGGAGAGCCACTTGTTGGAGGGATAGCCTGGGTCTCTAGGATCGGCAAGAAAGAGGCCTACCTAGAGGGAGAGTTCCGCAACAAGTGGGAGGAGTGGAGAGCCAACTGGTGTTGGGTCGTAGAGGAGAACCCGCAGCCCTTCACCGCCGTGCGCCAAACCCCAATAGTGCGCGGCAGGGATTGGAGTAACTTGGCGCCGGAGGACGCGAAGCTGAAGATAGCCATGACCTGAATCCTGCGCCTCAGGCTTGCCGGGTTGACCGTTGGCGCAGTTGGCGCGGACTTCCTTCGCCGCCGCATCGCTCCCTTGCAGGAAGGGAGGAGGCCTGCTTGGGAGTTCCAAAATGCGGCGGACATCATGAGGCTGCGCCCGGGCTTGAACTGGAACTTCACCATCATGGAGTTGGATTCAGTGCTGCTCGAGCTGTTCAAGAACGACCCCGATCATCCAGAGTGGTTTAGGTTGCCGCGGGGGGTCGTCCCTTTGTGCAACAACTCGGCGCTCGACCGCATCCGCGCCATGATGCCACTGTGCGACTCTCACGGGATCGCCCCAACTGGCAGACCCCCGACGAGATCGTGCAGCAATTCTTCGATGACTTAGAAGAAGTGCCGATCCGCGCCGACGAAAGCGAAGAGGCTCACCCGCGACACCACCGACCGTGAGATGGCGCGGATTGCCACCAGTGGAGGAGGCGGCAGCAGCTGCCGCCGGAGCCTTCGGGTTCACCGTGGAGGAGGCGGACACGGCGAAGGCGGCAAGCCTTGCCGAGCGAGGGAGGTCGCCGGGCGAGGACGAGCTTGTCGAGCCCGAGGCCGGGTCGAGTGGACCCGCCGAGGGCGCTTCTTCCCCACCGCCAAGCGACTTGCCGCCAGCGGAGCCCCCGGCTCCGCCGAGGAGGCGTCTCCGCAAGGCTGGAGACGAGCCGGGGCGACAGACCGGCCCACAGCAGCAGCGCCGCGCGACGCGCTCCACCGCGGCAAGCGAGGTTGCCGCGGGAGCGCCCCACACGGCCGCGACAACTGGGGCGGGATCTTCTCAGGCCACCGCCGATGCCTCCGCCAAGCGGCCGAGAGAGCCCACGCCTCCACCTCGTCGCACCGGAGGCGAGGCGGAGTTTGACTTCTCCGCGCTCAGCTCCGAGGAGGAAGGCAAAGAGTAAGCTTCTCGAGATTGTGCTTGTATTTCTTCAATTTTATTGCTTCATCTTGAATCTGATTTGCTTC
The DNA here is from genome assembly GCA_021605145.1 of Aegilops bicornis. Taxonomy (NCBI): domain Eukaryota; kingdom Viridiplantae; phylum Streptophyta; class Magnoliopsida; order Poales; family Poaceae; genus Aegilops; species Aegilops bicornis. The sequence goes on from CM038670.1 coordinate 192,038,777, forward strand.
GTTCTGGACTCTTTCCTTTTCAGGACGCTGGCCCAGAGAGCGGCGAAGAGGGCCAAGATCCCGACGGTCGTCGTTGAGGACGACTCTCCCGTGGCAACGGGGGACATGTCCGAGACCGCCTTGCCGGACCCGGCAACCCTTCCCCAGAGCAGCCCCCAGCACAGCCCCCAGAGTAAGTGTGCAGTTTTCTTCTTACTATTAGGTGTGCAGGGGTGCTCCTTCTTTGTTGATATCTGACTGTGTGCTTGTGTAGGAGCAGAGCAGCCTCATCGGGAGGGCTCGGAAGCCGCCTCTGAGATCCCCGCCACGCCACCACGCCACAAGGGAGAACTCCCGGAGGGAGCGCCCTCCGACAAGGGAGGCCACCCCGGCAAGGGAGGCCACTCCGGCAAGGGAGGCAACCCCGGAAAGGGACGGCTCCAGTGACCCTCCAGTGGTCGAGGCCATGGCTGCGGACCCCGTTGCAGGTAATTCCCTTACGCGAAAATCTCCCTTGGGTTTGCTTTCTTTTGTTTCTCTTTTTGAACATCTCGCTGATCGCCCTTTCTTCGTCGTCGACGCAGAGCCGATGGAGGTCGAGGCCGCCGGGCGAGGAGGAAGCGCCAACAACACCGGACGAGGCCGCCGTCGAGGAAGAAGTGGTCATCGTCGTGGAAGAAGAGGCCGTCGCCGACGAGCCTGTTGGCGAGGAGGCCACCGAGGCTGCCGACGCGGAGGCCGGCGAGGGGTCGGGCGATCGTACTGACAGCCCTGAGGCTGCAGGAGTGGCAAGCGCTACACCGACAACCGACTCCCCTGCCGCTGCCGCAACGTCAGGCTCCGAGGAGCCCCAGCCCGGTGCCTACCTGAAGGCCGGCGAAGGCGTCTTCATCAAGCTCCCCTGGGAGCCGAGCTCCAGGGCGCCGGTCGAGGGAGAAACCTTCGACGGCGAGCTACTCGCCTCCGCTGGGCTGACGCTGGTGGACGCGCCAAGCAGCAGCAGCGGCGAGTCTGAGGAGGAGCAGCTGCTGAAGAAGCTGCTGTCGCTCTACCGCACCCGGCAGGCCAAGTTAGAGACCCGGGAAGCCCTTGTCGCGAGGGCGGGAGCGGACATGGAGAAGCGCGCCGAGGAGCTCCGGAGCGCCAACAAAGAAGCCCTCCGCGACATAGCAGAAGCGCGGGGGTATCTCGCAGAAGAGCGCACGGCCTTCATCCTTGAGAAGGCCGCAGCTGAGGAGGAGCAGCGGCTGGCTGCCGAGAAGCTCGCCGCCAGAAAGCGAGCCGGGCGCAGCGGAAGGTCAACCCGACAGCCACGAAGAAGACCTTGCTGCCGCGAGGAGTCGCTATGGGCGCTTCAGAAGCGAAGCGACGCCGCAGCCGCCGAGGCCGCCAAGGAAGAGCTGAAGGCGAAGGTGGCATACCGGAGGCCACCCTCAAGAAGAGCGGCGAAGAGCTTGCCGTGCTCAAGCGTGAGCGAGAAGGACGCCTACACCCTTGGCGAAGCTGCAGAGCCGTCTCAAGATAGGGCCAAGGAGCTCGACGCTGCCAAGGATTCCAAGGCGGATCTTGAGCTGAAGCCACCACTCGACGCAGACGTTGGATGGCGCCAGAGAGCGGGAGGTGGGCTTGTTGGATGCGATCAAGGCCAAGGAGGAGCTGTGGCGAATCTTGCCTCCGGCCCGTAACACCTTGAGGGAGAGCGTGGAGCATCGACCGAAGGTCTTGTGGACACCGCCGCCGACATCCACAACGAGCTGATGGAGCTGGGGATGGCGGACCTTGCATTCCTCCGACGAGCATCTCCAACCCAGCGCCAAGCTCAGCTTATTCTTCAAAGGCGTGGCGGCGGGCCTCCAGCCGACTCGAGAAGAGGTCCCAAGCAGCTGGCCGAGGAATCACACCAGGTCTGCGCAGGAGCCCTCGAGAAGGTGTTGATCAAGGTGGCCTTCCGCAATCCGGGCCTCAATCTTAATGGCGTCCTCCGATCCTTGCCGCCAGACGCCAACGTGGAGGAGCTCAAAGCCCTTGTCGCACCCATTGTGGATAAGGTGAACAAGATCAAGCGGATTGAGGGCGACCGCATAGACTAGGCCGCCAACTTTATCTTTCCCTTGTCGCTGCTGATCATGTTTAGAACACTTTGTTAGATCAGCGACAAGTTATTTTGTAATATACTCTATCTTAGGCGATCAATGCAATGTTATTTCCTCTACTTGATTCCTTCCTTTGTAAGTTTTTGCCATACGCATTTGGGGGACTTGTCGGTGCGGGCACTTTTGCCATGAAGCGCCGAAAAGTGAACGTCGGCAGCCTGTGGCAAGGTGCCGCCTCCGACAAGCAACCTTGTCGCGACTAGCTGCAGCTCACTTAAGTTGTTGAGCGGACTCGAAACAAAGTAAGGGCGCGACTAGCGGAAGTTGGTTCCTCTGCGCATGTGTTTTCCATACAAAGTACTATCGCTCGAGGAAGATAACTTGAAAATTTAAAAATTGATTGCTCAAACTTTGGCAACTTAGCTTTTCTGTCTCTTGCTTCTCGATGAGGTGAAACTTCCTCGGCGGTGCCACAGTCCATAGTATTATCTCCTCCTTCCCCGCTGGTTAACTTGTGCGCCAGAGCCTCCCTTTCTTTGAGAAAAGAAAAGAAGAGGAAATAACGTTATGGAGCCTAGCGGCTCGATTCTGCTTACGGGTGTGGTTGCCGCACAAAGTGTTAGCCAAAACATGCAATAAATTGATGAAAGCATGAACTTGACAAGTTGTGCGCAACACATGAGTTTTATCGATGCATCGGGTCTGCGCTCGGCTTTGTACAAAGGATTACATGCAACAGCGGCAAGACTTGTACAAAAGGTGGTTGCCGAACGGGTTCCGACAACCGCGCCCTATGGGTAAAACTTACGAAGATGCTCAATGTTCCGTGAGTTGCTCACCGGAATGCCATCTTCGGTCTCAAGGCGGACAACGCCAGCCTAGTGACTCGTTTCACCCGATAAGGGCCTTCCCACTTCAAGGCCAACTTGTTTGAATTCTTGGCGGACTGAATGCGCCAAGAACAAGGTCGCCTTCCTCGAGACTTCGCACTAACCTCGCGGCTATGGTAGCGGCCTTGAGCTTCTTTGAAGCGAGCAGCTCGCCTGACAACGAAGATGATCCTCCTCAAGGAGCAGCGTCATCTTGTCGCAGCTGCTCTTGCTCAAGCTCATCATAAGCGAGCACACGAGGCGATCCGTATACGATTTCCGTGGGGAGAAATGCCTCTGCTCCATAGACTAGAGCAAAGGGTGTCTGGCCAGTGGCTCGATTTGGCGTCGTCCTGATTGACCAAAGAACCACCGACAGCTCCTCGATCCAGTTTCTTCCGCACTTGTGTAGCCTGTCGAAAGTTCTGGTCTTGAGCCCGCGCAGCATTTCAGCATTTGCCCTCTCTGCTTGACCGTTGCTTCTCGGGTGAGCAACAGAAGCAAGACCTTGGCGCCAAGGTCTTGGACGTAATGCATGAAGGTGCGACTCGTGAATTGTGTGCCGTTGTCGGTGATGATCCGGTTAGGGATTCTGAAACGGCAAACAATTGACCTGAAGAACTTGACTGCTGACTGTGCCGTCACCTTCCTCACTGCTTCCACTTCCGGCCACTTTGTGAACTTGTCGATGGCGACGTACAAGTACTCAAAGCCCCCCGGCTTCGGGGAAGGGGCCGAGGATGTCGAGCCCCTGCACCGAAAATGGCCGTGATAAAGGGATCGCCCGGAGAGCTTGAGCTGGCTGGTGTATCTGTTTGGAATGGAACCGCACGCTTCACACTTGGTTACTTGTGCCGTTGCATCCTGGAGGGCTGTCGGCCGAAGAAACCTTGCCGGAAAGCTTTGCTTGGGCAAGTGCTCTTCTTGCCAATGTGGTGACCACATATGCCTCCATGTATCTCTCGCCAACAGCTTCTGTCCATCTTCCACAGGAATACACTTCAATTTCACACCGTTGAGTCTTCTTACATGCAGTATGCTGTCGACAAACCGGTACATACATACTTGTTGTCGGGCTACTCTTTCCGCTTCTTCTTGCTCTTGGGAAGTTCTCCGTCTCAAGGAAATGGACAATCTGCTGCGCCCATGCTAGAGCTTGCGGCTCGACAACAAGGACTAAAGGCACATCTGCTGCTGCGGGAACATCAGCTTCCACGGCAAGAACCTGCGGCCCTGCCGAAGCTTGATGCTCCCCGACAAGCTTGCCGGAGCAAGACTTGTCGGGAGCGTCTGCTTCAACGAAACAAACCACAGGGTGCAGCCGGAGCAGACTGCTCCTCGATCTTGTTGGTGTTGGTCTTGGGGACCTTTGCAACGACGGCTTCGGGAAGCTCTGCCGGAAAGTAGTCACCAGAGGCCAACTTCCTCTTCTTGCTTTGTGTAGTTGATGGCGTTATGGTTGGCTGAGTCAGCTTGAGCACGAAAATCCCTGGTTCCACGAGCAACTTAAGTCTGGCGCGCCGACGAGCCGTCAGCAATATCATTCTGAGCTCTTGGAACATGTTCCATTTGCAGGCCGTCAAAGTGCTCTTCCAGCTTCCTCACTTCATCAACGTAGGCTTCCATCAACGGACTCTGGTAATCTTTATTGACTTGGCGGACGACGAGTTGCGAGTCTCCCCTGACAATAAGCTTTTTGATCCCAAGGTCCACGGCGATCCTGAGACCGGCAAGCAAACCTTCATACTCTGCAGTATTGTTTGTCGCTTGCTCCTTGGGAAAGTGCATCCGGACGACGTGCTTGAGGTGCTCTCCGGTGGAGTGCGATAAGCAAGACGCGGCACCTGCGCCTTGCAGCGAGAAGGCACCATCAAAGTACATCAGCCACTCTTTGCTTGTTTCTTTGACGGGAATGCTCGTCTCCGGAATCTCTTCATCTGGTGTTGGCGTCCATTCTGCTATGAATTCTGCCAACGCTCTGCTTTGGATAGTTGATGTGCTTTCAAACTTAAGACCAAAGCTCGACAGTTCCAGTGCCCACTCGACAATCCTTCCTGTCGCTTCTGGATTCTGCAGATCCTCTTCAGGGAAAGCGAGTGACAACTATGATCTCATGTGCTTGGAAGTAATGGCGCAGCTTTCTCGAGGCCATGAGGAGGCGAAAAGCAATTTTTGCACACCGTAGTACCTTGACCTAGCCCCCTGCAGGAGGGAACTGACAAAGTAGATCTGGCGCTGCACCATCCTTTTCTCAGATTCTGTTCATGTGTCTGCGGATTCATCCTTGTCGGGACCAGATCTTGTTGGCGGCTCCCACCTTGTCGCTGGATGCGCTTGCCGTGGTTCTTTGGCTCGTCATCCGCCTCCCTCTCCGCTACTAACGCAGCACTAACCACTTTATTGGTTGCCACTATATATAGCAGCAACTTCTGTTGTGGCTTAGGTGCGACAAGTGTTGGAGTGGAGGACAGGTATCTCTTCAAGTCCTGTAGCGCAGCCTCCGCTTCGGGAGTCCATTTCATTGGACCTGCCTTTTTCAAAATCTTGAAAAATGGCAGGCGCGTTCAGCAGACCTAGAAATAAACTCTTTGAGAGCAGCCACGCAACCGCAAGTCTTCGTCCATCCTTGCCGCGCTTTGGTGCTTCAATCTGCTCAATGGCCTTGATCTTGTCGGGATTAGCTTCAATCCCTCGTTGAGACACGAAGAACCCGAGATGCTTGCCGGAAGGGACTCCAAACACGCACTTCTCGGGGTTGAGCTTGAGGTTGATCTTGCGCAGATTTGCAAAGGTCTCGTCCAAATCTTGAACCAGAGTTGCTTTGTCCTTGCTTTTGACCATTATGTCATCCATGTAGGATTCTACATTTCTGTGCATTTGCGGCTCAAAAGCGTCATGGACTACCCTTGCAAATGTTGAACCAGCATTCTTCAAACCGAAAGGCATCCGTATGAAATAGAATGTGCCACATGGTGTAATGAATGCGGTCTTCTCTTCATCTTCTTCAGCCATGAAGATCTGATGGTATCCTGAGTATGCATCAAGAAACGAAAGCAAATCACATCCGGTAGTGGAGTCAACAATCTGGTCAATGCGCCGGCAAGGGAAATGGATCTTTGGGACAAGCTTTATTAAAATCAGTGAAGTCAAAACAAAGTCTCCATTTTCCATTTGCCTTCTTGCGCGACCACCAGATTGGCCAACCACGTGGGATGGAGCACTCCTCGACGAGGCCTGCTGCTTCCGGTTCTTGATCTCTTCTGCTATGAATTCTTGGCGCTCCGCTTGCTTCCTCGACTTTTTGCTTGACGGGCGCGCATGAGGACAAACGGCCAGGCGGTGCTCAATCACTTTCACAGGAACACTTTGGGGATGTCGACGGTTGCCATGCAAACACGCCGACATTCGCCGCAGGAAAGCAACGAAGCGCCGCTTCTGTTTAGGGTCAAGAGAGGCACTGATGGTGAAGGTACCACCAGTGCCGTCCTCCTTGGCGGGCACCTTCTTGGTCTTCGGCGGAGCCACCATCTTCTCGCACTTGCCGGTGGAGCTCGATGGTGCGTCCTCGATGGTAGCGCAGCACTCCGAAGAGGTGTGCTTGCCGGAGTAAGCATCAGAGCCCTTGCCGGACTTGGACTTGGTCTTCTCCCCCCCCGGGAGCTTCAGCGGCAAGTGCTTGGCAATCTGTCGCTGGCGCATCCCGGAAGATCTTGTCGGCACAGATAAGGGCATCCTTCTTGTCGCCATGGACAGAGATGACGCTTATCGGGCTGGCATCTTGAGTAGGTTGTAGGCGTAGTGAGAGGCCGCCATGAACTTGGCGAGTCTTTGGCTGACCAAGTATCCCATTGTAAGGCAACGGAAATCGGCAACGTCAAATGTGACCCTCTCGGTCCTAAAGTTCAGCTCACGCCAAATGTGACCGCAACGTAATCTTCCCCTTGACTTGCTCCTTCCTGGATTGATTCCTTGGAAGGTACCGGTCTCTTCGAGCTCATTGTCGAGGATTTGAAGCTTCGAGCACCGGAGGAGATCAGATTCAAGCCGGCCCGCCGTCAACTAACATTTTGTGACCTTGAGGTTGCGGATGGTTGGAGAGACCAACATCGGCAAGCACCCGACCGCAGATTATGCGATCGTGGTGGTCCTCAATATCAAAAATGATAGGCGTCTTTGGACCACTTGAGAGGCTTGCGTGACTCTCTGGATGGTTCCGCTGCATTGACCTCCGCATCCATTGCTTGAGTTGGCGGTGGGAGGTATGCAGGAAGCACCTCCGTCAACGCAAAGGACCTCTGTGGCTTTCTCAAACTCCTGCTCATCGGGCGTCGTCTTCCATATCTTCGTCGTCGTCCTCATCTTCATCCTTGTCGCGGCTGGGAGGTCGATCTCCTTGCCGCTGCTTGGCCTTGCCGTGGCGTCCTCCCGGGCCGGGACGTTTCTTGCTTGCTCCCCCAGCACCTTCCTGGGCCTTCTCCTTGTCGCGCCGCTCGTACTCAGCTCTCTGCTGTTCGACAAGCTGCTCAACTTTCTTGCAGCTCTGGAGGTCGTGGCCCTTGGTGTGGTGGATCTTGCAGTACTGCTTGCCGGAGCTGTCCTGCTTGTCGGCGGCCGCCACCGACTGGTGGTTGGCGTCAGCGGCAACCTCCTTGCCGGAGCCACCAGCCTTGGCGTTCTTGTCGCCACCTCCATTGCCGGACTGCTCGATTGCTAGCACTTCTCTGGCTTTCTTCTTCATGTTGCCTCGCTTGGCCCTTCTTTGCCGGGCGGTGTCCTCCTTGTCGAGATCCTGCTTCGCATTCTCTCCGAGTCTCCTCCCTTCCTCAACGCTACAAGACACTTGTTGGCCAAGGCGCATAGCTCATCGACGCCCTTGACTTTGCACATCGCCATCTCCTCCTCATCCTGCGGTTTCGCACATTCGATGAAATGCGCTGATCACCTTGGCAGGTGGACGTCAGGATGTTGTAGTGCACACGGCTGAATCTCTGAATGAACTTGCGCAGGGACTCTCCTTCCTTCGGGCGAGCAAGTGAAGGTCACTCTCTTGGCCATGAGGTTTGTGGCCACCGTGAAGGCGCCAACAAACCGATGGCACAAATCTGCCCAAGAGGATATGGAGCTGTCCGGCAAGTGCATGAGCCAAGATCGGCGTTGGGCTTGAGCACGCAGCGGGAAGTAGTTGGCGAGGATCTTGTCGTCCCGTCCCCGCAGCCTGCACGCGATGGTGTAGATGCCGAGGAACTCCGACGGATGCGTCCTGCCATCATACTTTTCCGCACGCGTCTGGTTTGAAGTTTTTCGGCTGGGCCCTTTGGACTTGCCGCAGCTCACGAGTGAACGCAGGGCAACCTACCGTGATACGGCAAGTCGCCTGGCTCCTCCGGCGCGCGCATGTCAACAGAAGGCCCAGCGCGCTTGTCGGACTGACGTCGCGCTTCTCTTCGGCGCTCGATGCGAGTTCGAGCGTCCTCTTGTTGTCGCTCATGAAGAACGTGGCGCTGATCGCGGCGAGCTCGCGGGTCCGACGACACAGTGGAGTCGCTGTCGAGATGGATCCGGTGAGTCGGCGATCTTGGCCTTCTTGGCGGAGAGTGCATGGTGGTTGCACCTCCGACAGTCTCGTCGCCACCGGCTTGTGCCTTGTCGTCTCGCCGCGACAATGATGGCGTTAGTTGCCGCGGGCGTCGCCGTTAGCAAAGCCGATGAGGCTCGATAGTGGCCCTCCACTCGTCGACCTTGTCGGCCGCGTCGGAGGGTAGTCGAGGAGCAGCTGAGCTCTCGCCGCAGCTTCGCTGGACTAGTGGGTGGCATTGGAGAATGGTGCGAGGAGCGGACACGCTCGGACTTCTAACTACGTTAGAAGGAGCAGCGGCGCCCGTCCGGCGACCGTGTCTCACTCGTGCCAGCATGTTGGCGCGCATGCTGGTCTTGAGGGTCTCGATCCAACGAACGTATGGCGTTGTGAACGCCATGACGTTGTTGGTCCCGCGCCTCCTGAGATGGGCGCGGGGGATGCGCGGACGCCGAGGTTTGCGGGGCCTTGTCCTTGGACTTGGCAATGTTGCGGACACCTTCGTCGGTGCCCGTTCCTCCGCCAGCGTCTGCCCCACCACCCATTTGCTGCGGTGAGGGTGGGTACGACGCGGACGGCTCTGCTGCCGCCGAAGCCTTCTTCTTCGGTGGCATGTTGAGGAAGATGTTGATGACGCTGCTCGTGTGAACGCCGGATCAGATTCACACGGCCTCGACGCCCCTACCTGGCGCGCCAAAGATGCCGGGAGGCTGATCGTACACACGGACACCTATGGGGCGGCGGGCAGGCCCCTTGTGGTTCGGAGGGGGGCGGAGATCACACGAAGAGCGGATCGAGGCGAGGCACACGAGCAGTTTACCCAGCTTCGGAGCTCTCCGGAGAGATAAAACTCCTACTGCTGCTTGTTTGATCTATTGTGTTCTTGCTAGGGAGCAATGTGAGCTACAAAACCTAGCGTGAGTGTATCTAGTCTCTGGTGGGTCGAATGAACCGAACGAGCCGAACCCAACTAACCGAACCAGCCGAACCCAACTAACCGAACCCCTTCTACGTTGCGCATGGGCCTCCTTTTATATGCTCAAGGGGTCTCCGACAGGTGGCAACATAGATGAGGGTACAAATGTAAAAACAGGAGTTGGTACACCTACTCGAGCGATTATGCAGTGCAAAATACCTAACTTTCGGCAAGGGACAAAAGCAATAAATGCCCGTCGATTGTCGCCCGAACAATTAACAGAGGCCGTCAGTGCGCCTCCGCTTGCCACGATGGCGAGCTTGTCGGCCCGCTTATCGCCGCTCTCCGCTGGCTGCACAGCCTCGACACGCAGCGCCCATGGAACGGTCCCATGGCGACACGCGTCATTGGATGAGGTGGAGCGGAGAGGAGAGAGTTTGCATGCAGCGGCAACGCCTTGCCGCAGCCGAATCCTTGTCGCGCCGGAGGCTTGTCGCGCTCCGAGCCTTCCCGTGAGCTCCTCTTGCCGGGCCTTGTCTTCTGCGTGCACAGGTGGCCTTCCGACAAGCTCCTCTTGTCGGGGCCTTGTCTTCTTAATCAAATACTTTGTTCTTGAATGGCTCCAAAGGAGCCACGGAGGATCTTAGCGGCGGCATAGGCAAACCTTGCAGCTGGGTGTCTGCAACCGTCTGCTGCAGTACGGGATACTAGGGTACCCCTACTCTAGTACACCGACACCTTCTATCACAGATTCGAAGGCAAGACATTCGTTGCTAAGAATGGATCCTTTCTAGAGAAGGAGTTTCTCTCGAAAGAAGTGAGTGGAAGGAAAGTAGAACTTGATGAGGTAACTGTTGTTACGTCTCCAACGTATCTACTTTTCCAAACACTTTTGCCCTTGTTTTGGACTCTAACTTGCATGATTTGAATGAAACTAACCCGGACTGACGCTGTTTTCAGCAGAACTACCATGATGTTGTTTTATGTGTAGAAAAGAAAAGTTCTCTTAATGTCCTGGAAATCCACGGAGGCACTTTTTGGAATTTATAAGAATTTTTGGCGAAAGAATTAATGCCAGGGGGCCCATAGCCTGTCCACGAGACAGGGGGCGCCCCCCTAGGGCGCGGCCTCCTATCTTGTGGGCCCCCTGGACCTCCTCCGACCTCAACTCCATATATTCCATCTCGAAGAGAAAAAAATCAGAGAGAAAGTTTCATCGCGTTTTACGACACGGAGCTTCCGCCAAGCCGTAATCTCTCTCAGGAGGGCTGATCTGGAGTCCGTTCGGGGCTCCGGAGAGGGGGATTCGTCGCCGTCATCATTATCAACCATCCTCCATCACCAATTTCATGATGCTCACCGCCGTGCGTGAGTAATTCCATCGTAGACTTGCTGGACGGTGATGGGTTGGATGAGATTTACCATGTAATCAAGTTAGTTTTGTTAGGGTTTGATCCCTAGTATCAACTATGTTCTGAGATTGATGTTGCTATGACTTTGCTATGCTTAATGCTTGTCACTAGGGCCCGAGTGCCATGATTTCAGATCTGAACCTATTATGTTTTCATGAATATATGTGTGTTCTTGATCCTATCTTGCAAGTCTATAGTCACCTATTATGTGTTATGATCCGACAACCCCGAAGTGACAATAATCGGGACACTTCTCGGTGATGACCGTAGTTTGAGGAGTTCATGTATTCACTATGTGCTAATGCTTTGTTCCGGTTCTCTATTAAAAGGAGGCCTTAATGTCCCTTAGTTTCCGCTAGGACCCCACTTCAACGGGAGGGTAGGACAGAAGACGTCATACAAGTTCTTTTCCATAAGCACGTATGACTATTTACGGAATACATGCCTACATTACATTGAGTAATATGAGATAGTTATATATCAACCAATGTTATAACTATTGCATTAGGAATCACATACCGCATAATTATCCATCACTGATCCATTGCCTACGAGCTTTTCATATATTGTTCTTCACTTATTTACTTTTCCGTTGCTACTGTTACAACTACTACAAAAACCCAAAAACATTTATCTTTACTTTTGCCACCGGTACTATTATTATCATACCACTTTTGCTACTAAACACTTTGCTGCAGATACTAAGTTATCCAGGTGTGGTTGAATTGACAACTCAACTGCTAATACTCAAGAATATTCTTTGGCCCCCCTTGTGTTGAAACAATAAATTTGGGTTGAATACTCTACCCTGGAAAGCTGTTGCGATCCCCTATACTTGTGGGTTATCAAGACTAATTTCTAGCGCCGTTGCCGGGGAGCATAGCTCTATTCTCTGAGTCACTTGGGATTTATATCTGTTGATCACTATGAAGAACTTGAAAGACGCTAAGACCAAGATTTTGCCCTCAACTACGAGGGGAGGTAAGTTACTGCCATCTAGCTCTGCACTAGATTCTCCTTCCGTTATTAGTAGGCTTGCGACACCTAAACCTGCTACTGCTATGAATTCTGATTTGTCGCATGTTATTGATGATGCCACTTCTACTATGCATGATGAAACTACTTCTGTGCGTGATACTACTTGCCATTAGGTGAATTTCTAGAAGAACAACTTGCTAGAGTTAGGGGGAATGAAAATATTGAAGAACCTATTATTGATGATAGTGATGATGAAGGTTCCCCCAATGATTATGTATTACCTGTTGTTCCTAAGGGTTATGTTATGAATGAAACAGCTGCTATGGAAATTCTTGCTTGCAATGATAGAAATGATCTTAAGAAATTATTAGCTAAATGGAAGCAGCAGTCTCTTAATGCTAGAATGAAACCCATCCTGCTTTTGCTACTTCACCTATCTGTGTTACTGATAAGGATTATGAATTCTCTGTTGATCCTCATATTATTACTTTAGTTGAATCTGATCCTTTTTATGGCCTTGAATCTGAAACTGTTGTGGCACATCTTACCAAGTTGAATGATATAGCCACCTTGTTTACTAATGATGAGAAGTCTCGCTATTTATATATCCTTAAGATATTTCCGTTCTCATTAAAGGGTGATGCTAAGACTTGGTATAATTCTCTTGCTCCTGGTTGTGTGTGTAGTCCCCAGGATATGATTTATTACTTCTCTGCTAAATATTTCCCTGCTCATAAGAAACAAGCTGCCTTGCGGGAAATATATAATTTTGTGCAAATCAAAGAAGAGAGTCTCCCACAAGCTTGGGGAGGCTTCTCCGATTACTTAATGCGTTGCTGATCATCCTCTTAAGAAAAATGAAATACTTGATATCTTTTATAATGGACTAACTGATGCTTCCAAGGACTACTTGGATAGTTGTGCTGGTTGTGTTTTCGAGGAAAGAACAATGATTTAAGATGAAATACTATTGAATAATATGTTGACTAATGAAAATAATTGGACTCTTCCCGAGCCAGTTCCTGAAGTAATTCCTGAACCAATTGAGCCAACTCCGAGCCTATTCCTAAACCCACTCCGAAGAAGAGAGGTGTTTTATTTCTCAGTCCTGAAGATATGCAAGAGCCAAAGAAATCAATGAAAGAAAAAGGTATTAAAGCTGAAGATGTTAAGAATTTACCCCCTATTGAAGAAATACATGGTCTTAATACCGCCTGAAGAACTACATTGTGTTGATAACCCGACACAGGTAGTAGAGGTAAATTCTCTCTATAGATATGATAAAGCTGAAATACCCTCTACTAAATTTCATAGCCCATGCTTAGATGAATTTGATGAATTTATGGCTAGACAAGAAAGTTTTAATGCTTATGTTGGTAGAGAGTTAAAGAACAATGCTTTCGAGATAGGACGCGTAGGTGATAATCTGGCTAGAGTTAAAGATGAACTTCACCGCGTTAGCAAATATGCTTATATGGTTGCTACTCAAGCTGAGCAAGTACTTAAATCTCAAAATGATTTGCTTGATGAATTAAATAATAAACATGACTTTGTTGTTAGAGTGGCTACTAGAACTGGTAGAATGACTCGGGAACCTTTGTATCCTGAAGGCCACCCTAAGAGAATCGAACAAGATTCTCGAGAGAAATAATTTAGAGGCACCTAGTTCTTCTAAAAGAAGAAGAAGAAAAAGCGATAGAACTTTGCATGCTTCTAGTGAACCTACTATAGACACACACGAGAATCCCAATGATATTTCTATTTACGATCTTTGAAACACAATCAGGTGATGAACATGAACCTAGTGATAATGTTAATGATAATGTTCATATTGATGCTCAACCTAGCAAAGACAATGATGTAGAGATTGAACCTGCTATTGATCTTGATAATCCACAATCAAAGAATCAACGTTATGATAAGAGAGATTTTATTGCTAAGAAGCACGGTAAAGAAAGAGAACCATGGGTTCAAAAACCCATGCCCTTTCCTCCTAAACCATCCAAGTCAAAGGATGATGAGGATTTTGAGCACTTTGCTGAAATGATTAGACCTATTTTCTTACGTATGCGCTTAACTTATATGCTTAAAGTAAATCCTTATGCTAAGTATATGAAGGATATCATCACAAATAAAAGAAAGATACCGGAAGCTGAGATTTCCACCATGCTTGCTAATTAAACTTTTAAGGGTGGAATACCAAAGAAACTTGGAGATCCGGGTGTACCAACTATACCATGCTCTATTAAAAGAAATTATGTTAGAACTGCTTTACGTGATCTTAGAGCCGGTGTTAGTGTTATGCCTCTCTCTTTATATCGTAGAATTGAATTGAATAAGTTGACACCTACTGAAATATCTTTGCAAATGGCTGATAAATCAACTGCTATACCTGTCGGTATTTGTGAGGATGTGCCTGTTGTAGTTGCAAATGTCACTATTTTAACGGACTTTGTTATTCTTGATATTCCTGAGGACGATAGCATGTCTATTATCCTTGGTAGACCTTTTCTTAATACTGCAGGGGCTGTTATTGATTGCAACAAAGGCAATGTCACTTTTCATGTTAATGGCAATGAGCATACGGTACACTTCCCGAGGAAACAATCTCAAGTTCATAGCATCAATTCTATTGAAAAGTTCCAACTATTATTTTTGGAGGTTTTGAATTTCCTCTCCCTCTTGTCAAGAAAAAGTATGATATTCTTATTGTTGGGGATTTTCATATCCCGTTGAGGTAACTTAGTGTTATTCGAAATTTCTCCGGTTCCGTGTTATTCGGAATGAGTTTGTTAACAAGACTTGATCAACCTTGTTAGTGGGTTCATTTTGATGATCACGAGATGGATGAAACTAGAAGGCACAACCTTTTGTACCCTCTTTTTACTTTCTGTTATTTAGAATAAATAAAGCAAAAATAGTATTATCCGTCTGTTTTCTGAATTATCCATGCATTAAAAAAATAGTCTGAAAATAAAAGTGCTCCAAATGCCCTGCAAATCTAGTATGATTTTTTCTGGAATATTTGAGGATTTTAGGCACTGAAAACACTGCAGGAGGGCCAAGCACCAGGCCACGAGAGAGGAGGGCGCGCCCCCCTATCTCGTGGGCCCCTGGGGCTGCCCTCCACTTATGCCAGCACCTACACACTTCATCTTCTACCCAAAAAATCCCCATCTAGCTCAAGCACGAGTTCTAGCTCATTTTGCTGCGATTTTCGATCTCTTAGCTCAAAGCTCCATTCATAAAACTGCTTTGGGAGATTGTTGCTTGGTATGTGACTCCTGCATTGGTCCAATTAGTTTTTGTTCTAGTGCTTTATTCATTGCAAATTTTTGCTGCATAGGTGACCATGTTCTTGAGCTTGCATGTTAAATTTTTGAGGTCCCAAGCAATTCCAATGCATGATATAGCCTCTAGGCACTTGTAGGAGTAGTTACTATCAATCTTGTTTAGTTTTATTCACTTTTATTTTGAAGTTACTAAAATTTTAGAAATTTTCAGAAAAAGAAATATGCTTAGAAGAATGTACCAAGGAGGTTCCTCGACAAAGAAAGGGCCAAGGATTGCTATATGTGAACAAGATGTTAATTTGCCGAGGGACGCAAATGTACGGGCTTGTGAGTGGCCATCTGATGATTTTATGGTTGAAGCAGGCTTCAAGGAGGAATTTGACGCATATGTGCGTAATGCCGAGCTGGAGGACTTCTTACAAGATAAGTGTCCTCAATATTATCAATTGACTGATTCCTTTATGCGGAGGTTCGAATATATTTCTGCGCGTAATTCTCCTAGTGTCATGTTTGATATTTATGATACATCTTATACCATGGATTTAGAGGATTTCACAACTGCTTGCAAACTCCCGTAGTGGGGTAATATTAATGATCCTCGTAAATCTGAATTTAGAGATTTTCTTGCTAGTATTACAGTGGGAGAATCTAGGGACGTAGAACAAGCTACCATAGGGAGCATTCATTTTCCTGCTATACATTACTTTGCTCTCTTTATTGGTAGATGCATTAACAAAGAAGGACGAAGTATGTCACATGTGTGCTCCCTGATCTTTGTGTCCTCAAGAGTCTTTGTGTCGTGTTATAAAGGTTATAACTTGGGGCAATAGTTGCACGTGGGTTGCGAATAATAGTAGAAGGGAGATTTCTTTGGAGGAATTTATGCAACACGTGTTGCTAACTTTCTTAATATTGCTCCACGAGAGGTTTATATGATTGTACCTCTTGTTTATTTGGATAAAGAAGCTATGTTTGATCATCATTTTCTTGAGAGGAATGAACAATTCCTCCATTATCGACTAATCTATGACAGGCGCAATGTCGTCCCTGTTACTCTTCCTGCCCCTACCTTTTTGATTTTCATGCAAAAGGAAGATATGTTGTCACCAGGGAGGAAGCAACTGAGTATGAGAAAGGAATGGAGGCAGCTCGCCAACACGCTGCTGCTCAGGAGGCGGTCGCCTCTGCATCTCAAGACAACCCAGTTTCACTTATGGATATCGGCCAAAGTGTCCTTGGTACTAGACCAACTTAGGCCAAAAGCCTAAGCTTATGGAGAATCGTATTTCTCACCGACTTTACATTCATGTTCACACACTAGTTGTCGGTGCTCATACTCTTTCATTGTATTATCCATGCTAGTTTAATTTTCTTTTTCTAGTTTTCTTCTTGTGTGTTTGATAAACCTTGAGAAAACCCCAAAAAAAATTTAGTTAGTTTAATTTCCATGTTTGTAGTAGAAATTAAAATGAAAACCCAAAAATATTTCTCGTTCTTCTTCTTACTTGTTGGGAGCTTTCTCGTGTAAATAGTTTTATTTTCTTTTCTTTCCTTTGGGGGTCGAGAAGACCATATTGAAAATGCTTAGTTGCTCTTATATGCATGATTGTTTATTTAATTTAGAGCCCATATTACTTGTCTTCTCTCTTGAGTTGAATGCTTGCAGATTCCAGCTTAGTCCAATGCACGTACACTCTTATTATTGTACACATCGTTCGGTCATGCGAGTGAAAGGCAATAATGACGATATATGATGGACTTATTGGGATGAGAAGAGCTGGTATGAACTCGACCTCTCTTGTTTTTGTAAATATGATGAGTTCATCATTCCTGAGTCAGCTATTATGAAGTAAACTATTTGCAATGACATTTAGAGATTATAGTTACTTGTGCCATGCTTGATTAGCTATGACTTATAATGGTTTACCTTGCGTGCCAACATGCTATTAGAATGATTATGATGTGATATGATGGGATGATATCCTCCTTTGAATGAATTGAGTGACTCGACTTGGCACATGTTCACGCGTGTAGTTGAAACAAATCAACATTGCCTTCACGATATTTATGTTCATGGTGGATTATATCCTACTCTTGTTTGTACTCAGTGTGAATTAATTTTAATGCATGTTTACGACTGTTGTCGCTCTCTCGATTAATCGCTTCCGGTCTTTTGCTAGCCTTCACTGTACTAAGCGGGAATACTGCTTGTGCATCCAAACTCCTTAAACCCCAAAGTTGTTCCATATGAGTCCACTATACCTTCCTATATGCTGTATTTACACCGTTCCAAGTAAATTTGTATGTGCCAAACTCCAAACCTTCAAATGAAATTCTGTTTTGTATGCTTGAGCAGCTCATGTTTCAACTAGGGCTGCGTATATCTTCCATGCTAGGTGGGTTATTCTCAAGAGGAGTGGACTCCCCTCCTCATTCACGAGAAAGGGTCGGTAACTGGATGCCCGGTCCATGATCCAAAAAAGATCAAAGCAAATCAAAATAATTAAACAAAACTCCCCCAGGGCTGTTGTATGTTGGAGGCACTCGTTGTTTCGAGCAAGCCATGGATTGATGCTTGTTGGTGGTTGGGGGAGTATAAACCTTTACCGTTCTGTTTGGGAACTGCCTATAATGCATATAGTATGGAAGATACATCCATCTCATAGTTGTTGCGTTGACAGCAAAAGTATGCCACTCAAAATGTTATTCAATCTGCAATTTAAAATCGAGCTCTGGCACCTCTACAAATCCCTGCTTCCCTCTACGAAGTGCCTATCTATTTACTTTTATGTTGAGTCATCATCCCTTCTTATTAAAAAGCACCCGCTGGAGAGCACACTGTCATTTGCATTCATTATTATTGGTTTATATTGGGTATGACTTGACTGGATCTCTTTTACCATGAATTACAATGTTTAGTCAATCCTTGATCTTTAAAGGTGCTCTGCATTTATATTTTGCGGTCTCAAAAAGGGTTAGCGAGATACCATTTTGTTATACCATGTTATGATTATTTTGAGAAAGTGTTGTCATCCGAGTTTTATTATTATGGATCGCTAGCTGATTATGTTATTGATATGAGTAATTGTGAGACCTATGTGTTATTGTGAGTATGGTTAGTTCATAATATTCTTTGAAACTTGAATGCTGGCTTTTCATGTTTACAACAACAAGAGCAAACAGAGTTTGTAAAAGTTTTTCTTTATCACTTTCAGTTTATCAATTGAATTGCTTGAGGACAAGCAAATGTTTAAGCTTGGGGGAGTTGATACGTCTCCAACGTATCTACTTTTTCAAACACTTTTGCCCTAGTTTTGGACTCTAACTTGCATGATTTGAATGAAACTAACCCAGACTGACGCTGTTTTCAACAGAACTACCATGATGTTGTTTTATGTGTAGAAAAGAGAAGTTCTTGGAATGTCCTGCAAATCCACGGAGGCACTTTTTGGAATTTATAAGAATTTTTGGCAAAAGAATTAATGCTAGGGGGCCCACAGCCTGTCCACGAGACAGGGGGCGCGCCCCCCTAGGGCGCGGCTTCCTATCTCGTGGGCCCCCTGGACCTCCTCCGACCTCAACTCCAACTCCATATATTCCGTCTCGGAGAGAAAAAAATCAGAGAGAAAGTTTCATCGCGTTTTACGGCACGGAGCCGCCGCCAAGCCCTAATCTCTCTCAGGAGGGCTGATCTGGAGTCCGTTCGGGGCTCCTGAGAGGGGGATTCTTCGCCGTCGTTGAGGGAGTTCTGGATTAGGGGGTATCCGGACAGCCGGACTGTGTACAACGACCGGACTATTGAAGCGTGAAGATACAAGACTCAAGACTTCGGCCTGTGTCCGGATGGGACTCTCCTTTGCGTGGAAGGCAAGCTTCGCGATCCAGATATTGTGTTCCCTTTCTTGTAACCGACTCCATGTAAACCCTAGCTGTCACGCCCAATATGCGACCCTATCCAAAAGGAACTCGAAGGTCCCACCAAGGATAGACCCGCATATTGAAACGCTTTTGCAAGGTGGATATCATTACATCAACATTACATAATAGGTAGGGATACATACATAAGGCACAAATGTCACAAGAATACATCAACAACATCATATACAAGATCAACATCCGACTACGGATGAAACATAAACAGAAACTCAAACAATATCCACCCTGCTAGCCCAGTGCCGACACGGAACCTATCCCCTGATCGAAGAAGCAGAAGAAGAACTCAAGACAAGCAAGCATCGCTCTCGCGTCATGATCATCGCAAACCTGTACCTTCAACTGGTGGTGTAGTAAATCTGTGAGCCACGAGGACTCAGCAATCCCATTACCATGGGTATCAAGACTAGCAAAGCTTACTGGGAAAGGAAGGGGTAAAGTGGTGAGGTTGCAGCAGCGACTAAGCATGTATGGTGGCTAACATACATAAATGAGGCGAGAAGAGAAACAAAGGAACGGTCGTGAAACTAGCAATGATCAAGAAGTGATCACGAACTCCTACTTACGTCGAGACATAACCCGAAACCGTGTTCTCCTCTCGATCAACCCGAAAAGAGACACTCACGGTTACACACACGGTTGGTGTATTTTAGAAGAGTTTGCTTCAAGTTTACTACAACCGGATATTAACAAATTCCCATCTCGCCACATAACCGCAGGCACGTCTTTCGAAAGTTCAAACCCTGCAGGGTGTCCCAACAGCCCATGATAAGCTCTCGCGATCAATGAAGGATATTCCTTCTCCCGGGAAGACCCGATCGATCTCGGAATCCGGCTACAAGACATTTCGACAAAGAATAAAACAAGACCAGCAAAGCCGCCCGAATGTGCCGACAAATCCCGATAGGAGTCGCGCGTACCTCGTTCTCGTGGCACACCGGATAAGTCAAGCTACGAGTAAAACCAAGCCTCGAAGTTTCCCGTGGTGGCCCAAGAGTGCTCGGTTCGGACCAACACTCGAAGGAGCACCGGCCGGGGGCTAAAATAAAGATGACCCTTGGGCTCCGAAACCCAAGGGAAAAAGGGCATAGGTGAGGCAAATGGTAAAACCAATGTTGGGCCTTCTTTGGAGGAGTCTTATTCAAAGCGAACTGTCAAGGGGGTCCCATAAATCACCCAACCGCGTTAGGGACGCAAAATCCGGGAACATAATACCGATATGGACGGAAACTAGGGCGGCAAGAGTGGAACAAAACACCGGGCATAAGGCCGAGCCTTCCACCCTTTACCAAGTATATAGATGCATTAATAATATAAGAGATATTGTGATATCCCAACATAATCCTGTTCACCATGGAGCAATCTTCAACTTCACCTGCAACTAGCAACGCTATAAGAGGGGCTGAGCAAAGCGGTAACATAGCCAAACAACGGTTTGCTAGGAAGGGTGACAAAGGTTAGAGGTTCATGGCAATTTGGGAGGCTTGAAAAGCAAGTGGTAGGTAACGCTTGACATAGCGATAGAACGAAGCAACTAGCATAGCAATGATAGTAATGAGATCCAAGGTGACGGTCATCTTGCCTGAAATCCCATAAGGAAGAAGAACGAGTCCATGAAGAAGATGAAGCCACGAAGACGCAGACCAAGCGTAGACGAACGAATCCTCACGATCGCAACGAAACGGGAACTATCGAGAAGAAGCACACAACATGGTAAACACCCCACACATGAACAAGACATGATGCTCAACCAAGTATGATGCATGACAAGGCTACATGAAGCTACTCATGGCAAAAGATGATGCAAACAAGAACAACACATCAAAACAAGTTTAAATGAGGCCGGAAACGACATAGAACATTTCCGGTAAGTCCTCATATGCAAATTTCGAAATTGTTCCAGATCTGAATAACTTTATGTTCAAGTTGTTAAACAGCAAGTTAAGATGCACCAAGATGATCTACACGAAATTCTAGTCAAGTTACATATAAAGTTCATTAGATTCGGAGCTACGGCCTAGAAGATATGAGCAAAACAAGTTAAACATGGCATTGATGCAAAATGCATACAAACCTCAAGCAAACACTCTAAAAACAAGGATGCAACATGATAATATGAAACTACATGCAAAAACAAGCAAGTTTCATATAGAGCACACTCAAAACGGAGCAACGGTTCAACACATACACCCTATACAAGTCATGACAACAATCTGTCCAAAACAGCAACTAGGCATATTGCAAGCACGAAAACATTAAGCTACAGCATCTCAACGTGAAAAAAAAAGGCATTTACATGATGTACAGGTAAAACATGACAAAATATGAACACTGAGCTATCTCCAGAAATCACTAGAACATGCTCAAAATAACATGGCAAGATTGCAAATAATAACAGTTTCAGACTTTAGCAGAAATAACATCAGATTGCAATGTTTAGATCTATCAAACAACATGTTCTAGGAACTTATCATGGCAAACAAAGGCATGACATGAATCTACTAAATGCATAGAGCAAAAGTCCCTTACTGACCATCAGCCTAAAGGGCACAGAAAATATGATGGAACACATGTAAACATGGCAAGTTATATTACAGATTCATACATGGCAGGAACAACAATAAGTAGGCATGTTGGTGAGCTTGAACCACTCACCACATAGAAATACATGGCATGGCAAGGAAACTAACAGTAAGAAGACATGTTTATGAAGCTAAACATGGCAAGAACAAGTTCATAGGGTGCATGGATCACTAAAAACAATCATGGCAACATTGAACTTAATGATAACAGGTTGACAGCAACATTATTTAGCAAGTTTGGAGCAAGATGAAAACATGTTACAGCATGCTATAAATGCAACCAGGGGCATGAATGGATATAGCATGACATGTAGAACAAAACATCCTTAGTGAACATCTCCAGATTATGCATAGAATGACTTGTAGAAGCAGGTTAACATAGCATCACGAAATAACAGATTCAGACAAGCAAAACAGTAACAGCAAGTACCCTACTTAACAAGCTCGAAGCACTCACTACAAGACCCATAAAAATACATGGATGGCACCACTGTAAAGATGGCATGACATAGATCAAAACACATGTAGAGATCAACCTCATAAGATGCACACATCAAATGCAACAAAAATGACAAATCATCAAGTTATAACAGTTTCAGCAGGTTGACATCATATAGCACTCTTGCAACGATGATTCAGGCATAAACATGAGCTCAAATGAAAATGATGCAATGGAATGAAATGAAGTACTCGTCGAGGCGAACAATTTGACATATTACATGCACGAAACGGAGCAGTATGCACAGAGTTATGGCAGGTCAAACTTAGCACCACAATGTAGAAATTTAAGGGACGGTGGAAATTATACCCCTCCGAGAGAAGTCAACGGGACGAAGGCGTTCCGGGACGGAGGGATCCGGGATGGGGACGGTGTTTGGATCGGGGGAGTGGTGGATCTCATCCCACTCCCCAGATCCGGCGACGACGCCTGGCGGTTCGGCGATCCATGGAGGCGGCGGCGGCATGAGGCATGGGAGGCCGGAGGCCGCAAGTGAGAAGGGAGGGGCGGCGCGGCCGGGCAGCCGGGCGGCGGCCTGAGGCCGAGGCGAGGCGGCGGCGGCCGGGCTGGCGGCGCGGCGCCGGGCGCTGGCCACGGACGGAGGGCGAAGGGTTTCATGGTCTGCTGACGGTTCGCGGGCGGTCATGCGCGAACGGGAGGCCGAGTGCCACGTGGCATGACCGGATTGGCGCGGGGCGCGGGCGGACGTGTCCGGCCGCCGGGCGGACATGTCCGATGGCGCGGAGGGAGAGATCTAGGGTTTCGGGGGGATTTCATCCGCGAATTTCGGGGGAGGGGCTAGTTTTAAAGGTAGAGGGAGCTAGGAGTGTCCAAATGAGGAGCGGTTTTCGGCCACGTGATCGTGATCGAACGAACGAGAGCATGGAGGGGAGTTAGGTGGGTTTTGGGCCACTTTGGAAGGGGTGTTGGGCTGCAAAGAGAGAGGGGCTTTACGGTTACCCGGTTAACCGTTGGAGTACCAAACGACCTCCAAATGGCATAAAATTTGACATGTGGTCTACCGGTGGTATACCAAGGCCACTTGGCAAGCCTCGGTCCATTCCGAGAACGTTTAACACCCACTCACAAAAAGAGAGAAAAGGGGGACGCCGGAGGACATAGGAGTGCCGGAATGCAAAACAGACAATGGGGAAAATGCTCGGATGCATGAGACGAACACGTATGCAAAATGAAATGCACATGACGACATGATATGAAATGCAGATGATGACATGGCAAAGTGAAACACGCAAGCACATGACATGGCAACGACGGCGAATAACTGGCAGACACCTGGCGCATCGGATCCGGGGCGTTACACTAGCCCTTTCCGGTGTCTATATAAACCGGAGAGGTTGGTCCTTAGAAGGCCGATCACAATTACAATCATACCATCATAGGCTAGCTCTTAGGGTTTAGCCTCTATGATCTCGTGGTAGATCTACTCTTGTACTACCCATATCATCAATATTAATCAAGCAGGAAGTAGGGTTTTACCTCCATCGGGAGGGCCCGAACACAGGTAAACATCTGTGTCCCTTGCTTCCTGTTACCATCAGCCTTGACACACAGATCGGGACCCCCTACCCGAGATCCGCCGGTTTTGACGCCGACATTGGTGCTTTCATTGAGAGTTCCTCTGTGTCGTCGCCGTCAGGTTTGATGGCTCCTTCAATCATCATCAACGATGCTGTCCAGGGCGAGACTTTCCTCCCCGGACAGATCTTCGTGTTCGGCGGCTTCGCACTGCGCGCCAATTCGTTTGGCCACCTGGAGCAGATCGATAGCTATGCCCGCGGCCACCAGGCCAGGTTCGAAAACTTGAACTACACAGCGGATATTCGTGGGGACTTGATCTTTGACGGATTCGGGCCAGCGTCAGGAGCGCCGAACAGTCACGATGAGCACGGCTTAGACCTGCCGTCAGACGATGCTCGGGATATCACCCCGGCAGAAGCCTCGGATCTAAATGTTGGAAATATGCCCTAGAGGCAATAATAAAAGGATTATTATTATATTTCCTTGTTCGCGTAATTATCTTTTATTCATGCTATAATTGTATTATCCGGAAATCGTAATACACGTGTGAATACATAGACCACAATATGTCCCTGGGGAGCCTCTAGTTGACTAGCTCATTAATCAATAGGTAGTCATGGTTTCCTGACTATGGACATTGGATGTCATTGATAACGGGATCACATCATTAGGAGAATGATGTGATGGACAAGACCCAATCCTAAGCATAGCACAAGATCGTGTAGTTCGTTTTGCTAGAGCTTTTCCAATGTCAAGTATCTCTTCCTTAGACCATGCGATCGTGTAACTCCCGGATACCATAGGAGTGCTTTGGGTGTACCAAACGTCACAACGTAATCGGGTGACTATAAAGGTGCACTACAGGTATCTCCGAAAGTATCTGTTGGGTTGACACGGATCGAGATCGGATTTGTCACTCCGTATTACGGAGAGGTATCACTGGGCCCACTTTCGGTAGTGCATCATCATAATGAGCTCAATGTGACCAAGTGTCCGTCAAGGGATCATGCATTACGGATGCGAGTAAAGTGACTTGCACATAACGAGATTGAACGAGGTATTGGGATACCGACGATCGAATCTCGGGCAAGTAACATACCGTCTGACAAAGGGAATAGTATACGGGGTTGCTTGAATCCTCGACATCGTGGTTCATCCAATGAGATCATCGAGGAGTATGTGGGAGCCAACATGGGTATCCAGATCCCGCTGTTGGTTATTGAATGGGAGAGTCGTCTCATTATGTCTCAAGATGTCTCCCGAACCCGTAGGGTCTACACACTTAAGGTTCGGTGACGCTAGGGTTATTAGGAAGACTTGTATGTGAATACCGAATGTTGTTCGGAGTCCCGGATGAGATCACGGACGTCACGAGGAGTTCCGGAATGGTCCGGAGGTGAAGATTTATATATGGGAAGTTGTCATACGGACACCGGAAAGTTTCGGGGGCATATCGGTATTGTACCGGGGCCACCGGATAGGTTCCGGGGGTCCACCGGGAGGGGCCACCCCTATCGGAGGGCCTCATGGGCCGCAAGTGGCAGGGAACCAGCCCCTGGAGGGCTGGGCGCGCCCCCTTGGGCCCATGCGCCTAGGGTTGGTGGGGGGGGGAACCCTAGTGGGGGCGCCCCCCTTTGCTTGGGGCCAAGCCCCTCACAGCGCCGCCCCCTCTAGATCTCATCTAGAGGGGCCGCCCCTTCCCCTTCCCTATAAATAGAGGCGGGGGAGGGCTGAACACCTGATCCAAGGCGCAGCCCCTCCCTCCCAACACCTCTCCTCCTCCGTTGAGTGCTTGGCGAAGCCACCAGCCGAATCTTGCCTCTCCACCATCATCACGCCGTCGTGCTGCTGCTGGAGCCTTCTTCCTCAACCTCTTCTTCCCCCTTGCTGGATCAAGAAGGAGGAGACGTCGTCCGTTCCGTACGTGTGTTGAATGTGGAGGTGCTGTTCGTTCGGCACTTGGTCATCGGTGATTTGAATCACGGCGAGTACGACTCCATCATCACCGTTCCCTTGAACGCTTCCGCACGCGATCTACAAGTGGTATGTAGATGCAATCTCTCTCCCATGACTCGTTGCTTAGATGAACTCATAGATGGATCTTGGTGAAACCGTAGGAAATTTTATAATTTTCTGCAACATTCCCCAACACTAAATCCGGGGTAGGTTGCGTTGCCTAAGGACAGAGGGCTGGACCCCGCCCCGCAGGCCGTACCCTCATCGGCGATGGAGCCGAACACATGCCTCACTTATGAGGGAACCTGTAACTCAGGACCCCCGGATTCATATCCGGTTGTAGGTTCCAGTCCACGCGTCCCCGAGCCCGCCGAGCTTTGTTGGGCTCCGGTGATGGAGTTCACTGCGGCAGACGTTTTTTAGCACTCGCCCTTTGGCGACATGCTGAACTTATTGAAGTCTCTCTCTTTGTCAGGAGACTCTGGGCCGAACTATGTCCAGCTTGAGTGGGAAGCAGACGACGACATAATTCGTTGTCCACCCACCGCCCACTTCATTGCCGCCATCGATGACCTAACCGACGTGCTTGACTTCGACTCTGAAGACATCGACGGCATGGACGGCGATGTAGGAGAATTACAGGAGCCACCGCTCACCGGGAGGTGGACGGCCACCTCCCTATACGATGTATATATGGTGGACACTCCGAAGGAAACCAATGGCGATGAGGCAACGGAGGATAACCCCTCGGGAGGAAAAGCAAAGCATGGGCGTCGTCAGCGCCGCTCTAAGCCCCGCCACAGCAATACCGGCCCCGGAGACAAAAGCAACCCGGACGGTGCCGAAGAGGAATACAGTCCTGCTCAGCCTACCTTCAAGCTGGCCAGACCGGTCACGATGGGATACTTGGAGAAGGACAACTATACAACCCCCTCCGACGACGAGGTGAGCCTCGGCAATGATGAATTCGGCGTACGTGAAGATCCAGTGGAACAAGTTCACTTCAAGCGAAGGCTCATGGCCACGGCAAGGAGCCTGCAAAAGAGGCAAGAGCAGCTTAAAGCTGACCAAGACTTGCTAACGGATAGGTGGACCAAGGTACTGGCCACCGAAAGGCACGAACTCGGCAGCCCCAATAAAGAGCATACACGGCACAACTGGCTACCTCAACCAAAGCAGGAGAACCCAAGACGCACACCCCAACGTCCACACAGCATTACGGTCCAAGACAGTAAGAAGGATACACGAAGGGACCACCTCAAGCCCCGGCGCAATGGAAACAAACGTCAAGTCAAGGAAACTGGCGCCAGGTCCAACAAATACCAGTCCGGTCAACAGGCAAGGAGCAGCTCAAGCATATTCGGCCCGAGCCACAAGCTCGACCAACCATGTGAAATTCATGGAACTCCTAGAAGGACGGCAAAGCACACCAATAGAGAATGTCGGATCCTCAAAACAAAGCGGTTGGTCGTGCGCCGGAAGCAATAAGGGGAGGCGTCTCGTCAAAAGCCCCAGAGCATAAAAGTGCGGCCGATCGCCCTTGATCACATCAACCACAGCAAGTTCATTGCAGTACCTCCAGACCTAGTAGTCCGGGGGGCTCCATAACACACAAAGCTCGCATGGGCATGAAGCCACGGATAACATCTCCTAAAAGATGTAAATGTGCAAAGGCCAAGTATCCCTGGCCCACCACTCTAAAGGCTGTCTTCGGCACCTTCACACCATACGGTAGTCTACCGTATGTCAACGGGATAAACCACGTTGACTAGATTCCACATGGTAAATCACTCAGGCCAACTAATACGGACACCCATTGAGGAGTCTGCATTACCTCACGATATAACGGCTAAGGCCCACCGGGATCCGGTCAGGGACCCTTGGACCAACCACGAGAGGACGCCCAGCCGCCTTTAAACATTTGCCTTTACAAACTAACGATTGACGCAGAACAGGATTGGCGGCGTGGAATCAGCACCGGACACTCAACGGCAGGAACATGCGGGTAGAAGGCAGTTCAGACTCACTCTTGAACCACTAACACCTCCCCCAAGTCAAGCAACCACAGGTTCCGCCAAATAACACCTCTTTTCATATATCATACTCATAGCATAGACATATCATGCTACTACAATGCGTAGACTTAAAATACCACTTATCGACCGTCGTTTATCACTGACGCCTCTTTACCGGAAATGCCAGCCACGCTTCGTGTTCGCCCGGTTACACCAGGGGCTTCACGGTTTGGCAATAAAGTCCGACTACCTTTTCGGTCGCTCGACACCCCAAACTTATAGCACTATATGCATCAGCTCCGAATCATGTCTTGGGTCATTGGTTGGGTTTGCCCAGCTCCCATGTTTTGGTACCTTACGTTCCGTTCTGTCGGCTAAGGTAGCGCTGGGAGAACTACTGCGATTGTGTCCCGGTTTAGCCGGACGAGCACCTCAGTAGAGAAAGCCGAAAACCGACCGTCATGATGAAGCGAGAGCTGGTCAGCTGTTCGAGAGGTTATAAAATCCTTAAAGATTTATTCCGCACAACGCCATTATAAATGCTGAGTGCGACGGATCGGTTTTCTGATCAGGCGCCAATAGAGCCCCTAGTTCGGCTTTCCGAACACTAGGGGCTGCGCCGACCATACTCGAATTCCTATGGCTAAGTGAGAGTAATAAAGCCTTATAGTCCGATTGCCTGGTTCGCGGAAAAAGACACCTCCTCAAAAGGACCCAACTATGGGATAAAGAGCGTTCAGATACATCCCGAACACCCCCGTATTCTTTTCACGAGGGGGCAGAAGCCGATGACTGGCCAACTCTCAGGATTTGCATACAATAAACAGCCGCACAGGAAGAACATATGTTCAAACAAAATAGGCAATATATAATAAACATGCCATTATCCCATATTACAAAAAGCGGCACAAAGGCCCTCAGGGAAATATAATGTCTTTAGCACACTTGTCCGGCGCAAGGCGGGCCCCTTTCAGTACACTTTCATAGTAAAGCTCGGGCTTGCGGTGCTCCTTACCCTCCGGCGGCCCCTCAGTCATCAGCTTCTCCATGTCAAGCCTTCCCCAATGAACTTTTGCACGAGCAAACGCCATGCGCGCGCCTTCTATACAGACTGAGCGCTTGATAGCATCAAGCCGAGGACAGGCACCCACAATCCGCTTAACGAGTCCGAAGTAACTGCTTGGAATTGGCTCCGCAGGCCACAGCCGGACAACTAAGTCCTTCATGGCTAGTTCGGCCGCCTGGTGCAGTTCGACCAGCTGTTTCAGCTGATCGATAAAGGGCACCGGATAGTTCGACGCCAAATACTGCGACCAGAAATCCCTCTCCGCAGACTTCTTCTGCTCGTTGCGGTAGAATTGGGCGGCATCGAATATGCTGCGAGGAAGATCCGCAAAAGCCCCTGGAAAAATAAGAATTCAGCTTGCCACTTAGGATTCTTCCCAGTATCACATATAAAGAGCTAAGAAGGCCTCACCAGCCACAACCTTCCGGGCCTCCTGAATGTCCCGCGCAGCACCTCGGGCTTCTTCCCGAGCACCTTCCACAGCCTCGAGAGCTTGGGAGAGTTCGGATTCTTTCCCTTTTAGACTCTGCTCCAAGCCCTCGCTTTTCTTCATAGCTTCCTGGAGCTCTCGCTCAGCTGCGATAACCCTGACCTCGTGTTTTCACGGCGCATGTTCGGCCTCAGCCTTCTTGTTGGCATCAGCCAAAGCTTTCTTTAGTGCCTCGTATTCGGCACCCGCTCCTAGAGCATACAATTCCAGTATTTTTCATAATGCACAACTATTCGTTCGTGCCAACTTCAAAGACAAGTGTTTTCACCATACCTCGCTTGCCTTCCAGTTGCTTCTTTACAAGGCCGAGTTCTTCCTCGGCCCGCGTAAGGTTACGCCTCAGTTCGGACACTTCCACATTATAAGTGGCCGTCCTCTAGGCAGAAGCCTATTTTCACATAAAGGGGTATACATCATTCACATAAGCTCTCATGGCGAAGATTTGATCCCCTGCTTGACTCATCTTCTCCGGACAGCGTATCAGGGGCTACTACTCCTATTATGAAAATTCCTCCAAGGTTTCTTAGGAAACATACCTCAAAGGCTTTTATAAGATCAAAGCAGGACTCGTTCAGCCCGCTCTCGGCGGACTGAATCTTCTCAACCACCGCGCCCATGAGAGTGCGGTGCTCATCAACGATAGATGCGTTCTTCAACGCTATCGATAGACCGCCGGGCAGCTCTGCTCGAACAGAGGATGCCGGCGGGGTAGGCAGGCCCCCCACCATCGAAGGTGGCTGTCCGCTCGACTCTGGAACCTTAGAGGTCCCAGGGGCCTTATCCGCTCCCACGTGCCTGGCAACGGGGAGATGTCCCCCCCGGTCAGGGTCCTGTCGGGACGACACCTCGGTGTCGCGCCTGGACTTTGGGGAGGGGGCCCGCGGAGGCGTCTGAGCCCAGTGAATCCTCCGACGAGGGTTGTCCGGCGCAAGACCTCGCCGGGCTATGCAAAACGCGGCAATAGTTAAAGCCGATAAACCCGAAAACAATCCCGGACGCATATGTGAGTTCGGATTCCATATACTTATGACTTCCCCAGGGGCTGGGCCCTGGGATCCCACTCCGGGCTGCTGTCGGTAGCCGTGGTGGATGTCTTTGGTAGGGAACCTTTCCCCCTCTTGGGCGATTCGGCCTCCAGGGCCAGGGAAGCGCTGCGCTTCCTCCCACCTCCAGAGTGAGGCTCGTCTTCCTCTGCTTCCTCCTCTTCGTCCTCCGAGGAAGGAGCGTCGCTTGAGTCTCCGAATTTTGCGTCCGAAGCCTCGTGACGACAGAGGCCACTACGGGTCTTCTTGACCTTCTTGGAGGCCTCCTTCTTTGGCGCCTCGTAAGGCGCATGGACCAGCATCTTCGATAGAATGGGTCCGGCAGTTCCTCCGACAGCAGGCCGGACAATGTATCCGCTCCACTTTCTTTATCCATCCCTGAGGTCATGATGAAACACGATTAGGATGTCTCCTTCATGACATGCCAGCTGAAGCATGAATAGACAGAGCTTGGCTGTGACTTACCGAGCTTGGAGAATGGGATAACTGACACCCACGGTCCTCGGCGGGGCCCGACCACGATTTGCCGGACTTGAAGAGCACCTTCCAGATATCCTTGTGGGAGGAATCATAAAGCTCCCAAAGGGTTTGGTGCTCGCCTGGGTCGAACTCCCACAGAGTACAAGCTCGGCGGCGAGGGGAGAACCAGCGAACTAGCATCACCGGACTACGTCCACAAGTTTGACGTCCCTATCGACCACACCCTAAAGGCGCGTCTGGGCGGTGACAGCTCATCGGACGAGGACCAGTTCGGGCCCTTCTCGGGCCAGGATGTGAGCCGCATCGGAGCTCCGGATCTGAACTCTGGAGCGGCCGCCCACTTTTTGCCGCGTGGTTCGGTGATATAGAACCACTGCTGCTGCCACTCCTTGACGGAGTTGTTGAAAGCGCCTTTCAGCCAAACAGCCTTGGGCATCTTGCTTACCATGGCGCCGCCGCACTCGGCGTGCTCGCCACTCACCACCTTGGGCTTCACATTGAAGATTTTCAGCCATAGGCCGAAGTGAGGTGGGATCCGGAGAAAAGCCTCGCACACGACGATGAACATCGAGATATTGAGGAAGGAGTTGGGGGAAAGATCATGAAAATCGATCCCATAGTAATACATGACTCCCCGAATGAATGGATGAAGGGGAAACCCGAGCCCACGAACGAAATGGGGAAGGAACACCACTCTCTCGTGAGACTCCGGAGTGGGGACGACCTGTCCCGCCGGTGGAAGGCGGTGGCGATCTTGGGGCGGATACACGGCTCCAGAGCTTCTTGATGTCCTTCTCCTGGACAGTCGAGGCCATCCATCTACCTCCTGCTCCATATCCGGACATCTTTGGAAAAACTCTCTTCGATGGAGGAGAAGAGTGCTTGGGTGTTAGGGCTCGAACAAAGGGGAATGAGCTAGCGGGAGGAGAAGGCGTGGGTAAAGAGAGGAAGAAACCTGACCTCTTTATAGAGGCGGTAAATGCTTTTTTGCGCCTCCCCACTTGCCTGGTGGAACCCGTCTGCCTCCCACTCGCCGCGATTAGCAGCACGGTTAGGTTACCCATACCCGTATTGATGAGAATCCCGTGATAAGGGGACACAATCTCTGCTTCGACAAGACGTGTCAAAGAAACCGCCTCGTAATGTGCACTGTAGCTGGTTGCGGGAAAACGGTTCGAATAATGATCCGACCGTAATAACAAGTCGCGTCATCAGAAAAAGTTGTCAGCAGATTGCATTTGTGAAATATCATTCTCCCTACGGTGGCATATGAAGATCATCTCGCGGATCCGGACACGGTCTAAGTGTTCGATGATTACTTTGGAGTATTCGGAGAAGGAACCCGCCTCGCAATGCCGAAGACAATACTGCACCGGACTCATCGTCATTGAAGCCTGGTTCAGGGGCTACTGAGGGAGTTCTGGATTAGGGGGTATCCGGACAACCGGACTGTGTACAACGTCCGGACTATTGAAGCGTGAAGATACAAGACTCAAGACTTCGGCCCGTGTCCAGATGGGACTCTCCTTTGTGTGGAAGGCAAGCTTGGCGATCCGGATATTGTGTTCCCTTTCTTGTAACCGACTCCATGTAAACCCTAGCCCTTTCCGGTGTCTATATAAACTGGAGAGGTTGGTCCTTAGAAGGCCGATCACAATTACAATCATACCATCATAGGCTAGCTCTTAGGGTTTAGCCTCTACGATCTCGTGGTAGATCTACTTTTGTACTACCCATATCATCAATATTAATCAAGCAGGAAGTAGGGTTTTACCTCCATCGAGAGGGCCCGAACCTGCGTAAACATCTGTGTCCCTTGCTTCCTGTTACCATCATCCTTGACGCACAGATCGGGACCCCCTACCCGAGATCCGCCGGTTTTGACACCGACAGTCGTCATCATCAACCATCCTCCATCACCAATTTCATGATGCTCACTGCCGTGCGTGAGTAATTCCATCATAGGCTTGCTGGACGGCGATGGGTTGGATGAGATTTACCATGTAATCAAGTTAGTTTTGTTAGGGTTTGATCCCTAGTATCCACTATGTTCTGAGATTGATGTTGCTATGACTTTGCTATTCTTAATGCTTGTCACTAGGGCCCGAGTGCCATGATTTCAGATCTGAATCTATTATGTTTTCATGAATATATGTGTGTTCTTGATCCTATCTTGCAAGTCTATAGTCACCTATTATGTGTTATGATCCGACAAACCATGAAGTGACAATAATCGGGACACTTCTCGGTGATGACCGTAGTTTGAGGAGTTCATGTATTCACTATGTGCTAATGCTTTGTTCCGGTTCTCTATTAAAAGGAGGCCTTAATATCCCTTAGTTTCTGCTAGGACCCCGCTTCAACGGGAGGGTAGGACAGAAGACGTCATACAAGTTCTTTTCCATAAGCACGTATGACTATTTACGGAATACATGCCTACATTACATTGATGAATTGGAGCTAGTTCTATATCACCCTATGTTATAACTATTGCATGAGGAATCGCATCCGGCATAATTATCCATCACTGATCCATGCCTACGAGCTTTTCATATATTGTTCTTCGCTTATTTACTTTTCCGTTGCCCTTTGTTACAACTACTACAAAACCCAAAAACATTTATCTTTACTTTTGCTACCGTTACTATTATTATCATACCACTTTTGCTACTAAACACTTTGCTGCAGATACTAAGTTATCCAGGTGTGGTTGAATTGACAACTCAACTGCTAATACTCAAGAATATTCTTTGGCTCCCCTTGTGTCGAATCAATAAATTTGTGTTGAATACTCTACCCTCGAAAGCTGTTGCGATCCCCTATACTTGTGGGTTATCAAGACTAATTTCTAGTGCCGTTGCCGGGGAGCATAGATCTATTCTCTGAGTCACTTGTATCTATGCTTAAGTCTGTCCGAATCATGTTAGCAATTGCCGCATTTTGTGAAATCTGGCAAATGGATAAACAAAACTGCATTCCTTAATGGATTTATTAAAGAAGAGTTGTATATGATGCAACTGGAAGGTTTTGTCGATCCTAAAGGTGTTAACAAAATGTGCAAGCTCCAGCGATCCATCTATGGACTGGTGCAAACATCTCGAGTTGGAATATATGCTTTGATGAGTTGATCAAAGCATATAGTTTTACAGACTTGCGGTGAAGCCTGTATTTACAAGAAAGTGAGTGGGAGCACTACAACATTTCTGATAAGTATATGTGAATGACATATTGTTGATTGGAAATAATGAAGAATTTTCTGGAAAGCATAAAGGAGTATTTGAAAGGAGTTTTTTCAAATAAAGACCTCGGTGAAGCTGCTTACATATTGAGCATCAAGATGTATAGAGATAGATCAAGACGCTTGATAAGTTTTTTCAATGAATACATACCTTGACAAAATTTTGAAGTAGTTCAAAATGGAACAGTCAAAGAAAGAGTTCTTGCCTGTGTTACAAGGTGTGAAATTGAGTAAGACTCAAAGCACGACCATGGCAAAAGATAGAAAGAGAATGAAAGCCATTCCCTATTCCTCGGCCATAGGTTCTATAAAGTATGCCATGCTATGTACCAGATCTATTGTATACCCTACACTGAGTTTAGCAAGGGAGTACAATAGTGATCTAGGTGTAGATCACTGGACAACGGTCAAAATTATCCTTAGTGGAATAAGGATATGTTTCTCGATTATGGAGGTGACAAAAGGTTCATCGTAAAGGGTTACACCGATGCAAGTTTTGACACTGATCCAGATGACTCAAAGTCTCAATCTGGATACATATTGAAAGTGGGAGCAATTAGCTAGAGTAGCTCCATGCAGAGCATTGTTGACATAGAAATTTGCAAATACATGCGGATCTGAATGTGGCAGACCCGTAGACTAAACTTCTCTCACAGGCAAAACATGATCACACCTTATTACTCTTTGGGTGTTAATCACATAGCGATATGAACTATATTATTGACTCTGGTAAACCCTTTGGGTGTTGGTCACATGACGATGTGAACTATGGGTGTTAATCACATGGTGATGTGAACTATTGGTGTTAAATCACATGGTGATGTGAACTATATTATTGACTATAGTGCAAGTGGGAGACTGAAGGAAATATGCCCTAGAGGCAATAATAAAGTTGTTATTTATTTCCTTATTTCATGATAAATGTTTATTATTCATGCTAGAATTGTATTAACCAGAAACTTGATACATGTGTGAATACATAGACAAACAGAGTGTCACTAGATGCCTCTACTTGACTAGCTCGTTTATCGAAGATGGTTGAGTTTCCTAGCCATGGACATGAGTTGTCATTTGACTAACGGGATCAAATCATTAGGAGAATGATGTGATTGACTTGACCCATTCCGTTAGATTAGCACTTGATCGTTTAGTATGTTGCTATTGCTTTCTTCATGACTTATACATGTTCCTATGACTATGAGATTATGCAACTCCCGTTTACCGGAGGAACACTTTGTGTGCTACCAAACATCACAACGTAACTGGGTGATTATAAAAGTGCTCTACAGGTGTCTCCGAAGGTACTATTGAGTTGGCGTATTTCGAGATTAGGATTTGTCACTCTGATTGTCGGAGAGGTATCTCTGGGCCCTCTCGGTAATGCACATCACTATAAGCCTTGCAAGCAATGTGACTAATGAGTTAGTTGCGGGATGATGCATTACATAACGAGTAAAGAGACTTGCCGGTAACGAGATTGAACTAGGTATTGAGATACCGACGATCGAATCTTGGGCAAGTAACATACCGATGACAAAGGGAACAACGTATGTTGTTATGCGGTTAGACCGATAAAGATCTTCGTAGAATATGTGGGAGCCAATATGAGCATCCAGGTTCCGCTATTGGTTATTGACCGGAGACGTGTCTCGGTAATGTCTACATAGTTCTCGAACCCGTAGGGTCCGCACGCTTAAAGTTCGGTGATGATCGGTATTATGAGTTTTTGTGTTTTTATGTACCGAAGGTAGTTTGTAGTCCCGGATATGATCACAGACATGATGAGGAGTCTCAAAATGGTCGAGACGTAAAGATCGATATATTGGACGACTATGTTCGGACACCGGAAAGGTTCCGGAAGGTTTTGGACATATCTTTGGAGTCTTGGAGGGTTCTTGGAACCCCGGGGAGTTAATTGGGCCTCATGGGCCTTAGTGGGAGAAGAGGAGGGGCGGCCAGGGCAGCCGCGCGCCCCCTCCCCCTCTAGTCCGAATTGGACAAGGAGGGGGGGGGGCGCCCCCCTTTTTCCTTCTCCTCCTCTCTCCCTTCCTTCCCTTCTCCTACTCCAACAAGGAAAGGAGTCCTACTCCCGGTGGGAGTAGGACTCCCCCCTTGGCGCGCCCTCCTTGGCCGGCCGCCTCTCCCCCCTTGCTCCTTTATATACGGGGGCAGGGGGACCTCTAGACACACAAGTTGATCTGTTGATCTCTCCCAGCCATGTGCGGTTCCCACTCCACTATATTCCACCTCGGTCATATCGTAGCGGTGCTTAGGCGAACCCTGCGTCAGTAGCAACATCATCACCGTCATCACGCTGTCGTGCTGACGGAACTCTCCCATGAAGCTCTGCTGGATCGGAGTTCACGAGACATCATCGAGCTAAATGTGTGCTGAACTCGGAGGTGCCGTACATTCGGTACTTAGATCAGTCGGATCGTGAAGACGTACGACTACATCAACCGCGTTGTGCTAACGCTTCCACTTTCGGTCTACGAGGGTACATGGACAACACTCTACCCTCTCGTTGCTATGCATCACCATGATCTTGCGTGTGCGTAGGATTTTTTTTTTGAAATTACTACGTTCCCCAACAGTCAAAACCACAAGAAGATGAATAAAATTAGCTCTGCATAACTGGTTGATGCATGATACAGATGAACACCACTTTGATGTAAGGCAACCGCATGATAGGAGGATGGAATATATACAAAAAAGACAGCGTTTCAAATTCACACGTACTATAGGAGGATGGAATATGTATGAAAAAACAGTAAGCGGAAGGCATTTCAACAAAATTAGAAGAAATGAAAGCTAGGCACCATATGAACATGCAACGAATATCACTCTATCAGGTAAAAAGTGTCTCGTCGTAAGTGCCATTTCAAGAAATTAGAAGTATTACAAGCTAGAAGACAATGCAAGATGCAACCTACATCACAGTCCCAAGTTAAATGTATTTTATGGGTAAGTGATCGTTCCAGGTATAAGTTGCAAGCTACGTAGATGCAATTCAACATAATCAGAAGCAATACAAACTAGACATCACACGGAAAACGCAACCACATATAACAGTTACAAGTTAGAGCAAGCACCTGTGATGGTGGAGTAGGGGAGATGTGCTCATCATGTACACGTATATTCTAGAAACAGGAACACGTGTCATATTCATAGGCATTATGTGTAAAGAAAGCAGATGCAATACAACAAAGTTAGAAGCAATACAAGCTAGATATCATACGCAACATGCAACCACATATAATAGTGCCAAGTTAGAGAAAACACCTGTGATGGTGGAGTAGGGGAGATGTGCTCATCATGTACACATACGTTCTAGAAACAGGAACACGTGTCATATTCACAGGCATTATGTGTAAAGTAAGCAGATGCAATTCAACAAAGTTAGAAGCAATGCAAGCTAGACATCATACGCAACATGCAACCACATATAATAGTGCCAAGTTAGAGCAAGCACCTGTGATGGTGGAGTAGGGGAGATGTGCTCATCATCTTGTTGGGAGTATGGAGGAGTAGAATCTGTAGAGAACCTCCGTTTCAGTTGCTCGGAAGGACCACCATCATCCAATGCCTTGCCAATTTCCTTCAACTTTATTGATTTTGCATTGTGAGGTCAAACTAACAAGAAAAATGAATATAATTCGCTCTTCACAACTCATTCATGCATGATACTGACAAACACTACTCTGATGAAAGGCAAAGTCATGATACACATTCACACCTATGATGTGGTAACTAAGCAGAAGGCACTTCAACAAATTAGAAGCACTGCAAACTAGACACCATATGAAAGGTGCAATCAATATCACTCTGCCAAGTTAAAACTTTCTCATCATAGGTGGCGTTCATCAAACTAGAAGCAATACATGCTAGAAATCATATTCAAGACGCAAACCAATATCACACTGCCAACTTAAAGGTGTCCCACCATAAGTGGTGATCACGAGGATACACAAGAAGAGTAGTTTCATGTAAGAACATGGTGTGATAGATAGATATAGTATGTACCAAAAACAAGAAAGCGTGTCATATTCACACGTATCATGTGTAAGCTAAGCAGATGCAGTTTACACTAATTAGGAGCAATACAAGCTAGACACCATATGCAACATGCAACCAGATATCACACTACCAAGTTAGAGCAAGCACCTTGGATGGTGGAGTAGGGGAGCGGAGACTTGGACCTTGTAATGCACTATCAGTACAAGGAGAATCGGTACAGATGCTCCGTTTACGTTGCTGCAGAGGACCACCATCATCGCCTTCCTTACTCTTTTCCTTCCTCTTTCTTGTTTTTGCCTTGTCAAGTCAAACCCACAAGAAAAAGGAATAAAATTTGCTCTTAAGAATTCATTGATGCATGATACTGACGAACACTACTTTCATGTAAGGCAGCCGCATGATAGGAGGATGGAATATGTATGAAAAACAGGACGGCATGAAAAATTGCCATGTATGATGTATAAAGTGTAAACTAAGCACAAGGTGCTTGAACTTGTTAGAATCAATGCAAGCTAGAAACCATATGAAAGATGAAACCAATATCACCCTGCCAAATTAAAAGGGTGCCCTAACAAATGTATTTGACCAAATTAGAAGCAATACATGGCAACATGCTAGAAATAATATGCAATATGCAACGAATAAAGGTGACTCATCATAAGAGATTGATGCAGGATACATAAGAGAGGTAGTTTCATATAAGAACAAGGTTAACACATAGATGTAGTGTGTACCAAAAATAGGAAGGCATGTCATATTCACATGTATAATGTGTAAACTAAGCAGATGCAATTTACCCTAATTAGAAGCATTACAAGCTAGACAATCAGATGCAACATGCAACCACATATCACACTGCGAAGTTAAAGCAAGCACCTGTGATGGTGGTGTGGGGGAATTGCGGTCATCAACTAGAGAGCTATGTTGACTATCTTCATTTAGCCTTGCTGTTTCTTGAGAATCATGTGGGGAGGATGACACTGCACTCTTTAAACGAGTATGGCGTCTCACAGTAACCCACCCGGGTGATTGTCTCATCATAAGTGATTGACGAGGGATACAAAAGAGCATTAGTTTGATGTACGAATATGGTTAATAGACATATGTAGTATGTATCAAAAACAGGAAGGCATGTCGTTATCAAAGGTATAATGTGTAAAGTAAGCAGATGCAATTTAACCAAATTAGAAGAAATACAAGCTAGACACCATATGCAACATGCAACCACATTTGACGGTACGAAGTTAAAGCAAGCACTTGGGATGGTTGTGTGTGGCGATTGAGATCATCAACTGCAGAGCTACGTTTACTATCTCCAACTGCTGGCACTGCACCCTTTAGAGCGCTAAAACGCTTAGTGCTTATCTTCGAATTACACTGGAGCGACTTCTATCTGT
Organism: Aegilops bicornis; assembly: GCA_021605145.1. Classification (NCBI taxonomy): domain Eukaryota; kingdom Viridiplantae; phylum Streptophyta; class Magnoliopsida; order Poales; family Poaceae; genus Aegilops; species Aegilops bicornis. Next base: position 192,078,147 of record CM038670.1, read on the forward strand.
TCTTTTCAGCATTCATCAACACTGTGTTAGAGCCTGAAATACCCATGCATGGAAAAACAATAGTGTGAGTATGGGTGAAGTGTGTGCACAATTAGTGCAGTGTAAAGGTAGCAGATAGCTGGTCGGTGAGAAATAAATGACGGGAGACATATGATAGCTCTACAACATGCATGCCACACTAAATTACTACATGATTCTATGAAAATAACATTCGACTGAAAACAAATAGGACAATCCATTTTTTCTGCACCGTCCGATGTACAAAGAACGGGCAGATCACCGTCATCTACCTCCAGCCAGTCAGTGTTGACAATCTTCCTCGAAACGGCAGCAACCACCGGCCCAGTCCCCTGCCTGCACCCTCCCCTCGACCTCACCGCACCGCCGTGCTTGGCACCGCCACGACCATCCATTCAAGCCCCGCCGACCTCCAGATCAGGCGCAAGCAGCTCCTGCACCCCACACCCCTATGATAGACACCGATGCGCCGCTTCCCCGGCGAACATGCGGACTAGGTGCTCCGCGCACCTAAGCGGGTGCTGCTTCTTTTAATTGTTGTTCGACTAACCCTGAATTGAAATCCAGGCGGGCTACTGACCTCTAGCAAAGGTGAAATAGTAAAGGGAGGAAACCTTGTGCATTTAGTATCACAAAGAATATGCAGTAAGAAGCGCTCAACTAGTTTCTTTCGTGGGATGAATACGGTGTGAGCAGAGACGTAAGGTTTGCACGAATAAGGGAAGATGAGTACCTCTTTCAGCTGGCAGTTTTGTGTCCTCCTTCTGTTTTTCCAATGATCTTCTTGTGGTTCGCTGGAAATGAGAAGTTGTGGAGGACGGTGGAGCCTTGGACGAACCCATGACCAAGTTGTTAAGTGTGGTGCGGTGGCCGTTTTTCGGTGGCAGGGAACCAGATCCAAGGCAGCGAACAACGGTGTAGCGGGAACAACTCCGGTGTGGTGGACGGTTGCGACAGTGGAGTGGCAGCAGTAAGACGCAGGACGGCATGGTCGGAGTGGTTCTGGTACGGCGCTGTCGGTGTCGGTGTCGTGGAGGCAGCTCTACCTCGGCTTCAGCTGCTAAGTCCTTGAGAGCGTTGCGGTTGCGGTTGTGTTGGACGACGACGTCGGGGTACCGGCTCCGGCGTGATGGAGGAGGGCGGCGGTGGATTGGGTGCTATGGGGTGGAGGACGGAGGAGGCTGGGGTTTCGCGGCTAGTGGAGAGGGCGTTTTGGCGCCCACGGAGTATGAATGGGGAAACGGAGGGAGGCGGGGAACTAAGGGGGAACAATGTTTCGGTTTGGGACGCGCTTGTTTGAAATTTGGGGAAAGTTACAAACTTTGCCCCCATCTAAAATTTCAGACATATTGCGGGTTGGGGGTAGGACAGTAATCCCAGGTGTCCCAAGTGTGGGCGAGATAGATTTCGGCCGAGCACATGGGTGTTTAGGCGCCCACGGCGTATGAATGCTTCTCGGAGGCGGTTGAGACTGGCGTCTTGGTGAAGTTACAAACCTACCCCGGTTTAGACCTTTGGACATCGGGCCGATAGGCTACACGGAACAGAGTCAGGACATTAATTTCCTACCACCAAACATTAGTCTCGCTCGGTTTCGGGTGACTAGAGGCCTATTTGGCGCTTCATACAATATTTGGGAGCAGAAGCTTTAACGTTTTTGGTTCTCTTGAATTGAACTTTCAGGATTTGTCAAACTTCACAAATCTTTACTCTTGAAAATCCTAAAGCTACAATTATTTTGGAATGGAGGGGGTACATTTGAATATACATTGTATACGAGTATATATTAAAAAATATGCAACTTAACTCAGTTCATGCATGGTTCCATATATAATCTCCTTGGTTGCAAAAAAAGTTAGACATGCGTATGAATATATATAGCATGTTCAAATGCACAACAAAGATTGATGCCCCCTTTTACATCTGATTTACAAATGCCATTATCTCGGGTTCAAATAGATGAATGCACTTCCGAAACCCCCTTTATGTTGAATTCGACATGTATTCTATTTCGTAGCTAGCAATTTGGAATGTATCCATGCAAGTGACAAATGTATAAAGTGCTTCACACTAACAACATGGAGTGCCCTAATTAATGTTTATATATGAATTGCGAAAGCATCCATTGCCTGTATTTCAAACCGCTCTCACTCTATGGATCGATAATATGAAATAAACACATGCACATGCTAGAATTCAATAGAGTATGGGTGTCTGATAGACCGATTTTCGTCCATACGCAATTTGCAAAATTCATGATCTCATCCAAAAATAATAATGCCATTTATATTTAATTTAATGCGTAGAACTGCCTTTTACACGTAGATGCACTATGCCTCGGCCCGTTCTCACAAACGCGTTATATATCTCTCTATCTGCCGCATAAGTGCACACACTTTATATGCATCGGCATTTCTCTTTCACACATGCTCACAATCTCTCTCGGGGTGTCGGGGAGTCTCACACACATGCTCTCTCTGTATCTCTCTCTCTCTTTCTGACTACTATGTACCACTCTTTTCACTAATCTCAGTTGGAAAACACTATTTCTCTCACATGCATATATACACACGCACGGTCTCTACTAGCCCTCTATATGCACATATATGTGCCTCACGTGTCTCCCTGCATGCACATTATCTTTAGGCCTCTCTACACATTGCCCCCCCTGCATGCACCTCTCTCTTAGTAGTTGGCAGATATGATTCCATCATATCATTCGGTGAGATATCTCATTGTTAGGTTGGATGGTAATCTGAGGCAAAGTTTTACCCTAGTTCGGACCCTTGCAGTTGAGGAAAAGCCTACTCACTGCATCGCATATTAGTGATAGGGGTGTGTACAAAGTACACATGAATACCAGGCATTGTGCGTGTGTGTATACTATCAACGAACTAGCCCCCAAGCTTCTATAACATACTCGGGGCCTAGGGTTACAAATCATATATAGTCGTCTTATCACCAGTGGGGATAGAGTCCTCCGCGACTCTGGTAGCTAGCTCCGTGTTGTACGCCGAGTCCTCCACATGGGTCTTCGTATACTGCGTCTTGATCCAACCTATGTGGCGTAGGATGGAACCGACCCATGAGTCCTTATGTTGACCCACCACAACTAGAAATGATGTGTCCACCACACCACAGACGCAATCGGCCACTAAGAAAATAAGCATATATAATAGTACAATGTTATACATGAAAGTTAATTGCATGGTGCATCCAAAAATATTTGTTCTGCAATGTGAATGTTTATATATTCTCCTAAAATATTAGTCACGGGAAAGAGAAATGAAGGGCATATCTCTCCTTGTCTCCACCGGACATCCCCTCTTTCTACACCACTTTCACGTACGCACACAAACTATCACTCGACCCTCTAAAAGTATGCATGCCCACGACAAATTCACACATGATGGTCACTGTATTTCAAGCTAAAGCACTATACGGTCACTGGACTTCAGAATATGCTCATTACGGTCACCGTATACATTCTCGTGGTGATCATACGGTATCTAGCTCACGATACGTCTCCGTATTTTCTTGATGACACTGACGGACTTTGCATTTGATGCGTGCTCCGTATTTTGTTGACGGCACTTACGGTCATTGTATTTGAAGCGAAAGCACGATATGGTCACTGGACTTCAGAATAAGCTCATCACGGTCACCACATACATTTTGTGGTGCTAACCAACATCTGGTTGGATGGTTAGGAGGACGGTGGTTTCTCGAGCCCACCGGGGTTAAAGTCCTGGTGCTCGCATTTATCCTGGGTTAATTTCAGTATTTTTCGGCGATGTGCGTTTAGTGGGAGGAGACGTTCCACTCGACTATGAGGCACCTATGGTGACTTCGTAAAATCTTAAGATCATATGCTGGCTCACTCTCTCAAAGGTGCTCATAGGGGTAGGGTCTGCGTGTGTGCGCTTATAACGGTGAGTGCTTGCGTGCATATATGAGCCCCTTAACGTGCCTGTACCGTGTTAAAAAAATACATGTCATGATTATACGGTCACTGGCTCACCCGTACAACTCCATATTTTGTTGATGACACAATCAATTGACCAGTCAAACGTTCCACGTGGCGCAACTAGTGTTGCACCATTGCGGCGCGTAACAGTGGGGCCCACCTGTCAGCCCGTATATGAAAGAAAGAATGGTAGTTTGAGTATGTACTGTGTTAATAAAATACATTTTAGGGTGATCATACGGTCACTGGCTCAACATACAGCTCCGTAATTTGTTGATGACACGATCAATTGACCAGCCAAACGGTCCACATTCAGCAGCGCACATTACCATAGGGCCCACCCGTCAGCGCGTATATCAAGGACAAAAATGGTAATAAATTAGTGGTCGGTGGGTACTCGAAGTCTTGAGACCTCTGGTTGGCAGTCGCCAGCGGTGGGGGTGCGTTGATTGGACGGTGGGGTGGGGATCGCCGGAGAAAAGCTTCGGCGGGGGCCTAGAGGGATGGCGGTCTTGTGGCGGACCAGCGGTGGGGAGTGGTTTGGTAGGCGGGCGGCGTGGCGGCGGGCGCGGCCTTGAGCCGAGGTGGCTGGCGGCGCAGGGGGGGTGGAGTTTGATGATAAACTGCAGGCCCTTGATTTCGTATCCAACGGCTGGAAAATCTAATGACCAGATGAAAAATCCAGTCGACTGACGTGTAGCCTCACCCCACATGTACACATGCACGCATGCAAGACACACACGCATGCAGGCGTGCAACACTGACATGTACACACAACGAACACACGCACGCATGCAGGCGTGCAACACTGACACGTACACATGCACTCACGAACACACGCACGTACGCACACATGCATGTAACACTCAAAGGTACCCTTGCAGGCACGCAGCACTCGCACACCTGCATGCACACAGCACACGAAGCAAGACACACGCTCAACCTATACGTGCATGCACCCTTTGTTAAGGACATGGATTGTTACGGGTATTAATCAATCTTATCTGTGATGAGCAGAACATTGATGTTTGCAGCGGTCTTTATGAATCACAACGTATCGAATAGGCTATCAACATAGTAGGCTTATCTACATGAAAAGGATGATGTCACACTCAATGAATAATCATCAGTTTATGAAATGCCCACTTTTGACCGCCCTGGCCCACCAAAGGTTCCTCTGCTGTGAGCTGCCTGCGTTCGGTCACTGACATGCAGGCCATGTACCCAAAGAGCCCACACCTCAGTGGAAGAACGGTGCGGTGTCCTACGTCAGAGTCAAGGGCGCCACTCACGCACGCCTTGAACAACACGCCTTGCCGCATTCAAACGCCTCCATGAAACCCTCCCGTGTGGAAGCCGAGAAACCCATTCTGGACACACGTCCATTCATGACCGGGCCGACATTAAACGCAACGCCGGCCGAGCTCCTCCTGTCCGCCGTCTATTTAATCTCCTATTTAAACGAGGCCAAACGCCGGCCAAGAATCGCACACCTCCGCTGCTCCCCTATCTCCTCCTTCACCATTTTGTCCACTCTTACAATGGCTTACGAAGAGTAGTTATTCTGCTCAAGCCATTTGTCTAGGTTTGTATCTCTCACACACACCCACATAGGTGGGGGACGTGCACGAAGAGAAGAGGTGCACGCACGGCGCATGTACTCCCGTCTCTTTCCCAACCACACCCGCACGGGTACACGGTGGAGCTCATTTCATATGAAAAGGCAGCCCACGTGGTAATTTGACCGTGTACTAGTTGTCCACTTGGTGGAGGGAGGATCGTCTACCACGGGTGAACAAACAAATTATGACTTGACGCGTTATGTTAAAAAAGAGGCAAACCATGTGGGGCCTACCTTAGAGGCAAGGCTCTATACACTGGAGTACTTTTGATGTGTCCCATGAACTCGAAGAATGAGGAGAAGCTTGCTTAGTACGCCATCTCCCCCGCCCACGGGCGCGGTGGCTCGCAGGATGAGGTGAAGCTTGCTTACTAGTAGTAGTAATCTTGTCGCCTTACGCTCCCTCGCCCACGCTGTGATGGCTCATAGGACGAGGAGAAAATTTTACTACTCCCTCCGTTTACTCCTTGTCCCTACTACCTTGGTTAGAGAGATTATCATATTGTTTGGAATATATATGTCATTTAGTACTCCCTCCATTTACTTATACAAGGTCACTATAAAAAAAATACATTTTGCATCTATACAAGGCCACAGATAGTAATCGAGACAAAATTTACTACTCCCTCCTTTCCAATTTATGGCTCAATTTCAAAATCTCTCCAACCAAGGTAGACGATGAGTGGTCGAATTAATTTCGTACTCCTAGTTTGCACAAGTAATTAGTACGCTCGTTTTTCTCAAGAAGTTATGTTTACCGATGCATTAATTAGGACGAATGCATGAATGACCACTAAATTTCCATTAACTTCTACATGCATTGGTGAGTTTTCTCTTGACACTGCTTGCATCAGGTGATCTAACGCACCTTGAAATCCAACATGTGATGGTACTACTACTAGTAGTAGAATTGAGACTTATAAAACGGAAAACCGAATGTTTTTTAGATGAGCCCTATAAACCCTAGTGGAGTGCATTACTCCGTAAAATCAGATTTTCCCAAAACTAAGTCGCTCAACCTTTATTTGCTTGTTTCCCTTCCTGCCTCCTTGCCTCGAATAGACTATGCCAAACTCCCATGCCTGCCGCATGGGAAAAGACCTGCCCTCACCTTTTTTAGTCCGGGTTTTTATCGATGGATCGCGCGAAGCAGCAAAAACCCAAGCCGTGTCTTGTACTCCTCCGTCGACGCTCGCTTTCATGAATTATGTACTTCCTGTCGCCGACATGTGGGACATATAGCAACCGGGTCGACGTGTCAAGCACCAAATAACAGTGCAGAACAGCAGGGGGACGCACCCCAGTCGTACCGCCCCAGTAGTAGTAGTAATGAGCAATGAGACGTCAAATCACAATGCCGCACCTTCCCAGACGGATGAAGCAACCATTATTTCACACTTCCGTTCGCCATCATCTCAATCCACGTAGTATTGCTTCTGCCTCAAGAGGGACACGCGCATCGCCTTGGTACATCATGACATGTGGGACTGCATGAAAGGCCATGCTCCCCCACCGATCGCTCGGTAAAATCACCTCATTTTACTACTATACTTCCTACGTATCGTTTTACATGGCATGCACGTCGTTCTAGGTTGAGAATTTAGCTGGCTATATATGTGATGAACAGTATATGTTTAGAAACTACATCCGCTTAATAATCCAATGATATACTTTTCGTGACATAGTAACTCATATTTAGTTAGTCAAATGCATGACCTAGAACTACGAGCACGCCCTATAAACCGAGACGCCTAAAAAAACGAGACAGAGAGGGTAGTTCAATACGTACTCCCTCTGTCCCAAAATATAAGAACGTTTTTAACTATAAAAGAGTGTAAAAAACGTTCTTATATTATGGGACGGAGGGAGTATCTTTTTAGATCAATTTAGTCGGGATTCACCAAGGAGCAAAACCAAGTGGTAGGCTGCACCTGTCGTGTTGGCGTAGCGACTCAAGCGGTCGATCCGCTGCGAAATGGAGACACACTTAACAGGAGGGCCGACAGGTGGCTCATGCACCGTCTTGTTCCACGTGCGATGCATCAAATTACAGTTCGGAGCAGCGGTTGGAATTGGAGGCACCTCGGTCATAGCACCGCGGTAGTAGAAAATGAGCGACGAGGGGTCAAATCACAAAGCCCCACCTTTCCCGCATTAAGCTGGACGGACGAAGCAACCATCATTTCACTCTAGGGTGCAAGAGCATAACGCAAAGAGAAAACCAATGATGCGTGCGGCAGCTACCTAGGGCACCCTAGGGTAGGGGTCACCAGTACAGATCATTTTTTTTAAAGCGCCTCCACTACAAATCGGCTTCTCCCTCGTCCTCTTGAAGAAAACCGATGATGCGTGCGGCGGTAGGGTTTGTAGGAGTACTACTACAGCGTGCAGGGCCATGTCTTAGTAAACGGGAGAGGGATTGAGTTTGAGTCGATGCCTTAAATATGTGTGGGCCGCTTGGTTTTAGGGGAACGAGGCAACATTTTGGGTTCGGGGACCAATGGAGATATAGTACGTACAAAAAATTGTGGACGTAGGTTCGACCGAAAGGCAATGATGCATGGGCCCTGCATTTTGATATACCCGGGGCCGCGTGAAATTTGCTACTCTATCAAAACTATTAAGGTACACATGCATTGAACACATGAGATTTCGAAACCAAATTATAAATAAATACACACTATAGCATGTAAAGCTTTGAGTCATATATGCATGATGTAGATGTTCGTTTAGTTCTTATAGTTCATCTCATTCAAAATCAATTAGTTTTATAAAAATGTTAAGATTCATGGGGTTGTGCATTGTAAAGCATAAAGTAAAAAAAATAATGCCAATTCAATTATGATACGGAAGATTCTAGAACAAAGGAGAAGTGCTTGTGTTTTGAGGTTTGTGCATTATGCTTAAGTTCAACCATGGAGTCTTCTAAATTGTACATGTGGCAGATCTGGTGGAATGTTGATGATATCCAACGGCCAGTAGTGCTCTGATTTGCCATCTCTGCACTGTCGGATTAGCTTCATCCAGCGACCATCTTTCAAGTTATTCGCACACTATATAGTTCTTGTGCCATAGTTGCATGTCTTGGGAAAAATCTAATAGTGGGTTGTACTAGCTATTTAGGAATAGAAGATGTATACATGGAAGTTGTAGGGAAAGAGATGACATGGAGTATCTCTGTCGGATTTCGGGTTCCGGCAGACCCTTGAGGTTCGAACACTGGGGTGCGCGCGGAGATCCAACCTTCCACCGTCTCGCACCTCGCCGAATCGCGGGGACCTAAACTACTAACAGAACAGCACAAGAGACACAAGTTTTATACTAGTTCGGGCCACCGTTGTGGTGTAATACCCTACTCTAGTTTGTGGCATGGTGGATTGCCTCTTGGGCTGATGAGGAACAGTACAGGGAAGAACAACCTCACGAGGGTCTGTTCTTGGTGGGTGTGATGAACTGCTAGGTGGTGTCCCGTCGCTCTAGCTTGAGGATCGGGTCTCTGTCTTTCTCTGGATGCCGATCGTCTCGATCCCTCTACTCTGAGTGTGGCTACTCCTATTTATAGGTGAAGGACCTGGGCCTCTTCCCAAATATTGAGCGGGAAGGGCGCCAACAATTGGCCATTTTGAAGGGGAACAGGGGTACACTTATCCTGACGAAAGTTGGTCCTCGCCTGCCAAAGGCTCTGGTGATGACGCCTGCTTGGGCTCCACGATGACTGCATTCCAGCCGTTGGGGCTGGTCTTGGTCTTGTTGCACCGAAACGGATGCCTTTGCTTGATGCCCTCGCCTGCGCTTGCTCCCTTTGCACCAAAGGGGAAAGGAGGACGCTGCGCGGCTGGCGCCCGACTGGCGCCCTCGGTCGTCATGGCTTGCGTCATGGGCACCTCGTGAGGTACCGTACCTTGAACTCTCCGCCTCCTCATGAGCCAACCTGACGAGGCCGTGACTGAGGAAGCTCCTGGTCGTCCGCCCCGCGAGGCTTGGCCCCTCGCGAGGGTCTTGAGCTCGCGTTGATGAAGATGGGCTGTCCTGGGCCTCCTTTGAGCCACGCCACAGGCCGCAGGAAGGCAAGTCTGGGGACCCCCGTTCCCAGAACGCCGACAATCTCAATTCCTATGAGTAGGGATTGGAAAAGAGATGTCATTTGGTTCACATCATAGGAACTTTTCTATTGAATCTAGAGATGACATGTATCTCAATTCCTGTGAGGAGGGATTAGAAAAGAGATGTAATTTGGTTCATATCATAGGAACTTTTCTATTGAATATACACTAATGCTTATTTTCCTTTGAAATTATGGGAGTATAGGAATCCATTCATATGAACCAAGTTGCTCTAAAGCTATATAAATGATATCATGTTTATTTCCTTTGAAATGTGGAGTATATGAATCTATTCCTATGAACCAATTGGCTCTAAAGGAAAAAATCCTATAAAAATCATATCATATAGAGTTCCTATGATATTCCTCCACAACAAAGGATGGTTGAAATTGCTGCAGGTGATACGATGGTCTTTCTTTGTAGACTACTCCCCCATCTTTATAGTTACCTCTCGAAGATGAATGAAATGATATATACATGATATTCTACATGTGCAATTTGGTACACAAAAACTCGGTAAAAGTTTGCGAGGTTCGATTTTTCAATAAAGCTATATGCACTGCATTTTGGAACGGAGGGAGCATATGGCAGTTGCTAACACTCACGTGGAAGATTTGTGTGTAGGAGGAGTGGCTGTTACATTAAATGACATGGCAAACCGACCTTTGTCCGATGCCGATCTAACGGTACTCACGGCGTTCGTCAGGAAAAGGCTTGTGGCGAACGTTTGTCGGATAATGATTTACGGACACATGCATTGCATTGATATGTGCCCCCCTCTCTCTCACGCACACGCACCCTCCCGAGTCCTCTCGCACCCACCGTCTATCTGCAGGTAGACGTCACACACATATGTGTTCTTCACACCCTACCCTTAGAACTTCTAAAAATTAAAAGACGTCGGGCACATTTTATTTTAGCTCACACGTCACACACTTATACTATTACTCTTGTGGAGAACGTTCTTTGGGCATAGTATATTGTACTCTCACGAAGAGAAGCGGTGCACGTATGCACTAGTTCTCTCACACCCACTTGCGGGTACACGCAGGAGCGCATTTTTTGAAGCTGGTACAACAAAACCACTCCACTATAATATAAGCAGGAGCCTTAGCGCTTTCTTTACTAGGGTTCCCCTCGTTCACTCTCTCATGCTCTCCAAATGTAAGCAAGACATAGGTGGCCACACTCTCTCTTAGCTCACGGCTGGTCACAAATCCGGCTGGACAACCTCGACCGGGGCTGGGGTGTAGGTGCATCGTTCACGCTATCGTCGGCGGCGAGGGAGGAGACCAATGGCTGCCCGCGCGTCTTGATCGGTGGTCGTGCCGTTCTCTCTGAGAGAGCACCGGCTCCGGAGTGCCTCCGACCCCTTCTTCCTCACTGTGGCATTCTGGCCAAGATGCGGCCTCCCGACGCCGTCTTTGCCACATGCCGACGACCCTCAGGTATATATTCCTTCGAAACCTGCTTTGCTCTACTGCCCCAGTTCTACGTCTTGAGCTTGCGTTGGTTTTCCCCGAAGAGGAGAGGATGATGCAGCAGAGTAGCGTAAGTATTTCCCTCAGTTTTTGAGAACCAAGGTATCAATCCGATGGGAGGCCACGCCAAGTCCCTCGTACCTACACAAAGCAAATAACTTCTAGCAACCAACGCGAATAGGGGTTGTCAATCCCTTCAAGATCACTTACGAGAGTGAGATCTGATAGAGATGATAGATAATATTTTTGGTATTTCTTTGGTATAAAGATGCAAAGTAAAATAAAATGCAAAGTAAAAAAGCAAAGCAATAATAAAGAGTAGGAAGATTAATATGATGAGAATAGACCGGGAACCATAGATTTCACTAGTGGCTTCTCTCAAGAGCATAAGTATTTTCACGGTGGGTGAGCAATTCTTTGTTGAGCAATTGTGAGAATTGAGCATAGTTATGAGAGTATCTAGGTATGATCATGCATATAGGCATCACGTCCGAGACAAGTACACCGACTCACCTGCATCTACTACTATTACTCCACTCATCGACCGCTATCCAACATGCATCTAGAGTATTAAGTTAATGAAAACAGAGTAACACCTTAAGCAAGATGACATGATGTAGAGGAATAAATTCATGCAATATGAAAAATACCCCATCTTGTTATCCTCGATGGCAATAATACAATACGTGCCTTGCTTCCCCTACTGTCACTGAGAAAGGACACCGCAAGATTGAACCCAAAGCTAAGCACTTCTCCCATTGCAAGAACTACCAATCTAGTTGGCCAAACCAAATAGATAATTCGAAGAGACTTGCAAAGATAACCAATCATACATAAAAGAATTCAGAGAAGATTCAAATATTTCTCATAGATAATCTTGATCATAAACCCACAATTCATCGGTCTCAACAAACACACCGCAAAAAGAAGATTACATCGAATAGATCTCCACGAGAGAGGGGGAGAACATTGTATTGAGATCCAAAAAGAGAGAAGAAGCCATCTAGCTACTAACTATGGACCCGAAGGTCTGAGGTAAACTACTCACACTTCATTGGAGAGGCTATGATGATGATGTAGAAGCCCTCCGTGGTGGATTCCCCTTTCGGTGGAGCTCCGAAACAGGCCCCAAGATGGGATCTCGTGGATACAGAAAGTTGCGGTGGTGGAATAAGGTTTTTGGCTCCGTGTCGATCTGTTGAGAGTGCGTAGGTATATATAGGAGGAAGAATGCGTCGGTGGAGCTTGAGGGGCCCACGAGGCGGTAGCGCCCTAGGGGCGCCCTCCACCCTCGTGTCCGCCTCCCTCCTTTCTTGACCGAGGGTCCAAGTCTCCTGGATCTTATCGATGAGAAAATCACGTTCGAAGTTTTCATTCCGTTTGGACTCCGTTTGATATTCCGTTTCTTGAAATCTTGAAATAGGCAAAAAACAGCAATTACGAAATTTGGGCCTCCGGTTAATAGGTTAGTCTCAAAAGTAATATAAAAGTGGAAAATAAAGCCCAATATGGTGCAAAACAGTAGATACTATAGCATGGAGCAATCAAAAATTATAGATATGTTGGAGACGTATCACCCAGCTCCCCACTTGGCTTCGTGTGGATCCTTTTCTACTTCCGTCCACTGTTCCAAAGCCACCTATACTTTTACTATTATTAGAGGTAAAGCTAGTTCATACAGTCGACTCTAAGAGTTGGTTCAAACAGGGAAGAAAGTGGAAAAGCTGTAGCATGAATCTAGGACTTGGTTCTAAGAGGAAACGGGGGAAAGTAGTAGATACTGGCTACCCAACTGGTCTCTCAGTTGAAAAGACGAAGAAAGCATGGTGGATGGCGAAGGGTGTGGGGAAGTGGACCTATCGCTTGGTTGAAAAAGGAAAGAAAGTGACGGGTGTTGGGGGACAACGCAAATGAGAATGAGCAGGTCTAGATTTCCTGTGCTCACATAGGAAAATGTCCTCGAGGAGATAAAAAATGGGACAAATGCAGACATGCTGCCTGAGTGTTGCCGCTCTCAGCAACCACATCTGCCTCACCACTTTATGCCCTTGCTGTCCCTATGCCCATATCGCTACCGTTAATGTATAATCACATGAAGCATTAAGCAATGCCACCTAACACTACAAAAAAACACTTCCGTGATGATACGTGTTTGTCACAGTAGGTCGCGTTTTTTGTCATGCATGTACATCCATGAAAAATTTATAACAGAATCAAGATAGTCATACCTGTGCTGTTGTAGAAGTGTTCCATGACATTACCAAAATTATCATCACGGAAGTGTCCACTTCCATGACGATAAATCGCGCGTCACAGAAGTGCTTTCGTCAAGGGTGACCAACACGTGGCATCCACCGTAACGGAACGCCGTTAAGCTATCGGGTCGGGTTTTGGATCCGATAACCCATTAACAGCCCCGACCAATGGGGATTTTCCACGTGTAAAATCATCATTGGCTGGAGGAAACACGTGTCGGCTCACCGTTGGGATAGATGTCATCCACTTATTGGACAAAAGGCGCCTATGATACGTCGACACGTGGCACGGCCCAACAGAGGCCCATTCCAGTGAAAAGGCCGGCCCGTTTGACTTGGTCATAAGGTGGCGGGCCTGCCCATGTAAAGCCTGTTAACGGCCTGTTCACATATAGCCCATTTACAGCCCTCTAACCCAAGGCCCGTTACGCCCTATCTGAATTAGGCTCAGTAGCGTCATCTGGGCCACCCAATATGATTCCAGCCCGTTTTCACTTCTGGCCCATGTATGGCCCATGACGTCTTTCGGCCCATATGAGGCCCTATGTAACTCTTGGGGTATTAACGACCAGTGGTGAAACTGGCCCGTAATGAACAATGTATTACATTACACCCATTAACGGCCCGTGGTGAAACTGGCCCGTAATGAACAGTGTATCACTTTATACCCATTAAGGGCCCGTTATTCCGTTGGGCCGTTTCCAGCCCATGTTATCTTTCGACCTTCTCAGAGCCCATTTATTCTTGGGCTCATTTCTAGCATTCCTTTACTTACGACCCGTTACTGTCATTTTCTGCTTATGGGCCAAATTCAGCCCGTGGTTACAGTCGGCCCGTTTGTGGTCCGTTAACACGTTGGGCCGTTTTCAAAGCTTCATGAAATACGGCCTATTAACGATGGCCCATTATGGTCGGCCCATGAGCAGACGATTCAACTCTAGCCCGTTTACGGCCATAATCTGACTTGTTATTGGCCCATGTTTGTGCCAATCGATCATCTTGCCCGTATAAGGCCCATTGATGATACGACCCGTAGAAGGCCCATTGTTTATGCGGCCCGTAGAAGGCCCATTGTTTCTCTGACCCGTAGAAGGCCCTTGTTTCTACGGCCCGTAGAAGGCCCACTCTTTCTCTGACCCGTAGGAGGCCCGATGTCACTACGGTAAATATTAGCCCATGGTTATTATGGCCTAGTTTTAAAAAATAGGTTATTGCAGCCACTAGCACACCGCGGAAAAAGAACTGCATTGACTACAAGCAAACAAATAAACAAGACAGCAAGGAAATAAATAAGCAAGCAACTTACGCTAGGCTATCACGGCTATCACACATATTACATCCTTTGGGCATCAAAGTTTGCCACCGATTGCAAATAAACGCCGACAAAAGAATATAAAAAGCGAGAGCACTTGAAGGCACTAGGCACGGCGAGTCGCCCCCAAACAGTGAAGAAGCTGAGTAGACCTCGATTATTGTCAACAATAGATGCATCAACACTAGATTTAAGGCATGATGGTGCGCACGGCGATCCTCGACATCTTCATTGCATCTTTGACTTCAAGTCGGAGCTGAGTGAAGCAAGCCTTTCCGCTTTAAGTTGAGTCTGAAGAAGTCGAACTGATTGAGGCAGCATTTGCCTGAGGTTGTCTCACACCCTTTGGTGAGTAGCTTCAACTCACTATCTTCATCAAAGGCGGGACCTTGGGGTCATCTCGCTGTCCTCAAGATGGTTTGGCTCACTATCTTCCCTAAAGTTCTGCACAGGTGTAAGAGATACGACTCTGAAGAGAAACAAGGAGACACGTAACAGGTTTCACAATTATATAAGCAAATAAATGGATCTGTTTCAAGATAAGGAACATGTTTTTACAACTACAATTTGAAATCGGTAGTTGTTGCAAACATCAATCAGATGTAAATAGCAAAGCAAACAGCGGTGGAGGCAATGATGCCTATCCAAATCTATACTAGAACAAAGTTTGAAGGCTTGAGAAGGATGAACTTACATTACATGTTAACACGGGCTGGACAAAGCCCTTCTCCATGTTGATGGAAGGATAATTCAATAAATTCCCCAAAGAAAATTCTTTATAAGCGTTGATATTATTCTACATTTTGCAAAGAGTAATTATGGATCAAATAATATTGGAAGAAACAGAGGATAATGAAGCTCAGTGCGGGCCGATGATACATAATCAAATAGCAATTAATTAAGTACAGCGTTACAAGGCAAAAAGGAGAGAGTCTTGACAAGAGCAATGCAGAGCCCATTATTGTTTTGAGATCGTATGATCCTTTGAGCAACAAGATTCATCTAAAATTAGTTTTCATACAAGAGAGAAGGTAAGGCACAAGCAGAAATTTAGGAGTTCAAATTTTGAATTGATATCATAGACGATTACTGACTGGGCTCCCAGCAGTTCTAATAGGGGTTTTCGCCCTTTGGAGTAGGGGTAAAGTGTGGTGCAGTTGGGCCTGTGTTTTACGTGGCTGCTGATCTATCTGATTTAATAGGTACCACTACCTTTTCCAAATACCTAGTTTGTACTCCTTGAGGATCTGCACTCACCCTCTTCCTTTTAGACATCTATCACGAAGAACAACATTTGATTTGGAAAAACATAGTGTGACGACACATGGAATAGGTACAGAAAATGGATAGTTATGGCATATACTCATATATGATGCTTAAACTAAGCGAGATGGTGTAACAAAGTAGAAGAAATGCAAGAGGTCGGATGCAAAATATATGCGACCAATACAACTTAGCAAAGTTAGAGCAAGCACCTTGATGGGTGAATAAGATAGGCCATCCTCCACCATGCCAAGTTTGTTAGCCAAAGGATCATTCCGCAATATTCCTCTCGTCGCCCATTCTCATATTCATTTTGATAATGTTCAATATCGACATGCATGAAAACATAAAAACAAGTGAGATTTTCTTTGTAATGCGTAAGTGATTCTAAACCAATCGCCTCCTGTAAACCCCTTTGTGCTATCTCTGCAATTCTTTTTAAAAGATGCCATGCATGCTGTAATTTGTTGTGTGCATTAATATAATGTGGCCTACTACTCAAAATATGAGAGCTCCAAAAGTGATGACACTTGAAGATGATAGCTTCAACATATAGTAAAGAAGAACAAGTCGACTGACACAGCATTCAAAATATACTAAGGAGAACAACTCGACCTGACGATCGACCGCAAGAGAAGAGTATCATCTAAAGAAGAAGCGGAAGAGCAAGCAGATTGAAGATATTACAAGTGTTTCAATACAATGTCGGTTGGCCACCCATGATGAACCGAGCGCCACAGAGAAATACTATTCTTTCCGGTCTCTCCATATGTGGCTCACATGCATTTGAAACTAAAGTAGGAACATTTAGCTAACCAATTAAACATCTCTCGGTTTACTAACATCAGCAATAATATCATATATGAATTTGTACAACTAAGCTTGTTTAGCTCGATGGGTGGAAGCGATTGCTATTACGATCTGAACCACGTAGGCTGATTGTGGTCATCATAAAATGGGAAAACATAAGCATGATCGATGCAGTGTTGACCGTGGCAGTGGGATGGCAGATCTGAAGCTGCAAACCGCGCAAAGGGTAGTTAGAAACCGATGTTCGCTTTGAAATAACAACTAAGATTTGGTATGGACAAGAAAGTACGGTCAACAAGTGACAAAGAAATGCAATTATGCTGTCTATCTATATGTCGCGACATGCATTTGGAAACTCAAGTGGGACCTTTAGCTAACCAATTAAATGTGTCGGTTAACTAATATCAATATCATATCAAAATCATATTTGAACAACTAAGCTTTTGAATTCTGAGTGTTGTGTTGTTTAGCTTGGAGGGTGGAGTAATGCTAGTACGACAGAAAGCACCTACGGAGATCATAGTAGAGTAGATAAAAGGGGAAAACCCTAAGCATCAAGAGAAAAATCAGGAAAGTGGAACTAGCTGGACCAGTGGGTGGCGCACATGCTTTTCGAAACAAATATAGGAACATTAGGTGACCAATTAAACGTTCTCTGTTTTAGTTATATGAGAATCATATCAGATTCGTATTTGAACACGTAAGCTTTGGGTTGAGGTCTTGAGGAGCAGTGCTAGCACGACACGAAGCAGCTACGATGATGGTAGTGAATATAAAGGGGGGAAACCATAAGCTTTACGAGTATAGTGCCCGTGCCATGGCGGATCTGAAGGTGCAAACCGGAAAAAGCTACTTCGCAACCAATGTTTGCTTTCAACTAGACACAACGATTTGGTACGGACAAGGAAAGTAAAGTAAACAAATTACGATCTATTTTCCGGGTGAGATCAATAACTTAAGCACATATGGAAGAGTACCACCTCTCTTGCGACGCCGTGTAGGCCTATCGCGTCGTTGAGGGTGCTGTGGGTGCGATGGCTGTTGGCGGCGGGGAAGAAGAGTTTAGACGGCAGACGGCCGGGTCGGGGGATATATCCTATTGCCGTGGACTAGGCGATCGTAGGAGCGGCAACGACAAGGTGGACGACGGCGCCGATGAAGCGATAGGAGGTGATGAAAGGATCCTGGTCCGGCGCCGTGGATGAGAGACGTCCATCTCTTGCAGTGGACAACGGGGTAGGGGTAGCGGCTCCGGCAAGGTGGAGGATGGGGTGGCGGACGGAGGAGGCTGGCATGATCTTGGAGGTTGTCGTGCCGCCGAGGTGTATGAATGGGGAAATGGAGGGAGGGTGATCTCAAACTTTTGACGCTTCTACGAAATGGGGAAAGTTCTGAACTTATCCCCGTTTAAAATATCGAACATCGCGTCGGTTGGGGATAGGACGGTAATCTCGCATCTCCCAAATATTTTCCGTAACTATTTGAGGCGAGGAGAGGGTGTTTTGCATACGGTTGGCGCCCACGGTGTATGAACGGG
The DNA here is from genome assembly GCA_021605145.1 of Aegilops bicornis. Lineage (NCBI taxonomy): Eukaryota > Viridiplantae > Streptophyta > Magnoliopsida > Poales > Poaceae > Aegilops > Aegilops bicornis. The sequence goes on from CM038670.1 coordinate 192,096,514, forward strand.
GCTGATAGGTAGAGGCGGTTGTGTCACGTCGATGGAAGTTACACATCTGCCCCTATTTAAAATATTAGCCTACATGGATTTGAGACGAGGAGAGTTTGTTTTGCCGCCCACCGTGTATGAATGGGGAAATGGAGGAAGAGACACATGTCTTTCGGACGAGCTTGAATCAAATGTGTTTTGCCATACGTTTGGCCCCCACCGTGTCTGAATGGGCTCAGAGGCCGTTGTGTCACGTCTGATTGAAGTTACTAGTCTACCCCTATCGACAACAGTGTAAATCCGGTCGATAAGGATGTCAAGTGTCAGGGGTAGACAATAATTTCCATCTCGCAAACACTTTCTTCAGGCAGCCCACAAATTATAGTGGTTGTTTAGCCGCTTCGTTCAAAACTTGGGAGAATTAGCATTCACGTTTGCCACAGGACACGGCAAACTAAATTCAAATCCAGTTTGTATTCGATTACGAATATCCACAGATAATTATACGTTTTGTTATTTATTTCTTCAAAACCACAACAAAGATTTATTCCACCTTTATATATGATTATGATTTAGAAATGTCGTGATCTTGAATTGATGGGTTGGATACACTCTGATTCAAACAGTTATTTCATCTAATACAATATGCTCACACGAAAAATAGTTCACCTTATGTCAATCATACAAGTACCGAGGATTACCTCGCCTAAAAAATTCGGATCATTACAACACATGGACAACATGGAATTCCGGACAACATATGGGGTCTTGCAACATAATCCATTCAGAGACATGACACAACATGCAAGTACAATAATCTAATGACAATTTCAACTGGTATCTAAAGAAGAATCGGGATTACCTTGGGCTTCAGATAGCAGAAACAGCAGGACCTCCTCTGTCTTCAAATGCAACATTCTTACTTCCTCCAATTCTTGGGTTGCTTGCATAATGTGTGCCACTAATTCCGTAATTTCCAGCCTCAAGATAAAGATTACCTCATTCATGGCAGCCACACCATCTCTTTACGCCTCTAGTAGAGCCTCAAGCACTATAATATATGTGCTCGATCGCTCTCCGGCGGTGTTGCCTTGAACTGCCACCATCTGGTAACATGGATGGCGCCTTTGCTTCCACAAATAGATTCTGGGTTGTACATTGTGTCCTAGTGTGAGCGGCATCCTGAAAGGTTTCATTTGGACATAAGTAAGAGATAGTTATCGTATGATCCAGGCAGTAAGCTTACATGGTAAACTACGGACGAATTATTGTCGAGCATGGCAAACTATATTTAAATGGTTCGAAGCAGCATCAGCCAAAAAGAAATTAAAATGGTAAGATGAAAGTTGAAAGGGAGTGTAAAACCGCTATATTTAAGTTGCCAAGGCATCTAAGCAGTTGAAATAATCTGAGAAAGCACTTAACAGTGTGGCCTCATATAAACTACGAAGACAGTCTTGTGATGAAGTTGAGAGGAAAAGTTAAGGACTCAAATGAAATAGGCATGCATTTCTTTACGATAGTACAGCGAACCTTCTTGACATATTGGCCAACTCAGGTATAACGTAACAACAAACAAGCATTGAATCAAGCAATACAAAGCAAAGCGCATAACTGAACTATTTGTAATTTGGTAGGATTACACGTTGAGGGCACAAGCCAAGAAAGCAGCCCACTCGCATTACATTTAACATGTACTAAAACACACTGGCTTACCATATGTTGCTTTGTGAAGCCTAGGCTGCTTTGTTGCAATGTTCTTTGAAGATATCACAAGATCCCGTGGTTGCAAATCTAGTTGTTGTAGTTTATTCTGCACCATCTATTTAGGTAAAATTAATTTAATCGCATGCACCTTTGGTCCGAATTGATCATCAATGGTTCATCTAAACTAATGAAAGAAGGGTGTGTGCATACACCGACAATATATCTGCTTCCCTCTATTTTTATGCTTGTTCGAGGTGCGGCACCAAAAGAAAAAATATTTTGCTTGATGGGGTTGGCAGCTCCATAATTAATAGAAGCATCAAATTAGTCATGCAACTTGGGAAGATCAAGAACACACAAACAAGTAATGAACAGAGGCTCGGATCAGTGATGTAATAGCTAGCATCAGAAAATGTAGGGTAAAACGAACAAAAAGCAGCGGAACCACATGCTAGTTTGCTGATGCGTAATTAAGCATAGAGAACATTAAGCAGTCTGATGGAACCAACAGGTGGCATCAGAACAAAACTAAAGCATATTAACTATATGTGCACTGGTATGTAATTTAACACATGTAACATGTTCACTGCCAGAAGTATGGCCCTACAGGTGCAAGCAGAATAACACGTCTCATGAAAAACTGAATGATGCCCTGAAGAAATTCAAAGGTGCGGTGCTTATGCTAGGAAAGTGAACGTATGTGCCGGCCGTTGGATAATAGTACCTGATTCTCGGTGGCGTATGGGTATCGTTGTCATACTTGATAGCTAAGGATCGTCGATGGTGCTCGTGTTGCGGTTGAGTTTGGGCCGGCTGTCGTTGTCGCTGACGCTGCACCGGTGCTACGGTTGCGGCGCCTGTCGACATACAAGAAAGCTCATCTGTGGTAAGTGAACAGTTGCACGATAAAGAGAAAAACTAAAGGAGTCCAAATCGAAATAACCTGATGAGGCTGCGACATCGGTAAAGCAAGATCGGTGGAGTTGAATATGGCTTCCGTGGAGCGGGTCCGGTGTAGTGGACGAAGGCTTCGGCGGGCGCGTTGTATAGTGCTTTCGGTGAGGCGGATCTGTTGCGTCGGACGAGGGCTTGTATGAAGGGCCAGCGAAGGGGCGGACGAGGGAGTCAGTGAAGGGCCTACGCTGTGGTGGAGGGCGCCAGTTAAGCAGATCCGGTGCGGTGGACCATGATGGCGGTCAAGGATATCTAGAGCGGTGGACAAGCCGATCATTGAAGCGGCTCCGGTGAAGTGGTGAGTTGGTAGTTAGGGGTTCCAAGGTGCGGAAGGTAGATCCATCGGGGTGTGAGGTCCACCGCTGCTGCGTAGGACTAGATTCAGCGGCTTGCTGTGGTTGGGGGGTCAGGAAGGGGAAGGGGAAGGGCTCTGGGGAAGAATGTTGGGGGCAAAGAGGGGAAAACAATGGAGTTACCAAAGTAGCCCTTTTCCGTTCATGTGGCAGGGGTAAAACAGGAATATCGCAGGGCTAAACTTTCGGGCGCGTGATATTTCGATGTGAGCGGGAAGTTTGAAAGCTTTTGGCGCCTAAAATTATAAGTATTCTGCTCTCGTACGGCCGACTATGATATCGTGGCCGACAATTTGTTTGTTTTGCACGCAAAAAGAATGTGCAAGTTTTGAAAATCAATGTCTCCAACTCGAAACTTAGATTGTCCATTCAATTCAAATATGGATCATTGAGCTACTACAAGCAAATACCATCACACGGTCCGATTCAAATGAAATTCCAAATGTGTTTATCCTAAATATGATGACAAAAGCAAAAATGTGTATGTGTATGAATAAAGTGGATGATTATAAAGTTTGAACATGCCCGTATGTGTATATCTCTAGGTTTGATATATGAATTTGAAATCACGAAATCCTGGCTTAAAAATGTACCTCCGTTTAAATGAATTACAAAAGCTAATGATGGATTCAATTCCAAAATTCCAATTTAGGTTTGTAATTGGTACATCAAGGTATATCACGCATGTTCAAAAGTATCGTTATCTCATAGTACAAACTGTGAAACAAATGGATCAACCATGAGTGCACAATATCTCAATTACACTAAAGTCCCTCAAATATAGACACCTCACTCTTTATTTGAAGTCAACCCCCCCCCCCCCACCACCACACACACACACATAGAGAAGTCGTTCTCTCCCCCAAACACCAACACACGAGCACATTAACACCCCTCTCTCTTGTAAAGTCCGGACCCCAACATAGGTCTCTAACACTTTGTCTCTCGGGCATGCACACATCTCTTCCCTCACTCTCTAGGTCTCCGCTATCTCTCTTACTCAAGCACACGCACTATGTAGAGTGTATATTTCCCATACACACAAAACGTCGCCCCAAACGTCTATCTCCCGAGTTATGTGGTTCTCAAGACTCACCTCACACACCACCCCCACTGCAAACAAACACAGTTTGTCTCCTTGTGCACCACTCTCCTCTTTCTATCTCTCCCACATGCGGACCCGCCCTAGCTCCTTCCCTGCATACATATATGTCGTGACTCTTTGCATAGCTCCCTAATGTATAATCGTTCTCGATTTCGCACATTGTTCTCTACACCATCTATTCTAGATCTCTCATGAAGTCCCTATCACACACACGATGACTCGCTTCCCTTGCATCTCCGTTCATAGGCCAATTTCGGACAACATCAACATTGTCTCCATATCTATACGCCATTTATGGACACAAACGACCCCTCTCGCCCCCTCTCTTCCTCTCGCTCTCTCTCTCCGTCGCTAGCTCTCTCTTTCTCTCGCTCTCACACCCCTCTCCCACACACACACTCGATGTCTCTTCCAAATAGTCTGCTCCCCCAGCCCGCACCCATGCTATCCCGCTACTACACATGTCACACCATTCCCCCTTCCCTTATACTAGGTTTACATCATCAGTGGTCTCTCTATTCCACGTACACTCTCTCCCTCTCACACACAAACGCGTGCACAAACACACACAAACACACACAAACACACACAAACACCCATTTATCTGGATCCTCATCTCTCCCCATGTCCGCATGTGTATCTCACACACTCACTCTCTAATTATGTATATGTGTCTCCATGTTACACAACACAAAGCCCCATGTACATGTCTCTCTCTATCCTCCACACTCATAGACACAAAGAATCTGTTATCATTGCCTCAGTCTCTAACATATCACACACGCACACTGTCTCTCTCTCTCTCTCTCGCAAACACCCTCATCAAGGGTTTCCCCGTGAATAACTTATCGTCTATTCATCAACAGTCGTGACAGTACGGCGAACATGAGACGTGAAAAAGAATAAATCTACACGTGCTTAGACCACCTAGTATGACTACTAGGACTAGAGCAAGCCAAAAAGCGTGCCGCCGTCACCCCCTCCTTGTCGACAACGGGAAAATCTTTGTTTTACACAGTCCAGAAGTCATTGTGCTAAGGCCCCACATGCCGAGGCGTTGAATAGAATGTAGATGATAGTTTACGGAAGCAAGTATCGATAATACGTTTGTATCTCCATACTTATATTTCTTCTCTTATAAAAAACCGAGGTGGTGATGATGGTACATGTGCCATCTTGCAATATAGACCGTCCGATCTATATCTGACGGATGGAAATTAAAATAAAAGATACCCGCACCCCTCTCCACATTTGCAGACAAGGCCTTCCCTCGTTCATCCCTATCTCCAACAAACCTCATTGTTGAGCAATTAAGAAAGGAAGCCTCTGGAACAAAGCTGGCACGATGGCCATTTGCCGGCTTCGTCAATCCCCATGCCTCCGCTCAGTCCGACCACCAACCACCACCACACCCCACTCCTCTTCACCTTATCTCATATTTCTCGAGATATCATTAGTTTTTACACATGGGATTACTCCCCAAGGGTCAATCACAACAAGTGTTTTATAAAAAATGCATCTTGATGTTCCGTGCAATGCACGGATCTTGCTAGTACTCCTACACAAGACTAAGTTGGTGATGCTGGTGTGTCTGCCATCCGTCGTTTGATCTACATCTAACGATTGTGAGGTAAGTTATTGCCTTTTCTCACCAACATCCCACTTGTCTACCAATTTGCAGAAAAACCCATAATTAGTATCTTAAAACCAACCACATCCCTCCCTGACCTCACCAAAGCAGCCCAAGGAATATATTTTAATTGAAACATATGTATATCAAAATTAGAGTGTTTTGTACCATGTTTGTGAATAAGAATTATTCTAATTATGATTCGTTGCAACGGACATGAACATTGCTAGTATTTCCAACCGTGCATTTTTTTCCTAGTATTCCATAGTTTCGAGTTTTCCATCAAGATATTAGTCACTCATGGTTGATATTTACTTTCAATCATGTACACATATGCACTATGTAACTAGCCTTGCTTATTGGCTTCCAAAGCTTAACTTTCACTCCTACTTACAATATGTAGAGTATTTAACAAAAAACTACCACTTTCAACCAGCCCTAGGAAGAATCTATTGTACAAAAATAGCAAAAACATACCCAAAATTTCTTAATCCAGGCCAAAAACTACTACCTAGTACTCCTACCGATTAGGTTTGTTTAAACCCATTTATGACAGGGTTGGCCCACACGTCCGTCTTGTGAGGTAGCTTAAACCAACACATTTTGTTTGACCGTTGACACGAGGGACCCACATCGACCTTCTATGTTGTTATTCCCCTCAAATCATTATTTTTCCTGAACATTACTTCAAACAAGATCGATGCGTGTTCGCCGGTGGCGCCGGTGATGGCGAGTTGGCCGCCGCTCCGCCGGACGGGCCGGACGCCCATGGCCTCCGCAGGTTGGCAGGCTGGCCCGAGCGTGACTCACGGCGAGCAAGCCGCCGCCTTCGCTCGAGCCGGATGAGCTTCGGCGCGCGGGCGCGAGCAAGCCGCCGCGCTGCCGTGCCAATCTAGCTATCAAACCTCGCAGACAAGCAGCTGGACGGAGCTATCTTGGCTAGCTAGCGGCCACAAGCGCCGGACGGAGCTGGCATCCGGGCTGCCGCAACATGGGCTCCGCACCACCGGCGGTTTTGACCCATATACGCCGTGGCGGTAGCTGCGTCCCATGGCCGAGGATGACTAGGTGGACGGGCCGGAGGTAGGAGGTCACTCGAGGATTTTTGTTGGTAAGAGCATGTACAATGGTTGATAAGGTACTCTTATTTAAGTCTGCCACGTATGCAAGTGGTAGTAGTTTCTTCGCATTTTAGTGGTTTCTTGCATTATTAGGGGTTTCTTGTAAGGAAATGTACGTACTACTAGCGACAAAAGGCGATTCTAGGTTGCGTTGTACTCCAACGAGTACTACTAGTGGTCGCGGGAATGTATACCTCGTTTTGTGGGTTCGATCCCGGCCGAACGCACAGCGGCCTTTTAAAAAAAATAGTACTACTACACTTTGTTGCGAGCCATATTTTACACGGGTAGTTTGAGTTTTGAAGTCGAACGGACGTGCGGCCCCACAATCTGGGTGCACTAGACAGCCTAGCCACGTGAACGGGTTTTCCTTCCCAGCATCCCGTGGCTCGCGTGCTTGCCCTAGCCGCACCTCGCTTGCAGCTTCCTCATCAGCTAGTAGCATATTTAGATCAGCGCCTCCCAATTAAGCCTGAGGAGCCGGAAAAGCCTGGCGGGGCATTGGGAACTGTGCAATATGGCTCCGTACGTAAAGTGCTCTACTACTACTCTGTAGCTTGTGGCATTGCACGCATGGACTTCACTCCATTATCGGCTCTACTATAAAAGAAATTCCTCTTGGCGTGTTTTTTTTTTTGAAACGGAGGCAAAAGCTTTGCTTCATCTCATTCATAAAGAAGGAACTACTAACAAAGTTCGACGAGATCCATTATACCTCCACAAATGGAAGCGAAAAGCCTAGTCTTGCTTTGTATCAAATAACTCAAATGTTCTCGCCTCAAGAAGAATCGGCCGATAAACAGGCTGCTAGTGTGTGCGTGAGAGGAGCGGTTGAGTAGGCCAGCTACTCCCTACGTGAGAGGAGCGGCTGAATATAGCACCAAGAGTACCCACTAGGCCACTACGCAGTGTACTTCCCCTGCATTGATAGTACAACGATGGTTATAGAGAACGATGGTACCCTCCACTTCCAACCGTAGCTCCTTGGCCCTGATATTCAAGAGTTCAAAACTGGTGCACTATACTAGACTAGACTAGAAGTACAGTACATCGCAGTACTAGTTGAGAAAAGTAGTACTGTTAGTGCTACAGTACGAGTACGTACTCCTCCATCACATAATGTAAGACGTTTTTGACACTAGTTGGCGTGTACAAAAAATGGCAAAAACATACCCAAAATTTCTTAATCCACGCCAAAAACTACTACGTAGTGCCAAAAATTTCTTACTAGTGCTATTATTTACAGTATAATGCAATCCCATAACGTTCCATAATGCTAGTACTAGTAGTAAATAATAGCCTCACCCCTTCACTGAGGAACGATCTACAGTTGGAAGGGACGAGGCCCTGCGGTTACTACGCTCTTATCTCCTCCTTGCCAGTTCCCCCCCCCCCCGAAGAGAAGGTAGTTCGTTGCTGCTCCCATGGATTCGCCAGGCGTTCTCCTCCTCATCGGGGCTGGGAGACCTTGGACGATGATCCTCTGGGAGAAATTGCACGCCGCTCCGACGTCCTCACCGCCGCAAGACTCGGTGCTTCCTGCACCAACTTTTTCAAGACGCTGCTTAAACAGGCTTGGGAAAAGGCCATGCTTGTTGGTCTTCCATGCGTCCTCGAGAAGGAGGTTCTTCTATGGGACAATCCTTCGAACAGTCCACCGCTCCCTGGCCATGGTTGCACGTTGACTCCACTAGAGTTGCCGACGTTGAGAGGTAGTCGGATTTTGTCCGATGAGCAGGTCAGTAATGGAGTTTGATCATGTAGTACTTAGTTATTCCATTTCCATCCCGTAATTTCTCCGCTGCCCACCGTCTTATATATAGGTCTGGGTCGGTGCCAACGAAGATTGGCTTGCATACCTCTGGTCGGATACCACCATCATTTTGCACAACATCCACAGCAGTGCGGCTGTTCCGGTAGACCCCTTCTCCACCATTGGGATCGGCCTTCCGGACTGGCTGGGCTTGAATACGTATGATGATGCCTACATGAGATTGAAGAAGATAGCAATTGCGGATCCGCCGACAAAGCGATGCGGCTACAACGATTACTATCTCACCGTGGTGTTCGACCTAAGGATTGCCATCAATGCAAGACGTAGTAACGGCAGAGGCTGGCGCATGTTGGCGACGATAGATTTGTACTCCTACACGTTCGAAGACGCCGTGCGCCATCTAGGCCGCTTCTTTGCGGTGACAAGCCAGGGGACTTGTTTCATCTGGTTGCCATCCTACGGTACGGGAGATTACAAACGGAATGCACAAACCATCATTTGCATACCTAACGGTACTCCATTATTTTGCAGGGACCAGTCATCCCCGATCAAAATAAGATCGCCGATCCTGGATCTGCATTTGCATCTACGATTTGGTCTAACCTGGAACCTTGTAGCTGACTTTGGCATATTGGGATCAACTATCTTAGCAGTTGTTACCCATGGTACCACTGATGTGCAATATGGTCACACAATCTACCACGATCGGACCGTCACTATCTACCCAGGTATTCCATTTTTAACACTCTCGCCTTCCCTTTCATTGTTGTACTAGTAGTATACTTAGTAGTACTAGTAGGAGTACTTTTTACCTTGGAGGACGCGTATAGCTAGCTAGGCCCTTGAAGACTTGAACCCACTAGCTGCCACCATTTTTGTTTTTCCATGTCTTACTATCTCATCCATGTAGCCAAGAGTGGCTATATATAATAAGCGGTTATTTTACTTCCTCTATACCGGAGTAGTACTATTTGTTGCACCTGATATTCTGACCGCCATATTTGAGCACAACATTATTATGCATGGACCTTGACTATATGCGTCACCATGTGTCCAGATCTGGGATGCCGCGTGTACCAGATGATCGGCGCCGAGTTCGACCCCCGTGATGGTACGTGGGTGACGAGGAACACTCTTGGAGAGTACTCGCTTTTCATCGGGGATAGCTACCCCATTGTGAAGCGGATGCCACCTTCCGTGCACGACACGGAAGGCCTGCCGTTCATGAAGCATCGTTGTGTCTTTATTGCGCACCGCCGGATGAACGACATGCTGGGACACGCTATCCCTGATTTATGCCGCTTGACTTGGATGAGTCTTCATCGTGTGGAACGGACTAGAAAGTTGCGACAATGATTCCCGTTGCCCACCGCTATGGATCATGCCATCCATGAAGAACACACAGGGACTGGAACACGGAGGAGGACATGCATGTAGTCCATCTATAACATGTAAGTAGAGTACGGTAATTGTGAACGGTAGCGCTGTGAATATATGTAGACTAGTCGTGCACAAATTTATCACATGAATTGGAGATGAACTTGTGTGGCATCTTGGCATTTTTCCTTTAGAATTTATTACTAGTAAATGTGATATGTGTACGTGCAACTTGTGTGGTTGTTGCACGGGCTCCAACACGCTCTTTGAGAAAAAAAGGTGGCACGACTTTGGATATACGTGACGTGGCGGCATCATACAAGAGCATCGTTACGCTATAGTTGTAGTACACTCCTACTAGGGCGACAACTCCTATAAAACCTTGTGCTTGGCTCTTTGCCTCTTCGGGAGGTTCAACAGTTCGTACTCGTGTGAACCTTGCACTTGGCTCTTCGCCTCTTTGATAGGTCCACCAATGATGATACTACAGTACAATATGCTTCTGGCAATCTGACACCGATTGAACTGCTGCACGTCCACCGCGAGGGCGAGGGCGAGGGCGAGGGAGAGGGAGAGGGAGGGAGAGGGAGAGGGCGTTGTAGTCAAAACCCTCTCCTCGTCCTACGAACCACCACGCGCGTGGGCGAGGGAGAGGCGTAGTAAGCAAACTTCTCCTCGTTTGGCGAGTCGACGGGACACATCAAAGGAGTACTAGTACTAGTAGTAGTCCATACTACGTCCTTTTCGATTAATATGGCTTAATTTGAAACGAGAAAAATACACTGGCGGTCAACGTATGTAGCATTACGCTCTTTACGGTCACTATATATAGTTTTCCGGCGATTATACGATCACTAGCTCATCGTAGAGCACCGTATTGCACCCTACTGACTGGCCACATAGTCGACGTGGCACTTTGTTGACTGGTTAAATTGTCACCTGGTTTCTGGGTCCCACACATCGGTTGGCGAGCAAAGAAATCAGTTAAACAAAACTTTCTGTGGTAGCGACACGAGTCCAACCCTTGCGTGCGAACCGCCCTGGCTGTGTATGTGAGTGCATGCACGTGTCCTCCCTCGGTCTTCCAACAAAGAGAGTACATCGGCTACAAAACAAAGAGTGTTGTACATAATGTACATCTACACTTCCAATGCATTTAGCCTTTAATCTAAATCGATATTGATTGACTAATGCACCAACTTGTGTTGTAGGTATAGGCTACATGTCTATCCTTAATTACAGCATGCAACGGCCTTCATTTAATCTTCTTATCTCAATGGTCGCATGCACACATAAGTCTGCTACTTTTGGGCGTTAATTATGCCCTTGTCAATGTGTATATCTCTAAATGTACAGTCTTTCACGGACGTAGGGAGTAGGTTGAGCACTTGAGCGTGAGTTGTGTGTGTGTTGCGTCGTGTCTTGTGTGCCGCATGGGTGCGTGAGTGTTGCGTGCGTCCATGTGTGTACGTGTGAGTGTTGCATGTTGCATGCATGCATGCATGGGGCTTACTCCCTGCCATTGACATGTTCATATTTCAAGCTTCCTCTGTTCCTCCATATGGTGATACTCCCTCTGTTCCCAAATAGTACGGAGTAAAGCCTCCCTCTGTTCCCCAATATGGAGTATTTGTCTTTCTACAGTTCAACAAGTGACTAGATGCGGAGCAAAATGAGTGAAGTGAGCGTAGAGGCATAGGGATCTTGTAGAAAGGAAGTCCTCATGATCCATTATTCCCCATCTCGGTCGAGAGAGAACTATTCAACTAGTCTTCGCGGTGAAGTGACAATACACGCAGCAGCGGATGGGACATGTAATTAATAAGCGAGAACCAGCGTGTTGTTGTTACTAAATCAGCCTTACCCGATCTTGCCATCATGTTTGCCGATGAGAGCATGCTTCGCAAATACGCCCTCGCACCTCTGTCCTCCATTAACTGACATATGGGCCCTCTTGTGGTAGACTCACATGTCATCGGTGTAACTATTTACACTTCGAAGGACGGTATATCCTGGTAGTAGTACTAGTAGAATTGAGATCTAATGCACTTTCTTCCCCGTCTTCCACTCTTCTTCCTCCTCTCTTTTTCTTCCTCCTCTCTTCCCCATTTCCCCCCGCTCACTGCTCTCCCGCCCACGCTATCTTCCTTGGTAGCTCGCGCGTACCATATCGCCCCGCTCACTGCTCGGCAACACGAGGAGAAGCTTCTTCGCTTCGCCGAATCCACTTCCCTCAGCTCGCAGCACCGAAAACCCCAATGGCAGAACCGACTGACACGCAGAGCCGCGATTGGAATTCCCTCCCTGATGTTCTCTTGGAGGAGATATGTAGTCGTATGGACCTACTCAGCACCGTCCGTCTGGCCGCATGCTCGATGTCTTTGTACCTCTACTCGTCTGCAAACGGACGGCTCTTTTCAAGACACCCTGCTTGCTGATGCCCGATCCATGCAGGTTGCCCAGACACCGACTTGACGATCCTACAGAGGTTGCCATGGTGCCCCTCGACATGCTACCACTACCCGTCCACATGTGCTTCATGCGCGACCACTACTGGGCGGGCATGAAGGCCAACTGGATCGTCCTCATCCACCACACCGGTAGTTCTTGGCGTCTCGTGGATATCTACACCCAGCGAGAGATCACCCTTCCATCGTTGGATACCGCCGACATCGAGCCTCGCGGCCCGCCGGACACTCCTGTCTACTACGCACGAGACGCGTCAAGCTTTTGGCACGACCTCCTTTTGCAGAAAGTTGTAATCTGCGAAGTGCCCACACCATCAGAAGACTACATGGATTACAAGCTCATTGCCTTGTTCAACATGGGATTAGTCTATCTGGAATCCGGTCGCCATACATGGTTATGGCTCATCATCAATCCCGTTGAGGCAACATTTCTGTCTGATGCTATAGTGCATGATGGCATTGTTTACGCGATCGACGCACAGATTGGCCTATACTGGTGGAATCTATCATCGTGTAATTGTTCTATCTCATCTCATCTTTACCTTATCAATACTACTGCCTGTTCATTTGTTACAAATTTAGAATGCATAGCATGTCTATAACCACATCATTGCTATGTGTTCCTCTCATTTCCTAGATTTTTATGACCACACATGTTATTGTTAGAGTTGATATGAGAACAATTGGCATCTATGTTACTCTTGTTTACAAGATCATGATTGCTATATGTTACTCTCGTTTACAAGATCTTTATAACAACGCATGTTATTGCTTAGAGTTGATATGAGAACAGTAGTAGTAAGTGCTATGGTAGAATATGAGTAGGCGTTGTCATAGCTGTTTTCCTCTCATCGTTACATGATGTTTGAACCATGACATGTTGCTAGAATATGAAAGCCATTGGCTTATTTTTTTAACTTGGGGTATGATTATTACCACGACATTGCAATTCTATCTATGATATGTGTCACTGTTATAATAATCTTAATTCCACATACTCTGAACATGATTGTTTATTTTTGTCCTTTTGGTCTCCAATTTGAATTGTTGCAAAGCAGACGCAAGTCTGGCCTTCATGATTCCAGGACCAGGAATCATACCAGTCGATGGGTGGTGGTTTATCGCTCGTTCAGCTGGCGGCGGTCATTTAATGCTCATTCGCACGTACCAAATTGACCAAACCATTACATCAAACCACATGCAGTACAATGCGTGGGGCGTTCGTGACATCGATGGCTATGGCTGCTTCGTGTTCGAGAAAGATCCCAGCTCCATTGGGCCAGGCATATTCAACTGGAGGCGGGTTTACAGCCTCGGCAACCACTCCTTGTTCCTTGGGCTCAATTATCCGATCATCCGACCAATCATCGATCATATCACCGGCGATGATTACTGTGCTACGCAACTTCCATTCGTGAGGGGGGGGGGGCTGTGTTTACACATCATACCATGGGTTTCATGAATCACCATATCCAGAGTTTCGTCGACACAGCTTGTTGCCAGCTAATCTTCAGTGTGTGAAAGGCATCAAGCTTCCATGCGATGGATGGCTTTTGCAAACCCGACATGCGGCGATGTGGTTCATGCCAACAGCAAATATGCACAACTTGATTCGTGTTGATATCTAGACTGAGCCATGTATTCTGCTTTGTATACGACCCTGTTTTGTTGGATATTATGTCTTGTTGTTAGTTTGAAGCACTCCTCTGGTTTGAAGGATAGATACCTTCACGGGATCAAGTGCATCCTAACTCACTGCGTAGGATGTCTTGATAATGATGATGGAGATGTTGTGCGAAGCCATATATATATATATATATATATATATATATATATATATATATATCGATTAGGCTTCAAGTGCCTACTTGTTAGTTAAACCTATGTATAAATTGTGACACTAAATACGACTAGTAAGTAGTACAGATGGCATTACTAGTATCGTCGGTCAAATTATTCATCATGTCCACACATTGAATTGGCGTGACAACACACTGCTAGCGTGAGGTGACACAAGAATCCCGGCTGACTTGTTCGGGTATTCTGGACTTCAGATTTGGAGTACCACTTATCTGTCGAAATCTTTCATCATTCACTTAAAATAGTCGATTGATCATACATTGAGTACCATATAACTAGAATTACCGATGCAAGTCGAAGAAGGATTGGCCGGTGCTGCCGGCTGGCGTCAAGTTCGGTCCCACGGATCAGGAGCTGATCGAGCACCTTGAGGCCAAAGTGAGTGCTGACAGCGCGAGATTTCAGTCTCTCATCAATTTGTTCATACCAACCATCAACAGCGAGCACAACATATGCTACACCCAACGTGAGAAACTTCCAGGTAAGACACCGATCGGCCGTCTACTTGCACAAACATATTCCTTTGTTTATAGCTCTATTTATCTTTTTAGACGCAGACCTGGTGAAGCAATTACAAGTTGACAGTTAATAAAAAGTGAAACAAGTGACTGCAACATGCCAAAGATGTTATGAAAATGCCAACTACGTACACTAAAACCTGTATTCCACAATACTGCAGGTATCACACTGAGTGGCCTAAGGAAGCAATTCTTCCAACGCAATTCCAGGGCGTTCAAAAGGGGCACGTGGGCCAGCGTCACAAGATACAATCGGTCACGGCATGCACGCGATGTGGCACAAGACCGGCAATACCTTGCGGTGATGGTCAACGGCGGCGGACGGGCTGCAAAAGGTTACGGTGCTGCACACCAACAAGAACTTCGACCAGCGAGAGGACCAATCGGGTGATGCACCGGTACCACCTCGTGGACCTGGAGCAAGAGAAGGAGCGGAACTAGTCCTCTGCAAGATTTTCTACCAGACGAACACTAGGGCGATGGTAAAAAGATTATAAGTTAGTTAGGTATTGGTAGTTGTACTACCTTGTCGTCCATAAGTTGGTATTGTTGTTGACGATCTTTTGGTATGAACTTGCATTTGCTTCCAACCATCATGCCGAGGGTCGGCGTGGATATAAAGCTGAATCATTTGTTTCGAAACGAATTTTCAGGCACCTGATTTTTATTTGATGGGTAGCATAAGCACCCGCCGTTAATTCCAGTTCTCCAATTTTTTCAAAACAAGTGCATGCACTTATTATCACGATAAAAAACAATATCCGTGCTGCATCCCGATTATCGATGCATTACTTGCAGAATTCTCTCGTTTATTGAGCACGTATATTGTTTTTTCAGGTCGAGCAAGTTTCAACTGGGCTGCAGACTGCCCAGGGTTGGTTTTTTAACAGGCCCAGCCCATGATTACAACGGGGCACAAAGTTCCAGCAGGTATCTACTGGCCTCTGGCCCGCCAGGGTTAGTTATATTTTGTCTTACAACATCCGCATGCAGTTTTTTTTGCTGAATCAAACACACAGCCCAGTTCTATTTTCCTCTTGAAACGCATGTCCTACATCCGTTTTCTAATCTCTACCTATAGTTTTACTAGTTCATATACACGTATCATTATATTGAAAACACATGAAATTCCCTTTTCATATTTACATCCTTATTTTTGTTGTTTTTTTCCCACCCAACGTTAATTTTTTTACCACTGGTTTTCCCTTAAACCAACTCAATTATCCCACGTCTTATTTGCTCACAAAAACAAAATGATTTTTTTGGCAAATCAATAAGTTCTTAAAAAATGTTTATCATTTCGGGATTACAACAGTTCGGACTCCACCGAAATATGCAAAATAAGGTTGAACTTTTTGACAGTGGTCCTGGGCAGAAAATGGAATGTAATAAATTACTTAAGAATTAGCAAATGGGCTGCAAATTAAAAAAATAGCAAATGGGCTTTATGTTGTGTGCCATAGATTTGGAGGCTGACTTGTGGGCCTACCAAGTTCATGCGTACACAAGGTTTATAAAAAGAAACTTAGTCAACAATCGACTCTACCAAGCGTCGGACCGTTAGATGTCAATCTAACGGCAATCGTCTTCTTGATCTCGATCTTCACCTGACCGCCAAACCAGCGCCGTCGGAACCGCCTGCTCCCGCCTCCCGTGGCCGACAGTGCTGCGGGGCAGGCCTCATGTTTTGGGGAACGTTGCAGAAAATTAAAATTTTTCCTACGGTTTCACCAAGATCCATCTATGAGTTCATCTAAGCAACGAGTCATGGGAGAGAGATTGCATCTACATACCACTTGTAGATCGCGTGCGAAGCGTTCACTAGAACGTGGATGATGGAGTCGTACTCGCGTGATCCAAATCACCGATGACCGAGTGCCGAACGGACGGCACCTCCGCGTTCAACACACGTACGGAGCGGATGACGTCTCCTCCTTCTTGATCCAGCAAGGGGGAAGGAGAGGTTGAGGAAGATGGGTCCAGCAGCACGACGGTGTGGTGTTGGTGGAGAAGCAGCACTCCGGAGGCTTCGCCAAGCACGTGGCGGAGGAGGAGAGGTGTAGCAGGGAGAGGCGCCAAGATGCAAGGTGCGGCTGCCCCTCACTCCCCGCCTTTATATAGTCCCCACAGGGGCGCCGCCCTTGGAGATCTGATCTCCCAAGGGGCGGCCAAGGGGGAGCCTTGCCCCCAAGGCAAGTGGGCGCCCCCACCCTAGGGTTTCCAACCATAGGCGCAGGGGGGCCAAGTGGGGGGCGCACCAGCCCACCAGGAGCTGGTTCCCTCCCACTTCAGCCCACGGGGCCCTCCGGGATAGGTGGCCCCACCCGGTGGACCCCCGAGACCCTTCCGGTGGTCCCGGTACAATACCGGTAACCCTCGAAATTCTCCCGATGGCCGAAATAGCACTTCCTATATATAATTCTTTACCTCCGGACCATTCCGGAAATCCTCGTGACGTCCGGGATCTCATCCGGGACTCCGAACAACATTCGGTTTGCTGCATACTCATATTCATACAACCCTAGCGTCACCGAACCTTAAGTGTGTAGACCCTACGGGTTCGGGAGACATGCAGACATGACCGAGACGGCTCTCCGGTCAATAACCAACAGCGGGATCTGGATACCCATGTTGGCTCCTACATACTCCTCGATGATTTCATCGGATGAACCACGATGTCGAAGATTCAAGCAACCCCTATACTATTCCCTTTGTCAGACGGTATGTTACTTGCCCGAGATTCGATCGTCGGTATCCCAATACCTCGTTCAATCTCGTTACCGGCAAGTCACTTTACTCGTACCGTAATGCATGATCCTGTGACCAGACACTTGGTCACTTTGAGCTCATTATGAGGATGCACTACCGAGTGGGCCCAGTGATACCTCTCCGTAACACTGAGTGACAAATCCCAGTCTCGATCCGTGCTAACCCAACAGACACTTTCGGAGATACCTGTAGTGCACCTTTATAGTCACCCAGTTACGTTGTGACGTTTGGTACACCCAAAGCACTCCTACGGTATGCGGGAGTTACACGATCTCATGGTCTAAGGAAGAGATACTTGACATTGGAAAAGCTCTAGCAAAACGAACTACACGATCTTGTGCTATGCTTAGGATTCGGTCTCGTCCATCACATCATTCTCCTAATGATGTGATCCCGTTATCAATGACATCCAATGTCCATAGTCAGGAAACCATGACTATCTATTGATCAATGAGCTAGTCAACTAGAGGCTCACTAGGGACATATTGTGGTCTATGTATTCAAACATGTATTACAATTTCCGGATAATACAATTATAGCATGAATAAAAGACAATTATCATGAACAAGGAAATATAATAATAATCCTTTATTATTGCCTCTAGGGCATATTTCCAACAGTGTCCCACTTGCACTAGAGTCAATAATCTAGTTACATTGTGATGAATCGAACACCCATAGAGTTCTGGTGTTGATCATGTTTTGCCCACGGAAGAGGTTTAGTCAACGGATCTGCGACATTCAGATCTGTATGCACTCTGCAAATTTCTATGTCTCCATCTGGAAAATTTTCACGGATGGAGTTGAAGCGGCAACTTGATGTATGCAGTCTTCTTGTGAAACCTGGGCTCCTTGGCAAGTGCAATAGCTCCGGTGTTTTCCACGGAAGAGTTTGATCGGCCCCGACGCATTGGGTATGACTCCTAGGTCGGTGATGAACTCCTTCACCCAAATTGCTTCATGCGCTGCCTCCGAGGCTGCCATGTACTCAACTTCACATGTAGATCCCGCCACGACGCTTCTGCTTGCTGCACCAGCTTCTTGCTCCACCATTCAACATATACACGTATCCGGTTTGTGACTTAGAGTCATCCAGATGCGTGTCGAAGCTAAGCGTCGGCGTAACCCTTCTGACGAGCTCTTCGTCACCTCCATAAACGAGAAACATGTCCTTTGTCCTTTTCGTGTACTTCAGGATATTCTTGACCGCTGTCCGGTGTTCCTTGCGGGATTACTTTGGTACCTTCCTACCAAACTTACGGCAAGGTTTACATCAGGTCGGTACACAGCATGACATACACAATAGATCCTATGGCCGAGGCATAGGGGATGACGCTCATCTCTTCTTTATCTTTTGCCGTGGTCGGGCATTGAGCCGAGCTCAATCTCACACCTTGCAGTACAAGCAAGAACCCTTTCTTGGACTGATCCATTTTGAACTTCTTCAAAATCTTATCAAGGTATGTGCTTTGTGAAAGACCTATGAGGCGTCTCGATCTATCTCTATAGATCTTGATGCCTAATATATAAGCAGCTTCTCCAAGGTCCTTCATTGAAAAACTTTTATTCAAGTAGGCCTTAATGCTGTCCAAGAGTTCTATATCATTTCCCATCAAAAGTATGTCATCTACATATAATATGAGAAATGCTACAGAGCTCCCACTCACTTACTTGTAAACGCAGGCTTCTCCATAAGTCTGCATAAACCCAAACGCTTTGATCATCTCATCAAAGCGAATGTTCCAACTCCGAGATGCTTGCACCAGCCCATAAATGGATCGCTGGAGCTTGCATACTATGTTAGCATTCTTAGGATCGACAAAACCTTCCGGCTGCATCATATACAGCTCTTCCTTAAGATAAACGTTAAGGAACGATGTTTTGATGTCCATCTGCCATATCTCATAATCATAGTATGCGGCAATTGCTAACATGATTCGGACGGACTTAAGCTTCGCTACGGGAGAGAAAGTATCATCGTAGTCAATCCCTTGAACTTGCCGATAACCCTTAGCGACAAGTCGAGCTTTATAGATGGTGACATTACCATCCGCATCTGTCTTCTTCTTAAAGATCCATTTGTTTTCTATCACTCGCCGATCATCGGGCAAGTCATCAAAGTCCATACTTTGTTTTCATACATGGATCCTATCTCGGATTGCATGGCTTCAAGCCATTTGTTGGAATCCGGCCCGCCATCTCTTCTTCATAGTTCGAAGGTTCACCGTTGTCTAACAACATGATTTCCAGGACAGGGTTGCCATACCACTCTGGTGTGGAACGTGTCCTTGTGGACCTACGAAGTTCAGTAGCAACTTGATCCGAAGTACCTTGATCATCATCATTAATTTCCTCTCTAATAGGTGTAGGCACCACATGAACATTTTCCTGAGCTGCACTACTTTCCTGTTCAAGAGGTAGTACTTCATCGAGTTCTACTTTCCTCCCACTTACTCCTTTCGAGAGAAACTCTTTTTCCAGAAAGGATCCGTTCTTGGCAACAAAGATCTTGCCTTCGGATCTAAGGTAGAAGGTATACCCAATGGTTTCCTTAGGGTATCCTATGAAGACGCATTTTTCCGACTTGGGTTCGAGCTTTTCAAAGTTGAAGTTTCTTGACATAAGCATCGCATCCCCAAACTTTTAGAAACGATGACTTAGGTTTCTTTCCAAACCATAATTCATACGGTGTCGTCTCAACGGATTTAGACGGTGCCCTATTTAAAGTGAATGTAGCTGTCTCTAGTGCGTATCCCCAAAATGATAGTGGTAAATCGGTAAGAGACATCATAGATCGCACCATATCCAATAGAGTGCGATTACGACATTCGGACACACCATTACGCTGAGGTGTTCCAGGCGGCGTGAGTTGTGAAACGATTCCACATTTCCTTAAGTGTGTACCAAATTCGTGACTTAAATATTCTCCTCCACGATCTGATCGTAAGAACTTTATTTTCCGGTCACGTTGATTCTCTACCTCATTCTGAAATTCCTTGAACTTTTCAAAGGTCTCAGACTTGTGTTTCATCAAGTAGACATACCCATATCTACTTAAGTCGTCTGTGAGAGTGAGAACATAACGATATCCTCCGCGAGCCTCAACGCTCATTGGACCGCACACATCGGTATGTATGATTTCCAATAAGTTGGTTGCTCGCTCCATTGTTCCGGAGAACGGAGTCTTGGTCATTTTTCCCATGAGGCATGGTTCGCATGTGTCAAATGATTCATAATCGAGAGACTCTAAAAGTCCATCGAATGGAGCTTCTTCATGCGCTTGACACCAATGTGACCAAAGGCGGCGATTGCCACAAGTATGTGGGACTATCGTTATCAACTTTACATCTTTTGGTATTCACACTATGAATATGTGTAATATTACGCTCGAGATTCATTAAGAATAAACCATAGACCATCGGAGCATGACCATAAAACATATCTCTCATATAAATAGAACAAACATTATTCTCGTATTTAAATGAGTAGCCATCTCAGATTAAACGAGATCGATACAATGTTCATGCTCAAACTTGGCACTAAATAACAATTATTGAGGTTCAAAACTAATCCCGTAGGTAAATGTAGAGGTAGCATGCCGACGGTGATCACATCAACCTTGGAACCATTCCCGACGCGCATCGTCACCTCATCCTTCGCCAGTCTCCGTTTATTCCGCAGCTCCTGCTGTGAGTTACAAATATGAGCAACGGCACCGGTATCAAATACCGGGGAGTTACTACAGTCTTGGTAAGGTACACATCAATTACATGTATATCAAATATACCTTTAGTGTTGCCGGCTTTCTTGTCCGCTAAGTATTTGGGGCAGTTCCACTTCGGTGGCCCTTCCCTTTGCAATAAAAGCACTCTGTCTCGTGCTTGGGTCCATTCTTTGACTTCTTCACGGCAACTTGCTTGCGGGCGCGGCAACATCTTTGCCGTCCTTCTTGAAGTTCTTCTTACCCTTGCCCTTTTT
Organism: Aegilops bicornis; assembly: GCA_021605145.1. Taxonomy (NCBI): domain Eukaryota; kingdom Viridiplantae; phylum Streptophyta; class Magnoliopsida; order Poales; family Poaceae; genus Aegilops; species Aegilops bicornis. Next base: position 192,118,106 of record CM038670.1, read on the forward strand.
GAACTTAATGGTTTTATTGACCATCAACACTTGATGTTCTTTCTTGATTTCAGCCTCTCACGACTTCAAAGATTGAGAATACTTCAGGAATGGTCTTCACCATCCCCTGCATATTGTAGTTCATCACAAAGCTCTTGTAGCTTGGTGGGAGCGATGAAGGATTCTGTCAATGACCGCCTCGTCCGGAGGTTAATGTCCAATTTGGGACAGCGGTTATACAACCAGACATTTTGAGTATGTGCTCACCGATGTAACTGTTTTCCTCCATCTTACAACTATAGAACTTGTCGGAGACTTCATATCTCTCGACTCGGGCATGAGCTTGGAAAACCATTTTCAGCTCCTCGAACATCTCATATGCTCCGTGTTGCTCAAAACGCTTTTGGAGCCCCGGTTCTAAGCTGTAAAGCATGCCGCCTTTGAGCGAGGGAGTAATCATCAAGACGAGACTGCCAAGCATTCATAATGTCTTGGTTCTGCAGGATGGGTGCATCACCTAAGCGGTGCTTCTAGGACATATTGTTTCTTGGCTGCTATGAGGATGATCCTTGGGTTCCAGACCCAGTCCGAATAGTTGCTGCCATCGTCTTTCAGCTTGGTTTTCTCTAGGAACGCGTTGAAGTTCATGGTGACATGAGCGTTGGCCATTTGATCTACAAGACATTTTGCAAAGATTTTAGACTAATGTTCATGATAATTAAGTTCATCTAATCAAATTATTTAATGAACTCCCACTCAGATTTGACATCCCTCTAGTCATCTAAGTGTTACATGATCCAAGTCGACTAGGCCGTGTCCGATCATCACGTGAGACGGACTAGTCATCATCGGTGAACATCTCCATGTTGATCGTATCTTCCATACGACTCATGATCGACCTTTCGATCTCTTGTGTTCCGAGGCCATGTCTGTACATGCTAGGCTCGTCAAGTTAACCCTAAGTGTTTTGCATGTGTAAAACTGTCTTACACCCGTTGTATGTGAACGTAAGGATCTATCACACCCGATCATCACGTGGTGCTTGAAGCAGCGAACTTTAGCAACGGTGCAGTTAGGGAACACTTTCTTGAAATTATTATAAGGGATCATCTTATTTACTACCGCCGTTACGAGTAAACAAGATGCATAAAACATAATAAACATCACATGCAATTATATAAAGTAGTGACATGATATGGCCAATATCATATAGCTCCTTTGATCTTCATCTTGAGGGCTCCATGATCATCTTGTCACCGGCATGACACCATGATCTCCATCATCATGATCTCCAGCATCGTGTCTCCATGAAGTTGCTGCCAACTATTACTTCTACTACTATGGCTAACACGTTTAGCAATAAAGTAAAGTAATTTACATGGCGTTGAATCAATGACGCCTTGGGTCATACAATAATTAAGACAACTCCTATGGCTCCTGCCGTTGTCATATTCATCGACATGCAAGTCGTGATTCCTATTACAAGAACATGATCTCATACATCACAATATATCATTCATCATTCATCACAACTTCGGCCATATCACATCACATGACAATTGCTGCAAAAACAAGTTAGACGTCCTCTAATTGTTGTTGCATCTTTTACGTGGCTGCAATTGGGTTCTAGCAAGAACGTTTTCTTACCTACGAATAACCACAACGTGATTTTGTCAACTTCTATTTACCCTTCATAAGGACCCTTTTCATCTAATCCGCTCCAACTAAAGCGGAGAGGCGGACACCCACTAGCCACCTTATGCAACTAGTGCATGTCAGTCGGTGGAACCTGTCTCACGTAAGCGTACGTGTAAGGTCGGTCCGGGCCACTTCATCCCACAATACCGCTGAAGCAAGAAAAGACTAGTAGCGGCAAGCAAGTTGACAAGATCTACGCCCACAACAAAATTGTGTTCTACTCGTGCAATAGAGAACTACGCATAGACCTAGCTCATGATGCCACTTTTGGGGAACGTTGCAGAAAATTAAAATTTTTCCTACGGTTTCACCAAGATCCATCTATGAGTTCATCTAAGCAACGAGTCATGGGAGAGATTGCATCTACATACCACTTGTAGATCGCGTGCGGAAGCGTTCACTAGAACGTGGATGATGGAGTCGTACTCGCCGTGATCCAAATCACCGATGACCGAGTGCCGAACGGACGGCACCTCCGCGTTCAACACACGTACAGAGCGGATGACATCTCCTCCTTCTTGGTCCAGCAAGGGGGAAGGAGAGGTTGAGGAAGATGGCTCCAACAGCAGCACGACGGCGTGGTGTTGGTGGAGAAGCAGAACTCCGGCAGGGCTTCGCCAAGCACGTGACAGAGGAGGAGAGGTGTAGCAGGAGAGGAGGCGCCAAGATGCAAGTGCGGCTGTCCCTCCCTCCCCCTTTATATAGGCCCACAGGCGCCGGCCTGGAGATATAATCTCCCAGCAGGCGGCGGCCAAGGGGGAGGCTTGCCCCAAGGCAAGTGGGCGCCCCCCACCCTAGGGTTTCCAACCCTAGGCGCGGGGCCCAAGTGGCGCACCAGCCCACCAGGCTGGTTCCCTCCCATCGCAGCCCACGGGCCCTCCGGGATAGGTGGCCCCACCGGTGGACCCCGAGACCCTTCCGGTGGTCCCAGTACAATACCGGTAACCCCGAAATTCTCCCGATGGCGAAATAGCACTTCCTATATATAATTCTTTACCTCCGGACCATTCCGAACTCCTCGTGACATCCGGGATCTCATCCGGGACTCGAACAACATTCGGTTTGCTGCGTACTCATATTCATACAACCCTAAGCGTCACCGAACCTTAAGTGTGTAGACCCTACGGGTTCGGAGACATGCGAACATGACCGAGACGGCTCTCGGTCAATAACCAACAGCGGGATCTGGATACCCATGTTGGATCCTACATACTCCTCGATGATCTCATCGGATGAACCACGATGTCGAGGATTCAAGCAACCCCGTATACAATTCCCTTTGTCAGACGGTATGCTACTTGCCGAGATTTGATCGTCGGTATCCCAATACCTCGTTCAATCTCGTTACCGGCAAAGTCACTTTACTAAATCGTAATGCATGATCCGTGACCGGACACTTGGTCACTTTGATCTCATTATGATGATGCACTACCGAGTGGGCCAAGTGATACCTCTCTCAGAACACGGAGTGACAAATCCCAGTCTCTATCCGTGTCAACCCAATGTACACTTTCGGAGATACACCTGTAGTGCACCTTTATAGTCACCCGATTACGTTGTGACGTTTGGTACATCCAAAGCACTCCCTACGGTATCCGGGAGTTACACGATCTCATGGTCTAAGGAAGAGATACTTGACATTGGAAAAGCTCTAGCAAAAGCGAACTACGATCTTGTGCTATGCTTAGGATTGGGTCTGGCCCATCACATCATTCTCCTAATGATGTGATCCCGTTATCAATGACATCCAATGTCCATAGTCGAGAAACCATGACTATCTGTTGATCAACGAGCTAGTCAACTAGAGGCTCACTAGGGACATATTGTGGTCTATGTATTCACACGTGTATTACGATTTCCGGATAATACAATTATAGCATAAAAGACAATTATCATGAACAAGGAAATATAATAATAATCCTTTATTATTGCCTCTAGGGCATATTTCCAACATCATGGCCCCATATACTCGCGTCCCTGGCTTGTCTATCCCTCTACTCACCCACACCTCCTGTTTTTTTCCGGCGACAGGAGCCGAACCAGTCAACCCTCGTACTCTCCACTGTGTGGGCAGCCACCGCCGTGTCTTCCCCGGCTCCGTGTCGTTCCCTTCGTAGGCCTCGCCATCGTCCACCGCCCTGGTGCTCTCGGCGCGGCATGGTCAATGATGTCCATCCAACAGCCGTAGTGCTTCTTCAACCTCTGGTCTTCTTGCCCGGCCGCCCAAAGCAGCGCCGGTCGTGCCGCATGCTCCTGCCTCCGTGGCGGCTGTCTTTGCCCTTGAGGCCTCACCGTCCCCATACTACTCCCACCGCTGGCCAGGCCATCCCTCCACTCACCCACTCCCCCTGTTATTCTGCGGTGACGGCAGCCTCACACCGTAGCCGAACCAGTGAACCCTCGTGATCCTCTCCGCGTGGGCATCCACTGCCGCGTCTTCCCCGGCTCCGCGTTGTCCCCTTCCTAGGCCTCGCTGTCGTCCACCGCCCTGGTGCTCTCGGCGCGGCGTGGTCAACGAGCGACTTCCATCGGAAGAGTACTGTACGTGGAGAGGCTGACAGCTGGGTCCACGGCGGCCGCAAGGAAGTGCCTCCTTATTACGCGCAAAATAATTATTCCTCCACCTGACAGCAGGGACCCACCGGACGGGCCACCAGTATTTCGTGGAAAAAACGTTTCCCCCCTGACTGCTGGGACCCATCGGACAGGCCACCGTATTTTGCAAAAAAATCGTTTGCCCCTGACTGCTGGGACCCACCGGACAGACTACCATATTTCGTGAAAAAAACGTTCCCCCCGCTGTCAGCTCGGACCCACCGGAAGTGCCTTCTTATTACACACAGAAAAATGAATACTCCCCCTGCTAGCTAGGACCCACCATGGTGGGAGGCTGTGTTGTGGGCATACTAAGTTGACGGGGACGGAGGGCTTTGTCAACTTAGTCAATATGAACGATTCTAGCTCCACTGATCGTACGATGTCCATCCAACGACCGTCGTGCTTCTTCAATCTCTGCTCTTCCTGCTCCAGCCGCTCAAACAAGCGCCGACGGGACTGCCTGCTCCCTCCTCCCATGACGGCTGTCTTTGCCACAGCCCTCACCGCCCCATCGTACTCCCATCGCTGGCCTAGCCATCCCTCTACTCACCCACACCTGCTGTTATTCTCCGGTGACGACAGACGAACCAGTAACCCTCATACAGTCGTACTCCCCTCCGCGTGGGAAACAACTGCCGAGTCTTCCCTGCCTTCGCGCCGTCCCCTTCCTAGGCCTCGCCGTCGTCCACCGTCCTGGTGCTCTCGGTGCGGCCTGGTCAACGTGGTCAACAACCAACATGCATCTGAAGTGGATCAGATGCGTGGAGAGGTCGACACCTGGTCCACGGCCTCACGCAAGGAAATGCCTCCTTATTACGCGCAAAATAATGATTCCTCCACCGACATCGGGATCCACCGAAAGGGCCTCTCAGATTTCGTGAAAAACGTTATCACCGGCGACAGCTCGGACCCACCAACTATATCTTTGCGAGCAAGGAAGTGCCTCCTTATTACGCACAAAAATGAATACTCCCATCGTTAGGCTGGGACCCAGTATAGTGGCAGGCTGACTTGTGGGCCTACTAAGTTGACGGGGACGGAGGGCTTTGTCAACTTAGTCAATATGCACGATTCTAGCTCCAGTGACCGTACGATGTCCATCGCCGTAGTGCTTCTTCAACCTCTGGTCTTCTTGCTCCAGCCGCCCAAACCAGCGTCGGTCGTGCCTCGTGCTCCTGCCTCCCGTGGACGTCTGCGATGCGGCGGAGGCATCACCGCCCCCTACTACTCCCACCGCTGGCTAGGCCATCCCTCTACTCACCCACACCCCCTATTATTCTACGGCGACGACAGCCTCACACCACAAATAACCGTGAACCCTCGTACTCCTCACGCGTGGGCATCCACTACCGCGTCTTCCCGGCTCTGCGTCGTCCCCTTCCTAGGGCCTCGCCGTTGTCCACCGCCTGGTGTTTCTCGGCGGCGTGGTCAACGTGGTCAAGGAACGGCTTCCATCGGACGTGGACTGTACGTGGAGAGGCCGACAGCTGGGTCCACGGCCGCAGCAAGGAAGTGCCTCCTTATTACGTGCAAAATAATTATTCCTCCACCTGAAAGCGGGGACCCACCGGACAGGCCACCGTATTTCGTGAAAAAACATTTCCCTGATCGCTGGGACCCACCAGCTACATCTTCGCACGCAAGGAAGTGCGTCCGGCCAAAAAAACGATTCACCCCCCTGACTGCTGGGACCCACCAGCTACATCTTCGCACGCAAGGAAGTGCGTCCAGGCAAAAAAAACAAAATGATTCGCCCCCTGATTGCTGGGACCCACCAGCTACATCTTCGCAGACAAGGAAGTGCCTGACAGTCGGGACCCACCTGGTCAAAGCGTACGTAGCGTTGTCATTCTGGTCGACGTGTACATACATACTGGTCGATGTAGAGGCGCGCACGTGTCGTAGTAGAGGCGCGCACGTAGCATGTACACGTACGTACAGTGGCGAGGGTGCAAGAAAGAAAATACGAACACGCACGTACATACGGGCAGGGTCTCGAACGCCTACTCGCGCAGACGTACATGGCTGGGTCGGAACGGAGAAACAGCGTCGTCGTCGTGTTCATGGGGAGCCAACCGGCTGGGTCGGAACGGAATGTGTGGTCGTGTTCATCGGGAGGGCTTGGACGGAACAGGCGATGGTAACGAGGCCTGGCAAACCGCACAACGGAGGAAACGGACCTCCTACATTCGGAATGGGTCCTGTTGATCGGGAAAGGTGTGGCGTACCGCAAAACGGAGGAAACGGACCTCCTACGATTGAAACGGGGGTCCTGTTGATCGGGAGGGGTGTGGCGTACCGCAAAACGGACGAAACGGACCTCCTACGGTCGAAACGGGGGTCCTGTTGATCAGGAGGGGTGTGGCGTACCGCAAAACAGACGAAACGGACTTGTGTTGGAGTGCTACGGTCGAAACGGGGGTCCTGTTCATCGGGAGGGGTGTGGCGTACCGCAAAACGGGACTCCACGGGATACTGTTCATCTCCACCGTCGACCTCCTCCAGCCTCCACGGGCTACCGTCGACCTCCTCCAGCCTCCACGGGCTCCTGTTCATCCAGCCTCCGCCGCTTCTCCACCGCCATCGTTCAACCACCCTCCACGGGCACCCCTCCACCGTCTCATCGCTCATCCAGCCCTCCACACCACGGGGTCCTGTTCAACCACCCTCCACGACCACCCCTCCATCGCTCATCGCTCATCCAGCCCTCCACACACGAGGTCCTGTTCATCCGCAGGCAACGCCACCGCTCACTGTTCATCCAAACCCCCGCAACGCTCATCGTTCATCCAATCGATCGGCTTGATTAGCGGCAGCGGCGAAGGAATCGCTCCATCGGGTTCGATTAACAGCCATCGATCGATCACTCGGGTTCGATAACGCGTAGCCTGCGGTCTGTCGCCGGGTTCAGTTAGAGCCCAACGCCTCGCTCGGGTTCAGTTAGAGCCAACGCCTCGCACACACGCGCGTACGTGTACGAGAGAAACGCGCATCGCTCCGCCCCCGACCTCCCACCGTAACCGGCAACTCCCCGAAATTTTCCTCCCCCTCGCTTCTACCATGGTTTTTCCGTCATGGACGGCCCAAAGAATGTCATGCAGCTGCGTCTCCGGCCCGCCCAGGACGAAAAGCCCATTTTCTGTCATGATTTTTTTCATAGAAGTAGGACCCCACCACATCTATGATGATACCGGGTTTTGTCAAAATTATCGTCATAGAAGTGTCATATGTATGACAAAAAAAATTCGTTCGGCCCAAAATGTCACGGATGTGTCTTTTTTTTGTAGTGTAATGTCACTATAAGTAATGGTCTAGTGCCGTAGATAAATTGAAGCAATGCCACCACCATTTTATGAAGTGCTTCCGTCTTGCTTTATTTCCCATCAATTGTGTTTTTGCAGTTACACTTAAATCTCACACCGCTAACATTGCTTCATCCCAGTGGAACTGCACAAATTTGATTGCACATTTACTGACCATGTGCTACTCTCATGACAGTAATACTAATGCTATTGTTCTGCATGTTAATCTAGTGGCAGTGTTGATGTGATGTGATGCTACTTACTTAAGGACACTTTCATACTTTCAATCTAGTGCCAATTATAACACAATAGATGCTGCTGTTAATCATACGCCACTGCAAATATCTGTCACTGTTTAAATAACCGTATTTCGTATTTGCGCAAACAGGGATGTCTGTCTCCATATCGTTTCAGGATGTCTGTCTCCGTATCGTTTCTATCCGCGCAATCAAAAGCACACACCTCAGTTTTAGTAGAACTGCGCAAAATGAGATGGCTATCCCTCGTTGCCGTCGTCTAACCACCCGTCTTCCAGGTATTCCTACATTGGTAGTTACTAGGTAGAATGACCAACGCAATAAAAGAAGTTGATTAAATGCGTTTTACTTCCTGATTGTAGTGTAGGGGCGAGCGAAAACAACTGCATCCTAGTCCGGAATGCACTTTCTACCAGTTCATCCATGGACCGAGGACTAGCTGGGACGGCTGCACGGTGGTTTTTTGGACATGTGTGCGGACAAGAGGCATTGTGGTGCCTTATTTCTGCAAATAAGCGGTGCTTAAATTTAGTGGAATGCACAAGAATTTCAGCTGGTCAAGACACTACATGGTTCAGTTCAGCATTCCAGCTGAGAACACAATTATAATTGGTTATTCTGGAATGAGAGAACCTAACCTTGGATGGTGGCACCAAGAAAAAACCAGAGTGAACTCCAGGAAATTTAAACCTGCCGGGAGGCCCTTTGCTCAGAGAAGCCTCACTTATTTTTTCTTGATTTGTAAACCTTCTCACAACTTTTTCTTTTGCTGTGAACTAGTATATGCTTGTTATGTTCTATGAATCATTGAGATGTATAAAATTGCTTAACTTATGCTTTTCGTTTTTAATGAAGACGAGTTTAATGTGAGTGTTCCACATGAACGCTGGACTAGCGTGTGATCGTTTGGAATTTACATTGTGGCCTCAGTTAACTGCATGAACCACTGTAACAAGATACATAGTTGCTTATATGTCGCATAAATGATTGTTGATTGTTAGCTGGTCGATAGCCTAGTGTTGAAGCGAGGTGAGCCAATGTGCAGTGTTTTGCACAACTGCTTACAAGTGGGGTAGCACCAACAGTGTTTACAAGTACTTATGTATACGTCAGCGCACAGTTCTCGAATGAGTACTGATAACCCACAAGTATAGGGGATCGCAACACTTTTCGAGGGTAGAGTATTCAACCCAAATTTATTGATTCGACACAAGGGGAGCCAAAGAATATTCTCAAGTATTAGCAGTTGAGTTGTCAATTCAACCACACCTGGATAACTTAGTATCTGCAGCAGAGTATTTAGTAGCAAAGTTGTAACATCCCAAAATTCTAAATTTTGGAATATTATAGTAAATAGATAGTTTTGATTGAGTGAGTGAAATTCGAAACTTTTTGAAAGTTAAATGAGAGGGAATAAAAGGACTTTCCCAACCTTTCATTTTTGCTTTTATGATCTTCATGAATTCAAATTCCTTTCAAATACAAAACCCTTAAGGAAAGATGATATGACTTCTTCCATTTAATTAAATGAAAGGGTATTTGAAAATATTTGAATTTCATTTGGAAACATTTCGATTCATAAACTTCATGCAACTCAATGATTTTCATGAGAGAAGATAAAATGACTTCTTCAAATTATATGAAATATGAGTTGGGAGTTTCAAAGAATTAAATTCAAAGTTCTTTTGAATTTATTTTCAATTGGGAGTTATTTGAGTTTTATTCAAATTATTTTTCTCCAAAAATAAAATAAATGGAAAATAGGGTAACATGATTCCCTACATCAGAAAATTGGAGAGAAATAAATTTGAATTAATTTTGGTATTTTAAAAATGATTTTTACTGGATTTTTCTAGAGCAGAAGCACTCTTTGATTTATTTGAATTTGTGTGTATTTTATTTGAAGCTAGAATAATGTTCATCTTGTAGGAAATCTTTATCTGAAAATTTTGATATATTATATGCTTATATAATATTGTTTTATTGTTCTTATTTTTTTCTTCTTTGTCTGTCTTTTAAAAAAAATCTCTTTTGGACGACCGGACCGAGCCGGCCCAGCCGGCCCACGTCGCTCGCCCGCGTGCCCGAGCTCCGCTCGGAGTCCTCCGCCACCACGGCGCGCCACCACGGCGCGCCACCACGGCGCGCCACCGCGCCGACCTCGGCGTTCGTGTCCGCCCCGGCCTCCCCTTGCCCCTTCTCCACGCAACCCCTCGCCCCCTCCTTTAAAACCAGACGCCCCGGGCCCTGTTCCTCTCCTCCCCGAGCCGTCCCCGCCGCCCTCGCCGGAGCTCCCGCCCCGGCGAGATCCACCGCCGCCGCCCCGCTCCGTTAAAATCACGGGAACCACCGCCGCCGCCAACCTCCTCGCCTCGCCGCGCCTCCTCCCGACCCCTTCGCGCCACCCTCGACGACCGGACCCGCCACCCCGACCGGACCCGAGCCGCCACCGCCGTCTCGCCGTTGCTAGAGTTCGACCTCGACGCCGCCGATTTTCTTGCGAAAACCGCCAAACCACCGCGAACCGGTATAACCGCCGCCCGTTCCGGTTTTCGTCGGTTTTTCTTTTTAAACACAGTTTTCTTTTAGTTAGTTTTAATTAGTGAACGCTCGTCAGATTAGATCTGGAGCGAACGGTTTTTTGTTCGTTAACGTTCGTTAGTGAACGTTCGTAAAATAGCCTTTTCGTTTTATTTATTTATTTCAGTCAGGGACCTGTTAGTACTTATTTCTGTTACAGATTAGTCCCTAATCTTAAAACGCTCATAACTCTTTGCTCGTTAGTCGGAATTAGATGAAACCAACGCCCACTTCTTCGTTATGATCCCCTCTATCCAGTAAAACAACTTAAACATGTTTCTGAAAGTTTAAAATTTGATTTTCAAACAGTTTAGTATTTGAACTTCGTTTGATTGTAACTTGAGTTTCGTAACTCCGTTTTGGTTGATTCTTTTTGCAAATCGAAACTCTTGACCTAAACTTTCTGATAAGGCCAAATTCACTTAATTTTGGTACTGTTAGAAATTGTTTTATGTTGCAAGAGCTATTTGCTTGATTTTGATGCTTTCCGAATTGTCTTCTTCGTTCGATCCGATCTTTTGAATGATTGCTTATGTATGATTGGTATTGCTTGTTTACGATAGATTGACCGGAGTGTGACGAGTAGAGCTATCGAGAGTTTTGAGTGCGAATCATCTTCATCAACTTTGCAGGCAAGTTCACACTTTGATCATACTCTTTTCATACCCAGTTTTTATGCATTATTTCCAATCCTCAAACATTGCATGATTAGGATATCATTAATTTGTGGGTTGGGAAGTAGTTGATGAGGTAGGAACCTATTGTCCTGCATTCAAACCCTTGGGAGTTACTTCTACGCGTTGCTTATATTGCCATGCTATGCTCGTAGACGTGGTTTGGGTTTGAGTGAATCCATGACAGATGTGAGATTGTCAATTAATGGTTCAACTTAAGGTGGCAACTTAAAATTAACATCTGGGTGGATTGAGGCACACTGGGAACCGGTGTTTTTTGAAATCCCGGGTACCCGTGTGATCTTCCTATGGACCGCCACCCAGGCTCAAAGGGAACTGAGATGATTCATGCTAGAAACTTCCCTGCGCAGCCACAAGCTATTATGGGCTCTAGCATAGTTGAGTAAGTTACGTGAAGCTCTTGAAGAGGTAGATCAGCAGGTAGTGGGTTTTGTAGGTTTGGTATGGTCTACCCTGAGTAGAGAGTTAATGTTTCTGAAAGACCGTGTCTCGGTCATCCGCTTCTCAAACACCATTAAGTGCGAGAAATCAACGGAGGCGATCGAGTCTTGTGGGGAAAAGTGCGCAAACCTCTGCAGAGTGTACAATCTAATCAAAGTTAGCCGTGTCCCGGTTATGGACAATTTTGAGTATCTAGTACTTGAGTTATCATATGTATCTCATCACTCTTAATTAATCTTGTTGGGATGTTAACTACTTTAATTGGGATTGAGTTGGGGTTATACCTTCTCAATGATGTTTCAACCACCATGATAGTTAAATTAAAATCTATTCCTTTGTTGTAGGAAAAAATTGGCTTTTTCGCAAAAACTATAACCATAGAGCTTTCCACCAGCCAAATATGCATGTAGTGATAGTTATTATTCATCATTATCCTATGGTGTGAATTTGCGAGTACATTCAATGTACTGACCCTTTGTGGCTGCAACGTCTCATGTTGCAGGATCTTACGACGACTAAGTGATACGTTAGGGTTACGATTTCTACACTCAACTTTGTTGTTGGTGTTGGTGGGAATCCACAACCTTGTTACTTCCGCTATTTAGATTGAGGTAATAGTATTTACGTTACTTTATACATGTGATTTACCTCCGTTATAAATCCTCGAGTAATGTGTGTGTCAGCATACCGATCCAGGGATGACACTTAAGCACAGAGACTTGACCATCTGAGGTCGGGTCGCTACAAGATGGTATCAGAGCACATGTTGACTGTAGGACGTGACCCTAGAAACTGGCAAGCCCATAGGAAAGATTTCCTCTACAACTTTCTTTTCAAAAAGATCTCTTACCTCTCTTCTTTTCTGAGATTATTCAAATATCCCTTTCCCCTTTTGACCACATGAAGATTCGGCTGATGAGACCACTCCAAGAAGTACAAGATATCGGACAACTAAGACTACTTTGGAATAAAGAGGATTTTTACCATGCATTACAATGACGGAAACTACAATGGTGAAGACTCCGAAGACTAGGAGAATTTGAAGACTTTGAAGAATTTCCGGATTTGTATGACAGGAAGGCACCCCTTATGGAACTTGGCAGACTATGGAAGCTGTCAATACCCGAGATCAAGGTGTATCGGAGAAAGACCGGAACATGGAGCATTAGAACTCAAAGTTTTTGTCAAGAAAACCCTAAGATAGGAGATATCAATTATGGAATGAAAGCTCATGGCAGTAACATGGGCATAGACATGGCTAACCATGGTGTTATTACCCGCCTATGTTATTGTCACCATGCGGAGTTAAGCGTGCAGATGCATGGAAGAATTGGATGGTAGAAGGCTGAAGGAGCATCTGTCAGCGAAGGATGCAGTTTTAACATAGCTGGTGCATCACCAGGATCTGGAGTATTACATCAAGAATTTTAAGATGGACCTTTAGGAAGCTATATTTGACAAGGAGCATTTCGGGAAGAATACAGGATCCATAAACTAAAAATAGCCAAGCTGGAGGAGCAAAACCTCGAGATACCGGAGATTAAATCGAGGCGAAGACAAGTAGGACCATGGTTCATGCCAAGGATGTTGAAACCCAGAAGTTTGGAACGCAACTCTAGAAATATTAAAGGATGTCACTAGAGACTTTGCGTCAACAGAGATCTGGCATAGGAACTTGAGAAGGACAAGCATGATCAGAAGAAGCCATCGGAGACATGAACAAGAATCGAAGAGTTTGATGTCTTTGAAGATTCATTGACCTTTAGAAGACCAAACCCCTGTTACATACCTACGTTAGATGCAAGGATTGTGAGCTGTCATTTGTTTGTTGTTTTTCCGACAGCCACAATAAAATCTGTCTTTTCAAAACTTTTGTTTGTATTGTGTGCACCCCTCTCTATCTATCTTATCTCACCCCAAAACAAATGGACCCAATAGAAGATGAATGGAGATGAGCTTGTATTTTCTCGACCGATGAGTCAATTGGAGACAGACCGATGGATTTAGAACATGGAAGATCATATGAAGAATAACACTATAGCCGGAAAGGATATGACCCAGCATACCCTTCAGTGCTTTGAAAGAGGTGCTGCTACTTGGTGGAGGATGTACCAAACCATCAATGGATGGCAAGGAGTAACCACTTGGAAGAATTTAAGTTGACTTTGCCAAAGTCTCGGTTTGTGTCCCAGAAGTTGAGGCCTTATGGAAAGGATATGAAGAAACCTTGTGCATACAAGTTTTGTGGAGAAATAGGACACAACCATAAAGAAAACAAGGACGAATACCCTCATAAGCGGAGGATTACCAAAGGAGTTAACCGAGGATCTCAGGGAACTTTGGTTGGAGAATGTTTCCAAAGGTTTTGTTGCAGCAATGGAAGTTCAGTCTACATTGTTGGAAAAGATCCGTGAAGCTCAGAAGGATGACAAAGAGATTGCTGAGGTAAAAGAGAGGATAAGCAAAGGAAAGGCCAAGGGTTTTCGTAAGGATGAGCACGACACCTTATGGTTCGAGGACCGTGTAAATGTGCCCAATAATGCAAAGATCAGGAAGTTAATACTTCAGGAGGCTCATGACTCACCATACTCGATTCGCCCTAGAAACACCAAGATGTATTTGGATTTGAAGGAGTGTTTCTGGTGGACTGGTATGATTGCGGAGTATGTAGTCGTAGGTGATGTATGCTAGAGAGAGTAAAGGCAGAGCATCAGAAGCCAGCAGGATTACTACAACCTATGCCGATACACAAATGGAAGTGGTGATAAGCTTGGCATGGATTTCATTACCAGATGTCCCAGAACCCGAACATGACATGATTCTATCTGGGTAGTAGTTGATTCACTTGACCAAAGTGGCTCAATTTATCCCAGTGAAAACCACCTATACAAGTGCGAAGTTGGCCAAGATATATTTGACCAGGATCGTATGTCTGCATGGAGTTCCGAGGACCATCGTGACGATAGAGGAACACAGTTTACCTCAAAGTTTTGGAATCACCGCACTGGACTTTGGGTACTAGGCTAGAGTTCAGTACAACCTTTCATCCGCAGACAGATGGATAAATCGAGAGAGTCAATCAGATTCTGCAGGACATGTTGAGAGCGTGTGCGCTAGATTATGGATCTAATAGTGATGATAATCTACCTTACGAGGAGTTCTCATACAACAACAGTTACCCAGCCAGTTTGAAGATGGCCCCTTTTGAAGCTTTGTATGGGAGAAGGAGCTAGACACCGTTGATGTGGGATGAAGTTGGAAACCGTCAGTTGTTTGGACCAAATGTGATCAAGGAGTCAGAAGAGAATGTTAAGTTGATTTGAGATAGACTGAAGGTAGCTCAGTCCTGGCAGAAGAGTTATGCAGACTCAAAAATGCAAGGAGGTAGTCTATGAAATTGGAGACAGAGCATGTCTTCGTGTGTCCCCTCTGCGAGGAGTTAAACGATTTGGAGTTAAGGGAAAGTTAGCCCCGAGTTTGTAGGACCATACCGAGTTTTGGAGCGTATGGGAGAAGTGGTCAACAAGTTGGAGTCACCGAAGGACTGTCAGAGTTCATTATGTGTTTCCACGTTTCCCGATTGAAGAAGTGCCATGCGAGATGACCAATATTCCCCTGTAAGGGCGCTTGACCTGGAAAGGATAATGATGTTCCACGAAGTGGAGTATGGACTTCATAAGTATAAGTTTTTATCTCGGTAAGTGGGATATCCCAAGAGGATGAAGAGATGAATTACTATTGGATATAAAGGAGGTGTGATGTTGGAAATATGGATCAATGGAAATTCCATGATGAGTCTGAGTAATCATGTCCTAGTTTGGTACCAATAGAAGGAAGGGAGACATTACAATTGGATGGATTTAAGAATACTAGGAAGTTGGAAGTTGGAATAATGATCAGAAGCCCGAGGATAAGTTCAAGGACTACAAGTGATGAGATGGGCCATAACCCACAGGTCCCAGGACCTGCCAAGAAGCAAGCACACTCTTGCTGAAGGAAAAACCCTAGAAGAAGTTACGATTTTATCGATAGACGATCTTATAGGAATAACGCAAAACCTGAGAGTTGTTAAGGAACAATAGATGTTTGTTTGGCTTGCAGAATCAATGGATTTATCCGAACTTGGTTCGTCGACAAGAGAAATTCTGCAATGCTTGTGAGGATTACCGAGTGTTAGAATGCGAGATTCGCTAAACCAGGTACAAGGTAATGATTTGGGTGCGGGATGGATTGATCACCATACCGACTTACACTTATTGTTCGCCTTGCTATATGGGATGGTAAATCTGAGTGACTTACCTATAGTAGAGAGACGACGATCAAAACCCTGTTTAAACCTTAGAATGGTATAAGAATTTTTCCCCTTGTACAAGGCAGCTTTTGCCAACCGTAGGTTATACGGTGAGGATCAACCCAGACCCATTTCCTGCAGGAGGAACCATAAATCGTTGACCACCATGAGATGTCGATAGTTGTTTAGTATTGGCGCCAGACCCGTCAGCTAAGAAGACCCAGTTTCGGGATAACCTTACCAAGAGCAAAGGACAAAAGAATTGAGGAAAAGGTTATGCCACCACCGGAAGAGCTAGAGAAGGAATTATCCTGAAGATTTGAGAAGACCGACACTGTCAAAAATAAGGATTGAATATATAAGCATGGATGGAACCGTAACAATGCTTCTAAGGGTGGTAGCACCCCAGAACCCGGAGACGATCGATGGATTTTTGAGAAGACCCCCTACCCTAACCTATTTTCTTGCTAGCCTCTCCGAATCTCGAGGACGAGATTCATTTTAAGAGTGGTAGGTTTGTAACATCCCAAAATTCTAAATTTTGGAATGTAATAGTAAATAGATAGTTTTGATTGATTGTTTGATTGATTGAGTGAAATTCGAAACTTTTTGAAAGTTAAATGAGAGGGAATAAAAGGACTTTCCCAAACTTTAATTTTTGCTTTTATGATCTTCATGAATTCAAATTCCTTTCAAATACAAAACCCTTGAGCGAAGATGATATGACTTCTTCCATTTAATTAAATGAAAGGGTATTTGAAAATATTTGAATTTCATTTGGAAATATTTCGATTCATAAACTTCATGCAACTCAATGATTTTCATGAGAGAAGATAAAATGACTTCTTCAAATTATATGAAATATGAGTTGGGAGTTTCAAAGAATTAAATTCAAAGTTCTTTTGAATTTATTTTCAATCTGAGTTATTTGAGTTTTATTCAAATTATTTTTCTCCAAAAATAAAATAAATGGAAAATAGGGTAACATGATTCCCTACATCAGAAAATTGGGGAGAAATAAATTTGAATTAATTTTGGTATTTTAAAAATGGTTTTATTGGATTTTTCTAGAGCAGAAGCACTCTTTGTTTTATTTGAATTTGTGTGTATTTTATTTGAAGCTAGAATAATGTTCATCTTGTAGGAAATCTTTTTCTGAAAATTTTGATATATTATATGCTTATATAATATTGTTTTATTGTTCTTATTTTTTTTCTTCTTTGTCTGTCTTTTAAAAAAAATCTCTTTTGGACCCGACCGGAACAGGCCGCCCAGCTTGCTGTGCCATGGCCCAGCCCGGCCCACGTCGCTCACCAGCGTGCGAAGCTCCGCTCGAGTCCGCCACCACAGCGCCACCGCGCCGACCTCGGCGTTCGTGTCCGCCCCGGCCTCCCCTTGCCCCTTCTCCACGCAACCCCTCGCCCCCTCCTTTAAAACCCGAGGCCCCGGGCCCCGTTCCTCTCCTCCCCGAGCCGTCGCCGCCGCCCTCGCCGAAGCTCCCGCCCTGGCGAGATCCACCGCTGCCGCCCCGCTCCGTTCCGTCACCGGGAACCACCGCCGACGCCGCCAACCTCCTCGCCTCGCCGCGCCGCCCCTCCCCAACCCCTTCGCCGCCGCCCTCGACGACCGGAGCCGCCACCCCGACCGGACCCGAGCCGTCGCCGCCGTCTCGCCGTTGCCGGAGTTCGACCTCGCCGCCACCGGTTTTCTTGCGAAAACCGCCAAACCACCGCGAACCGGTATAACCGCCGCCCGATCCGGTTTTCGTCGGTTTTTCTTTTTAAACACAGTTTTCTTTTAGTTAGTTTTAATTAGTGAACGCTCGTCAGATTAGATCTGGAGCGAACGGTTTTTCGTTCGTTAACGTTCGTTAGTGAACGTTCGTAAAATAGCCTTTTCGTTTTTTTATTTATTTCAGTCAGGGACCTGTTAGTAGTTATTTCTGTTACAGATTAGTCCCTAATCTTAAAACGCTCATAACTCTTTGCTCGTTAGTTGGAATTAGATGAAACCAATGCCCAATTCTTCGTTATCATCCCCTCTATCCAGTAAAACAACTTAAACATGTTTTTTAAAGTTTAAAATTTGATTTTAAAACAGTTTAGTATTTGAACTTCGTTTGATTGTAACTTGAGTTTCGTAACTCCCTTTTGGTTGATTCTTTTTGCAAATCGAAGCTCTTGACCTAAACTTTCTGATAAGGCCAAATTCACTTAATTTTGGTACTGTTAGAAATTGTTTTATGTTGCAAGAGTTTTTGTCTTGATTTTGATGCTTTCCGAATTGTCTTCTTCGTTCGATCCGATCTTTTGAATGATTGCTTATGTATGATTGGTATTGCTTGTTTACGATAGATTGACCGGAGTGTGACGAGTAGAGCTATCGAGAGTTTTGAGTGCGAATAATCTTCATCAACTTTGCAGGCAAGTTCACACTTCAATCATACTCTTTTCATACCTAGTTTTTATGCATTAGTTCCAATCCTCAAACATTGCATGATTAGGATATCATTAATTTGTGGGTTGGGAAGTAGTTGATGAGGTAGGAACCTATTGTCCTGCATTCAAACCCTTGGGAGTCACTTCTACGCTGCTGCTTATATTGCCATGCTATGCTCAGAGACGTGGTTTGGGTTTGAGTGAATCCATGATGATGTGAGATTGTTAATTAATGGTTCAACTTAAGGTGGCAACTTAAAATTAACATCTGGGTGGATTGAGGCACTGGGGAACCCAAAGGTGTTTTTTTGAAATCCCGGGTACCCGTGTGATCTTCCTATGGACCGCCACCCAGGCTCAAAGGGAACTGAGATGATTCATGCTAGAAACTTCCGTGCGCAGCCACAAGCTATTATTGGCTCTAGCATAGTTGAGTAAGTTACGTGAAGCTCTTGAAGAGGTAGATCAGCAGGTAGTGGGTTTTTTAGGTTTGGTATGGTCTACCCTGAGTAGAGAGTTAATGTTTCTGAAAGACCGTGTCTCGGTCATCCGCTTCTCAAACACCATGCGGTCACGAGAAATCAATGGAGGCGATCGAGTCTTGTGGGGAAAAGTCATAAACCTCTGCAGAGTGTACAATCTAATCATGGTTAGCCGTGTCCCGGTTATGGACAATTTTGAGTATCTAGTACTTGAGTTATCATATGTATCTCATCACTCTTAATTAATCTTGTTGGGATGTTAACTACTTTAATTGGGATTGAGTTGGGGTTATACCTTCTCAATGATGTTTCAACCACCATGATAGTTGAATTAAAATCTATTCCTTTGTTGTAGGGAAAAATTGGCTTTTCGCAAAAACTATAACCATAGAGCTTTCCACCAGCCAAATATGCATGTAGTGATACTTATTATTCATCATTATCCTATGGTGTGAATTTGCCAGTACATTCAATGTACTGACCCTTTGTGGCTGAAACGTCTCATGTTGCAGGATCTTATGACGAGTAAGTGATACGTTAGGGTTATGATTTCTACACTCAACTTTGTCGTTGGTGTTGATGGGAATCCACAACCTTGTTACTTCCGCTATTTGGATTGAGGTAATAGTATTTACGTTACTTTATACATGTGATTTACCTCTGTTATAAATCCTTGAGTATTGTGTGTGTCAGCATACCGATCCAGGGATGACACTTAAGCACAGAGACTTGACCATCTGAGGTCGGGTCGCTACAAAAGTAATATGGAAGTAACGGTAACAGTAGTAACGGTAGCAAAGTAATATTTTTGGTGTTTTGTAGTGATTGTAACAGTAGCAACGAAAAAGTAAATAAGCGAAGAACAATATATGAAAAGCTCGTAGGCATTAGATCGGCAATGGAGAATTATGCTGGATGTGGTTCATCATGTAACAGTCATAACATAGGGTGACACAGAACTAGCTCCAATTCATCAATGTAATGTAGGCATGTATTCCGAATATAGTCATACGTGCTTATGGAAAAGAACTTGCATGACATCTTTTGTCCTACCCTCCCGTGGCAGTGGGGTCCTAACGGAAACTAAGGGATATTAAGGCCTCCTTTTAATAGAGTACCGGACCAAAGAATTAACACATAGTGAATACATGAACTCCTCAAACTATGGTCATCACTGGGAGTGGTCCCGATTATTGTCACTTCAGGGTTGCCGGATCATAGCACATAGTAGGTGACTATAGACTTGTAAGATAGGATCAAGAACTCACATATATTCATGAAAACATAATAGGTTCAGATCTGAAATCATGGCACTCGGGCCCTAGTGACAAGCATTAAGCATAGCAAAGTCATAGGAACATCAATCTCGGAACATAGTGGATAATAGGGATTAAACCCTAACAAAACTAACTCGATTACATGATAAATCTCATCCAACCCATCACCGCCCAGCAAGCCTACGATGGAATTACTCACGCATCGGCGGTGAGCATCATGAAATTGGTGATGGAGGATGGTTGATGATGACGACGGCGATGAATTCCCCTCTCCGGAGCCCCGAACGGACTCCAGATCAGCCCTCCCGAGAGGTTTTAGGGCTTGGCGGCGGCTCCGTATCATAAAACGCGATGAATCCTTCTCCCTGATTTTTCTCCCCGAAAGTGAATATAAGGAGTTGGAGTTGAGGTCGGTGGAGCGTCAGGGGGCCCACGAGGTAGGGGCGCGCCCTCCACCCTCGTGGGCAGGGTGTGGGCCCCCTGACATGGATTTTACTTCCAGTATTTTTCTTATTTTCCAAATAGATGTTCCGTGGAGTTTCAGGTCATTCCGAGAAAGTTTCTGCACATAAATAACACCATGGAAAGTCTACTGAAAACAACGTCAGTCCGGGTTAGTTCCATTCAAATCATCCAAGTTAGAGTCCAAAACAACGACAAAAGTGTTTGGAAAAGTAGATATGACGGAGACGTATGAACTCCCCCAAGCTTAAACCTTTGCTTGTCCTCAAGCAATTCAGTTGATAAACTGAAAGTGATAAAGAAAAACTTTTACAAACTCTGTTTGCTCTTGTTGTTGTAAATATGTAAAGCCAGCATTCAAGTTACAACAAAGATTATGACTAACGATATTTGCAATAACTCTCAGGTCTCATGTTTACTCATATCAATGGCATAATTAACTAGCGAGCCACAATAATAAATCTCGGATGACAACACTTCCTCAAAACAATCATGATATGATATAATAAGATGGTATCTCGCTAGCCCTTTCTGAGATCGCAAAACATAAATGCATAGCACCTTTAAAGATCAGGGACTGACTAAACATCGTAATTCATGGTAAAAGAGATCCAGTCATGGTCATAAATATAAATTAATGGTAATGGACGCAAATGCAGCAGCGCTCTCCAGCTAGTGCTTTTTAATAAGAGGGTGATGACTCAACATAAAAGTAAATAGATAGGCCCTTCGCAGAGGGAAGCAGGGATTTGTAGAGGTGCCAGAGCTCGATTTTGAAATAGAGATAAATAATATTTTGAGCGGCATACTTTCATTGTCAACATAACAACCAAGAGATGGCGATATCTTCCATGCTACACACATTATAGGTGGTTCCCAAACAGAATGGTAAAGTTTATACTCCCCCTCCACCAACAAGCATCAATCCATGGCTTTCTTGAAACAATGAGTGCCTCCAACTAGCAATAGTCCTAGGGGGAGTTTTGTTTGCAATTATTTTGATTTAGTTTGCATAAAGCATGGGACTGGGCATCCCGGAGACCAGCCATTTTCCCGTGAATGAGGAGCAGAGTCCACTCCTCTTGAGAATAACCCTCCTAGCATGGAAGATACGGACAACCCTAGTTGATACATGAGCTATTCGAGCATACAAAACAGAATTTCATTTGAAGGTTTAGAGTTTGGCACATACAAGTTTACTTGGAACGGTGTAGATACCGCATATAGGAAGGTATAGTGGACTCATATGGAATAACTTTGGGGTTTAAGGGGTTGGATGCACAAGCAGTATTCCCGCTTAGTACAATTGAAGGCTAGCAAAAGACTGGGAAGCGACCAACTAGAGAGCCAGTCATGAACATGCATTAAAATTAATAAACATTGAGTGCAAGCATGAGTAGGATATAATCCACCATGAACATAAATATCGTGAAGGCTATGTTGATTTGTTTCAACTACATGTGTGAACATGTGCCAAGTCGAGTCACTTAAATCATTCAAAGGAGGATACCACCCCACTATACGAAATCACAACCATTTTAATAGCATGTTAGCAAGCAAGGTAAACCATTATAACTCATAGCTAATCAAGCATGGCACAAGCAACTATGATCTCTAATTGTCATTGCAAACATGTTTGTTCATAATAGGCTGAATCAGGAACGATGAACTAATCATATTTACAAAAACAAGAGAGGTCGAGTTCATACCAGCTTTTCTCATCTCAGTCAGTCCATCATATATTGTCATGATTGCCTTTCACTTGCACAACCGAACGATGTGAAAATAATAAGAGTGCACGTGCATTGGACTAAGCTGGAATCTACGAGCATTCAATAAACAGGAGAAGACAAGGCAATATGGGCTCTTGGTTAAATCAACAATAATGCATATAAGAGCCACTTCAACAATTTAATTATGGTCTTCTCCTATCGACCCCCAAAGAAAAGAAAGGAAATAAAACTATTTACACGGGAAAGCTCCCAACAAGCAAAAGAAGAACGGGAAATATTTTTGGGTTTTCTTTTTAATTATTACTACTACAGCAAGAAAATAAACTAGCTAAAAGCTACAACTAATTGTTTTGGTTTTTTCTTAAGGTTTATCAAACACACAAGCAGAAAGTATAAAAAGGAAAAATAAACTAGCATGGATATTACAGTGAAAGAGTATGAGCACCGACATCTAGCAATGAGTGTGTAAACATAAATGTAATGTCGGTGGGAAATACGTACTCCCCCAAGCTTAGGCTTTTGGCCTAAGTTGGTTTATTGCCAGGGATGGCCTGGCGGATATCCATAGTTGTAGTTGGGGTCGTACTGAGATGCAGCGACTATCGCCTCCTAAGCTGCAGTGTGGCGGCGAGCTGCCTCCACCCTCCTCTCATACTCATTTGCCTCCTCTCTGGTAATGAAATGTCTTCCTCTTGCTTGATAATCAAAGAAGGCAGGAGCAGGGAGAGTAATACGGACAACACGACGTCTGTCAAAGATTAAGCGATAATGGAGAGGTGATTCATTCCTCTCAACAAACTGGTGGTGAACCATAGCATTAAAGTCTAAATAAGGAGGCAACTCAATATCATCCGCACGTATTCCACACCAAGAAAATCAGCTAAGCGGGTTGCATAAATTCCACCGAAGAAATCTCCATTAAATCTATTATTATGCAACCTACGTGCAACAATGGCTCCCAAATTATAAGATTTGTCTCCTAACACAACACTCCTAAGAATGCTGAGGTCAGGGACACACATATGACATGCTTCATCTTTACCATTTATGCACCTACCTATGAAGAGGGCAAAATAATGTATAGCAGGAAAATGAATGCTCCCTATGGTAGCTTGTGCTATGTCTCTAGATTCCCCCACAGTTATACTAGTAAGAAAATTTCTAAATTCAGATTTATGGGTTCACTAGCACTACCCCAATGTGGAAGTTTGCAAGCAGTAGTAAAATCCTCTAAGTCCATCGTATAAGATTTTTCATAAAGATCAAACAGGACAGTTGGAGAATTATGTGAAGATGAAAATTCAAACCTCCTCACAAAGGAACTAGTGAGATAGTGGTACTGGCGGCATTTTTCTGCCTCGAAGTTCACAAGATCAGGGTTACGCAAATATGCGTCAAATTCTTCCTTGATTCCCGCTCGATTCATAAAGTTTTTTGAAGGCCATTCACACGGCCGCACTGGAGCGTCCCTTGGTGACTCGTCGTTAGCATCACGCATTGCAAGCCTGGGTCCTTGCTTCCTTGAAGAACCACCTTGGAACATTTTCCTAAGCATATTTCTTCCTCTGAAAAATTTCTGAATTTTTTAGTAACTTCAAAATAAAAGTGAACCAAGCTCAATAAAATTGCTAGCAACTACTCCTACAAGTGCCTTGAGCCTATATCATGCATTAGAACTACTTGGAACCATATAAATTTGACATGCAAGCTCAAGAACATGGTCATCTAGGCAGCACAAATTTGCAATGAATAAAGCACTAGAACCAAAACTAATTGGACCAATGGAGGAGTCACATACCAAGGAACAATCTCCCCAAGCAGTTTTGTGAGAGGTGCTTTTAGCAAGGAGATCGAAAATAGCAGCAAAATGAACTAGAACTCGTGCTTGAGCTGGATGGTGATTTTTTTGGGAGGAAGAAGAAGTGTATGGGTGCAGGAATAAGTGGAGGGGGCCACCGTGGGCCCACGAGGCAGGGGGCGCGCCCTGTAGGGGTGGGCGCGCCCTGGACCCTCGTGGCCAGGTGCTTGCTCCCCCTGCTGTGTTCTCAGTTCCAGATATTCTCAAATATTCTAGAAAAAATCATATTTCATTTTCAGGGCATTTGGAGAACTTTTATTTTCGGGCTATTTTTATATTGCACAGATAATTCAGAAAACAGACAGGAAAAATACTATTTTTACTTTATTTCAACTAAATAATAGAAGTTAAAAGGAGGGTACAGAAGGTTGTGCTTTCTAACTTCATCCATCTCATGCTCATCAAAAGGAATCCACTAACAAGGTTGATCAGGTCTTGTTAACAAACTCATTCCGAATCGCATGAAACCGGAGAAATTTCGAATAACACTATGTGACCTCAACGGGGATATGCACATCCCCAATAATAAGAATATCATATTTCTTCTTGATAGTAGGAAGAGGAAATTCAAAACCTCCAAAAATAATCGATGGAATTTTTCCAATAGAATTGTTACAATGAACTTGAGGTTATTTCCTCGGAAAGTGTACCATATGCTCATTACCATTAACATGAAAAGTGACATTGCCTTTGTTGCAATCAATAGCAGCCCCTGCAGTATTCAAAAAGGGTCTTCCAAGAATAATAGACATACTATCGTCCTCGGTAATATCAAGAATAACAAAGTCCGTTAGAATAGTAACGTTTGCAACCACAATAGGCACATCCTCACAAATACCGACAGGTATAGTAGTTGATTTATCATCCATTTGCAAAGATATTTCGGAAGGTGCCAACTTATTCAAATCAAGCCTACGATATAAAGAGAGAGGCATAACACTAACACCGGCTCCAAGATCACATAAAGCAGTTCTAACATAATTTCTTTTAATGGAGCATGGTATAGTAGGTACTCCTGGATCTCCTAGTTTCTTTGGTATTCCACCCTTAAAAGTGTAATTAGCAAGCATGGTGGAAATTTCAGCTTCTGGTTTTTTTCTTTTATTTGTAACAATATATTTCATGTACTTAGCATAAGGATTCATTTTGAGCATATCAGTTAATCGCATACACAAAAAGATAGGTCTAATCATTTCAGCAAAGCGCTCAAAATCCTCATCATCCTTTTTCTTGGATGGCTTAGGAGGAAAAGGCATGGGTTTCTGAACCCATGGCTCCCTTTCTTTACCGTGTTTCCTAGCAACAAAGTCTATCTTATCATAACGTTGATTCTTTGATTGTGGGTTATCAAGATCAACAAAGGTTCGCTTTCTTCATCATTATCATTGCTAGGTTGAGCATCAACATGAACATCATCAAGAACATTTTCATCGTGTTCATGTTCATTACTAGATTGTGTTTCAAAGATCGTAGATAGAGATATCATTTGGATTCTCAGGTGGTTCAGCAATAGGTTCACTAGAAGCATGCAAGTCCTATCATTTTTCTTTTTCTTCTTTTTAGAAGGACTAGGTGCATCAATATTATTTCTCTGAGAATCTTGTTCAATTCTCTTAGGGTGGTCTTCAGGATACAAAGGTTCCTGAGTCATTTTACCAGTTCTAGTAGCCACTCTAACAGCATAATCATTATTCTTACTATTTAATTCATTGAGCAAATCATTTTGAGCTTTAAGTACTTGTCCTACTTGAGTGATGACCATTGAAGCATGTTTAGTAATGAGTTTAAGTTCACCTTTAACATTAGCCATGTAATTACTCAAGTGTTCAAGCGTATCGGAATTGTATTTCAATTGTCTACCAAAATAAGCATTGAAGTTTTCTTGTTTGACAATAAAATTATCAAACTCTTCTAAGCATTGTCTAGCAGACTTATAGTGAGGAATATCACCTTCATCAAATCTATAGAGAGAATTTACCTTTACTACCTGTGTCGGGTTATCAAGACCATGAGTTTCTTCAATAGGTGATGGATTGAGATCATATGTTTCTTCAACAGGCGGTAAATTAAGACCATGTATTTCTTCAATAGGAGGTAAATTCTTAACATCTTCAGCTTTAATACCTTTTTCTTTCATAGATTTCTTTGCCTCTTGCATATCTTCAGGACTAAGAAATAGAACACCTCTCTTCTTTGGAGTTGTTTTAAGAATGGGCTCAGGAATTGGCTCTGGAGCTGGCTCAGGAAGAGTCCAATTATTTTCACTTGTCAACATATTATTCAATAGAATTTCAGATTCATCCGGCGTTCTTTCCCTGAAAACAGAACCAGCACAACTATCCAGGTAATCTCTGGAAGCATCGGTTAGTCCATTGTAAAAGATATCAAGTATTTCATTTTTCTTAAGAGGATGATCAGGCAAAGCATTAAGTAATTGGAGAAGCCTTCCCCAAGCTTGTGGGAGACTCTCTTCTTCAATTTGCACAAAATTATATATATCCCTCAAAGCAGCTTGTTTCTTATGAGCAGGGAAATATTTAGCAGAGAAGTAATAAATCATATCCTGGGGACTACGCACAGAACCATGATCAAGAGAATTAAACCAAATCTTAGCATCACCCTTTAATGAGAACGGAAATATTTTAAGGATATAAAGATAGCGAGATTTCTCATCATTAGTGAACAGGGTGGCTATATCATTTAATTTAGTAAGATGTGCCACAACAGCTTCAGATTCATAGCCATGAAAAGGATCAGATTCAACCAAGGTAATTATATCAGATCAACAGAGAATTCATAATCCTTATCAAGAATACGTATAGGTGAAGTAGCAAAAGCAGGGTCAGGTTTCATTCTAGCATTAAGAGATTGCTGCTTCAATTTAGCTAATAACCTCTTGAGCTCGTATCTATCTTTGCAAGCTAAAATAGCTAGATAAGCTTCTTTTTCAAAAACATAACCCTCAGGAACAACATGATAGTCTTCATCATCACTTTCATCAATGTTATCAGTTTCAATAATTTCTTTCTCTCTAGCCCTAGAAAGTTGTTCATCAAGAAATTCACCAAGTGGCACAGTAGTATCAAGCATAGAAGTAGTTTCATCATAAGTATCATGCATAGCAGAAGTGGCATCATCAATAACATGCGACATATCAGAACGAATAGCAGAAGCAGGTTTAGGTGTCGCAAGCTTACTCAAAACAGAAGGTGAATCAAGTGCAGAGCTAGATGGCAGTTCCTTACCTCCCGTCGTTGTTGAGGGATAAATTTTTGTTTTATCGTCCTTCAAGTTCTTCATAGTGACCAGCCGATATAAATCCCAAGTGACTCAAAGAATAGAGCTATGCTCCCCGGCAACGGCGCCATAAAATAGTCTTGATAACCCACAAGTATAGGGGATCGCAACAGTTTTCGAGTGTAGAGTATTCAACCCAAATTTATTCATTCGACACAAGGGGAGCCAAAGAATATTCTCAAGTATTAGCAGTTGAGTTGTCAATTGAACCACACCTGGATAACTTAGTATCTGTAGCAGAGTATTTAGTAGCAAAGTAATATGGAAGTAACGGTAACAGTAGTAACGGTAGCAAAGTAATATTTTGGTGTTTTGTAGTGATTGTAACAGTAGCAACGGAAAAGTAAATAAGCGAAGAACAATATATGAAAAGATCGTAGGCATTGGATCGGTGATGGAGAATTATGGCGGATGCGGTTCATCATGTAACAGTCATAACATAGGGAGACACTGAACTAGCTCCAATTCATCAATGTAATGTAGGCATGTATTCTGAATATAGTCATACGTGCTTATGGAAAAGAATGTGCATGACATCTTTTGTCCTACCCTCCTGTGGCAGCGGGGTCCTAACGGAAACTAAGGGATATTAAGGCCTCCTTTTAATAGAGTACCGGGCCAAAGCATTAGCACATAGTGAATACATGAACTCCTCAAACTATGGTCATCACCGGGAGTGGTCTCGATTATTGTCACTTCGGGGTTGCCGGATCATAACACATAGTAGGTGACTATAGACTTGTAAGATAGGATCGAGAACTCAGATATATTCATGAAAACATAATAGATTCAGATCTGAAATCATGGCACTCGGGCCCTAGTGACAAGCATTAAGCATAGCAAAGTCATAGCAACATCAATCTCAGAACATAGTGGACACTAGGGATCAAACCCTAACAAAACTAACTCGATTACATGATAAATCTCATCCAACCCATCACCGTCCAGCAAGCATACGATGGAATTACTCACGCACGGCGGTGAGCATCATGAAATTGGTGATGGAGGATGGTTGATGATGATGACGGCGACGGATTACCCTCTCTGGAGCCCCGAACGGACTCCAGATCAGCCCTCCCGAGAGGTTTTAGGGCTCCGTATCCTAAAACGCGATGAATCCTTCTCCCTGATTCTTTTCTCCCCGAAAGTGAATATATGGAGTTGGAGTTGAGGTCGGTGGAGCGCCAAGGGGCCCACGAGGTAGGGGTGCGCCCTAGGGGGGCAGGCGCGCCCTCCACCCTCGTGGGCAGGGTGTGGGCCCCCTGACGTGGATTTTTCTTCCAGTATTTTTCTTATTTTCCAAATAGATATTCCGTGGAGTTTCAGGTCATTCCGAGAACTTTTGTTTCTGCAGATAAATAACACCATGGAAAGTCTGCTGAAAACAGCGTCAGTCCGGGTTAGTTCCATTCAAATCATGCAAGTTAGAGTCCAAAACAAGGGAAAAAGTGTTTGGAAAAGTAGATACGACGGAGACATATCAAGTACTCTATTTCATCAAAACAGACACTGCTCGTATGATAAACCGTGACAACTTATGTCTTACCATGCCATATTCATGAAAAAACTAGTGAGGACGCATCTGTTTCGGCAACAATTACGATGGTTCTCACATGATTCACGGGCACACAAAAGTAGCGGCAGTTCCCATAGACGGATTCAAACAGAGTACTAGCCCTAGAGGGCTCGATAATAGGCAAGGTTCGGATAATTAGACACAATCCAAACTACTATTAAACACTAGCTTGGGCAACTATCATGCCTCGATCTAATTTGGGCTGGACACAAGACGGACCTTTCCATGAACATCATCGAGGACGTACGGCAACAGCTCAATCCTGTGAACCTTCATGAAGACAACCTTGTGGCCTTGCCACTCATAAACTTGTTTGTGGAGGCATGCCATGTCATCTTCCTGCGTAAGCTTGACAAGAATAGTATGCCTCACAAATGAAGGAGTAGCTTTGAACTTCTTGTGCTTGAAGACACCTCGACAACACGCTCGACAACAGTGAGGCTGGAATACAACTCTTCATTGGTATAAGTGCAATTGGTTTCCGGGATCCAACAGTCTAAAAACTCTGTTTTCCCGGTGCGTATATTCAGGTCATCCGCCTCATAGCGAGTGACATGTACAACCACACAATCCTTGTCTACATCAGGGCTCTAATTGAAACAGAAACAAATTCTGAATTACTTTCCATTATAAGAAACACAAGTTATTTAAACCACTATGTATAGAATGCACTACAAAAAAATACAATTCCGTGATGATACGTGTTTGTCACAGTAGGTCGCGTTTTTTGTCATGCATGTACATCCATGACAAATTTATGACAGAATCAAGATAGTCATACATGTGTCGTCAGAGAAGTGTTCCATGACATTACCAAAATTATCATCATGGAAGTGTCCACTTCCATGACGATAAATCCCGCGTCACAGAAGTGCTTTCGTCAAGGGTGACCGACACGTGGCATCCACCGTAACAGAACACTGTTAAGCTATCGGGTCGGGTTTTGGATCCGATAACCCGTTAACAGCCCCGACCAATGGGGATTTACCACGTGTAAAATCATCATTGGCTGGAGGAAACACATGTCGGCTCATCGTTGGGACAAATGTCATCCACTTATTGGACAGAAGGCGCCTATGATACGTCGACACATGGCACGGCCCAACAGAGGCCCATTCCTGTGAAAAGGCCGGCCCGTTTGACTTGGTCAAAAGGTGGCGGGCCGGCCCATGGAAAGCCTGTTAATGGCATGTTCGCATATAGCCCATTTACAAACGCTAACCCAAGGCCCGTTCGCCCTATCCAAATTAGGCCCGATGGCGTCATCTAGGCCACCCAATATGATTCCAAATTTTCACTTTTGGCCCATGTATGGCCCATGACGTCTTTCGGCCCATATGAGGCCCTATGTAACTCTTGGCCTATTAACGGCCCGTGGTGAAACTGGCCCATAATGAATAGTGTATCACTTTACACCCATTAACGGCCCATGGTGAAACTGGCCCGTAATGAACAGTGTATAACTTTATACCCATTAACGGCCCGTTATTCCGTTGGGCCGTTTCCAGCCCATGTTATCTTTCGGCCTTCTCAGAGCCCATTTATTCTTGGGCTCATTTCCAGCATTCGTTTACTTACGGCCTGTTACTGTCATTTTCTGCTTGTGGGCCAAATTCAGCCCGTGAATTCTGATCGGCCCGTTTGTGGTTCGTTAATCGTTGGGCGTTTTAATGGCGTCATGAAATACAGCCTATTAACGATGGCACGTTATGGTCGGCCCATGAACGGACGATTCCAACTCTAGCCCGTTTACGGCCATAATGCGGCCTGTTATTGGCCCATGTTATCATACTGCCCGTATAAGGCCCATTGATGATACGACTCGTAGAAGGCCCATTGTTTCTACGTCCCGTAGAAGGCCCATTGTTTCTACGGCCCGTAGAAGGCCCACTCTTTCTACTGCCCGTAGGAGGCCTAGTGTCACTACAGTAAATATTAGCCCATGGTTATTGTAGCCTAGTTTTAAAAAATTGGTTATTGCAACCACTAGCAAACCGCGGAAAAAGAACTGCAATGACTACAAGAAAACAAATAAACAAGACAACAAGGAAATAAATAAGCAAGCAACTTACACTAGGCTATCACGGCTATCACATATTACATCCACTGGGCATCAAAGTTCGCCACCAGTGCAAATAAACGCGCCGAAAAAAGAATGTACAAAACTGAGAGCACTTCAGAAGGAACTAGGCCTGGCAAGCTCGGGCCCCGCAAGCAGCTGAAGAAGTTGAGTAGACCTCAGTTGTGTCAACGATAGATGCATCAACACTAGATTTAAGGCATGATGGTGCGCACGGCAGTCCTCTGACATCCTCATTGCATCTTTGACTTCAAGTCGAGCTGAAATGAAGCAAGTCTTTCCGCTTTAAGTTGAGATCAAGAAGTCGAATCGATTGAGGCAGCGATCGCAGAGGTTGTCTCACACCTGGCGGTGAGTAGCTTCAACTCACCTGTCTTCATCAAGACAGGCCTTGGGGTCATCTCGCTGTCCTCAAGATGGTTTGGCTCACTATCTTCCCTAAAGTTCTGCCTGGAGTAAGAGATACGACTCTGAAAGAGAAACAAGGAGACACGTAACAGGTTTCACAATTATATAAGCAAATAAATGGATCTGTTCTGCATAAGGAACATGTTTTTACAACTACAATTTGAAACTGGTAGTTGTTGCAAACATCCAATCAGATGTAAACAACAAAGCAAACAGCAAAGGAGGAAATGATGCCTATCCAAATCTATACTAGAACAAAGTTTGAAGGCTTGAGAAGGATGAACTTACATTACATGTTAACACGGGCTGGACAAAGCCCTTCTCCATGTTGATGGAAGGATAATTCAATAAATTCCCCAAAGAAAATTCTTTATAAGCATTGCCATTATTCTAGATTTTGCAAAGAGTAAATATAGATCAAATAATATTGGAAGAAACCGAGGATAATGAAGCTCCGGTGCAGACTGATGATACATAATCAAATAGCAATTAATTAAGTACAGCGTTACAAGGCAAAAGGGAGAGAGGTACTGACAAGAGCGATGCAGAGCCCATTATTGTTTTGAGATTGTATGATCCTTTGAGCAAGGAGATTCATCTGAAATTAGTTTTCATACAAGAGAGAAGGTAAGGCACAAGCAGAAATTTAGGAGTTCAAATTTTGAATTGATATCATAGATTACTTATGACTGGGCTCCCAGCCAGTTCTAATAGGGGTTTGGCCCTTTGGAGTAGGGGTAAAGTGTGGTACAGTTGGGCATGTGTTTTCTGTGGCTGCTGATCTATCTCGATTTAATGTATCACTACCTTTTCCAAATACCTAGTTTGTACTCCTTGAGGATCTGCACTCACCCTCTTCCTTTTGGACATCTATTAAAAAGAACAACATTTGATTGGAAAAACATAGTGTGACGACACATGGAATAGGTACAGAAAATGGATAGGTATGGCATATAATTATATATGATGCTTAAACTAAGAAGATGGTGTAACAAAGTAGAAGTAATGCAAGAGGTCAGATGCAAAATATGTGCGACCAATACAACTTTGCAAAGTTAGAGCAAGCACCTTGATGGGTGAATAAGATAGGCCATCCTCCACCATGCCAAGTTTGTTAGCCAGTGGATCATTCCGCAATATTCCTCTCGTGCGCCCATTCTCATATTCATTTTGATAATGTTCAATATCTGACATGCATGAAAACATAAAAACAAGTGAGATTTTCTTTGTAATGCAGAAGTGATTCTAATCCAATCTGCCTCCCTGTAAACCCATTTGTGCTATCTCTGCAATTCTTTTAAAAGATGTCATGCATGCTGTAATTTGTTGTGTGCATTATATAATGTGGCCTACTACTCAAAATACGAGAGCTCCGTAGTGATGACACTTCGCAGATGATAGCTTCAACATATAGTAAAGAAGAACAAGTCGACCTGACCTGACAGATTCAAAATATACTAAGGGAGAACAACTCGACCTGACCAGTCGACCGCAAGAGAAGAGTATCATCTTAAAGAAGAGCAGAAGAGCAAGAAGATTGAAGATATTACAAGTCTTTCAATACAATGTCGGTTGGCCACCCATGATGAACCAGATCGCACAGAGAAATACTATTCTTTCCGGTCTCTCCATATGTGGCTCACATGCATTTCGAAACTAAAGTAGGAACATTTAGCTCACAAATTAAACATCTCTCAGTTTACTAATATCAGCAATAATATCATATATGAATTTGTACAACTAAGCTTGTTTAGCTCGATGGGTGGAGCGGTGCTATTACGACCACGAACCACGTAGCTGATTGTGGTCATCATAAAATGGGGAAAACATAAGCATGATGAGTACAAGTGTTGACCGTGATGCTTAGATGGCAGATCTAAAGCTGCAAACCGCAAGAAGGGTAGTTAGCAACCGATGTTTGCTTTGAAATAACAACTAAGATTTGGTATGGACAAGAAAGTACGGTCAACAAGTGACAAAGAAATGCAATTATGTTGTCTCTATATGTCGCGACATGCATTTGGAAACTCAAGTGGGACCTTTAGCTAACCAATTAAATGTGTCGGTTAACTAATATCAAGATTCATATCACAATCATATTTGAACAACTAAGCTTTCAAATTCTGAGTGTTGTGTTGTTTAGCTTGAAGGGTGGAGTAATGCTAGTACTGACGTAAAGCACCTCACGCAGATCATAGTAGAGTAGATAAAAGGGAAAACCCTAAGCATCAAGAGAAAAATCAGGAAAGTGGAACTAGCTGGACCAGTGAGTGGCGCACATGCTTTTCGAAACGAATATAGGAACATTAGGTGACCAATTAAACATTCTCTATTTTAGTGATATGAGCATCATATCAAATTCGTATTTCAACACGTAAGCTTCGGGTTGAGGTCTTGAGGAGCAGTGCTAGCACTACACGAAGCACCTACGATGATGGTAGTGAATATAATGTTGGAAAAACATAAGCTTTACGAGTATAGTGCCCGTGCCATGGCGGATCTGAAGGTGCAAACCGGACAAAGCTACTTCACAACCAATGTTTGCTTTCAACTAGCCACTACGATTTGGTACGGACAAGAAAAGTACAGTAAACAAATTACGATCTATTTTCCGGGTGAGATCAATAACTTAAGCACATATGGAAGAGTACCACCTCTCTTGCGACGCCGTGTAGGCCTGTGTTGATACATTGAGGGTGCTACGGGTGCGATGGCTGTCGGCGGCGGGGAAGAAGTCTTTAGGCGGCAGATGGCCGGGTCGGGGGATATATCCTGTTGCGGTGGACGAGGCGGTCGTAGGAGCGGCAACGGCAAGGTGGACGATGGCGCCGATGAAGCGAGAGGAGGCGATGAAAGGATCCTGGTCCAGCGTCGTGGATGAGAGACGTCCATCTCTTGCAGTGGACGACGGGGTAGGGGTAGCGGCTCCGGCAAGGTGGAGGATGGGGTGGCGGACGGAGGAGGCTGGCCGCAGTCGGAGGTTGTCGTGTCACCGATGGTGTTTGAATGGGGAAATGGAGGAGGGGCGATCTGAAACTTTGGGACGCGCTTCTACGAAATGGGGAAAGTTACGAACTTATCCCTGCTTAAAATTCGGACAGCGCATCGGTTGGGGATAGGACGGTAATCTCGCATCTCCCAAATATTAGCGGTAACTATTTCGGCGAGGAGAGGGTGTTTGGTCACCACGGTTGGCACCCACGGTGTATGAACGGGCTGACAGGTAGGGCGGTTGTGTCGGTCCGATGGAAGTTACACATCTGCCCCTATTTAAAATATTAGCCTACATCGATTTCGGATGAGGAGAGTTTGTTTTGCAGCCCACCGTGTATGAATGAGGAAATGGAGGAAGAGACACATGTCTTTCGGACGAGCTTGAATCAAATGTGTTTTGCCCACGTTTACGCCCACCGTGTCTAAATTGGCTCAGAGGCCGTCGTGTCACGTCTGATTGAAGTTACTAGTCTACCCCTATCGACAGCAGTGTAAATCTGATCGATAAGGATGTCAAGTGTTAGGGGTAGACAGTAATTTCCATCTCGCAAAAACTTGCTTCGGGCAGCCCACAAATTATAGTGGGTGTTTATCCGCTTCGTTCAAAACTTGGGAGAATTAGCATTCACGTTTGCCCTGGGACCTGGCAAACCAAATTCAAATCCAATTTGTATTCGTTACGAATATCCACAGATAATTATACGTTTTGTTATTTATTTCTTCCAAACCACAACAAAGATTTATTCCACCTTTTATATATGATTATGATTTAGAAATGCCGTGATCTTCGAATTCAATAGGTTGGATACACTCTGATTCAAACAATTATTTCATCCAATATAATATGCTCACACGAAAAACAATTCACCTTATGTCAATCATACAAGTACTGAGGATTACCTCGCCTAAAAAATTTGGATCATTACAACACATGGACAACATAGGGGTCTTGCAACATAATCCATTCGGAGACATGACACAACATGCAAGTACAATAATCTAATGACAATTTCAACTGGTATCTAAAGAAGAATGGGATTACCTTGGCTCCGGATAAGCGTAAAAGCAAGAGGACCTCCTCCATCTTCAAATGCAACATTCTTACTTCCTCCAATTCTTGGGTTGCTTGCATAATGCGTGTCGCTAATTCCGTAATTTCCAGCCTCAAGATAAAGATTACCTCATTCATGGCAGCCACACCATCTCTTTCTGCCTCTAGTAGAGCCTCAAGCACTATAATATCTGTGCTTAGACTGCTCTCCGGCGGTGTTGCCTCTGAACTGCTACCATCCGGTAACATGGATGGCGCACTGCTTCCAAAAATAGATTCTGGGGTTGTACATTGTGTCCTAGTGTGAACGGCATCCTGAAAGGTTTCCGCTGGACATAAGTAAGAGATAGTTATCGTATGATCTAGGTAGTAAGCTTACATGGTAAACGACAGACGAATTATTGCCGAGCATGGAAAACCATATTTGAATGGTTCAGAAAAGACGTAATCAGAAAAGAAATTAAAATGGTAAGATGAAACTAGGGATGTAAGTGGCAAATAAATGACATCCGCCATCCCATCTAGTTAGTTTTTGCTACCTCCCTAGTTCATTTTCCTCAAAAAACAAAAACTCTTCTGAACTATCATACCACTAGTGGACTTTAATCCAGATTAAACGGGACCCAGTTGACATCCCTAGTTGAAAGGGAGTGTACAACCGCTATATTTAAGTTGCCAAGGCATCTAAGCAGTTAAAATAATCTGAGAACGCACTTAACAGTGTGGCCTCATATAAACTACGAAGACAGTCTTGTGATGAAGTTGAGAGGAAAAGTTAAGGACTCAAATGAAATAGGCATGCATTTCTTTACTATAGTACAGCAGGCAATGCTGACATATTGGCCAACTCAGGTATAGCGTAACAACAAACAAGCATTCGAATCAAGCAATACAGCAAAGAAGACAACTGAACTATTTGTAATTTAGTAGGATTACACGTTGAGGGCACAAGCCAAGAAAGCAGCCCACTCGCATTACATTTCACATGTACTAAAACACACTGGCTTACCATATGTTGCTGTGAAGCCTAGCTGCTGTTGCAATGTTCTTTGAAGATATTGTCAGCATCCCGTGGTTGCAAATCTAGTTGTTGTAGTTTATTCTGCACCATAAATCTAGGTAAAATTAATTTTAGTCGCATGCACTGGTCCGAATTGATCATCAATGGTTCATCTAAACTAATGAAAGAAGGGTGTGTGCATACACGATAATATATCTGCTTCCCACTATTTTTATGCTTGTTCGAGGTGCCAGCCCAAAAGAACAAATATTTTGCTTGATGGGGTTGGCAGCTCCATAATTAATAGAAGCATCAAATTAGTCATGCAACTTGGGAAGATCCAGAACACACAAACAAGTAACGAATAGAGGCTCGGAGCAGTGATGTAATAGCTAGCATCAGAAAATGTAGGGTAAAATGAACAAAAAGCAGCGGAACCACATGCTAGTTTGCTGATGTGTAATTAAGCATAGAGAACATTAAGCGGTCTAATGGAACCAACAGTGGCATCGTAACAAAACTAAAGCATATTAACTATATGTGCACTGGTATGTAATTTAGCACATGTAACATGTTCACTGCCAGAAGTATGGCCCTACAGGTGCAAGCAGAATAACGCATCTCATGAAAAGCTGAATGATGCCCTGAAGAAATTCAAAGGTGCGGTGCTTATGCCAGGAAAGTGAACGTAGGCACCGGCCGTTGGATAATAGTACCTGATTCTCGGCGGCGTATGGGTATCATTGTCATACTTGATAGCTAAGGATCGTCGATGGTGCTCGTGTTGCGGTTGAGTTTGGGCCGGCTGTCACTGTCGCTGAAGCAGCTCCGATGCTACGGTTGCGGAGCCTGTCGACATACAAGAAAGCTCATCTGTGGTAAGTGAACAGTTGCACGATAAAGAGAAAAACCAAAGGAGTACAAATCGAAATAACCTGATGAGGCTGCGGCATCAGTAAAGCAGGGCCGGTGGAGTTGAATATGGCGTCCGTGGAGCGGGTCCGGTGCAGTGGACGAAAGCTTCGGCGGGCGTGTTGTACAGTGTTTTCGGTGAGGCAGATCTGTTGCCGCGGACGAGGGCTTGTATGAAGGGCCAGCGAAGGGGCATATGAGGGAGTCAGTGAAGGGCCTACGCTGTGGTGGACGAGGGCGCCGGTTAAGCAGATCCGGTGCGGTGGACCATGATGGCGGTCAAGGAGATCTGGAGCGGTGGACAAGCCAGTCGCTGAAGCGGCTCCGGTGAAGTGGTGAGTTGGCAGTTGGGGTTCCAAGGTTGGAAGGTAGATCCGTGAGGTGTGAGGTCTACCGCTGCGGCGGAAGGACTAGATTCGGCGGCTTGCCGTGGTTGGGTGGGTCGGGAGGGAAGGGAGGGGCTCACGGGGAAGAATGTTGGGGGCAAAGAGGGGAAAACAATGGAGTTACCAAAGCAGCCCTTTTCCGTTCGTGTGGCAGGGGTAAAATAGGAATATCGCAGGGCTAAACTTCCGGGCGCGTGATATTTCGATGTGAGTGGGAAGTTTGAAAGCTTTTGGCGCCTAAAACTATAAGTATTCTGCTCTCGTACGGCCGACTATGATATCATGGCCGACAATTTGTTTGTTTTGCACGAAAAAAATGTGCAAGTTTTGAAAATCAATGACTCCAACTCGAAACTGTGAATGTGTATGAATAAAGTGAATGATTATAAAGTGAATGATTATAAAGTTTCAACATGCCTGTATGTGTATGTGTATGAATAAAGTGAATGATTATAAAGTGAATGTGTATGTGTATGAATAAAGTGAATGATTATAAAGTTTCAACATGCCTGTATGTGTATGTGTATGAATAAAGTGAATGATTATAAAGTGAATGTGTATGTGTATGAATAAAGTGAATGATTATAAAGTTTCAACATGCCTGTATGTGTATATCTCTAGGTTTGATATATGAATTTGAAATCATGAAGTCCCGGCTTAAAAAATGTACTTCCGTTTAAATGAATTACAAAAGCTAATGATGGAGTCGAATTCCAAAATTCCAATCTTAGGTTTGTAATTCTGGTACATCAAGGTATTTCACGCATGTTCAAAAGTATCGTTATCTCATAGTACAAACTGTGAAACAAATTGATCAACCATGAGTGCACAATATCACAATTACGCTAAAGTCCCTCAAATATAGACACCTCAGTGTTTATCTGAAGTCAACCCCCCCCCCACCACCACCACACACACACACATAGAGAAGTTGTTCTCTCCCCCAAACACCAACACACGAGCACATGAACACCCCTCTCTCTTGTAAAGTCTGGACCCCAACATAGGTCTCTATCACTTTGTCTCTCGGGCATGCACACATCTCTTCCCTCACTCTCTAGGTCTCCCGCTATCTCTCTTACCCAAGCAGACGCACTATGTAGAGTGTATATTTCCCATACACACAAAACGTCGCCCCCAAACGTCTATCTCCATAGTTATGTGGTTCTCGCACACTCACCTCACACACCACCCCCATTGCAAACAAGCACACTTTGTCTCCTTGTGCACCACTCTCCTCTTTCTATCTCTCCCACATGCGGACCCGCCCCAGCTCCTTCCCTGTATACATATATGTCGTGACTCTTTGCATAGCTCCCTAATATATAATCGTTCTCGATTTCACACATTGTTCTCTACACCATCTATTCTAGATCCCTCATGAAGTCCCTATCACACACACAATGACTCGCTTCCCTTGCGTCTCCGTTCATAGGCCAATTTCGGACAACATCAACATTGTCTCCCTATCTATACGCCATTTATGGACACAAACGACCCCTCTCGCCCCCTCTCTTCCTCTCTCTCTCTCTCTCTCTCCGTCGCTAGCTCTCTCTTTCTCTCGCTCTCACACCCCTCTCCCACACACACACTCGATGTCTCTTCCAAATAGTCTGCTCCCCCCACCCGCACCCGTGCTATCTCGCTACTACACATGTCACACCATTCCCCCTTCCCTTATACTAGGTTTACATCATCAGTGGTCTCTCTACTCCACATACACTCTCTCCCTGTCACACACAAACGCGTGCACAAACACACATAGACACGCACAAACACCCATTTATCTGGATCCTCATCTCTCCCCATGTCCGCATGTGTATCTCACACACTCACTCTCTAATTATGTATATGTGTCTCCACGTTACACAACACAAAGCCCCATGTACATGTATCTCTCTATCCTCCAGACACATAGACACAAAGAATCTGTTATCATTGCCTCAGTCTCTAACATATCACACACGCACACTGTCTCTCTCTCTCTCAAACACGCTCAACAAGGGTTTCCCCGTGAATAACTTACCGCCTATTCATCAATAGTCGTGGCGACGGGCGAACACGAGACATGAAAAATAATCTACACGTGCTTAGACCACCGAGTATGACTACTAGGACTAGAGCAAGCCAAAAGCGCCGCCACACCCCCCTCCTTGTCGGCGACGGAAAATCTTTGTTTTACACAATGAGAAGTCATTGTGCTAAGGCCCCACATGCCGAGGCATTGAATAGAATGTAGATGCTAGTTTACGGAAGCAAGTATCGATAATACGTTTGTATCTCCATACTTATATTTCTTCTCTTATAAAAACCGAGTTGGTGATGATGGTACGTGTGCCATCTTGCAATATAGACCGTCCGATCTATATCTGACGGATGGAAATTAAACTAAAAGATACCCTCACCCTCTCCACATTTGCAGACAAGGCCTTCCCTCGTTCATCCTTATCTCCAACAAACCTCATTGTTGAGCAATTAAGAAAGGAAGCCTCTAGAACAAACTGGCCTGGTGGCCGCTGCCGGCGCCGTCAATCCCCATGCCTCCGCTCAGTCCGACCACCAACCACCACCACACCCCACTCCTCTTCACCTTATCTCATATTTCTCGAGATATCATTAGTTTTTACACATGGATTACTCCCGCAAGGGTCAATCACAACAAGTGATTTATAAAAAATGCATCTTGATGTTCCGTGCAATGGACGGATCTTTCTAGTACTCCTACACAAGACTAAGTTGGTGATGCTTTGGTGTATACATCATCGATCGTTTCGACCATTAGATCTACATCTAACGATTGTGAGGTAAGTTGTTGCCTTTTCTCACCAACATCCCACTTGTCTACCAATTTGCAGAAAAACCTATAATTAGTATCTTAAAACCAACCACATCCCTCCCTGACCTCACCAAAACAGCCCAAGGAATATATTCTAATTGAAACATAATATATCTCTAGTGACATATGTATATCAAAATTAGGGTGTTTTGTACCAAGTTTGTGAATAAGTATTATTCTAATTATGATTAGTTAACGGACATGAGCATTGCTAGTATTTCCAACCATGCATTTTTCCTAGTATTCCATAGTTTGAGTTTTCCATCAAGATATTAGTCACTCATGGTTGATATTTACTTTCAATCATGTACACATATGCACTATGTAACTAGCCTTGCTTATTGGCTTCAAAGCTTAACTTTCACTCCTACTTACAATATGTAGAGTATTTAACAAAAACTACCACTTTCAACCAGCCCTAGGAAGAATCTATTGTACAAAAATAGCAAAAACATACCCAAAATTTCTTAATCCACGCCAAAAACTACTACCTAGTACTCCTATCGATTAGGTTCGTTTAAACCCATTTATGGTGGGTTGGCCCACATGTCCCGTCTTGTGGCAGATTAAACCAACACATTTTGTTTGACCGTTGACACGAGGGACCCACATCGACCTTCTATCCTGTTATTCCCCCTCAAATCATTATTTTTCTGAACATTACTTCAAATAATCTTGATGTGTGTTCGTCGGTGGCGCCGGTGATGAGCGAAGTTGGCCGCCGCTCACGGATGGGCGGACGCCGCCAGCCACCGCACGGGTTGGCACGCTGGCCCGAGCGTGACCCACGAGCGAGCAAGCCGCCGCGCTGGCCTTCGCTCGAGCCAGATGGTTGGCCTTAGCGCGGCATGCACGAGCAAGCCGTCGCGCTGCCGTGCCAATCTAGCTAGCAAATCTTGCAGACAAGCAGTTGGACGGAGCTATCTTGGCTAGCTAGCGGCCGCGAGCGCCAGATGGAGCTGGCATCCGGGTTGCCGCAACATGGGCTCCGCACCGCCGGCGGTTTTGACCCCGCCTTCTGTCGGTGGCGGTAGCTGCGTCCCATGGCCGAGGATGACTAGGTGGACGAGCCGGAGGTAGGAGGTCACTCGAGGATTTTTGTTGGTAAGAGCATGTACAATGGTTGATAAGGTAGTCTTATCTTAAGTCTGCCACGTATGCAAGTGGTAGTAGTTTCTTGGCATTTTAGTGGTTTCTTGCATTATTAGGGTTTTCTTGTAAGGAACATGTACGTACTACTAGCGACAAAAGGCGATTCTACGTTGCGTTGTACTCCAACGAGTACTACTAGTGGTCGCAGGAGTGTATACCTCGTTTTGTGGGTTCGATCCCGATCGAACGCACGGCGGCCTTTTTTAAAAAAACTAGCAAGATGCCCGTGCGTTGCACGTAACATCAACATGCATTTGTATGACTTGTTTATCTTGTGAGACAAAAGGATGAACGAGGGAAGGCCTTATTTGCAAATGTGGAGAGGTGTGTGGGTACCTTTTTGCAAAATTGCCATAGTTTCTTTCCTATCCGTCAGATATAAATCGGGCGGCCTATATTGCAGGATGGCAGGCACACCATCATCACCAACTCGTATTTTTATAGGAGTAGAGAATAGTACTATTACACTTCGCTGCGAGCCAATATTTTACACGGGTAATTTGAGTTTTGAAGTCAAACGGACGTGCGGCCCCACAATCTGGGTGCACTGGACAGCCTAGCCACGTGAACGGGTTTTCCTTCCCAGCATCCCGTGGCTCGTGTGCTCGCCCTAGCCGCACCTTGCTTGCAGCTTCCTCATCAGCTAGTAGCATATATTTAAACTAGCGCCTCCCAATTAAGCCCGAGGAGCCGGAAAAGCCTGGCAGGGCATTGGGAACTGTGCAATATGGCTTTGTATGTAAAGTGCTCTACTACTACTCTGTAGCTTGTGGCCTTGCACGCATGGACTTCACTCCAACATCGACTCTACTATAAAAGAAATTCCTCTTGACGTGTTTTTTTGAAACGGAGGCAAAAGCTTTGCTTCATCTCATTCATAAAGAAGGAACTACTAACGAAGTTCGACGAGATCCATTACACCTCCACAAATGGAAGAGAAAAGCCTAGTCTTGCTGTATCAAATAACTCAAATGTTACGCCTTTGATAACCGTAGCTGATAAACAGGCTGCTAGTGTGTGCGTGAGAGGAGCGGCTGAGTAGGCCAGCTACGTGAGAGGAGCGGCTAAATAGAGCACTGAGAGTACCGACTAGGACACTACGCAGGTGTACTTCCCCTGCATTGATAGTACAACGATGGTTCTAGATAACAGTAGTACCCTCCACTTCCAACTGTAGCTCCTTGGCCCTGAGATTCAAGAGTTCAAAACTGGTGCACTATACTAGACTAGACTAGAAGTGTACATCGCACTACTAGTTGAGAAAAGTAGTACTAGTACTGCTTTCTGATGCAATCGTACTCCTCAAATCACATAATGTATGACGTTTTTGACACTAGTTGGCGTGTACAAAAAATGGCAAAAACATACCCAAAATTTCTTAATCCACGCCAAAAACTACTACCTAGTGCCAAAATTTTCTTACTAGGGCTATTATTTACAGTATAATGCAATCCCATAACGTTCCATAATGCTAGTACTTAGTAGTAAATAATAGCCTCACCCCTTCACGAGGAACGATCTACGCTTGGAAGGGACGAGGCCTACTGCGGTTACTATGCTCTTATCTCCTCCTCGGCAGTTCCCCTCCCCGAAGAGAAGGCAGTTCGTCGCTACTCCCATGGATTCGCCAGCGGTTCTCCTCCTTGTCGGGCTGGGAGACCTTGGACGACGATCCTCCTGGGAGAAATCGCACGCCCGCTCCGACGTCCTCACCGCCGCAAGACTTCGGTGCTTCCTGCACCAACTTTTTCAA
Organism: Aegilops bicornis; assembly: GCA_021605145.1. Lineage (NCBI taxonomy): Eukaryota > Viridiplantae > Streptophyta > Magnoliopsida > Poales > Poaceae > Aegilops > Aegilops bicornis. The sequence goes on from CM038670.1 coordinate 192,161,642, forward strand.
GACACCGCTTAAACAGGCTTGGGAAAAGGCCATGCTTGTTGGTCTTCCATGCATCCTCGAGGAGAAGGTTCTTCTATGGGACAATCCTTTGAGCGATTGCACCGCTCCACAGCCATGGTTGCACATTGACTCCGCTAGAGTTGCCGACGTTGAGAGGTAGTCGGATTTTGTCCGATGAGCAGGTCAGTAATGGAGTTTGATCATGTAGTACTTAGTTATTCCATTTCCATCCCATAATTTGTCCGCTGCCCATCGTCTTATATATAGTTCTGGGTCGGTGCCAACGAACATTGGCTTGCATACCTCCGGCCGGGTACCACCATCATTTTGCACAACATCCACAACAGTGCTTCCGTTCCGGTAGACCCCTTCTCCACCATTCGGATCGGCCTTCCGGACTGGCTGGGCTTGAATACGTATGATGATGCCTACATGAGATTGAAGAAGATAGCAATTGCGGACCCGCCGACAAAGCGACGCGGCTACGACGACATTACTATCTCATCACGGTGTTCGACATAAGGATTGCCATCAATGCAAGAGGCGATGTGGCCGGTGGCGCATGTTGGCAGCGGTAGATTTGTACCCCTACACGTTCATAGTCGCCGTGCGCCATCTATGCCGTATCTTCGCGGTGACAAGCCAGGGGACTTGTTTCATCTGGTTGCCATCCTACGGTACGGAAGATTACAAACGGAATGCACAAACCATCATTTGCATCCCTAACGGTACTCCATTATTTTGCAGGGACCAGTCATCCCCTGATCAAAATAAGATCCCGATCCTGGATGTGCATTTGCGTCTGCGATTCGGTCTAACCTGGAACCTTGTAGTTGACTTTGGCATATTGGGATCAACTATCTTAGCAATCGTTACCCATGGTACCACTGATGTGCAACATGGTCACACAATCTACCACGATCGGACCGTCACCATCTACCCTGGTATTCCATTTTTTAACCTTCTCGCCTTCTCTTTTATTGTTGTACTAGTAGTATACTTAGTAGTACTAGTAGGAGTACTTTTACCTTGGAGGACGCCGTATAGCTAGCTAGGCCCTTGAAGACTTGAACCCACTAGCTGCCACCATTTTTTCCATGTCTTACTATCTCATCCATGTAGCCAAGAGTGGCTATATATAATAAGCGGTTATTTTACTTCCTCTATACCGGAGTAGTACTATTTGCTGCAGTATTCATCGACCGCCATATTTGAGCACAACATTATTATGCATGGACCTTGACTATATGCGTCACCATGTGTCCAGATCTGGGATGCCGCGTGTACGGATGAGCAGCGCCGAGTTCGACCCCTGTTATGCTACGTGGGTGCCGAGGAACACTCTTGGAGAGTACTCGCTTTTCATCGGGGACAGCTACCCCATTGTGAAGCGGATGCCACCTTCCATGCACGACACGGAAGGACTGCCGTTCATGAAGCATGGTTGTGTCTTCAGTGCGCACGGCCGGATGAACGACATGATGGGACACGATATCCCTGATTTATGCCGCTTCAGCTTGGATGAGTCTCCATCGTGTGGAACCATACTAGAAAGCTGCAACAATGATTCCCGTTGCCCACCGCTATGGATCGTGCCATCCATGAAGAACACACAGGACTGGAACACGGAGGAGGACATGTAGCCCATCTATAACGTGTAAGTGGAGTACGGTAATTTTTGAGCAGTGGCGCTGTGAATATATGTAGACTAGTCGTGCACAAAATTATCACATGAATTGGAGATGAACTTGTGTGGCATCTTGGCATTTGTCCTTTAGAATTTATTACTAGTAAATGTGCTATGTGTACGTGCAACTTGTGTGGTTGTTGCACGGGCTCCAACACACTCTTTGAGAAAAAAGGTGGCACAGCTTTGGATATACGTGACGTGGCAGCATCATACAGTAGCATCGTTCGCTATAGTTGTAGTACACTCCTACTGGGACGACAACTCCTATAAAACCTTGCGCTTGGCTCTTTGCCTCTTCGGGAGGTTCAATAGTTCGTACTCGTGTGAACCTTGCACCTGGCTCTTCGCCTCTTCGGAAGGTCCAACAATGATGATACTACAGTACAATATGCTTCTGGCAATCTGACACCGATTGAACTGCTGCACGTCCACCGCGAGGGCGAGGGCGAGGGCGAGGGAGAGGGAGAGGGAGAGGGAGAGGGCGCTGTAGTCAAAACCCTCTCCTTGTCCTGCAAACCACCGCAAGCGTGGGCGAGGGAGAGGTGTAGAAAGCAAGCTTCTCCTCGTTCGGCGAGTTGACGGGACACACCAAAGCAGTACTAGTACTAGTAGTAGTCCATACTGCATCCTTTCCGATTGATATGGATTAATTTGAAACGAGAAAAATACACTGGCGGTCAATGTATGTAACAATACGCTCTTTACGATCACTATATATAGTTTTGCGTCGATTATACGATCACTAGCTCATCATAGAGCACCGTATTGCACCCTACTGACCGGCCACATAGTCGACGTGGCACTTTGTTGCTAGTTAAATTGTCACCTGGTTTCTGGGACCCACCTATCAGTTGGCAGAGCAAAGAAATCAGTTAAACAAAACTTTACGCAGGCGCGACACGAGTCCAACCCTTGCGCCCGAACCGCCCTGGCTGTGTATGTGAGTGCATGCACGTGTCCTCCCTCGGTCTTCCAACAAAGAGAGTACATCGGCTATAAAACAAAGAGTGTAGTAGTATATGATGTACATCTACACTTCCAATGCATTTAGACTTTAATCTAAATCAATATTGATTGACTAATGCACCAACTTGTGCTGTAGGTATAGGCTACATGTCTATCCTTAATTACAGCATGCAACGGCCTTCATTTAATCTTCTTATCTCAATGGTCGCATGCACACATAAGTCTGCTACTTTTGGGCGTTAATTATACCCTGGTCAATGTGTAAATCTCTAAATGTACAGTCTTTCATGGAAGTAGGGAGTAGGTTGAGCACTTGAGCGTGAGCGTGTGTGTTGTGTCGTGTGCTTTGTGCTGCATGGGTGCGTGAGTGTTGCGTGCGTCCATGTGGAGTACGTGTGAGTGTTGCATGTTGCATGCATGCATGCATGCATGGGGCTTACTCCTTCCCATTGACATGTTCATATTTCAAGCTTCCTCTGTTCCCTCCATATGGTGATACTCATACATTCCCAAATAGTACGGAGTAAAAGCCTCCCTCTGTTCCCAAATACGGAGTATTTGTCTTTCTACAGATTTCAACAAGTGACTAGGTACAGAGCAAAATGAGTGAAGTGAGCGTGGAGGCATAGGGATATTGTAGAAAGGAAGTCCTCGCGATCCGTTATTCCCCATCTCGGTCAGAGAGAACTATTCAACTAGTCTTCGCAGTGAAGTGACAATACACGCTGCAGCAGATGGGACACGTAATTAATAAGTTGAACCAGCGTGTTGGTGTTACTAAATCAGCCTTACCCAGTACTTCCATCATGTTTGCTAGTAGAGCACGCTTTCGCAAATACGCCAACGCACCTCTGTCCTCCATTAACTGACATATGGGCCCTCTTGTGGTAGACCCACATGTCATCGATGTAACTATTTACACTTCGAAGGACGGTGCCTATATCTTGGTAGTAGTACTAGTAGAATTGAGATTTAATGCACTTTCTTCCCCGTCTTCCACTCTTCTTCCTCCTCTCTTCCCCATCGTCGGCCGCACACCATTTACCCCCGCTCACTGCTCGCCCGCCCACGCCATCTTCCTTGGTAGCTCGCGCGTACCATATCACCCCGCTCACTGCTCGGCCACACGAGGAGAAGCTTCTTCTCTTGCCCGCCTGAATCCACTTCCCCGGCTCGCGAGCACCGAAAACCCCAATGGCGAGAACCGGTACGCCGCATAGCTGCGATTGGAATTCCCTCCCCGATGTTCTCTTGGAGCAGATCTGTAGTCGTATGGACCTACTCATCACCGTCCGTCTGGCCGCATGTCTACTCGTCTGCAACCGACTTGACGATCCTACGGAGGTTGCTGATGATGCCCGATCCTCGCAGGTGGCCCAGACATCGATTTGACGATCCTACGGAGGTTGCCGTGGTGCCCCTCAACATGCTACCACTACCCGTCCACCTGTCCTTCATGTGCGGCCACTACTGGGCGGGCATGAAGGCCAACTGGATCGTCCTCATCCACCACATCGGTAGTCCGTGGCGTCTCGTGGATATCTACACCCAGCGAGACATCACCCTTCCATCATTGGATACCGCCGCCATCGAGCCTCGCGGCCCACCGGACACTCCTGCATACTACGCACGAGACGCGTCAAGCTTTTGGCTCGACCTCTGTTTGCAGAAAGTTGTATTCTGCGAAGTGCCCACACCATTAGAAGACTACATGGATTACAAGCTCATTGCCTTGTTCAACATGGGATTAGTCTATCTGGAATCCGGTCGCCATACATGGTTATGGCTCATCATCAATCCTATTGAGGCAACATTTCTGTCTGATTCTATAGTGCATGATGGCATCATTTATGCAGTCGACGCACAGATTGGCTGCCTATACTAGTGGAATCTATCATGGTGTAATTGTTCTATCTCATCTCATCTTTACCTTATGAATACGACTGCCTGTTCATTTGTTACAAATTTAGAATGCATAGCATGTCTATAACCACATCATTGCCATATGTCCCTCTCAATTTCTAGATTTTTATGACCACACATGTTATCGTTAGAGTTTTTTTTGAAAAGGGGGTCTCCCCGGCCTCTGCATCAGAGCGATGCATACGGCCAATTGTTAGAGTTGATATGAGAAAAAATGGCATCTAATGATTGTTAGAATACATATTATGAGCATAACATCATGATTGCTATATGTTACTCTCGTTTACAAGATTTTTATAACAACGCATGTTATTGCTTAGAGTTGATATGAGAATAGTAGTAGTAAGTGCTATGGTAGAATATGAGTAGGCGCTGTTATAGTTGTTTTCCTCTCATTGTTACATGATGTTTGAACCATGAAATGTTGCTAGAATATGAAAGCCATTGGCCTATTTTTTTAACCTGGGGTATGATTATGACCACGACATTGCAATTCTCTGTCTATGATATGTGTCGCTGTTATAATAATCTTAATTCCACAAATACTCTGAACATGACTGTTTATTTTTGTCCTTTTGGTCTCCAATTTCAATTGTTGCAGCAGACGCAAATGCGCTGGCCTTCATGATTCGGGACACTGGAATCATACCGACCGATGGGTGCTGGTTTATCGCTCGTTCAGCTGACAGCGGTCATTTGATGCTCATTCACACATACCAAATTGACCAAACCATTACATCAAACCACATGCAGTACAATGCGTGGGGCCTTCGTGACATTGATGGCTATGGCTGCTTCGTGTTCGAGAAAGATCCCAGCTCCATTGGGCCAGGCTTATTCAACTGGAGGCGGGTTTACTGCCTCGGCAACCACTCCTTGTTCCTCGGGCTCAATTATCCGATCATCCAACCAATCATCGATCATATCACCGGCGATGATTATTGTGCTATGCAACTTCCATTCGCGAGGGGCTGTGTTTACACATCATACCATGGGTTTCATGAATCACCATATCCGGAGATTCGTCGACCTGACTTGTTGCCGATAATCTTCAGTGTGTGAAAGGCATCAAGCTTCCATGCGATGGATGGCTTTTGCAAACCCGACATGCGGCAATGTGGTTCATGCCAACAGCAAATATGCACAACTTGATTCATGACGATATCTAGACTGAGCCATGTATTCTGCTGCTGTAGCACGACCCTCTTTTGTTGGATATTATGTACTGTTGTTAGTTTGAAGCACTCCTCTGGTTTGAAGGATAGATACCTTCCTAGGATCAAGTGCATCCTAACTCACCTGCGTAGGATGTACTAATAATGATGATGGAGATGATGTGCAGAAGCCATATAAATATATATATATATATATATATATATATATATCAGTTAGGCTTCAAGTGTGTCAGGGGTGTGTCACGGCAGATGTCCTCGTGAAAGGACTTAGTCGTGGAGCCATCGCTACGGGTTAACTTGAAGGGGTTAAAGCGGACACAAGGACACGAGAGTTTATACTAGTTCGGCCCCTTCAATGAAGGTAAAAGCCTACGTCTAGTTGTGATGGAATTGATGGGGTTTCGATGACTAGGGAGCAAACAAGCTTCGCCTAGGCCTCGAGTTGTTGTTGTCTGTCCCAAACCGCCGCCGGGTCGTCCCCTTATATACAGGTGGCCTTGTCGGTTCTGAGTCCCGATGCGGTTCATAGGCGTATCCGGCTCGGTCTCTACTATTCTTAACTTACAACACAAGATACATATTGGCGCGGTTTACAGCTACTGGTGTGAACCGGCTATGGGCCATAAGCCCTCTGCTATCTACTTGGGCTTTAACATGTTCAACTACTGGTGAAGTTAACCCGGCCTGCTCTGGCCGGTTTACCCCTAGTGGTAATATTCCCAACATTAGGCCCCAGATTGATTTGAACAGGTTCATGTCAATCCTTAGTAAAAAACTTCGTCTTCTGTATCTTTGTATTATCTGGTAAACCGCCGTGATGTCATCTTCTCTGATCGTCGTGAACCGGCATGACGTCACCTGTCATAAAGTTATCCACAGTATCTTTTGTTAATAGATCTGCTAGAATCGAGGTGGCAGCTCCGCTTCCAAGCCCACGGCTCCTCAATTTTCGCGCCTGGCACATGTCCCTTGCCTTATAAATAGGCCTGAGGGGTCATTTCTTTTTTCCCCTTCGTTCCCTTCTTCTTCGTCTTCCTTGCGTCATACAGCTTGAGCTTCGCCGCCGTCGACCTCGGACCGTCCTTGGTCAGCTGCATCAACTTTGGCGTGCAGAATACTGCGGCGACCTTCCTTTTCTTCCACAGCTCCGGTAAGCCTTCTTTCCTTCCCCTCGTAGATCCGTTCTAGGGTTCTTGTGTTCTTCAGCGTTCGTCAGATGCTTCTCGTTCGTATAGCAGTCTTCAGATAAACCCGTAAATCTTGGTCCCATGTAACGACAACTTCTACCATCCGTTTGTCCTTACGCCTCTCAGGGCCATAGATCGATCTGTATCTTTGCTCATGGATTCAGCATCTGCTCCTTTTCAAATCTTGAATATTCACTTCTTTTTACGAACATGCTCCGGATCCGATAATCATAAGCAATCTTTGTGAAACCTGTTTTCACCGCAGTTACGACTCTGCATCTTTTTCAAACGGGCGGTTTAGTTTTGTAGAAAAAGCGATAACTCGGCATATACCATTAGTCCCCTTCTTGAACCGCCAAAGGATCTTAGATAAATAGTGCCACTTTGCAGAACTCCGGTTTATAAATAACTTCTTCCGGTTTAATACTGAATGCATTGGTATATATCCTTCCAACATATCTTTGAACCGGTATAAATATTCTGCGGTATACCATGGCCAAGCAAGTATATGAGTGCAATGGGTCGCTTCTCGAGTGGCCGAGACGCTTGTTGGAGAACTTAGTCAAAATTGGCACTTTGGGCAAAAAGATGTCATTCACTGGAGGGTCCCTGGCCGGAAAGTGTTCGAACAAGGATGGAGAAGTTGTTGTTTTCTTGACCATCGGCGGGGCTTCAGTCCACCCGGTTCAAAGTTTTATCGGGATGTCTTGGCCAACTTCCAATTGCACCCACAAGATATTGGCCCTAACTCCGTAACCAATATATGTCACTTCCAAGTGCTTTGTAAGGTGTTCTTTCAAGAGGAGCCCTCAGTTGAACTATTCAGAGATTGTTTCCATCTAAACTGCAGCACCGAATTTTCAGACGGCCCCAACACAGAACTAGGCGGCATGGCGATTCAAAAGAGAAAAGAAGTTACTTACCCTCACGCCAAACTGCACAGCCATCCCAAAGAATGGAATGCGACATGGTTCTACTGCAAAGATACTTACCGATGGAGAAAATCCCTTGCCGGGTTACCGTCCGGAGCAGTTAAGCAATACACATCCTTTCCCTCAAAGATCGATGCGAGGGAGAGAAGCAAATATGCTCCTCAATTATCCAAGCTCCGGGCCTTCATGGCTAATGGGCTGACCGGAGTTGACCTTGCCCGTCTTTGGATATCTTGGAGCAAACTACCCTTAAGCCGGCGCTTTCGGTTTGATGTGCGAATATCTGAAGACTTAAAAGACCCTCTACGGCACATTGAAGTCCAAATTGTCGAACGATGAAGTCACTGAGGCCGTTAAGAATATGTTGAATGAACCTGAGACTGCCTGCGCTCAAACCGGCCTGCTTCCTTTTTCTGCCAAGAACAAACCGCCAGCTGTAAGCCTCATATCATATACCTTTATGAATTCTAGCCATGCTTTATATACCCTCCGTTAATTTTAATTTCTTTCAAACAGGGTGATGATCCATTTTGGAGCAAAAAGACTCCTCGGGAGAAACCGGAGAAGACAGTCCGGCCCAAGAGCCGAGTTGTGAAGAAACCGGCCCACCGAAAGAGAACCACTGCCTCCTCCGGTCCTCCAGCTGACGACGATGTGGGTAACCCGGACCTTGAGGTAGAACTTGACTCACTTGGTTTACTTTTCACACGCCTTATTGATAATGATTACTGTCAGGATGAAGCTGAGGTCAGTCATCTTGTGGCTGTAGAGGTAATCACTCTTTCTTCCGATTCAAATCCTTTACCTTCACTAAAATCCATCGCAAACCGGAAAGTTAAATTCTCTCATCCCTTGCTTACTTGGACCGAAACTTTCTTATGAAGACACAACAACCTGGCTTCGCCGCACAACCCGGCATAGCGGTCAGGTAGTTACCTCATGATTTACCGAAACAGTCCGGTTCGGAAGCGCCGCTCGAGGTCTCTAACTGTTTCATCAATGCTTATCCTAAAGCGGGTTGTATTCGGCAACCTCTTAATCCCTCTGACTCCGATTATCAGGGCACTTCTCATTCTTCTTCCAGTGAATCTTCGGCCACCCAGCTCCCACCACTCAAGATTGTGCTTGGGTGAGCCGTTTAACTGATAATTCTGCTTGATATAGTACTTTCCATATTTACTGGATTCACCTATCTTTTCACTTTCAAGACCAAGCCTAGGCCCAGCAAAAAGCTCGTGCAGACAAAGCGGCGGAAGAAGATGACACTCCTGAACCGGCCAGAACGATAGATCCGGAAGAACCTATCCATGATGACGTGATGAATGACCCACCACTGCAAGACCATGATGTTGCTGCTGAAGAGGTGCATGTTGATGCCTCAGGCCCTGTTAATCAACCAACGAGCCCTGTCCATACTGACAAGACAGCGAGCCCTTCCAAGCGCACCGACAATCCGGTGACCCCAATACAAACCGGCGAAGCCAAGGATGATGATGTCATTAGGATGATGATGTCATTATTACTGGCTTCGGTCATTCTGATCCGGGCAATCCTGTCGCTCTGTCCAAGCACACCGCAAAAGATGAGTTTGCAGCCTTTGGTAAAGGCAAATGGAACACTGATTTAGCCACTTTTGCTACTCTGGACCCTCAGGAAATTTATTCCGATTATCTGAACCGGCTATATACCAGTTGTGATTGTGAAGCTGGTTTGGTAAAAATGATGAAGGATAAATATGAGGTAAATTTCATACGACTCTCCTTGTGTATTTCAATCTGTCAACTCCAATAGCCCCCAAGTGACGGTTTGAAGATAGGAACTTAAACTGGGACATTCCAACTTGAACCTTTTTTGAGTGAAGCTTTACTTTGAGGCTGTAGCCCCCAAGGGCCGGTTTAACTTAAGTAAGCTAAACCGGGACTTTGTACAGTAAGAATTCCAGTGCCACCAGAAGATAGAGCAAATACACATTAGCCCCCAAGTGCCAAGTTGAATACTTGTATTAATCTGTAGGATAAGAATTCCAGGGACTCATATGAAATTTGTAGGATAAGAAGCAAATATGCATTAGCCCCCAAGTACCAAGGGCATGACTTGTTATGTGGTTGGTACTTCAATTCTGCATCATAATCTTTAATCGATGACCTATATGCAGGGTGACCTGAGCAAGAAAGAAAACCAAGTTGCTGATCTTCAAGAAAACCTGAAATCTCAACAGACTGAAACCTCGAAAGCCAAAGACGAATTAACCAGCGCTTTAAGCGTCATGGAAAAGCTTAAAGAGGATTTCAACAAGGAATGGGCAGATTGGGCCACTGAAAAGGCCGCTTTACTTCAAAGGGCAGAAAAGGCTGAAGATGCACTCAAACCGGTGGTAGATGAACTGATCAGCGTAAAGCGTCAAGTGCATGTTATGACCGCTGCCGTCTTTGGTAAGCATTTTTATGTTCTGCAGTACCGATGTCTCCTCATATTGTAGCTGGTTTACCAACCCTTTGAATGATTCAGGGACACGTATTGGCCACTTGGGATCAGACGTGCGGAAGAAACTGAAAGCCGCCTATACATTGATAGAACAACTGTATACAGCGCATAGCGGATCATCGGCCTTTGCTTCCCACAACAACCCGGCCCCGACCTTGATTCAGGACACCATCAAGAGGTTGTCAATGCTTCCTGCCCGGATTGAAGAATTGAAGAAATCTGCTGCTAGAACCGGCGCTATAAACGCCTTAATCCGGGCAAAAGCATGGGTTCCAGATTTTGATCCTGTTGAAGCGGCCCAAGGCTTCCCAAGCGTGAAGGAGGACGGGACAGAATTCAGTGAAGAGGATCTCCGAGCTATAAACCGGGAAGTGCGCCCTATGGCTTGTCAATTGGCTGAAGAGGCAAATTTGTCCCACTATCAAGCTCAATATGATAGTAAAAATAAACGAGTGGCTGCACCAGTTCCTGAAGCGGAGAATCTTATCCCTCCAATCCGTAAGCATACTTACGCTCCTGACATTGAACCGTCCTTGTTGATCAACGATGAAGCTGTATTTCAAGAATTAATGGGAATCGACTGGACAACTGTTGATTTCCAATTCTTTGGGTAGAGGAGCGGAAGGCTGACGGCCTTGAATGAGCCGCAACCATCGAGCAAGTCAAGCTGGCGATAGCGTAAACCAGAAACCTATTTATATTTGCTGTTTCATTATGATATGATGGAAAACAATTATCTCATCTGGGCACCATGTTGCCGTGTAATAGACTAGCTGCCACACATGGTGCTGATATGCCTTCGTGCATACGTATTGCAACTTATGCTTCCTTTGAATCATCAGTGTTAAACGTTATCTGCAAAAAAGGTCTTAAAACGCCGCTGTGGTTGTACCACCAGGCGAGTCATAATATCGATTGTATATGAAATCAAAGATAACTTCTTTGATTTAAACATATGATCAAATATAACAATATATGATACCTGCCATCATAGGCCATGAAGTTGGTTGTGCCAATCGTAAACCGGAGCATTTTAAGAAAACCACTGTCGCAGGAGAACAGTTCCTGTGAATATAAGGTCGGGTTACCGAGTAACCGTTCCGGTTTATAGACAAGACTAATATTACCCCAAAATAGGAGGTTAGCAGAAAATCAAACCGGGCAAGACGTCTCCGGATCAAGAATAGTCCGTGTTCTGTCAATTGACAGTCGAACTGGCTGAGCAGTCGTTGGTATAAGAACACAACAAAACATGTGCAAATAAGAGAAATATATCTCAAGCAAAGACAAACAGAATCATTTGCAAAAAAGAGGCTATCTGAGCCGATCAAGTGGCGATCACGTGGTCGGACGCGACCAAGCCCCCGACAGGCGTAGCTATGGTTCAAGTCAGCCAAGGTCCCCAAATGATGCAGTGGCATGATGCCGATCAAGAGGTGTAGCGATGGTTCAGGTTCGACCAAAGCCCCCAAGTGATTATGTGGCCTTTGGCCGATCAAGAGGCATGACTGGTTCAGACATGACCAAGTCCCCAAGTGATCTTGTGGCTTTCGCCGGTCTAAAGGTGTTGCATTGGTTCGGATACGACCAAGCCCCCTAGAGACATGATACAAAGCTTGCTTGAAAAAGCTAACTCAAGGGGTAAACTGGAGGTTGCTTTAAGATAAAAACTCCGTGAAACCACAAATGATATAAAAAGAACAGAGACCCCGCTTTAGCTAAGGCTCCAGTTTATTATATCGATCATAACATATACATTGTCGTAATATGTACATAAGCAGAGCCTATGGCTCAAGTATAGTAAGGCCGAAGATGAGCTATGTTCCAGGGCCTGTTGGTCTCCTCTTCTGACGTGCGTGAGTCTTTATGCTCTCGAACATCGGTCAAATAAATGCGACCCGTTGTGCAGATTCTTCTTGACCACGAAAGGTCCCTCCCAAGGTGGTGATAACTTGTGCATATCAGTCTGGTCTTGGATGAGTCGAAGCACCAGATCTCCTTCTTGAAAGGTTCTGGTTCTAACTCGGCGACTGTGATATCGACGGAGATCCTGCTGGTAAATCGCTGAACGGGCGGCGGCGATGTCACGCTCCTCGTCCAACAGGTCCAAAGCGTCTTGTCGTGCTTCCTCATTGTCCGCTTCAACATACGCCGCTACACGAGGTGAATCGTGACGGATATCACTGGGGAGGACCGCCTCCGCTCCGTAGACCATGAAGAACGGTGTGTATCATGTCGACCTGTTGGGCGTGGTGTTGATGCTCCATAACACAGATGGTAACTCATCAACCCAACATCCCGGCGTTCGTTGTAAAGGAACCATAAGCTGGGGCTTGATGCCTCGTAAGATCTCTTGGTTAGCCCTCTCTGCTTGGCCATTGGACTGTGGGTGAGCTACTGATGACACGTCAAGCCGGATGTGCTCACGCTCACAAAACTCCTTCATAGCACCCTTGGACAAGTTGGTACCATTATCAGTAATGATACTGTGTGGAAAACCAAACCGGAAAATCGCCTTTTTAATGAATTGAACCGCCGTGGCTGCATCACACTTGCTAACGGGCTCCGCTTCAACCACTTTGTAAACTTGTCCACTGCCACCAAAAGGTGGGTCTTCTTGTCCTTGGACCTTTTGAAGGGTCCAACCATATCCAGCCCCCAAGTCGCAAACGGCCAAGTAATTGGAATCACTCTCAATTCTTGAGCCGGCACATGAGCGCGCCATGAGAATTTCTGACAGCCATCGCATCGTCTCACTAGGTCCTCCGCATCAGCATGGGCAGTCAACAAGTAGAAACCATGACGAAACGCCTTAGCTACCAGAGATTTTGAACCGGCATGGTGACCACAATCCCCTTCATGGATTTCACGAAAAATTTCACAGCCTTCCTCAGGGGACACACAACCTTTGAAAGCGCTCGATACGCTGCAATGATGCAACTCGCCATTGATAATGGTCATGGACTTGGATCGCCGGACTATCTGCCTAGCCAGAGTCTCGTCCTCTGGTAACTCGCCCCGGTTCATGTACGCAAGATAAGGAACTGTCCAATCCGGTATGACATGTAGGGCTGCCACCAACTGAGCCTCCGGATCAGGAACAGCCAAATCCTCTTCACCAGGGAGCTTGACAGACGGGTTATGCGTAACATCTAAAAAGGCGTTAAGGCGGGACGGTTTACGCTGTTGAGAGCCCAACCCGGCTTAAGGCGTCCGCCGCTTCGTTCTTCCGTCATCCACATGATCCACTGGTAACCCTTAAAGTGGCCCGCAACAATATCCACCTCACGATGATAGGCTGCCATGATCGGATCCTTGGAATCCCAAGTGCCGAAACTTGTTGAGCCACCAGTGCGAGTCACGAAACATTTAACCCGGCTGACATTCATCTCCTTTGCCATCCGAAGACCATGGAGCAAAGCTTCATACTCAGCTGCATTGTTAGTACAAGGGAACATTAAGAGGAGAACGTAACAGAACTTATCACCTCGCGGGAAGTTAATACGACTCCAGCCCCTGAGCCCTCCAATTGCCTGGACCCATCAAAATGGATAGTCCAATAAGTGTGATCCGGCTTCTCTTCAGGTGCTTGTAGCTCCGTCCAATGATTGATGAAATCAACAAGTGCTTGAGATTTGACCGCCTTCTTAGGTACGTATTGCAAACCATGCGACCCAAGCTCTATAGCCCACTTGGCAATCCGGCCAGTCGCCTCCCTGTTCTGAATTATATCTCCCAAAGGAGCAGAGCTGACCACTGTGATAGGATGTCCCTGGAAGTATTGTTTAAGCTTCCGGCTCGCCATGAAAACTCCATACACCAGTTTCTGCCAATGCGGGTACCTTTGCTTGGACTCAATAAGTACCTCGCTGATATAGTAAACCAGACGCTGAACCGGATACTCTTTGCCCGCCTCTTTGCGCTCCACCACAATAGCCACGCTGACTGCACGAGCATTAGCCGCCACATATAGTAGCAATGGTTCCTTGTCAATTGGAGCTGCAAGAACGGGTGGATTGGCTAATTGCCGCTTTAAGTCCTCAAATGCTTCATCAGCAGCCGAACTCCAGACGAATTGATCTGTCTTCTTCACCATCTGGTACAAGGGGATTGCCTTCTCACCGAGGCGGCTGATAAACCGGCTTAGTGCGGCAATCCGTCCTGCCAAGCGCTGAACGTCATTGATACACTTCGATTTAGCCAGGGAGGTGATAGCTGTAGTCTTCTCTGGATTAGCTTCAATTCCCCTGTTGGACACAAGAAATCCCAATAACTTGACTGCCGGTACACCAAAAACGCATTTGGCCGGGTTGAGCATCATCTTGTAAGTCCGTAGGTTATCAAATGTTTCTTTCAAGTCGTCAATCAGCGTCTCCTTCTCCCTTGACTTGACCACAATATCATCCACATAGGCATGCACATAACGGCCGATCTGCTTATGAAGACAATTCTGCACACACCGTTAATAAGTTGCCTGGGCACTCTTGAGCCCAAAAGGCATAGATACATAGCAGAAGGCTCCAAAGGGAGTTATGAACGATGTCTTCTCTTGGTCCTTAACTGCCATCTTGATCTGATGACAACCCGAATATGCATCCAAAAAACTCAAACGCTCACATCCCGCGGTAGCATCGATAATCTGGTCAATGCGGGGGAGGGCAAAGGGGTCTGCTGGACAGGCTTTGTTAAGGTCTGTGTAATCCACACACATGCGCCAAGTGCCATTTTTCTTAAGAACCAGCACCAGATTAGCAAGCCATTCTGGATGGAAGACTTCAACAATAAACCCGGCCGCTAAGAGCTGAGCCACCTCCTCTCCAGTAGCTTTGCGCCGTTCCTCGTTAAACCGGGCGGAGAAACCGCTTCACCGGTTTGTACTTAGGATCAACATTAAGAGTGTGCTCAATGAGTTCCCTCGATACACCTAGCATGTCGAGAAGGCTTCCATGCAAAAATGTCCCGATTCTCACGGATGAACTCGATGAGCGTGCTTTCCTATTTCGGGTCCAAGTTGGCACTGATAGTGAACTGCTTGGACGAATCGCCAGGCATGAAGCCAACAAGCTTAGTCTCAGCCGCCGATTTGAACTTTAAATCCGGATCATGCTCTGTAGTTGGCTTCTTCAACGGGGTCATGTCCGAAGGATCAATATTGTCCTTGTAGTATTTTAACTCCTCCGTAGCACAAACCGACTCTGCATAGGCCGCATCACCTTCCTCGCATTCCAAAGCAATCTTGCGGCTTCCATGAACCGTTATCATTCCCTTGTGTCCCGACATTTTGAGCTACAAATAGATATAACAAGGACGTGCCATGAATTTGGCATAAGCCGGCCGCCCAAACAGAGCATGATATGGGCTTCGGATCTTCACCACTTCAAAAGTCAGCGTCTCGGATCGGGAATCATGATTGTCCCCAAAGGCCACTTCCAGAGCTATCTTGCCAACAGGATATGCTGACTTGCCAGGTACCACACCATGGAATACTGTATTGGACGGTTTAAGATTTTTCTCTGTCATTTATACGGCGGAAGGTCTCATAATATAAGATGTTAATGCTGCTCCCTCCATCCATGAGCACTTTGGTGAATTTATAACCTCCCACCGAGGGGCCACCACCAATGCTAGCTGACCGGATTGTCAACCGGAGAGGGTGATCCTCTGCTCCATACGATTGGTTGTTCCGACCAGCGTAAATAACGTGAATGCGGCGGTTCAATGTAATTCACCGCTTCGCTTATGGAGTTTCGGTCCCGCTTATCCAAGCTAGTCGTGAAAACATGATACTGCCCACTATTCAACTGCTTTGGATGGCTCTGATAACCCGACTGCTGCTGCTGGCTGTAACCACCTTGGTTATTCTGACTATTCTGATTGTTATGTCCACCCTGATTGCCATTGAAGCCTGAACCGGAAGTTCCTCCATCGTGACCCGGCCCATGGAAACCGGATCCTGAATCGCCACCTGATCCATGATCATAACGGAAAGCATTAGAATTCTTGAACTCCTGCATAATGTAACAGTCCTTCCAGAGGTGGTTGGCCGGCATCTCCTTCGTCCCGTGCTTTGGGCAGGGCTGGTTCAAGAAATAGTTTAGGCGATCCGGGTTAGGATTCGAAGCTCCACCGTGATTCGCCGCTTTACCCTTGCGTCGCTGACCCTTGTCCTGCGCGTTAGTATTAGCCACAAAATCTACGCTGCGATCCGCTTTACATTTGCCTCCGTTCCCATGACCTGCCGTGTTGTGTTGCTGCCCCTTGGAGTTCCTGTTCTTTTATCCCTTCCCTGCCTTGTCATCCTCAGACTCGGGATCCTTGGTACTATCAGAATCAGCATACTTCACTAAAGCACCCATGAGGGTGCCCATGTCGTTACAAAACCGCTTCATTCGCCCCAATTTTAACCCGGAGGCTTAAACCGGCGGTTGCCTTCCGGGGTTATAATCGCAGAATCAGCATTGATACGGTCGGACGAGTGCAAAATTTACGAGACACGGCGCGCAATGGGTTGTTGACTCTCCTTCCTCCTGGATACAGCCGCTAAGTCCACTATTGACATGGGCTGCTTACAGGTATCCTTAAAATTCTGGATAATCCGGGCTCGCAACTGGGCCCATGAGCTGACAGAATTGGGCGGCAAGCTTTTTAACCAAGTACGAGCCGTCCCTTCAAGCATCATGGTAAAGTACTTTGCACACGCGGCCTCATCCACATCCGGATCTCCATGGCCATCTCGTAACTCTCTACCCATGCTTCGAGACAAATCGGCGGTGTAATTTGGTACCTTGCGGACCCTTGAAGTCTTTAGGTAAGCGCACATTGCGTAGAGCGAGGGGCGAGGCAGGCACCCCAAGGAACTAGAAGTGACCCACAGCTCGGCCCGAGATAGTGGGACGAACCGGCGTAAGTTGACGTGCCTCGTCTTGTGCTACTAGCTCGACCTCCCTGCGTGCCCGGGCCCGGTCTACCACTTCCTGAGCATCACGAAGACCGCCTGCCGGGTTATCGCCACGGGCCGCTTCACGGTTCCGTGCATTGCTTGATACGGCCGGCTCCTCCACACGCCTGTAGCTCCGGCTCGGACGAGGGTGGAATGAATCCGGTCACGGCTGTATGAGTATGCCTCCTGTTGAATCAAAGCGGTCGAAGGAGCTCCTTGACCAGCGTGTCTCTACCGCTGCGGCGAATCACCTTCGATCGGGATGGCCTCCAATCGTGAAGCGGCAGCGACAAGATTGTCCATAGGATTGGAATAATGACCGGAGGTGTCTGGACGGCCGAGGTATGATATTGTTCTCGCCGAGGAGGTTCCATTAGGCGAGGTTGGACGGCGGCGCTGGCCGAGGGCCTCCGCCCGGTTTACCTCTGGTGGATTACTGGTTCCTGCTCCTGGAGTGTGAAAGAGGTTTCTGGCGTCGAAAACCAAAGGCAAGCGGGACCGGTGCTTCCGCTTCAAGACCTCACGTGACGCGTTCTGATCCAGCATAAGCTTATAGGCCTGGGCGTCTAAAGCGGCCCCCTCTGCGGCCATCCTGTCGTTCTCCGGCCTGTGTCGGCCTTGGCTCGAGCGATCTGCGCTCTCACCTTTGCAATTTCTGCGTTGTGGGCATCCCGATCCGCCGGGTTGGCCTCTCGCCATGAAACACGGCTAAGCGCATCAAACAGATCAGATAAGACTTGAGCCGGCGGGTGCACAGGACCTCCTGCCCCGGCTGCCCGCTGACGATACGGAGAACATTGCTGCTGCGGTCGAAGAGTGGATCGCCGCCTATGTACCGGCCATGAATATTCCAACCCGGTTGGGCGGATCGGAGGTGTCCGGAATACTGTCGCCATCGGAATAGCCCCCAATCCGGTCGTCTTGCAACTGATACAGCGATTCGGTTTCCCCGGTTGAGGATTCGTCGCCGGAATAGACGACGGTCTCGCTGCCATATCCCGATCCGTCCTCATACTCTCCTCCGTGGATGACCCCCACGAAGGCATGCTTCACGGTCGGCTTAACCTGGGCAGATCTCGCACGCTGAGCCGTCTCGACGAGGTCGGTGCAGATGTCCAGCTCAGGACCCGGTTCATCGATCTTGCCGATGAAGACGTGTATGCCCCCAAAGGGGACCCGGTACCCATACTCAATTGAACCGGCCTCGGGGCCCCATCCTGCATCGTCAATGTAGAGCTTGCCGCGACGACTCTTGGTCATCTGGCCCACAGCATAGCCCTTGAGTCCTTCGAACTTGCCCTCCAAGATCGTCAAACCATCGTGCGATAGCCCCACGGTGGGCGTCAACTGTCGTGGGTTTATCACGGCAGATGTCCTCGTGAAAGGACTTAGTCGTGGAGCCATCGCTCTGGGTTAACTTGAAGGGGTTAAAGCGGACACAAGGACACGAGTTTATACTAGTTCGGCCCCTTCGATGAAGGTTAAAGCCTACGTCTAGTTGTGATGGAATTGATGGGATTTCGATGACTAGGGAGCAAACAAGCTTCGCCTAGGCCTCGAGTTGTTGTTTTCTGTCCCTGAACCGCCGCCGGGTCGTCCCTTTATATACATGGGTGGCGCCCGTCGGTTCTGAGTCCCGATGCGGTTCATAGCCGTATCCGGCTCGGTCTCTACTATTCCTAACTTACAACACAAGATACATATTGACGCCGGTTTACAGCTACTGGCGTGAACCGGCTATGGGCCATAAGCCCTCTGCTATCTACTTGGGCTTTAACATGTTCAACTACTGGTGAAGTTAACCCGGCCTGCTCTGGCCGGTTTACCCCTAGTGGTAATATCCCCAACAAAGTGCGTACTTGTTAGTTAAACCTATGTATAAATTGTGACACTAAATACGACTAGTAAGTAGTACAGTAGCAGTACAAGTATACGTCGGTCAAATTATTCATCATGTCCACACATTGAATTGACGTGACAACACGCTGCACGTGAGGTGACACAAGAATCCCTGCGGCGTGTTCGGGTATTCTGGACTTCAGATTTGGAGTACCACTTATCTGTCGAAATCTTTCATCATTCACTTAAAATAGTCGATTGATCATACATTGAGTACCATATAACTGGAATTACCGATGCAAGTCGAAGAAGGATTGGCGGTCTTGCCGGTGGCGTCAAAGTTTGATCCCACGGATCGAGGAGCTGATCGAGCACCTTGAGGCCAAAGTGAGTCTTGATAAGCGAGATTTCAGTCTCTCATCAATTTGTTCATACCAACCATCGACAATGAAAGCACGGCATATGCTACACCCAACCTGAGAAACTTCTAGGTAAGACACCGATCGGCCGTCTACTTGCACAAACATATTCCTTTCTTTATAGTTCTATTTTTCTTTTTAGACGCAGACCTGGTGAAGCAATTACAATTTGAAAGTTAATAAAAAGTGAAACAAGTGACTCCAACATGCCAAAGATGTTATGAAAATGCCAACTAGGTACACTAAAACCTGTATTCCACAATACTGCAGGTATCACACTAAGTGGCCTAAGGAAGCATTTCTTCCAGCGCAATTCCAGGGCGTTCAAAAGGGGCACGTGGACGCGTCGCAAGATACAGTCGGAGTGCGGCATGCACGCGATGTGGCACAAGACCGGCAATACCTTGCCGGTGATGGTCAACGGCCGGTAGACGGGCAGCAAAAAGGTTCTGGTGCTGCACACCAACAAGAACTTCGACCAGCGGAGGACCAATTGGGTGATCCACCAGTACCACCTCGGGGACCTGGAGCAAGAGAAGGAGCGGGAGCTGGTCCTCTGCAAGATTTTCTACCAGACGAACACTAGCGCCAGGAGTAAAAAGATTATAAGTTAGTTTGGTATTGGTAGTTGTACTACGTTGTCATCCGCAAGTTGGTATTGTTGTTAACGATCTTCTGGTATGAACTTGCATTTCTTCCAACCATCATGCCGAGGGTCGACGTGGATATAGAGCTGAATCATTTGTTTCAAAGCAATTCTCGTGCACCTGATTTTTATTTGATGGGTAGCATAAGCACCCACCGCTCAATTCCAGTTCTGCAGTTTTTTCAAACAAGTGCATGCACTTATTATCACGATAAAAAACAATATCCGTGCCGCATCCCGATTATCGATGCGTGCTTGCAGAATTCTCTCGTTTATTGAGCACGTATATTGTTTTTTTAGGTCGGGCAAGTTTCAACTGGGCTGTAGACTGCCCAGGGTTGGTTTTATTTTTAATAGGCCCAGCCCATGACGACAACGGGGCACAAAGATCCAGCAGGTATCTACTGGCCTCTGGCCCGCCAGCGTTAGTTATATTTTGTCTTACAACATCCATGAGCAGTTTTTTACTGAATCAAAACACACAGCCCAGTTCTATTTTCCTCTTGAAACGCATGTCCTACATCCGTTTTCTTATCTCTACCTATAGTTTTACTAGTTCATATACATGTATCATTATATTGAAAACACATAAAATTCCTTTTTCATATTTACATCCTTATTTTTGTTGTTTTTTCCCACCCAGCGCTGATTTTTTTACCACTGGTTTTTCCTTAAACCAACTCAATTGTCCCACGTCTTATTTTCTTACAAAAACAAAACGATTTTTTT
The DNA here is from genome assembly GCA_021605145.1 of Aegilops bicornis. NCBI lineage: Eukaryota > Viridiplantae > Streptophyta > Magnoliopsida > Poales > Poaceae > Aegilops > Aegilops bicornis. The sequence goes on from CM038670.1 coordinate 192,182,572, forward strand.
GGCAAATCAATAAGTTCTTAAAAAAATGTTTATCATTTCGAGATTACAACAGTTTGGACTCCACCGAAATATGCAAAATAAGGTTGAACTTTTTGACCGTGGTCCCGGCAGAAAATGGGTTGTAATAAATTACTTAAGAATTAGCAAATGGGCTGCAAATTATAAAAAATAGCAAATGGGCTGCAAATTATAAAAAATAGCAAATGGGCTTTATGTTGTCTGCCACAGATTTGGAGGCTGACTTGTGGGCCTACACAAGGTTTCTTAAAAAATAAACTTAGTCAACAATAGACTCTACCAGTGTCAGACCGTTAGATGTCAATCTAACGGCAATCGTGCTTCTTCAGTCTCTGGTCTTCCTGCCCCAGCAACCCAAACCAGCGCCGTCGGAACCGCCTGCTCCCGCCTCCTGTGGCCGGCAGTGCTGCCGGGCAGGCCTCACGGCCCCATCATACTCGCATCCCTGGCCTGTCTATCCCTCTACTCACCACACCTCCTGTTATTTTCCGGCGACGGCAGCCGAACCAGTCAACCCTCGTACTCTCCACCACTTGGGCAGCCATTGACGTGTCTTCGCCGGCTCCGTGTCGTTCCCTTCATAGGCCTCGCGGTCGTCCACCGCCCTGGTGCTCTCGGCGCGGCGTGGTCAAACGGCCGTAGTGCTTCTTCAACCTTTGGTCTTCTTGCCCCAGCCGCCCAAAGGAGCGCCGGTCGTGCCGCATGCTCCTGCCTCCCGTGGCCGGTCAGGCTGCCGCATGAGGCCTCACCGTCCCCATACTACTCCCACCGTTGGCAGGCCATCCCTCCACTCACCCACTCCCCTGTTATTCTGCGGCAGCAGCAGCCTCACACATGACCGAACGGTGAACCCTCGTACTCCTCTCCGCGTGGGCATCCACTGTCACGTCTTCCCTGGCTCTGAGTCGTCCCCTTCCTAGGCCTCGCCGTCGTCCACCGCCCTGGTGCTCTCGGCGCGGCATGGTCAATGTGGTCAACGACCGACTTCCATCAGAAGAGTACTGTACTTGGAGAGGCTGACAGCTGGGATCATGGCAGCCGCAAGGAAGTGCCTCCTTATTACGTGCAAAATAATTATTCCTCCACCTGACAGCAGGGACCCCTCGGACGGGCCACCAATATTTCGCGGTAAAAACGTTTCTCCCCTGACTGTTGTGACCCACTGGACGGGCCACCGTATTTCATGAAAAAACGTTTGCCCCTGACTGCTGGGACCCACCGAAGGGACCACCGTATTTCGCGAAAAAAAACATCCCCCCCAATGTCAGCTCGGACCCACCGGAAGTGCCTCCTTATTACACACAGAAAAATGAATACTCCCCCTGCTAGCTGGGACCCACCATGGTGGGAGGCTGGCTTGTGGGCCTACTAAGTTGACGGGACGGAGGGCTTTGTCAACTTAGTCAATATGAACGATTCTAGCTCCAGTGACCGTCTGATGTCCATCCAACGGCCGTCGTGCTTCTTCAATCTCTGCTCTTCCTGCTCCGGCCGCTCAAACAAGCGCCAAGGGACTGCTGCTCCCTCCTCCCATGGCCGGCTGTCTTGCCCTTGTGAGCCTCACCGCCCACCGTACTCCCATCGCTAGCCTAGCCATCCTCTACTCACCCACACTGCTGTTATTCTCCGTGAGGCGCACAAACCAGTAAAACCTCGTCTGATCGTCTTGCCTCTGCCTTGAGGAAACAACTGCCGAGTCTTCCCTGCCTCCGGGTCATTCCCTTCCTAGGCCTCACCGTCGTCCACCGCCCTGGTGCTCTCGACGTGGCGTGGTGAACATGGTCAAGGAACGGCTTACATCGGACATGGACCGTACATGGAGAGGCTGACAGCTGGGTCCATGGCCGCAGCAAGGAAGTGCCGCCTTATTACACGCAAAATAATTATTCCTCCACCTGACATCTAGGACCCACCGTAAGGGTCTCTGTATTTCGTGAAAAAAAGTGCCCCCTGCTGACATGTCGGACCCACCAGCTATCTTCGCACGCAAGGAAGTGCCTCCTTATTATGCACAAAAAAATTAATACTCCCCCTGCCAGCTGGAACCCAGCATAGTGCGAGGCTGACTTGTGGGCCTACCAAGTTGACGGGGACGGAGGGCTTTGTCAACTTAGTCAATATGAACGATTCTATCTCCTGTTACCAGACGATGTTCATCCAACGGCCGTAGTGCTTCTTCAACCTTTGGTCTTCTTGCTCCGGCCGCCCAAACCAGCGCCCGGTCGTGCAGCGTGCTCCACCTCCGTGGCGGCTGTGATGCCATGGAGGCCTCACCGCCCTTCTACTCCCACCGCTGGCGGACCATCCCTCTACTCACCCACACCCCTGTTATTCTGCGGCGACAAAGACCTCACACCGCAGCCGAACCGGTGAACCCTCGTACTCCTCTTCGCGTGGGCATCCATCTTTGCGTCTTCCCGGCTTCGAAGTCGTCCCCTTCTAGGCCTCGCCGTCGTCCACCGCCGTGGTGCTCTCGGTCTTGGCGTGGTCAACGTGGTCAAGGAGCGACTTCCATCGGACGTGGGTATGCGTGGAGAGGCTGACAGTTGGGTCCACCGCCGCAGCAAGGAAGTGCCTCCTTATTACGCGCAAAATAATGATTCCTCCACCTGACAGCGGGGACCCATCGGACGGGCCACCGTATTTCGTGAAAAAAAACATTTCCCCCTAACTGCTGGGACCCACCAGCTACATCTTCGCACACAGGGAAGTGCGTCCGGGCAAAAAAACGATTCGCCCCCCTGACTGCTGGGACCCACCAGCTACATCTTTGCACGCAAGGAAGTGCGTCTGGGCAAAAAAAACGATTCGCCCCCCTGACTGCTGGGACCCACCAGCTACATCTTCGCATGCAAAGGAAGTGCGTCCGGGCAAAAAAAACGATTTGCCCCTCTGACTGCTGGGACCCACCAGCTACATTTTCGCACGCAAGGAAGTGCCTGACAGTCGGGACCCACCTGGTCGAAGCGCACGTACCGTTGTCATTCTGGTCGAGAACGTGTACGTACATACTGGTCGTTGTAGAGGCGCGCACATGTCGTAGTAGAGGCGTGCACGTAGCATGTACACGTACGTACAGCAGCCAAGGTGCAAGAAAGAAAATACGGCCGCGTACGTACATACGGGCAGGGTCTCGAACGCCTACTCGCGCATACGTACGGCGAGGGCTCGTGTACATGGCTGGGTCGGAACGGAGAAACATCGCCGTCGTCGTGTTCATGGGGAGGCAACGGAATGCGTCGTGTTCATGGGGAGGCAACGGAATGCGTCGGGTTCATCGGGAGGCAACGGGCAGCGTGAAGCCAACCGCTTGGGACGGAACAGGCGATGGAAGCGAGGCCTGGCGTCTGCAGAAGCGGAGAAAGCGGCCTTGTGTTCGGCCGCCACGTTCAAGCAGGGTCCTGTTGATCGGGAGAATGCAGCGTGCCGCCAAAGCGGAGGAAACGGACCTCCTACGGTCGAAACGGTGGTCCTATTGATCGGTAGGGGTGTGGCGTACCGCAAAACAAAGGAAACGGACCTCCTACGGTCGAAACGGGGGTCCTGTTGATCGGGAGGGGTGTGGCGTACCGCAAAACGGATGAAACGAACCTCCTACGGTCGAACTGTGGGTCCAGTACAACGGGAGGGTGTGGCGTGCAAAAGCAGGACTCCACGAGATACTGTTCATCTCCACCGTCGACCTCCTCCAGCCTCCACGGGCTCCTTTTCATCGAGCCTCCATCGCGCTTCTCCACCGGCCATCGCTCAACCACCCCTCCACCGTCTACTGTTCATCCAGCCCTCCACACCACGGGGTCCTGTTCAACCACCCCTCCACGGGCACCCCTCCACCGTCTACTGTTCATCCAGCCCTCCACACCATGGGGTCCTGTTCAACCACCCCTCCACGGGCACCCCTCCACCGTCTACTGTTCATCCAGCCCTCCTCACCACGGGGTCCTGTTCATCCAGAGGCAAACGCCACCGCTCACTGTTCATCGAAACCCCCCCGCAACACTCACATGTTCATCCCAGGCGGCATCGATCGGCTTGATTAGCAGCGGTAGCAAAGGAATCGCCGATTGGGTTCGATTAACGACCATCGATCGATCGCTCTGGTTCAGTAACGCGTAGCCTGCAGTGCAATTGCTCGGGTTCGATTAGAGCCGAACGCCTCGTTCGGGTTCGATTAAACCAACGCCTACGCACCGCAGTAGCGTCGTGTCTGAGAGAAACACGCATCGCTCGGCCCCGCCCTCCACCGTAACGGCAACTCCCGAAATTTTCCTCCCCTCGCTTTTACCATGGTTTTTCCGTCATGGACGGCCCAAAGAATGTCATGCAGCTGCATCTCCAGCCCGCCCAGGACGAAAAGCCCATTTTCTGTCATGATTTTTTGTCATAGAACTAGGAGCCCACCACATCTATGATGATACCGGGTTTTGTCACAATTATTGTCATAGAAGTGTCATATGTATGACAAAAAAATCCGTTCGGCCCAAAATGTCACGGATGTGTCTTTTTTTTGTAGTGATGGCATCGAAGCTAATAAAATTTTGTAGATGAAAAACCACAATCGAGATCGGCAAAGAAGAAAATCACCTTGGGCAGCTCAGCAGGGGGGGACACATCCTTGAAGGGGGTAAACTACTCCTGCAGTGCCATGGGGGCTGTAACCTCAAACGGGGCGTTGACCATCTCAGTAGTGGCCGTGAGCGTATCTGGGGTCGGCTCGGTGGCTGCCTCCATCTTCTTGGATCTCTCTGTCTCGTGGGGATCAGCCTCCCACGTATGCTCCAATATCGGCAGATCTTTGCACAGTTCTCCTTGGTCCATCATGAACCAGCGAATACTAGGAGACCACTGAAAGGAAAAAACAATCGCAATGACAATGAAACAAAAAAGACAGTGAGGATCGGTTACTGCTTTGCAAAAGTTCTTTTTTTTCTCTGAACGGAAATATACCAACATCAAGGATTCGTTTACCTTCCCTTCGTTGGGAGAGAAGAACAGTAGAAGATGCGAGTGTTGCCTTTCTTGAAGATGGTGAGGGAGAAGGGGATTCAGCGAAGAGTGAAATGATGGTTGCTTCGTCCGTCAAACTTAGACTGCGGGGAGGTGGGGTTTTGTGATACGACGGCTCGTTATTGCCGCGCTATGACCGGGGTGACTCTCCGCCTGCATACTGCCTTCTAATTTGGTGGATGGCATTTGGGCCCGCGCGCTGCATGGCCCGCATGTCGGTGAACAAAAGTATAACGACATTCAGTAGAGGGAGATGTTTCGATGACCTAGGAGGAGCCAAAAGCGGTATCGTATCCACTGTACTAGTAGTAATTGTTTTTCTAGGTAGCTGTAGAGTGTCTCCACTGTACTAGTAGTAATTGTTTCTCTGGGCCCAAGACAAAACAGCCCATCCACCCTAGTAAATAGTAAAATCAATTCAAAAGTCCATATATTTCTTGAATGGGAGGCGCTACCCACACCCAAAGACACCGCCCCCAAAAACACAGGTGTTCTTCTTCCTCCTCACTCCCACCCACCTCACGTCAGCTCGCTCCACTCGTACCCCCAAATTCCTCACCTCACTCCTACAGAAAACCCCAGCTCCCCTTCTTCCTCACTACTACAGAAAACCCCAGCTCCCCTTCTTCTTCACTCGCACTACAACTAGGCTCGTCATTCGTTACTCTGCTCAAATCCGTGAGCGCGACGCGACGCCCTCGAGGAAAATGGAGTCGGCTGACCCCAGCGCCAAGAAGATGAGGCTCACAAGTGGCAGCGCTGTTGTAGATCCCGCACTGGCAGCACGGGAGAAGCGGCGACCGCCCCACCGGATACCGGGAACCCGTAGAATCTCGGGTGGACCGCATCAGCGATCTCCGGATCTGTCCTTGGGGAGATCATCTCGCTTCCCCCACCAAGGATTGCTGCCGCTTTAAGTCCTCTCAATTCGGTGGCGCCCTCTATGGCGCGCCATGCCCCTTAATCACGACTATCGTCAGCTATCTCTCTTCAATGATTTTGAAATCCCCAGAGCCATCATCTCCTCCCACCAGGGCTCCGTCCAAAGACTCTGCATCCTGTCATGCTACCTGAGCAAGCATACCATGCCCTGCACGGTGGACGCCTGGCTGAAATCCCCTGAATTCACAGAACTACAGCTGCTTGAGTTCTACTATTCCCCTGGAAATCACCTACCAGATACCGAACGCCATCTACCTGTGCCCTCAGCACTGATGTCCATCTCGCGGTTTTCCTCCTCTCTCCACACCGCCACCTTTCTTGTTGTCATGACCTACCGCATAATCTGGTACTAAACCTTCGACTCCCATTTCTCAAGAAACTTTCACTTGTGCGGATTCATATATCGGAGGCCTCATTGCACAAGATCATCCACTCCAGTTGCCACCTGCCTCGAGTGCTTGGTGCTTGTTTTCACAGTTAGAATCGGTTGTCTCCAAATAAAGTCGCCTAACCTTGTAAGAATCGAATCTGTTTTGTGGAAGGTAGCTCATCATCCAAGATGCCCCTTCACTTCAAAGGTTGATCCTTGATTCTAGTTATTCACTGTTGCAAATAACCGTCCTCTCTGCGCCTAAACTGGAGACCTTGGGTGTAATACATGATCTCTGTGCTCATTTCAATATGGTGTTTGGCTCCACAGTTCTTCAGGTACTTTATATTATCATCCACACTTGTAACCATAAGCTAAATTTTAAATTTCTGCACATAAGTTATATGTCATCTTGGAGTACACATTTTGTACTAATATTATGTTCTATGCTCAATGAAGAGTTTCTCCATGGATGGCCTATCAATGGTGCTGGATTATGTCAAGATCTTATATATCCAAATGAATAGTTTTGATCTGAACAAGATTATTGGCTTGCTGCAATGCTTTCCATGTCTGGAGAAGTTGTATATAAAGGTGATAATTTCACGCACATTGGAAGCCCGCATATAGTGTACTAGAATTAACCGTTCAGCTGTTGCTCTTTTGACATTATTTTTTTTAGACCTTAACTGTTTTCAATCTTCACGTCTATTTAGGCAACAGGACGGGGTAAGAAAGTTATAACCAATCGGTGGATTCGTAAGCATCGGGATTTTCTCACTTCTCATGAGATTCGATTGAAGACAATAACGCTAGAACGATATGTAATAGCCGTGCAAACACTAGATTTGTCACATTCTTCCTGCTGAATGCGAGGTTACTATTGTCCATCGTGCTTAAGTTTATCAGCAACATGGTTTTGACGGATGGGTATGTGGAAGAGCAAAAAGGAGTTTCGTGGGCAAAAGAGCTTCTGAACGTGACGGGCTTCAATTTACAACATATTGTGGTCATAATCCAGTAAATTTTACGACCCAGGATGTTCATTCTATGGACCTGACCGATCCATTTGACTGTGACTGCCGAAAAAAGTGCTGGAGTTAGATGTTGTTGCCCTTCTCAACATGGGTTTTTTGTAAACCTGATGAACAATTAACCCTCATGCTTTTGTACAGTTTGTAAGCTGGAGTTAGATGTTCTTGCCCTTTTCAACTCGGTTGTGCCTGTCATATTTTCTTTGAAGCAAGGCAAATGGCTTGCCAGCCGCTTAATTTATAGTGAAATATTGTAACAACTAACAAATCCCAACCAAGGGAAATAACACCACTCTCGCCGGCTGCTTGAGCTCACTGTGCATTACAGAAGCCAAGTGATTAGCCCCCACCAGCACCCACAAACTTATTTCGAACTAGCACATCAAATGGGCTGTAAATTTTCGTAGGAAAGGCTGCATGACCGTGACAGATTTGGATTCTGACATTTGGGACCCGTGAGGAAATAGCCTATCCAAGGTGGTGTCGACTTACTAGCCAGTCAACAAATGATTCTGCCTACCAGCCGTTGGATTGACATCCAACATCTGTCGTGTATCTTCTATCTCTTGTCTTCTTCTTCCTCCAGCTACCCAAACCAAACCACCCCGTCGGCTCCGCCTGCTCCCGCCTCCCATGTCAGGACCGGTTTTTCAGGATATTAATTTCCCAGAAAATGGTCCTTGTGCTCACTAGCCCCAGGATTACTGTTAGCTGATGAGACACCAACTTGATACAGAAACTCCAAGCAAAGTACAAAATGTGTAGTACAAGACCATTCTGGCCTATGAATACAACAAATGGTTTTTAGTGGTTGATGGCGGAAGCGGTTTGCGGTTCTTCAGTGTCTATGGGACTCCATTTCCCACAGGAACAGCTGACCAGGGTAACTCCTATCTTCACGAGGCTGCTATCACCATTGCGCGGGTTCCGGGGCTGTCATCGCAACGCTCCTGTCCATGCAAGAAATCTGGCCAAGACAATAGCCAGGGACAAGCCAATGAGTACTTTTTAATGTACTCACAAACATTATGAACACATGTATAATATAACAAATGATAATCATGCTCTGAAATATTCTATGATCACAACGTCAGTCACGAAATAAAGTTAAAATCCATGATGCACGCAGGTAGGTTATTCATATGAATAGGCAATAAGGGAGTAGAAATAGAATGCACCTATCGGGTGTCTGAAGCGATGCCTCGAAAGGATAATAATATAAAGCATGCCTCAGTCGGGCGTCTAAGCGACACCACATAATGGGCTTATAAATAAAAGAAATAACAAGCATGCCACAGTCGGGCGTCTGTGCGACGCCACATAAAGGGCTTATAAGTAACTCAAATAACAAGCATGCCACAGTCGGGCGTCTGTGCGACACCACATAAAGGGCTTATAAGCAACTTAAATAACAAGCATGCCACAGTTGGGCATCTGTGCGACGCCACATAAAGGGCTTATAAGTAACTTAAATAACAAGCATGCCACAGTCGGGCGTCTGTGCGACACCACATAAAGGGCTTATAAGTAACTTAAATAACAAGCATGCCATAGTCGGGCATCTGAGCGACACCACATAAAGGGCTTATAAGAGAATAATCACAGTGGATATCCAGGAGGTAGAACCATCCCAGGGATACTCGATAATTCAAATAATATAAATGGTTAGTCCATAATAATAATAATCCTAATCATCATAAGTCACAAGTCATGATCCATGTTCTGGTTTAGTAGTTTTTCCTCCGAAGACCGACACTAAGACCGACACTTGACCCATCCCAGACTGTAGTCCTTACCCATGGACACAGCTATTCAAATAGATATAACCTCTGCAGAGCGTGTACTCTTTACCCACGAGTAATGGATTCCTTTAATCCATCGGGACTAATTCCGCTTACGGTCTTTTAATTGAAAACACACCTGACTCGCACACACCAGCTTAACTTACCGGTGTCTGGAATCACCCACGACACCCGTTAAGCGAAACTCTAAGTGGGGAGGCTACAACCTCGACTAGCATGGGATCACAAAATTTATAACGCGCGCAAACTAGGGGAGCTACCCCCTCGGCTCCAACCGGAAACACCCATGCCCCCGGACCAGGTGGCATGCCTAATGGCTGCAGCAGGTATCTTCCACCATGGCCTCTCTGTACGGTGTGTGCCAAGAAAGGGGTTGACAACTTACTGAACTATACCCCACCGGCGGCAGGGACAAGTGGTAGTACGAAACAGGTATGGGGGGGTTACTGGAACAAGACTCGATCTATGGTCGACTCAGGAGGTCAAAGCATTACCTGCATGATAAGCATAAGAAATATATTTCACACCAATCAGACAGAATCACCTCTCATCATACCTCACCATGCCTTACCGGACATGACCGCCTCGACGAAGAACTAGAGACAAGCTCGTGTCTACCCAAGATAGAGATTTTCCCGGTTTCCTTCCGATAGGCATGAAAGGCATACGAGGGTGATTACTATCAGAAGCATATCAAAATCCCAACAACAAGGAATCATCATTATGCACTCATGAATATGATCATAACACCACATAAAATACTGAATACTTCGCGTCAAGGTGGTCTCTTATTTGCATCAACGACACACAACAAATATTATGTCAGGGTTCAGAATGCTTGCCTTCAAGAGTATGCAAGTAGGGGTGCACTTTTTGAAAGTTGCTTCCTTCTTCAAAATCCTATTTTAAGAAAACTTAAATTAACACATAGTTTCAGGACAGTACAAAAAAGTTGCTTGGAAAATTTACAAATAAATATGAAAATAAAATAGACAGAATTTGAGAAACAACAGAAAAATAATCAAATCAATTGGACTTATATTTCAAAAGTTATAGCCAATCAAAGTTTAGTCAAAAATCTGTTTTTAAATAAAACAGAAAAAGAAAAAAACGGTTCTGCAGCACTTACGAAGGCGTATTTGGTGGAATGTGCTTCCACTTAAAACACGCTTCGGCGGGGCTGGGTCACTGACAGTGGGTCCATCGGGCCCACTGGTCAGGTTTAACCAGTCGCCCGCGCCTTCTTTCTCCTCTAGCCGAGCAGAGGCGGGGCTCCGGCGATCGCCGTCGACGAACGGCGGATCCCCATGGGATTTCGAGGGCAGGGATGGATCCGCCAGTCCAGGGCGGTTCTCCCTGTGGTTGAGAGGCTGGCGGGGGTGAAGGGGGTCGCCGGCGGCGAGCTCCACGACGGATGGTGGTTTCGGGAGGATTGGGGGCTCAAGCTACGGTGGTTCTTGATCGAGTTTGAGAGGTGGGGTGGCTTCGCAAGGTCAAGGAGAAGAGGATGCTGGCAATGGATGGACTGGGGAGGCCCTGCTCGCGACGAACGGGACCGGGGTGTGGTGGCGGCCGAACTGGCCGGAGACGAGGAAGACGGCCTCCCTCCGTCGGTTGCTGGCTGTGGGGGCTCTAGAGGGATGGTCTGAGGCCGCCTGAGGGTCTGGACGAGCTCGGGGTCTCCTATTTATAGGCGGTCGAGGTCGGTTTGACGGCGGCAGTGGATGGGAACGGCGAACCGCCATTCTGTAGCCAGGGGGCGCGTGGCGACGGCTGGCGGGGTCTGGCAGGGCGAGAGGATGAGCTCGGGCTGTTCAGGGGCGAGCTGGCGCGCGGCTGTGGCTCGGGTGGCGCCGTCCACGGCAGGAGCGTGTTGTGGACGCCGGCGTGCCGCCAAGGGGGCTCTTACGGCGACGCTGTAGGGTGCCAGGGTGGCTTGGAGGGTTCTGGCGAGTGGATGGGAACGAGGCGTGGCCCTGCGGGCGAGCGAAGGCCAGGGGCAAGACATGGCGGCTCGGTGCGCGCGCGTGCAAAACGTGCGCTCTGGGCACGCCCAGAGCACGCATGCCAGGTGCTCGACGCAATGCCAACGCGTTCTAGGCCTCTCTGATGCCTCTGCAACTAAACAGAACTAGGCTAATGATCATGAGAGAGCTAAAAGACATGCTGGTAAGGTCATTAGAGCAACTTCCTAATGCAAGTCTAAAAGCATGCCAAAACTGGCCATGCTCCTAACCTGCTTGATGAAATGCCAAGGGAATCTAGGCATCTCTTCTGCTGGCCAAAGTCTCCAGTTTGGGTCTCTTTAGGTACATGTGATGATGGCAAGGTTTTTAGGGCAAAACCAGAAACTTGTTAGTGTAGGTTTTTGAGAAAACCAAATCTGGACAGAAAACAAAGGGCATTATTGCATGGACCAACAATACTCCAATGGGTCCAATCTCCTGGACTTAAGGGTTTGGTAGAGTGGTCAATAAGCAGGAAAAAGAATCATGGGCAACATAGCAAAACAAAATGGGGTTGCAGTAGAAAATACCAAACTGGACCAGAGAGCAAAAGAGGATGATTTGCTCAAATTTTTCAAAGAACACCAATGGGTTTTTACATATAGTTGAATTATATGCATCTACTGACATCTCCAAATTTTTGTGAAATTTTTAAAGAAATATTTAAATAGGTTGTAGTGCAAAATCACAAACTGGACCAGTTTTGAAAACTTGGGGTAGAGCTCAAAATCTCCAAATGACTAAAAGATATTATTGCACAAAAGTGATGTGGGAACATCACATGACATCCCCAAATTTTGGTGGAAATATTAAAGAAGTATCTAAAAGGGTTGTAGTGCAAATGGGACTATAACACTTATGAAAAAAATCATTTTTAAAGGAATAAGGCTCAGGAAAATTAATTGTAGGAATAACTCCACTGATAAAAAAACGTCTTGGGAAGATATACAAGTCCAACATTATTTTTGAAAAGTTTTCACTTGGGGTGGAAACTCCACAATTTAGGAGAAAAGAGTGGTTCAGAATCAAAAGAAAATCCAGAAAATAAAAATTTAATTTACCATGGCAAAATTTTAAATTAATAAACATGGTTAATTTTTTTTTGGTTGTTACATCCCATGGCTGGCTGCGCCTCTGCCGCCCTACCGTACGTACCCTCCAATGTTGGCCAGTCCCTCCCTCTATTCCCCAACACGTCCTATTATTCTTCGGCGACGTCAACCCCAACACGCACCCGCACCCGAGTAAGTCAACCCTCGTACTCCCCTCCTTTGTGGATCGACAGGCGCATCTTCCACGGCTCTGTTAGATTCCGTCCAGAGGCCTCGCCGTCGTCCTCCGCCTTGCGTCCTTGGTTCGCTCGCCGTCTTGTGCGCCACCCTCTTCTGCGTTGTCAACGTCGTCAACAACCGAGAGGAACAAGGAGATGATTTGTCGTGGAGAGGATGACAGTAGGGACCCACCAGCATCATGGCAGTACGCAAGCAAGTGCCTCTATATTACAAGCCCAAAAATATGGTTCCTCCTAATGGTTGGACATCTGGGGCTCACGCCATTGTCAACGTAGTCCATAAACGAGGGATTTACACTACGAGCGGCTGACACCAGGGACCCAGCAGGTCGCGGAGTTTAATTGTTATTTTGAGGAACAAGCAGTTGTTATTTATACTAGTTTTAGCGACAGATCAGGGTAACAACGGGGCTGTGCGGGGGCTGTGGCCCGTCTAGCCAGGGTTTTATTTATGTTTACCACAGCATGAGACCAGTTGCGTTTTTTCTTGCTGAAAATGGCTAGCCCAGTTCTATTTTTTTTGAAGAAATACCCAAACGAGGCCTACTTGCTTTATCAGCCCTGCTGGGCTGCAAATCTTTCAAGACGAGGAGAGTTTCATTCGGTTTGCCAAGAAATGGGTTGTACATTTTTTAAAAATCAAACCGGGAATTAGTTTCAATTGTTTTTCATTACAAGATTTTAAATTCCATTGATTTTTATGCATGGACAATAATCTGGATTTTATATTTATATAAATTATTTTTCAGAATAGTTTGAATGTGAATCGATATTTTTCGGGATTAAAAATAGTTGACCGCACTGAAATATGCAAAATTTCGTATACTTTTTAACCGTGGCCACAATATGGGTGTGATTCTATCAAAAAGAAGATGGGCACCAAAAAAATCTTAAGAATTAGCAAATGGGTTGTACATTATTAGAAATAATGCACACGAGAGCAGTGACTGTTGGATGTCCATCCAATGGCTGTCCTGCTTCTTCAATCTCTGCTCTTCCTGCTCCAGCCGGTCAAACAAGCACCATCGGGACTGCCTGCTCCCTCCTCCCGCGGCCGGCTATGCTGCCGCGCAGGCCTCACCACCCCACCGTACTCCCATCGCTGTGCTAGCCACCCACTACTCACCCACACCTGCTGTTATTCTCCGGGGACGGCAGACGAACCAGTAAACCCTCGTACTCCTCCGCGTGGGAAACAACTGCCGAGTCTTCCCTGGCTCCGTGTCGTTCCCATCCTAGGCCTCGCCATCATCCACCGCCCTGGTGCTCTCGGCGCGGCCTGGTCAACATGGTCAATGAACGACATCCATCGGAAGTGGACTGTACATGGAGAGGCTGAGAGCTGGGTCCACGGCCGCACGCAAGGAAATGCCTCCTTATTACGCAGCATAAATAATGATTCCTCCACCGACAGCTAGGACCCATGGGAAGGGCTTCAGATTTCATAAAAAAACATTCCCCCACGATGTCGGACCCACCAGCTATATCTTTGCACGCAAGGAAGTGCCTCCTTATTACGCACAAAAAATGAACACCCCCTGCTAGCTGGGACTCACCATAGTGGGTGACTGACTTGTGGGCCTACTAAGTTGACGGGGACGGAGGGCTTTGTCAACTTAGTCAATATGAACGATTCTAGCTCCAAAGGACCGTCACGATGTCCATCCAACGGCCATAGTGCTTCTTCAACCTCTGGCCTTCTTGCTCCAGCCCAAAGCAGCGCCGGTCGTGCCGCCTGCTCCTGCCTCCCGTGGCGGTTGTGCTGCCATGAGGCCTCACCGCCCCATACTACTCCCACGCTGGCGGGCCATCCCTCCACTCGCCCACACCCCCTGTTATTCTGCGGCGACGGCAGCCTCACACCGCAGCCGAACCAGTGAACCCTCGTACCCCTCTCCACGTGGGCATCCACTGCCGCGTCTTCCCCGGCTCCAGGTCGTCCCTTCCGAGGCCTCGCCATCGTCCACCGCCTTGGTGCTCTCGGTGCGGCGTGGTCAGTGTGGTCAACGACCGACTTCCATCGAAAGAGTATTGTACATGGAGAGGCTGACAGCTGGGTCCATGGCCACAACCTAGTTTTTTTTGTGATTTGCCAAGTAAGTCGCTTTGTCAGGCCTGTTGGGCTACAAATCTTTCAAGATGAGGAGAGCTTCATTCGGCTGGCCGAGAAAATGGCCTATCAGTACTGAGAAATGGGATGTACATTTTTAAAACACATCAAACCGACAATTAGTTTCAAATTTATTTTTTTCATTACGAGATTTTAAATTGCAATGATTTTTATGCATGGACAATTTGTTGGATTTTATATTGATATACATTTATTTTTAATATCAGTTTGAATGTGACTCGAAATTTCGGGATTAAAAACAGTTCGGACTGCACTGAAATATGCAAAATTTCGTTTTTTAACCATGGCCACAATATGGGTTGTAATGCTAACAAAAAGAATATGGGCTCCAAAAAAACCTTAAGAATTAGCAAATGTGTTGTAAATATTAGAAATAATGGAAGATGGGTTGTATCTTTGTTTCCCACAGATTTGAGGCTTTCCTAAAAAGTTGGCCTTACAGGCGTGGATCGTTGGATGTCCATCCAACGGCCATCGTCTTCTTCAATCTCTGCTCTTCCTGCTCCGGCCGCTCAAACAAGCAATCGACGGATCGACCGCTTCCTCCTCCTCATGTCGGCTCTGCTGCTGCATGCCTCACCGCCCACCGTACTCCCATCGCTGGCCTAGCCATCCCTCTACTCACCCACACTTGTTGTTATTCTCCGTGACGACGGCAGACGATAAACCCTCGTGCGATCGTACTCCCCTCCGTGTGGCAAACAACTACTGAGTCTTCCCTGGCTCCGTGTCGTTCCCTTCCTAGGCCTCACCGTCGTCCACCGCCCTGGTGCTCTCGGCACGACCTGTTCAATGACCACATGCATCTGAAGTGGACTGTACGTGGAGAGGCTGACAGCTGGGTGTTGGGGAACGTAGTAATTTCAAAAAAATTCCTACACACACGCAAGATCATGGTGATGCATAGCAACGAGAGGGGAGAGTGTTGTCCACGTACCCTCGTAGACCGAAAGCGGAAGCGTTATAACAACACGGTTGATGTAGTCGTACGTCTTCACGGCCCGACCGATCAAGCACCGAAACTACGACACCTCCGAGTTCTAGCACACGTTTAGCTCGATGATGTTCCCCAGACTCTGATCCAGCAAAGTGTCGGGGAAGAGTTCCGTCAGCACGACGGCGTGGAGACGATCTTGATGTTCTACCGTCGCAGTGCTTCGCCTAAGCACCGCTACAATAATATCAAGGACTATGGTGGAGGGGGGCACCGCACACGGCTAAGAGATCTCAAGGATCAATTGTTGTGTCTCTAGGGTGCCCCCTGCCCCCGTATATAAAGGAGCAAGGGGGGAGGCCGGCCGGCCCTTGCTAGGCACGCCAGGAGGACGAGTCCTCCTAGTAGGAGTAGGACTCCCCTCTTTCCTACTCCTACTAGGAGGGGGAAAGGAAGGGGGAGAGGGAGAAGGAAAGGGGGGCACCGCCCCCCCCCCTCTCCTAGTCCAATTCGGACCAGAGGGGGAGAGGGCGCACGGCCCACCCTAGCTGCCCCTCTCTCTCTCCACTAAGGCCCATAAGGCCCATTACTTCTCCCGGGGGGGTCCGGTAACCCTCCGGCGCTCCGGTTTTCTCCGAAATCACCCGGAACACTTCCGATGTCCGAATATAGTCGTCCAATATATCAATATTTATGTCTAGACCATTTAGAGACTCCTCGTCATGTCCGTGATCATATCCGAGACTCCGAACAAACTTTGGTACATCAAAACTCATAAACTCATAATATAACTGTCATCGAAACCTTAAGCGTGCGGACCCTACGGGTTCGAGAACTATGTAGACATGACCTAGAACTGTTTCCGGTCAATAAGCAATAGCGGAACCTGGATGCTCATATTGGCTCCTACATATTCTATGAAGATCTTTATCGGTCAAACCGCATAACAACATACGTTGTTCCCTTTGTCATCGGTATGTTACTTGCCCGAGATTCGATCGTCGGTATCTCAATACCTAGTTCAATCTCGTTACCGGCAAGTCTCTTTACTCGTTATGTAATACATCATTCTGTAATTAACTCATTAGTTACATTGTTTGCAAGGCTTATAGTGATGTGCATTACCGAGAGGGCCCAGAGATACCTCTCCGACAATCGGAGTGACAAAACCTAATCTCGATTTATGCCAACTCAACATGTACCTTTGGAGACACCTGTAGAGCTCCTTTATAATCACCCAGTTACGTTGTGACGTTTGGTAGCACACAAAGTGTTCCTCCGGTAAATGGGAGTTGCATAATCTCATAGTTATAGGAACTTGTATAAGTCATGAAGAAAGTAATAACAATATACTAAACGATCAAGTGCTAAGCTAACGGAATGGGTCAAGTCAATCACATCATTCTCCTAATGATGTGATCCCATTAATCAAATGACAACACATGTCTATGGTTAGGAAACATAACCATCTTTGATCAATGAGCTAGTCAAGTAGAGGCAAACTAGTGACATTTAAGTTTGTCTATGTATTCACACATGTATCATGTTTCCGGTTAATACAATTCTAGCATGAATAATAAACATTTATCATGATATGAGGAAATAAATAATAACTTTATTATTGCCTCTAGGGCATATTTCCTTCAGTCTACCACTTGTACTAGAGTCAATAATCTAGATTACATAGTAATGATTCTTACACCCATGGAGTCTTGGTGCTGATCATGTTTTGCTCATGGAAGAGGCTTAGTCAATGGGTCTGCAACATTCAGATTCATATGTATCTTGCAAATCTCTATGTCTCCCACCTGGACTTGGTCCCGGATGGAATTGAAGCGTCTCTTGATGTGTTTGGTCCTCTTGTGAAATCTGGATTCCTTTGCCAAGGCAATTGCACCAGTATTGTCACAAAAGATCTTCATTGGTCCCGATGCACTAGGTATGACACCTAGAACGGAAATGAACTCTTTCATCCAGACTACTTCATTTGCTGCTTCCCAAGCAGCTATGTACTCCGTTTCGCATGTAGATCCCGCCACGATGCTTTGTTTAGAACTGCACCAACTTACAGCTCCACCGTTTAATAAAAACACGTATCCGGTTTGTGATTTAGAATCATCCGGATCAGTGTCAAAGCTTGCATCGGCGTAACCATTTACGACTAGCTCTTTGTCACCTCCATAAACGAGAAACATATCCTTAGTCCTTTTTAGGTATTTCGGGATATTCTTGACCGCTGTCCAGTGATCCACTCCTGGATTACTTTGGTACCTACCTGCCAAGCTTATTGCTAAGCACACGTCAGGTCTGGTACACAGCATTGCATACATGATAGAGCCTATTCTTTGAAGCATAGGAACATCTTTCATTTTCTCTCTATCTTCTGTTGTGGTCGGGCATTGAGTCCGACTCAACTTCACACCTTGTAACACGGGCAAGAACCCTTTCTTTGCACGATCCATTTTGAACTTTTTCAAAACTTTATCAAGGTATGTGCTTTGTGAAAGTCCAATTAAGCGTCTTGATCTATCTCTATAGATCTTGATGCCCAATATGTAAGCAGCTTCACCGAGGTATTTCATTGAAAAACTTTTATTCAAGTATCCCTTTATGCCATCCAGAAATTCTATATCATTTCCAATTAACAATATGTCATCTACATATAATATCAGAAATGCTACAGAGCTCCCACTAACTTTCTTGTAAATACAGGCTTCTCCAAAAGTCTGTATAAAACCATATCCTTTGATCACACTATCAAAGCGTTTATTCCAACTCCTAGATGCTTGCACCAGTCCATAAATGGATCGCTGGAGCTTGCATAGTTTGTCAGTACCTTTAGGATCGACAAAACCTTCCGGTTGCATCATATACAACTCTTCTTCCAGAAATCCATTCAGGAATGCAGTTTTGACATCCATTTGCCAAATTTCATAATCATAAAATGCGGTAATTGCTAACATGATTCGGACAGACTTAAGCATCGCTACGGGTGAGAAAATCTCATCATAGTCAACTCCTTGAACTTGTCGAAAACCTTCCGCAACAAGTCGAGCTTTGTAGATAGTTACATTACCATCAGCGTCAGTCTTCTTCTTGAAGATCCATTTATTTTCTATGGCTTGCCAATCATCGGGCAAGTCAACCAAAGTCCATACTTGGTTCTCATACATGGATCCCATCTCAGATTTCATGGCGTCAAGCCATTTTGTGGAATCTGGGCTCATCATCGCTTCCTCATAGTTCGTAGGTTCGCCATGGTCGAGTAACATGACTTCCAGAACAGGATTACCGTACCACTCTGGTGCGGGTCTTACTCTGGTAGACCTACGAGGTTCGGTAGTAACTTGATCTGAAGTAACATGATCAATATCATTAGCTTCCTCACTGATTGGTGTAGTTGTCATAGGAACCGGTTCTTGTGATGAACTACTTTCCAATAAGGGGGAGCGTCTGATTACCTCATCAAGTTCTACTTTCCTCCCACTCACTTCTTTCGAGAGAAACTCCTTCTCTAGAAAGGATCTGAATTTAGCAACAAAAATCTCGCCCTCAGATCTGTGATAGAAGGTGTACCCAATAGTCTCTTTTGGGTATCCTATGAAGACACATTTCTCCGATTTGGGTTCGAGCTTATCTGGTTGAAGTTTCTTCACATAAGTATCATAGCCCCAAACTTTAAGAAACGACAACTTTGGTTTCTTGCCAAACCACTGTTCATAAGGCGTCGTCTCAACGGATTTTGATGGTGCCCTCTTTAACGTGAATGCGGCCGTCTCTAAATCATAACCCCAAAACGATAGCGGTAAATCAGTAAGAGACATCATAGATCGCACCATATCTAGTAAAGTACGATTACGACGTTTGGACACACCATTTCATTGTGGTGTTCTGGGTGGCGTGAGTTGCGAAACTATTCCGCATTGCTTCAAATGTAAACCAAACTCGTAACTCAAATATTCTCCTCCACGATCAGATTGTAGAAATTTTATTTTCTTGTTATGATGATTTTCCACTTCACTCTGAAATTCTTTGAACTTTTCAAATGTTTCAGACTTGTGTTTCATCAAGTAAATATACCCATATCTGCTCAAATTATCTGTGAAGGTGAGAAAATAACGATACCCGCCGCGAGCCTCAATATTCATTGGACCACATACATCAGTATGTATGATTTCCAACAAATCAGTTGCTCGCTCCATAGTTCCGGAGAACAGCGTTTTAGTCATCTTGCCCATGAGGCACGGTTCGCAAGTACCAAGTGATTCCAGAAGTACATCAGTATGGAGTTTCTTCATGCGTTTTACACCAATATGACCCAAACGGCAGTGCCACAAACAAGTTGCACTGTCATTATCAACTCTGTATCTTTTGGCTTCAACATTATGAATATGTGTATCATTACTATCGAGATTCAATAAAAATAGACCATTCTTCAAGGGTGCATGACCATAAAAGATATTACTCATATAAATAGAACAACCATTATTCTCTGATTTAAATGAATAACCGTCTCGCATCAAACAAGATCCAGATATAATGTTCATGCTTTAAGCTGGCACCAAATAACAATTATTTAGGTCTAAAACTAATCCCGATGGTAGATGTAGAGGTAGCGTGCCGACCGCGATCACATCGACTTTGGAACCATTTCCCACGCGCATCGTCACCTCGTCCTTAGCCAATCTTCGCAATCCGTAGTCCCTGCTTTGAGTTGCAAATATTAGCAATGTAACCAAGATCAAATACCAGGTGCTCTGCGAGAATTAGTAAGGTACACATCAATAACATGTATATCACATATACCTTTGTTCACCTTGCCATCCTTCTTATCCGCCAAATACATGGGGCAGTTCCGCTTCCAGTGTCCAGTTTGCTTGCAGTAGAAGCACTCAGTTTCAGGATTAGGTCCAGGCTTGGGTTTCTTCTCCTGAGCAGCAACTTGCTTGTTGTTCTTCTTGTAGTTCCCCTTCTTCTTCCCTCTGCCCTTCTTCTTGAAACTGGTGGTCTTATTGACCATCAACACTTGATGCTCCTTCTTGATTTCTACCTCCGTAGCCTTTAGCATTGCGAAGAGCTCGGGAATAGCCTTGTCCATCCCTTGCATATTATAGTTCATCACGAAGCTCTTGTAGCTTGGTGGCAGTGATTGAAGAATTATGTCAATGACACTATCATCAGGAAGATTAACTCCCAGTTGAATCAAGTGATTAATATACCCAGACATTTTGAGTATATGTTCACTGACAGAACTATTCTCCTCCATCTTAGAGCTATAGAACTTATTGGAGACTTCATATCTCTCAATCTGGGCATTTGCTTGAAATATTAACTTCAACTCCTGGAACATCTCATATGCTCCATGACGTTCAAAACGTCGTTGAAGACCCAGTTCTAAACCGTAAAGCATGGCACCTTGAACTATTGAGTAGTCATCGGCTTTGCTCTGCCAGACGTTCTTAACATCGTCGATTGCATCTGCAGCGGGCACAGCACCGGCGGTGCTTCCGGGGCGTAATTCTTACGTGCAGCAATGAGGATAATCTTCAAGTTACGGACCCAGTCCGTGTAGTTGCTACCATCATCTTTCAACTTAGCTTTCTCAAGGAACGCATTAAAATTCAACGGAACAACAGCACGAGCCATCTATATACAACAAACATAGACAAGCAAAAATACTATCAGGTACTAAGTTCATGATAAATTTAAGTTCAATTAATCATATTACTTAAGAACTCCCACTTAGACAGACATCTCTCTAGTCATCTAAGTGATCACGTGATCCAAATCAACTAAACCATGTCCGATCATCACGTGAGATGGAGTAGTTTCAATGGTGAACATCACTATGTTGATCATATCTACTATATGATTCACGTTAGACCTTTCGGTCTCGTGTTCCGTGGCCATATCTCAGATATGCTAGGCTCGTCAAGTTTAACCTGAGTATTCCGCGTGTGCAATTGTTTTGCACCCGTTCTATTTGAATGTAGAGCCTATCACACCCGATCATCACGTGGTGTCTCAGCACGAAGAACTTTTGCAATGGTGCATACTCAGGGAGAACACTTCTTGATAATTAGTGAGAGATCATCTTAAAATGCTACCGTCAATAAAGCAAGATAAGATGCATAAAGTATAAACATCACATGCAATCAATATAAGTGATATGATATGGCCATCATCATCTTGTGCTTGTGATCTCCATCTCCGAAGCACCGTCGTGATCACTGTCGCCACCGGCGCGACACCTTGATCTCCATCGTAGCATCGTTGTCGTCTCGCCAATCTTATGCTTCTACGAGCATCGCTACCGCTTAGTGATAAAGTAAAGCATACAATAAAGCGACAACCATATGGCTCCTGCCAGTTGCCGATAACTCGGTTACAAAACATGATCATCTCATACAATAAAATATAGCATCACGTCTTGACCATATCACATCACAACATGCCCTGCAAAAACAAGTTAGACGTTCTCTACTTTGTTGTTGCAAGTTTTACGTGGCTGCTACGGGCTTAGCAAGAACCGTTCTTACCTACGCATCAAAACCACAACGATAGTTCATCAAGTTAGTATTGTTTTAACCTTCGCAAGGACCGGGCGTAGCCACACTTGGTTCAACTAAAGTTGGAGAAACTGACACCCGCTAGCCACCTCTGTGCAAAGCACGTGGGGAGAACCGGTCTCGCGTGGCGTCTGGCGTAATGTCGGTCCGGGCGCTTCATCCAACAATACCGCCCGAACCAAAGTATGACATGCCGGTAAGCGGTATGACTTGTATCGCCCACAACTCACTTGTGTTCTACTCATGCATATAACATCTACGCATAAAACCGGGCTCGATACCCTTTGTTGGGAACGTAGTAATTTCAAAAAATTCCCTACGCACACGCAAGATCATGGTGATGCATAGCAACGAGAGGGGAGAGTGTTGTCCACGTACCCTCGTAGACCGAAAGCGAAAGTGCTATAACAACGCGGTTGATGTAGTCGTACGTCTTCACGGCCCGACCGATCAAGCACCGAAACTACGGCACCTCCGAGTTCTAGCACACGTTCAGCTCGATGACGTTCCTCGGACTCTGATCCAGCAAAGTGTCGGGGAAGAGTTCTGTCAGCACGATGGCGTGGAGACAATCTTGATGTTCTACTGTCGCAGGGCTTCGCCTAAGCACCGCTACAATAATATCGAGGACTATGGTGAAGGGGGGCACCGCACACGGCTAAGAGATCTCAAGGATCAATTGTTGTGTCTCTAGGGTGCCCCCCTACCCCCGTATATAAAGGAGCAAGGGGGAGGCCGGCCGGCCCTTGCTAGGCGCGCCAGGAGGAGGAGTCCTCCTCCTTGTAGGAGTAGGACTCCCTCTTCCCCACTCCTACTAGGAGGGGAAAGTAAGGGGTGAGGGAGAAGGAAGAGGCGCCGCCCTCTCCTAGTCCAATTCAAGCAGAGGGGGGCGCGGCCCACCCCGGCTGCCCTCTCTCTCTCTCCACTAAGGCCCATAAGGCCCATTACTTCTCCCAGGGGGTTCGGTAACCCTCCGGCACTCCGGTTTTCTCCGAAATCACCCGGAACACTTCCGGTGTCCGAATATAGTCGTCCAATATATCAATCTTTATGCCTCGACCATTTCAAGACTCCTCGTCATGTCCGTGATCATATCCGAGACTCCGAACAAACTTCGGTACATCAAAACTCATAAACTCATAATATAACTGTCATCGAAACCTAAGCGTGCGGACCCTACGGGTTCGAGAACTATGTAGACATGACCTAGCAGTGTTTCCGGTCAATAACCAATAGCGGAACCTGGATGCTCATATTGGCTCCTACATATTCTACGAAGATCTTTATCGGTCAAACCGCATAACAACATACGTTGTTCCCTTTGTCATCGGTATGTTACTTGCCCGAGATTCGATCATCGGTATCTCAATACCTAGTTCAATCTCGTTACCGGCAAGTCTCTTTACTCGTTATGTAATACATCATTCCGTAACTAACTCATTAGTTACATTGATTGCAAGGCTTATAGTGATGTGCATTACCGAGAGGGCCCGGAGATACCTCTCCGACAATCGGAGTGACAAAACCTAATCTCGAAATATGCCAACTCAACATGTACCTTTGGAGACACCTGTAGAGCTCCTTTATAATCACCCAGTTACATTGTGACGTTTGGTAGCACACAAAGTGTTCCTCCGGTAAACGGGAGTTGCATAATCTCATAGTTATAGGAACTTGTATAAGTCATGAAGAAAGCAATAACAATATACTAAACGATCAAGTGCTAAGCTAACGGAATGGGTCAAGTCAATCACATCATTCTCCTAATGATGTGATCCCATTAATCAAATGACAACACATGTCTATGGTTAGGAAACATAACCATCTTTGATCAATGAGCTAGTCAAGTAGAGGCATACTAGTGACATTTAAGTTTGTCTATGTATTCACACATGTATCATGTTTCCGGTTAATACAATTCTAGCATGAATAATAAACATTTACCATGATATGAGGAAATAAATAATAACTTTATTATTGCCTCTAGGGCATATTTCCTTCACTGGGTCCATGGCCGCACGCAAGGAAATGCCTCCTCGTTACGCGCAAAATAATGATTCCTCCACCTGACATTTGGGACCCACCGGAAGGACCTCTGTATTTCGCAAAAAAAACGTTACCGCCGCTGACAGCTCGGACCCACCAGCTATATCTTCGCACGCAAGGAAGTGCCTCCTTATTACGCACAAAAAAAATGAATAATCCCCCTGCTAGCTGGGATCCAGTATAGTGGCAGGCTGACTTGTGGGCCTACTAAGTTGACAGGGATGGAGGGCTTTGTCAACTTAGTCAATATGCATGATTCTAGCTCCAGTGACCGTACAATGTCCATCCAACGGCCGTAGTGCTTCTTCAACCTCTGGTCTTCTTGCTCCAGCCGCCCAAACCAGCGCCGATCGTGCCTCGCGCTCCTGCCTCCCGTGGCCGGCTGCGATGCCGCGGAGGCCTCACCACCCCCTACTACTCCCACCGCTGGCCAGGCCATCCCTCTACTCACCCACACCCCCTGTTATTCTGCGGCAACGACAGCCTCACACCGCAGCGAACCAGTGAACCCTCATACTCCTCTACACGTGGGCATCCACTGCTGCATCTTCCCCGGCTCCGCGTCGTCCCCTTCCCAGGCCTCACCGTCGTCCACCGCCCTGGTGCTCTCGGCGCGGCCGGACGTGGACTGTACGTGGAGAGGATGGCAGCTGGGTCCATGGCCGCAGCAAGGAAGTGCCTCCTTATTACGCGGAAAATAATGATTCCTCCACCTGACAGCAGGGACCACCGGACGGGCAACCGTATTTCGTGAAAAAACGTTCCCCCCCCCCCCGACTGCTGGGACCGACCAACTACATCTTCGCACGCAAGGAAGTGCGTCCGAGCCAAAAAAACGATTGGAAGTGCCTGACAGTCGGGCCCACCTGGTCGAAGCATACGTAGCGTTGTCATCTGGTCGCGAACATGTACGTACATACTGGTCGATGTAGAGGCGCCGCGACGTAGCATGTACACGTCGTCTGATGGCGGTGTGCAAGAAATAAAATCTGACCCACGTACGTACATACGGGTGGGGTCTCGAACGCCTACTCGCGCGTACGTACGGCCAGGGCTCGTGTAAATGGCTGGGTCGAAACAGAGAAACTGCGTCGTCGTCGTGTTCATGGGGAGCCAACCTGCTGGGTCGAAATGGAATGCGTCGTCATGTTCATCGGGAGGGCTTGGAGGGAACAACTGATGGAAACGAGGCCTGGCGTACCGCAGAACAGAGGAAACGGCCTTGTGTTCGACCGGCCATGTTCGAAACGGGACCCTGTTCATCGGGAGGGGTCTGGGGTACCACAAAACAGAGGAAACGGACCTCCTACAGTCGAAACGGGGGTCATGTTGATCGGGAGGGTTGTGGCGTACCGCAAAACGGAGGAAACAGACTTGTGTTGGAGCGCTATGGTCGAAACGGGGGTCCTGTTGATCGGGAGGGGTGTGGCGTACCGCAAAACAGGACTCCACGGGATACTATTCATCTCTCATCGACCCCTCTAGCCTCCACAGACTCTTTGTTCATCCACCGTCGACATCCTCCGGCCTCCCCTGCGACTGTTCATCCACGGGCTCCTGTTCATCCAGCCTCCACCGCGCGCTACTCCACCGGCTACTGTTCAACCAACCCTCTCCACGGGCTCCTGTTCAACCACCCCTCCACGGGCTACTGTTCATCCAGCCCTCCACCGTCTACTGTTCATCCAGCCCTCCACGGGGTGGTCCTGTTCATCCAGCCCCAACCGTCTCGATCAATCGGGGTCCTATTCATCCAGAGGCAACACCGCAGGGTCCTGTTCATCCAAAAACCCCCAGCAACGCTCACTGTTCATCCAGAGGTAGCATCAATCGGCTTCAGTTAGTAGAAGTAGCGAAGGAATCACTCGACCGGGTTCAGTTAACAGCCATCGATCCATCGCTCGGGTTTAGTAACGCGTAGCCAGTAGTGCAATCGCTCGGGTTCAGTTAGAGCCCAATGCCTCGCTCGGATTCAGTTAGAGCCCAACGCCTCGCACACACGCGCGTACGTGTACGAGAGAAACGCGCATCGCTCGGCCCTCGACCACCCACCGTAATCGGGAACTCCCCGAAATTTTCCTCGCCCTCGCTTCTACGACGGTTTTTTCCGTCATGGACGGCCCAAAGAATGTCATGCAGCTGCGTCTCCGGCCTTCCCAGGACGAAAAGCCCATTTCCTGTCATGATTTTTTGTCATAGAAGTAGGAGCCCACCACATCTATGATGATACCTGGTTTTGTCACAATTATCGTCATAGAAGTGTCATAAGTATGACAGGAAAAAAATTCGTTCGGCCCAAAATGTCACGGATGTGTCTTTTTTTTTATAGTGAAGTAAAGTTACCGATACACGAAGACGAAAGAGGGGATGCCTTCCGGGGCATCCCCAAGCTTATGCTTTTGGTTATCCTTGAATTTTACCTTGGGGTGCCTTGGGCATCCCCAAGCTTAGGCTCTTGCTACTCCTTATTCCATAATCCATCAAATCTTTACCCAAAACTTGGAAACTTCACAACACAAAACTTAACAGAAAATCTCATGAGCTCCGTTAGTATAAGAAAGCAAATCACTATCATAAGGTACTGTAATGAACTCATTATTTATTTATATAGGTGTTAAACCTACTATATTACAACTTCTCTATGGTTCATACCCTCCGATACTAGCCATAGATTCATCAAAATAAGCAAACAACACACGAAAAACAGAATCTGTCAAAAACATAACAGTCTGTAGTAATCTGTATCAAACGTATACTTCTGTAACTCCAAAAATTCTAAAATAAATTGCTGGACGTGAGTAATTTTTCTATTAATCATCTGCAAAAATAATCAACTAAATATCACTCTCCAGTAAAAATTTGTTGCTAATCTCGGGAGCGCTAAAGTTTCTGTTTTTGCAACAAGATCATAAAGACTTCACCCGAGTCTTCCCAAAGGTTCTACTTGGCACAAACACTAATTAAAACATAAAACCACATCTAAACAGAAGCTATATGAATGATTTATTACTACACAGAACCAAAAAGCAAGAAACAAAAATAAAATTGGGTTGCCTCCCAACAAGCGCTATCATTTAACGCCCCTAGCTAGGCACAAAAGCAAGAATAGATCTAGGTATTATCATCTTTGGTATGCAATCCATAAGTGGCTCTCATAATAGATTCATAAGGTAATTTAATTTTCTTCCTAGGAAAGTGTTCCATGCCTTTCCTTAATGGAAATTAGAATCTAATATTTCCTTCCTTCATATCAATAATTGCACCAATCGTTATAAGGAAAGGTCTACCAACAATAATAGGACACGAAGGATTGCATTATATATCAACAAAAATGAAATCTACGGGCACATAATTCCTATTTGCAACAGTAAGAACATCATTAATTGTTCCCATAGGTTTCTTAATGGTGGAATCTGCAAGGTGCGCGTTTAAAGAACAATCATCAAATTCACGGAAACCTAACACATCACACAAAGTTTTTGGAATCGTGGGAACACTAGCACCCAAATCACACAAAGCATAGCACTCATGATCTTTAATTTTAATTTTAATAGTAGGTTCCCACTCATCATAAAGTTTTCTAGGGATAGAAACTTCCAATTCAAGCTTTTCTTCATAAGATTGCATTAAAGCATCAACAATATGTTTAGTAAAAGCTTTATTTTGACAATAAGCATGAGGAGAATTTAACACGGATTGCAACAAGGAAATACAATTTGTTAAAGAACAATTATCATAATTAAATTCCTTGAAATCCAAAATAGTGGGTTCATTGCTATGTAAAGTTTTGACCTCTTCAATCCCACTTTTACCATTTTTTGCATCAAGATCTAAAAACTCTGAATCATTGGGACGCCTTTTAACTAAAGTTGACTCATCTCCAGTCCCATAATTATCAAGATTCATATTGCAAAACAAAGATTTCATAGGGGACACATCAATTACTTTTAGATCTTCATCCCTATTATCATGAAAACTAGAAGAACACGCTTTTACAAAGCAATCTTTCTTAGCACGCATCCTAGCGGTTCTTTCTTTGCACTCATCAATGGAAATTCTCACGGCTTTGAGAGACTCATTGATATCATGCTTAGGAGGAATATATCTAAGTTTCAAAGAATCAACATCAAGAAAAATTATATCCACGTTCCTAGCCAACTCATCAAACTTAGGCAATTTTTCTTCAAGCTAAGCATTGAAATTCTCTTGAGAAATCATAAATGCTTTTGAGAAATCATAAATTCTTTAACACTAGTCTCAAAATCAGAGGGCATGTTATTAAAATTTCCATAAGAGTTGTTGTAGGAATTACCATAATTATTAGAGGAATTACTAGGATACGACCTAGGATTAAAGTTTCCTCTATAAGCGTTGTTACCAAAATTATTCCTACCAACAAAATTAATATCCATAGATTCATTATTATTCTCAATCAAAGTAGACAAAGGCATATCATTAGGATCAATAAGATCACTCTTATTAGCAAACAATTTCATAAGTTCATCCATCTTTCCACTCAAAACATTAATCTTTTCTATTGCATGAACCTTTTTACTAGTAGATCTTTCGGTCTCCCATTGAGAAAAATTAACCATAATGTTATCTAGAAGTTTAGTAGCTTCTCCTAAAGTGATTTCCATAAAAGTGCCTCCCGCGGCCGAATCTAAAAGATTTCTAGAAGCAAAATTCAATCCGACATAAATTTTTTGTATAATCATCCATAAATTCAAACCATGTGTAGGGCAATTACGTATCACTAATTTCATCCTCTCCCAAGATTGTGCAACATGCTCATGATCAAGTTGCTTAAAATTCATAATATCGTTTCTAAGAGAGATGATCTTAGCGGGAGGAAAATACTTAGAGATAAAAGCATCTTTGCACTTATTCCATGAATCAATACTATTTTTAGGCAAAGAAGAAAACCAAGTTTTAGCACGATCTCTAAGCGAAAACGGAAATAGCTTCAATTTAACAATATCATTATCCACGTCTTTCTTCTTTTGCATATCACACAAATCAACAAAGTTGTTTAGATGTGTAGCGGCATCTTCACTAGGAAGGCTAGAGAATTGATCTTTCATGACAAGATTCAACAAAGCAGCATTAATTTCACAAGATTCAGCATCGGTAAGAGGAGCAATCAGAGTTAGGAAATCATTATTTTTGGTATTGGAAAAGTCACACAATTTAGTATTGTCTTGAGCCATCGTGACAAATGATCCAACACACAAACACACAAGAAGCAAGCAAACGGAAAAGAGGGCGAATAAAACGGCAAGGGTGAAGTGGGGGAGAGGAAAACGAGAGGCAAATGGCAAATAATGTAATGCGAGGGATAAGAGTTGTGATGGGTACTTGGTATGTCTTGACTTGACTTGGCGTAGATCTCCCCGGCAACGGCGCCAGAAATCCTTCTTGCTACCTCTTGAGCTTGCGTTGGTTTTTCGCTTGAAGAGGAAAGGGTGATGCAGCAAAGTAGCATAAGTATTTCCCTCAGTTTTTGATAACCAAGGTATCAATCCAGTAGGAGACTACACACAAGTCGCCTCGTACCTACACAAACAAATAAGAACCTTGCAACCAACGCGATAAAGGGGTTGTCAGCCCCTTCACGGCCACTTGCAAAAGTGAGATCTGATAGAGATAATAAAATAAATATTTTTGGTATTTTTATAATATAAACGGAAAGTAAAGAATGCTAAGTAAAGTAGATTGGAAACTTATATGATGGAGAATAGACCCGGGGGCCATAGGTTTCACTAGTGGTTTCTCTCAAGATAGCATAAGCATTACGGTGGGTGAACAAATTACTGTCGATCAATTGATAGAAAAGTGCATAATTATGAGAATATCTAGGCATGATCATGTATATAGGCATCACGTCCACGACAAGTAGACGGAAACGATTCTGCATCTACTACTATTACTCCACACATCGACCGCTATCCAGCATGCATCTAGAGTATTAAGTTCATAAGAACGGAGTAACGCGTTAGGCAATATGACATGATGTAGAGGGATAAACTCAAGCAATATGATATAAACCCCATCTTTTTATCCTCGATGGCAACAATACAATACGTGCCTTGCTGCCCCTGTTGTCACTGGGAAAGGACACCGCAAGATTGAACCCAAAGCTAAGCACTTCTCCCATTGCAAGAAAGATCAATCTAGTAGGCCAAACCAAACTGATAATTCGAAGAGACTTGCAAAGATAACCAATCATACGTAAAAGAATTCAGAGGAGATTCAAATATTGTTCATAGATAATCCTCATCATAAACCCACAATTCATCGGATCTCGACAAACACACCACAAAAAGAATTACATTGAATAGATCTCCAAGAAGATCGAGGAGAACATTTATTGAGATCCAAAGAGAGAGAAGAAGTCATCTAGCTAATAACTATGGACCCAAAGGTCTGTGGTAAACTACTCACACATCATCGGAGAGGCTATGGTGTTGATGTAGAAGCCCTCCGTGATCGATTCCCCCTCCGGCGGACCTCCGAAAAAGGCCCCAAGATGGGATCTCACGGGTACAGAAGGTTGCGGCGGTGGAAATAGGGTTTCGTGGTGCGCATGGATGTTTTCAGGGTATATGGGTATATATAGGAGGAAGAAGTAGGTCGGTGGAGCTGCGAGGGGACCACGAGGGTGGGGGCGTGCCCATGGGGCAAGCGCGCCTCCCTGCCTCGTGGCCTCCTCGCTTCTTTCTTGACGTCCACTCCAAGTCCTCTGGATCACGTTTGTTCCAAAAACAACTCTCCCAAAGGTTTCATTCCATTTGGACTCCATTTGATATTCCTTTTCTGCGAAACACCTAAATAGGCAAAAAACAAAGAATTTGCACTGGCCCTTCAGTTAGTAGGTTAGTCCCAAAAATAATATAAAAGTGCTTAGTAAAGCCCATTAAACATCCAAAACAGATAATATAATAGCATGGAACAATAAAAAATTATAGATACGTTGGAGACGTATCAAGGCATCACGTCCAAGATTAGTAGACCGACTCCTGCCTGCATTTACTACTATTACTCCACACATCGACCGCTACCCAGCATGCATCTAGTGTATTAAGTACATGAAAAAACGGAGTAATGCAATAAGAACGATGACATGATGTAGACAAGATCTATCTATGTAGAGATAGACCCCATCGTTTTATCCTTAGTAGCAATGATACATACATGTCGTTTCCCTTTCTGTCACTGGGATCAAGCACCGTAAGATCAAACCCACTATCAGGCACCTCTTCCCATAGCAACATAAATAGATCAAGTTTGCCAAACAAAACCCAAATATCGAAGAAGAAATACGAGGCTACAAGCAATCATGCATATAAGAGATCAAAGAAACTCAGATAACTTTCATGGATATAAAAAGATATAACTGATCATAAACTCGAAGTTCATCAGATCCCAACAAACGCACCGCAAAAGAGTTACATCATATGGATCTCCAAGAGACCATTGTATTGAGAATTCAGCGAGCGAGATAAAGCCATCTAGCTACTAACTACGGATCCAAAGGTCTACAAAGAACTACTCATGCATCATCGGAGAGGCACCAATGGAGGTGGTGAACCCAATCCGAGATGGTGTCTAGATTGGATCTGGTTATTCTGGACTCTGCGGCGGCTGGATGAATATCTCGTCGACCTTCCTACGGATTCTGGAATATTGGGGTATTTATAGAGCAAAGAGGCGATCCGGGAGGCACCCGAGGTGGGCACAACCCACCAGGGCGCGCCTGGGCCTCCTGGCGCGCCCTGGTGGGTTGTCCCTCCTCAGACTCCCCAGTGCAACCAGGCCCGTTGTGTTCCTTCCGCCCATAAAAATTCTCGGTGGAGTTTCGTGGCATTTGGACTTCTTCTGATATTGATTTCCTGCGATGTAAAAAACATGGAAAAAACAGCAACTGCACTTGGCACTATGTCAATAGGTTAGTACCAAAAAATGATATAAAAGACTATAAAATGATTATAAAACATCCAAGATTGATAATATAACAGCATGGAACAATCAAAAATTATAGATACGTTGGAGATGTATCAGCATCCCCAAGCTTAACTCCTGCTCGTCCTCGAGTAGGTAAGTGATAAAAACAGAATTTTTGATGTGGAGTGCTATTTATCCTGTCATATCATATTCTTTTCTTTATAGCATGGGCATTTGGACTTTTATGTGATTCAAAGCAATAGTCTAGATTTGACATAATAATTTAGATACTCAGACATATCAATAAGTAACCATGTATTTCAAAATATGAATGCTAAAATAAGTTATCCCTAACCCATCATGCTCAAACATTGATCCATTCATGAAACAGACTCGAATATTAGCTACACCCAATACTTAAGTACGGTCATATTGCCTCCTAGTTGGTGATTTTTATAAGAGAAGATGGATACTCAATTTGAAAATAAAAATTGCATAAATTAAAAGAAAGGCCCTTCGCAGAGAAAAGTAGGGATTTGTAGAGGTGCCAGAGCTCAAAGCGAAAAATTAGAGATAAAACCATTTGGGAGGTGTATCCATCCCACCAATGAAAACGACTTAGAGTTCCCAACACTTTCCATGCTAGATATGCCATAGGCGGTTCCCAAACAGAAAATAAAGTTTATTCCTTTTTCCACCATACTTTCACTTTCCATGGCTAACCGTATCCACGAGTGCCCTCCATACCAACACTTTCCAAGGAATTTATTATTTGGCAACATAAAGTAAATTCATTTTGCATTTCGGGACTGGGCATCCCTAAAACCTTTGCCTTACTCTCGTTCAATGACAAGTGAATAAACACTCATCTTGAGAATAACACATGCATCGAGCATGGAAAATATTAGCCACCCATTACCGTTCCGCAAGCGAAACAAACAAACAAAAGAGAAGTTTATTTTGAAAATTAGAGATGGCACATGCAAATTTTCTTAGAACGGCAAAAGAATACCGCATATAGGTAGATATAGTGGACTCATGTGGCAAAACTGGTTTAAAGGATTTTGGATGCGCAAGTAGAGATCATACTTGGTGCAAAATGAAGGCTAGCAAAAGATTGCGAAGTGACCAACCAAGAAACGAATAATCTCATAAGAAAGCATTAAGCATAATTAACACCAAATAATGCACCACAAGTAGGATATAATTTTCATTGCATGACTATTGACTTTCGTGCATGCATAGGGAATCACAAACCTTAACACCAATATTCTTACTAGAGCACAATTACTCATCAACATAACTCACATATCACATCATCATATCTCAAAACTATTACTAAGAATCAAGTTTATTTTGTCCAATGATCTTCATGACATTTTTGTTCTTTTCTTTATCGTTCTTGGATATCATTACTTGAACTAATTTTCATGTGTTGCTTTTCATAAGCTCAAACAAATATAAGTGAAGACCATGAGCATAACAAATTTTCTTTCTCTCAAAATAATTTAAGTGAAGTAAGAGAGAATTTCTTCAAAAATTTACTAACTCTCAAATAAATCAAAGTGAAGCAAGAGAGCATTTCTTCAAAAATACTAAGCACACCGTGCTCAAAAAGATATAGGTGAAGCACTAGAGCAAGTCCTAGCTCATAAAAGATTTAAGTGAAGCACTGAGAGCAATACTAACAAGTCATGATATAATTTTGGCTGTATAAAATAGGTGTGTCCAGCAAGGATTGATGACTTAAAACACAAAATAAAACAAGCAAATACTCATATCATACAAGACGCTCCAAGCAAAACACATATCATGTGAGTCTCAAGTAAAATACCGATGGTTGTTAGAAGAAAGAGGGGATGCCACTAGGGGCATCCCCAAGCTTAGTTGGTTGCTCATTCTTGGATAATAACTTGGGATGCTGGGGCATAGCCAAGCTTAGGCTCTTCTATCCTTCTTCCATCCATCGTAAGATAACCCAAAACTTGAAAACTTCAATCACACAAAACTCAACAAAACCTTCGTGAGATCCGTTAGTGTAAGAAAAATAAATCACTACTATAAGTGATGTATCAAACCAATTCTTATTTTGTTTTTGTATTATATATACTGTATTCCAACTTTTCTATGGCAAAAACTCATCAAAGAAAACCATAGAGCCATCAAAATAAGCACACAACACAAAGAAAATAGAATCTGTCAAAACAGTAACGATGCAGAGCAATCTGATTTGTTCGAATACTACGGAACTCGTCGATTGTACTAGAGTAGGGTACCCTAGTATCCCGAACTTGTGCATGGGCAGTTCTGACCCCTCATGGCAAGGCTTACCGGGTGACCGCCAAGGTCCTCCGTGGTTCCTTTGGAGCCATTCAAGAACAAAGTATTCAAGCCAAGGAGGCAAGGCCCCGGCAAGAGGAGCTTACCGGGAAGGCCACCCAAGGCACCTAAGAGACAAGGACCCGGCAAGAGGAGCTTGCCGGAAGGCCCGTGAGCGACAAGCTTCCGGACGCGACAAGACAACAACCATGACAAAGGCGCTTGCCGCAGCGGACCACCACTCTATACTGCGCTCCAAAGACATCCACTAACGTGCCACAGGACCTTTCCAGCGTAGCGTGGCAAGAGGTCTTGACCAGCGGAGCTGATGGCAAGCGGCGCCGACAAGATTGCCATCGTGGCAAGCGGTGGCGCCCAGACGGTCCCTTTCTCGCCTTTGTTAGGGCGACGTGACGGGCATTTAATGCCTTTGTCCCCGCCGTCGAGTTAGGTATGATACACTGTACAAGTAGCTGTACCAACCACTCCTTTTCCATTTTTACCCTTGTCTACGTTGCCACCTGTCGGAGACCCCTTTAGCATATAAAAGGAGGCCCATGCGCAACGTAGGGGGGGGGGGGTCGAAAGGTTCGAAGCCAGAGAACACCCACGCTCGGTCTCGTTAGTAGCTTGTGTGTACTAGAGCACTCAGCGCTCCTGAGCAAGAACCCAATACACTCAGACATGCAGCAGTAGGAGTGTTATCTCTCCGAAGAGCTCCGAAGCTGGGTAAACTGCTCGTGTGCTTCACCTCGATCCGCTCTTCGTGCGACCTCCACCCCCCGCCGAACCGAAAGGGGCTCGGTCCGCCGGTCCCATAGGTGTTCGTGGGCCAGATCAGCTTCCCCGACAAACTCCAAAAATTATGAAAAACTATGACAGCCTGGGTAATTTGTATATTAATCTTCTGGAAAAAGAATTAGCATTTTATCACGTTCTGGTTAATTTTAACAATTATTTTCGTGAGCACAAAGTTTCTGTCTTTTTCAGCAAGATCAAAACAACTGTCACCCAAGAAGATCCTATTGGTTCTACTTGGCACAACATTAAATAAAACACAAAACACAATCATAACAGTAGCATAATTGTGCTAACAATCAAGAACAGAAAGCAAAAAGCAAAAAAAAAAATTATTCATTGGGTTGCCTCCCAACAAGCGCTATAGTTTTATGCCCTTAGCTAGGCATAAATCAAGGGTCTAAGTTTTGTCATCTTTGTCCAACTCTTCAATCAAAACCTTAGAATCCTTCAAAGATTTAGCATAAAGACCTTCAATAGCAATACTCCTTGGAGTAAATTTAAATATTTCATTCTTACAAAAAGGATCTCTTATCACTTCAACAAAGTCCAGATGGATGTTAATCATCTTAAGGTCTCCCTTATCATTATTACTAGAAGATGCACCCTTGTTCCTAGATCTCCTACTCTTTACGGGAGTTTCCTCGAAAATTTTAGTGGTAGTAAAAGTCGTGCTTAGATTACTAAAGATTTCTTCCAATTTATCGATCTGAGACGGACTTTCTTCTATTCTTTCACGGATTAAGGTACCCCTCTCTTTTAAAAACTTAAAAATATCGCCCGCTTTTGACCCAAGATTAGTAAAAAATTATGCATCTTTTTATGTATAATTTCCATATGATCTTCAGTGAGCATTTTCTTTTCGATAACATCTAGTCTTTCCATAACATGCTCAAGAGTCAAAATTGTTTCATTAACCATAAGAGGTGGTGAGCCCACTAAATTTTCCATAGCATTAAGAGCATCTAAAGGAGGACTCATTAAGAAATTTCCACCGGTAATCGTATCAAGGACAAATCTATACCAAGTGGTGATGCCAACATAAAAACAACGCAGGTTAACAATGGTAGATTGCTTACGGATAGATCTATTATGAGCATTGCAAATTCTATACCAAGCATCTTTTAAATTTTCTCCTCCACTTTGTTTAAAGTTGAGGACCTCGTCCTCGGGAGTGCAAGCAGTAGAGGAAAAACTATCCATAATGGCAAACAAGAATGCACGCAAAAATTGATCCGGCAAGAAAACGACGAACGGAAAAAGAGAGGCAAATAGAACGAAAAAAAATTGTGAAGTGGGGGAGAGGAAAGCGAGAGGCAAATGGCAAATAATGTAAATTGCGAGGAGATGAGATTTGTGATTAGGAACCTGGTATATGTTGAAGAACCTCCACGGCAACGGCGCCAGAAATTTGCGTGTTGACGGGAGGCTATCTTGACTTGATTTTCCCCGGCAACGGCGCCAGAAATTCCTTTTGATGCCCCCTGACTATAGCGCCAGAAAGCTCATGTCTGCTAGGACTACGCCGGTATTTCCCCAAAGAGGAAGGGATGATGTAGCACAGCGAAGGTAGGTATTTACCTCACTGAAGAAACCAAGTTTATCAAACCAGTAGGAGAACCAAGCAACACAACGTAAACTGCACCTGCACACAAATAACTACACCTCGCAACCCGACGTGTTAAAGGGGTTGTCAATCCCTTTCGGGTAACGATGCCAGAAATTTGTAATATATTGAAATAATAGATCATAAATAAAATAAAGTGCAGCAAAGTATTTTTGTATTTTTGGTTTAATAGATCTGAATAAAAATGCAAAGGAAAAGTAGATCGCAAGCAAATATATGAGAAAGAAGACCCGGGGGCCGTAGGTTTCACTAGTGGCTTCTCTCGAGAAAGATAGCAAAGGGTGGGTAAACAAATTACTGTTGGGCAATTGATAGAACCTCAAATAATTATGACGATATCCAGGAAATGATCATTACACAGGCATCACGTCCAAGACTAGTAGACCGACTCCTGTCTGCATCTACTACTATTACTCCACACATCGACCGCTATCCAGCATGCATCTAGTGTATTAAGTTCATGGAAAAACAGAGTAATGCAATAAGAACGATGACATGACGTAGACAAGATCCGTTTATCTATTGCGTAGATATAGATCCCATTTTTTATCCTTAGTAGCAATGATACATATGTGGTGTTTCCCTTTCTGTCACTAGGATCAAGCACCGTAAGATCGAACCCACTACCGGGCACCTCTTCCCATTGCAAGATAAATAGATCAAGTTGGCCAAACAAAACCCAAATATTGGAGAAGAAATACGAGGCTATAAGACATCATGCATATAAGAGATCAAAGAAACTCACACAACTTTCATTGATATAAAAAGATATGAGTGATCATAAACTCAAAGTTCATCAGATCCCAACAAACACACTGCAAAAGAGTTACATGATAATCCCCAAGTGCAGGGAATCATCGTAGCAATTCCCAAAGGTGGAAGTGATAAGTATGGAGTGTCGAACCCACAAGGAGTTAAAGGTAAGATCAATATTCTCTCAAGTCCTATCTGCCACTGATACGACTCTATGTACATCGAACGTTTGCTTCCAACTAGAAACGAGAAATAAAACTATGTTGTGGCTATGAAGATATAACTTTGCATGGTATCAGAGAGCTAAAATATAAAAGTAGGTGTTGTTATCATAAAATTAGAATATATTAGTAAATATTATAAATAGCGAGTGTGGAATAATTATGGGTCGGTGTGCGTAATTATCCTAGGCAATCGTTAACAAGACCGGTAGCCGTAATTGCAATTTCATATGAGGGAGAGGCATAAGCTAACATACTTTCTCTTCTTGGATCATATGCACTTATGATTGGAACTCTAGCAAGCATCCGCAACTACTAAAGATCATTAAGGTAAAACCCAACCATAGCATTAACATATCAAGTCCCCTTTATCCCATACGCAACAACCCCTTACTCGGGTTTATACTTCTGTCACTCAAGCAACCCACTATAAGCAAATCATGAATGTATTGTGATACGTCTCCAACGTATCTATAATTTATGAAGTATTCATGCTATTATATTATCCATCTAGGATGTTTTATATGCATTTATATGCTATTTTATATGATTTTTGGGACTAACCTATTAACCTAGAGCCCAGTGTTGTTGTTTTTTCCTTGTTTTTGAGTTTTACAGAAAAGGAATACCAAACGGAATCCAATTGACGTGCCAATTTTTGATGATTTTTTCTGGACCAAAAGAAGCCCCCAGAGTAAAAGAGTTGGGCCAGGAGAGTCCCGGGCTGCCCACGAGGGTGGGGGCGCGCCCACCCCCCTGGGTGTGGGCCCTTGCCTCGTGGACAACCCGGAGACCCCCCTGACGTGAGACCTATGCCAAAAATCCTATAAATACTGAAACCATCGGGGAACAGAATAGATCGGGAGTTCCGCTGCCACAAGCCTGTGTAGCCACCAAAAACCAATCGGGACCCTATTCCGGCACTCTGCCGGAGGTGGGATCCCTCACCGGTGGCCATCTTCATCATCCCGGCGCTCTCCATGACGAGGAGGGAGTAGTTCACCCTTGGGGCTGAGGGTATGTACCAAGAGCTATGTGTTAGATCTCTCTCTCTCTCGTGTTCTTGAGGTGATACGATCTAGATGTATCGCGAGCTTTGCTATTATAGTTGGATCTTATGATGTTTCTCCCCCTCTACTCTCTTGTAATGGATTGAGTTTTCCCTTTGAAGTTATCTTATCGGATTGAGTCTTTATGATTTGAGAACACTTGATGTATGTCTTGCGTGGGATAACCGTGGTGACAATGGGTTATTCTATTGATTCACTTGATGTATGTTTTGTTGATCAACTTGGTTCCGCCCATGAACCTATGCATAGGGGTTGGCACACATTTTCGTCTTGACTCTCCGGTAGAAACTTTGGGGAACTCTTTGAGGTTCTATGTGTTGGTTGAATAGATGAATCTGAGAATGTGTGATGCATATCGTATAATCATACCCACGGATACTTGGGGTGACATTGGAGTATCTAGGTGACATTAGGGTTTTGGTTGATGTGTGTCTTAAGGTGTTATTTTACTACGAACTTATAGGAATAGCCCAATGGATTGATCGGAAAGAATAACTTTGAGGTGCTTTCGTACCATACCATAATCTCTTCGTTTGTTCTCCGCTATTAGTGACTTTGGAGTGACTCTTTGTTGCATGTTGAGGGATAGTTAAATGATCCAATTATGTTATTATTGTTGAGAGAACTTGCACTAGTGAAAGTATGAACCCTAGGCCTTGTTTCCTAGCATTGCAATACCGCTTACGCTCACTTTTATCATTAGTTACATTGCTGTTTTTATATTTTCAGATTACAAAAACCTATATCTACCATCCATATTGCACTTGTATCACCATCTCTTTGCCGAACTAGTGCACCTATACAATTTACCAATTTTATTGGGTGTGTTGGGGACACAAGAGACTCTTTGTTATTTGGTTGCAGGGTTGCTTGAGAGAGACTGCTACCTCTTGAGCTTGCGTTGGATTTCCCCGAAGAGGAGAGGATGATGCAGCAAAGTAGCGTAAGTATTTCCCTCAGTTTTTGAGAACCAAGGTATCAATCCAAGAGGAGGCCACGCCATGAGTCCCTCTTACCTACACAAAACAAATAGCTCCACGCAACCAACGCGATTAGGGGTTGTCAATCCCTTCACGCTCACTTCATTTAGAGTGAGATCTGATAGAGATGATAGATAATATTTTTGGTATTTTTGGTATAAATATGCAAAGTAAAATAAAAAAGCAAAGTAAAAAAGCAAAGCAATAATAAAGTGGTGGAAGATTAATATGATAGAGAATAGACCCGGGGGCCATAGATTTCACTAGTGGCTTCTCTCAAGAGCATAAGTATTTTACGGTGGGTGAAAGAATTACTGTTGAGCAATTGACAGAATTGAGCATAGTTATGAGAGTATCTAGGTATGATCATGTATATAGGCATCACTTCCTATACAAGTAGACCGACTCCTGCCTGCATCTACTACTATTACTCCACTCATCAACCGCTATCCAGCATGCATCTAGAGTATTAAGTTAATGAAAACAGAGTAACGCCTTAAGCAAGATGACAGGATGTAGAGGGATAAATTCATGGTATATGATAAATACCTGATCTTGTTTTCCTCGATGGCAACAATACAATACGTGCCTTGCTGCCCCTACTGTCACTGGGAAAGGACACCGCAAGATTGAACCCAAAGCTAAGCACTTCTCCCATTGCAAGATCTACCAATCCAGTTGGCCAAACCAAACTGATAATTCAAAGAGACTTGCAAAGATAACAAATCATACATAAAAGAATTCAGAGAAGATTCAAATATTGCTCATAGATAATCTTGATCATAAACACACAATTCATCAGTCTCAACAAACACACCGCAAAAAGAAGATTACATCGAATAGGTCTCCGCGAGAGAGGGGGAGAACATTTTATTGAGATCCAAAAAGAGCCATCTAGCTACTAACTATGGACCCGAAGGTCTGAGGTAAACTACTCACACTTCATCGGAGGGGCTATGATGATGTAGAAGCCCTCCATGGTGGATTCCCCTTCCGGCGGAGCTCCGGAACAGGCCCCAAGATGGGATCTCATGGATACAGAAAGTTGCGGTGGTGGAATTATGGTTTTGGCTCCGTATCTGATCATTCGAGGGTACGTAGGTATATATAGGAGGAAGGAGTATGTCGGTGGAGCAACAGGGGGCCCACGAGGCAGGGGGCGCGCCCCCACCCTCTTTTCCACCTCCTGGCTTTCTTGACAGGGGGGTCCAAGTCTCCTGGATCATGTTCCGTGAGAAAATCGCGTTCCCGAAGGTTTCATTCCGTTTGGACTCCGTTTGATATTCCGTTTCTTCGAAACTCTGAAATAGGCAAAAAACTACAATTACAGGCTGGGCCTCCGGTTAATAGGTTAGTCCCAAAAGTAATATAAAAGTGGAAAATAAAGCCCAATATGGTCCAAAACAGTAGATAATATAGCATGGAGCAATCAAAATTATAGATACGTTGGAGACGATCCGCATCCCCAAGCTTAATTCCTGCTCGTCCTCGAGTAGGTAAATGATAAAAAAGAATTTTTGATGCGGAGTGCTACTTGGCATAATTTCAATGTAATTGTTCTTAATTGTGGTATGAATATTCAGACCAAAGATTCAAGACAAAAGTTTAATATTGACATAAAAATAATAATACTTCAAGCATACTAACTAAGCAATTATGTCTTCTCAAAATAACATGGCCAAAGAAAGTTCATCCCTACAAAATCATATAGTTTTGTCATGCTCCATTTTTGTCACACAAGAATGCTCTTATCATGCACAACCCCGATGACAAGACAAGCAATTGTTTCATACTTTAGTAATCTCAAACTTTATAAACCTTCACGCAATACATGAGCGTGAGCCATGGATATAGCAATATGGGTGGAATAGAATATGATGATGGGGGTTATGTGGAGAAGACAAAAAGGAGAAATTCTCACATCAACGAGGCTAATCAATGGGCTATGGAGATGCCCATCGGTTGATGTTAATGTAAGGAGTAGGGATTGCAATGCAACGGATGCACTAGAGCTATAAATGAATGAAAGCTCAACAAAAGAAACTAAGTGGGTGTGCATCCAACTTGCTTGCTCACGAAGACCTAGGGCACTTGAGGAGGCCCATTGTTGGAATATACAAGCCAAGTTCTATA
Source organism: Aegilops bicornis (assembly GCA_021605145.1). Taxonomy (NCBI): domain Eukaryota; kingdom Viridiplantae; phylum Streptophyta; class Magnoliopsida; order Poales; family Poaceae; genus Aegilops; species Aegilops bicornis. The sequence goes on from CM038670.1 coordinate 192,224,567, forward strand.
ATGAAAAATTCCCACTATTATATGAAAGTGACAAAACAAGAGACTCTCTATCATGAAGATTATGGTGCTACTTTGAAGCACAAGTGTGGAAAAAAAGGATAGTAGCATTGCCCCCTTTTTTTTGGGCCTTCTTTCTTTCTTTGGCCTTTCTCTTTTTTTATTGGGACAATGCTCTATTAAATGATGATCATCACACTTCTATTTATTTACAACTCAATTATTACAACTCGATACTAGAACAAAGTATGACTCTATATGAATGCCTCCAGCGGTGTACCTGGATATGCAATGAATCAAGAGTGACATGTATGAAAGAATTATGAATGGTGGCTTTGCCACAAATACTATGTCAACTACATGATCATGCTAAGCAATATGACAATGATGAATATGTCATAAAAAACAGAACGGTGGAAAGTTGCATGGCAATATATCTCGGAATGGCTATGGAAATGCCATAATAGGTAGGTATGGTGGTTGTTTTGAGGAAGATATAAGGAGGTTTATGTGTGAAAGAGCGAATCATATCACGGGGTTTGGATGCACCGATGAAGTTTGCACCAACTCTCAATGTGAGAAAGGGCAATGCACGGTACCGAAGAGGCTAGCAATGATGGAAGGGTGAGAGTGCGTATAATCCATGGACTAATCATTAGTCATAAAGACCTCACGTACTTATTGAAAAAATCTACAAGCCATCAAAAACCAAAGCACTACGCGCATGCTCCTAGGGGGATAGATTGGTAGGAAAAGACCATCGCTCGTCCCCGACCGCCACTCATAAGGAGGACAATCAAATAACACCTCATGTTTCAAATTTGTTACATAACGCTTACCATACGTGCATGCTACGGGACTTGCAAACTTCAACACAAGCATTTCTCAAATTCACAACTACTCAACTAGCACAACTTTTATATTATCACCTCCATATCTCAAAACAATTATCAAGCATCAAACTTTTCTTAGTATTCAACGCACTCAAAAGAAAGTTTTACAAATCTTGAATACCAAGCATATTAAGATTTTTAAGCAAATTACCATGATATTTAAGACTCTCAAAATAATCTAAGTGAAGTATGAGAGATCAATAGTTTCTATAAAACAAATCCACCACCGTGCTCTAAAAGATATAAGTTAAGCACTAGAGCAAAACTATATAGCTCAAAAGATATAAGTGAAGCACAAAGAGTATTCTATCCAATTCCAATTCATGAATGGCTCTCTCAAAAGGTGTGTACAGCAAGGATGATTGTGGTAAACTTAAAAAGCAAAGACTCAAATCATACAAGACGCTCCAAGCAAAACACATATCATGTGGTGAATAAAAATATAGCTCCAGGTAAAGTTACCGATGGAAGTGGACGAAAGAGGGTTGCCTTCCGGGGCATCCATAAGCTTTAACTTTTTGGTGTCCTTGGATTATCTTGGGGGTGCCATGGGCATCCCCAAGCTTAAGCTCTTTCCACTCCTTGTTCCATAATCCATCAAAAGATTTCACCCAAAACTTGAAAACTTCACAACACAAAACTCAACAGAAATCTCGTGAGCTCCGTTAGCGAAAGAAATCAAAAGACCACTTCAAGGTACTGTAATGAACTCATTCTTTATTTATATTGGTGTTAAACCTACTGTATTCCAACTTCTCTATGGTTTATAAACTATTTTACTAGCCATAGATTCATCAAAATAAGCAAACAACACACGAAAAACAGAATCTGTCAAAAACACACAGTCTGTAGTAATCTGTAACTAACGCAAACTTCTGGAACTTCAAAAAATCATCCAAAATAGGAAGGCCTAGGAAATTTGTTTATTGATCAGAGGCAATTGGAATCACTATTTTATCACGCTCTGGTGATTTTTAACAATTGTTTTCGTGAACAGAAAGTTTCTGGAAATTACAGCAAGATCAAACAACTATCATCCAAGAATATCCTACAGGTTTAACTTGGCAGAAACACTAATTAAAACATAAAAACACATCTAACCAGAGGCTAGAACAAATATTTATTCATAAACAGAAGTAAAAGCAAAAAAAACTAAAAATAAAATTGGGTTGCCTCCCAACAAGCGCTATCGTTTAACGCCCCTAGCTAGGCATAAAAGCAAGGATAGATCTAGGTATTGCCATCTTTGGTAGGCAATCCATAAGTAGCTCTCATGATAGATTCATATGGTAATTTTATTTTATTTCTAGGGAAGTGTTCCATGCCTTTCTTTAATGGAAATTGGAATCTAATATTCGCTTCCTTCATATCAATAATTGCACCAATCGTTCTAAGGAAAGGTCTACCAAGAATAATAGGACATGAAGGATTGCAATCTATATCAAGAACGATAAAATATACGGGCACATAATTCCTATTTGCAACAATAAGAACATCATTAATTATTCCCATAGGTTTTTTATAGTGGAATCTGCAAGATGCAAGTTTAGAGAGCAATCATCAAAATCATGGAAATCTAGCAAATCACCCAAAGTTTTGGGAATAGTGGAGACACTAGCACCCAAATCACATAAAGCATAAAACTCATGATCCTTAATATTAATTTTAATAGTTGGTTCCCATTCATCATAAAGTTTTCTAGGGATAGAAACTTCCAACTCAAGTTTTTCTTCATAAGATCGCATCAAGACATCAACAATATGTTTGGTAAAGGCTTTATTTTGACTATAAGCATGAGGAGAATTTAGCACGGATCACAATAAGGAAATACAATCAATCAAAGAGCAACTTTCATAATTAAATTCCTTGAAATCCAAAATAGTGGGTTTAGCAATATCTAGGGTTTTGATTTCTTCAATCCCACTTTAATCAATTTTAGCATCAAGATCTAAAAACTCGGAATTTTTGGAACGCCTTCTAGGTAAAGGTGGATCATATTCAGTCTCATCATTATCAAGGTTCATATTGTCAAACAAAGATTTGATAGGGGATACATCAATAACTTTTATATCTTCATCTTTATTTTCATGGAAATTGGAAGAACACGCTTTAATAAAGGCATCTTTCGTAGCACGCATCCTAGCGGTTCTTTCCTTGCACTCATCAATGGAAATTCTCATGGCTTTGAGAGACCCATTGATATCATGCTTAGGAGGAATAGATCTAAGCTTTAAAGAATCAACATCAAGAGAAATTCTATCAACGATCCTAGCCAATTCATCAACTTTAAGCAATTTCTCTTCAAGCAAAGCATCAACATTCTTTTGTGAATTCATAAATTCTTTAACACTAGCCTCAAATTCAGAGGGCATCTTATTAAAATTTCCATAAGAGTTGTTGTAGGAATTTCCATAATTATTAGAGGGATTGCTAGGATAAGGCCTAGGATTAAAGTTCCCTCTATACGCGTTGTTACCAAAATTATTCCTACCAACAAAATTCACATCCATAGATTCATTATTATTCTCAGTCAAAGTAGACAAAGGCGTATCTAGGATCAGAAGAAACACTCTTAGTAGCAAATAATTTCATAAGTTCATCCATCTTTCCACTCAAAACATTAATTTCTTCTATCTCATGCACTTTTTTATTAGTAGATCTTTCAGTGTGCCATTGAGAATAATTAACCATAATATTATCTAGGAGTTTAGTAGCATCTCCTAAAGTAATTTCCATAAAAGTGCCTCCCATGCCGAATCCAAAAGATTCCTAGAAGCAAAAATTCAATCCGGCATAAATTTTTTGTATAATCATCCACAAATTCAAACCATGAGTAGGGCAATTACGTATCATTAATTTCATCCTCTCCCAAGCTTGTGCAACATGTTCATGATCAAGTTGCTTAAAATTCATGATATCGTTTCTAAGAGAGATGATCTTAGCGGGAGGAAAATACTTAGAGATAAAAGCATCTTTGCACTTGTTCCAAGAATCAATACTATTTTTAGGCAAATATGAAAACCAAGCTTTAGCACGATCTCTAAGTGAAAAAGGAAATAGCTTCAATTTAACAACATCATTGTCAACATCTTTCTTCTTTTGCATATCACACAAATCCACGAGTTATTTAGATGAGTAGCGACATCTTCACTAGGAAGGCCGTCGAATTGATCTTTCATAACAAGATTCAACAAAGCAGTATTGATTTCACAAGATTCAGTATTGGTAAGAGGAGCAATCGGAGTGCTAAGGAAATCATTATTGTTGGTATTGGTAAAGTCACACAATTTGGTATTATCTTGAGCCATCGTGACAAGCAAGCGATCCAACACACGAGCAAACAAAAGCAAGTGAGAAGAAGGCAAACGGAAGAGAGAGGGCGAATAAAACGGCAAGGATGAAGTGGGGTAGAGGAAAACGAGAGGCAAATGGCAAATAATGTAATGCGAGAGATAAGGGATTGTGATGAGTACTTGGTATGTTGACTTTTGCGTAGACCTCCCCGGCAACGGCGCCAGAAATCCTTCTTGCTACCTCTTGAGCTTGCGTTGGATTTCCCCGAAGAGGAGAGGATGATGCAGCAAAGTAGCGTAAGTATTTCCCTCGGTTTTTGAGAACCAAGGTATCAATACAGTAGGAGGCCACGCGCGAGTCCCTCGTACCTACACAAAACAAATAGCTCCACACAACCAACGCGATTAGGGGTTGTCAATCCCTTCACGGTCACTTACAAGAGTGAGATCTGATAGAGATGATAGATAATATTTTTGGTATTTTTGGTATAAAGATGCAAAGTAAAATAAAAAGCAAAGAAAAAAGCAAAGAAAAAAGCAAAGCAATAATAAAGTGGTGGAAGATTAATATGATAGAGAATAGACCCGGAGGCCATAGATTTCACTAGTGGCTTCTCTCAAGAGCATAAGTATTTTACGGTGGGTGAACGAATTACAGTTGAGCAATTGACAGAATTGAGGATAGCTATGAGAGTATCTAGGTATGATCATGTATATAGGCATCACGTCCGATACAAGTACACTGACTCCTGCCTACATCTACTAGTATTACTCCACTCATCGACCGCTATCCAACATGCATCTAGAGTATTAAGTTAATGAAAACAGAGTAACGCCTTAAGCAAGATGACATGATGTAGAGGGATAATTCATGCAATATGATAAAAAACCCATCTTGTTATCCTCGATGGCAACAATACAATACGTGCCTTGCTGCCCCTCATCACACCGGGAAAGGACACCGCAAGATTGAACCCAAAGCTAAGCACTTCTCCCATTGCAAGAACTACCAATCTAGTTGGCCAAACCAAATGGATAATTTGAAGAGACTTGCAAAGATAACCAATCATACATAAAAGAATTCAAAGAAGATTCAAATATTGCTCATAGATAATCTTGATCATAAACCCACAATTCTTCAGTCTCAACAAACACACCGCAAAAAGAAGATTACATTGAATAGGTCTCCACAAGAGAGGGTGAGAACATTGTATTGAGATCCCAAAAGAGAGAAGAAGCCATCTAGCTACTAACTATGGACCCGAAGGTCTGAGGTAAACTACTCACACTTCATCGGAGGGGCTATGATGATGTAGAAGCCCTCCATGGTGGATTCCCCTTTCGGCGGAGCTCTGGAACAGGCCCCAAGATGTGATCTTGTGGATCTGAGAAAGTTCTTGGCGGTGGAATTAGGGTTTTGGCTCCGTGATTCCATCATTCGGGGCACGTGAGGTATATATAGGAGGAAGGAGTACACCGGTGGAGCAACAGGGGGCCCATGAGGCAGGGGGGCGCGCCCTGGGGGGTAGGGCGCGCCCCCACCCTCGTGGCCACCTCCTGGATTTCTTGACGGGGGGGGGGGGGTCCAAGTCTCCTGGATCATGTTCGGTGAGAAAATCGCGTTCCCGAAAGTTTCATTCCGTTTGGTATTCCGTTTCTTTGAAACTCTTAAATAGGCAAAAAAAAGCAATTCTGGGCTGGGCCTCCGGTTAATAGGTTAGTCCCAAAAGTAATAAAAGTGGAAAATAAAGCCCAGTATGCTCCAAAACAGTAGATAATATAGCATGGAGCAATCAAAAATTATAGATACGTTGGAGACGTATCAGAGACTGTTGGGGATATTACTACTAGGTGTAAACCGGCCAGGAGAGACTGGGTTAACCCCATCAGCAGTTCACTACCTTTGAAGCCCATGAAGACGGACGGTGACGCTTTATGGAGGCCCAAGGCCCAGAACCGGTTTAAGGCTTGTAGACATAAACCGGCATTAGTATGTAAACTTGTATTGTAAGATAGAAAGAGCAGAGACTGAGCCGGACACGTTTATGAGCCAGCCTCGGTACTCTGTAAACCGATGAGCGTCAACCCATGTATATAAGGGGACGACCCGAGGCGGTTCAAGGACAACAAACAACAACTCGAGACCCAGGCAAAGCGTATTCGCTCCCAGGTCATCGAAACCCCAGCAATACCATCACAACTAGACGTAGGCTTTACCTTCATCGTAAGGGGACGAACTAGTATAAAACTCTCTTGCGTCCCTTTTCCGCTTTAACCCCTTTAAGCTAACCCGTTGCAATGGCTCCACGACTAAGTCCTTTCTCTAGGACATCTGCCGTGACAAAACCACGACAGTTGGCGCCCAGTGTGGGGCTATCGCACGATGGTTTCAAGTTCTTAGAGGGCAGCTTCAAAGGACTCAAGGGTTACGCGGTGGGCCGGATGACCAAGAGTCGTCGCGGCAAGCTCTACATCGATGATGGACGCTGGGGCCCTGAGGCCGGCTCAATTGAGTATGGGTACCGGGTCCCCTTTGGTGGCATACACGTTTTCATTGGCAAGATTGGTGAACCGGGCCCGGAGCCAGACATCTGCACCGACCTCGTCGAAACGGCTCAGCGTGCGAGATCTGCACGGGTCAAGCCTGTCATGAAGCGTGCCTTCGTGGGAGTCATCCATGGAGGGGAATCTGAGGATAGATCGGAATCTGGTGGTGAAACCGTCGTTTATTCCGGCAACGAGTCATCGACCGGAGAGACCGAGTCGCTATATAAACTGCAAGATGGCCGAATTGAGGGTGGTTTCGATGGTGACAGTATTCCAGACCCCTTGGATCTGCCAAACCGGGTTGCGATCTTCATGGCCGGTACACAACCAGCGCTTCACTCTTCGACTGCAGCGGCGATGATTTCCGGATCGGCAGCGGCAACAGCGGCCGGGGCAGGAGGCCCTGTGCGACCGCCGGCTTAGGTTCTCTCTGATTTGTTTGACATGTTGGCAACATTGATGGAGGAAGTTAACCCGGCGGATCAGGATGCCCACAATGCGGAAATTGCAAAGGTGAAAGATCAGATCACTCAGGCCAAAGCCGACTTGGCAGCTGAGGATTCCAGGATGGCTGCAGAGCAGGCCGCATTGGATGCACAGGCATACCAGCTTATGCTGGATCAGAGCGCGTCGAACGATGTCCTGAAAAGGAAGTACCGATCCCGCCTGCCGCCGGTTTATGCAGCTCAGAACCTCTTTAACACCCCAGGAGCAGGGACCAGTAATCCGCCGGTGGTAAACCAGGCGGAGGCACCTGGAGCAGGGGCGCCGGTTCAGCCATGTTTGGTGGATCCACCTCGTCAGAACAACATTGTAACACCGCAGGTCCCAACGCCACCAGGTCATTACTCTAACCCGATGGACAACATTGTCGCTGCGGCTTCACGGCTGGCAGCCATCCCGATCGAAGGCGATTCTCCGGCGGCAGTCGAGACGCGTCGGGTTAGGGAGCTTCTTCAGACAGCCTTGGTTCAACAACAGGCTTATTCATATAGTCGCGATCGAATTCATTCCACTCCCCGCCCAAGCCGGAGTTACAGCAGGCGTATGGATGAACCGGCAGTATCAAGTAACGCGCGGAACCGTGATCCGCCCGTGGCAATAACCCGACGGGTGGGCTGGTGATGCTCAGGAGGTGGTGGACCGGGCTCGGGCACGTAGAGAGGCCGAGGTAGCGGCGCAGTATGAAGCCTGTCAGCTTACTCCGGTTCTTCCAACCACATCAGTGGAACCAGGAGTTACTTCTAGTTCTTTGGGAGTACCGTGTCTTGTCCCAGCGTTGCGCAACGTGCGCCTGCCCAAGGATTTCAAAGGCCCGCGCAAGGTGCCGAATTACACCGCCGATTTGTCCCCTGAGACTTGGGTCGAAAGCTATGAGATGGCCATGGAGATGCTGGATGTGGATGATGCAGCGTGCGCGAAATACTTCACCATGATGCTAGAGGGGACGGCCCGCACTTGGTTAAAGAGATTACCGGCTAATTCTATCAGGTCATGGGCCGAGTTGAGATCCCGGTTTATCCAGAATTTCAAGGATACATGCAAGCAGCCCATGTCAATTGTGGACTTAGCTGCCTGTGTCCAGGAGGAAGGAGAGTCAACAACCCATTGGGTGCGCCGGGTTTCGGAAATTTTGCATTCATCGGACTGCATCAATGCTGATACTGCAGTCTTAACATTGGAAGGAATTGCCGGTTTGAACCCCTGAAGTTAAAATTGGGATGGCTCAAACTTCATTGTAATGACATGGGAACCCTCATGGCTGCTCTGGTGAAGTATGGTGACTCTGATAGTACCAAGGATCCCGAGTCTGATGATGATAAGACATGGAAGGGAAAAAGGAGCGGCAACGCCAAGGGGCAGCACCACAACCCGACGGGTCATGGAAACGGCGGCAAACGTAAGGCAGACCATAGTTTAGACTTTGTGGCTAATACCAACACACATGACAAGGGCCAGCGGCGTAAGGGTAAACCGCCCCAGAGCGATGGAGGACTGAGTCCTAACCCGGACCGCCTGTCTTATCTGTTGAACCAGCCTTGCCCAAAGCATGGGACGAACGAAGTACCATCCACGCACCTCTGGAAAGATTATTATATCATGCAGGAATTCAAAAATTCTTACCTTTTTCGGTATGATCATGGACCGGGTGGCGGTTCAGGCCCCGGATCTCATGGGCTGGGTTATGGCGGAGGAAATTCCGGTTCAGGATTCCACGGTAATCAGGGTGGACATAACAATCAAGGCAAGGCAACCAAGGTGGCTATAATCATCAGGGCAATCAGCAGCAACAGCAGCAGTCGGGTTACCAGAGCAACCCAAAGCAGTTGAATAGCGGACAGTATCATGTCTTCACCACTAGCCTGGACAAGCGCGACCAGAAGCTTCATAAAAGGGCGGTGAATGCCGTTGAACCGACGGTGCCCCGTTATTTGCGCTGGTCCAAGCAGCCAATTGTGTGGCGTAGAGAAGATCAGCCGCCCCGGGTTGACAATCCGGGTCATCTGGCACTGGTGGTGGCACCTCAGGTGGGAGGCTATAAGTTCACTAAGGTACTCATGGATGGAGGGAGTAGTATCAATATCCTTTATTATGAAACTTTCCGTCACATGGGGTTAACAGATAAAAATCTTAAACCGTCAATACGGTGTTCCATGGTGTGGTGCCCGTAAATCGGCATATCCTGTTGGTAAGATAGCTCTGGAGGTGGCTTTTGGAGATGAGCATGATTCGAGATCAGAAACTTTGAACTTTGAAGTGGTGAAAATCAGAAGTCCGTATCATGCCCTGTTTGGACGGCCGACTTATGCTAAATTTATGGCACGGCCTTGTTATGTTTATCTGCAGCTCAAGATGCCGGGTCACAAGGGAACTATAACAGTGCATGGGAGCCGCAAGATCGCTCTGGAGTGTGAAGAAGGCGATGCGGCTTATGCTGAGTCGGTTTGTGCAATGTAAGAGTTGAAGTTTTACAAAGACAATGTTGGTCCCAAGATATGACTTCATTGAAGAAACCAACTATAGAGCATGATCTGGCCCTGAAGTTCAAATCGGCTGATGAGACTAAACTTGTTGACTTCATGCCTGGCGATTCGTCCAAGCAGTTTAGCATCAGCGCTAATTTGGATCCAAAATAGGAAAGCGCGCTCATCGAGTTCATCCGTGAGAATCGGGGGATTGAAGCTAATCCAGAATAGATCAAAGCCATCACCTCCTTGGCCAAACCGAAGGGTATCAACGATGTTCAACGCCTGGCGGGCCGGATTGCCGCGTTGAGCCGGTTTATCAGTCGCCTTGGTGAGAAGGCCATCCCTTTGTATCAGATGTTGAAGAAAACAGATAACTTCGTCTGGAGTGACGCCGCTAATGAAGCATTTGAGGACTTAAAGCGGCAGTTGGCCAATCCGCCGGTTCTCGCTGCTCCGTTTGACAAGGAGCCATTGTTGCTATATGTGGCAGCTAATGCCCAGGCTGTTAGTGTGGCTATTGTGGTGGAGCGTAAGGAGGTCGGAAAGGAATATCCGGTTCAACGTCCGATTTACTATATCAGTGAGGTACTTATCGAGTCCAAGCAGAGGTACCCGCATTGGCAGAAGTTGGTATATGGAGTTTTCATGGCAAGCCGGAAGCTTAAACAATATTTCCAAGGTCATCCCATCACGGTGGTCAGCTCTGCTCCTTTGGGGGATATAATCCAGAACAAGGAAGCAACTGGCCAGATTGCTAAGTGGGCTATTGAGCTCGGGCCTCACGGGTTGAAATACATGCCCCGAACGGCGATCAAATCTCAAGATCTTGTGGATTTCATCAATGATTGGACGGAGCTACAAGCGCCAGAAGAGAAGCCGGATCATACTTATTTGACTATTCATTTCGATGGATCTAGGCAATTGGAGGGCTCGGGGGCTGGAGTCGTATTAACTTCCCCACGAGGTGATACGTTTTGTTATGTTCTCCGTTTAATGTTCCCTTGCACTAACAATGCAGCTGAATTTGAGGCCTTACTCCATGGTCTTCGGATGGCTAAGGAGATGAACCTAAGCCGCGTGAAATGCTTCGATGACTCGGACCTGGTGGCTCAACAAGTGTACGGCACTTGGGATTCCAAGGACCCACTAATGGCGGCATATCGTCGTGAGGTGGATATTGTTGCAGGTCACTTCAAAGGTTATCAGGTGGATCATGTGGACCGGCGGAAGAACGAAGCAGCGGACGGTTTAAGCCGTTTAGGTTCCCAACGTAAACCGGTTCCACCTAATGTCTTCCTGGATGTGTTGCATAATCCGTCCGTCAAGATCCCTGGTGAAGAGGATTTGGCAATTCCTGATCCGAAAGCTCAGTTGGTGGCGGCTCTTCATGTTATCCTGGATTGGACGGTTCCATATCTGGCGTATATGAACCGGGCGAGTTACCAGAGGATGAAACTTTGGCCAGGCAGATGATCCGGCTTTCCAAGTCTATGACTATTATCAATGGAGAGTTGCATCATTGCAGTGTGACAGGGGTATTCCAACGCTGTGTATCTCCTGAAGAAGGCCGTGAAATATTGCGAGAGATCCACGAAGGAGACTGTGGTCACCACGCCGGTTCAAAGTCTTTGGTGGCCAAGGCGTTTCATCACGGTTTCTATTGGTTGACAGCTCATGCTGATGCCGAGGACTTGGTCAAAAGATGTGATGGCTGCCAGAAATTCTCAAGGCACACTCATGTACCGACTCAAGAATTAAGGATGATTCCAATCACCTGGCCTTTTGCAACTTGGGGGCTAGATATGGTTGGGCCTTTCAAGAGATCCAAGGACAAGAAGACCCACCTCTTGGTGGCGGTTGATAAGTTCACAAAGTGGGTGGAGGCAGAGCCAGTTAGTAAGTGTGATGCAGCTACTGCGGTTCAATTCATCAAAAAGGTGACCTTCCGGTTTGGCTTTCCACACATTATAATGCATAACGGTACCAATCATCAAAGGGTGCCATGAAGGAGTTCTGTCAATGTGAGCACATCCGCTTGACGTGTCGCCAGTGGCTCACCCCTCACCCAATGGTCAAGCGGAGAGGGCCAATCAAGAGATCTTGAGAGGCATCAAACCCCGGCTTATGGTTCCTTTGCAATGGACGCCGGGTTGTTGGGTTGAGGAGTTGCCTTCTGTGTTATGGAGCATCAATACCACACCCAACAGATTGACAGGATACACACCATTCTTCATGGTTTATGGAGCGGAAGCGGTTCTTCCTAGTGACATCCATCATGACTCTCCTCGTGTAGCGGCATATGTTGAAGCTGACAACGAGAAGGCACGGAAAGAAGCTCTTGACCTATTAGATGAGGAACGCGACATGGCGGCAGCTCGTTCGGCGATTTATCAACCAGACCCGCGTCATTATCATAGCCGCTGGGTTAGAACCAGAACCTTTCAAGAAGGCGATTTGGTGCTTCGACTCATCCAGGATCAGACGGATATGCACAAGCTATCCCCCCCTTGCGAAGGACCCTTTGTGGTCAGCAAGAATCTACACAACGGGTCGTACTACCTAATCGATGTTCGAGAGTGCAAAGACTCACGTAAATCGGAGGAGGAGACCAACCGGCCTTGGAATATTGCTCATCTTCGGCCTTACTATACTTGAGCTATAGGCTATGCTTATGTACATATTATGACAATGTATATATTATGATCAATATAATAAACCGGAACCTCAGCTAAAGCGGGGTATCTGTTGTTTTCTTACATCATGTGTGGTTACATGGAGCTTTTGTTTATAAAGCGGTGTCCGGTTTACCCCTTGATTTAGCTTTTCAAAGCTTGATATCACATCACTTGGGGGCTTGGTCGTGTCCGGACCATAGCTACACCACTTGATCGGCGCAATGCCACAGCATCACTTGGGGGCTTGGTCGTATCCGAACCACAGTCACACGTCTTGATTAGCTCAAATCCAAATCAAACCGGGTCCAAAGAGAGTGTTGTAAAACAACAACTCAAACATAGGCACCCACTGAGCACTTCTCAAAACGTTCCTTGGGGATTCTTTGCTATCGCAATGAATTTAGAATCTACACTTGTAATGGGCTATCAAGCCATGGCTTGGAAGCCTGGTGTATACACCTAAAACCACAGGTTAACCTGCCTCTTTAAGTAAGTCACGCCGCCTGTAAACTGGTATGACCCTTTGAACTTTGACAAGTTACTCTAAAATACGGACCACTGAACTTGTCAAGTTAAAATGATGATTGGTTAAGGATTGCGGACCATCTTAAAAGGCTTTGCAAAAATGGTTTAACTCAGTGGCCTGGCAGCCCATGAAAAGCCTCGAATTTGGGGCCTGGCAGCCCGTGAAAAGCCTCGACTACAACGGTTTTATTTGCCTTTTTTTAAGTTTTGCTCTCGTTTGATAAGATTTATGATGTTTTTAAGCCGGTGTTTATCAACCCGGTTAGGCTGTCAACTACAAGTTGTCAGTACATGATCAAATTATAATCTGGAGACTATCAGCCCGGTCTGGTTTTGACTCAAGGTCACCAGTATGAAATAAACCGGTGTTTATCATAACCCGGAACGGTTTTATTGTAAACCGGCATTATACAAAAGGAGTTACTCATCCTCTAGAGTAGGGCTATGACCCTCATTGCAAAGCTGGTCAGCCAACATCATGTCTAAAGGTCCTAGGTATTATATATTTCCATATTTGGTTATATTTTGCAAACCTTGATTCTAAGCCTGGGTCATATATATATTTGGGTACCATGACCCGCCTGGTGGTAAACCACCAGGGCACTTTGAGCTTTTATCTGCAGGAACAGCTTGAATGAATGGCTATGGATTATGAATATCATATCTTAAACATATTGGATTAAACAAGCATAAATCACAGATAAATATGCACGAAGGCATACCAGACCAAGTGTTTTTAATAGCCTATTACAAGGCGCTTCAGTGCCCAAAAGGATAATTGTTTTCTCAAGTACATGTTGCAGCATGTAGAAGACTAGACCGGCCCCCGTTTCATGATTGGTCACCAGCTTGGCCTGACGGCTGTGGGTCATCTCACCGGTTCAGCTCCTTCTTCTCTATCCAGTGGCTGGAAGTCAACAGTTGCCCAGTTGATCCCAGTTAGGGCTTGGAATACAGCTTCATCGCTTATCAGCGTGGACGGTTCAATATCAGGGGCATAAGTGTGCTTACGGATCGGCGGGATGAGATTTTGCGCTTCTGGAATTGGTGCAGCCACCCATTTGTTCTTATCATCGTAACTCGCCTGATAGTACGAGAGATCCGCTTCTTCAACCAGTTGACAAGCCAATGGGCGTACTTCCCGGTTTATGATTCGGAGATCGTCATTACGGAATTTCGTCGCCTTCCTTCAAGCGGGATAGCCTTGAGCCGCTTCCATCGATCAAAGTCAGGCACCCATGCTTTTGCCCGGGTTAGCGCGGCCAAAGCGCCCGTTCTAGTGGCAGACTTTTTTAGCTCGTCTACACGGGCAGGAAGCATAGATAACCTTTCTAAGGTATCCTTGATCAAGGTGGGCGGAGGATTATTGTGTGAAGTAGTGTAGATGATGCGCTGCGCTTGCGGTATCTGTTGCTCTATCAGAGTATAGGCCGCTTTCAATTTCTTCTGAACGTCAGAGCCCAGATGGCTGATACGAGTTCCTGTGCCATTGTACATATTAGTAAACCGGCAACGGATGGAAAAGACATGTTGAAAGTATTAAGGACAAGATGTTTACCGAACACAACAGCGGTCATGGCATGAATCTGCCGCTTTACGCCAGTCAGTTCATCAACCACCGGTTTAAGAGCGGCTTCTGCGTTTTCAGCCCTTTTGATCAAAGCGGATTTTTCAGTCTCCCAATCTGCCCGCTCTTTGTTGAAGCCCTATTTAAGTTTCTCCATAGCGCTTAAAGCGCTGGTTAACTCTTCCTTGGCTTTTGAGGTTTCAGCCTGTTGAGATTTGAGGTTCTCTTGCAGATCAGCTGTTTGGCTTTCTTTCTTGCTCAGTTCAGCCTATAAAGAGACAGATATACAATGAGTTGACAGTGCATATTTGAAGTACCAAGCACATAACAAGTTATGCCCTTAGTACTTGGGGGCTAATTATACTTGCTCATAAACTGCTGAGATAGGAATTCTTCTACAAAGTCCCGGTTCATCTTTATAAAGTTAAACCGGTCCTTGGGGGCTACATCAGTGAAGTTAAGATGCATTGTTGCAAACATGAAATTGTTATTAAAGTCCCGGTTTAAGTTGATATCCTAAACTGTCACTTGGGGGCTACTGGAGTTGATAAGCTGCAATTAAATATAAAGAGAGAAACACTTATGAAGTTACCTCATATCGTTCCTTCATCATATTCACCAAACCGGCCTCATAGTCACGGCTGGTGAACAGACGGTTCAGGAAGCCAGAATGAAGATCTTGAGCACTCAGATGGGCATAATTTGACAAATCAAACATTCCATTTGCAGAGAGTTCATCTTTGGCAGTATGCTTTGACAAAGCGACAGGATTGCCAGGGGCGGTATGGCCAGTGCCAGTAATCATAACATCATCATCTTTGTCGTTAGCGTACCGTTCTTCGGGTTGCCGGTTTGTCAGTATTTTTTACCTGACTTGCCGGTTTATCATCAGCTTGGACAAGGCTGGATGGTTGGTCAGCATGGCCTGTGGTATCAACTTCTACTTGCTCAGCAACGAAGTCATGATCTTGAGCGGTGGGTCAATCAACATGTCATCAATGTTGGTCTCTTCAGGATCTGGAGTCTTCTCCGGTTCAACAGCCACGCCCTCGTCAGCCGGTTTATTCAACCGAGCCTTCTTGCTGGGTCTGGGCTTGGCGCTGAGAAAAATAAAACATGAAGATCAGTACAATATATATTCAAATAACATGTCAAGGATAAAAGTAAGTATATAACTCACCCAAGAACTGTTTTGAGGGGTGGAAGCTTTGTGGCAGACGACTCGCCAAAATAGGAGTGAGAAGTACCCTGATAATTTGAGTCAGATGGGTTAAGAGGCTGACGGAAACAACCTGCTTTGGGGCATGAAGCGTCAAAGGGTTAAGAGACCTCTGATCGGCGTTTCCGAACTGGGTTGTTCGGTAAACCGACGGAGGTAACTACCTGGACGCTATGCCGGGTTGTGCGGCGAGCCTCGTGCTGTTGCGTCTTCAAAAGAAAGTTTGGGTCCAAGTAAGCAAGGGGGTGAGAAAATTTTACTTCCCGGTTTGCTCGACGGATTTTTGATGTTGGCAGAGGATCTGAATCGGAGGAAAGAGTTATTACCTCTACATCATCAGCGTGACTGCCTTCAGCATCGTCCTGGTAATAATCATTGTCAATGAGGTGTATGACAAATGAACCAAGAGAATCAAGTTCTACCTCTGATTCCGGGTTACCCACATCGTCATCAGCTGGTGGATCGGAATATGCAGTGGTCTTTTTCTTGCCAGGTTTCTTAACAACCTTGGTCTTTTGGCGAAGTGGTTTAGCCGGTTTGTCTTGTGGTTTCTTGTTCCAGAACGGATCATTACCCTGTCAGAAAAATACTTCACATTTTCTGAGAATATTTGGACAGAAGCAACTTAAGAAAAACATATTATATGATTGTTACAGTTGGCGGTTTGTTGAAAGTGCAGAAAGGGAGTAGTCCGGTTTGAGAACATACAGCCTCCGGTTCGTTCAACATTTTCTTTACAGCTTCAGTAACTTCCTCATCTGTAAGCTGAATGTCAATATGTCGTTGGGCATCCTTCAAACTACCCGTATATTCGCACATTAAACCGGGGTGCCGGCTTAAGGGCAGAATACTCCAGCTTATCCAGCAACGAGCAAGATCAACTCCTGTCAAACCGTTCGCCATGAAGGCCCTAAGATTTGATAGTTGAGGAGCATATTTGGCCCTCTCTTTTGCAGTAAGCCTCTGAGGAAAAGGATGTGTGTTGCTAAGACGTTCAGGGCGGTAACCCGACAGGGGGTTTTCATCAGCTGGAGATGTATCCTTGCAGTAAAACCAGGTCTGGTTCCACTCTTTGGGGTGGCTGTGGAGCTTGGGATGAGGAAAAGTGACTTCTTTTCTTTTCTGAACCGCCATTCCACCCAATTTTGTATTGGGTCCATCTATGAATTTTGTGCGACGGTTCAAATGAAAGAAGTCCCTAAACAATTCGAATGTAGGTTCCTCTTGTAGATAAACCTCACAAAAGACTTGGAAGTGGCAGATGTTGGTCACAGAATTGGGACCGATGTCTTGAGGGCGCAGTTGAAAGCTAGCCAGTACATCCCGGAAATTTTTTGAACCGGGAGGGCTGAAACCCTAGCCTAAGTGATCAGCAAACAGAACTACCTCTCCATCCTTGGGTGTAGGAGGATTTTCCGGGCTAGGGACCCTCCAGTGGATGACATCTTTCTTAGCTAAAGCGCCCGTCTTAACAAGATTGTTTAACTGTTCTTCGGTGACTCGAGAAGGAGCCCAATTGCATTCATAGACTTGCTTGGCCATGGCAACAAAATCTGAAACATTAGTTCGCCGGTTTAAAGATTTACAGTAGACAACTATACAGCAATATAAGGGTGTAAGCATGTTCTTAAACCGGAGTTGGTTGTTCGTAAACCGGAGTTATTGATGGAGATAGTATAATGGTGAAGTGCATTGGCGGTTCAACAGGGGACTAATGGTATTTACCAGGTTGTCATTTTTCTAAGGAGTTAAACCGCCTAATCTGGTATTGAAGATACAAGTCCAAATATGCGTAAGTAAAGGAAAAACAGGTTTCACAAGTTGGCATTATAATTTTGGATCTACTGCATGTCGGAAAATGAAATTTTATTCGGACCTAGACATTGGTGCCGAAGTGGTTGATGAAGGTTCAGATAGGAGTTTTCTACTTAAACAAGATGCATGGATGGAAAAGAAGGGCTACGGTTATCGATGTACAGGATAAACATCAAGGTTTGAATCAAAGAGCTATTGAACAAGAACACTGATGAACACTGAAACCCTAATGACAGATCTATGGCGGAAGGAAGGAAGGTTTACCGATGCCGAGGGAAGAGCGGAGAGGCGCCGCGATTTTCTGATGTGTTTAGGGTGATGCAATGGCCTTTGTCCAAGCAGAGATGAAGGACGACGGCGGCGGCAGAGCTCGAGGGTCGGTCAGCGCGAGGAAGACGACGACGCAGAGGCACGAGGGGGAAAGTGAAAGTGACCCTTGGTCCTATTTATAAGATGAATGGATAAAAGGCAGGCGCGAGAATCAAGGAGCCCGAAAAATGGGGTGTGTGACAGCTTTATTGCCTTGATCCTCGGAGGCCCATTAATAAAGATGGGCTATATACAGTTCTAAATAACAGATGATGTCATGGCGGTTTACAGTGGTCCTGGAATATGATGTCACGGCAGTTTACGAGATTATGTGAAGATGTTGAAGACGAAGTTTTCTTAAGTACTGAGGATTGACATGAACCAGTTCAAATCAATCTGGGGCCTAATGTTGGGGATATTACTACTGGGTGTAAATCGGCAGGAGAGGCCGGGTTAACCCCATCAGCAGTTCATTACCTTTGAAGCCCATGAAGACGGACAGTGACGCTTTATGGAGGCCCAAGGCCCAGAACCGGTTTAAGGCATGTAGACATAAACCGGCATTAGTATGTAAACTTGTATTGTAAGATAGAAAGAGCAGAGACCGAGCCGGACATGTTTATGAGCCGGCCTCGGTACTCAGAAACCGACAAGGCCAACCCATGTATATAAGGGGACGACCGGCACGGTTCAAGGATAAAAAACAACAACTCGAGACCCAGGCAAAGCGTATTCGCTCCCTGGTCATTGAAACCCCAGCAATACCATCACAACTAGACGTAGGCTTTACCTTCAACGTAAGGGGCCAAACTAGTATAAAACTCTCTTGCGTCCCTTGTCCGCTTTAACCCCTTTAAGCTAACCCATTGCAATGGCTCCACGACTAAGTCCTGACACTAAGGACATCTGCCGTGACAAAACCACGACAGTTGGCGCCCACCGTGGGGCTCGAACCCACGACCACAAGGTTAAGAGCACAACAATATGACCCGGGTTATCAGTACTCAAGATTGGGGTTATCACCTTTACTACAAAAAGTTGGTAAAACAAACAATGTGATTCAATGTCACAGGTATGATATATTTCATATTTGATTATTCTTAAGTGCAGCCTTGGTTATAAACCCGGGTTATATGTTGGGCATTATGACCCGTCCGGCGGTAAACCACCAGGACACTTTAAATTTGTTGTATGCAGAAACAGGTTGAATAAAGCATGATTATAAATCACCGGCGTTTATTAACCCGGCCTGGCTTTGGACTATAAGTCGCCAGTATGAGATAAGATAATATCCGGTGTTTATTAACCCGGCCTGGCCTGGGATTGTAAGTCACCACTATATATATTCGGATTGCGCCATTGGAATCATGCGCTCATAAATCATTGGATTATATTATTCAAATTTTTAATAGCCAACATGGCTGGATTTTTATTATGGTTATCAATAAACAGTATTATGATTAAGGTTTTCAAAGTCGCTTTAGTGCAATGGATATTATTTTATTGATGGATATGATTTATTCCACAATGGAAGGAATAGTCCCGAGTCGCTGCAGGCTTACGACCCGGCACTTGGGGGCTACATTATTCAAATTGAGATTATATCAAATATGCAAGTCTCATGTTGCTGCAAGCATGCACCATGACACTTGGGGGCTAATGCAAAGTCATTTTTATTGACCTTATTGAAGACCCGACTCATCACATTGTAATGAGCCAGCCCTTGGGGGCTACCAATTGCTCCTGTCAAGAATTCAAGGTACACAAGTCTTAATCCATTATATTGAAGGGTCCACTGCTCAGTTGGTAAAGCACAAAGCTCTTAACCTTGTGGACGTGGGTTCAAGCCCCATGATGGGGGTTACATCATATGATGTTCTTTTCCAAGAAGTATATATAAAGTCCCAGCTCAATATTATCTTAATGAGCCGGCCCTTGGAGGCTACACGTTGTTGTTAAAATCTACATGATCATATTTATAAAGTCCCTGCTCATTATTGCATAATGACCCGGCCCTTGGGGGCTACACTGGTTGAAGTTTTTTGAGCATCAGTAATTACAAGTCCTGTGTTGTCGCAAGCATGACAACCCGGCACTTGGGGGCTACATATATGGAGTATTCAGTTTTTACTAGTGACTGAGATGAAAAACATGGATTTCTTCAAAGTGGCAGTAATTATATGCAAACAAGTCTTAAGCCATCATTTTGTTCTGTTCAAGACTTGGGGGCTACAGGTAATATGGATATAAGGGAGAAAAATCTTCAAATTCTCAGTTCTGACCAAACCAGATTGACCCGTGTTCAGAATAATTATGACCCAAATACGGGTAACAATTATGACTCGGTGCCATCCATATTTACAAACCAACAATTTTGGTAGTATTAAACCGGCAAGTTTCACATCTTCAAACCGGCTGAATATCAGATGAGTATTTCAAGACCAATATTTCTTAAGCCGGCGCTTTGGAAGCCGACTCAAGTGGATTATTCTTCACAATATTTCTCCGTGGGAAACCAATGTCAGCAAATTGAGTATGAAGCTGGCTTATTGACCTGGATTTTCTAAAAGAAGGAAATGACAAGGAATTAAGGATGATCAGGTGCCGGTTTACAAGAATTCTTAACCCGGAGCATAATCTGTCAAGTTTGTTCTTGTGTTTATTTTACAGGATCAGTTTAACATGGATAAATCCAAATTAAACTAGGGGCTAATGTCGGGGACATACCCCGCGGTGTAAACCGGCTGGAAGTATAACCCCGCCGGACTTGGCGGATTATTTGAGACCCCGCTGACACTTGGCGATTCACCGGCGACCCGCATGCACTGTATGGTTTACAAGCAACCCGACCAACATTATGATTCACTGGTAACCCGGCGGGTGGGACAGACGGTGACAAGGCCCAAAGCCCAGAAGGCCGGCTCATGTTATGGTGGGCCGGTTTAAGAGGAAAGGCGTGAGAAATACTTGTCTTACAAGGAGTTAAGACCTGGACTTGTATCCGGTTTGTATTAGAGATAGACTAGTCCTATCCTAATAGGACTCCACATGTAACCCGCCCCTTCAAAATATAAAAGGAGAGGCAGGGCTCCCCAAAGAGGGACAAGAAGAAGAAGAAGAAGAAACAACCTCTAGGGCTAGACACAAAGAGCCGGATTACCGGCGACTCCCTCATGATCATAATGAGACCTAGCCACAAACAGCATGTAGGGTTATTACCGGATGATGTTTCCCGGGGCCCGAAGCTATCTAAACCCTTGTCTTGCGTGTTGGTACGCCCTGCGTCTCTCGTCCCACTCAACCCCTCTAAAGCTACCACATAGATGCGTTGGCCTCGCGACTAA
Organism: Aegilops bicornis; assembly: GCA_021605145.1. Taxonomy (NCBI): domain Eukaryota; kingdom Viridiplantae; phylum Streptophyta; class Magnoliopsida; order Poales; family Poaceae; genus Aegilops; species Aegilops bicornis. The sequence continues at coordinate 192,245,720 of CM038670.1, forward strand.
GTCCTGACACTAAGGACATCTGCCGTGACAAAACCACCACAGAGACCATCTTCATCCTACGCCTCCCACGGATTGATAAACCTTAGGTCATTCACTTGAGGGAAATTTGCTACTGTCCTACAAATCTCTGCACTTGGAGGCCCAACAACGTCTACAAGAAGAAGGATGTGTAGTAGACATCATATTGCAACACCCTACAGCGGGAATTCCTCATGCTTGCGCGACACGGAGGGCACAATAGGACAACACCAAAATAAAACATGCAACTCATACCAATCTAGATCATCAATCAACCCAAAGAGAAAGGATATCTACTCAAAAGATCATAGGATGGCAACACATCATTGGATCATAATATGTGGCATAAAGCACCATGTTCAAGTAGGGATTACAGTAGGGTGCGGGAGAGTGGACCGCGTAAAAGAGATGAGGATGGTGACGATGCTGGTGATGTTGATGAAGACGATCACCACGGCGATGATTCCCCTCCCGATGGCACTCCGGCGCCACCGAGAGAGAGGAGGAGAGGTTCTCCCCCTTGTGCTTCCTCCTCCATGGCCTCCTCATGGATAGGGAGAGGTTCCCCCTCTGGATCTTGGCCTTCATCGCGATGATGGCCCCTCCGGGATCCTCCTCCATGGCCTCCGGTGATGATGGCCCCCTCCGGCGGGGTGCCAGAGAGGGCCTAGATTGAGTTCTCATGGCTACAGAGGCTTGAGGCGGCAGAACTTCCGATCTAGGTTATTTCTGGAGGTTTGGGTATTTATAGGAGAGGTTGGCATCGAGAACAAGTCAGGGGGGCCCATGGGAAGTCCACGAGGCACAAGGGCGCGACCTCCACCCTCATGGGGCCCACGGGCCTCCCCTCCGGCAACTCTTCGTTCCGGTATTTTTTATATTTTCTAGAAAAATTCTCCATTGATTTTCATCGCATTCCGAGAACTTTTATTTCTGCACAAAAACAACACCACGGTAGTTCTGCTGAAAACAAATCGATCGGGTTAGTTCTAATCAAATCATACCAAAATCATATAAAACTATTGTAAACATGGCATGAATACTTCATAAATTATAGATACGTTGGAGACGTGTGACACTCCAAAAATTTTAATTTGGTTTTCAACAAAAAAAACTTTGTTTGATTTGAAGGAGGCCATTTAAAATCTCTCCAAAAACCCCTCCTTCTCAAAAAATTCCCCCATGGCAAGTATTTTATTTTGTATCTTCCTCAACCTTGGTGTTTGGTTATTTAAAACCTTCCTTCTGATTTTTAACCATCTCAAATATATTTTTGGAATTTACTTTCTATTAAAAAGAAACCCTACGGGTTTTGGGGCTATTCTTTGTTTTGAAACTACCCATTGTTTTACCATGCCCCATGTGGTAAATTCTCCCAAAACCCCTCCCTCCACTTTGGGGCAACCCAAACTTTCTGTTCCAACAAGTTCAAACCATTTTTGAATTTTATTTCATTTATTTTATCCCCAAAAACAAATCTGTCTTTTATTTTAAGCCTAGATGATTTACAAAGGAAGTACCTAATTTCCTTTGAGTTTTGATCTCAAACCAACTCCTATGGATAGTCCCTAGCGCCCCCGACCTAAATCCATCAAGATCCACTCTTCCACAATTCAAAATTTTCAAGTTTCATCCACTGCAAGTTTGGACCACATTCATCATTTTTGGTGAAATTCATATTTTCCTTTCTCCAAAAATTCCATCAAAAATCAGGCAGCCCCCAGGTGCTTTGAGAGGCCACCACACCAAAGATCAGCCCCAGATAAATTCTTCTCATGCCTAAATCATTTCATCAAACACTTGGCCGACACTGTTTCTGTGCATATTCAGTAAATTCAGAGTTTCAGTCGACAGTCAGCGTCGTTTTCGTCAGTGACCTGTCATCGATCACCAGTGCACATCCTGGCGCGTTGCGCACGGCCTCTACTCCTTATCTAGAGCATCGCACGCTCTCTTGACGGGCGCAGTGTCGATGGCGGCGAGCCTCACGACGCCGGCAGCTTCTGGTGGCAGAGCCACCCGTGGCGGCTAACGGAGCTAGCGCCACCTTCTGCCGTCCGGCGCCGCCCAACGCACCCGAGGCCTCCGCGTGGCCTCCTCCGTGCCAGCGCACGCCGCAGCACCGTCGCCGTGGCCCGGCAAGCGCAGGGCACGCCCTATGCCGCCGACGGGCCAGCGCAGCTCCGTTCTGTCGAAACCACCCAAGCGCGCCTAATCCAACCTAGGTTAGCATCTAAATGGAACCAGTGGACCTCCACGTTGATGCCCAACCCCCTAAATTACCCGACCAACCACCGCAGACCGCCAGAATTCATCACGGAGATTCCCCGTTCACGCCCACCGCCTCGGATCACCTATAAAATGAGGTCCCGAGCTCGTTCTCGAGCACGCACCACCACTCCACCTCACCAGAGCCCCGCCAAGCCACCAGGAGGATCTCGAGGAGGTCTCCTCCCCCGACTCCGGCTGCCCCGATCCGCCTCAGCCACCAGCTCGATCCCCTCAGGTGAGGCCATCCCCACCTCCCAAACCACGTCAGTAGCCTTATCATACACCCAGTACTCTAACTCGAGCTCCAATTTAACCTCCGCAGCCCTCCCCGGCGAGATCCAACATCACCCGAGCCGCCGTCCACCGGAGTAAGAACCGTCGTCGATGTGGTGCTCGCCGACGACCAGCTCCACCACCCGCAGACGCGGAAGGGCACACTGATCACGTAGGTACCCTCCGATCCTCCTAGCTCGCCGTGGATCGCCGCCGGAGACCACCGCAAGCTTCGGGCGCCGGTGCGCTCTGTTCCCCCCCACCCCCGTTTGAAAATTCAAACCTGACGGGTGGGACCCCTCGTCAGCTTTTTCTTTTTTTTGAACCGTTTTCTGAAAACGCCTTCGGGCAGAATACGTCTTCCTTTGCATTTGACGGGTTTTTAGCCGAAGCGTTTTCTGTTTTTATAAGCTAGCCCCTGGAAACTTTCTGTTTCATTACAGCAAGTCCCTGGGCTAAATCCTTAATAACTTTTAAACAGAAAATGATTTGATTGATTCTTTTTCTGTCGTCTTTATTTTTCTGTCTAGTTTTTTTATCATATTTATTTGGAAAATATTTGGAATACTTTTGTGCACCCCACAGTATTTACGTTAAGTACGTATTTTCTTATACCGTAGATACCGGAGGAGGTGACGGAACCGCGAACTTCACCAAGCTAGACTCCGACTACTCCGAACCAAGCAAGCATGTTTGAACTTTTCATATGATGAGTGTCTTTTGCATGTTTGCATTGAGTAGTTTCATGGCATGTTTATGAGCATTTCGATAAGTGTTATATTACATGCAAAGTTGAGGCAAGTGAGCTTCGAAAATCCTATGTTGTTGGATATGAGTTGCATGACCATGTGATGGCATGAGAGTGGGTAAGAGGGCAGTGTTGAAGCATGCCAGTCTTATGCCAGACTATTCTGACTCCAGTGTCATCATGAATCAAGTCACGCTTCCATCCGTTTTCCCTTCCTGTACTACCACATGTTTTCCGCAAGGGATATGGCTTAGTAAGTTGCAAACCTCTTTCCTGGTACACACCAAATAGAGAGGCCGTGATGAGGGTTCCATGGCCCTGGATTAAAGCCACCATCCGGTCAGGGGCATGGGTGTTTCCGGTTGGGACCGAGAGGGGGCACCCCTTAGAGCGCCACAGATATAAATTTGATCCCATGCTATTCGAGGTCGTGATCTCCCCGTCTCAAAGTTTTTCTTGAACATTGTCTAGGGTGATTCCTGGCATCGTGAGGTGGGATGGGTGTGTGCTGGTTAGATGTGTTTCTACCGAAATACCGTAAACCGAACTAGTCCTTCGTGACTACGGAAATCCGTTAGCTGTGGATAATTAGTACAAACTCTGCAGAGTCAAAATCGTTTGAATCATCTTATCCATGTCCGAGTGTTGTGTTCAACTTATCTTGTCAGTATCAGTCTCAATGACAAAACTCCGGTGAACCACATGAGTGTTAAGCCCGGCTAAATGATTATTCCTGTGAATGGACTAACCCGTTTATTATTATGTGTTGAATATTTCCTGTGAGTGTTATGCCTTCGTGAATTTATCGGATATGAATAATGAAATATAAGCCCTTTCTGCGATGTCGCCAGACGTCCGATCGCGGGCACGCTTTGTTATTTACTTTCAATATAAGCCCTTTCGCGATGTCGCCGGATGTCCGATCGCGGGCACGCTTGTTATTTACTTTCACTATAAGCCCTTTCTACGATGTCGCTCAGACGTCCGACTGTGGCACACTTGTTATTTAGTTTCAATATAAGCCCTTTATGTGATGTCGCGCAGACGTCCGACTGTGGCACTCTTGTTATTTAGTTTCAATATAAGCCCTGTATGTGATGTCGCTCGACGCCCGATCGTGGCACTCTTGTTATTTACTTTCAATATAAGCCCTTTATGTGGTGTCGCTTAGACGCCCGATCGCGGCATGATAATTTATTTGTTTACCCTTCGAGGCGCCGCCTGCATATCGCGATCGGTTTTCAGTTATTTTGTTGGGATTTCGGAGGACTCCCGCCCGACTTCCTTTTTACCTATCATGTCGTGCAAAAATTTATTATTTGAGTGTGCATTGTTATTTGCTCATGGCGCATTCATGCTTGCATTTGTTATATCTTATATCCGAACTTTCTTGCGAGTACTTTCAAAGTACTCACCTGGCTTGTTGATTTGGCCAGATGTTGACGAAGGCGATCTCATGGATGAAGAGTTCGATAGCGAGTCCGACGCCTAGAGGAGTCCTAGTCAGCCCCGTGCGATCCTGGATTTGGTCACTTGTATTATATCCGCTTCCGCTACCCGAATAAATGCATCGAGCCTCACCTCGACGCTCGATGAGCTGCCAGATTAGGAGTCATGTCGACCACTCCACTGTGATATATCCACCACCACTTTTATCTCGAGTCAGTAGTATGCCACCACACCCCTGTGTCATAACCACTTTATGTACAATATTAGCGTGTCTGTAATAAATTATTGAGCAAACTCATCTCAACCCTGTAATATATTTAATGCTACTGGACCTCTGTATCAAGTATTTGTCTACCAGTAAGGAGAATTCTTCCTATTCTGGAATCAAAAAGATTGGTTTCTCAATAAGTATTTTATTGAAAACCCGGTCGTGACAAGACGTATCATTACATCGTATGGATCTCCAAGAGACCACTGTATTGATAATTCAGCGAGAGAGAGAAAGCCATCTAGCTACTAACTACGGACCCGAAGGTCTACAAAGAACTACTCACGCATCATCAGTGAGGCACCAATGGAGGTGGTGAACCCCATCCGAGATGGTGTCTAGATTGGATCTGGTGATTCTCGACTTTACGGTGGCTGGATGAATATTTCGTCGACCTTCCTAGGGTTTCTAGAATATTGGGGTATTTATAGAGCAAAGAGGCGGTCCGGGGGGCACCCGAGGTGGGCACAACCCACCAGGGCGCGCCTGGGCCTCCTGGCGCGCCCTGGTGGGTTGTCCCCTCCTCGGGACTCCCCCCAGGTGCAACCAGGGCCCGTTGTGTTCCTTCTGGCCCATAAAAATTCTCCGTGGAGTTTCGTGGCATTTGGACTTCGTCTGATATTGATTTCCTGCGATGTAAAAAACAGTAACTGGCACTTGGCACTATGTCAATAGGTTAGTACAAAAAATGATATAATATGACTATAAAATGATTATAAAACATCCAAGATTGATACTAATAGGATGGGCAGTTGGTCAGATCTAGTATGGATCGTACATGGACGATAGTTGGAGTCGGCGGCTCTCCTAGGCTTCCCTCATCTCGGATCCCTGGGGAAGAGGATCAAGTTGGCCCTTGCGAATAACTTGATGCACTATCTCCCTTCAACCCTTTGAGCAAAATGTAGCAAAAGGAAGAAAATCCATGGACCGACCCCATTGTCTAGCATGGAACAATAAAAAATTATAGATAGGTTGGAGACGTATCAGCGGCATCCTCATTAGGAGTACCGGAAAATTGATCTTTCATAACAAGATTCAGCAAAGCAGTATTGATATCACAAGACTCCGCACTAGCGGTGGAAGGAGCAAGCAGAGTGCCAATAAAATAATTGTTGTTGGTATTTGAGAAATCACATAATTTGGTGTTCTCTTGAGTCATGATGACCACACAACAAGATTGCACTAAAAAACCAGATCCGGCAAGAAAACGGCAAACGGAAAAAGAGAGGCGAATAAAACGACAAATTTTTGTGAAGTGGGGGAGAGGAAAACGAGAGGCAAATGGTAAATAATGTAAATTGCAAGGAGATGAGATTTGTGATTGGGAACCTAGTATATGTTGAAGATCCTCCCCGGCAACGGCGCCAGAAATTCCTTTTGATGTCGCTTGAAGCTACGTCGGTATTCCCCCAAAGAGGAAGGGATGATGCAACACAACAGCGGTAGGTATTTCCCTCAGATATGTAACCAAGGTTATCGAACCAGTAGGAGAACCAAGAAACACAACATAAACAGCCCCTGCACACAAATAACAACACCTCACAACTCGACGTGTAAAAGGGGTTCTCAATCCCTTTCGGGTAACGGTGCCAGAAACGGCGTGCGGACGGGAATAAGTTGTAATAATTTGATAGATCGAACGTCAAATAAAATAAATAGAAATAAAATGAAGCAAGTTATTTTTGTATTTTTTGTTTAATATATCAGAAAATAAATGCAAGGAAAAAGTAGATCGCAAAGGCAAATATATGAGAAATAAGACCCGGGGGCCGTATGTTTCACTAGTGGCTTCTCTCGAGAAAAATAGCAAACGGTGGGTAAACAAATTACTGTTGGGCAATTGATAGAACTTCAAATACTCATGACGATATCCAGGCAATGATCATTATATAGGCATCACGTCCAAGATTACTAGACCGACTCCTGCCTGCATCTACTACTATTACTCCACACATCGACCGCTATCCAGCATGCATCTAGTGTATTAAGTTCATGGAAAAACGGAGTAATGCAATAAGAACGATGACATGATGTAGACAAGATGTATCTAGTAGAGATAGACCCATCGTTTTATCCTTAGTAGCGACGATACATACATGTCGTTTCCCTTTCTGTCACTGGGATCAAGCACCGAAAGATCGCACCCACTACCGGGCACCTCTTCCCATTGCAAGATAAATAGATCAAGTGGCCAAACAAAACCCAAATATCAGAGAAGAATACGAGGCTACAAGCAATCATGCATATAAGAGATCAAAGAAACTCAAATAACTTTCATGGATATAAAAAGATATAACTGATCATAAACTCAAAGTTCATCAGATCCCAACAAACACACGCAAAAGAGTTACATCATATGGTTCTCCAAGAGAGCATTGTATTGAGAATTCAGCGAGAGAAAGAAAGCCATCTAGCTACTAACTACAGAACCGAAGGTCTACAAAGAACTACTCACGCATCATCGGAGAGGCACCAATGGAGGTGGTGAACCCAATCCGAGATGGTGTCTAAATTGGATCTGGTGGTTCTGAATTCTGCGGCGGCTGGATGAATATTTCATTGACTCTCCTAGGGTTTCTAGAATATTGGGGTATTTATAGAGCAAAGAGGCGGTCCAGGGGGCACCCGAGGTGGGCACAACCCACCAGGGCGCGTCTGGGCCTCCTGGCGTGCCCTGGTGGGTTGTGCTTCCCTCAGGGCACCCCTCCCCCAGGCGCAGCCAGGGCCCAATGCGTTCCTTCTGGCCATAAAAAATCATTGTGGAGTTTCGTGGCATTTGGACTCGGTCTAATATTTGATTTTCTGCGATGTAAAAAACATGGAAAAAACAGCAACTGGCGCTTGGCACTATGTCAATAGGTTAGTACCAAAAATGATATAAAATGACTATAAAATAATTATAAAACATCCAAGATTGATAATATAACAGCATGGAACAATAAAAAATTATAGATACGTTGGAGACGTATCAATATACTTTGACGAATTCTAAACATGCATGCAAAATTCATCAAAGTTTGTCTAACAAAAGTTCCTTTTTTATTTTGTTTACTATTTTTTTTTCAATTTTACTGTCCATGAGGGTGTAGAAGGGCACTTTTAACTCAATGCTCTCTTTTCTAATTTAATTATGTGCCACCTCAGCAAAGATGTCTAGTTAGCATCATGATGTTGCCCATGTTACTCCCATTATGATCAGACTTATGGTTGTGTGCATTAAGCTCGATCGCAGCCAAGGCTCCCTCCCCTTTTTGAAGAAAAAATATGATCAGACTTAGTCTGCCTATAATAGGAGTATCATAGCTAGTATCATGCATGTCAACTAAACAATTTTGATAATGTGGCATAGGCTTAAATGAAAAAAGATAAATCATGAACCGTATCATGCCATGCATAGTGATAAATAAGGTAATCTAAGATAAAAAAATTGCAAGGTAATACATGTCTCCTTTATATCATAAGGATCATAGTACAAGCCACGTACACACCAACTTTGCAAAACTGAACAAATAGCAAAATGCTAGCCTTTGCACAAAGGAACATCAGCCAAGAAATAAAATTGCACACAAAACCGAAGAAACCTCTGAGCTTGACACCAACGCCTGTCACTTGCCTCTGGCACCACAACAACAACCACCAAAGAAAAAAAATGACAGATCACCTTCACACCCGAACTCGACGCGGCTCCATCGCTGATATGCAGCCTTGCGGACCTCCAAGGTGGCTCACCAAAGGCGAAACCATTACTGTTGAATGAATCAAAGTGGGGCAATGATGTCTGCTATGCAACTTTCTTCTTGTAGACTCGTGTTGGGCCTCCAAGCGCAGAGTTTTATAGGACAGTAGCAATTTTCTCTCAAGTGGATGACCTAAGGTTTATCAATCCATAGGAGGCATAGGATGAAGAAGGTTTCTCTCAAACAACCCTGCAACCAAATAACAAAGATTCTCTTGTGTCCCCAACACACCCAATACAATGGTAAATTGTATAGGTGCACTAGTTCGGCGAAAATATTGTGATACAAGTGTAATATGGATGGTAGATATATGTTTTTGTAATCTGAAAATATAAAAACAGCAAGGTAACTAGTAACAAAAGTTAGCAAAAACGATATTGCAATGCTTGAAAACAAGGCCTAGGGTTCATACTTTCACTAGTGCAAATTCTCTCAACAATGATAACATAATTAAATCATATGGCAATCCCTCAACATGCGACAAAGAGTCACTCCAAAGTTCCTATCGTGGAGAACATAAGATGAAATTGCTTGTAGGGCACGAAACCACCCCAAAGTTATTATTTCCGATCAATCTATTGAGCCATCCATATAAGTGTCACAAACAGCCCTAGAGTTCGTAGTAAAATAACACCATATGAAAACACAACAATCAACCATAGTGTCACATAAATACTCCAATGTCACCACAAGTATCCGTGGGTCAACTATACGATATGCATCAAACAACTTCAGATTCATAATATTTAATCCAACAAAAAGAACCTCAAAGAGTGCCTCAAGATTTCTACCGGAGAAACAAGGATGAAAACATGCATCAACCCCTATGCATAGATTACCCCAATGTCACCTCAGGAATCCGCGAGTTGAGTGCCAAAACATACATCAAGTGAATCAATAGAACACCCCATTATCACCACGGGTATCCCACGCAAGACATACATCGAGTGTTCTCAAATCCATAAAAGTATTAAATCCGATAATAGTGAAACCTCAAAGGTAAAACTCAATTCATCACAATAATATAGAGAGGGAGAAACAACATATGGTCCAATTATAGTAACAAAGCTCGCGGTACATGAAGATCGTGCCAAATTAAGAACACGAGAGAGAGAGAGAGGGAGAGAGAGAGAGGTCAAACACATAACTACTAGTACATACCCTCAGCTCCGAGGGTGATTTACTCCCTCCTCATTCCGAGAAGATGAAGATGCCCTCCGGTGATGATTTCCCCTTTCGGCAGGGTGTTGGAACGGGCTCCCGATTGATTTTTCATGGCTACAGAGGCTTGCGCGGCGGAACTTCCGATCTCGGGTTCTTTTTGGGGTTTTTTGTATTTATAAGAATTTTTGGCATTGGAAACAAGCCAGAGGGAGTGCTCGAGGGGCCCACAAGCCAGGGGGGCGCCTAGAGGGCTTGTGGCCTCCTCTTCCACTTCCTGGCCCAGCTCTTGTGCTTCGGGGGTCTCTTTTGGTCCATAAAAATCACCATAAAATTTCAGCCCATTCCAAGAACTTATATTTCTGCACAAAAAATGACACCACGGTAGTTCTGCTGAAAATAACGTCAGTCCGGATTAATGCTAATCAAATAATACCAAAACCATATAAAATTATTGTAAACATGGCATGAATACTTCATAAATCTATAATAATTAAATAGTTCATCCCCACTAACCTATTTCTCTTAACATGCAGCCTATCCACCTCATTATACATGCCACATCATTAGTTATTTTCTTTGTCTTCTTTTTTCTTCTCAACTCAAGCACTAGATTCGTTTCTAAATGTAACAGCTGATGAGAGCATTCAGATCTCACCAACGCAGCCACCAATCCTCTTCCTCCAAGCTCTGCAGCTCCTCGCACTGAGCCTCTCCCCCCCCCCCTCATGCTGAACCGCCATGCGTCACTCCGGCGCTGGCGTCCACCCCCGCCCGATGCTTGTTGTTCCAACGGCGTCGGCCACCTCCCCTTCCCCTTCCCTTCCCCCACGACCTGGCCATGGCGTCCAGTCCGACCTCAGCGGCGGATCCGTCTCGCAGGGCTGGTGATCGTCCGGTGGTGTCCGGCCTGGGCAGCTCCTCCTGCTCGGAGTTGTCCGATGGTCCTGGCACGCAGGAGGTCTCGTCGCGGACGTGCGCGGTCTCCCCTGTGGTCGTGGCCCCGGCAGAGGCGGCCGCGGCGGGCGGCGCTGGCCGGCCATGGGTTCCCTCCCAGCCTTCCAAAAGGTCGATGTGGAGGCGGCGTCACGCTGGAGCCCGCAGCCGCTGCTGCCTTCGCCGCCAGCGCGAGGCCTCCCGGACATGGACGGGCTTTGCTTTCGGTGCCTCCGGGAGGGTCTTCATCGTCAGGGCTGCACCAACAACATCGTTTGCATCATATGCGGTGAAGAAGGCCATGGCTCAAGGGATTGCAAGCGTCCGCGCAGTCCGTCATCTGAGGTGGAGCTCCGTCGCCTCGCCATTGCCAAGGTCGTGCGCAGGACGGCCGGCGGCAGGGCCCGGTCAGGCACCCCACCCCCGCCGCCTCCGCCGCCTGTTGCAGGCACCACGCTCGACCCTTGGCCCCATCTAGCTGCGTCGCGCCCGCTCCCGCCGGCCCCGAGGCTGTTGCTGCCGATGGACACGTCCATGGACCCGTCCGAGCTGTGCGTCGTCAGGCGCTCCCGGTCCATGGATGATCTCGAGAGGCGGCTCCAGTCCGCACTGGTGGTGTACGCGGGCAGTGCGCGCCGTGACCTTTCCCCAGAGTTCGTCCTTGATGCACTGCTCACCAAGGCTGGCATTGAGGCGGAGTGGGTGTCGATTCATCGCTTCAGACCAGAGGATTTCATCGTCATCTTCACGAGGCAGGAGCACAAGAACAGGGTCAGTGCGATGCCTGCAGTTGAGCACAAAGGAGTGCGGCTTTTCTTCAGGCCATGGAACCGCCAAGCATAGGCGGTGCACGCTGCGTTCCAGTTCAAGGTCAGGCTGGTGCTTGAAGGCATTCCTCCGCACGCGTGGGACAGGGAAGTGGTGGAGAGTCTGCTCGGTTCGTCCTGCTTGGTCGACATGTTGGAGCCGGAGACGAGTGCGAGGACGAACCTGTCGGCATTCAAGCTTTCTGCTTGGACGGCGCAGCCAGAGGAAATCCCCCCGCTCTGGTGGCTGGCAATTCCGGAGCCGGGCATGCGCTCACTGTTGACAGAGCCAACAATGCTACAATACAAAATCCTCATCCACCTTGACGAGGTCTCAGACTACACCGCGGCGGAGGAGATGGCATTCCTGGGCGTCTCTTCCGGCAGTGGTCGGAGCGGCATCCCCGACTCGAGCAGCAGTGGGGGAATGAGCGGCGGGCGGGGACCAAGTTCCGCTCGCAGAGACTGGAGGTTTGGAGTTCATGATGACAGAGGCCAGTTCGTCGACGGCCATGGCGGCGTGGCCGCCAGCGGCAACTTCCCAAGCAGTCAGGCGCAAAGGCAATCCGATCCGGACTGGAGGCTGCCTTGCATGCCGCTGGCGTCGACACCGGCCCCGGCTAGCTGGCCCAGTACGGTGCAGGACAGGATCACGGTCAGGCCGTCAGCTTTTGACCGCTTGACCAGACCATATGGCGCACCGGTGGTTGGTGGCTGCTCAACGGCTAGACCGGCGAGGGGGGCATCTCAGGCAGCCACGCCCTCTCGTCTGGTTTCAGACTTGGACCGTGGTGGAGCCCAGTCGAGCCCGGAGCAGGGGGAGCAGTTGGAAGAAATAGCTGCGGGGCCGCCGGTCGTCGATGCCCCGACAGTGGTCCAGAAGGAGGCGACCCCTCCTCAGAGCAGGGAGCTGGCAGCAGCCAATCCAGAGGCGGCTTTTGGGCAAGGCCTGAGCGTTGGGGCCACCATCGAGGCGGGTGGCCAGATGAGGCCACATGTGTGCCCACCATGGTTGGTGGAACCGGCCGCACCAATCCAGAGGGAGGCCGCTATCGAGGGGCCACCCAGGATGGAGCCAATGGACGTGCAGCTCGCGGATCCTGATCGAGTGAAGACTTTGAACCAGACCAGGGAGATGATTTGCTTCGTGCCAATGATTAACGGCGAAGCCAGGGGCCACATGAAGCCGGAGATCGTGCAGCTGGACCCTGCTGATGGTTCCCATGCACATGCAAAGCAGCTGATTGGGCCTGGTGGTGAGGTCCAAACCACGTCTCCCACCGCCCCTGTTCCGCAGTCTCCCTGCATGCAGCCACCTGGCTTTGATCCAGCCAGCCAGGATGGCATGCGCGAGCAAATCCTGGAGGCACAAGACACTCTGGCGGTGGCTGAGGAGCATTCGGTGGGAGGGATGACCGATCAAGAGGTGATTGCGTATGGGAGGCTCAAGGCGTTTTGCACCAGCATTATGAAGAAACTCGCCCCTCCACTGCTGAAGGAAGTCGAGGCGTCCTCCCTCCGCCCCGAGGCGGAGCCTTTCACGCCTAAACGAACGACGAGGGCGACTAAGCGCAACGCGGCAGCTTCCACAACTAAGGCAAAACCTGCTGAGAATGTGTTGTTGCGCACCTTGGGGTTGGTCCCTGATGACATGGTGCCGAACGAGGAGGCAGTCATCAAGCTCAAGCGACTGTTCGACTCTCCGTTGAGAGAACAACACGTGCGCGTCCTTGCGGCACTGTTTGGCAAATCATTGCCACCAGCAGAGGAGCTAGCGTGTGGAAGGATCGAGGCCGTCTCGGTGGTTTGAAGCTGTTAGGCTGGTGCTGGTGTTGATCTAGGTTTCTTATGGAGTGCAACCCGGAGATTTTATGTTTGAACGTTCGCGGATTAAATAATCCAGCGAAGAAAAAGTCGATTAGGGAGTTCTTGGCGTCGGTCAAGGTTAACTTAGCGTGCCTCCAGGAGACTAAGCTGGATGTCATTGACCCTTTCATGGATATGCAATGTTTAGGCCCGTCTCTTGACGGTTTTGCTTACTTACCTGCTGTGGAGACTCGTGGGGGTGTGCTTCTTGCTTGGGACAACACGGTGATTTTCATAGATCAGATTCAGCTAGACACTAACTTCATAACCGGACGCGTCCATAACAAGGATGGAACAGAGTGGTGGATTTCTGTGGTATATGCGCCGCAAGGGGATGATCTAAAAACCTAGTTCCTTCATGACCTAAGCGCTAGGAGGGCCATTTGCCCGGGGCCATGGATGATTCTCGGAGACTTTAATATGATCCTCCGAGCGATGGAAAAGAACAACACTAACATCAACAGGGCTATGATGGCTAAGTTCAGAGGTTTCATGGACGCTCATGAACTCAAGGAGATATACATGCACAGTCGCACGTTCACTTGGTCTAATGAGAGGGGCACTCCGACGCTCACCAAAATTGACAGGGTGTTAGTCTCGGTTGATTGGGAGTTGGCACACCCAGAGAACTTGCTGCAGGCGCTATCATTGGGAGTTTCAGACCACGCGCCTCTGCACCTATCCACCAACGCCCACTTCTACCAGAAAAAGCGATTCCGCTTCGAGGTGCACTGGACGAAGCTTGAAGGTTTTGATGATGCTATCCGGGACGCGTGGGTATGCGATGAGTCCATTGTGGACCCATTCAAAAAACTGGATGCCCTATTCAGAAACGCGGCGGCATATCTTCAGGCATGGGGGCAACGAAAAACGGGCAATATCAAGATCCTGATGGCGGTGGCAAACTGGCTGATATTCAGGTTTGACCAAGTGCAGGAAGCGAGGATCCTGACTGACATGGAAATCTGGTTGCGGAGAACCTTGAAGCTTGCTCTCCTCGGGCTAGCTTCGCTTGAGAGGACCATTGAGCGCCAAAGATCGCGTATCAGATGGCTGAAAGAAGGGGACGCGAATACAAAACTTTTCCAGGTGGTGGCCAACGGTCGGAGATCCAAGAATTTCATTCCCAAAATCAAGCACGGTTTGGAGATCGCCACGGATCAAGGGAGGATGGAGGAGGTCTTTGCGGAGGCTTACGACAATCTGTTGGGCAAGGCGCTGGCCAGAGATCACACGCTCGACCTACACTACCTAGGTATGTCGCAATTGGAGCTATCCGAGCTTGAAGCAATTTTTACGGAAGAAGAGGTTTGGGAAGTTATCAAGCAGACCCCCCCTGATCGTGCGCCCGATCCAGATGGCTTCATTGGGCTCTTCTATCATAAAGCATGGCCGGTGATCAAGAAGGATATTATGGCTGCGCTGCTGAAACTCTTCGTGGGGGACTACAGGGGATTTGGTAGGCTTAACAAAGCTCACATGGTGCTGATCCCGAAGAAGGCCTACGCTATTGAGGTGGGGGACCACAGGCCTATCAGCCTTCCCCATAGCTTCTCCAAGTTGTTCGCCAAGCTGCTCGCCACTCGGGCTCGCAAGAGGATGCACGAGATTGTCAGCTCTAATCAGTCAAGATTCATCAAGGGCGAAGTATTCACGATAACTTCCTTCTAGTCCGTGAGGTGGCCCGCAAGATTCATAACTCCAAGACCCATGGACTTTTCCTTAAGTTGGATATCTCCAAGGCATTCGACTCGCTCTCGTGGGCATTCTTGATGGAGGTGTTGAGTGAGAGGATTCGGTGAAAGATGGATTCAATGGGTTGTCGCCTTGCTGTCCACGGCGAGCACGAAAATCATCATCAAAGGGGTGCCGGGACGACCCATTTTCCCCGCCAAAGGGTTGAGGCAAGGCGACCAGGTCTCGCCCTTCTGTTCGTAATAGCCATGGATGCGCTCACGGCTTTGATCTGCAAGGGTACGGATGTGGGCACACTCAGCTCGTTCCGTGGTATTTCGCCCTTACAAAGGCTGTCCATATACGCGGACGATGTTGCGATCTTTGTCAAGCCATCCACACAGGATCTCATCTACATTTGAGCTGTCCTGGATGCGTTCGGCATCGCTTCTGGTTTGAGGATCAACTACGTCAAATCGGCGGCGATCTTGATCAGAGGTACAGAGGAGGAGAGACATCACGTGGTGAGCATCCTGCAGTGCCAGATGGGTGTTTTCCCCTGCAGATACCTGGGTATTCCACTCGCTATCAAAGCACTCACTCGAGGAGATTGGCAGCCGTTGGTAGACCAGGTGAGGAAGTTCATCTCTGCCTGGCAACGAGGTTTGATTCAGAGGCCGAGAAGACTCATGCTGGTAAAGTCTGTGATCTCGGCAAGGCCGATCCACCAACTTTTGATGCTCGATGCGC
Organism: Aegilops bicornis; assembly: GCA_021605145.1. Taxonomy (NCBI): domain Eukaryota; kingdom Viridiplantae; phylum Streptophyta; class Magnoliopsida; order Poales; family Poaceae; genus Aegilops; species Aegilops bicornis. Next base: position 192,261,680 of record CM038670.1, read on the forward strand.
CAAACTGGGTCTTTGAGGACATTGAAAAATGGATGCGTGCCTTTTTTTGGGCGGGAAAGGAGAAGGTGAATGGCGGGCAATGCCCGGTGGCCTGGGAGACGGTGTGTACGCCAACTTGCTTTGGCGGATTGGGGGTGAAGGACCTCAGGCTACAGGCGATTTCTCTCAGAGTCAGATGGGAATGGTTGCGTCGTACAGACCCGACGAGGCCATGGCAGGGCATACCTATGGTGGAAGACGAGGAGGCCAAAATGGTATTCAATTCTTTGGTAAAGATCTCATTGGGTAATGGCGACCAAGTACTCTTCTAGAGAGATAGGTGGATCCACGGCTTTACGGTCGCAGAAATAGCTCCAACAATCATGGAGTTCGTCAGCACTCGAGCCCGCAATACTAGAACGGTACGACAAGCATTGACCGGCAACGCGTGGGCCTTGGATGTGCAGGGCGACATCTCCTTCATGGCGCATATTCAAATTGCAAATCTCTGCCTCGCGATTACCATAGTGCCCCGCAATGAAGAGCAGCCGATCAGTTCGCTTGGCCTGCCGACGTATCAGGGGTCTATACGGCAAAATCGGTGTATCATAGGTTATGTCAGGGGCTCACAAGATCACCCATGGCGTCGTGCATCTAGAGGAGTTGGGCACCATTGAAGTGCAAAATCTTTGCTTGGCTAACGGTGTAGTACAGAATTTGGACTTCGGACAGGCGAGCCCGACATGGGCTGCAAGACCAGCCATCAGCTTGCTTCACATGTCTGCAGGAGGAGGACAACGCCGATCACATCCTCGTTCAATGTGTCTACGCTAGGGAGGTTTGGCACCGGTGCTTCGAAATCTTTCAGATTAACATCGACCCTCCGACGAACTTGAGCACGTTTCAAGATTGGTGGCTTCAGCAAAGAAGGAACCTCACAGGCAGGTCAATCCGAGGATTTGACTCATTTATCAGGGGATGGCTTGGGCATTATGGAAGCAGAGGAATGCAAGACTGTTCAATCGACCACATCAGCAAAAAACTCCTGCACAATTAGTCGAGAAGGTACTCCAAGAGCTCAAGGATTGGAGAGCGGCCGGATTAGGTGTTGGTGGTTTAGATCCTTTTGTGAGAGAGTAGGCTAGATGAGTTTGGTTGGTGTGGTGTCGGGTGTGCCATTGGGGATGTCCGCATCTTGTAATGGCGTTTTGTAATTATACTTTCTGCCTTCTATAAAGCTAAGGTACGCCATTGGCGTACTCTCGAAGAAAAAAACGTAACAGCGGATTGAAGACCAACCTCCCTCACCCGAAACAGTTTCCTCTTCCAACAAAGGGCACTAGCCTAGATGCACCGTCTCATCACCCCCACAACGTTTTATCTCCAATTGAATAGATCGGCTCCGCACGTCTCATCTTCCCACTTTTCTTCAGCAAGTTGTAACTGACGGAATAGAGCTTCAGTGCGCGATTGCATCCCCATGCCAAGATGGGCATCGATGCTATGCCTGGACACCCGCGCTTCGCTGGCGCCCCGCATCAGCTTTGTCCGGACCGACACTTTAGACCGTCCACATCGACTTCGTCTGGTCGTGACTGTCCTCCACACCCCACCCCGCGTCATGGAGGTAACGGACCTTGCTGATGCCCGTCGTACTGCCCCTCGGTCGCTACTCCCTTTGCCCCGGCATGGAGCACGACCATCTGGTTGGCGTAGCTGTGGTTGAAGAGGAATAAGAGCAGATCGGGCAATCCGGTGTCCAGGCCAGCCGCAATCGATCGTCCATCAGTCGACCGGCATCTGGATCGATCTGTTTTGATTGGTGTCTCTGTCTATCTCAACGCCTGACCATCCAGCCGAACAGCCTGTGGAGATTTGGGCAGCAGTTTTGGATGGGTAACAGGTACTTGAAGTAATGTCTACTCTGTTTATTGCGTTTGTCATCTACCATTGCTTATTTTTGTAGAACACATGCAATAGATAAAATTTATACATCATGTCTGATTGAGCAATTTCATCAGTATGTCAACTTATATTTGTCACTAAGAAACCTTCAGTTTGCCCTTGGTCAGCACGTGACTCAACATGTTCTCTTTGTTGTTGAAGCATGAGTGAAATCTACAACGACACATATTTGGCTTATCAAGGTTAACCTGATCTGGAAATCGGTAAATATAGACATACACCAATCTCTTATCTGGAGCGTCCACCCTCATGGTCATGGGCCGAAGAATTTATTATCACGAAATAATATCTCCAGTGTACGTGGATGTTTGCCAGCATGATTCCATATTGATTATATTGAAGTGGTGTTGGCCGCCATGGTTATCTCTTATGACCAATCTTAGTCTGAAAAATGCCATGGGGTAAGCTATTTAATCACAAATTACTTTGGAACATTTTCTGCCATGTCATTTACTTAATATCTTTTGTTGATACACTACTAGGAAAACGGCTATAGATAAAATGGACACTAATGGCGCACCACATGTGTGGTGCGCCATTAAAATATAGCAATGGCGCACCACATACAGGTGCGCCATATTACTAATGGCGCACCTGGTGTGTGGTGCGCCATTAAAAGTTAAAAAAAATTATTACTAATGACGCACCGTGGGATAGTGCGCCATTACTAGTTGACATAGTAATGGCGCACCAAACCCACCGTGCGCCATTAGTAGTTTTGAAAAAAAAGTAAAAAATAAATAAATAAAATTTGTTAGTAATGGCGCACCTGTGGACAGTGCGCCATTACTAGTTTTTAACTAGTAATGGCGCACTGTCCACTGGTGCGTCATTACTAAGTTTTTTCCAAAAAAATGTTTAAAAAAAATTCAATTTTTTTATATTTTTTTCGAAACTAGTAATGGCGCACCGTGGGTGTGGTGCGTCATTACTAGTTTAACTAGTAATGGCGCACCACCCCACGGTGCGCCACTAGTAATGGCGCACCACCCCACGGTGCGCCATTACTAACTTGGTCCAACACCGAATGCACCCCCCTCCCCGGTGGACCGCCTTTTCAGTTTTAAAAAAATAAAAGAAAATGATGGAAATGTCAAAAAAATAAAAGAAAATAAGTTTTCCATGTGATATGTGGTCTAGTTATTGGAAAAATTTATAAATATGAATTTCGACTTTATTTGCAAAATCTCTCTGGAAATTTGTAAAATGGGCATAACTTTTGCATACGAACTCGGATTAAAAAGTTTTTTATATGAAAAATCATCTACTCGAAAAGTTACAATTTTCAAAATCCCCAAAAACCTAACAGAAAAAAGTTATAGGGCTTTCAAGATCTAGAGGCAAAAAAATTCAAAAAAAATTGGTTTAATTTTTTTTTGATTTTTTTTTCAAAAAAATGATACGTAATATGACCGGGAAGTTTGAAATATTTTTCAAAATTTCTATCATAGTCATGAACATGAACAAAGTCCTAGACAACAACAAGGTATAATAGGATTGATATGCTAGATATATCAACAAGTGATTGTGAAGTGAGCTGTTGTTGGGGTTGATAGAACTTTGAAGTTAAGCGTGCTTGGGCTGGAGTAGTGTGAGGATGGGTGACCTTTTGGGAAGTTTGACTACGGAGTGCGATTTGACCTGAGATTAAGCATATTGAAATCTGAGATGTTTAACATCACTTAGCTTATTTATATGTGTTACTCCCTCCGTCCGGAAATACTTGTCATCAAAATGAATAAAAGGGGATGTATCTAGTGCTTTTGTAGAAAAGCTCAAAAAACATACATTGTTTTCCATATATGATTGTAAGTTAGTAATTTGTCAAACTCTTTTCACTTGCGCTATGTGAAATCCTCGACTCCCACAACCATAACATGTTTGAATTTCCTTTGGTCAGTATTACTACATAACCAATTGGTATACAACATCTTGATTAGTGAATAGAGATTAAAAGTTATTCTACTTTTGATAGACAAAGTGTTATGCAAAACATAATAACATTGTCATGCTGTAACTGTTCAAACATATCATACTTTCTGCCGTGTAATTTCAATCTGTATGTAATCTGTTCACGTCTGACAAAAGCTTGAGCAACCCGAGCAAAGTTTCATCAGGTCATTTGGTCCAACTATATATTTTTAAGCAATTTATATAACTTTCTGAATCCAAATGCATGATCTTAAACTGTCTTATGTTGATTTCATCTTAAGGATACGATTAGCTGAAATTATCATTTTACTTCCATCAAACTCACAATCCATGCACTAAAAATTCCCGCAGCAACACGCGGGGTTTTATCTAGTTATAGATACGTTGGAGACGCGTCAGGCAACACCCCGAACACGTCATCGAACTCCAGGTCTGACACCCTCACATGACTAAGACGTCGGAAGAGGAAACCATACCTGCCATTCACGTACCATGAATCCAACAGACGGTCCAGCATCTTTCAGATGCCGCCGATGCAGACCACAATCTGCATCTGTTCCTGAACTACCTCCCAAGCTTCGCCTCGGCGCTGGAACAGACGTCGTCATAACGACGAAGCCCTAGGACACAGGTCCACCACGAGGATGCCGCCACCATCAAACTATTCTTGCTTGAACAGACTGGATTCCAGATTCATCCCCAATTATAGGACCGATCGCCTCAACGAAGTATGAAGAAATTTACATGATACTAACTTATGATATTATATACAGACAGTTTTATCCAATTGAACTTATATACATTCCAGTTATTACTAGAGTACAAAATACGAAACTCCACAATCCCTGGCTTCCAACCAAAGGAACTTTCTCAGGAACTTCTTTGTGATATCTGTGGTGACACAAAAATATTACTCCATTGTTTTTCCGAGAAGTGGGAACATACCACGGATAGCTCCACACGGCAGGACCCCTGAGGGTGGCCAGACAGTCAAATAGTCTCTGTCTCTGCATAGGTTCCCTCGTACTGACTGGGAAGTACGTACGTAGATCTTTGGATTTCACGTTCTGACACCGACGGTTCCGCAAATACACACGCCAAAAGGTAGCATACGCCAAACTAAACTGCAATTGATTAAAGTGGGCCTCATCTTATATATCCGGGTTACAGGCTCCCATGGTGGGAATTAATCAAGCAGTTTCTTACCACTCCAAGTTTACTGCAATCTGTCCAAGAATGGATGAGGTGGCGCTCAACGTCGAGGTCGGCGAGCTCGACCCGGGACCGGGGATGCAGGATCACCGGTCAGTGGAATGGCTGGTCTTCGCCATCGGCTTCACCACAGCGTGCATGGGGGTCGCCGCGGCTCTGTACAAGGCGCCGACCGGCATCTTCGACGGCCACAAGCTCGCCTACTACGCCTCCGTCGTCTCGGCCGGCGCTGCTGGCTTAGCGGAGGCCATCGCTGCGATGGCATGGATGCCCGGCGCCTTGGCAGGCAGCGAGCACGCACGCCATTGCGTTCTCTACGCTTCATTTGTGCCGCTGGCGTTCATGGCCGGCCTCGGTGGAGTTCGCATACTTCTCAGGTAAGAAGAAGAATTGCTGCTTTGCAGCTTTGCCCGGCATTACGATCTCACCTTCTGGTGCTCTTACGTTGGCCGGAGCTGCAAGGTTTGCAACCATCCTGCTGCCCATATTTCGTTGTTGGTATCCGTTGGCGATGTAAAGTGCGTGACTGATCTATGCGTGTGTGCGTGGTTTGTATAATAAGTAAACACCTCGATCATTTGGTTTGTAGCAGACTGTTCCATGTACTTCCTGGCCTCTCCACTGTCCATGAAACATGCTGAGAGTTGTACGGCTCTTTGTGAGACTATGAGAAGTCCTCGATGGTGGGCGGCGTCAGCGTGCGTCCCTGGCTCCCTCCCGCCGCGGGGTTCTCCTCTTCATCCACGGCCGCCCTGGAACAACGTCGCGTGAAAGCGTCTGACATATAGGAGCCTCTCCGTAGCAGATGTGAGGCATCGGAAAATATGTTTTAGAGCACCTGCACCTAGGCCCATCTATCCTAGCCATCCATTTTTCGCATCATGATTTGTGCAAGCACATTTTTTTTTCTCTCACATAGAACATATTTTGAACTTCAAACTTCCACAGAAGAGCAAAGCTTTCTATCTAGAATCTGGGATAAAACTTTCAGATTTTTTTCGTCCAATATAAGTATACGAATTAAGATTTTTTTGGGTTAAAAATCTTAATTTTAAAATTTATGTCGGACCAAAAAATATGAAAGTTTTATCTCACTTTCTAGTTAGGAAACTTTATTGTGCTGCAAAGTTTAAGATTCAAGACATGTTCTATATGAGAGAAACAAAAAAGACAAATTTACATGTAAAATGTTAGTTGTGTTGCATAGATCTCAAAGAAATATTGGAGAGCTAAGATAGATGAGCCTGGGTGCAGGTGCTCAAAAAATCTGCGTCCGTGAGGCATCGGACTGTGGCCTCGCTTCCATGCTCGAGCTCGACCCGATTTTAGGCCACTTCCAACGTATCGATGCTAAGATGAGGTGCTAAGCACATTAATTTTTTTAGCAATTAAAGTCCGTAATGCATAGGTGTTTAACTTCTTATAGCTAAGCATTCTTCATTTAATATTTTAGCAACTAAAAAAATTTTCATGCAATTGTGGGCTTCTTTTATTTAAATGTTTTGCCTAGGTTCACGTCCTCGGCATTGTTTTTTTCTGAAGTCATCACACTCATCTATCTTCTCTTAATTACCTTGTCACATCAGATTTTTCATTTACGTGGCAGCCTTAGCACGTGTATAAGATGGAGTGTTGGGAGGGGCAGGCCGATGGGCTGCCAACCCTTTTCTTCTCTTTTTTAGTGGTCTAACTGTCACTTGGAGACAGGTGAGTGGCCCGCCATCCGCACCTACAAAAGCCTGCTTGGTATGGGCTAGTTTTTTTTATTTTTATCGAAATACCTTCATGACTAGCTTTATTAACTAAAATTATACTTACATCATTTGCTAATAAAGAAACAACAAAACTCGGAGGTGTATCTGGTCATACCATCGGTGGATTAGACCTCCCAAAACTAGCTAGCTCATGGGCTAGTTTCACCATATGGTGTGGACCAAATCGGTTCGCATGTTGGGGCGGGCAAATGTACATCTTGTTTACTTTTTTTTCTAGCGAAGCACACCCAAACTTTATTAATTAACAGAGAAGTATGCACGAGTTCTTATACACTACTTTTATGTGAGACTAATATCTTTATAGAAGGCACAATAACAAACACAAAAGTGTGACTTTAACTAAAAACCGATCTTGGTTTTAGTTTCGCTTACCAACCTACCATTGGTGTTTTAAATTCTCTGACACTGCATGCCTCTTACCATATTTTTGCTGTTTTCACCAATCGTAAATCATACAACGGACACAAAGACACTAACGTTATTAGACCTCCTAATCCAATGGCTCCATCGCAACACACATGCATCATGCATGCTAGTAGTTTTAAATACCTTAGAGAAAAACAACTTCGCAAAGAAGATCAATACTTCTTTCATTCCAGAATATAAGGTGTATTGGTTTTCGTGCAGGTCAAACTTATGTATGTTTGGCCAAGATTACGGAATAAAATAGCAACATCTACAATACAAAATAAATAAAATATAAAAATACTTTTCATGATGGATCTAATGATACAATGTGGTTCCGTGGATGTTGATACTTTTTCCAAAATACTTGGTCAAACAAGCATGTGTTTGACTTAAAAATAATAATACACCTTATATTTCAGGATGGACGGAGTACAACAAAACAGAGGAATTGCCAATATAGTCAGCAAAATCAATCACACGAACCAACCTGTGGTTGGGATGGTTAGGTGGACAATGGTCCCAGCCCACCTGGGTTTAAATTCTGGGGCTCGCATTTAGGTCCTGTTTGGTTCATAAATCCTAGGACTTTTTTTAGTCCCAACTAAAACGTTGCTAGTCCCTAAAAAGTCCTTACTTGTTTGGTTCCTCAGACTAAACATTGACTAAAAGACCATGTTACAACTAAAAGTCCCAAAAAGACTCTCCTTCAGGGTCTTCTTTCATAAGTCCCAAATGCCCACTTTAAGTCCCTATAAGTCCCTCTACTATAAAAAGAAGACACATCCGTGACATTTTGGGCCGAACGATTTTTTTTTCTGTCATACTTATGACAGTTCTATGACGATAATTGTGACAAAACCCGGTATCATCATAGATGTGATGGGCTCCTACTTCTATGACAAAAAATCATGACAGAAAATGGGATTTTCGTCCTGGGCGGGCCGGAGATGCAGCTGCATGACATTTTTTTGGGCTGACTATGACGGAAAAAACCATGATAGAAGCAATGGCGAGGAAAATATCCGGGTGTTCCCGGTTATGGTGCGTGGTCGGGGCCGAGCGATGCGCTGTTTCTCGTGACACGCACGCTGCGTGGAGTGCGGCGTTGGGCTCTAATCAACCCGTGCAAGGCGTTGGGCTCTAATCAACCCGAAAGCGACAGACCGCAGTTACGCGTTATCGAACCCGGCGATCGATCGATGGTCGTTAATCGAACCCGATCGAGCGATTCTTCGCCATCGCCGCTAATCAAGCCGATTCATAATGCCTCTGGATGAACAAAGGAGCGTTCTTTGGGGGTTTGGATGAACAGTTCCGGTGGGGGTGGATGAACAGGACCCCGTGGTGTTGCCTCTGGAAGAACAGGACCCCGATCGATCGAGCCGGTTGGGGTTGGATGAACATGACCCCGTGGAGGGCTGGATGAACAGGACCACCCCGTGGAGGGCTGGATGAATAGTAGACGATGGAGGGTTGGATGAACAGTAGCCCGTGGAGGGGTGGTTGAACAGGAGCCCGTGGAGAGGGCTGGTTGAACAGTAGCCGATGGAGTAGCGCGCGGTGGAGGCTGTATGAACAGGAGCCCGTGGATGAACAGTCGCAGGTGGAGGCTGGAGGAGGTCGACGGTGGATGAACAGTAGCCCGTGGAGGCTGGAGGGGGTCAACGATGGAGATGATCAGTATCCCGTGGAGTCCCGTTTTGCGGTACGCCACACCCCTCCAGATGAACAGGACACCCGTTTCGACCGTAGCGCTCCAACACAAGTCCGTTTTCTCCATTTTGCGGTACGCCACACCCCTCCCGATCAACAGGACCCCGTTTCGACCGTACGAGGTCCGTTTCCTCCGTTTTGCGGTACACCAGACCCCTCCCGATGAACAAGATCCCGTTTCGAACGTGGCCGGTTGAACACAAGGCCGTTTCCTCCGTTCTGCGGTACGCCAGGCCTCGTCTCCATCGGCTATTCCATCCAAGCCGGTTGGCTCCCACGCGTTCCGTTTCCTCCCGATGAACACGACGCATTCCGTTGTCTCCCCATGAACACGACGACGACGCGGTTTCTCCGTTCCGACCCAGCCATGTACACGAGCCCTGGCCGTGCGACGCAGCAGTAGGCGTTCGAGACCCCGCCCAGATGTAATGTGACGTCGTGGTCAGATTTACTTTCTTGCACCTGGCCGCTGTAATGCGTGCGTGTACATGCTACGTCGGCGCCTCTACATCGACCGGTATGTACGCATACATTCGCGACCGTAATGACAACGCTACATACGCTTCGACCGTGGGTCCCGACCGCCGTGCACTTCCTTGCGTGCGAAGATGTAGCTGGTGGGTCCCAGCAGTCAGGGGGACGAATCATTTTTTTTGCCCGGACGCACTTCCTTGCGTGCGAAGATGTAGATGGTGGGTCCCAGCAGTCGGGGGGAACATTTTTTTCACGAAATACGGTGGCCCCTCCGGTGGGTCCCCACTGTCAGGTGGAGGAATAATTATTTTGCGCGTAATAAGGAGGCACTTCCTTGCTGCGGCCGTGGACCCAGCTGTCATCCTCTCCGCGTACAGTACTCTTCCGATGGAAGTCGGTCGTTGACCACATTGACCACGCCGCGACGAGAGCACCAAGGCGATGGACGATGGCGAGGCCTAGGAAGGGGAAGACGCGGAGCCAGGGAAGACGCGGTAGTGGATACCCACGAGGAAAGGAGTACGAGGGTTCACTGGTTCGGCTGCAGTGTGAGGATGCCGTCGCCGCAGAATAACACGTGGTGTGGGTTAGTACAGGGATGGCCTGGCCAGTGGTGGGACTAGTAGGGGGCGGTGAGGCCTCTGCGGCATCGTAGCCGGCCACGGGAGGTAGGAGCACGAGGCACGACCGGCGCTGGTTTGGGCGGCTGGAGCAAGAAGACCAGAGGTTGAAGAAGCACTCTGACCGTTGGATGGACATCATCTGATCCTTTGGAGCTAGAATCGTGCATATTGACTAAGTTGACAAAGCCCTCCATCCCCATCAACTTAGTAGGCCCACAAGTCAGCCTCCCACTATACTGGGTCCCAGCTAGCAGGGGGAGCATTCATTTTTTCGTGCGTAATAAGGAAGCACTTCCTTGCGTGCGAAGATATAGCTGGTGGGTCCGAGCTGTCAGCGGTGGTAACGTTTTTTTTGCAAAATACAGAGGCCCTTTCGGTGGGTCCCAAATGTCAGGTGGAGGAATCATTATTTTGCGCGTAATAAGGACGCATTTCCTTGCATGCGGCCGTGGACCCAGCTGTCAGCCTCTCCACGTACAGTCCACTTCAGATGCATGTCGGTCGTTGACCACGTTGACCAGGCCGCGCCGAGAGCACCAGGGCGGTTGACGACGGCGAGGCCTAGGAAGAGAATGACACGGAGCCAGGGAAGACTCGGCAGTTGTTTCCCATGCGGAGGGGAGTACGACTGCATCTGAGGTTCTTGGTTAAATCGTCTGCCGAAGAATAAAAGCAGGTGTGGGTGAGTAGAGGGATGGCTAGGCCGGCGATGGGAGTACGGTGGGGCGGTGAGGCCTGCTAGGCAGCACAGCAGGCCACGGGAAGAAGGGAGCAGGTAGTCTCGCCGGCGCTTGTTTGAGCGGCTGGAGCAGGAAGAGCAGAGATTGAAGAAGCACGACAGCCGTTGGATGGACATCCAACGATCCAACGCTTAAAGGTCAACCTTTTTCGTGAAAGCCTCAAATCATGGAAAACAGCATATAGCCCATCTGCCATTATTTCTAATAATTTACAGCCCAATTGCTAATTCTTAAGGTTTTTGAGCCCGTATTCTTTTTGTTAGCATTACAGCCCATATTGTGGTCACGGTTAAAAAATTATACGAAATTTTGCATATTTCGGTGCGGTCCGAACTGTTTTTAATCCTGAAATTTCGAGTCACGTTCAAACTGATTTTAAAAATAAATATATATCAATATAAAATCCAACAAATTGTCCACAAGATAAAAATCAATGCAATTTAAAATCTTTGAAAAAAGAAATTTGAAACTAATTGCCGGTTTGATGTGTTTTAAAATGTACTTTTATTTCTCATTCTTGATAGGCCATTTTCTACCAAATTTAATGAAGCTCTCCTCGTCTTGAAAGATTTGCAACCAAACATGCATGACAAAGCGACTTACTTGGCAAATCACAAAAAAACTGGGCTGTGGCCGTGGACCCAGCTGCAGTCGTGGACCCAGCTGTCAGCCTCTCCACGTACAATACTCTTCCCATGGAAGTCGGTCGTTGACCACATTGACCACGCCGCGCCGAGAGCACCAAGGCGGTGGACGACGGCGAGGCCTAGGAAGGGGACAGCGCGGAGCTGGGGAAGACGCAGCAGTTGATGCCCACGCGGAGAGGAGTATGAGTGTTCACTAGTTCGGCTGCGGTGTGAGGCTGCCGTCGCCATAGAATAACAGGGGGTGTGGGTTAGTACAGGGATGGTCTGGCCAGCGGTGGGAGTAGTAGGGGGCGGTGAGGCCTCCGCGGCATCGCAGCCGGCCACGGGAGGCAGGAGCACGAGGCACGACCGGCGCTGGTTTGGGCGGCTGGAGCAAGAAGACCAGAGGTTGAAGAAGCACTATGGCCGTTGGATGGACATCGTACGGTCACTGGAGCTAGATAGTTATGTCAGTTTTTTCTTTGCTCTCCTTTTTTAGCTGTAAGAAGACTCGGTGATTTCTCTTAAGAGAAATCAAAGAGAGAGCTCTCTTTATAAAAAAAAGACAAAGCCCTCCGTCCCTGTCAACTTAGTTGGCCCACAAGTCAGCCTCCCACTATTGTGGGTCCCAGCTAGCAGGGGGTATTCATTTTTTTGTGCATAATAAGGAGGAACTTCCTTGCGTGCGAAGATATAGTTGGTGGGTCCGACCTGTCAGCGGTGGGAACGTTTTTTCGCGAAATACAGAGGCCCTTCCGGTGGGTCCCAGCTGTCAGGTGGAGGAATCATTATTTTGCGCGTAATAAGGAGGCATTTCCTTGCGTGCGGCCATGGACCCAGCTGTCAGCCTCTCCACGCACAGTCTACTTTCGATGGTGTCGTTCGTTGACCATGTTGACCGCTCCGCGCCGAGCGCATCCAAGGTGGTGGATGACGATGAGGCCTAGGAAGGGGACGACACGGAGCCGGGGAAGACGCGGAGCCGGGGAAGACGCGACAGGGGATGCCCACGTGAAGAGGAGTACGAGGGTTCACTGGTTCGGCTGCGGTGTGAGGCTGGCGTCGCCGTAGGGCCTGGCTAGAGGTGGGAGTAGTAGGGGGCGGTGAGGCCTCAACGGCAGCACAGCTGGCCACTGGAAGCAGGAGCAGACGGTCTCGCCGGCGCTGGTTTGGGCGGCTGGTGCAAGAAGAGCAGCGATTGAAGAACCAGGAGGACTGTTCGATTCAAATCCAACGATTACTGCTACTAGAAGCCCTGTGTGCGCGTCAACTTAGTAGGCCCACAGGTCAGCCTCCCAATCGGTGCGCCCCAGATGTTAGTGGGAGGAATCATTTTTTTCGCGTAATAAGGAGGCAGTTGATTGCGTGCGGCCAAGCCAGCGGAGGGAGTAGGGTGGGCCGGGGAAGCCTGCGTGGCATCACAGCGGGCCACAAGTGGAGGGACCAGGCAGTCCCGCCGGCGCTAGTTTAGGCGGCTGGAGCAGGAAGATTAGAGATTGAAGAAGCACGTCGGCCGTTGGATGGACATCCAACAAATACTCTTGCTAGAATCGTGTGTTGACTGACAAAGCCTTGCGTAAACAAGTCAGCCTCGAAATCTGTGGCGTGCACAACCCATTTGCTATTATTTTTATATTTTTTACTCATTTTCTAATTCATATGGAATTTATTGCAGCCCGTTTTCTATTTTTAGAATTGCTGCCCATTTTCTGGTCAGTACCAGCGTTAAAAAAATTAACTAAATATGTGGGAAATTTTGAAAATTCGCAAATTTTTGTTGGGGAACAAAATATTATTAATCCAAAAATTAGTAGCCATACTAAAACAAATTTAAAAATAAATTAGTACTATGTCATGTTAAATCCAATGAAATACTCCCTCCGTCCCAAAATTCTTGTCTTAGATTTGTCTAAATACGGATGTATCAAGTCACGTTTTGGTATTAGACACATCCGTATCTAGACTAATCTAAGACAAGAATTTTGGGACGGAGGGAGTATAAGATATCAATGAAGAACAAAAACAAAAAAAGAAACTAATATCCCATTTGCTATATATTTTTTGGAATTTTCAACCCCTTTTGATATTACTTTTAACAGACACTAGCCATACTCTTTGGCCAGGCCGGAATGCATCCCTTCTCGTCTTGAAAGATTTGCAGCCCAGTAAGTTGGAGAAAACAAATAGGCCTAGCTTGGGTATTCTTCAAAAAGAAATACTGGGCTACCTAGTTTCCCAAAGAAAAAACTGTTGGGCTGGTCATGTTGTTAGACGGGCCACAGAGACCGCACAACCCAATTTATAGCCTGCTCCTCCCAATTACTAATAAAAAAAGTTGTGCAATTCTGTCGTTAATTGACTATACGTTGAAAATGATGTGGGTCCCAGATATCAGTAGTGTGGATTAGAGTAAAAAATGAGGGGTTCATCTGAGTAGTAAAAGAGGCGCTTGCTTGTGTTCGGGAGTGGACCTGGTGGGTCCGTACTGTCATACTCACAACTACAGTCCTCTCCCGATTCACTATGTTGACAGGGACCATTTCGAAAAAAAACTATGTTGACAGGGCCGGACGGCGGCGCCGCGGCGAGCGCACCAAGGCGGAGGATAAAGTGTTGTCGCCAATGTGCTGGGCTGGGTTGGACATTCTTATTGAAAAATAAAAATGGACCGGAACTATTTACGATGCTGACTACAATTTGCATGGGTCCGCTGGTTGCAGGAAGAAAATGCTGGGAGAAAGAAGACTGGTCGCTATCTTTGTCGAAGAATAATGTCGACTAAATGTAACGACACTATCATAGGAAATAATATCCTCCTGTTAAATCGTGAATTTAAAGAATTAGTGCATGAGAATTTAGCTTTATTTATTTATTTACTTATTTATGTTTAGGGGACCATGAGCATGTACATGGGCCGGATTCATGTGAGAGCCTCCCTTCCAGTTAATTATGGGCTTCTCTATTGGGCTTTCATTAGTGGGCTGCATGTTATCAACAAGTGGAAAATGTGTTCCGTATGAAAAATAGTATGCGCTATGTATGGTACGGGGCACTAAAGGATTGAACCGTGCAACGACTTCCAAAACATTGTGTTTGTCGTTCTAACAACACATTTATTCAACCAACAGATGAAATATACTACTGATTGTACATTGAAAACAACAGCAGCAACAACCAGGGCTGGGGGCGCAATGTAAGCAGAGCAGGCCGTAAGAGTGAAGACGCAATTCTCTCTTCCAAACCAAATATCAGCCATCATTACAAAAGGGCTACCAAAAAAGAACAAGTGTATGCATCAAACTAAATAAAGATCCTACTACACCAAGTGTACGCATCTAACTAACTGGCTCAGTTAGACGTTACTATTTATTAAGCTGTGGAGATTGGTTTACGGCTTGAACTAGATGGGTGCCTAATAGGGGAAACTCCAGCCACCGGTCAAGTCCGATACTTGCGACCCTCTCTCCTACTTTGGGCTGCAGTATGGCGGCACATATCAGTCTGATTGCATGCAGAGACGCATGGTACACTATGTACACACAGTTTTTCCGATGAACAAAACCGCTGCCATCATGATCCTTGCCGTCGGTTATCTCTGGTTAATCGGATAATTCAATCCGACAAATGAGAGTGTGTACCAAGGTTACTTACCAACCTCGGTCAAAAATTCCTGAAGGCCCAGAGAAGCTGGATCCCGCTTCAAAGACCTTGCAAGGATCGTGGATTGTATTCCGCGAAACAACACGTCCCAGATGCGTGCGACGATCATCAATCATTCGCCATCGTCTGATCGAGCCAGGAACCACCTGCAACTGCCATGCCGCTTTTCTTTGAAAGGTTCTAGGATTAGGAAGGGTAGGGACACCAGGTGGCCTACATCATGATATCAAGTTGGAGTCAAATAACCCTAAAAACAGTTGGAGTAAAATAAAAAAGGGCTCTTGATGTAGTCAACCTTAAGAACAACATGTTATGAGCATGCATATTTTTTCAGTAAATGTTGACAGTAATATAAGCAAGCCATCATGATATCATAGGAAAGTAACATACTGTTGTAACAGCCGTTTGTAGCGATGACTGGAGTAGGCCAGCAATACGTCCAGCCATAGAAGGAGTCGACAGCGTAATGAAGCCCTTGTGTTCAATGGCATCAGAGAACCATGGAGGATGTATGATCCTGCGATGGACATGCAGATTTATCCACTTACCGCAGTGACTTGTCAGATAGGCGAGACCGAGGTTGAAGAACGCAATTAGCCTGAAGTCTTTATAATTCGCAGATCTTGTGGGCACTTGGCAGATTACAACCTTGAGCAAATCAAACTTGGTATCATGTTGGCTACTGTAAGATTCCGAGTATTCTAGGCCACGGTGCCAAAGCAGTGCAGTGTTAATCGAAGGAAGGGGTATCAATCGCCGGGTGTAGACCTCCACGAGCATCGAGCTGCCACGACCATCGACGAGGACCATCCAAGACGTGTTCATGCCGACCCAGTTGAAAGGACATGCGGTGCCCCCATGTGTGGTTTTGGTAATTGATGACATTCTCTATGGACTAATGGTTGCATTGAGTTATATTTGAAGGATTTGTCCATAGGCATTTCTTGAAGTCCATGTGTTGGTTTCAAGGAGTTTATGTGTTGACCAAGGTGCTATTAAGGAATTATCCAAAGATTGGTCATGTGAGTGTTGAGCTTATTGCAAGCATGTCTTGAATAAGAAGATTGTGTGATCATTCATGTTTACCTTCAAGACATCATCCAAACGAAGAGAGTTGGAAAGATTCAAGGTTGATCAAGACTAAGTCAAGAGTGAATCAAGTTGATCAACTCACAAAGCGTAGAAGATGTACCGAGGGATCAAGTGATCCCATGGTATGGTAAGCATTATCCATTGCACTTTGTGTACTAACCCATGGTCTATGTGAGAGTCTATGTGGGGTTAGGTACGTGTCCATGGGCTTGCGTCAAGAGGAAGATATCATACAACCCATGGAAAGGATGACATCAAGTGGTGATCGTCATCAAGATTGCCATGTGCAAGTTCAAGTGGAGCATCACGAAGAGATCAAGTGCTTGAAGCTTGCCATCCATTGTGGTGTCAATGGACTTGTGAAGATGTGTCAAGAGTGGCTCACCCATAGTGGAGTATGGGGAGCAATCATCTAGTCTCCATCGACCCAACGCAATCAAGAAAGGTGGTCCATCTTGAGGAGGACAAGATCGTCATCATCTAGCTCAAGTGGATCATGTGCAAGGCAAAGGTTTGCCCTTGATAGGTTTTCTATTTTACCGGTCTCATGGTGGTAGTTGGGAGACCGGGTTATAGGATCGATAGCCGTACTATCGAGGGGGGCTCTCAAGTGAGTAGCTTGATCGTATCGTTCGTCGAGAGCTCAAACCATTGCATCCTTGCATCATGTTTCTTGGTTCTTGTTTGGTTCTCTTTGTGAGTCTTAGAGCTTATGGTCATCTTTATGACAAGCTTGAGTTCATCGAAAACGTCTTTATGACAAGCTTGAGTTCATCGAAAACGGAGTTTGCATGCGTCTTCTATGATGTTTTCGGTGTTGGAGGTTTTACCGGTCTTTTCCGAGGAAGGGTTCTCACCATTTTCTTTTGGGCCTTTTCTCATTTGCTTATTATTGGTATTTCTCTCAAGATTGTGTTAGCCCTTGTTTCTAGCTTTCCAACAAACTTGGTTTCGTTGAATTCGAGTCCGCTTTGCAAAAGTTATGGCTGTTTTGGTAAAGGCTGCAGCAGGTACTACCGCGACTAGAGCGGATGTAATTATTTACTACCGCTCAGAGCAAGATTTCACTGCTCTCGAAGCGGTAGTACCGCCCCAGAGCAGTACTACCGCAGCTCCTAAGCGGTAGTAGCGCTCCGGACCAAAATCTCGTGTTTTGCTCAGCGGAAGTAGGCACGGAAGTATTTTTTTAGTACCGCTCGCAAGAAGTAGTACCTCTACCATTTGCGGTAGTACCGTGAGGTCGAGCGGTAGTACCGTGAGGACGAGCGGTACTACCGCTCGAAGGTTCTTTTGGCCTTTTGCCTCCTCGCTGTTGTGTTTGAAGGGTTCTACCGCCCTAGCGGTAGTACCGCTCCTTGAGCGGTAGTACCGCTTCTGTCTTGGCTGTGAGCATAACGGTTGGATTCTGGAGCTCCTATAAAAGGGGTCTTCTTCCCATTCAACCTTATCCTTTTAGCTTGTGTTCTTCCCCGTTGTTGACCTTCTTCGAGCTTGCTAACTCTCAATCCCTCCAATGATTCTTGCTAGTTCTTGAGGGAAAGAGAGAGGAGATCTAGATCCACGTTTCCACCAATCACTTTCTCCTCTAAGTGAGGGAACCCCTTGGATCTAGATCTTGGAGTTCTTCATGTTCTTCTTTCGTTCTTCCTCTTATTTTCCTCCCTAGCATTAGTTGCTTTGGTGGGATTTGGGAGAGAAGGACTTGGGCACTCTGTGTGCCCTTGCCATTGCATTTGGTGCATCGGTTTGAGTTCTCCACGGTGATACGTGGAAGTGAAGTTTGAGAAGCTTATTACTCTTGGGTGTTTGGGCACCCTAGAGCTTGTTCCTCTTGGGTGCCTTGGCGCCCTAGACGGTTGGTGGTGTTCGGAGCTCAATCATTGTGGTGTAAAGCTCCGGGCAAGCGTCGGGCTCTCCAATTAGGTTGTGGAGATCGCCTGAGCAATTTGACTGCACCGTGATCGCCCCAAGGGTTGCCAAAGTGTACGGGTTCGGTGACCGCCCCAAGGGTTGCCATTTGTACGGGTTCGGCGACCGCCCTCAAGGGTCCCTTAGTGGAATCACGGCATCTTGCATTGTGCGAGGCGCGAGGAGATTACGGTGGCCCTAGTGGCTTCTTGGGGAGCATTGTGCCTCCACACCGCTCCAAACGGAGATTAGCATCCGCAAGGGTGTGAACTTCGGGATAGATCGTCGTCTCCGCGTGCCTCAGTTATCTCTTACCCGAGCTCTTTACTTATGCACTTTACCTTGTGATAGCCATTTTGTTTCTTGTCATATATCTTTCTATCACCTAGTAGTTTATCTTGCTTAGCATAAGTTGTTGGTGCACATAGGTGAGCCTAGTTGTTGTAGGTTTTGTGCTTGACAAATTAACCGCTAGGTTTATTCCGCTTTGTTCAAGCCTAAACCGTAATTATTTTAAAGCGCCTATTCACCCCCCCTCTAGGCGACATCCACGATCTTTCAATTGGTATCAGAGCCTCGTCTCTCTTTGTTGGGCTTAACCGCCTAGAGTGTAAATATGTCGACTAGGGGATTAGGATTCTCTGACACTCTTAGTTTCGATGGCACAAATTTTGATGTTTGGGTAATTCGCATGCTTAATTTCTTTAGGGTCATGGACCCAAATTTGGAGCAAATTGTAGATATGGGTTTTTCTCCTCCAAAGGATCCCCAAAGATTATCTTTAGAGGAAGAGAAAAACTCTTATCTCAATGCTCAAGCTTCTAATGTGCTTTTCGATGCTTTGAGCAATGTAGTTATATTTCAACTCATGCCGTTACGGGATGCTCATGAGTTGTGGAAGAAGCTTCAAGATAAATATGGTGTGTCCAAGATTTGTAGGGATGATTGTTCTCCCTCCACCTCCGGCCGTATAGTCTTCTCAACTTCTTCTACTTCACCTACATGTGGTTTGCCACAAGGTAATGATATGGTGAGTAGTGTCAGTCATTGCAATGATGATAGTGTGCTTTTTGTGGATGATTCTTCATCACTATATTATTGCAATGCTCTGCCTTTGGGCCTTAGCACTTCGAGCACTCCAAATGTTTCACTTGCTTGTGTTGATAGTCCTTGCATATCATGTAGAAATTGCTTGACTAAATCTCATGATGATATGCTTGCTATATCTTGTTGCCATGATAAAATGCATGTATTTCCTCGAGTTGTTGTGCTAACAATGTAGATGAAACCCAACACTCCATGGAACAAGATGTGGTCTTGAATGGTGCTTCAAGGGATCCTATATCATCATCTACTGCATTTTGCCTTATGGCCAAGGCTTCAAAGGTATCTCCCACTTTGAATCCCAATATATCTTGTGATGATATTGATGATGGCAAGAGTGATGATGATGTTGATTATGATGAAGAGAGTGATGATGTTGCCTCCTTAAAAATTAAGGGGAAATGATTTTTAAAGCTCTTCTTAAGAATAAAATTGCTCGCTCCAACTTCATGGAAATCATGTCTATTGCTATTGAGGGCAAGAAATATATTGATGAGTTGGAATCTCGCCTTGAGGAGCATGAGGTCACCATTGATAAAATGGAAGGTCATGAGCGTGATTACGCTAATGAGATTGCGGACCTCTCTCAAGCTCTTGAACTTGAACAAACCACCAAGGAATCTCTTGAGGAGACTTTTGCTCTAGAATTATCTAGAGTGAGGGAATCTCGTGATAGAGCTCTTGAGGTGGCCAATGATTTTGAAACTAAAAATGAGGAGCTTGAAGTTGTGCATGCTAAACTCCTTGAGGACTTTGAGCACCTTGAAAATGGCTCAAGGGTCATTAAGAGTGAGCTCATCAAAATCACTGAGTCTCATGCTCAACTTAAAGCTTCATATTCAAAAGAGCTTGCCAAGTTGTCTTCTCCTCTTGTTGCTGATGATGATGCTTGTGCTACTAACTCTATCTCTTGTGAAGCATCCATTTTGAAGGAGAATGTTGAGCTACGGGCTCAACTTGAGTTGCTATCTAGCAATTATGGGAAATTGGAAGAAAGCCATGAAAAGCTCTCAAACTCTCATGACTATCTTATAGTATCCCATAATGTGCTAATGATAGCTCATGAGGCCATGCTTGAAGGTAACATCTAGTGATCCTCATGTGGATACTAGCACTACTTCTAGTCAAAATGCTATATTGATATGTGCTAGTCCTTGTAATTCATCTACTCACAATGTTGGTACATCTTGTGATGAATTGCTTTCCTTGCCTTGTTGCTCTAACAATGAAGCTTATACTTCCTCTAGTACTTGTATTGAGACTAACCATGTAGAGGAAATCAAAGAGCTCAAGGCCCAAGTCACTTCTTTGAAGAAAGACTTGGAAAGAGTCATGAAGGAAATCCACACTCAACAATATCTTGAGTGTGCAAAAATCCCCCAATGACAAAGGTGGACTTGGATTCAACTCCAATAAGAAGAAGAAGTCCAAGATGAACAAAAAGAAGGGCCAAGAACAAGTCAAGAAATCGGCCAAGATTGTTTTCTTCAAGTGCAAAGTAGAAGGGCATCATGTTAGATCTTGCCCATTGAAGAAGAAGGCCATTAGTGTCAAGCAACAACGGAAGAGGGCACAAGTTCAATCTCATGCTCAACCTCAAGTTGAAGAGAGGCCACTTCCCAAGAATACTCAAGTTAATGCTTCTCTTGTTGAGAAATCAATTGAGAAGAAAGTGAAGAGTAGATGTTGCTACCTATGTCGTGAGAAAGGCCACGTCGCTTCTTCATGCACTAGTGGTAACTTAACCAACCCAATTATTATTGATGATGTCTATTCTCTTGGGAAGGATAAGGTTGGCAATGTGTTTGCCAAGTTTGTTGGTACTCAAAGTGGTGTCAAGAAAAGAACCATTTGGGTGGCCAAGCCTATTGTGACTAACCTCTTAGGACCCAACTTGGTTGGGGACCAACTAACTCAAACTTGATCAATAGGTGTTGTTGGAGGTCATTGGAGACTTGGCTACATTATGAAGATTTAAGGGGTCCTCATCATTCATATTGTGTCAAGCCAAGTCATTCGGATTATCTTTCTATCATATATCCAATGTTCTCCTCCTTATGCGGTAACTCGTGCTTAAATTGCTTACGTTAAAAGTTACTTCTCCCTTAGCATGTTGTGGTTTTGTATCTTGCATGTGCTTGTATATGTTGTGCTTCAAAATTGCTTATCTTGAGAAATCAAGTATGTGCATGTTGGTTTGCACATCATGTACATGTGTGTTGTGTGTTGAGCCTTTTTGCATCTTGTTTATTTCTTAGTTGGCTCTTGTGAGAGATTAATGGAATATCCCATTATGGGGGAGTGATGTGCTTTATGCACCTCACAATCCTATAAATGTGTGTACATGAGTAATACCATCTAGTATTGATATTTCAAGATTATCTAGTCTCTAGGTGGTATATCTCTCATGAGAAATTCAAATTCTAAATTTTCCATTAATTATCTCTTGTTGGATCCTTTTAATTGCCTCTTGTGTATCTTTATTTGGTATCACATTATGGGGGAGTAATATGCTATGTGTGTATTACTAGCCTAGAAAATGTGTACATTTGAGATATTGTCACCTAGAATTGATATTGTAAATTATCTTGTTCCTAGGTGGCATGATAGCTCTACAAGTTGCAATTTGCTTGTGTTTGTTGTGAAGATGATGTTGGATATCCTTGGTATCTACCACCGCAAATTATTTCCATATACTTTTTGTCTTTTGACAATTGGTAGTCACTTATGTGTGGTAGAATTTATTGATCATCTTTACATTGGCTTTTGTTTTTATTTGCCTTTCCTCTTGCCAAGTTTGTGTCAACTCCCTTTGTCTTACCTACCACTTGTGGATCTTGTTTATTTCTTGTTCTTGTCTAGTGTTTTCTAGATATAGTGAAAGTGGTGATCCCACCTTGTGCATTTTGTATTCAAATGCAAATCCTATGTAATGCACAACTCGTCGGGAGCTATCCTATTTTCTCTAAAACGCTCATCTTGTGATCCTTATCAAGTGTTTGTTTGTGGAAGGCAAGCCGTTTCTTTTTGGTACTTTGTGCCATCATGAAACTTTGTAGAGGGCTTGGTTTGTTTGGAACCATTCTCTCTTTTGGGAGTTTGACATCCTTCATTTCATGTGTATCAATGGATATCTCATTCCTTGATGTATCTTTAATGATATCTTCCAAGTGATGATTTATCTATTTGGTATCCTTTTTCTTTGCATCTCGTTTTCATTTGGTTTCGGTTCTTGAAAGTTTTGAGCATGCATGTTTACTTCATGTATTTTATTTGGCATGCTTTTCTTTCTTTGACCCAATATATAGGGAAACTCCACCAAGTCTCAAATTGGATGAGAGGTGCATGAAATTCATTTTCATATCTATATGCACCTATTTATGTGGAGTTTGTCCTATGTATTGGTGTTTCTAACTATTTGGTCCCGATGAGTTTGGGTACCGTTTAGTTTGTGTTGTTCTTCTAGGAACATTTGGAGATGCATTGGATGCTCGGCTCACTCACAAGGAAGGTGTTGTCACCATGTGCATATTGGAGTCAAGCTAGGATGATCAATGAACTACTATATACCTTCAATTGGTATCTACTACAACCTTCCAATGATATCTCGGTAACAAGTATCTATTCATGCTTTCTCCTCTTGCATTCAACCTTGTGTAGGTTGCATCTTGGCATGATTTTCATTTCATATCTTGTGATACTTGTTTCCTTTCTCAAAGCATCCCAACGATGATCTCTTGTTGCTAGTTGTGATGCCCTTGATGGATGTGTGTTTGGACTTCATTTATATACAATAACACAATATCTAGCCAAGTTCTATGCTTTCAAGCAAATATCTTATTGGTATATTTATGACTTCCTTGTGGATATCTTGTTCCTTCGTGTTGTAACTATTTCGGGTGTACATTCTTCTTTGTAGATATATATATCATCATGATTTCGTCTACATAGAACCTTATACACTTGAGAGAAATTACATCTCTAGTTGATATCCTTTCTTTCACGTCCACCTTGTCTTTCTTATGTTATTTCTTTGGTGGCTCGTGAAAGCTTTTGCCTTGAGTGCGTGTCCTCTATCGTTGCATCTTGATGCACTCTTGTGTGGTGAAGATTATTTTCCTCATGCTTATCGTTCTGAGGCTTTTGCCATCTTAATTGGCATCCCTCGTCTTGATGAGGCTTTCATCTTCTATCTTCACCACGGGTTGTCACAAGCATAAGTTCTTTATATGCTTATTAGTAAGCTTGTGAACCCATTTGCTAGTTGTGTGTGGGAATGACAGGGCCTTGCACCGTGTGCCTCATTCTTTCAAGACTATGTTGATGCTTAATGCTCATCCTAATTTTAGTCTTCTCAAGTGCTTCGCCATGACTCACACACATCATGTTGGTTGAGCCCATTCTTAAGTTGCCTCTTTTACTTGTTTCTCAACCATGTGTTTGTTGCAAGTACTAGGCTTTGTTTCCTATATGCTCACTTGCACTTGTTGTAAGTTTCTATTGATTTTGGGGAGCTATGATCCTATTTTGTGCACTTTGTATCCAATTACAAAACATTCTTTTGTGCACAAATCATGGGAGCTTCTCTAGTTTCTTTAGAACACTCCTCGTCTCATATCATAATATCCTTCATTCATGTGGCTCATAGGATCTTTGGTCTAGTTGGTTCAATTGATATCCTTTGATTGCTTGCTTCAATTGGTATCTTTTGATTGCTTGATTGCTTGTTTCTCTCTTTGTTATGTCTTTGTGGCATATCATTCTTTTGCAATCTTTGGGCCTCATATAGTTTGTGTTCCTCCAAGTATTAACCGTTGGATATGTGTATTGCATTCCACTCTCTTGTTGAGAAATACACAATTTATGGAGGACCACAATTTATATTGGTCTTCTTAGCTTTTCGCCCATTTTGGCAATCGATGCCAATGGGGGAGAAGTTTCAGAGAGTTTTGTGGAGAAGTTTAGAGAGTTATCTCCTCTTGCTTTGGTTTTGTTCCTTAGCATTTGCATCTCATATGCATGCACTATTGGTTGTTGAATTGCATGGTGATGCATAATTCCTTATATAAACTCTCTTGAAAGTGATTGTCATCAATTACCAAAATGGGGAGATTGAAAGGACATGCGGTGCCCCCATGTGTGGTTTTGGTAATTGATGACATTCTCTATGGACTAATGGTTGCATTGAGTTATATTTGAAGGATTTGTCCATAGGCATTTCTTGAAGTCCATGTGTTGGTTTCAAGGAGTTTATGTGTTGACCAAGGTGCTATTAAGGAATTATCCAAAGATTGGTCATGTGAGTGTTGAGCTTATTGCAAGCATGTCTTGAATAAGAAGATTGTGTGATCATTCATGTTTACCTTCAAGACATCATCCAACCGAAGAGAGTTGGAAAGATTCAAGGTTGATCAAGACTAAGTCAAGAGTGAATCAAGTTGATCAACTCACAAAGCGTAGAAGATGTACCGAGAGGGATCAAGTGATCCCATGGTATGGTAAGCATTATCCATTGCACTTTGTGTACTAACCCATGGTCTATGTGAGAGTCTATGTGGGGTTAGGTACGTGTCCATGGGCTTGCGTCAAGAGGAAGATATCATACAACCCATGGAAAGGATGACATCAAGTGGTGATCGTCATCAAGATTGCCATGTGCAAGTTCAAGTGTAGCATCACGAAGAGATCAAGTGCTTGAAGCTTGCCATCCATTGTGGTGTCAATGGACTTGTGAAGATGTGTCAAGAGTGGCTCACCCATAGTGGAGTATGGGGAGCAATCATCTAGTCTCCATCGACCCAACGCAATCAAGAAAGGTGGTCCATCTTGAGGAGGACAAGATCGTCATCATCTAGCTCAAGTGGATCATGTGCAAGGCAAAGGTTTGCCCTTGATAGGTTTTCTATTTTACCGGTCTCATGGTGGTAGTTGGGAGACGGGTTATAGGATCGATAGCCCGTACTATCGAGGGGGGCTCTCAAGTGAGTAGCTTGATCGTATCGTTAAATCGAGAGCTCAAACCATTGCATCCTTGCATCATGTTTCTTGGTTCTTGTTTGGTTCTCTTTGTGAGTCTTAGAGCTTATGGTCATCTTTATGACAAGCTTGAGTTCATCGAAACGGAGTTTGCATGCGTCTTCTATGATGTTTTCGGTGTTGGAGGTTTTACGGTCTTTTCGAGGAAGGGTTCTCACCATTTTCTTTTGGGCCTTTTCTCATTGCTTATTATTGGTATTTCTCTCAAGATTGTGTTAGCCCTTGTTTCTAGCTTTCCAACAAACTTGGTTTCGTTGAATTGAGTCCGCTTGCAAAAGTTATGGCTGTTTTGGTAAAAATTTGCAGCGGTACTACCGCGACTAGAGCGGATGTAATTTTTACTACCGCTCCAGAGCAAGCATTACACAGCTCCTGAGCGGTAGTACCGCCCCAAGCAGTACTACCATGGCTCCTAAGCGGTAGTACCGCTCCGACCAAAATCTCGTGTTTTGCTCGTGAAGTAGGCGCGAAGTATTTTTTAGTACCGCTTCAAGCAGTAGTACCGCTACCATTTGCGGTAGTACCGTGAGGTCGAGCGGTAGTACCGTGAGGACGAGCGGTACTACCGCTCGAAGGTTCTTTGGCCTTTTGCCTCCGCTGTTGTGTTTGAAGGGGTTCTACCGCCCTAAGCGGTAGTACCGCTCCTTGAGCGGTAGTACCGCTCTGTCTTGGCTGTGGAGCATAACGGTTGGATTCGGAGCTCCTATAAAAGGGGTCTTCTTCCCCATTCAACCTTATCCTTTTTAGCTCGTGTTCTTCCCCGTTGTTGACCTTCTTCGAAGCTTGCTAACTCTCAATCACTCCATTGATTCTTGCTAGTTATTGAAGGAAAAGAGAGTGGAGATCTAGATCCACGTTTCCACCAATCAGTTTCTCCTCTAAGTGAGGGGAACCCCTTGGATCTAGATCTTGGAGTTCTTCGTGTTCTTCTTTCGTTCTTCCTCTTATTTTCCTCCCTAGCATTAGTTGCTTTGGTGGGATTTGGGAGAGAAGGACTTGGGCACTCCGTGTGCCCTTGCCATTGCATTTGGTGCATCGGTTTGAGTTCTCCACGGTGATACGTGGAAGTGAAGTTTGAGAAGCTTATTACTCTTGGGTGTTTGGGCACCCTAGAGCTTGTTCCTCTTGGGTGCCTTGGCGCCCTAGACGGTTGGTGGTGTTCGACGCTCAATCATTGTGGTGCAAAGCTCCGGGCAAGCGTCGGGGTCTCCAATTAGGTTGTGGAGATCGCCCCGAGCAATTTGATGGGTACCGGTGACCGCCCCAAGGGTTGCCAAAGTGTACGGGTTCGGTGACCGCCCCCAAGGGTTGCCATTTGTACGGGTTCGGTGACCGCCCTCAAGGGTCCCTTAGTGGAATCACGGCATCTTGCATTGTGCGAGGGCGTGAGGAGATTACGGTGGCCCTAGTGGCTTCTTGGGGAGCATTGTGCCTCCACACCGCTCCAAACGGAGATTAGCATCCGCAAGGGTGTGAACTTGGATACATCGTCGTCTCCGCGTGCCTCGGTTATCTCTTACCCGAGCTCTTTACTTATGCACTTTACCTTGTGATAGCCATTTTGGTTCTTGTCATATATCTTTCTATCACCTAGTAGTTTATCTTGCTTAGCATAAGTTGTTGGTGCACATAGGTGAGCCTAGTTGTTGTAGGTTTTGTGCTTGACAAATTAACCGCTAGGTTTATTCCGCATTTGTTCAAGCCTAAACCGTAATTATTTTAAAGCGCCTATTCACCCCCCCCCCTCTAGGCGACATCCACGATCTTTCACCAGTACATACCGTTAATGTAGTTGAGGGTGTCGGGGATCGGATCGCAGTCAAGGGGGTTGATGCTCGCCACCCTACGATCGTTATGCTGCGTGACATGCCATTTCTGAAGATCAGGCGGCATCAACAAGCAAGGAGTTGGCTTAAAAAGCTCCGGCCTGAGGGCTTTGAGTAAATGGTACAACCCCGGCGAGCACGCGGTGAGCGGCATGGTACTGAGATTGTCCACACGCGAAACAATGAGCTTGATTACCTCTGTGGGGAGTGAATTCCAGCCACTCTTTCGGCGGACGCTGCTCGGTTCTGCCATTGTTAGTGCTTGGGTTTCGGACGAGTGGGGAGGCACCTTAGCGGGGATGGAATATTGGACGAGGGGGGGGAGGCGCCTTAGCGGGGATGGAAGAGCGGACAAAGATGGAGAAGCGAATATGTGATGTGGGAAGTGGACATGTGATGATGACTACAGCACACCGCTTGACTTATGAGACACATACCAGCATCGTAAGGTCATATCAAAGTCAGACAACTTGCTTGAGTGATCACAGTACTGGTACTCCCTACAGTACCTACTACTGTGCCCTAACTTGCTTGAGTAGAGTAGTAGTGGAGTAGGACTATGCTCTACTACTAGCACCGGAGGAGTAGTAAGTTCTAATCTAAAATAGTTACAAACTTCAATGCCCGAGCATGGAACGACTACGAACCGCCATCGGTGCTAACTCTAATCCCCAAAGAAGCGTCACCGGGAGACATGGCGATTGCAAATGCCCGTGACGCAGCTTACTGATGCGTGTATAAGGGTGGCGATTTTGTCAAATACTATGGCTTAAAACAGGCCACCGTCGGATGGAAATCACGGTTCACG
The DNA here is from genome assembly GCA_021605145.1 of Aegilops bicornis. Classification (NCBI taxonomy): domain Eukaryota; kingdom Viridiplantae; phylum Streptophyta; class Magnoliopsida; order Poales; family Poaceae; genus Aegilops; species Aegilops bicornis. The sequence continues at coordinate 192,289,561 of CM038670.1, forward strand.
TGATTCGCCAAGATTGAGCTCGTGCTTAGAACAATCGCCAGATATCATTACTAAAAAAGGTTAAAACACCCGGGGCTATAACTTGCACCGGCTGACCACTAACAATGATACTAACATAGTTGTAAAATGGTCAAAGACTGTGTCTACGTGGTGTTTGGAATTATATGCAAAAAAATAGCAAGATGCCTGTGCATTGCACGGAACATCAAGATGCATTTTTTTACAAAACACCTGTTGTGATTGACACATGCAGGAGTAATCCCATGTGTAAAAACTAATGATATCTTGAGAATTTTATCGGAAAATGGTATGTCGACCATTTCACCGAAAACATGATATGTCGAGAAAGATGATAGAGGTGAGGAGGAGTGGGGCGTGGTGGTGGTGGTGGTGGTGATTTGGGGCGGAGGCATGGGGATGGACGGCGCCAGTAGCGGCCACCATGCCAGATTGTTCCAGAGACTTTCTTTTGTAATTGCTCAGCAATGAGGTTGTGGGAGATAAGGATGAACGAGGCAAGGCCTTATCTGTAAATGTGGAGAGAGGTGCGGGTATCTTTTGTAATTTTTTCATAGTTTGCTTTCTATCCGTCAGATATAGATCAGACAGTCTATATTATAAGATGGAAGGCAAACCATCATCACCAACTCGGTTTTTTCTCTACTCCTACTCCTATAAAAGACTCAGTTGGTGATGATGGTGTGTCTGCCATCCGCCATTTTTTACCATTAGATCTGCATCTAACTTGGCTGTGATGTAAGTTGTGGCCTTTTGCAACAATTCCCACTTCTCTGCTCCGATTTACACAAAACCCCTTAGTATCTTGAAACCAACCACATTCCTCCCTTACTTGATCAAAACAGCCCAAAGAATATATTTGGAGTGAAAATAAGATATTTTAGTGATATGTATATCAAAAGTAAAATGTTTTCTTTCAAATTTGTGAATATGTATTATTCTACTTTGGATCCGTTGCAACGGACAGGCTCATTGTTAAAAGGTTTATCTCTTTCATTCTCCGCAACCAACACCTAGTGTACTGGTCCGGGCTGGATGCTCGCAGCGCGATGACCTGAGTTCGAATTCTATCCTAAACTTTAGTTTTTTTAATATATACTCCCTCCGTCCGAAAATACTTGTCCTAGAAATGGTTGTAGGGTGTACTTCTTTCGCTGTTGTACTAGCAGTGGAACCCACAGAGTACTTAGAATACAAGATTAAGGATGGATTTGTTTCTTTTTAAATTTCTGTATGAATCTGTAGCCAGCCTGCAAGTCATGTACACTGTACTGCAGTGGAACCCACAGAGTACTTAGAATACAAGATTAAGGATGCAATTAACTTTTTATAGAGGGAGAATCATACACGCAATTAACTCAAATGGATTGGATGTGACTCCATTATTCTCCAACGGCAACCGGCAAATTTCCTCCCGCGGGCCGGAGTAGGTTTCTCGGATCGCATGCGGGTTTAATGGAGGGGTTTGATGGAGGCGAGGAGGCGTGTTCAGCCGGGCGTGTAGTGGACGACACAGTACTATTTGATTTGACAACTACAACTAGTATATTATAAAAAACAAAGAAGAGTAGTGGAGATAGAGATAAGAATAGAGACTAGGGAGGAGCACCATCTACTGCTTCGTGGGCTACTCCTGCGCTCCATTCGGCTGACGCGACATCCCTCTGACCACTCCCTCCTGCGCTCCATTCGTGGGCGCTGTTGAAATTTGGGGAGCGCACTCGCGATCGCTAGCAGCGACGACTTCACCAACGCATTTACTTCTTCCCTGACCTCGGCAACCTCTTCCTCAACGACATGGGCGACAACCTCAACGCCAATGGTGCTGCTCCCGTTGCATCGTATGTGTCTCTGTCCTTCCTGTTCGAAATCGTGGTAGAATTCATGTTTCTAGTCTGTGTCCTAGATTCGATCTGTTCATCTACTATGCTAGTCCGCGTGATTAGTTTAATCTTTGTTGTAGCTGTCATGATTTATTTTGTGCTTATTCGGACTAAATCTCGTAGTAACTTGCTCATATATTCAACTGGCGGAACGTCCCCTACAACCACTCCCGTTCATGGGTGGCCTGGTCGATGCCTCCAAGGAGCCCTTCGTCTACTGCTATGAGTGCCCGGTGCCGTTTTGGGGCTCGCCGGCGGACATCGTGCATCACCTGACGCAGGTGTGCCGCGATCACTGCTGGCCCTTGGCGAAGAACATCAAGTACGAGACGTGCTACCCGTTCACCGTGCCGGAGTCGCTGGAGGATCACCGCCGCCTGCTAGTCTCGGAGGAGGAGGGCAGCGTCTTCCTATTGATCATGGGCACCGGCGAGGCCCGCGCAGGCCGCCGCCCCGTCTTTGTAGTGTGCGTCAGGGGCGACGCCGCTGACGCTGACACTGGCACGACGCCGATGTATGGGTGTGTGCTCACTATTACTACCCCTCGGAGGTACGTGGGCGGCGACACTGGCTACGTCAAGCTGACTTGGACTCTGCCGAGCTGGGACCTTCCCGCCAATGTGGACATGGAAGATGCACGGTATTATTTGACCCTCAACAATGTGCACGGGGACTCCAAGGAGGTTCACCTGGACATCTGCATTATCAAGTTAAATGTTGATCATTAGTCTTCGCTCAATGTAATCCGCTGTCTAAGCATGTGGAGACTTCCACGCATGATCTTGCTCCATTGGAGTATCGCGCATGAATAAAAGTGTATCCATTTATGGTTTATTCTAGAATCTTCCATGTACGAAGTTTTACTATAGTACTGGTGAAAGACTTATGATGAACCATTTCTTACATATCCTCTGCCCCTTCCAAGTCATCCTGATTTAATCCCTCTGTCTAGGTGTATAAGGGCATGGTTAATACTTAAATAGTATAGCCAACTGTTGACTATAAGAAAGTGCCATGTCATCTATAGCCAACATGTATAACAATGATACTCAAAAACTAATTCTTGAAGATCATTTCTGGCAAAGCACAATAAGTGTTATTTCTTCACAAGTTTTGGATGCAGGTTGAACAGTTGAACACTTTTGTTTGCAAAAGATACTTTTTTATCTATTTCACCCGGATGTTTGTGAGCTCTAGAGATGAAATAATATCCGAAGAAACCTATCGATACCCGTTACACATGAGATGACCCCCACATCCTTTGTCAAAATAAACAACTCCCCAATCAATGCATTTCACTCTTCCGTGCAACGCACGGGCACCTTACTATAGAATAGTACGGCCAAAAACTGAACTAACATTATATATAGTACGATAAATGATGATGCATGTCACCTAAAATTATATCATTGAAAACTATGTTCAAATACGAATCCAACGATATTGTTTTTGTTGACATGCACTAACATTTTGTCGATTAAATCTTCACCAAATTCAATGGGGATAAACCACGACCGATGTAGTACTAGTGTAGAGGGCGGCGCAAGACGGGAGTCTCACCCGCTCGTGGCCGGGCAAGAAAGCCGTCTTATCACAAAACCCAACCACTCCCAGTAATAAGTGGCCTGGTAAAATAAACGGACAAGCAACCATCACATCCCTCCGTCTTTTTTTCATTTCATCTCTCTGCATTCTCCGGTTCATCCCGCACACTCGATCCCTAGCTACTACTCCTAGTATCCCTAGCTACTACTCCTAGGGCCAGTTCTTTTGGCGGCTTCCCCAGCTTTTCCCGTAAGACTAGTCACAGTGGAGAGTAACATTAAAGCGCCTCACTCATTTATTTGGGCTTCTAAACTACTACTAGTAGTACCTCCGTCCTGGTTTATTCCTCACCATTGTAATTTGTGCTAAATTTTGACCAAAGATTTAATCGATAAATGTTAGTGCATGTGACATGCACTAACATTTCATTAGTTAAATTTATGATGAAAATTTGACAGATTACAAGTGGGGACCAAGAAACCAGAGACGGAGGTAGTAGTTATGGGATTACTAATCTAGAAGCCTAAATGAATCGCCCTGGTACTCCTACTAGTAGTAGTACTCAAGTTGGAATTCCAATTGCACGGCACAACTTGTTAGGCAAAAAATTGACACGTGGTGTAGGAAGCGGTTTGGGAATTTGCATGCCTTTCCGACCAGTGAGATACTCTGCATACAAGTAATGCAGCGGAGAAATAACCACAGAGAAGGAAGCTAAAAGTAAACAATCAAACGAGCATTTTTGCATTTGTTTTGCATTGAATCATTTCACAAGCTTGACTAGTGTTGTTTTTCTACTTTTACAAAAACCGCATCGTAATGTTAAAACGTGCATTTGCACGTACATAAGTAATATTAGTACTCCCTCCGTCTAGGTGTATAAGTCTTCCCTCCTTATTGGTCACGGTGCACAACCAAAGATGACTTATTGACCTGGACGGAGGGAGTAGCACAGTCTGCAAGCATATATAGAGAGAGACGTGTAGTGCGATAGTATATAGTAAAGTTTGTGCTATATGCACGTACTTACAAAATGCATACGAATACACAAGGTTTCCAAACTTTCCCTTTTACATACTTAATTAAGGACGCTAATAATTCCAGAAAGTTCGGGATTTATCATTTGCGTCCCAAAACTAATGAGATCGCCTTACGAAACACAAATTATACTCCTACTAAAAGCCACGGCGCTCATAGGAGCGCTTGCTTGGCGCCACGAAAGTGCCCCCGTGCGCGCTGTTTTCCCAAGACGCCGACACAACGCCTCTTCCTCAGCCTCGCAACTCGCGAGGTGCTGATTAATGACTTGCTTGGCGAAGCGCGATCTCACCGGTCTGGTGATCCGGCGCCAACAGGTACTCCTCCTCGCTGGAACCATGCACCCGGTCCACGTACCACCAAGCGTAGATGAGGTGCTTGGGCCCGACTGCACTCAGGGCTTTGGCACGGGCGTCCTCCGCCACCCTCACGGCCCTCGCACGAGCCTTCTGCCAAAGAGCCAATTGCCTGACTGTGACGCCCCCGATTCATTCGTACACTAATCATGCACGCAAATGTGTACGATCAAGATCAGGGACTCACGAGAAGATATCACAACACAACTCTAAAAAATAAAATAAGTCATACAAGCATCATAATACAAGCCAGGGGCCTCGAGGACTCGAATAAAAGTGCTCGATCATAGACGAGTCAGCGGAAGCAACAATATCTGAGTACAGACATAAGTTAAACAAGTTTGCCTTAAGAAGGCTAGCACAAACTGGGATACAGATCGAAAGAGGTGCAGGCCTCCCGCCAGGATCCTCCTAACTACTAAGTGGTAAATGCGTGTTGAGGCTGCACGTAGTAGTAGGCACCTCCGGTAGTCATCATCGACGGTGGCGTCTGGCTCCTGGCTCCATCGTCTGCAGTTTGCGAGAACCGAGTAGAGATAGGGGAAAAGGGGAACAAGGCAACCGTGAGTACTCATCCAAAGTACTGCAAACAAGGAGCTACACTACATATGCATGGATATATGTGTAAAGGGCCATATCGATGGACCTAATCTGCAATGCCGTAATAAGAGGGGATAGCTAGTCTTATCGAAGACTACGCTCGTCACCTCCGCCTTGCAACAGTAGAAGAGGGTAGGTTGAAGTCCTCCAAGTAGCATCACATAGCATAATCCTACCCGGCGATCCCCTCCTCGTAACCCTGAGAGAGAGCGACCACCGGTTATATCTGGCACTTGGAAGGGTGTGTTTTATTAAGTATCCGGTTCTAGTTGTCATAAGGTCAAGGTACAACTCCAAGTCGCCCCTGCTACCAAGATCACGGCTATTCAATAGATTAACTTCCTAGGGTGCACCACATAACCCAACACGCTTGATCCCATTTGGCCGGACACACTTTCCTGGGTCATGCCCAGCCGCGGAAGATCAACACGTCGCAGCCCCACCTAGGCACAACAGAGAGGCCAGCACGCCGGTCTAAACCTAAGCGCACAGGGGTCTGGGCCCATCGCCCAATGCACACCTGCATGTTGCGAGGGCGGCCGAAAGCAGAACTAGCCCCCTTAATACAAGAGCAGGCTTACGTTCCAATCCGGCGCGCGCCGGGCCACACGGCGTCACGAAGTGCCGGTGATACCACGACGCCGAAAGTGCCCATATCTCTCCCACGTAGTTGGTTAGTGCGTATAGGCCCGTGAGCTGACTCGGATCAAATACCAAGATCTCGTTAAGCGTGTTAAGTATCCACGAGCGCCGAGCAGGGCCAGGCCCACCTCTCTCCTAGGCGGTCTCAACTCGCCTGTCAGCTCCGCCACAAAGATCCACTCATGGGTGCTCCACCACCGACCCGACTTTAGTCTCCACATGTATCATGTATAAAGTATATAGTATATACCGTGATCACCTCCCGAGTGATCACGGCCCGATAGTATAGCACAAAGATACGGACAAGAATGTAGGGCCACAGATGAAAATACTAGCATCCTATACTAAGCATATAGGATTGCGTAAAGGTAACAACAAAGTAGTAACAAGGACAAGCTATGCATCGGGATAGGTATAACGGAAAGCAAGAACATGCTACACTACTCTAATGCAAGCAGTATAGAGTAGAATAGGCGATATCCGGTGATCAAGGGGGGCTTGCCTGGTTGCTCTGGCAAGAGAGAGGGGTCACAACTCCGTAGTCGAACCGGGCGGCAGCGGCCGGTCTCGGTGTCTAAGCGGAAGAAGAGGGGGAAGAAACAATGAATATTTAAGCAAACAGATGCATGACGATGCATGACAAAGCAAAGCGTGACGCTAGGCGTGCCCTAACGCGGTATGAGGTGATACCGGTGAAGGGGGGAAACAACCGGGAAAGTATCCCCGGTGTTTCGCGTTTTCGTGCAGAGGAGCCGGAGGGGGAAAGTTGCGAGTTCGATAGGTTAGGGTGTGTAGCGGACGAACGGACTGCGATCCGGATTCGTCTCGCCGTTACGAGCAACTTTCATGTTGAAAATATTTTAATCGAAGTTACGGATTAAAAGATGTGATTTTCTAAAGATTTTATTAATTTTCTGGAATTTAATTAATTATTTAATTAATTCGAAAAACAGATTAATGACATCAGCATGATGTCATGCTGACATGAGCAGTCAACAGAGTTGACTTGGTCAACCTGACAGGTGGGTCCCACCTGTTAGGGATTGTTTAACTAATTAACAGTAGTTAATTAGGGTAACTATTTATTAGGTTAATTAATCTTAATTAGTTAAACTAAACATGATTAATTAAGTTAATTATTTAGTTAATTAATTAATTAATTAATTAATTTTATTATTAATTATTTATTTATTATATATTTTTTAATATATTTTTTCTTTCTAATTCCTTTTCTTTTTTTTCTTCTTAAAACCGTTCTGGGGCCCCTAAGTCAAGGTCTGGGGCCTTAGCGAGCATGGCGGTGCGGGTTCGGGCGAACGGGCGGGCTCTGCTGGCGCTCGGCCGACTCGCACCAAATCGCCGGGCGAGGAGGACTGCTCAAGGCCAAGCGGCCACCGAGGGGAAACGACGACGGGGAGCAAGAGGGCGCCACCGCCACGCTGGCCGGGCAGGAGCCGCCCATGCAACAAGCGAGCAAAAGGGGCGGCCAGACGCAAGGCTTCAGCGACGAGGCGAGGCCGGGCGAGGTTGTGGGGTTCAGGAGGAGGAGCAGCGAGGGAGGCCGGTGGCCACGGCGAGGGGAACGGCGCCGGCCAGGAATGGGCGCAGGGCGCGCGCTGGGCGGACCCAGCGACGGCATCGATGCCGAGAGCGGGCCGGGCGGCACAAGGCCGGAGGGCGAGCGGGCGACGGTGGTGGCTGGGCGCTGCGTGGCGAGGCTCGGCTGGCGAACGCAGCACGGGCAGGCGGCGCCGGCGAGAGGGACGGGAGAAGGAGGACCGGGGTCCTCACCGGGGTGCGTAGGGCAACGGCAGTGGGCTCGGGGAATATTGGGGAGGACCGGCGAGGAGGAGGACGGGGACGGCGTCGACGAGGAGCAGGCCGGCGAGGTGGTCCGGCTAGGGGGGTTCCGGGCGGCGTCGTGTGGCGGCGGGGCGTCGTCGAGCGGCGTCGGCCCCCTCTGGATCCCGATCCAGATCGGGAGAGAGGAGGGGGGGCGAGTGGGTGGAGTGGAGTAGTGGACCGGCTAGGGTTCCGGTCGGGGTGGGGGTTAAGGGGAGGCCGACTGGGCCAGGTGGGCCGGCCTGGCCGGTGAGCTGGGCCGTCTGGCCTAGTTGGCCAGGGGGCCTTTTTTTCCTTTTAGTTTTGTTTTGTCTTTTGCTTTTGTATTTTATTTCTTTTATTTATTTTCTTTTCTGTTTTAACTCATTTTAAATTACTTAGACATTTTATAAAAATGTGTTTACTTCGCCATAATTACCGATGCAATATTTGGCAACCCCCAAACATTTTTGTGTTGACTTTTGAAAACTTTGGGTGTTTGTCGCTAATTCATTTTTTGAGTTTGCTATGTTTTTGAACTACCACTTAATTAGCAACAGTAACATAGATGACAAGGCATCATCAAGAGAGTTTTACTGTAGCCTAATTATCCCAAGGCCACAATTCTCCTCCACTACAAGAAATCTCGTCCGATATTTAAGAGGGGAGTAGGGGGGGGGGGAGTTATGGTTATTCTAATGGATCTTCTTGAAGAAGTTAATCCCTTTCGTTGATGCCTTCAATTCTTTATTCCAATGCATCATGATGAAGTTGTCGTCCTTTCTTCGGGGCGCTCCATCGCATTACGAATAGGTAAGGGCAGATCTACAATGGTAGGATGTTATAAGGGAAATTCATCTGGGGGTATCCCAGGAATAAACATATGAGTATCTCTCGAGTTGAACAAATGACACACATCGAGAGCAAAGTAAGACGGTGTAATAAGAAGTTTCAAGCGGATAGGCAATCGCTCATTGCCTCAAGCAGAAAAGTAAAGGGGTTCAGAGCAACGGGAATAAGTATTGTGTCCGATACCAGAATAGATCAACAGGCAAGGGCTCGTGAATTACATACAAAGTCAAGCACGAGGAATAACTCTGACAATAGGGTGTGCAGGAGAGTCAGGTTTCGATCCTGTGGAACTGTGGGTTATGGGCCCACCATGTGGGTTAAAAGCAGGAAGGCGCTAATATTTGCACGGTCAAGATGACAAGGTATGTCAGAGGATAGCCTGTCAGTTTTGTTGGCAACAATGTTGGTACAAAGGGCGAGGGACGAAGAGAACCATTTTCCTGCTCGTTGAAACGAGGCGGACCAATAGGCAAAGTTCTCGTCCATCGGTGGTTACCTAATGTCATCAACAAAAGTAACAGGGTCTTATCATTAGGGTTTTACACCGAGGTGTCTACATAAGCGATGGATTAATACCGCTTAGATCATATAGATCACAACAAGATTAATCAAAACAATATAAATGAAAAGATGATCATCAGATTAAACAGAACAATGGAAAGGAAAATGTGTTTAAACACATATTTAAGGGGTATATCCTCCCAAGGACAAGCAGAGATTAAATCATGATATTCGTGCCGGGATATAACGTAAGAACCCCTTTCGATAAGGGGAGAGAATTCTCATGACATTACCCATACAACGGTGCCTGGATGATAGAGCAAGTAACATTTAGCCTTGGGCTTCAAATGTTCTTGTTGAAAACCGGAGTACCACAAACATGCTTCAGGTAGCAATGATATGGTGTTTCAATCAAGGGCGGACTTGGATACACCAATGATCCATCAGGAGTAACTTATAAAATAAGTCCTACAATTTCCTCCAGGAGGAATGGTTATCCTTGCAAAAGAAATTATAATGATAGGTCCTCCAGCCAGGGGGGGGGGGGTGCTAGGCATGACATCATATTACCGGGTCATCAATGGACCAAAAACATAACTCTTGGAAAGTTGTCCCAACCATCATACCTGACCGAGATTCAGATCCAATTGGTGTCATGATACCTCAGACTCAGGATGTCCGAGCGGAAAAGGTGCAACACAAATCGACGAAATGACATTGCAAGATTCTCGGGAAATGAACTATGGGAGTGGGTTCACGAAGCAATAGTTCATCATTAAACCAAGGTGAGGATGAGGAGGTGGCTGATGGGCTCGGCGACAATTCATCGAGAATTCCAAGCGGATGGATTTCCACGATAATGTGAACAAGAAGATGACATTTGTTAGATCAAATGATATAATGGGATATGCTCGAGGAAAACATTCAGAATTAAACATTGGTTGAACGGTGCACCCGAAATATGGGTTGGGTTGCACGGTCAATGTTAGAATGGTGATTCAATTATCGAAAGACTTAGAATGAACTATCTCCCATTCACTTCAAAGCAATAGGGTTGCTGGAAGTTTTGAATTCACACATCATAGCTCAATTGTCGGTATTCCGGTTGAAAACAATACGTGGACCAAGGAATGAACGAAGATGGCAAGAAGTATTATGATATCAAGAATTCTTAAGAGGTGGTGAAATTCTCACCACATTCTTGACAAAAGAGATGGTAATACTTCTGAGGTAAGGAAGATCAACTGCTGGGTAGCAGGGATCTCAAGGTTTACACAAAACACGAACAAGTTTGTGTTGGAGGGAAGGCAATAAGTGGCCGATGATAACACAACTCATTGAGGGCAAGGATGGTATTTCTCTTCATGAATCCGGTTGATATCCTGGAAGAGCTCATAAGGTTGATGATGATCATGACACATTTGTCGAGAGATTTCATGAAGATGTAATCAATCAATGACGACGCGTCAAGTCAAAGGAATGATGCGGCAAGAGGTTATTGGAATCACGATTCTGACACAAACTCGAACTCAAGCTTGTTGTTTAAGGTGAAAGGGTATGACGAGGAAAATCGACGTAAGCTTAGCTATCGTCGCAAATTGGTGCTCCGAGAATAAGGACCAGGTAGCATAGTTAGAATCATCACGACAATGATATAGGTCAAACATGCTAGGAATGGCGTGATCGGGTACAAACTTGTACTTATAGAAGCTTACTGAAGAGTTGTTGAACCGTAGTGCGGACTCGGTTCAGTTATCGGTGTCTTTGAGTGATTAACAACTCAGAGTCCATGAAAAATTGTAATCAGTGTGAAGGTAGTACTTGATGAAGAACTCATAGGAAGTTATGCAGTTCAAGATAACCTCGAGATACCGGGGGTATTACTCGACTGACGGATCAAAGTAGAGGTTGTACCGGGTATTGATCCACGTAAGACAAGTGCTTAAACTTGCACAGAAATGGTATTTAAAGGAGAACATGGTCGGAACCATGATTGCAAAGGATCAATTCACCGATACCAAAGGATATTATATCCAGGAAATAGTTACAAGAAGCTTCCATGATAGGATCTACATCGTGTCCATGGGCATGAACACAAAGTTCAAGGTCGACTCCCACTTCTCCAATGCATAACCTTCCATTCACTTCTCGCGTTCGATGAAGTTGCGATGTTGAAATTTTATCCGCGAAGCACCAGAAGAGTATGAATCGTGAAAACTTTCGGGTTCACACGGTTTAGAGAAGGCATATGTTCAACCCATAGGGGCTTCTTAGAAACATATACCACAAGTTTCAAGAGTAAATAACACAAGCCCGAAAGTAGAGCAAGGTTGAGAAAGTAGATGATACAATTTACCAAAGGCATTATATATCCGAGGGAAGGCTCACAAGGTTATTGAATATGAAGGACAATGTCGGATAAAATCCATTAAAGGATATCTCGGTCCATAACAGAGCTGATGTGAGCATCGGCACACAATCAGAGGAAGTAACAATGCAAGGGCATTGGATTATAGAAACAACTGACTAATCCAGAGCTCAAATGCAAAGGAATTATGATTTTCAAATCAAGGGACCAGAAGCAATGCTCTGATTAGGGATGGATAAGTGGAATAGCCTTAGGTTACAATCAACGATAATTGGATTGGTCGGGAACCAATTCCAGTTAAAAGAATGGCGGCTCAGCCGGAAAGGTAATACATAAGGATCAATGATGATTGCGTGTATTCGCAATCATATTGAGTCAACAGATGAAAATGATAATGACAAGGAATGTCAATAAGACTACGAGACTTATGGGATCAACCATAATGCAAGCAAGCAAGAATTTCAAGAGCAATAGGCTGCTCAGATTTTCGAAAGATCGTGTAGTATTTGAATGTATTTTTGTGAAACACATGAACAACTGGGGATGAACGGATACTCGACAAGTGCGAGGATTTATTTGAAGGGGTATTCATGTGGCAAAGAACTGCTAGGTAATAGGCACAAAGTATTCTCGGAACAATAGAGAAAACTTCGTGGTATCTTGTAATAACAAGATCAATGGGGATGATCGTATGAATGGCAAGTGTAAGTAGTTTTCATAGGGGTTGTGATTGGAAGGAAAATCGCATAAGCGATGGCACAAAGACTCGAGAAAACATCGTAGAGTAACTTCGGATTCTTCTAGTGCAAAGAAAGTATCATCTGAAGTGAGGGGCTCTCCGGGAGAAAGTACTTGCGAGAACTTAAAGTTAGTTTTGTTTTTAGCAAAATCGTTTCACCCGAATAGAAGAGAGCTCAGAGTCCCAGAGTAAAGATCGAGGAGTAAAAGATCCTAATACCACCCAATGGCGACGTGGGCCCGTAAGGCACACAGCCATGTTAGTAAAAGTTTTTGCAATGTCTAGACTCGACTTCGCCAAGGAGTTGGAAGGGGATTCCTCTGAGCGATCGGCTCGATACCAACTTGTGACGCCCCCGATTCATTCGTACACTAATCATGCACGCAAATGTGTACGATCAAGATCAGGGACTCACGGGAAGATATCACAACACAATTCTAAAAAATAAAATAAGTCAAGCAAGCATCATAATACAAGCCAAGGGCCTCGAGGGCTCGAATACAAGTGCTCGATCATAGACGAGTCAGCGGAAGCAACAATATCTGAGTACAAACATAAGTTAAACAAGTTTGCCTTAAGAAGGCTAGCACAAACTGGGATACAGATCGAAAGAGGCGCATGCCTCCTGCCTGGGATCCTCCTAACTACTCACAGTGGTAAATCGCCGGGCTGCACGTAGTAGTAGGCACCTCCGTGTAGTCGTCATCGATGGTGGCGTCGCTCTGGGCTCCATCGTGCAGTCACAAGAACCCGAGTAGAGATAGGGGAAAAGGGGAACAAGGAAACCGTGAGTACTCATCCAAAGTACTCGCAAACAAGGAGCTACACTACATATGCATGGATATATGTGTAAAGGGCCATATCAGTGGACTGAACTGCAGAATGCCAGAATAAGAGGGGGATAGCTAGTCTTATCGAAGACTATGCTTCTGGTCACCTCCGTCTTGCAACAGGTAGAAGAGGGTAGGTTGAAGTCCTCCAAGTAGCATCACATAGCATAATCCTACCCGACGATCCCCTCCTCGTAACCCTGAGAGCGAGCGACCACCGGGTTATATCTGGCACTTGGAAGGGTGTGTTTTATTAAGTATCCGGTTCTAGTTGTCATAAGGTCAAGTTACAACTCCAAGTCGTCCTGTTACCGAAGATCACGGCTATTCGAATAGATTAACTTCCCTGCAGGGGTGCACCACATAACCCAACACGCTTGATCCCATTTGGCCGGACACACTTTCCTGGGTCATGCCCGGCGCGGAAGATCAACACGTCGCAGCCCCACCTAGGCGCAACAAAGAGGCCAAAGACGGGTCTAAACCTAAGCGCACAGTGGGCGGGCCTATCGCCCAATGCACACCGCACGCTATGCGTAGGGCGGCCGAAAGCGTAACTAGCCCCTTAATACAAGAGCGTGCTTACATTCCAATCCGGTAGCGCCGCCATTGGCGTCACGGCAAGTGCCGGTGATACCACGACGCCGAGTGCCCATATCTCTCCCACGTGGTTGGTTAGTGCGTATAGGCCCGTGCTGCACTCGGATCAAATACCAAGATCTCGTTAAGCGTGTTAAGTATCCATGAGAGCGCCCGAACAGGCCAGGCGCACCTCTCTCCTAGGCTGTCTCAACCTGCCATGTCGCTCCGCCACAAAGATCCACTCGCGGGTGCTCCACCAGCCGACCCGACTTTAGTCTCCACATGTATCATGTATAAAGTATATAGTATATACCCGTGATCACCTCCCGAGTGATCACGTCCCGATAGTATAGCACAACATACGGACAAGAATGTAGGGCCACAGATGAAAATACTAGCATCCTATACTAAGCATATAGGATTGCAGGTAAAGGTAACAACAGTAGTAACAAGGACAGGCTATGCATCAGGATGGTATAACGGAAAGCAGTAACATGCTACACTACTCTAATGCAAGCAGTATAGAGTAGAATAGGCGATATCTGGTGATCAAGGGGGGGCTTGCCTGGTTGCTCTGGCAAGAGAGAGGGTCGTCGACTCCGTAGTCGAACCGGGCGCAGCAGCTTGGCCGGTCTCTTCTAAGCTAAGAAGAGGGGAAGAAACAATGAATATTTAAGCAAACAGATGCATGACGATGCATGACAAAGCAAAGCGTGATGCTAGGCGTGCCCTAACGCGGTATGAGGTGATACGGTGAAGGGGAAACAACCGAAAGTATCCCGGTGTTCAGCGTTTTCGCTGCGGAAGAGGAGCCGAGGGGGAAAGTTGCGAGTTCGATAAGTTAGGGGTGTGTGGCGGACGAGCGGAGTGCGTATCCGGATTCGCCTCGCTGCTCGAGCAACTTTCATGTTGAAAATATTTTAATCCGAAGTTACGGATTAAAAGATATGATTTTCTAAAGATTTTATTAATTTCGGAATTTAATTAATTATTTAATTAATTGAAAAACAGATTAATGACATCGGCATGATGTCATGTCGACATGAGCAGTCAATGAGTTGACTTGGTCAACTGACAGTGGGTCCCACCTGTTAGATTGCTTAACTAATTAATGTAGTTAATTAGGGTAACTATTTATTATGTTAATTAATCTTAATTAGTTAAACTAAACATGATTAATTAAGTTAATTATTTACTTAATTAATTAATTAATTAATTAATTTTATTATTAATTAATTAATTATTATATATTTTTTTAATATATTTTTTCTTTCTAATTCATTTTCTTTTTTTTCTTAAAACTGCGTTCAAGTGGGCCCCTAGTTAGTGGTCTTGAGGGCCTTAGCGGCATGAGGCGGTGCTGGGTTCAAGCAGGCGAAGTCAGGCGTTGCGGCGCCCGACTAGGCGTTCGCCCAAATCGCCGGGCGAGGAGGACCGGGGCAAAGCCGGGCGGCCACCGGAGGGGAAACGCCGACGGGGAGCGATAGGGCGCCACCGGCGACGGGCAGAGCTGCCCATGCAACAAGCGAGCAAAAGGCGGCCAGGACGGCGTCAGGCGGACGAGGCGAGGCCGGGCGAGGTTGTGGGGTTCAGGAGGAGGAGCAATGAGGAGGCCTGCGGGCCACTGCGAGACAGCGCCGCCAGAATGGGCGCAGGGCGCTGGGCGCCACGGGCGACCAGCGACGGCGTATCGATGCCGAGAGCGGGCCGGGCGGCACGAGGCCGAGGACGAGCGGGCGACGGTGGTGGCCGGGCAGCGTGGCTCGCTCGGCCGAACGCAAAGACGGGCGCAGGCGAAGCGCCGGCGAGAGGGGACGGGAGAAGGAGGACCGGGTCCTCACCGGGGTGCGTAGGGCAACGGCAGTGGGCTCGGGAAAGATTGGGGAGGACCGGCAAGGAGGAGGACGGGGACGGCGTCGACGAGGAGCAGGCCGGCGAGGTGGTCCGGCTAGGGGGGTTCCGGGCGGCGTCGTGTGGCGGCGGGGCGTCGTCGAGCGGCGTCGGCCCCCTCTGGATCCCGATCCAGATCGGGAGAGAGGAGGGGGGCGAGTGGGTGGAGTGGAGTAGCGGACCGGCTAGGGTTCCGGTCGGGGTGGGGGTTAAGGGGAGGCCGGCTGGGCCAGGTGGGCCGGCCTGGCCGGTGAGCTGGGCCGTCTGGCCCGATTAGCCGAGAGCCTTTTTCCTTTTAGTTTTGTTTTGTCTTTTGCTTTTGTATTTTCTTTTTTTATTTATTTTCTTTTCTGTTTTAACTCATTTTAAATTACTTGACATTTTATAAAAATGTGTTTACTTCACCATAATTACCGATGCAATATTTGGCAACCCCCGAACATTTTTGTGTTGACTTTTGAAAACTTTGGGTGTTTGTCGCTAATTCATTTTTTGAATTTGCTATGTTTTTGAACTACCACTTAATTAGCAACAGTAACATAGATGACAAGGCATCATCAAGAGAGTTTTACTGTAGCCTAATTATCCGGGCGTCACACTGACTCTCTCGGATGCGACATAGGCCTGCCAGGCAGCTTGTCCCGCGGTGCGCTTCTCTTCCTCGGCCTTCTTCTCCGCCTCTATTTTGGCGCGCTCTGCTGGAGGCAAAGCCTCCCACAAGGCGACATCCATTTCTTTCCAAAGCTCCTCAAGGCTGGGGGGCTCGGCAGGCGGCGCGGCGTTCTCCTCGTAGCGGGGAGCCGACGCGTCCTCCAACGCGTGTGCTGACGAGATTGGGAACGCCGATGAGGTATTCCTGGACTAAGGGGTCCCCAGGCGTCCGGCCTATTATCCATGGGCCGGACTGATGGGCTATGAAGATATGAAGGCCGAAGACTGCACCGTATCCTTCTTATGTAACCGACTCCTTGTAAACCCTAGATCCCCCCGGTGTCTATATAAACCGGAGGGGTTAGTCCGGAAAGGGGAGATTCATTACCATATTCATAGGCTAGGCTTTTAGGGTTTAGCCATTACGATCTCGTGGTAGATCAACTCTTGGAACGCTCGTATTCATCAAGATCAATCAAGTAGGAAGTAGGGTATTACCTCCATAGAGAGGGCCTGAACCTGGGTAAACATCGTGTCCCCCGTCTCCTGTTACCATCGATCCTAGACGCATAGTTTGGGACCCCCTACCCGAGATCCACCAGTTTTGACACCGACATTGGTGCTTTATTTGAGAGTTCCGATGTGTCGTCGCCAAGAGGATTGATGGCTCGCCTTGTCCTCAAGGATAATATCATCTCCGGAGGAGCCCTCGCCCCAGGCCAAACCC
Source organism: Aegilops bicornis (assembly GCA_021605145.1). Taxonomy (NCBI): domain Eukaryota; kingdom Viridiplantae; phylum Streptophyta; class Magnoliopsida; order Poales; family Poaceae; genus Aegilops; species Aegilops bicornis. The sequence goes on from CM038670.1 coordinate 192,306,604, forward strand.
TCCGGCTGGGCGGCTTCGTCATGACCGCCGGGTCGGCCCTTAAGCCGACGATGACCTCTCAAGTCATCGAAAATCGCCTCCGTGTTAATCCTGAATACTCCGCCCAGATGGATCCAATGGAGTTATCGTCGTTGAACGAACTCCTGGATCGCATGGCCGCCTTGGGGGTCCCTACAGACTACGATGGGGTTGGGCTTAAACCCCGACCAGAGAGAAATTAAAACTCCACCGATCACCCACCAGATAGCGGTAGTTGAAGAGTAGAGCAACTCTTCTACTATACTGAAGATGAACTATGTTCTGCTCTCCGATCTTGAAGGGCCAGATATTCTCTGGCAGAAAGGCACGTTCCGTCCCCCGGACATGGAGTTGGACGATGAGCCTAAAAAACCAGTCGATATCTCGGAGCCCGAACTGCCAGGGCCGGTAGATCTTCAAACTCCGGATCCAAAATTGGGTCAGTGTTTGGATTTCGTTCCACCCACCCACCCGGACATAGACGCTCTCATGAGCATCAAGCAGCGACCTCGTGAAGCGGTCCACCACTTCGGGCCAGATTCCTCCTTGTCAAAGATATGGTAAAAGATTGTCGTGACGAAGACGCGATAGCAGCATTCCGCAACAACTGTGCGGATGAAGGTATCCTAAATGCCATCAATCGCCGCCGCATACTAAAGTTCGCTGACTTAACAACTATCGTACAAAAGTACAGCGTGATGGAAAGTGCCTGGAAAATTCAGGCAACTCGTTGGGAACCTTCGGCTCCAACCCAACTTATCCTACGGGCGAAAAGGACGCACCCCGCGGTGCGCCCAGCCAAACAGTCAAAAAACATAAACCCATTACACTGCACGACACTGTTCTGGAGGGATGGCTCAATGGCCCATGCAAAATACACACAACGCCGGATACCGTGGCAACCCACAGCCTTAGAGCATGTTGGATACTTTGGCAGGTAGCCAAGAGCGGCGAGGACATCCTTATCAAGGACACCCCAGAACAGCACCCTCCAACAAATGACGATACTGGAGTATTGACAGTCTTCAAGACATTCGCTTCAAACAATAAGCGTAAAAGGGCACTGCGCGATCTCGCCGAAGTTTGCCTGGTCGCCGCAATTGACCCCTGGAACGACACGGCCATAACCTTTAACGCCTGTGACGAACCTAAACACAGAACAGTCCGAGTGCCAGCTGCATAAGTCCTCGGTCCCATCGTGGACGGTTTTTGACTCACAAAAGTTCTCATGGACGGCGGCAGCAGACTAAACATCATTTACGAGGACATGCTCCACAAGATGGAAATAGACAGGAGCTGCATCGAGAAAAGCAGCACAACCTTTCGAGGCTTCATCCCCAGTCGGGAAGCGCGGTGTGCGAGAAAAATTACACTTGATGTGGTATTCGGCATGCCGGAGAATTATAGGTCCGAAGAAATAACTTTCCAGGTGGCCCCTTCCAACAGCGGATACCACGCCATATTAGGGCGAGAGGCCTTCATGCGCATTCAAGCCATACCCCATTATGGATATATGAAGCTAAAAATGCCCGGGCCTAATGGAATAATCACCCTCGTGAGCAATCCGGATATAGCACTCCGCGCCGAGAACAAAACAACATCCTTGGCCCTCGAGGCATTATCCGAGGCCCATGCGGCTGAAGAACTAACCGCACTACGCTCCACTGTGGATAGAGACGGTGTCATCCTGGACAAACAACCCAAATCTACTTCTTTCAAGCCAGTAGAAGAAACGGTCGAATTTCAGGTCCATCCAACAGACCCGAAGAAGACAACCTCTATCGGAGTGCAACTCAGCCCCACAGTCGATGCCACACTGCAGGACTTCTTGCACGAAACTGGGATATATTCACCTGGCACCCCTCAGATATGCCAGGAATCCCGCGCGAGTTGGCCGAACACAGCCTCAATATACTAAAGGGATATAAGCCGATCAAACAAACACTGCGGCGCTTTTCCCAACCCAAACGACAAGCTATGGTGGAGGAGCTAGCCAAACTCATCGAGGCCGGATTCATCAAAGATATTAAACATCCGGACTAGTTGGCAAACTTGGTAATGGTACCAAAGAAGGATAAATCCTGACGACTATGCATCGACTTCAAAGACCTCAAAAAGGCTTGCCCTAAGGATACCTTCCCCCTTCCTCGCATTGATCAAATCATTGACGCTACCGCAGGACACGACTCGTTGTGCTTCCTTGATGCATATTCCGAATACCATCAAATCAAAATGAAGGAGTCCGATCAAGCTGCAACATCATTCATTACACCATACGGGCCGTTTTGCTTCAACACCATGCCTTTCGGGCTCAAGAACGCCGGCGCCACCTATCAGCGCATGATTCAAACGTGCCTCGAGAAACAGATCGGCAAGACAGTGGATGCCTATGTGGACGATGTCATCATCAAAACTAGACACGTCGAAACAGTAATAGACGACTTGCGTTTCACATTCGACAACCTCCGCACATACGACATCAAGCTTAACCCAGAAAAGTGCGTCTTCGGCGTCCCCGCCGGTATACTACTGGGCTTCATCGTTTCCAATAGAGGAATTGAAGCAAATCCAGCCAAAATCCGAGCTCTGTCACAATTGGCCACGCCAACCGAACTCAAACAGGTCCAAAAACTCACCGGGTGCGTGGCAGCTTTAAGCCGCTTTATCTCCAGGTTGGGGGAAAATGTGTTGCCCCTTTATCGCCTCCTACGGCGCACCGATAACTTCGAGTGGACAGACATGGTGACAGCCGGACTGGAGGAAATAAAAGCCCTTTTGGCAAGCAACCCAATCCTGGCCGCGCCAAACGTCGGCGAACCAATGCTCCTATATATATCAGCAACACACCAGGTGGTGAGCGACGTACTCGTCATCGAGTTAGAACAGGACGGACACAAATTTCCGCTCCAAAAGCCGGTATACTACGTATCCACTGTCCTCATGCCATGCAAATCCCAGTACCCTCACTATCAAAAGATAGCATATGCAGTTTTCATGGCATCTCGAAAATTGCAACACTACTTTCAGGAGTGCTCGATCACGATGGCTTCCGAAGTGCCCATCAATGATATAATTAACAACCGGGATGCAACAGGCCGGATTGCCAAATGGGCCATTGAGCTCCTGCCATTCGACATAACGTACAAACCACGTCGAGCCATCAAATCCCAGGTACTGGCTGACTTCGTCGCCGAATGGACAGAGGCCGAACTCCCTAAAGAGTACGGCGTGTATTCCAACTGGGTTATGCATTTTGACGGCTCCAAAATGTTGGCAGGACTAGGGGCGGGCGTCGTATTAACATCCCCCACAGGAGATATCATCCAGTACGTACTCCAAATATTATACGCAGACTCCAACAATGCAGCGGAATACGAGGCCTTGCTACATGGCCTTCGGATGGTCGTATCAATGGGCATACAACACCTGGAGGTGTGCAGGGACTCAAACCTCACAATATCCCAAATTAATGGAGACTTTGATGCCAAAGATCCAAAGATGGCAGCTTATCGCAATGTCGTCTTAAAGATGTCGGCTCGGTTCGAGGGGCTCAAATTTCATCACGTCGCCCGAGAAAGTAATCAGGCGGCAGACGTCCTTGCTCGCATCGGCGCTAAGCGCGACCCCGTCCCACCTAACATCTTCCTCGAAAGGCTCTTTAAGCCATCCCTGGTGTGGCAAGGGGGACATAGCAACGACTGTCCAGTTCCGAACACAAACATAGACAGCGAACACGCCGATATCATCGGAGTCTCAGCCATCAAAATAACACCATCGGCCCACCTCATCATGGCAGTAATTGCCCTATGGACCGAACCATTCTTGGCCTACTTTAATAGGAAGGATCTCCCAGAAGATCAGAACGAGGCTCGCTGCATTGTCCGGCGTTCGAAGGCCTATAAAGTTCACGAAGGAGAGCTCTACAAGAAAAGCACTACCGGAGTCCTTCAAAGGTGTATCTCCGAAGAGGAGGGTCGGCAACTCTTGGCGGAAATTCACGCGCCGGTCTCGGCGGGCACCACGCCAGCCGGGCACTTGTCGCAAGGCCTTCCGGACAGGATTCTCTTGGCCCTACGGCCAGACGCACAGGACCTCGTCCGGCTGCGTTGGATGCCAACTCTTCGCCAACCAAAGCCATATGCCCCAACCGCCTACAAACAATCCCCATTACATGGCTCTATACGGTCTGGGGCTTGGACATGGTTGGACCCCTTAAAGGGGGAAGCCATAAGAAAAAATATCTGCTGGTCATGGTGGACAAATTCACCAAGTGGATAGAGGCTAGACCAGTTAAAACGGCCGAGTCCGGACCGGTGATTGCATTTATATCCGATGTGGTGCACCGTTATGGTATACCGCACAACATCATCACTGATAAAGGTTCCAATTTCACAGCTGATGAGGTGAAAACCTGGTGTGATAATCTGGGCATTAAGCTCGATTACGCCTCTGTCTACCACCCGCAAACAAACGATCAGGTCGAGCGAGCTAATGGTCTTATTATGAGCGGCATCAAACCCAGGCTAGTGCGATCTTTGAAAAAATCAGACAAACACTAGGTCGAGGAGCTTGACTCCGTACTCTGGGGGCTGCGGACCACGCCCAACCGTACTACCGAATACACACCTTTCTTCATGTGTACGGTGCAGAGGCTGTATTGCCCTGCGATATTATACATGACTCACCTCGAGTGCGTATGTATGAGGAGAAAGAGGCCGAGTTGGATCAGCAGGAAAGCCTAGACGCCCTGGAGGAGGAGCGCGACATCGCCAAAGCCCGTTCAGCATTTTATCAGCAGTAGGCTCGAAGATATCAAAGCAGAGAAGTATGGGCCAAAACTTACAATGTTGGCGAACTCGTTCTACGCTTGCCGGAGAAGAAAAAGGAAAAACTCAAGCCCAAATGGGAGGGTCCCTTCACAATTGACGAAGTTCTTACCGGAGGAGCGTACCGTCTTCGTGACGCATCAGACAATCGCCTAGAACCGAACCCCTGGAACGTGGCCAGACTCTGAAGGTTCTATGCCTAGCGCCGAACTCTTTGTTAGTCTCCTTGTACACTATTGTTTCCATTACTTTTTCTCCCTTTTACACAATTCCTTTTTGTCGCTTTAAAGCTCTCATTCGGCTTGACCGAACACTGCTGACGTGCACATTTTTACATATGTATGCCCATCATACCTGGGGGCTTATTTAACAGAAGCTTGTTAATACTATTTTCCGAGCATCAAGCTCACCATACTTACGCGTTCTTCCCATATGTCTTTTTTCCACCATTATATGCATCGATATGACTTAAGTTTTGGCCAAGTTGGGTTGCCTGGCTCCTGTGTTTACCCCTACATTCCCCATTGTTCGGCTAGGTGGTAAAGGGAGCACCTCTGTGATTGTTACTGCCGGGTTATGCGGATGTGTACCTCAGACTGGGTGAAGCCGAAAGCTAGCGTTCTTAAGGGAATATTCGGTCGGTGGATGAAAAATACTCTTTGCACTCACTCTGTTATGAACCCCCAGAAGCTATACACACTGTGATTTTTACATCACAATTCGGACATGTCTACTAATGCATGCACACCCAGGGAAAGGAACCCTTAACGGAACTATTCTCCCTGGAAGATGTTTCTTACAATATCAATGTAATATAACATAACTAGACGGATACAACTTGTCTTTTCAAGCAACTATGACCCCTACGCCTAGTTTTCCAAGCATACCCCGGTCTATTCGGCCGCGAGGGTATTCGAAAACACTCCGCACCATCGAGTCTGGAGATTGAAGCGAAAAGGTCTGCCATGACAAATGATATACAATTCAGCTAGAATTACATAGGGTAAGGAAAGTACATGGTCACAGGGACTCAAACACTTCCTTCTCTATACCGTCCAACAGGCGGTCTAACTTACAATCCTGTTGGGAATATTTGGTGGCCACCTCTACTTGGTCATACACTAAGCGGCAGAATTTCTTCCCATTCGACCCTAGCGTTCCGACCACGAGCCATGTGATTAGGATCAAGCTTGGTATACCGAAGTTTCACCATGGCCCAAGCTTCTCGCGCACCCTCTCGGCAGCCGATATCTTCCATAATCGGATCGCCACCGCTCCTTTGAACAGCTCTACAAGCTCCTCCATACTTCACGGAGGGGAGGCGGATGGCCATAAGGCCTTGGCAACACTCCGCATGGCCAGCCGAGCATGCTCGTGCACCTGCGATAGTCTTTGCAGCAGATCACCAGCTGATCCGGACACCTCCTCTTCAGGACGGTTGATACGTCTCCAACGTATCTATAATTTTTGATTGCTCCATGCTATATTATCTACTCTTTCGGGCAATATTGGGCTTTATTTTCCACTTTTATATTATTTTTGGGACTAACCTATTAACCGGAGGCCCAGCCCAGAATTGCTGTTTTAGCCTATTTCGGTGTTTCAAGAAAAGGAATATCAAACAGAGTCCAAAAGACACTGAAACTCCACGGAACCTGTTTTGGACCGAAGAAGCCCATGGAGTAGGAAGCTCACCAGGGGAGTCCCGGGCTGCCCACGAGGGTGGGGGGCACGCCCACCCACCTGGGGCGCGCCCCCTACCTCGTGGCCAGCCCGGAAGTCCACCGACGTACCTCATGCACCCATATATACTCTCGTACCCTAAAACTTCCAGAACGGAGATTGGATCAGAAATTCCGCACACCGATCCACCATTATTCCACACTCGCTATTTATAATATTTAGTAATATATTCTAAATTTATGATAACAGCACCTACTTTTATGTTTTAGCTCTCCGTTACCATGCAAAGTTATCATCTTCATACCCACAACGTAGTTTTATTTCCCGTTGCTAGTTGGAAGTAAACGATCGGTGCACGTAGAGTCGTATCGGTGGCAGATAGGGCTTGAGAGAATATTGATCTTACCTTTAGCTCCTTGTGAGTTCGACACTCCATACTTATCACTTCCACCTCTAGAAAGTTCTACGATGATTCCTTGCACTTGGGGATTATCAAGCTCTTTTTCTGGCGCCGTTGCCGGGGAGCAATAGCATGGGGTTGATATTCTCGTGTGTGCTTGTTTGCTCCCGTCACTAAGTAGATTTTGTTTTTCCTTTTTGTTTCTGTTTATTTGTGGGTGAAACATACAAAAAAATGAAAATTCAAAAAATTATTACTTGCCTCTCATGCCTAAAAAGTTTTTCAAAAAGAGAAGTGATTGGAAGGTTTTGCATTGAAGAAGTGAGGGTCGACCTTGAGCACTTGTGCTCATGCTCATGGAAACAATGTAGAATTTTTCATGGAAGTTTCTCTGTAAATAATTATCCCCTTGTATATATTCATTGTATTATAAAAATAATGTGCCAAGCCTTGGTTTTAGGATGATTAGATTGCTTGTTTACTATGTGCAAAACAAAAACAGAAACTTTGGCTGTAGTGCGTGAATTTACATTTTTTACTGGAAAGTCAAATGGGTCTGAAACTTTTTGCACATTACTTATGTATAAATTGTTCAAATTGTGAAATTTAGTTTATAATTTTAGGAGTTACAGAAGTTTGCCAAACTTCCAGATTACTACAGACTGTTCTGTTTTTTTAACAGATTCTGTTTTGCGTGTGTTGTTTGCTTATTTCGATGAATCTATGAGTAGTATCGGAGGGTATTGTCGCGACCGGTTTTCCGGGTATTGATTTCCCAGAAAATGGCCCTTGTGCTCACCAGCCCCAGGATTACTGTTAGCTGATGAGGCACCTACTTGATACAGAAAAATCCAAGCAAAATACAAAATATGTAGTACAAGACCATTCTGGCCTGTGAGTACAACAAATGGTTTCTAGGGGTTGATGGCGGAAGTGGTTTGAGGATTAATTGCGTCTGTGGGGCTCCATTTCCCACAGGAACAGCTGACCAGGTTAACTCCTATCTTCGCGAGGCTGCTATCACCATTGCTTAAGTTCCGGGGCTGTCATCACGGTCGCTCCTCTCCGCGCAAGAAATCTGGCCAAGACAATAGCCAGGGACAAGCCAGTGAGTACTTTGAAATGTACTCGCAAACATTATGAACACGGGTATAATATAACGATGATAATTATGTTCTGAAATATTTTATGATCGCAAGGTTACTCACAACATAAAATATCCGATGCATGCAAGCAGGTTATTTATATACATGAATATGCAATAACATAGTAGTAATAAAATGCACCGATAGGGTGTCTGAAGCGACGCCTCGAAAGGTTAGTAAACAACGAGCATGCCTCAGTCGGGCGTCTGAGCGACACAACATAAAGGGCTTATAAGGTAAATAAATAACAAGCATGCCACATTCGGGCGTCTCAGCGACACCACATAAAGGGCTTATAAAGTAAATAAATAACAAGCATGCCACAGTCGGGCGTCTCAATGACACCACATAAAGGGCTTATAAAGTAAATAAATAACAAGCATGCCACAGTCGGGCGTCTCAGCGACACCACATAAAGGGCTTATAAAGTAAATAAATGACAAGCATGCCACAGTCGGGCGTCTCAGCGACACCACATAAAGGGCTTATAAAGTAAATAAATAACAAGCATGCCACAGTCGGGCGTCTCAGCGACACCACATAAAGGGCTTATAAAGTAAATACAGTGAATATCCAGGAGGTAGAACCATCCCAGGGATACTCAATAATTTAAATAATATGACGGGTTAGTCCATAACAAATAGTAATCATGATCATCACAAATCACAAGTCGTAATCCCAGTTCTGGTTTAACAGTTTCTCCTCCGAAGACCGACACTAAGACCGACACCCCACCCATCCTGCATCAGTAGTCCTTAACCATGGACACGGCTATTGAATAGGTTTAATCTCTAGAGGGCGTACTCTTTACCCACGAGTAACGGATTCCTTTAGTCCATCGGGACTAATTCCGTCTCTGACCTTTTAATTGAAAACACTCCTATCCGCACACATTCAGCCTAACTTACGGTGTCCGAATCACCCACGACACCCGTTAAGCGAAACTCTAAGTGGGGAGGCTACAACCTCGACGTAACATGGGATCACAAAATTTATACCACGCGCAAACTAGGGGAGCTACCCCTTCGGCTACAACCGAAACACCCATGCTCTCGGACCAGGTGGCATGCCTACCGGATGCCTCCGGTATCTTCCACCATGGCCTCTCTGTACGGTGTGTGCTAGGAAAGGGGTTGACAACTTACTGAACCGTACCCTACCTATGGCAGGACAAGTGGCGATCTGAAACAAGTATGGGGGTTACCGGAACAAGACTCGATCTATGGTCGACTCAGGAGGTTTAAATATTCCCTGCATGATTAGCATAACAATATATACTTCAACCAATAGACAGAATCACCACGCGACATACCCCCTCATGCCATACCGGACACGACCATCTCGACGGAGGACTAGGGACAATGTCGTATCTACCCAAGACAGAGGCTTTCCCGGATTCCCTTCCGGTATGCATGAAAGGCATATTACGGTGATTACCATCACAACCATATCAAACTCCAATAGCATGAAATCATCAATATGCACTCATGAGTAGGACATATCATCACATAAAATGACGTATACCCCGTGTCGAGGTGGTGTTGTCATCGTGTCAAGTAATACACACAATATTATGCCAGGGTTCAGAATGCTTGCCTTCAAGTCGAGGGGAGGCAGGGTGCATTCCAAAACTCTTGAAGGCTATCTCCTCTCTCCAAAAATCCTATTTAGAAAAATTTCGAATCAATATATAGCTTAAAAACAGTACCAAAAATTTGTCTGAATTTTTTTGAAATAAATCTTAAAATAAACTAGAAAATATTTGAGAGAGGTAGGAAAAAGAATCAACTCATTTGGAGTTATAATTAAAAAGTTATAGGTAGTCAAAGTTTGGTCAAAATCTGTTTTTAAAATCAAACAGAAAAAGAAAAACGTTTCGACATCGACCACGTCGAAGGCGTATTTTGGCTTTACGCTTCCACTTATCCGCTGCGTGTGGACAGGCGCAGAAACATCGGCAGGCCCGCCTGGCCCACTGGTTAGGTTTGACTAGTCTCCCTTCCCTCTCCTTCCTCGGCCCCGAGCGGTGGCGGGACTCCGGCGCCGCTCGGCCGGCGAACGGTGGTGTCGTTCGAGAAACCGAGGGTGGGGATGGATCTGCCAGACTGGGGCGGTCCTCCCGGTAGTGGTTTGGTCGATGGGGGTGGAGGGAGTCGCCGTCGACGACCTTCGCGGCGGCCGGAAGCTTCGGGAGCAAAGTGAACTTGGGGCTACGGTGGCTCTCCGTCGCGGCCGAGGCGTTGGTTGGCTTTGCAAGACGAAGTGGAGTCGATTGGTGGTGTTGGGAGGGCCGGGGAGGCTCTGGTTGTGATGAACGAAGCCGAGAGGCGGCGGTGGCCGAACTGGCCGGAGACGGGGAAGGAGGCCTTCCCGGGGCGATTGCTGGCTACGGGAGCTCTGATGGGTCGGCTTGGGGTCGCCTGAGGGCTCGGAGGGTTGCGGGGTTCCTTAAATAGGCGAGTCAAGGCGGTTCCGCGGCGGCCGGGGATAAGATCACCGGCGAACCGCCTCTCTGCGGGCAGGTGTCGTGGCACCGACGAGCGCTGCGCATGCGAGGAGATAAACTTGGACTGCTCAAGGGGTGGCGCTGGCCATGGCTTGGGCGGCACCGACCTGACAGGGGCTCATCATGGACGCCGCGTGCCGCCAAGGGCTCTGACGGCGGTCTGTAGGGCACCAGGGGGCGCGCGTTCACTGGTGGTCGTGGGTGGGGCGCGACTCTGCAGGGCGAGCAAAAGTCAGGGGCGCGACGCGGCGGCTCGGTGCACGCGCGTGCAAAACGTGCACTCTGGGCGCGCCCAGAGCATGCATGCGACATGTTCGACAGAATGCCAAGGTGATCCAGAGCGCTAGGGTGAGGCTGGCAACTAACAGGACCGGGCTAGGGTTTGTAAGAAGGCAAATGGACATGAGGGTTAGGCCAGGAGACCAAGCTTGCAATGCTAACTAAAAACCATGTCAAAACTAGCCATGCACACAAGGTGTTTGGAAAAATGCCAAGGGCACCTAGGCATTTCTTGGAGTGGTCATAATCTCCAGATTGGGGTCTCTTTAGGTGAAGATGGTGGTGGCCAGGTTAGTTTGTCAAGGGAAGAAACTTGCTAGTGCAAATATTTCAGAAAAACAGTTTTTGGCAGAAACTAAAGGCTGTCTATATCATGGGCCAAAAATATTCCAATGGGTTCATGCTCCTGGTCTTAAGGGTTTAGCAGGGAGGACTACAAGTAGGAAAAGGAATCATGGATAAAGGAGCAACTTAAAATGTGGTTGATGTACAAATCACCAAGTTGGACCAGAAAGGAAAAGAGGTTGATTCACTCAAATTTTTCAAAGGACATAACTGGGTTTTTGCATAAAGTTGAATAATATACTCTTGTTAACATCCCACAATTTTGGTGGAAGTCTTAAAGAAGTATTTAAATAGGTTGTAGTGCAAAACTGCCCACTGGACCATATTTGAAAATTAGGTGTGGAACTCAAAATATTTAATGAATGAAATATATTATTGTATAAAAGTGATTTAAAGACATCACATGACATCCCCAAATTGTGGTTGGAATATTAAACAGATTTATCAAATGGTTGTAGTTCAAAAAGAGCTCCAAAACTAAAGATAAATCATTTTATGGGATAAAGCTCAGAGAGAAAATAATTATGTAAATAAATCTACTGATTAAGAATTGATATAATGAGAGAGCATAGAAGTCCAATACATTTTTGGAAAGTTTCTACTTGGGGTAAAACTCCACAATATTAAAGAAAAGGGGTTTTGAAATCAACAGAAAATCCAGAAAGCAAAAATTTTAAACTCCTGTCAAAATTTTAATAGTTAAAACATGGTCAAATTTTTGGGGTGTTACAACACTACCCCCCTTAAGAAAAATCTCGTCCTCGAGATTTGCTAAGGATTGTATTTTTTAAAATATTACTCTTACCAAATCGAAACAATTACATTACTTAAGCGAAGAAAAACTGCGGCTAGAGCAATAAGTGGTGTGAAACTACAGTGTGGGACACTGGCGCTGTGTGGAGAAATCCACGCTTTAGGGAAAAACGAGCGATTTCTACGTTGGACGTAGTAAATTTAGAATAAATTCTAAATTTAAAATACGCTGGTCGTGCACAAGAACCTGATGCTCTCTGGCTGTGTGGACTCGGGGCCCACTGTCAGTCTCTTCTTCTTCCTCTGGCTCTCTCTTCTTCCTCTCTCCCGCGCGCTTTTCCGCGCTTTCTCCACCGGCGACGTCTAGCGCCAGAGGGCATCTAGGTCGTCTCTTGCGGTAGTGCTTGGCGTGCTAGCTGTCGGTGCAGCGTCGCTCACCTCGCTGGGCAGTCTGCTGTCGGCCTTTCATGGATTCGCCTCCGAACACCGGCGGTCGAGCGATGAGCGGCGTTGGTGGACCTCGCCCACCGTACACCGATCTCGAGCTATAAAACGACCGGGGTACTCCTTTCTTCTTCCTCACACCTGGCCTCGTTCCTCCTTCTCCTTCCTTCTCCTTTATTCCCGTTTGCCGAAGCTCGAGGCGAGGCTCCAATGGCGGAGGTGGTGCCGGGCTGCTACGTGATCCTGGTGTGCGGAAGGCTGGCAGTAGTGTTGGGGCTCTCCGTGCTCCTGTGCGCGATGATCCTCGATGATCGTCGCGATGCTGCCGCTCGGGTGTTGGCTCTCCGCGGTGGCGGTGATCACGAGGACTAGGTGTGATGCCGGGTGTTAACTGGTGTTGGTGTGTTGGAGGTAACTTGTACCTGGATGATTATCCACTAATCTCTCCTTTAGAGGCTGTGGTGCTTTCGGGGAGGTGGTTGGTGAGATGCAACACGGTTACGTGTTTTTGCAAGCAGTGTAAGTGTTTGAGTGGTTGGGGTTGTGGGTCTACTGTCGTGGTGCTGCGCGAATAAAAGCTCCATGCCGTGAGAAGATATATGATGCAGCAACTCAGGAAAAGAAATCTCACTCCAGGATTTTTCGCGGGGAACAATAGTTAATTTAAAGAAGAAAAAATTAGACCACAACAAAGACTACTCATATTAGTAGAAACCAAATAATTGACTCGCCGTACAAACTCAGGGTACCACGCATAAGTTACAACGCATAAATAAATGTTGCAATAAAAAACACAGTAGTGACGTCTATAATGAAAATGGTAACTGGACGGGGTTCCGTGAAAATGTCTCTGGTACTGGGACACACTCCTCTTCTATCGGGGGAAGTGGATTGACCATTCGATGTATGTGTTTCTCCTGGTTGGGCCTCAGTGGTCTGCCGATGGCAATCTGAGGATTCAAATCAGCGAGACTCTTGAGATAACCCATTATTCGCTGGTTCAAACGTTCTTGAGCGATGACGTACTGGACAAGGTTGGCCAGTACTGGGTCTCTCTCAAATCGTCCACCGGGAAAAGATATTACTTCTCCGGGTGCTGCACGGCTCGGAAAGTAATAATACCCTCGTTCGCTGGCATAGGGTACCGCGAATCGAAGGCGAGCAAGCGCTTCGTAAGCAGCAGCTTCTATGGCCATATGTGGGGTCGGCATAGATTTCCCCACGAAGGAGACCTTCATTGGGTCTTGGTTTGAGTCTACGTGAGGGATGTGTACTGTTGCCCAATATTCGAGGTGGAAGGGGTGATTCTCGATTTGAACAGCTCGTACTGGGGTGGCTGGGTAGAACCCATGGTACTGCAGGTAAAATCCCACAATATTTTGACAAAACTACCCGGGGTTGCATATGGGTTTCTCAGATAAATACTAGGGCTCGGCATGGCAAGAAATGGCGCACAAGGTGAGGGGTACTTGGCAAGGTCACGAGGTGGCCTTTTTATAGCACTGGAGCTGGGTCGTTTTACCGTGGTGAAAGGTAATAAATTTGCCAGTTCAGCTCCAAGGGTCGGGGTCAAAGCCACAGATACTCATATCTCACAAGAGTGACGCAGATCGTGGTTGTCGTCGGGGTTGGTTGTTGGTAGTTGTGCGGAATAAAATGCAAGCGCAGTCGACATATTTATGCAAGGCTACTATTAAAAACAGAGGCACAACAGCAGGTTGCGTTTATTTACGAGGTCACACGATTACAATGCGAGGATACACTCAGACTCGGCACTACTCGGGTGACTTAGTCTACCTCGTTAATATCCAAGCGGGCTTGCCTTGTGGATGTCGAGGCTTCTCCTCGGGTCTCACCGTCGATATTAGCTGGAGGTGGTTGAGGGACTGCAGGGTCGGGATGGCGATGATGACCATCGCGGGGATTGTTGGCCACAATCCCGTTGGAGTGTGCTCCCAAAAGGCGACGAAGCACTTCTGGGGTCATCATAGTGCCTTGGTTGATGGCTGGGGCTGACCTCAGGGTCTCGATTGGGTGTCCGAATAGCACGACTGGGTTGTCGGCGTCGGGATCGTTCTCTCCTCTCGCTGGGGCTCGGCGAACCAGTTCTCCACGAGCTGCGATCAGATCAATGGTGATTTGATCGAACAGTTCCTCTAGTGCACCTACATAGCGCACTAGGTGCAACAATGCAGGATCCATCTCGTGATCTCCGTTGGCAACTTGGGGTGGCCTACCATACCCTTCACGGCTGGGGTAGTAGTAGAACGAGCGACAGTTAACTCTGGGCGACAACTGCCGGAGTTGAACTATAGCCTCTCGAGCAGCTAGCTGGATGGCTTGTGGCTCGAAGGAAGTTGTCCTTCCGGTGAACCTGTTGGGACGTTCGGGCGATAGGCCCCTACCGTAGATGTGCACAGTGGCCCAGAATTGACGGCTCCCGCCGCTCATGGACCCTTGGTACACAACATATTCGGGAGGCTCCTCTAACGCATAGGCGCGACGGGTGAGGTTTGCGAGTATGGTCACAAAACCTCCAAGGTTGGTTGTTGTGGTTTCATTGTGCACGACGGGGCCAGGCATTATGGCTCGGTTTGGGGTAGAGGTTGTGTTGTGCTGGGTTGAGGCTAGCGTGCCCTTTTTATAGAAAAAAGGGGACGGATCCTTCCTTCGCACGCTTGCGAATGGGGCATATAAGGCGTCGGTCACTGGCGCGTGATCGACAGGCTAGGTTGATAGGTTGGGCACCGACTGTCAAAAGGTGTCAGGCTCACTGTGTGGCTATCTTGCACGAGAAGCTTGGCCGCGGTTTGGTTAAGGTATGGGGTTGGTTTACCTAGGTTTTTCGACCTAGCTAAGATAGGATTAGCCAATGGTCAGCCTGGCTATGATACCAAGTTTGTCGCGACCGGTTTTACGGGTATTGATTTCCCAGAAAATGGCCCTTGTGCTCACCAGCCCCAAGATTACTGTTAGCTGATGAGGCACCTACTTGATACAGAAAAATCCAAGCAAAATACAAAATATGTAGTACAAGACCATTCTGGCCTGTGAGTACAACAAATGGTTTCTAGGGGTTGATGGCGGAAGCGGTTTGAGGATCAATTGCGTCTATGGGACTCCATTTCCCACAGGAACAGCTGAGCAGGTTAACTCCTATCTTCGCGAGGCTACTATCACCATTGCTTAAGTTCCGGGGCTGTCATCACGGTCGCTCCTCTCACAAGAAGAAATCTGGCCAAGACAATAGCCAGGGACAAGCCAGTGAGTACTTTTGAATGTACTCGCAAACATTATGAACACGGGTATAATATAACGACGATAATTATGTTATGAAATATTTTATGATCGCAACGTTAGTCACAAAATAAAATATCTGATGCATGCAAGCAGGTTATTTATATACATGAATATGCAATAACATAGTAGTAATAAAATGCACCGATCAGGTGTCTGAAGCGACGCCTCGAAAGGTTAGTAAACAACGAGCATGCCTCAGTCGGGCGTCTGAGCGACACCACATAAAGGGCTTATAAAGTAAATAAATAACAAGCATGCCTGCCACGATCGAGGCGTCTCAATGACACCACATAAAGGGCTTATAAAGTAAATAAATAACAAGCATGCCACGATTAAGGCGTCTCGGCGACACCACATAAAGGGCTTATAAAGTAAATAAATAACAAGCATGCCACGGTCAGGCGTCTCAAGCGACACCACATAAAGGGCTTATAAAGTAAATAAATAACAAGCATGCCACAGTCGAGGCGTCTCAATGACACCACATAAAGTTCTTATAAAGTAAATAAATAACAAGCATGCCACAGTCGGGCGTCTCAGCGACACCACATAAAGGGCTTATAAAGTAAATACAGTGAATATCCAGGAGGTAGAACCATCCCAGGGATACTCAATAATTTAAATAATATAACGGGTTAGTCCATAACAAATAGTAATCATGATCATCACAAATCACAAGTCGTAATCCCAGTTCTGGTTTAACAATTTCCCCTCCGAAGACCGACACTAAGACCGACACCTGACCCATCCCAGACTGTAGTCCTTAACCACGGACACGGCTATTCGAATAGGTTTAATCTCTGCAGAGGGTGTACTCTTTACCCACGAGTAACGGATTCCTTTAGTCCATCAGGACTAATTCCGTCTACGGCCTTTTAATTGAAAACACTCCTATCCGCACACACCAACCTAACTTACCGGTGTCTGGAATCACCCACGACACCCGTTAAGCGAAACTCTAAGTGGGGATGCTACAACCTCGACGTAACATGGGATCACAAAATTTATACCGCGCGCAAACTAGGGGAGCTACCCCTTCACTACAACCGAACACCCATGCTCCCGGACCAGGTGGCATGCCTACCGGATGCCTCCCAGATCTTCCACCATGGCCTCTCTGTGCGGTGTGTGCTAGGAAAGGGGTTGATAACTTATCGAACCATACCCTCCCTATGGCGGGGACAAGTGGCGATCTGAAACAAGTATGGGGGTTACCGGAACAAGACTCGATCTATGGTCGACTCAGGAGGTTTAAATATTCCCTGCATGATTAGCATAACAATATATACTTCAACCAATAGACAGAATCACCACGCGACATACCCCCTCATGCCATACCGGACACGACCGTCTCGACGGAGGACTAGGGACAAGGTCGTGTCTACCCAAGACAGAGGCTTTCCCGGATTCCCTTCCGGTATGCATGAAAGGCATATTACGGTGATTACCATCACAACCATATCAAACTCCAATAGCATGAAATCATCAATATGCATTCATGAGTAGGACATATCATCACATAAAATGACGTATACCCCGTGTCGAGGTGGTGTTGTCATCGTGTCAAGTAATACACACAATATTATGCCAGGGTTCAGAATGCTTGCCTTCAAGTCGGGGGGAGGCAGGGTGCATTCCAAAACTCTTGAAGGCTATCTCCTTTCTCCAAAAATCCTATTTAGAAAATTTTCGAATCAATATATAGCTTAAAAACAGTACAAAAAGTTGTCTGAATTTTTTTTAATAAATCTTAAAATAAACTAGAAAATATTTGAGAGAGGTAGGAAAAAGAATCAACTCATTTGGAGTTATAATTAAAAAGTTATAGGCAGTCAAAGTTTGGTCAAAAATCTATTTTTAAAATCAAACAGAAAAATAAAAACGTTTCGATTACTGACCACGTCGAAGGCGTATTTTGGCTTTACGCTTCCACTCATCTGCGTGTGGAAAGGCGCGTGTCACTGACAGTGGGCCCGCCTGGCCCACTGGTCAGGTTTGACTAGTCTCCCTTCCCTCTTCTTCCTCTGCCCGGCGGCGGAGACTCGGCGACGCCCGCCGGTCACAATGGGGTCGTTCGAGAAATCGAGGTGGGGATGGATCTGCCAGATCAGGCGGTCCTCCGGTGGTGGTTTGGTCGATGCGGGTGGAGGAGTCGCCGTCGACGAAG
This sequence comes from Aegilops bicornis, assembly GCA_021605145.1. Taxonomy (NCBI): domain Eukaryota; kingdom Viridiplantae; phylum Streptophyta; class Magnoliopsida; order Poales; family Poaceae; genus Aegilops; species Aegilops bicornis. The sequence goes on from CM038670.1 coordinate 192,324,470, forward strand.
CTTCATGGCCGGAAGCTTCGGGAGCAAAGTGAACTTGGGGCTACGGTGGCTTTCCGTCACGGCCGAGGCGTTGGTTGGCTTCGCAAGACGAAGTGGATTCGATTGGTGGTGTTGGGAGGGCCGGGGAGGCTCTGGTTGTGACGAACGGAGCCGGGAGGTGGCGGTGGCCGAACTGGCCAGAAACGGGGAAGGAGGCCTTCCCGGGGCGATTGCTGGCTACGGGAGCTCTGATGGGTCGGCTTGGGGTCGCCTGAGGGCTCGGAGGGGTGCGGGGTTCCTTAAATAGGCGAGTCAAGGCAGTTCTGCAGCGGTCGGGGATAAGATCACCGGCGAACCGCCTCTCTGTTGCGGCAGGGTGTCGTGGCACCGACGAGCGCTTGCAGACAAGCGAGGAGATAAACTTGGACTGCTCAAGGGGCAACTGGCGCGCGGCTGTGGCTTGGGCGGCACCGACCGTGGCAGGGGCTCACTGCGGACGCCGGTGTGCCGCCAAGGGGCTCTGACGGCGGTGCTGTAGGGCACCAGGGGCAGCTTGGCGCGTTCCAGCTGGTTGTCGAGGGTGGGGCGCGACTCTGCAGGGCGAGCAAAAGTCAGGGGCGCGATGCGGTGGCTCGGTGCACGCGCGTGCAAAACGTGCGCTCTGGTCGCGCCCAAAGCACGCATGTGACGTGTTCGACAGAATGCCAAGGTGATCCAGAGCGCTCGGGTGAGGCTGGCAACTAACAGGACCAGGCTAGGGTTTGTAAGAAGGCAAATGGACATGAGGGTTAGGCCAGGAGACCAAGCTTGCAATGCTAACTAAAAACCATGTCAAAACTAGCCATGCACACAAGGTGTTTGGCAAAATGCCAAGGGCACCTAGGCATTTCTTGGAGTGGTCATAATCTCCAGATTGGGGTCTCTTTAGGTGAAGATGGTGGTGGCCAGGTTAGTTTGTCAAGGGAAGAAACTTGCTAGTGCAAATATTTGAGAAAAACAGTTTTTGGCAGAAACTAAAGGCTGTCATATCATGGGCCAAAAATATTCCAATGGGTTCATGCTCCTGGTCTTAAGGGTTTAGCAGGGAGTACTACAAGTAGGAAAAGGAATCATGGATAAAGGAGCAACTTAAAATGTAGTTGCTGTACAAATCACCAAGTTGGACCAGAATGGAAAAGAGGTTGATTCACTCAAATTTTTCAAAGGACATAACTGGGTTTTTGCATAAAGTTGAATAAGATACTCTTGTTAACATCCCACAATTTTGGTGGAAGTCTTAAAGAAGTATTTAAATAGGTTGTAGTGCAAAACTACCCACTGGACCAGATTTGAAAATTAGGTGTGGAACTCAAAATATTTAATGAATGAAATATATTATTGTATAAAAGTGATTTAAAGACATCACATGATATCCCCAAATTTTGGTTGGAATATTAAACAGATTTATCAAATGGTTGTAGTTCAAAAAGAGCTCCAAAACTAAAGATAAATCATTTTAAGGGATAAAGCTCAGAGAGAAAATAATTATGTAAATAAATCTACTGATTAAGAATTGATATAATGAGAGAGCATAGAAGTCCAATACATTTTTGGAAAGTTTCTACTTGGGGTAAAACTCCTCAATATTAAAGAAAAGGGGTTTTGAAATCAACAGAAAATCCAGAAAGCAAAATTTTTAAACTCCTGTCAAAATTTTAATAGTTAATACATGGTCAAATTTTTGGGGTGTTACAGGTATGAACCATAGAGAAGTTGGAATACATTAGATTTAACATCAATACAAATAAAGAATGAGTTCATTACAGTACCTAAAGGTAGTGATTTGCTTTATTACACTAACGGATCTCACAAGTTTTTGTTAAAGTTTTGTGTGGATGAAGTGTCCGAAGGTCGAGGAGCTATCAATATGAGAAGAATAAAGAGAGGCAAGAGTTCAAGCTTGGGGATGCCCAAGGCACCCCAAGTACATATTTCAAAGTATACTCAAGCATCTAAGCTTCGGGATGCCCCGGTTGGCATCCCATCTTTCTTCTTCAACAAATATCGGTATACCTCGGTTTTTGTTTTGTTCACATGATTTGTGTCCTTTGTGTTTTTCCTTTTCTCCAAGAACCATGCTAGCATGAGATAGCCCTTCATTGATTTATAGAATACTTCATGTGCTTCACTTAAATCTTTTAAGTATGATCTTATAGAATTGCTCTTTGTGCTTCACTTAAATCTTTTGAGTATGGTTTTATAGAATGCTTCATGTGCTTCACTTATACACTTTGAGCTTGGATATTGGTTAATTGTAGAATGCCCCATGAACTTCACTTATATCTTTTGGAGTATGAATAATACTATCATTTAAAGTGGGTTTGGAAGAGTGTCAACTTTAGGAATTAGTGATCCCACTATTTTGGAGGATGTTGAATCTTAGTGTGATATTTATGAAAGTGGATTCGGAAGAGTGTCAACTTTAGCTAGTAATGATTCCACTATTTCAGAAGAGGTTCCAATTGAGTATTAAAACAAAGTTGCTATCCATGATACTACTGAAAATTATTATGAGAGAGGAATACATGCTTGTAGGAGTTGCAATAATATTAAGTTTCCTCTCTATGTGCTTAAAGTTTTGAAGTTATACTTGTTTTGCCTTCCTATGCTAGTTGATTCTTGTTCCCATAAGTTGTGTGCTCACAAAATCCCTAGGCATAGGAAGTGTGTTAGATTTAAATGCTAGTCATATTCTTCAAGATGATCTCTTAGTGTTTCAATTCCTATCTTTAAAGTGAGCATCATTGAAATCATCATGCCTAGCTAAAAGGCATTAAAGAAAAGCATTTGTTGGGAGACAACCCAATATTTACCCTTACTGTTTTTGTGTGTCCACATGATTAAGCTACTTTAGTAATCATGGTTTATGCTTTTTGTTTCAATAAAGTGCCAAGTAAGACCTTTGGGAAGACTTGGGTGAAAGCTAATGTGATCTTGCTGTAAAAAACAGAAACTTTGCGCTCACGAGAATAGATGTCATTTTTTACAGAAGAGTTCTTTTGAGTTGATTCTTTTTGCAGAAGATTAATAGAAAAATTCCTCACGTCCACCAATTTATTTCATAACTTTTGGAGTAGTAGAAGTATGGTTATTATTCAGATCATTACAGACTGTTCTGTTTCTGACAGATTCTGTTTTCATTGCATAGTCTGCTTGTTTTCTAGTTTCTATGGCATATTTCTCAATATAATTTGTAGAAATGATATTGTACAGTAGGAATTGTGTTAAAACAATTATGAACCTTGTCTTTGTCAGTACCAAAGTAAATGGTTTGCTCTTTATCATACTAACCTATCTCACGAAGTTTGGCTAAGTTTTGTGTGATTGAAGTTTTCAAGTTTTGGGTGAGATATCGATATGAGGAGAATAAGGAGTGGAAAGACCCTAAGCTTGGGGATGACCAAGGCACCCCAAGGTAATATTAAAGGAATACTCAAGCGCCTAAGCTTGGGGATGCCCCGGAAGGCATCCCCTCTTTCGTCTTCAAAACTATCGGTACACCTTACTCGAAGCTACATTTTTATTCGTCACATGATATGTGTTTTACTTGGAGCGTCATTTTATTTTGTTATTATTAGCTATCTTCTATTTAGAATAATGTTTTGCATCTTTATTTTCAATAAAAATGTCAAGGATAGCCTTTTACCTTGCTTATTTTGCAAGTATACATGTTGCTGTTTGAAAACAGAAAGTTTACCGCTGTTGCAAAAATTCCTTAGAAAAGTCAGAATGTGATAAAATGTTGAAACCTTTTGAATAATAAGCTCTAATAAATTTACTACAGTGGGAATTTCCTTTCATAATTTTTGGAGTTAGGGAAGTATGATGAATCTTGCATTCTTTACAGACTATACTGTTTTGGCAGATTGCTGTTATGGTTGCATTGTTTGCATATGTTTGCTTGTTTAATGATTCTATTTGAGGATAGGAGTGTTAAATATGCAGAGGCATTTTGGTAGAACCAGGGATCCTACCGGACCTGCTCTGGAAGTTGTAGGGGAAGGATGGAGCGGGGCGAGGCGATGAGCGGGCGCGCCGGCGGCTGGGCGCCGTCGCGTAGGAGGAAGATAGCAGCTAGGGTTCCGGCTCCTCTGGGAGCCGGGCAATAGGGATAATAATATTCTTATTGCTTGATTCCAAAAAGAGTCTTACAGCCTATATTTATAACCTAGATAACTTGCAGAAGAATTAACCTAAGATAACTTGCATAAGAATTAACCTAAGATAACTTGTGGGCTAAGATTTCCCGGTGGGCCTAGCTAAACCGGCCATAACACTTCTCCCCGCCTGCACAAACAGCTCGTCCTCAAGATGTAAGGTGGGGAAGCGCTTGCGGAACTCCTGGAGGCGATCAACCAGTGTCAAACACCTTCTCGACAGCTGGGGTGGCCAGGTCGGCGGCGACGGGGTCCTCCGGAATGTAGTCTGTAACCTCCAGGTAGAAGAGTCGCGGGCGGGCATGGCCGGGCGTGTAGGGCTCGTCGCAGTTGAAGCACAACCCTTGGCGGCGACGATCGAGTAGCTCGGCTGAGGTGAGCCGGCGGAACGGGCGCGCCGCGGTCATGGCAAGGGGTGTCGCAGAAGCGTGCGCAGGCCGACCCTTCACGGAATCCGGCCCGGGTAGCAACCCAGCAGGCTGGGACGGTGATTCCTGTTGGATGGCCATCGCGCGGTGCTCGAACGCGCGGGCGTAGTACATGGCCGACTGGAGATCCTGGGGTCCCCGAAGCTCCACGTCCATGCAGATGTGATCCGGAAGTCCACCGACAAAGAGGTCAGCCCGCTGCTGCGCCGTCACACCCGACGCATGGCATGCCAGGGCCTGGAAACGGTCGGCGTAGTCCTGCACCGTGGAGGTGAAGGGAAGGCGGCCGAGCTCCGCCAGGCGGCTCCCGCGAACCGGAGGCCCAAAGCGAAGGAGGCAGAGCTCGCGGAAGCGCTCCCAAGGGGGCATGGTGCCCTCGTCCTGCTCGAGCGCGTAATACTAGGTCTGTGCCGCGCCGCGAAGGTGGTACGTGGCGAACTAGGTACGCTCCGATGCGAGGGTGCGCTGCCCGCGAAAGAACTGCTCGCACTGGTTGAGCCAGTTGAGGGGGTCCTCCGTGCCGTCATAGGTGGCGAGGTCGATCTTGGCGAACCGCGGCGGTGTCTGGGTCGGAGCGCCGTGTCGAGCTGGCTCAGAGGTGCGGAGCAGCGTGGCGGGTGGCGCCTGGTTGGAGTACTCCGGGTAGGGACCGGCGAAACCGAATGGCCCACCGAACTGCGGGAACGGAGTCCGCTGTTCGGGGGCCATGGTGTAGACCGGCGATGGCGAAGCCCCAGCCGCCCACGCTGGAAGTGGCGACGGGGAGGGCGGAAACCGGACCTGATGGATCGGGAGGCCGGTCGGCGAGGGTACCCCCGAGCTGGGCAGGGCGGCGCCGGTGGGTGCAGCGGCATCAGTGGGGGCTGGACGGGGGCAGCGGCTGCCGGGGACGACAACGGCTGCAGGTGCCAGAGGGGCGCCGTCGATGGTGGCGACGGCAGATGCCATAGGCCCGCGGCGGCTGGTGGTGGCCCGCTGGAGTTCCCCGTCAGGAACGGCAACAACGGGGGCCCGCCACCTGTGGGAGCTCCCGGAAATAGCCACGGTGCAGGGTGGCCGTAGGTGGCGATCGGCGCAGCCGGCGGGAGGCCGTACGCTCCTGCAATGTACTAGTGGTACTGCTGCATGTGGAGCCCTTGGACGGCCGTCACGAGCTGCTGGAGCGTGCTGGTCATCTGTTCCGGCGTGAAGACGGCGGCTGGCGGCGGCGCGGAAGTGATGGAGGCCGGCGGTGGTGAGGAGCCCGCGGTGGTGACCGGGCCCGACAGCGTGGGGGCCCCGGCGGTGGTCATTGGGGCGGACGTCATCGGCGCGGTGGTCATCGGCGCGGAGGTGGAGACGGGCAGCGGCGGCGATGGTGTTGACGAAGACATGATCGGACCCAAGTCTCTGGATACCAAATTGGTAGAACCAGGGATCCTACCGGACCTGCAACGGAGGTTGTAGGGGAAGGATGGAGCGGGGCGAGGCGATGAGCGGGCGCGCCGGCGGCTGGGCGCCGTCGCGTAGGAGGAAGATGGCAGCTAGGGTTCCGGCTCCTCTGGGAGCCGGGAAATAGGGATAATAATATTCTTATTGCTTGATTCCAAAAAGAGTCTTACAGCCTATATTTATAACCTAGATAACTTGCAGAAGAATTAACCTAAGATAACTTGCATAAGAATTAACCGAAGATAACTTGTGGGCTAAGATCTCCCGGTGGGCCTAGCTAAACCGGCCATAACACATTTAGTATGCAATGTTGAATAATAATTTTAGTAATTAGTTGCAGTAGAAAATGATAAGGTTTTGCATTGGTTTATACTAACCTATCTCACGAGTTCTTGTTGAGTTTGGTGTGTATGAAGCTTTTGAGATTTAGGAAACCGACATATAAAAGGAATTAAGGAGACACAAAAGCTCAAGCTTGGGGATGCCCAAGGCACCCCAAGACATTATTTCAAGAAGTCTCAAGCATCGAAGCTTGGGGATGCCCCGGTAGGCATCCCACCTTTTCTCTTCAACAACTATCGGTTAGTATCGGTTGAACCTAAGTTTTTGCTTCTTCACATGAGTTGTGCTATCCTTGCAATGTTATTTTATTTTGTTTTGCTTGCTGTTTGAATAAAATCATTGGATCTAAAATATTGAATGAAAAAGAATCCTCCCATGGCTAGTTAATAATTTTACTACTCAGTGTTCTTCACTCATATCTTTCTGGATTAGTTTGTCATTTGCTCACATGCTTCATGTCTATCCTATGAGTAAATGGTTGAATGAATTGAATATCATAAACCTGAATTTTTATATGTTTCATATGCTTATAACATGGTTAGTGACGATTTCACACATAGAAAGTATGAGGCATAAAAGTTGTTGAGAATTGGCAAACGTAGTTTTGGTCATCGTTGCAATTAATAGGAAGTAATAAGGGAAGAGAGGTTCACATACAAATATATTATCTTGGACATCTTTTATGATTGTGAAGCACTCATTAAGTATGACATGCTAAAAGAGTTGACGTTGGACAAGGAAGACAACGTAATGGTTTATGTTTTCCGACATCTCACTTAAAGTATATTGTCATTGACCTTCCAAACATGTTGAGCTTGCCTTTCTCCCTCATGCTAGCCAAATCCCTTGCACCAAGTAGAGATACTACTTGTGCTTCCAAATATCTGTAAACCCAGTTTTGCCATGAGAGTCCACCATACCTACCAATGGATTGAGTAAGATCCTTCAAGTAAGTTGTCATCGGAGCAAGCAATAAAAATTGCTCTCTAAATATGCATGACTTATTAGTGCGGAGAAAATAAGCTTTGTACGAACTTGTTGTGGAAGTAATAAAAGCGACGGACTGCATAATAAAGGTCCACATACAAGGGGCAATATAAAGTGATGTTCTTTTGCATTAAGATTTTGTGCATCAACCCTAAACGCACATGACAACCTCTGCTTCCCTCTGCGAAGGGCCTATCTTTTACTTTATGTTTTTACTTTATGCTAGAGTCAAGGTGATCCTCACCATTCCCTTTTTCATTTTATCCTTTCGCAAGCTCCTTGTGTTTGAAAGATCATGATATATATATCCAATTGGATGTAAGTTAGCATGGGCTATTATTGTTGACATCACCTAAAGGTGAATACGTTGGGAGGCAACACAATAAGCCCCTGTAGCGACCAGACCTCAAACAGTCTGATCTCTGTGCTCAGTGTCATCCCTGGATCAGTAATGCTGACACCACACAGTACTCGGAGAATTTATAACAGAGTAGCAATCACAAACTTATTACAAATCGAATGTCTCAAGAGAGAACTTAATAAAATAAATCTGGCTGAAGGCCATCTAATACGATAACAGCGGAAGGCTTGGAAGAAAAGCGAGTCCATCAACTCCAACGGCATCACTGAGTATAGAACCACGACCTAAGCACCTTACTCGTCATCTGAGAAGTCTGCAACATGAAACGTTCCAGCCCGAAAACAGGTCAGCACATGGAATATGCTGGCAATGTAACACATAGAGAATAATGAAATCATAAGCCTATACTACATGCATATATGGCTGGTGGAAAAGCTCTATGGTTACAGTTTTGCAGAAAGCCAGTTTTTCCCTACTACAAAGGAATAAAATTTGTTTAACTATCATGGTGGTTGTTAAACATTGAGAATGGTTGACAAAATTCTCAATCCCAATTAAAATTACTCATTAACAAACCCAACAATATTAAATTAGAGTAACATGATGAGATTCACATGATATCCAAGTACTAGATACTCAAGACGTCCATAACCGGGGTCACGGCTAACCATGATTAGTTTATACACTCTGCAGAGGTTTGCGCACTTTTCCCCACAAGACTCGATCGCCTCCGTTTGATTTCTCGCACTACATGGTGTTTGAGAGACGGATGACCGAGACATAGTCTTTCGTGGCGCTAGCACCTTACATGTGGGTAGACCGTACCAACCTACAACCCCTACATCTGCTAGTCTACCTGTAAGAGTTTGCACAACTTAGTCAACTACGCCAGAGCCCATAATGGCTTGTGGCTGCACACGTAAGTTTCTAGTTTGAATAATCTCATGATCCCTTTGAGCCTAGGTGGCGGTCCGAAAAAATACAGGCAAGTCCTGATAGAAACCAGGTGCCTCAATCCGCCCAGATGTGTGTTTAAGTTGCCACCTTAAATAAACCATTAAATAACAATCTCACATCTGTCATGGATACACTCACCCAATCCACGTCTACTAGCATAGCATAGCATAATAAGCAAACGTAGAAGTAACTCCCAAGGGTTTGATAATAAAACAGGTAATAGGTACTACCTCAACTACTTCCCAAAACCCACAATTTAATTAGATCCTAATCATGCAATGTTTGAGGGTAGATCTAATGCATAAAAACTGGGTAGTAGAAAAGGTATGATCAAAGTGTTACTTGCCTTGCTGATGATCCGCGAAACCTAGAGACTCAAGGTAACAGGCGGCGCACTCCGGGTATTCTATCGCAGACAAACAAACAAGCATACAATAAGTACTCATATAATGCACAGGTAAAACTCAAATAGATCTAACCAGATAGTTCAACTTAAGAACTCCGGTTTGCAAAAAGAATCAAATCAAACGAAGCAACGAAAGTCAAACGGCGGAAGAAAACAGCTTCGTCTTACTAATCTGGATCTAGGTCAAATTTTACAGAATCAAAAACTTGTTTAAGTAGATTATTCGGGAAGAGGGTTTCGAGACGAAACTCTAGGCGCTTGAATCGCCTGATTCTGATAAACGAGCGAAAAGTTATACTAAAACGAAAATCGGATCTGGAATCTCGATCAGAAAAATCGCAGATTAAATCCGAGAAAAAGAAAAACGACGAATGGGTTAACGAACGGACGTCCGTTAACTAAACTAATCTGACGAATGTGTTCGTTTAAACGAAATAACGAACGAACGTTCGCTAATTAGCCTAAACCGGAAACAAACCGAATCTAATAAAAAACGAAAATAAAAAACCGAAAAAAAACCCGAAATAAAACCAAAGAAAAAACCGCTCGGTTTTTATTAAAAAAACCAGCATGGAAAACGAGGCGGCGGCGAACCTCGGTAGGCGGGGCGGCTCGGCGTGAGCGGGGCTCCGAGGCGGCGGACAGGCTAGGGTTAGGGTTTCGGGGTGGGCGGCCAGGCGGAGTGGGTGGCGGGGGCGGGTGGGCTGGGGCACCGGGGCGGCGCTTTATATAAGTGCCCCCCGAGCGGAGTCCCGCTCGGGCACGGCCCAAGGTCGGTGCGCGTTTTTTTAATAATAACGCGTAGAAAAAAAATAAAAAGAAATACTAAACGGACTCCAAAAATCCCGAAATAAATTTTCCCCGGCTTCTAAAATCAAGCTGGATTTAATGAACATTTATTTGGGGCCTATATGCAATTTTGTAAAACGCGCATTTTTCCTAAATTCAAATAAAAAGGCGAAAAACTCCAAAATAAAATCTTATTTGATTTTATTATTAAATCTTCATTATTTCTTTATTTTGGGAAAGTCATTTTATTCCCTCTCTCATATATTGGTAGTAGAAATAATTGAAGATAAAATAATTAAAATCAAATGATCCTTTTTTTCAAAATTTGAGAAAACTCAAATATGAAAATAACGAAATCCCCAACTCTCTCCGTGGGTCCTCGAGTTGTGTAGAATATCTAGGATCGAGCAAGAATGCAACGAAAAAAAATATGATATGCAATGATGCTCTATGTATAACATTCCAAATTGGAAATTTGGGATGTTACAAACCTACCCCCTTAAGATGAATCTCGCCCTCGAGATTCGGGTTGGCTAGAAAATAGGTGAGGGTGGTCCTTAAGCAAATCTTCCTCTCGCTCCCAGGTGGTTTCATCCTCTGTGTGGTGGCTCCACTGAACTTTGCAAAACTTAATGACCTTGCTGCGAGTAACTCAACTGGCAAACTCGAGAATCTTAACTCGTTTCTCCTCATAGGTCAAATCATCATTCAGCTGAATCGCTTCTAGTGGCACGGTATCTCTTAGTGGTATATCAGCCATCTCTGCGTGACAATTCTTCAACTGAGAAACATGAAACACATCATGAACTCCTGACAATCCTTCGGGTAGTTCCAACTTGTACGCGACTTCTCCCATGCGTTCCAAGACACGATAAGGTCCTACAAATCGTGGCGCTAACTTTCCTTTAACTCCAAAACGCTTAACTCCTCGAAGCGGCGATACACGAAGATAAACTCGCTCCGACTTCAGATTACATCTCCTTGCGTTTTGAATCTGCATAGCTCTTCTGTCTTGACTGGGCTACCTTGAGCCTATCGCGAATCAACTTTACTTTCCGTTCAAACTCCTTAATCAAATCCGGTCCAAACAACTGGCGGTCTCCAACTTCATCCCACAACAACGGGGTCCTGCACCTCCTTCCGTACAAGGCTTCGAAAGGTGCCATCTTCAAACTGGTTTGGTAGTTGTTGTTATAAGAAAACTCCGCATACGGCAAGTTGTCATCCCAACTTGATCCATAATCCAAAGCACAAACTCTAAGCATATCCTCCAAAATCTGGTTGACTCTCTCGGTTTGTCCATCTGTCTGTGGATGAAAAGCTGTGCTAAACTCCAACCTGGTTCCTAAAGTTTCATGCAACTACTTCCAGAACTTTGAGGTGAATTGGGTTCCTCTATCGTCTGATACTCCTCGGAACTCCATGCAGGCATACAATCCTGGTCACGTATATCTTAGCCAATTTGGCACTGCTGTAGGTAGTCTTTAATGAAATGAAATGAGCTACCTTCGTCAAACGATCGACTATAACCCAAATCGAGTCATAGCCTGAACGAGTCCTGGGCAATCCCGTGATGAAATCCATACCTAGTTTATCCCACTTCCATTCGGGTATAGGCAATGGTCGTAACAATCCTGGCTGGCTTCTAATGTTCGCCTTCACCCTCTAACATACATCACAAACTGCTACGTACTCTGCAATATCCTTCTTCATTCCGGTCCACCAGAAAGTATTCTTCAAATCCAAATACATCTTGGTATTTCCTGGGTGAATCGAATATGGTGAATCATGTGCCTCTTGTAGAATCAACTTCCTGATCTCTGGGTAATTGGGCACATAAACACGGTGTTCAAACCATAGGGTATCGTGCTCATTCTCACGAAATCCCTTAGCTTTTCCTTCGCTCATTTTCTCTTTTATCGAGGCAATCTCTTTGTCAGTCTTCTGAGCTTCCCTGATTTTGTCCATCAAAGTTGATTGAATCTCCAATGCTGCTACATAGCCTCTCGGAACTATTTCCAAACATAGCTCCCGAAGGTCCTCGGCTAATTCCTTTGGTATTTCTCCCGTCATTAAGGTGTTGACGTGACTCTTACGGCTCAACGCGTCTGCTACAACATTAGCCTTTCCGGGGTGATAATGTAATCTCATATCATAGTCCTTAATGAGCTCCAACCATCTCCTCTGCCTGAGATTTAGCTCATACTGCGTGAAGATGTACTTTAAACTCTTGTGATCCGTATACACCTCACAATGATTTCCAATGAGGAAATGTCTCCATGTTTTCAACGCATGCACTACGGCTGCTAACTCCAAATCATGCGTAGCATAATTTAGCTCATGAGGCTTAAGCTGTCGTGAAGCATATGAAACAACTCTTCCCTCCTGCATAAGCACTGCTCCAAGTCCTCGACGTGAAGCGTCGCAATACACCTCATAATCCTTGGTCTGATCTGGCAGAATTAATACTGGTGAGGTAACCAAACGTTTCTTCAACTCTTGGAAACTAGCTTCACACTCCTCGGTCCAAATGAACTTGGTATCCTTCTTCAACAATTACATCATAGGCTTCGCAATCCTTGAGAAATTCTCAATGAATCTCCGGTAGTATCCTGCGAGTCCAAGGAAACTCCGGATCTCTCCAACTATTGTTGGTGCTTCCCGATTTATTCTGAGGACAACTTTAGTGGGGTCTCATCGCTATACCTTCTCCGGATATAACATGTCCAAGAAATCCAACTTCCTTCAACCAAAACTCACATTTCTTTGAGCGTGGCATATAACTGATGTTCTATGAGCTTCTCGAGTACCAAACACAAATGCTCCTTATGTTCCTCTTCATTCTTCGAGTAAACCAAAATATCATCAATGAACACCACGACGAACTTATCCAAAAATTCCATAAACACTTTGTTCATCATGTTCATAAAATAGGCATGTGCGTTAGTCAGACCAAATGACATAACGGAATACTCATATAGCCCGTATCTGGTGGTAAAAGTCGTCTTAGGTATATCCTGCTCTCGAATCTTCAACTGATGGTACCCTGATCGCAAATTGATCTTTGAAAACACCTTAGCTCCTTGCAACTGGTCAAACAAGTCATTGATCATCGGCAGTGGGTACTTGTTCTTAATGGTCACTTCGTTCAATCCTTGATAATCAACAACCATTCTTAATGATCCATCCTTCTTCTCTACTAGAAGTACTGGTGATCCCCAAGGCGAAGAACTTGGGCTAATAAAACCTTTATCCAGTAACTCCTTAATCTGCTTCTTAATTTCCCCCAAATCTTGGGCTGGCATCCTATACGGTCTCTTAGATATCGGCCCAGTGCCTGGCAGTAGTTCAATCAGAAACTCAGTGTCTCTATCCGGTGGCATGCCTGGCAACTCTTCCGGAAATACGTCCGGGTAATCCCTTACCACTGGTACTTCCTCCTGCACAACTCCTGTTAAGGAATTTACATGTGTTCTCCTCGGCTCATGCCGTGATACATACTTGATTCTCCTCCCCTCTGGGGTGGTAAGCAAAATCGACTTACTGGCGCAATCTATGTTCCCTCCATACTTCGATAACCAATCCATGCCTAATATCACATCCAATCCTTGTGATTCCAGAACTATTAGGTCCGAGGGAAATACATAGTGTCCAATCCTTAATGGCAGTCGATCACACCATATACTAGCCATGTATTCTGCTCCGGGTGAGGTTACTAACATGGGTGACCTAAGGGCTTGGGTTGGTAGTTTATACTTATCCACAAATCCCCTTGATATGTATGAATGCGATGCACCAGTATCAAAAAGAACAACTGCAGTAAAAGTCTTAACCAAAAACTTACCTATTACTGCGTCTGGCTGAGCTTCAACCTCCTCCACGGTAACGTGGTTCACTTGTCCTTTGTTGAAAGGGTTCGGCTTCTTTCCGGAGCTCCCATTACCATTACCATTTTGGCCTTCTGGACAATCATTTGCATAATGCCCAGTCTTGCGGCACTTAAAGCAAGTGATGTGGCTCAGGTCTACCTTGGATGGTGTTGATGGGTTGGTGCGGTTTTGTCCATTGCTTCCTCCATTCCCGTTTCCATTTTTGGTGCCATTATGGTTGTGCGAGCTACCTCCTCCATGGGTATGCTGAAACTGTCCTCCTGTCTTTGGGGTAAATCGAAGTTTCTGCTGTGCTCCAGAGTTATTCTTCCCCTGTCCATACTTCCTCTTGCGATAGTCAATCTTCTTCTGCTTCCCTTCAATCATAAGAGCACGATCTACCAACTCCTGTAGTTGTCGAAGGTGGCTACCATCAACTGCATGCTCAGCTCATCATTCAGTCCTTCTAGAAACTTCTCCTGCTTAGCTGCATCTGTAGCAACGTCATCTGGGGCATAACGTGCTAACTTACTGAAATCATCTACATACTGGCCAACGGTCCGTCCTCCTTGGCGCAAGTTGCGAAACTCACGCTTCTTCATGGCCATAGCTCCTGCTGAAACATGTGCAGTACGGAAAGCTTGCTGAAACTGATCCCATGTGACAGTGTCTACAGGGTAAGTGGCTGTAAAATTCTCCCACCATGCTGCTGCGGGTCCTTCAAGCTTATGTGCGGAAAATTTAACCCTTTCTCCATTTGTACATCCTGCGGTGGTCAACTCCCTCCCTATCTTACGGAGCCAATCATCTGCAACAATCATCTCGGTGCTACTGGAAAACACCGGCGGATTCAGCCTTAAGAAACGGGTCAAGTGGTCAACAGGTGGTGGTGGCGGTGGGTTGTTGTTGTTGTTGTTGTTGTTGTTGTTGTTGTTGTTGTTGTTGTTGTTGTTGTTGCCTTGGTTCTGTACCAATGTTTGAATCAAGGCATTATGTTGCTGAATCAACTGAGTGATCTCTGGCGGGAAAACAAATCCGGGGTCGCGTCTCGGAGGCATCTGAGGGGTTTTAAAGAAAAGACGAGAGTTAAGAATAGAATGAGGTCTAGAGAGAAACACTACCCATATGCTCATGAGACAAATCACACAATCTCACTCCAATCAATTCAAACAAGGGCATACAATGGTCTATCTATCGTTACAAAAGTGCTGAAACTAAAACTAATATGTAATGGGGGAATCTACTACTGTTATGGTGGTCAACTAGAAAAACTGCTTCGATGAAGAATCCATGATATCTGCTCCAGCTTCATCTTCGTAATCATCATCACTAGGATCATAATCAGTGTCGTTGATGATGATGTAGTTCTCTGGACAGGTGTTATCTTCATCTTCTCCTCCGGGTGCTGAATTTCCCATGAGTTCTTCAATCTTCTCCTTAAGATCGGCGTTTTGTCCCACTAGAGCTACAATCTCCTCCATGTAGTCCTTGCGAGTGGCCTTCAGTTCTCCTTCTAGGTCGATAATCTTGGCTTCTGCTGTCTTCAACTCTATCATGTCTGTGCACATCTGGTTCTCCTGGCGTCGAATGTGCTGGTTTAACTCCTGGATGAAAGCTGCAATGGATCGATCCTTCTTAGTGCCAACTATCTCCCATTGTTTCTCGGCGCCCGCAAATCTGGTAGATAGTATCCTTGAGGTCTTCTTTGTAAACTTCTCCAATGCATCCCATGGTTATGTGAGCTGCCATGCTCTTTCCCAGACTCGAGTTGGTTCATTGAAATCACACTCTATGGGCTCCGTGATTGGCGCAAACGTCCTTCCGGGAACTTGAGCTTGAATCTTCCAGCGCTCTTCTTCGGGTAAAGTGGAATTGTAGGTCCCGGTGAAGCTTGGTAATCCAATGTTTAGGTACTTAGTGACTTCCTTCATGTGTCGTCCAAAGGGTGTATCTTCATCCGGCTGGGTGAACTTGATCCTCGCTTCCGTCATCCTAAAAGAGTAGAAAAGATGAGAAGTTAGAAATGAGAAGAGAGAGTAGTGATCTAGGGCTTTAGCTTAATGGTCGTGTCCTACAGTCAATGTGTGCTCTGATACCATCTTTGTAGCGACTGGACCTCAAACGATCGATCTCGTGCTCGGTGTCATCCTGGATCGATAATCTTGACACCACCACGATTACTCGGAGGATTTATAACAGAGTAGCAATCACACACTTATTACAAATCGAATGTCTCAAGAGAGAACTTAATAAAATAAATATGGATTAAGGCCATCTAATACGATAACAGCGGAAGGTTTGGAAGAAAAGCGAGTCCATCAACTCCAACGGCATCACTGAGTATAGAACCATGACCTAAGCACCTTACTCGTCGTCTGAAAAGTCTGCAACATGAAACGTTGCAGCCGAAACGGGTCAAGACATGGAATATGCTAAGGCAGTGTAACACATAGAGAATAATGAAATGATAAGCCTATACTACATGCATATATATGTCCGTGGAAAAGCTCTATGGTTACAGCTTTGCGTAAAGCCAGTTTTCCCTACTACAAATGAATAAAATTTATTTAACTATCATGGTGGTTGTTAAACATTGAGAATGGTTGACAACATTCTCAATCCCAATTAGAAGTACTCATTAACAAACCCAACAATATTAAATTAGAGTAACATGATGAGATTCACATGATATCCAAGTACTAGATACTCAAGACGTCCATA
Source organism: Aegilops bicornis (assembly GCA_021605145.1). Taxonomy (NCBI): domain Eukaryota; kingdom Viridiplantae; phylum Streptophyta; class Magnoliopsida; order Poales; family Poaceae; genus Aegilops; species Aegilops bicornis. The sequence goes on from CM038670.1 coordinate 192,340,936, forward strand.
ACCGGGGACACGGCTAACCATGATTAGTTTATACACTCTGCAGAGGTTTGCGCACTTTTCCCCACAAGACTCGATCGCCTCCGTTTGATTTCTCGCACTACATGGTGTTTGAGAGACGGATGACCAAGACATAGTCTTTCAGAAGTGCTAGCACCTTACATGTGGGTAGACCGTACCAACCTACAACCCCTACATCTGCTAGTCTACCCGTAAGAGTTCGCACAACTTACTCAACTACGCCAGAGCCCATAATGGCTTGTGGCTGCACACGTAAGTTTCTAGTTTGAATAATCTCATGATCCCTTTGAGCACAGGTGGCGGTCCAAGAAATACCGGCAAGTCCTGATAGAAACCAGTGCCTCAATCCACCCGGATGTGTGTTTAAGTTGCCACCTTAAATAAATCATTAAATAACAATCTCACATCTGTCATGGATACACTCACCCAATCCATGTCTACTAGCATAGCATAGCATAATAAGCAAACGTAGAAGTAACTCCCAAGGGTTTGATAATAAAACAGGTAATAGGTACTACCTCAACTACTTCCCAAAACCCACAATTTAATTAGATCCTAATCATGCAATGTTTGGGGATAGATCCAATGCATAAAAACTGGGTAGTAGAAAAGGTATGATCAAAGTGTTACTTGCCTTGCTGATGATCCGCGAAACCTAGAGACTCGAAGTAACAGGCAGCGCACTCCGGGTATTCTATCGCAGACAAACAAACAAGCATACAATAAGTACATATCTAATGCATCAAATAGATCTAACCAGATAGTTCAACTTAAGAACTCCGGTTTGCAAAAAGAATCAAATCAAACGAAGCAACGAAAGTCAAACGGCGGAAGAAAACAACTTCGTTTTACTAATATGGATCTAGGTAAAATTTTAAAGAAGCAAAAAACTTGTGTAAGTAGATTATTCGGAAAGAGGGTTTCGAGACGAAACTCTAGGCGCTTGAATCGCCTGATTCCGATAAACGAGCGAAAAGTTATACTAAAACGAAAATCGGATCTGGAATCGCGATCAGAAAAATCACGGATTAAATCCGAGAAAAAGAAAAACGACGAACGGGTTAACGAACGGACGTTCGTTAGCTAAACTAATCTGACGAACGCGTTCGTTTAAATGAACTAACGAACGAACGTTCGCTAATTAGCCTAAACCGAAAAAAACGAATCTAATAAAAACGAAAATAAAAAAACGAAAAAAAAACCGAAATAAAACCGAAGAAAAAACCGCTCGGTTTTTATTAAAAAACGGCGCAGAAAACGAGGCGGCGGCGAACCTCGGGCGGCGGGCGGCTCCGGCGAGGCGGCGGCGGCGGCGACGAGTAGGGTTAGGGTTAGGGTTTCCGGGCGGGGTGGGCTGGCGGGGCGGCTCGGGTGGGCTGGGGCGCCGGGGCGGCGCTTTATATAAGTGCCCCCCGAGCGGAGTCCCGCTCGGGCACGGCCCAAGGTCGATGCGCATTTTTTTTAATAGTAACGCGCAGAAAAAAAAATAAAAAGAAATACTAAACGGACTCCAAAAATCCCGAAATAAATTTTCCCCGGCTTCTAAAATCAAGCCGGACTTAATGAACATTTATTTGGGGCCTATATGCAATTTTGTAAAACACGCATTTGTCCTAAATTCAAATAAAAAGGCGAAAAACTCCAAAATAAAATCTTATTTGATTTTATTATTAAATCTTCATTATTTCTTTATTTTGGGAAAGTCATTTTATTCCCTCTCTCATATTTTGGTAGTAGAAATAATTGAAGATAAAATAATTAAAATCAAATGATCCTTTTTTTTCAAAATTTGAGAAAACTCAAATATGAAAATAACGAAATCCCCAACTCTCTCCGTGGGTCCTCGAGTTGTGTAGAATTTCTAGGATCGAGCAAGAATGCAACAAAAAAATATGATATGCAATGGTGCTCTATGTATAACATTCCAAATTGGAAATTTGGGATGTTACAGCCCCTATCTTTCTCAGTGTCCGGCTGAAACTCCATAACCACAATTATTGCGTGAGTGTTAGAAATTGTAGAAGACTAAATGATAGTTGAGTATGTGGACTTGCTGAAAAGCTCTATTCTTGACTCTTTCTGATGTTGTGATAAATTGCAATTGCTTCAATGACTGAGATTATAGTTTGTTAGCTCTCAGTGAAGTTTCTGAACCATGCTTGACATTGTGAATAGATTGTTACTTGATCATGAAAAGTTTTATGAGATAAGCTGCTATTATGACACATATTGATGCTAGAAAAAGTGATTGGAATTATCATTGATCAAACTTAAGCACTTACTAGCATTCCGCATCAAAATTATCTTTTTATCATTTACCTACTCGAGGACGGCGAGGAATTAAGCTTGGGGATGCACGATACGTCTCCAACGTATCTATAATTTTGATTGCTCCATGCTATATTATCTACTGTTTGGGCAATATTGGGCTTTATTTTCCACTTTTATATTATTTTCGGGACTAACCTATTAACCGGAGGCCCAGCCGAAATTGTTGTTTTAGCCTATTTCGGTGTTTGAAGAAAAGGAATATCAAACGGAGTCCAAAAGAGCTGAAACTCCACGTAACCTGTTTTTGGACGGAAGAAGCCCATGGAGTACCGGAAGCTCACTGAGAGTCGGGCTGCCCACGAGGGTGGGGCGCACCCACCCACAGGCGCGCCCCCTACCTCGTGGCCAGCCCGGAAGTCCACCGACGTACCTCCTGCACCCATATATACTCTCGTACCCTAAACTTCCAGAACGGAGATTGGATGAGAAATTCCGCACACCGATCCACCATTATTCCACACTCGCTATTTATAATATTTAGTAATATATTCTAACTTTATGATAACAGCACCTACTTTTATGTTTTAGCTCTCCGTTACCATGCAAAGTTATCCTCTTCATACCCACAACGTAGTTTTATTTCCCGTTGCTAGTTGGAAGTACACGTTCGGTGCACGTAGAGTCGTATCGGTGGCAGATAGGGCTTGAGAGAATATTGATCTTACCTTTAGCTCCTTGTGGGTTCGACACTCCATACTTATCACTTCCACCTTTGGAAAGTGCTACGATGATTCCTTGCACTTGGGGATTATCAATGACCCGTCAATATACCTGCAATCATAATTATATCAGTTCTATCTATCTCCGAACTACTGTAACAATAGTTTGGACACATACCGAATATGCCGCCCCGCGGCTTCTTGTTCTCCTTCACGGATTCGGCTAGCTGGGCCCGCACATCCTTCAACTCTTCGCCTAGCTGGGTTTTGCAATCCTGGAGCTGGTTTTTCTCAACAATTGCTTGCTTACACTGCGTTACGCCCGCAGATGTAGCCTCTTGGCTTCTTGTTCATTAAACTTATGCCGACTTATAGCGCCTTTTTGAGTTCCTCTGACAATCATGTCATGATATAGGCAGGACTATTAGCATTAATGGCATGTGATTATATTTTCTCGATGGAGGGAAAAATTACCAGGCGACGCCTTTTTGGACTTTTCCAGTTTGGCGGTAGCAGCATTTAGCTGCGCACGACATTGTTCTAGCTCTTGGGTCAGCAGGTTGTTCTTCTCCGTAAGAACATGGTCATACAATGGTCCTCAAATCAGTTGTACCAACTGCTTTTAGTCCCGGGGGCTACGGGTATATGGATATCCTTTTTTGACAAAGAAAACTTACTTGCACATCTGCCAGATATTGCCTCGTGGCTTTTCGAAGCCCGTCTCGAGCAGCTCGGATGTATGCGTCGCCCGAGCTAAAGGCATTAAATGCCTCGTCCGAGAACTTTGGGTCTCGTAAAACAGCTCTGCAGCGCATATGATTCATGGCGCTCTCTACTTCCGAGTTGCTAATAGACATATTGTCCGAACCCTCGGCCGAAGGGCAGTCCGGCTTTGTTCCTACATCGGCTCCCATCTCCCCGACTGGATCTAAATCTTGGTTGTTGGGAGCGCGGCCGGCCGGACCCCCGGACCTGATTCGGCGAACCTTTTCACTGTAATCAAGCAGCGCATAGGTCCACGATTGGACATAGCCACTTTGAAAAAATATTTATCCGTACCTCCTCGACGAGGGCCCGGCGGTGCCTTCACTAGCCCTCCTCTTCGAAGGCCTGCCCGGCGCAGGAACCGATTTCCTCGGTATCGTCAAACGCCTCCCCTGTATAACGTGCGACAATGCGGTGGGTGAGGAAGAGTACGAGCAGCCTTTCAAAGGAGGTGTTTCTTGATTACTTACCTGTGAAGCGGGAAGGAGACCGGGGTAGTCGGTGATAATGGCCACTTCTGTGCCATCATAGCTCACCTAGTAAAACACCCCATCCACGAGCACCACAAATATATCCGGATCCTCTTCAAACCCGGGATCAAGCTCCCGGTTGTGATCCTCCGGCTGTAGGGCGGGACTATAAAATCCCTCGGTGACCTTTTGCCAGTGCTGTCATTAGCAAACAAACTAGAAATTTATAAAAGGCAATTCGGAGATGGAAGGAGTAAAAATAGAGGGGTCGGACCTCACCCAGCTGGGAGGGTTATACATAGAGTACCCGTCTCTGAGTTTGATGCGAAGGAATTCCTTTTCCTCCCCTTTGAATAGTTCGGCTAATATCTTAGCGAAAGCGGCAGGAATATCCGGACCTTTCCGGCCGCAGGCGTCGTCCTCCCCATTGTAGTGCCACATTGGAAGCCCTCTGTATTGGAGCGGCTAAACCCATCGTGCTATGGAGATTGCCATAACCTTGATTACTGTGAGTCCGGACTTAGTGAGCTCTTTTATCTTGCTCATCAGCTGACGAACCTCCGCACCATCTTCCTCTTCAAGACTCCGGGGACGCCAACTGTGGCGTTTCTTCAGTGGGACGCGCGCAAATTCAGGAAGACCCTTTCGAACCGGGTCGGGAAGCGCGACATCCTCTGTACAAAACCATTCGAAGGGCCGTTCATCAGGTGCCCTCCTTGGTGCGCCGGATGGATATCTGGTATCGGCGACGCGCCATACTTCGGCTCCGCCCACTTCAAATATTGACCCTTCGTGATTGCGCGGGACGAGACAGAACAATTTTCTCCACAGTTCAAAGTGGGCTTCAACACCCAGAAATAACTCGAATAGAGCGACGTAACCTGCGATGTGCAGGACAGAAGCAGAGTGAGGTTGTGCAGCTAGAGGCCATAATATTCCAGAAGCCCTCGGAGGAATGGATGGACTAGAAATCCGACGCCTCTTAGCAAATAGGGGACGAAGCCCACTCGCTCCCCCCGGAAGGATTGGGGAAGTCCTTCGCCTGAGTCACGCCATTCAAGGAGGCCGACCCTGCTCGAACAGGCACCAGATCCACGGGAGGAAGAAATCCCTGTGTTTGCAACTTTGCTAGTTGACTATGAGTCACAGAGCACTTCTCCCACTCGCTTCTCTTAGGATTGGAGCGGGAGGAGGAGCTGGGAATGCTAGCCATGATGGAATGGTTTCTCCTGGCAATCTCTTGGGATTTTCTCGGCGCAGTGTAGCCTGGATCTAAGATCCGGTATCTTTAAATAGGTGCTCTGCCTTGCGTGGATGGGGTATAATTCGCAAGAATACCCTGACTCCCCGCATTCGCTCGACACGTGGAAGACGAAGTTATTAGTGCACAGAAGCCGAGGGGAGTAATATTGGATCAATGGCCGAATATACTACTTGGAGAAGGAACCTGCCTTGCAATGCCGAAGACAATATGAGTGTTGAGCACCTCGCTATTGAAGACTAGTTTGGGGGCTACTGAGGGAGTCCTGCACTAAGGGGTCCTTAGGCGTCCAGCCTGTTATCCATGGGCCGGACTGATGGGCTGTGAAGATATGAAGGCCGAAGACTGCACCGTGTTCGGATTGGACTCTACTTGGCGTGGAGGGCAAGCTTGGCGACCGACTATGAAGATTCCTTCTTATGTAACCGACTCCATGTAAACCCTAGATCCCCTCGGTGTCTATATAAACCGAAGGGGTTAGTCTGGAAAGGGGAAATTCATTACCATATTCATAGGCTAGGCTTTTAGGGTTTAGCCATTACGATCTCGTGGTAGATCAACTCTTGGAACACTCGTATTCATCAAGATCAATCAAGCAGGAAGTAGGGTATTACCTCCATAGAGAGGGCCCAAACCTGGGTAAACATCGTGTCCCCTGTCTCCTGTTACCATCGATCCTAGACGCACAGTTCGGGACCCCCTACCCGAGATCCGCCGGTTTTGACACCGACATTGGTGCTTTCATTGAGAGTTCCCATGTGCCGTCGCCAGGAGGATTGATGGCTCACCATGTCCTCAAGGATAATATCATATCCGGAGGAACCCTAGCCCCAGGCCAAACCCTCGGTGGCTTCTTCATGACCGTTGGGTCGGCCCTTAAGCCGACGATGACCTCTCAAGTCATCGAAAATCGCCTCCATGTTAATCCCGAGTACTCCGCCCGGATGGATCCAATTGAGTTATCATCGTTGAACGAACTCCTGGATTGCATGGCCGTCTTGGGGGTCGCTACAGACTACGATCGGGTTGGGCTTAAACCCGACCAGAGAGAATTTAAGCTCCGCCGATCACCCGCCAGATAGCGGTAGTTGAAGAGCGGATCAACTCTTCTACTATACTGAAGATGAACTATGTTCGGGTCTCTGATCTTGAAGGACCGGATATTCTCTAGCAGAAAGGCATGTTCTGTCCCCCGAACATGGAGTTGGACGATGAGCCTAAAAAACCAGTCGATATCTCGGAGCCCGAACTGTCGGGGCCGGTAGATCTTCAAACTCCGGATCCAAAATTGGGTCAATGTTTGGATTTCGTTCCACCCACCCACCCGGACATAGACGCTCTCATGAGCATGAAACGACAGCCTCAGGAAACGGTCCACCACTTCTGGGCCAGATTCCTCCTTGTCAAAGATAGGGTAAAAGGTTGTCGTGACGAAGACGCGATAGCAACATTCTGCAACAACTGCGCGGATGAAGGTATCCTAAATGCCATCAATCGCCGCAACATACTAAAGTTCGCTGACTTAACAACTATCGTACAAAAGTACAGCGCCTGGAAAATTCAGGCAGCTCCTTGGGAACCTTCGGCGCCAACCCAACTTATCCTACGGGCGAAAAGGAAGCACCCCCGCGGTGCGCCCAGCTGAACAGTCAAAAAACATAAACCCATTACACTGCACGGCACCGTTCTGGAGGGATGGCTCAATGGCCCATGCAAAATACACACAATGCCGGATACCGTGGCAACCCACAGCCTTAGAGCATGTTGGATACTCCGGTAGGTAGCCAAGAGCAGCGAGGACATCCTATTGGAAATATGCCCTAGAGGCAATAATAAAATGGTTATTATTGTATTTCCTTGTTCATGATAATTGTCTATTGTTCATGCTATAATTGTATTAACTGGAAACCGTAATACATGTGTGAATACATAGACCACAACATGTCCCTAGTAAGCCTCTAGTTGTATAGCTCGTTGATCAATAGATGGTTATAGTTTCCTAACCATGGACATTGGATGTCGTTGATAACGGGATCACATCATTAGGAGAATGATCTGATGGACAAGACCCAATCCTAAGCATAGCACAAGATCGTGTAGTTCGATTGCTAAGAGCTTTTCTAATGTCAAGTATCATTTCCTTAGACCATGAAATTGTGCAACTCCCGGATATCGTAGGAATGCTTTGGGTATACCAAACATCACAACGTAACTGGGTGGCTATAAAGGTGCACTACAGGTATCTCTGAAAGTATTTGTTGAGTTGGCACGAATCAAGACTGGGATTTGTCACTCTGTATGACGGAGAGGTATCTCTGGGCCCACTCGGTAATGCATCATCATAATGAGCTCAGTGTGACTAAGGAGTTAGTCACGGGATCATGCGTTACGGAACTAGTAAAGAGACTTGCCGGTAACGAGATTGAACAAGGTATAGGGATACCAACGATCGAATCTCGGGCAAGTAACATACCGATAGACAAAGGGAATTGTATACGGGATTGATTGAATCCCCGACATTGTGGTTCATCCGATGAGATCATCGTGGAACATGTGGGAGCCAATATGGGTATCTAGATCGCGCTATTGGTTATTGGCCGGAGAGGTGTCTCGGTCATGTCCGCATGGTTCCCGAACCCGTAGGGTCTACACACTTAAGGTTCAGTGACGCTAGAGTTGTTATGGGAAATAGTATGTGGTTACCGAAGGTTGTTCGGAGTCCCGGATAGACGTGACGAGGAACTCCGGAATGGTCCGGAGGTGAAGATCGATATATTGGACGAAGGGTATTGGAGTCCAGAATTGTTCTGGGAGTACCGGGTGACGACCAGCGTGACCGAAAGGTGTTTCGGAGGCCCCAGCAAGTGTTGGGGGCCTTATGGGCCAAGGGAGGGGCACACCAGCCCACTAAGGGGCTATGCGCCCTCCCAACCCCTCTCACGTAACTGGAGATGTGGGGACGCCTCCCCTAGGGCAGCCACCCCTCCCGGCTTGGGGGGCAAGTTTCCTAGGGGTGGGGGCGCCCAAACCCATCTAGGGTTTCCCCTGTGGCCGCCGCCCCTCCCCTAGGGAACCCTAGGGTGCCTCCTCCACCCACCTTCCCCATATATATAGTGAGGGAGATAGAGGGCAGCCGCACCCCTTCCCCTGGCGCAGCCCTCTCCCTCCCCAACACCTCCTCCGCAGTAGTAGTGCTTGGCGAAGCCCTGCCGAAGAACTGCAAGCTCCACCACCACGCCGTCGTGCTGCCAGAGCTCTCCCTCAACTTCTCCTCTCCCCTTGATGGATCAAGAAGGAGGAGACGTCCCGGGCTGTACGTGTGTTGAACGCAGAGGTGCCGTTGTTCGGCACTTAGATCGGAATCAACCACGATCTGAATCGCTACGAGTATGACTCCTTCATCCGCGTTCTTGTAATGCTTCCGCATCGCGATCTTCAAGGGTATGAAGATGCACTCCCCTCTCTCTCATTGCTAGTCTCTCCATAGATTGATCTTGGTGATGCGTAGAAAATTTTGAATTATTGCTACGTTCCCCAACAGTGGCATCAAGAGCTAGGTCTATGCGTAGATTCTATGCACGAGTAGAACACAAAGTAGTTGTGGGCGATGATTTGTTCAATTTGCTTGCCATTACTAGTCTTATCTTGATTCGGCGGCGTTGTGGGATGAAGCGGCCAGGACCGACCTTACACGTACACTTACGTGAGACATGTTCCATCGACTGACATGCACTTGATGCATAAGGTGGCTAGCGGGTGTCTGTCTCTCCCACTTTAGTCGGATTGGATTCAATGAAGAGGGTCCTTATGAAGGGTAAATAGCAATTGGCATATCACCGTTGTGGCTTTTGCGTAGGTAAGAAACATTCTTGCTAGAAACCCATAGCAGCCACGTAAATCATGCAACAACAATTAGAGGACGTCTAACTTGTTTTTGCAGGGTATGCTATGTGATGTGATATGGCCAAAGTATGTGATGAATTATATATATGTGATGTATGAGATTGATCATGTTCTTGTAATAGGAATCACGACTTGCATGTCGATGAGTATGACAACCGGCAGGAGCCATAGGAGTTGTCTTAGTTTATTGTATGATCTGCGTGTCAATGAAAAACGCCATGTAAGCCATAGTAGTAGAAGTAATAGTTGGCGAGACAACTTCATGAAGACACGATGATGGAGATCGTGATGATGGAGATCATGGTGTCATGCCGGTGACGAAGGTGATCATGTCGTGCCTCGAAGATGAAGATCAAAAGGCGTAAGATGATATTGGCCATATCATGTCACTTTATGATTTGCATGTGATGTTTGTCATGTTTACATCTTATTTGCTTAGAACGATGGTAGCATAAATAAGATGATCCCTCGCTAAAATTTCAAGCAAGTGTTCCCCCTAACGGTGCACCATTGCGAAGGTTCATTGTTTCGAAGCACCACGTGATGATCGAGTGTGATAGATTCTAACTTTCGCATACAACGGGTGTAAGCTAGATTTACACATGCGAAACACTTAGGTTGACTTGACGAGCCTAGCATGTACAGACGTGGCCTCGGAACACAAGAGACCGAAAGGTCGAACATGAGTCATATAGTAGATACGATCAACATGAAGATGTTCACCGATGATGACTAGTCCGTCTCACGTGATGATCGGACACGGCCTAGTTGACTCGGATCATGTATCACTTAGATGACTAGAGGGATGTCTATCTAAGTGGGAGTTCATTAAATAATCAGATGAACTTAATTATCATGAACATAGTCAAAAGGTCTTTGCAAATTATTTCGTAGCTTACGCTTTAGTTCTACTATTTAAGATATGTTCCTAGAGAAAATTTAGTTGAAAGTTGATAGTAGAAATTATGCGGACTGGGTCCGTCAACTGAGGATTATCCCCATTGCTGCGCAGAAGGCTTATGTCCTTAATGCACCGCTCGGTGTGCTGAACCTCGAGTGTCGTCTGTAGATGTTGTGAAACATCTGACATACACGTTTTGATGACTACGTGATAGTTCAGTGCTAATGCTAACGGTTTAGAATTGTGGCACCAAAGACGGTTTTGAAACGTCGCAGAACATATGAGATGTTCCAAAGACTAAAATTAGGATTTCAGGCTAGTGCCCACGTCAAGAGGTATGAGACCTCTGACAAGTTTCTTAAGCCTGCAAACTAAGGGAGAAAAGCCCAATCTTTGAGCATGTGCTCAGATTGTCTGAGTAATACAATCGCTTGAATCGAGTGGGAGTTAATCTTCCAGATGAGATAGTGATGGTTCTCCATAGTCACTGCCACCAAGATATTAGAGCTTCGTGATGAACTATAACATATCAGGGATAGACATGATGATCCTTGAGCAACTCGCAATGTTAGACACCGCGAAAGTAGAAATCAAGTAGGAGCATCAATTGTTGATGGTTAGTAAAACCACTAGTTTCAAGAAGGGAAAGGGAAAGAAGGGATACTTCATGAAACGGCAAATCAGTTGCTGTTGTAGTGAAGAAACCCAAGGTTGAACCCAAACCCGAGACTAAGTGCTTCTGTAATGAGGGGAACGGTCACTGAAGCAGAACTACCCTAGATACTTGGTAGATGAGAAGGCTGGCAAGGTCGACAGAAGTATTTTGAATATACGTTATATTATTGTGTACTTTACTAGTACTCCTAGTAGCACCAGGGAAATAAATACCAGTTCGGTAGCCAAGTGTTAGTAATTCGAAATAAAAGGCTGTGGAGACTAGATAAAGGTGAGATGACGATATGTGTTGGAAGTGTTTCCAAGGTTGATGTGATCAAGCATCGCATGCTCCCTCTACCATCGAGATTGGTGTTAAACCTAAATAATTGTTATTTGTTGTTTGCATTGAGCATAGACATGATTGGATTATGTTTATCGCAATTATTCATTTAAGGAGAATAATGGTTACTCTATTTATTTGAATAATACCTTCAATGGTCTTGCACCTAAAAGAATGGTTCATTGAATCTCGATCGTAGTGATACACATGTTCATGCCAAAAGATATAAGATAGTAATGATAGTACCACATACTTGTGGCACTGCCATTTGAGTCATATTGGTATAAAACGCATGAAGAAGCTCCATGTTGATGGATCTTTGGACTCACTCGTTTTTTGAAAAGTTTGAGACATGCGAACCATGTTTAATGGTTTATACGCATGAAGAAACTCCATGCAGATGGATCGTTTGGACTCACTTGATTTTGAATCACTTGAGACATGCAAATCATACCACATGGGCAAGATGACTGAAAGGCCTCGTTTTCAGTGAGATGAAACAAGAGAGCAACTTGTTGGAAGTAATACATTTGATGTGTGCAATCCAATGAGTGCTTTGAGGCACGCAAAGGAATATCGTTATGCTCTTACTTCACAGATGATTTGAGTAGATTCTAAGTACATTTACTTGATGAAACACAAGTCTGAATTATTGAAAGGTTTAAGTAATTTCAGAGTGAAGTTGAAGATCGTCGTGACAAGAGGATAAAATGTCTATGATATGATCATAGAGATGACTATCTGAGTTACGAGTTTGGCACACAATTAAGACATTGTGGAAATTGTTTCACAACTAATACCGCTGGAACACCATAGTGTGATGGTGTGTCCAACATCATAGCTGCACCCTATTGGATGTGGTGCAAACCATGATGTCTCTTATTGAATTACCACTATCGTTTATGGGTTAGGCATTAGAGACAACCGCATTCACTTTAAATAGGGCACCACGTAATTCCGTTGAGATGACACCGTATGAACTATGGTTTAGAGAAACCTAAGCTGTCATTTCTTAAAAGTTTGGGGCTGCGACGCTTATGTGAAAAGGGTTTAGCCTGATAAGCTCGAACCCAAAGCGGATAAATGCATCTTCATAGAATACCCAAAACAGTTGGGTATACCTCCTATTTCAGATCCGGAAGCAAAAGTTATTGTTTCTAGAAACGGGTCATTTCTCGAGGAAAAGTTTCTCTCGAAAGAATTGAGAGGGAGGATGGTGGAGACTTGATGAGGTTATTGAACCGTCACTTCAACTAGTGTGTAGTAGGGCACATGAAGTTGTTCCTGTAGCGCCTACACCAATTGAAGTGGAAGCTGATGATAATGATCATGAAACTTCGGATCAAGTCACTACCAAACCTCGTAGGTCGACAAGGATGCGTACTATTTCAGAGTGGTACGTAATCCATCTTGGAGGTCATGTTGCTAGACAACAATGAACCTACGAGCTATGGAGAAATGATGGTGGGCCCGGATTCTGACAAATGGCTCGAGGCCATAAAATCCGAGAGGATCCATGTGTGAAAACAAAGTATAGACTTTGGAAGAACTACTTGATGGTCGTAAGGCTGTTGGGTGCATATGGATTTTAAAAGGAAGACGGACAATGATGGTAAGTGTCACCATTAAGAAAGCTCGACTTGTCATTAAGATGTTTTCCGACAAGTTCAAGGAGTTGACTGCGATGAGACTTTCTCACTCGTAGCGATGCTAAGAGTCTATTCGAATTATATTAGCAGTTACTGCATTATTTATGAAATCTTGCAGATAGGATGTCAAAACATTGTTTCCTCGACAATTTTCTTGAGGAAAGGTTGTATGTGATACAACCAGAAGGTTTTTGTCAATCCTAAAAGATGATAACAAGTATGCAAACCTCCAGCAATCCTTCTAAGGACTGGAGTAAGCATCTCGGAGTTGGAATATATGCTTTGATGAGATGATCAAATATTTTGGGTCTATACAAAGTTTATGAGAAACTTGTATTTCCAAAGAAGTGAGTGGGAGCACTATAGAATTTCTGATGAGTATATGTTGTTAACATATTGTTGATCAGAAATGATGTAGAATTTCTGGAAAGCATACAGGGTTATTTGAAAAGTGTTTTTCAATGGAAAACCTGGATTAAGCTACTTGAACATTGAGCATCAAGATCTATAAGGATAGATCAAAAACGATTAATAGTACTTTCAAATGAATACATACTGTGACAAGATTTTGAAGGATTTCAAAATAGATCAGCAAAGAAGGAGTTCTTGGCTGTGTTACAAGGTGTGAGTATTGAGTAAGAGTCAAGACCTGACCACGGCAGAAGAGAGAGAAAGGACGAAGGTCGTCCCCTATGCTTTAGACGTAGGCTCTACAGTATGCTATGATGTGTACCGCACCTGAAGTGTGCCTTGCCATGGGTCAGTCAAGGGGTACAAGAGTGATCTAGGAATGGATCACATGACAGCGGTCGAACTTATCCTTAGTAACTAGTGGACTAAGGAATTTTCTCGATTATGGAGGTGGTAAAAGAGTTCGTCGTAAAGGGTTGCGTCGATGCAAACTTTGACACTAATCCGGATGACTCTGAGTAGTAAACCGGATTCGTATAGTAGAGCAGTTATTTGGAAAAGCTCCAAGTAGCGCGTGGTAGCTGCATCTACAAGATGACATAGAGATTTGTAAAGCACACACAGATCTGAAAGGTTCAGACCCATTGAATAATAACCTCTCTCACCAGCGAGATACGAACAAACCCCATGGGTGTTGGATTCATTACAATCACATAGTGATGTGAAGTAGATTATTGACTCTAGTGCAAGTGGGAGACTGTTGAAAATATGCCCTAGAGGCAATAATAAAATGGTTATTATTGTATTTCCTTGTTCATGATAATTGTCTATTGTTCATGCTATAATTGTATTAACTGGAAACCGTAATACATGTGTAAATACATAGACCACAACATGTCCCTAGTAAGCCTCTAGTTGACTAGCTCGTTGATCAATAGATTGTTATGGTTTCCTGACCATGGACATTGGATGTCATTGATAACGGGATCACATCATTAGGAGAATGATCTGATGGACAAGACCCAATCCTAAGCATAGCACAAGATCGTGTAGTTCGTTTGCTAAGAGCTTTTCTAATGTCAAGTAATATTTCCTTAGACCATGAAATTGTGCAACTCCAGGATATCGTAGGAATGCTTTGGGTGTACCAAACGTCACAACGTAACTGGGTGGCTACAAAGGTGCACTACGGGTATCTCCGAAAGTATATGTTGAGTTGGCACGAATCGAGATTGGGATTTGTCACTCCGTATGACGGAGAGGTATCTCTGGGCCCACTCGGTAATGCATCATCATAATGAGCTCAGTGTGACTAAGGAGTTAGTCACGGGATCATGCGTTACGGAACGAGTAAAGAGACTTGCCGGCAACGAGATTGAACAATGTATAGGGATACCGACGATCGAATCTCGGGCAAGTAACGTACCGATAGACAAAGGGAATTGTATACGGGATTGATTGAATCCCCGACATTGTGGTTCATTCGATGAGATCATCGTGGAACATGTGGGAGCCAATATGGGTATCCAGATCCTGCTATAGGTTATTGGCGGGAGAGGTGTCTCGGTCATGTCTGCATGGTTCCCGAACCCGTAGGGTCTACACACTTAAGGTTCAGTGACGCTAGAGTTGTTATGGGAAATAGTATGTGGTTACCGAAGGTTGTTCGGAGTCGCAGATGAGATCCCAGACGTGATGAGGAACTCCGGAATGGTCCGGAGGTGAAGATCGATATATTGGACGGAGGGTATTGGAGTCCAGAATTGTTCTGGGAGTACCGGGTGACGACCAGCGTGACCGAAAGATGTTTCGGAGGCCCCGGCAAGCCTTGGGGGGCCTTATGGGCCAAGGGGAGGGGCACACCAGCCCACTAAGGGGCTGTGCGCCCCTCCTAACCCCTCTCATGTAACCTGGAGAGGTGGGGGCGCCTCCCCTAGGGCAGCCACCCCTCCCGGCTTGGGGGCAAGTTTCCTAGGGGTGGGGGTGCCCAAACCCATCTAGGGTTTCCCCTGTGGCCGTCGCCGCCTCCCCTAGGGAAACCAAGAACGCCTCCTCCACCCCCCTTCCCCATATATATAGTGATGGAGATAGAGGGCAGCCGCACCCCTTCCCCTGGCGCAGCCCTCTCCCTCCCCAACACCTCCTCCGTAGTAGTAGTGCTTGGCGAAGCCCTGCCGGAGAACTGCAAGCTCCACCACCACGCCGTCGTGCTGTCGGAGCTCTCCCTCAACGTCTCTTCTCCCCTTGCTGGATCAAGAAGGAGGGGACGTCTCGGGTTGTATGTGTGTTGAATGTGGAGGCGCCTGTCGGATTTCGGGTTCCGGCAGACCCTCTAGGTTCGAACACTGGGGTGCGCGCGGAGATCTCGCCCTCTACCTACCTGCGCCTCGCCGCCTCGCTAGGATCTAAACTATTAAAGGAACAACACAAGAGACACAGGGTTTATACTGGTTCGGGCCACCACTGTGGTGTAACACCCTACTCCAGTGTGTGATGTGGTAGATTGCCTCTTGGGCTGATGATGAACAATACAAGGAAGAACAGCCTCGCGAGGGTCTGTTCTTGGCTGGTGCGATGAACTACTAGGGGGAGTTTAGTCGCTCTCTCTCTGCTAATTCAAGCTGCCGGATCCTGGATCAGGCTCTCATCTAGCTGCCTCTACCCTGTGGGTGGCTAGTCCTAGGCAAAGGCCCTGGGCCTCTTCCCAAATATTGAGCGGGAAGGGCGCCAACAATTGGCCATTTTGAAGGGGAACATCTAGTACACTTATCCCGACTAAAGTTGGTCCTCGCTGTCAAAAGCTCTCCGTGGTGACGCCCGGCTTGGGCTCCACGATGACTTCCTTCCTGCCGTTCTGACGGTCTTGGTCTTGTTGCAATCAAACGGATGCCTTTGCTTGATACTCTTGCATGCGCTTGCCCCTTTGCACCAAAGAGGAAAGGAGGAGGACCTGCTGGCTGGCGCCCGCCTGGCGCCCTTGGTCGTCATGGCTTGCGTCATGGGCACCTCGTGAGGTACCCGCCTTGATCTCTCCGCCTCCTCGCGAGCCCGACTGACGAGGCCGTGCACGAGGAAGCTCCACTGTCGTCCGCCCATGAGGCTTGGCCCCTCGCGAGGTCTTGAGCTTGTCTTGATGAAGATGGGCCGTCTTTGGGCCACCCTTGAGCCACGCCCAGCGGCAGTGCCAAGTCTGGGGACCCCCGTTCCCAGGCATATGATAGCCCCGGGCCCAAGGCGCGCCTAGACTTGGCTAAGTAGAGAAGCGAAGGGGCAAGTGCAAAGCGCCGCGGGCCCTAACAGCCTGCGGGCTCGGGCGCCGCGTGGTGGTTGATTGGACGTGGGCGCCCCTGCTTCCCCACGACGCCTCGACGACTGCCCGAATCGACAAATCCCTGCATGCAAAGCGGGTCATGATTACCTGCGATCGTGGAGGTCGACGGTTGGCCTTCCCCGGATATAAGTATGGAATGGCGCGTGCCCTTCCAGTCCATCTCTTCTTGCTTTTCCGTCCTTGCTCCACCTTGCCGCAATGGCTCCGATCCGCCGGTTCTCCGCAGAAGAGAAGGGAAAGGCTCCCGAGAGGGTCCCGACCCGCTTCACCAAGAAAGCGGCTAGCCCTATGCTGTCGAGATGAGGGCGCCCGGCAGGAGGTGTTGAGGCCTTGGTGCGAGCGGCCGCCGCTAGGGTTCCCGCTGCCCTTGTACGCCCACCTTGAGGGCCCCGCAGGAGTTGATGCCGAGCGCCATGGACGACGCCGCTGTCGGCG
The DNA here is from genome assembly GCA_021605145.1 of Aegilops bicornis. NCBI lineage: Eukaryota > Viridiplantae > Streptophyta > Magnoliopsida > Poales > Poaceae > Aegilops > Aegilops bicornis. The sequence goes on from CM038670.1 coordinate 192,358,067, forward strand.
CCGGCGGGTCTCGGTGGTGCGCGTTGTCCCTCCTGGAGTTCATCGCGAGGCTCCTCCCGAGAGTTTGTGCTCCACGCCGCCATGCCTCCTCAGTCTTGGATTTGCCTTCCTCCCTCCTTCGCCTTCGTGATGCCGCAGGGGGGATACTTGGAGCTTTGGTTGCAGCACGCCGGCTGCAACACCCTCGCGACCGAAGCGGAGGTCGCGGTCGTCACCCCGGGCAAGGTCTTCATGACTCGAGGCTGGGGTGAGATCGCCCGGGTCTGCAGGACGAGGGGCGCCCTCGCGATCCACCTAGAGTACGATGGCGCTTCCATGATGTTCTTCAAGGTCTTCGACGCGGACGGACGCCGGCTGGAGTGCTGCCCTGAGAGAGGTGGTCGGGGCCCTGCCGCGGCGAGGACCAGGCTCACCGATCGCTCCCTCAGCAGCTCCTCGGGCGGCTGAGGCGTCGGAGGATCCAGCGACTCCGCCGAGCTCTTCGCGACTCCGGAGACGAGCGACAACAGCTACGATCCCCCGAGCCTGCGCCGCTCTCGGGCGGGGCCAGGCTCGTCGCCAGCCGCCGCCGCCTCTGATCTGGATGAGGTTGGCGCCGGCGCTTGACGGCCCATTGTTGATGATGGCGTCTCTTGCGGAGGCATGTGTAGTTAGATTTCTTTAGGATCTGTTTCCTCTGTTCCCTGCGAGGAATCGAAAAGCGCGCCCCGTGGGGGCTTGTAAGGTGCCTGCGGTTCTGTTTGTTAATATAGTCCTTGCCATGAAGTAGTGCGAGATGCTCATTCCGTCTTAGCTTAGTTCTTCCTTTCGAACCTCACGAGGGCTTGGTGCTTTGCACCGACAGGTCCCGGTCCCAAGGCAGGCTTCAGCCGTCGCTGGTATGCCAGGCCGCGATGCCGTGGTCAAGGCCAGGAAGTGAGCGGCCCGGGGTCCAGTAAGAGCCCCTGAGTCGCGATGCTCAGGAGGTCCCCTTTAGCGCTCAAGCAGCCATCGTTCGGTGAGAAGGGAGCACGACGTTGCTAACACGGGGTTGCATTGGGTGCGGGGACGGTGCTGCGATAGCTAGTGTTTCCGGAGGGTGACTTATCTCGAGAATCAGGAACCGCTTCACAGTGCGGCGCTTAGGTCCAGCGCATCGGCAAAGCGAGGGGTTACTGGCGAGGTCCCCGCGTGCCTCTTCCCTCTCGCCTTTTCTCCCCTTTCTGCTCTACGTCCTCGGGTCCCGGCCCTCGATCGGGTCTCAGCCGTCGCTGGTATGCTAGGTCACGATGTTGTGGACAAGGCTAGAGGGTGAGGGATGGAGAGCCAGTAGGAGCCCATGAGTCGTGATGCTCAGGTACCCCCCCCCCTTTAACGTGCAAGCGGTTTGCGCGGACGAGAGTGAAGAAGACGCCGTGAGGGCCTCGCCTGGCGCTGCTCCTTGAAGGGATCCTGCAGGCCCACCACAAGAAGAACAAGAGTCCCCTTATGACAAGCGACGGTCAGCCGTTGGTTGCTTTGGAGGGGTGACGAGGCACTGAAGGCCTGACGAGGTGGCGTTGTGCGGGGCTGCCGCGGCCAGAGCTCGGCCATTCAGGTTTGTCGGTGTTGCAGGGACGGACCCATGCGCAAGCGTCGTGCTATTGGGGAGCAGCTTCATCAGTGACGTCAGTTGAGCGGGCAACTAGGTCAAGCACGTTAATCATGAAGAAGCAAGTTCATTTAGATAGATGCAGGGAAGGCAAACATCGCTGGGTCTGGCCCGAGCGACTTGGGGATGATGCAGCCCGAGGGGCGCCCCCAACAAAGTAAGCTAGGAACATGAAGTAAAGGGGATACACGCCGCAGGGACGGACCCACGGCACTGGGAATAATGCAGCCACAGGCGCTCCACCGGAAATGAAACTTGAAGGATGCCACCTGATAACGTTGAAGATGAAGGGGTGTTGAAGTAGCGGACGTCGTGGGCTGCGGAAGCCGATCTTCACGAGCCCCCAGGCCCAGGAGGCTCCGGAGGCGCTGGTGGCTCCTCGCGGACCATCTCCATCTCCGCCAGATCATGGAACGCCTGGCCTCTTGAGCCTCCAGATGCTCCCCATGAGGCGCCGGGTACGTGGCGGCCGCGTTTGGCATGCCGTAGGGCATGCGAACGTAGCTGGGGTGGACCTTCGGCGCCCAGCGTGAGGGCCAAGCGCCTCGAGAGGCGGCTCGGTTGAGCCCTGGTATGTCAATGCAGACGCGCAACCCACCATCCTCGCCTGGATGGGGAGCTACGGCGGGTAAGCGGCGGCTGCCACTCATGACTCTTGACTCCTGCAGCTCCTGCGTGATCTGGCTGACGAACTCCTGAGGGTTTGGCCCTCCTTGCCTTGCTCCTTCCTAAGAGAAACGTGCTTTGAAACACGCCTCAAAGTGGTTCCCAAGCGCCTCCCTCGTGACCTTAGCAAGGTCGGTGTCCCTCCAGGAGAGAGCCCCCGAGCCTTGCTTGAGGAGGGCGCCGGGCGCGCCTTCCTATGCGACAGAAGGAGGTGCCCCCTAAACAGGCACGGACCCTGAGGGGCCTGCCTCCTGAGGAGTCGGGCCTGGCGATGTCTACTTCTTCTTGGGAGCGGTCTCAGGGAGCCTCCCGCTCCTGCGATCTGGATCTTCAAGTGGTGCGGCTTGAAAAGCTCGCTCCAGGGAGCACACCGCCTCTCTTTCTTCACAAGGCACCATGATGACTCCGCCGCTTCCTGGCATCTTGAGGACGTTGTAGCCGTGATGAGTCACGGCCATGAACTTGGCTAGAGCTGGGTACCCTAGGATGGCATTGTACGGCAGGCGAATGTGGGCGACATCGAAGTCGATGAGCTCGGTGCGGTAGTTGTAGCACGCCCCGAAGGTGACAGGGAGGCGGACCTGCCCAATCGGAACCGTGGAGCCATCGGTGACTCCGGAGAAAGGCTTGGTTGGTTGAAGCTGATTGTAAGGCACTTGGAGATTGTTGAATGTCTCTACGGACAGGACGTTGATCCCTGCTCCGCCGTCGATGAGGGTCCTGGTGACTTGCACGTTGCTGATGATCGGGGAACAAAGCATCGGGAGGACTCTGGCTATGGCCGCGCACTTGAGCTGATCCGCTGAGCTGAATGTGATGGCGCACGCCGACCACCTGAGAGGGCACGTGGCTTCGAGCTTGGGGAGGACTGCATTCACTTCGCAGGCGAACTGCTTGAAGATGCGTTGAGAGGCTGGGGCTTGAGCTTCGCCCAGGATACAAGCGATCGCGCGTGGCTCCTGGAAGCCCCCAGCCCCCTCGTCCTGATGAGGGTCCTCGTTTCTCGTTGGCCGCGGCGGCAGAGGAGGGAGGCCTGTGTTTCCTTGTGGATGATCCTCACGAGGCTGATCCCTCCAGTCTCCCTCGCGAGGCTGATCCTGCCAGCGATCCTCGCGAGGTCGGTCGCGCCACCTTTGGCGAGGGCCACGGTCTTCCCAGCGTCCTGCGTTCCTTCCTCCTCCTCGGTCGTAGCCTCGATCGTTGCGGTCGGGCGTCCGGACGATCCTCCCTTCTCGCACGGCTCAAGCTCTTGACATTCGTTGGTGTTGTGGGTGTGGAGGTCGTGGTACACACAAGATCTGGCTCCCCTTGGAAGACTCGGGCTGATCTCTGCCCGGCAGGTCTGGTTCTGCCATGAAAGCATGGCAGCCCCCTTGCGCTTCACGTCCTTGGCCTTGGATTTCTTCTCTTCTGGGTATGCGGCTGGCAGCTCAAGGAGGGAAAGGCGCCCTTCCTCAGCCCTGGCGCACTTGGTCGCCAAGTTGAACAGCTCCAAGGAAGTGCATAGATCTTCATGCATCGCCAGCTCCTCCTTCATCTTGACGTCACGCACTCCGTCGGAGAAGGCTGAGATGATGGCCTCCTCGGTCACCTTGGGAATCTTGAGGCGTGCGTTGTTGAAGCGCTGGATGTACTTCTGCAGGGTCTCCCCGGTCGATGCTTGATGCGGTGCATGTCGCCACGGGCAGAGGCCGGTCGTGAGTACCTTGGAAGTTGGCGATGAAGCGGGTGCGCATCTCGTCCCAGGAGGAGATCGTGCCAGGAGCCAGGTGCGGGCCCCGTCCTTGAGTGCCATGGGAAACCAGTTCGCCATGACCTTCTCGTCCCCGTTGGCGGCTTCGATGCCCAGCTCGTAGAGCTGGAGGAACTCTGCAGGGTCGGCCGTGCTGCCAGAAGCGAGGAGGCAGGTCTGGCTTGAACTTCTTGGGCCACGCGATGCTGCGCGGCTCGGTGGTGAAAGGCGCTGCAGCCCGCTGTGCCACGGAGGCTGCTGGTGACGAAGAGCCTGGTCTTGCGGGTCCCCATGCGTCGCTTTGGGGAGCAGCGCGGGTCTTGGCGTCTTTGGAGCAGAGGCGTGGTCATGACGAGCCGGTGCAGGAGCACTCGGGTAGCTTCTTGGGGCGAGGGACCTCTTGGCAGCTCTGCTCTTGCTGCGCCGGGCGCCGGACGGAGTGGGTTCCGCCAGGCCACGCTCCTTGGGGCTGTGGCGCCTTCTTGAGGGGGAGGCGGCTGAGGCACCCCTGGAGCTTCATCGCCCGCGCAGGGCGGGGCGCGGTGCAGCGAGAAGGACGGCGCGGGGGAGCCCCCTGCGGCGCGGACGAGCTCGGCGACGCGGTCGAGCCACTATTCGTAGATGTCATCGACTGGGCGGTAGCGCAGGAGCTCGTTTGCCGCGATGAGCGCAGCTCGAGCCTCCATGGGCGCGCGGAGTGTGCGAGACGAAGAACTAGCTGGGGCGAGTGAGGGAGTAGCAGTGCGGCCGTCTCGCCTCACGGACGGATGCTGGGACGATGCTTGCTGCTCGTTCCCCGCCGGGCCGGTGGTGGCGTTGACGGCAGGCGACGAGGAACGGCGGGGGCGGCCGCTGACGGGGGCCGTCTGGGCAACACGAGAAGCGAGAGCGGCTCGGCGCGGGCCCAACGAGCGTCTGACATGGATGCGATGGTCGGCGAAGAACAGGGCGGCGGAAGAAGAATTCCGGCGCACCCCTACCTGGCGTGACAAATGTCGGATTTCGGGTTCCGGCAGACCCTCTAGGTTCGAACACTGGGGTGCGCGCGAAGATCTCGCCCTCTACCTACCTGCGCCTCGCCGCCTCGCTAGGATCTAAATTATGAAAGGAACAACACAAGAGACACAGGGTTTATACTGGTTCGGGCCACCATTGTGGTGTATCACCCTACTCCAGTGTGTGGTGTGGTGGATTGCCTCTTGGGCTGATGATGAACAATACAAGGAAGAACAGCCTCGCGAGGGTCTGTTCTTGGCTGGTGCGATGAACTACTAGGGGAGTTCAGTCGCTCTCCCTCTGCTAATTCAAGCTGCCGGATCCTGGATCAGGCTCTCATCTAGCTGCCTCTACCCTATGGGTGGCTAGTCCTATTTATAGGCAAAGGCCCTGGGCCTCTTCCCAAATATTGAGCAGGAAGGGCGCCAACAATTGGCCATTTTGAAGGGGAACATCTAGTACACTTATCCTAACTAAAGTTGGTCCTCGCTTTGTCAAAAAGCTCGTGGTGACGCCGGCTTGGGCTCCACGATGACTTCCTTCCTGCTGTTGCGACGGTCTTGGTCTTGTTGCACCGAAGCGGATGCCTTTGCTTGATACTCTTGCCTGCGCTTGCCCCCTTTGCACCAAAGAGGAAAGGAGGACACAGCGCTGGATGGCGCCCGCCTGGCTACCTTGGTCATCAAGGCTTGCTTCATGGGCACCTCGTGAGGTACCCCGCATTGATCTCTCCGCCTCCTCACGAGCCAGCCTAACGAGGCCGTGCTGCGAAGCTCCTCGTCGCCCGCCTCATGAGGCTTGGCCTCGCAAGGGTCTTGAGCATGTCTTGATGAAGATGGGCCGTCTTTGGGCCACCCTTGAGCCACGCGCCAGAGCGAGCAGGCAAGTCTGGGACCCTCGTTCCCGTAGCGCCGACAAAGATCATTGTTCGGCGCTTAGATCGGAATCAACCGCGATCTGAACCGCTACGAGTGCGACTCCTTCATCCACATTCTTGTAATGCTTCCGCATCGCGATCTTCAAGGGTACGAAGATGCACTCCCCTCTCTCTCGTTGCTAGTCTCTCCATAGATTGATCTTGGTGATGCGAAGTAAATTTTGAATTATTGCTACGTTCCCCAACACATCCTTATCAAGGACACCCCAGAACAGCACCCTCCAACAAACGACGATACTAGAGTATTGACAGTCTTCGAGACATTCGCTTCAAACAATAAGCGTAAAAGGGCACTGCGCGATCTCGCCGATGTTTGCCAGGTCACCGCAATTGACCCCTGGAACAACACGGCCATAACTTTTAACGCCAGTGACGAACCTAAACACAGAACAGTCCGAGCGCCAGCTGCATTAGTCCTTAGTCCCATCATGGACGGTTTTCGACTCACAAAAGTTCTCATGGACGGCGGTAGTGGACTAAACCTCATTTACGAGGACACGCTCCACAAGATGGAAATAGACAGGAGCCGCATCGAGAAAAGCAGCACAACCTTTCGAGGCATCATCCCCAGTCGGGAAGCGCGGTGTGCGGGAAAAATTACACTTGATGTGGTATTTGGCACG